>OY997274.1:110366047-111616047 GCA_963921465.1 Triticum timopheevii | reverse complement strand
CGTTTGCAGGGCAGAAGATGCCTGATTAGCATAACCTGCATCACCTTGATTAGGTCGATCTCCCTCCCTTGGAGATCTCGAATCCGGCCCTGCAGTGAGGGCACGTCTTCAGACGGCACCCAATTGAGCCCTTGGTTGACCCACGACATCAGTTGGCATGGAGGTCCCGGGCGGAATAAGGGCGGCGGCTTTTGCCTGCTGCCCCTTGGAGCGGTGATATAGAACAACTCCTGCTGCCACAGTCCAAGTTCCTCTTGGAAGGAACCCTCGGGCCACGGGGCATCGACCTTTTTGCTTATGGTCACCCCGCCGCACTCCGCTTGACGCCCCCCGATCATCTTCGGCTCCACCTTGAAGGTCTTCAGCCATAGGCCGAAGTGGGGAATGACGCGGAGGAAGGCTTCGCAGACGATAATGAATGCAGAGATATGGAGGATGGACTCCGGAGCCAAGTCGTGAAAGTCCAGCCCATAGTAGAACAGCAGCCCTCTCACGAAGGGATCCGTCGGGAAGCCTAAACCCCGACGGAGGTGGGATACGAAAACGACGTATTCATCGGGCTCGGGGGCTGGCACAGCCTGCCCTTGTGTAGGCAACCTGTGCGAAACCTCGTAGGCCCGGTACTTGGCCTCACGCAACTTCAATATGTCCTCCTCCGTGACGGAGGAGGGCATCCACCGGCCCTAGAGGTCGGAGCCGGACATGATTAAGGATCCGAAGCACTCGAATCTGAGGCTCTGGGTGTTGGAACTGGGAGCGGGGAAGAGATTCGATGCGAGATTGAAGAACAATGGCGAGCCTTGGTCCTCTTATAAAGGGGAAGAAATACCAAGGGCCGTCTCCGTGACCGTTTGGGATTCCCCTTCGATAGAGGAGGCGTGGCGACGGGAACGGTTGGGTTCCCCACGCGCGTATTGATGAGAATCCCGGAATAAGGGGAACACGATCTCTGCTTCGACAAGACGTGCCAAGGAAACCGCTTCGCTAAACGTGCTGAGGTGGTATAGCAAAAAACGATTCAAATAAAGGCTTGGTTGCGGTGTGATGTCACGCCGCATAATACGTCAGCAGATTGAGCTAAGTGTGCATTTTATTCTCTCTACGGTGGAATGTGGAATTTATTTTGCAGAGCCGGACACTATCCTAGTGTTCATGATCTTCTCTAGATTATTCAAGGGAGGAACCCGCCTTGCAATGCCGAACATTATGCGCGCCGGACTTATCGTCATTGAAGACTGGTTCAGGGGCTACTGAGGGAGTCCTGGACTAGGGGGTGTCCGGACAGCCGGACTATCATTGTCCGCCGGACTCCAAGACTACGAAGATACAAGATTGAAGACTCCGGCTCGTGTCCGGATGGTACTTTCCTTGGCGTGGAAGGCAAGCTTGGCAATACGGATATGTAGATCTCCTACCATTGTAACCGACTCTGTGTAACGCTAGCCCTCTCTGGTGTCTATATAAACCGGAGGGCTTTAGTCCGTAGGACAACATACATTACAATAATCATACCATAGGCTAGCTTCTAGGGTTTAGCCTCCTTGATCTCGTGGTAGATCTACTCTTGTACTACCCATATCATCAATATTAATCAAGCAGGACGTAGGGTTTTACCTCCATCGAGAGGGCCCGAACCTGGGTAAAACATTGTGTCCCTTGTCTCCTGTTACCATCCGCCTAGACGCACAGTTCAGGACCCCCTACCCGAGATCCGCCGGTTTTGACACCGACAGTTACCATCTATAAAGCTTGACTTGTCGCTAAGGGTTATCGACAAGTTCAAGGGATTGACTACGATGAGACTTTCTCTCCCGTAGCGAAGCTGAAGTCCGTCCGAATCATGTTAGCAATTGCCGCATACTATGATTGTGAGATATGGTAGATGGACGTCAAAACAGCATTTCTTAATGGACATCTTAAGGAAGAGCTGTATATGATGCAGCCGGAAGGTTTTGTCGATCCTAAGAACGCTAACAAAGTATGCAAGCTCCAGCGATCCATTTATGGACTGGTGCAAGCATCTCGGAGTTGGAACATTCGCTTTGATGAGATGATCAAAGCGTTTCGGTTTATGCAGACTTATGGAGAAGCCTGCATTTACAAGAAAGTGAGTGGGAGCTCTGTAGCATTTCTCATATTATATGTAGATGACATACCCTTGATGGGAAATGATATAGAACTTTTGGACAGCATTAAGGCCTACTTGAATAAATGTTTTTCAATGAAGGACCTTGGAGAAGCTGCTTATATATTAGGCATCAAGATCTATAGAGATAGATCGAGACGCCTCATAGGTCTTTCACAAAGCACATACCTTGATAAGATTTTGAAGAAGTTCAAAATGGATCAGTCCAAGAAGGGGTTCTTGCTTGTGTTGCAAGGTGTGAGATTGAGGTCGGCTCAATCCCCGACCACGGCAAAAGATAAAGAAGAGATGAGTGTCATCCCCTATGCTTCAGCGATAGGATCTATTATGTATGCCATGCTGTGTACCAGACCTGATGTAAACCTTGCCGTAAGTTTGGTAGGAAGGTACCAAAGTAATCCCGGCAAGGAACACTGGACAACGGTCAAGAATATCCTGAAGTACCTGAAAAGGACAAAGGACATGTTTCTCGTTTATGGAGGTGACGAATAGCTCGTCGTAAAGGGTTACGTCGACGCTAGTTTCAACACAGATCTGGATGGCTCTAAGTCACAAACCAGATATGTGTATATGTTGAATGGTGGAGCAGTAAGCTGGTGCAGCTGCAAGCAGAGCATCGTGGCGGGATCTACATGTGAAGCGGAGTACATGGCAGCCTCGGAGGCAGCGCATGAAGCAATTTGGGTGAAAGAGTTCATCACCGACCTAGGAGTCATACCCAATGCGTCGGGGCCGATCAAACTGTTCTGTGACAACACTGGAGCTATTGCCCTTGCCAAGGAGCCTAGGTTTCACAAGAAGACCAGGCACATCAAGCGTCGCTTCAACTCCATCCGTGAAAATGTTCAAGATGGAGACATAGAAATTTGCAAAGTACATACGGATCTGAATGTCGCAGATCCGTTGACTAAACCTCTCTCACGAGCAAAACATGATCAACACCAGAACTCTATGGGTGTTCGATTCATCACAATGTAACTAGATTATTGACTCTAGTGCAAGTGGGAGACTGTTGGAAATATGCCCTAGAGGCAATAATAAAAGTATTATTATATTTCCTTGTTCATGATAATTGTCTTTTATTCATGCTATAACTGTATTATCCGGAAATCGTATTACACGTGTGAATACATAGACCACAATATGTCCCTAGTGAGTCTCTAGTTGACTAGCTCGTTGATCGACAGATAGTCATGGTTTCCTGGCTATGGACATTGGATGTCGTTGATAATGGGATCACATCATTAGGAGAATGTTGTGATGGACAAGACCCAATCCTAAGCATAGCACAAGATCGTGTAGTTCGTTTGCTAGAGCTTTTCCAATGTCAAGTATCTCTTCCTTAGACTATGAGATCATGTAACTCCCAGATACCGTAGGAGTGCTTTGGTTGTATCAAACGTCACAACGTAACTGGGTGACTATAAAGGTGCACTACAGGTATCTCCGAAAGTGTCTGTTGGGTTGACACGGATCGAGACTGGGATTTGTCACTCCGTATGACGGAGAGGTATCTCTGGGCCCACTCGGTAATGCATCATCATATTGAGCTCAAAGTGACCAAGTGGTTGGTCACGGGATCATGCATTACGGTACGAGTAAAGTGACTTGCCGGTAACGAGACTGAACAAGGTATTGGGATACCGACGATCGAGTCTCGGGCAAGTAACGTACCGATTGACAAAGGGAATTGTATATGGGGTTTGATCGAATCCTCGACATCGTGGTTCAACCGATGAAATCATCGTGGAACATGTGGGAGCCAACATGGGTATCCAGATCCCGCTGTTGGTTATTGACCGGAGGGTCGTCTCGGTCATGTCTGCATGTCTCCCGAACCCGTAGGGTCTACACACTTAAGGTTCGGTGACGCTAGGGTTATTAGGAAGACTTGTATGTGATTATGGAATGTTGTTCGGAGTCCCGGATGTGATCCCGGACGTCACGAGGAGTTCCGGAATGGTCCGGAGGTGAAGTTTTATATATGGGAAGTTGTCATGCGGACACCGGAAAGTTTCGGGGGCATATCGGTATTGTACCGGGGCCACCGGAGAGGTTCCCGGGGGTCCACCGGGAGGGGCCACCCCTCTCGGAGGGCCACATGGGCCGCAAGGGGCAGGGAACCAGCCCCTGGAGGGCTAGGCACGCCCCCCACCTTGGGCCCATCCGCCTAGGGTTGGGGGGAAACCCTAAGGGGGGCGCCCCCTTGCTTGGGGGGCAAGTCCCCCCTCCCTGGCCGCCGCCCCCCTCTAGATCCCATCTAGAGGGGTAGGCCCCCCTTGCCCCTTCCCCTATAAATAGAGGGGTGAGGGGAGGGCTGCTGTACACATCCCAAGGCGCAGCCCCTCCCCTCCCCAACACCTCTCCTCCTCCGTTACGTGCTTGGCGAAGCCCTGTCGGAGTACTGCTGCACCAACACCACCACGCCGTCGTGCTGCCGTTGGAGCAATCTTCCTCAACCTCTCCTTCCTCCTTGCTGGATCAAGACGGAGGAGACGTTGTCCGTCCCGTACGTGTGTTGAACGCGGAGGTGCTGTCCGTTCAGCACTTGGTCATCGATGATCTGAATCACGGCGAGTACGACTCCATCATCACCCTTCCCTTGAACGCTTCCGCACGCAATCTACAAGTGGTATGTAGATGCAAACTCACTCCCTTGACTTGTTGCTTAGATGAACTTATAGATGGATCTTGGTGAAACCGTAGGAAAAATTTTATTTTTCTGCAACGTTCCCGAACATATACATGATCATTGCCTAGATATACTCATAACTATGCTCAATTCTGTCAATTGCTCAACAGTAATTTGTTCACCCACCGTAGAATACTTATGCTCTTGAGAGAAGCCACTAGTGAAACCTATGGCCCCCGGGTCTATTCTCATCATATCAATCTATATCACTTTATTTACTTGCTTTGTTTTTACTTTGCCTTTACTTTTACTTTGCATCTATCTATCAAAAATACCAAAAATATTATCTCTATCAGATCTCACTCTCGTAAGTGACCGTGAAGGGATTGACAACCCCTAAGCGTTGGTTGTGAGTTGCTATCGTTTTGTGTAGGTACGAGGGACTTGTGTGTGGTCTCCTACTGGATTGATACCTTGGTTCTCAAAAACTGAGGGAAATACTTACGCTACTTTACTGCATCATCCTCTCCTCTTCGGGGAAATCCAACGCAGTGCTCAAGAGGTAGCAAGAAGAATTTCTGGCGCCGTTGCCGGGGAGGCTCACGCAAGCAAGTCAACCATACCAAGTACCCATCGCAATCCCTATCTCTCACATTACATTATTTGCCATTTGCCTCTCATTTTCCTCTCCCCCACTTCACCCTTGCCATTTTATTTGCCCTCTCTTTCCCAATCTCCTCCTCTCTTTCCCGTTTGCCTTTTTCCCGTTGCCTTTCTGTTTGCTCGTGTGCTAGTTCGTTTGCTTGCTTGTCGTCATGTCTAATTCCTTATCCGCTCCTATGTCTCCCGAGTTTGAAGTTCTTCACTTCAAGCAAAGGCAAGGAGAAAATTTAAAAGACGCTTGGTATAGGATGATGGAATCTTATCGTAAGTGCACCTGGAGAGGTGAACTTTAGAATTCTTCTTCGCATTTTTTATGTTGGGTTAAATATGACACATAGACAACTCTTGGATTGCATTGCCAAGGGAAATTTCATTGAGATTGATCCCAGTATTGCGCATGAAATTATAGAGGGAATAGTGGGAACACTACCCCAAAAGAGAGGATCGCATCCTACCCAGGAAGAAACCCAAGTGTTTGAAAAAATTTGCGAAGTAACAAATTTTTTACAAAAATCTCTTGAGCCTCTTAAAAGTGTTAGCGGAAATATTCACCGCATGAATATGTTAATTACTCTTTGTAATAAGCGGTTGGATTCTTTGGATCTAAAAAAATGAAAATCAAAGATGGCAATACCTAGATCTATCCTTGCTTTTATGCCTAGCTAGGGGCGTTAAACGATAGCGCCTGTTTGGAGGCCAACCCAATTTTATTTTGTGTTTTTCGTTTTTGCTTCTATTTAGGAATAAATAATCCATCTACCTTCTGTTTGGATGTGGTTTTATGTTTTAATTAGTGTTTCTGCCAAGTAGGACCTATAGGATAACCTACGATGATAGTTGATTTGATTCTGCTGAAAAACAGAAACTTTGCACGCACGAATTTAGTTATTATAAATCACAGGAACATGATTTTTGCGTTGATTCGTTTTGCTTCTGATCAACAAATAAATTGTCCAGGACTTCCTATTTTGGTAGAATTGTTAGAGTTCCAGAAGTGGGCCCTAGTTACAGATTGCTACAGACTGTTCTGTTTTTGACAGGTTCTATTTTTCGTGTGTTGTTTGCTTATTTTGATGAATCTATGGCTAGTAAATTAGTTTATAAACCATAGAGAAGTTGGAATACAGTAGGTTTAACACCAATATAAATAAAGAATGAGTTCATTACAGTACCTTGAAGTAGTCTTTTGTTTTCTTTCTCTAACGGAGCTCACGAGATTTCTGTTGAGTTTTGTGTTGTGAAGTTTTCAAGTTTTGGGTGAATTCTTTTGATGGATTATGGAACAAGGAGTGGCAAGAGCCTAAGCTTGGGGATGCCCATGGCACCCCCAAGATAATCCAAGGACACCAAAAAGTCAAAGCTTGGGGATGTCCCGGAAGGCATCCCCTCTTACGTCCACTTCCATCGGTAATTTACTTGGAGCTATATTTTTATTCACCAACATGATATGTGTTTTGCTTGGAGCGTCTTGTATTATTTGTGTCTTTTCTTGTTAGTCTACCACAATCATCCTTGCTGTACACATCTTTTGAGAGAGCCATACATGAATGGGAATTTTTTAGAACACTCTATGTCCTTCACTTATATCTTTTGATCTTGATAGTTTTGCTCATAGTGCTTCACTTATATCTTTTGAGCTTGATAGTTTTGCTCATAGTGCATCACTTATATCTTTTGAGCGTGATAATTTTTGCTCTAGTACTTCACTTAGATCTTTTAGAGCACGGTGGTGGATTTGTTTTAAAGAAACTATTTGATCTCTCATGCTTCACTTAGATTATTTTGAGAGTCTTTAATAGCATGGTAATTTGCTTAATGTTAATATACTTGGTGTTCAAGATATGTGAAACTTTCTTTTGAGTGAATTGAATACTAAGATAAGTTTGATGCTTGATAATTGTTTTGAGATATGGAGGTGATAATATCAAAGTCGTGCTATTGGGTGATTATGAATTTGATAAATACTTGTGTTGAAGTTTGCAAGTCCCGTAGCATGCACGTATGGTTAAAGTTGTGTAACAAATTTGAAACATGAAGTGTACCTGGCTTGTGCATCCTTATGAGTGGCGGTCGGGGACGAGCGATGGTCTTTTCCTACCAATATATCCCCCTAGGAGCATGCGCGTAGTACTTGAATTTTTGATGACTTCTAAATTTTTGCAATAAGTATATGAGTTCTTTTGACTAATGTTGAGTCCATGGATTATACGCACTCTCACCTTTCCACCTTTGCTAGCCTCTTCGGTACCGTGCATTGCCCTTTCTCATCTTGAGAGTTGGCGCAAACTTCGCCGGTGCATCCAAACCCCGTGATACGATACGCTCGATCACACATAAACCTCCTTATATCTTCCTCAAAACAGCCACCATACCTACCTATCATGGCATTTCCATAGCCATTCCGAGATATATGGCCATGCAACTTCCACCATCATCATCATGACATACATTACTTTTGTCATATTGCCATTGCATGATCTTGTAGTTGACATCGTATTTGTGGCAAAGCCACCATGCATTATTTTCCATACATGTCACTCTTGATTCATTGCACCATCCCGGTACACCGCCAGAGGCATTCATATAGAGTCATATCTTGTTCTAAGTTTCGAGTTGTAATCCTTGTGTTGTAAACAATAGAAGTGTGATGATCATCATTATTAGAGCATTGCCCAAATAAAAAAAGAGAAAGGCCAAAAAGAAAAAAAGAAAGGCCCAAAAAAAAGGGCAATGCTACTATCTCTTTTTCCACACTTGTGCTTCAAAGTAGCACCTCGTTCTTCATGTAGTGAGTCTCATATATTGTGCTTCAAAGTAGCACCTTGTTCCTCATGTAGTGAGTCTCATAATTTGTCTTTTTTAGTGGGAATTTTTCATTATAGAACTTGGCTTGTATATTCCTACGATGGGCTTCCTCAAATGCCCTAGGTCTTCGTGAGCAAGCAAGTTGGATGCACACCCACTAGTTTTCTTTTGTTGAGCATTCATAGCTCTAGTGCATCCTTTACATGGCAATCCCTACTCCTCATGTTGACATCAATTGATGGGCATCTCCATAGCCCATTGATTAGCCTCGTCAATGTGAGACTTTCTCCTTTTTGTCTTCTCCACACAATCCCCATCATCATATTCTATTCCACCCATAGTGCTATATCCATGGCTCACGCTCATGTATTGCGTGAAGGTTGAAAAAGTTTGAGATTATTTAAGTATGAAACAATTGCTTGGCTTGTCATCGGGGGTATAGAAGTTGGGAACATCTTTGTGTGACGAAAATGAAGCATAGCCTAACTATATGATTTTGTAGGGATGAACTTTCTTTTGCCATGTTATTTTGAGAAGACATGATTGCTTTGATTAGTATGCTTGAAGTATTAATAATTTTGTGTCAATATGAACTTTTGTCTTGAATCTTTCGGATCTGAATATTCATATCACAATTAAGAAGATTTACATTGAAATTATGCCAAATTATCACTCCGCATCAAAAATTCTTTTTTTATCATTTACCTACTCGAGGACGAGCAGGAATTAAGCTTGGGGATGTCTGATACGTCTCCAACGTATCTATAATTTTTGATTGCTCCATGCCACTTTATCTACTGTTTTGGACTATATTGGGCTTTATTTTCCACTTTTATTTTACTTTTGGGACTAACCTATTAACCGGAGGCCCAGCCCAGAATTGCTGTTTTTTGCCTTTTTCAGTATTTTGAAGAAACAGAATATCAAACGGAGTCCAAACGGAATGGAACCTTCGGGATCGTGATTTTCCTACCGAACGTGACCCAGGAGACTTGGACCCTACTCCAAGCAGTGCCCGAGGAGGTCAAGAGCATGGAGGGCGCCCCCCTGGGCGCGCCCCCTACCTCGTGGGCCCCTCGGAGCTCCACTGACGTACTCCTTCCTCCTATATATACCTACGTATCGCCGAACGATCAGAAGAGGAGCCAAAAACCTATTTCCACCGCCGCAATCTTCTGTATCCACGAGATCCCATCTTGGGGCCTGTTCCGGAGCTGCGCCAGAGGGGGCATCCACCACGGAGGGCTTCTACATCATCACCATAGCCCCTCCGATGAAGTGTGAGTAGTTTACTTCAGACCTTCGGGTGCGTAGCTAGTAGCTAGATGGCTTCTTCTCTCTTTTTGGATCTCAATACATTGTTCTCCCCCTTTCTCGTGGAGATCTATTCGATGTAATCTTCTTTTTGCGGTGTGTTTGTTGAGACCGATGAATTGTGGGTTTATGATCTAGTATTATCTATGGAAAATATTTGATTCTTCTCTGAATTTTTTACGTATGATTGAGTTATCTTTGCAAGTCTCTTCGAATTATCCTTTTTGGTTTGGCCAACTAGATTGGTAGTTCTTACAATGGGAGAAGTGCTTAGCTTTGGGTTCAATCTTGCGGTGTCCTTACTCAGCGACGGAAAGAGTTGCAAGGCACGTATTGTATTGTTGCCATCGAGGATAACAAGATGGGTTTTTTATCATATTGCATGAATTTATCCCTCTACATCATGTCATCTTGCTTACAGCGTTACTCTGTTTTACTTAATACTCTAGATGCATGCTGGATAGCGGTCGATGAGTGGAGTAATAGTAGTAGATGCAGAATCGTTTCGATCTACTTGTTTTGGACGTGATGCCTATATACATGATCATTGCCTAGATATACTCATAACTATGCTCAATTCTGTCAATTGCTCAACAGTAATTTGTTCACCCACCGTAGAATACTTATGCTCTTGAGAGAAGCCACTAGTGAAACCTATGGCCCCCGGGTCTATTCTCATCATATTAATCTATATCACTTTATTTACTTGCTTTGTTTTTACTTTGCCTTTACTTTTACTTTGCATCTATCTATCAAAAATACCAAAAATATTATCTCTATCAGATCTCACTCTCGTAAGTGACCGTGAAGGGATTGACAACCCCTAAGCGTTGGTTGCGAGTTGCTATCGTTTTGTGTAGGTATGAGGGACTTGTGTGTGGTCTCCTACTGGATTGATACCTTGGTTCTCAAAAACTGAGGGAAATACTTACGCTACTTTACTGCATCATCCTCTCCTCTTCGGGGAAATCCAACGCAGTGCTCAAGAGGTAGCAGGCGCCAGAAATTAGTCTTGATAACCCACAAGTGTAGGGGATCGCAACAGCTTTCGAGGGTAAAGTATTCAACCCAAATTTATTGATTCGACACAAGGGGAGCCAAAGAATATTCCTGAGTATTAGCAGTTGAGTTGTCAATTCAACCACACCTGGATAACTTAGTATCTGCAGCAAAGTGTTTAGTAGCAAAGGTGGTATGATAATAAAGGTAACGGTAGCAAAAGTAAAGATAAATGTTTTGGGGTTTTTGTAGTATTTGTAACAGTAGCAACGGAAAAGTAAATAAGCGAAGAACAATATGTGAAAAGCTCGTAGGCAATGGATCAGTGATGGATAATTATGCCGGATGCGATTCCTCACGTAATAGGTATAACATAGGGTGACACAGAACTAGCTCCAATTCATCAATGTAATGTCGGCATGTATTCCGTAAATAGTCATACGTGCTTATGGAAAAGAAGTTGCATAACATCTTTTGTCCTACCCTCCCGTGGTAGCGGGGTCCTAACAGAAACTAAGGGATATTAAGGCCTCCTTTTAAAGAGAACCGGAACAAAGCATTAACACATAGTGAATACATGAACTCCTCAAACTACGGTCATCACCGAGAAGTATCCCGATTATTGTCACTTCGGGGTTGTCGGATCATAACACATAATAGGTGACTATAGACTTGAAAGATAGGATCAAGAACACACATATATTCATGAAAACATAATAGGTCCAGATCTGAAATCATGGCACTCGGGCCCTAGTGACAAGCATTAAGCATAGCAAAGTCATAGCAACATCAATCTCAGAACATAGTGGATACTAGGGATCAAACCCTAACAAAACTAACTTGATTACATGGTAAATCTCATCCAACCCATCACCGTCCAGCAAGCCTACGATGGAATTACTCACGTACGGCGGTGAGCATCATGAAATTGATGATGGAGGATGGTTGATGATGACTATGGCGACGAATCCCCCTCTCCGGAGCCCCGAACGGACTCCAGATCAGCCCTCCCGAGAGAGATTAGGGCTTGATGGCGGCTCCATGTCGTAAAACGCGATGAAACTTTGTCTCTGATTTTTTTATCCCCGAACGTGAATATATGGAGTTGGAGTTGAGGTCGGTGGAGGTCCAGGGGGCCCATGAGATAGGGGGCGCGCCCTACAGGGGGGGTGGCGCCCCCTGTCTCGTGGAGAGGCCCTGGGCCCCCTGGTGTATTTCTTTCGCCTAGAAATTCTTATTAATTCCAAAAAGTACCTCCATGGATTTTTAGGACATTCCGAGAACTTTTCTTTTCTACATATAAAACAACATCATGACAGTTCTGCTGAAAAACAGCGTCAGTCCGGGTTAGTTTCATTCAAATCATGCAAGTTAGAGTCCAAAACAAGGGCAAAAGTGTTTGGAAAAGTAGATACGTTGGAGACGTATCGGGTCCCCGAGTGGATATCGTTTAGGATCATTCGACCTTTTTCTGGGGTGATGCAGCGTTGGGCCACTCGTGTGACACTTTCTCTGTAAAGCTGTCCTTTTATCACGGTGAAAGCCTTCGATCGACGGACTATCTGGCGAGCCTCATCCTCATCCTTTGGGAGTTCCTGCCTGAGCAGGTACGTGATGTACGGCACCGTCCTATCGGGCGTGATTACTAGGACTTCCATGATCAAGTCGACCACAGCTGGAACTTCAATTTCAGTCGGATTGGTTGAACTTATCAATTACGGAGGCTCTTCCTTGAAAGGATCTTCTTGTACCGACGGGGTATGGAGATGCTCCAAGAACACGTTGCTGGGGATTGGCTTCCGAGTGGAACCTATTTTCGCCAGATCATCAGCAGCTTGATTCTTGATTCGGGGTATGTGGTGGAGATCTAACCCCTCAAACTTCTTCTCTAGCTTTCTCACTGCATTGCAATAACCGGTCATTGCTGGACTCCTGACGTCCCATCTATCTATCTATCTATCTATCTATCTATCTATTATATAATTAAAATAAGAGTCAAACAATCCATCACGTTCGTCCACATATGCTAATCTTTTGACGCCGTTTGATTAGAAAAACAATGGCTGAGATTTAAATGTTTTTACGTAACATGTAAAAGTATTTGTACTAGAAGTATTGAACTTATGTTGTCACGTCAGATGCAGCTCCTGATTTACAATATATATTAAGAAAAGAAAAATAGGGTCATGTTTAGATGCAACTTGCACCGGACTAGACAAAAGAAGACGTGCAGCACGAGGATTCATCAATTGTAGGTACATATCATGTTTAGATGCAACTTGCACCGGACTAGACAAAAGAAGACGTGCAGCACGAGGATTCATCAATTGTAGGTACATATACCGAAAACTAACAAAATAAACAAACGTTTTGGGCAGATATGTACTACTAGGAAAACCACATATGACGTTCCCCTCAAAAAAGAAAGTCTATCTAGACAAGGACACGCAGATGCACCCCACATGTACATGCACGGGCCGGATAGAAAATAAGCAATCCCGGGTACGTTGCATGTAATGATGTCATGCATGACATCATAATGCAACAATTTTAGGTACATATATTATGCATCTGGCACGTATAGGCGTATAGCCTTGATCAGGCAATAATAAAAGAAGTGCATTATTACCCTAAAAAAAGTGCATTACAGATTCGGACTTACTATAAGGACGAAGGAAAAATAGGAAAGTGAAAGAAACGGAACATAGGAACGTAATGTGTATGCACCGTGAAGAATAATTAGTCATGACCATGAGACAAACGGACGTACGCCGACGTTGTTCTGTCCTTATCCCACGGACAGACTTTGGCTCCTTCTTTCCTTGGCTAAGGAAGCTCTGCTTATCTCATCGAAATCACCATCCCGAGTCTCTACTTCCAGCGCAATCGGTCTCTTCATCTCTTCTCTATGGTCCGCTCGCCACTGATGATTTCTTCCCGAGCAGCCACCAGTCGTAATCTGTAGCTTCTACCTCAGTTTGCGGCCTCTTTCCATCGCCTCTCATGTGCGCCATAGTCAGCTCTCATCACCCCCATCTCCTATCCATAGCAAAAGCTTGAGATGTGTCATGCAGAAGGCTTAATGAAGGCGGTGTGTGACGGCAGCGATGGAAAGATCAGCATCGCTGCAACGACGGCAAGACGCACACCATGCACGTACCTTACAAGCAGCAGCAGCCTCACATCACCTTCTACGACATGACGATTACGAAATATTCAATCATTCCCCTTGCGTCTACCTGTTGGACACTTGGACCTGCTCATGTGTTTGAGGTAATGCTTAAATAAAATAGCTATAGGTTGTTTTACATATAAAGTGGGGCGAAAGCCTTTTTGGGTAAATAAAATAGCTATACAAATTGTTATTTGTTTTCAGATGAATGTGGAGATTTGGTAATGCTTAAACAAAAGATCTACACTATGGTTGTTTCTTTGCAGATGATTGTGCAGAAAATTTGAAAACGGGATATAATTCTATGTGAGAGATAACCGCTAAAGGTACTTAATTTTACTCACAAGTAATGATAACTAATGTTTAGATTTCTTTCTAAAGGATGTTGGGTGTAAATTCTTATGGTTGCAATTAATGATAGAGTAGCTACCACGCAAGGTCGACAAACTTTACTTCCATATATTCAGTCCTTGCATGCATTTTATGAGTATGTTCATGATTAGTATGCAGGTTAATTTTTCCCCGTATGGACAAAGACATATATAGGGAAGTATTAGCATGGCTGTACCATGGCAAGACACCCACCATGCATGCGTCTTACAAGTTGCAGCAGCTTAACTTCGTTGTCAATGCCATGTCGAGTATGAAATTGATAGCCAGCTGCAAGCATTGCTCCTCCCTGCCCAACAGAACAAACTTTTTGTAACATGCCCTTTTCTCCTCTGCCCAATTCCATTCATCCCTCCATCTACCTGTTGGACTTGCTCGCCAAGTGTTTGAGGTAATGCCTAAGGAAAACAGATAGCGATGATTATTTCTTCACATAATTGTGAAGATTTAAAGTTGGTAAAATGTTAGAAATATATTTAATATCTAACAACATATCCTTTGAGGCAATGCTAATGGTCCTGAATTTAGGATATAGTCCATGACATATTATTAAAGTTTGGAATAGCACGTTATGTCGGTTCTATAGAAGCACTATATCTTTTGGAGGCTAATGTGTTCAGCGAGAATCTAGCGCGCTAACGATTCTGCCACTATGTGACATAACCTGCCATTTAAAACTTTGCATATTATACTCTCAAGTAACTGTAGGTAGTAACCCATGTTGTGTGCAAATTTCTTTTACACAAGGTATTTTACGCAAATCTTATCTTCGCAAACGAATACTATAGATTACGTTATACTCAGTTACAGTAGCTGTTGTATTGTATCCAGCTTTTCTTTTGAGAAGATGCTATGTGAAAATCCTTATCTCTGCAGGTTAATATCTATATGATAATGAAAGGTTAAGTGAAGGTCGCAATCTGAAGTTTATCCGTTTGAGTTTTGATTATAAGGTTTTCCTATGTGGCACATTAGTTCAAACAATTAGGCATAGGTTACATTGGGGTTGCAAAGTACGACTACCAAAATAGGTTGGGCAGCCAACTAAGGAATAGTAAAGCAAAAAAAAGGAAGAGACCAACTTGAAAAAGAAACAAGAGTCTGAGCAGAATACATGCATGTCCCTTAGAAAACAAATGTTCATATCATGTATAATTTCAGCAATCTGGACGACTCCTCTTCCGCATTAAAAAATATATTCTTTCTCCTGCTAAGTGCTTCATGTTGGGATAACAAAGTTTCTCTGCCCAGATTGAAAAACAGATATGTAGTGTACATATCAAGGAGACTGGGGCAAAAGGATTAGCAAAATATTTTTGCTTTATTATATAGTATTATGCACACAATAGAAAGTTAACTGTAATAAATCATGGATGGACAATCGAGACCCAAAATATGTGAATATATAAGTGTCAACAATTTATATTCTATTCACACAAAAAATACTAACAAATTCTGTGATATAAAAATGAAATTTCTAATCGAAAATGTTGGCAAACTGGAAAAAAATTGTCGATTGAAGTATATATAAATAGCTACATCTTGAGATAAACTTTGCATGAATGGTGGTTTAGAAATATGGAATACAACTAAAAAACTGTCGATTCAATTTCTATTTGCTAACATGAAAACACAATGGTGGAAATAATGTTCACATAATATCCCACTTGATAATTAAATGTATACAACTAGAGAAGTTGAGCAGAGATGAGTGGAGGCATGCATGTACTGGCGTTCAAGGTATAGACAGTGTAGAAGTTTTACACTAGGTAGGTTTAAATAGTTTATGCATGTACAAAAATGTGTCACAGCACATGCACGTCATCAGTAAGAAGAATGCCATATCAAGAGGAATGTTCCACATAGGCAAGCCATCATATTGTATGTAGGAAGCCAAACATTATTGTCAGCATGGATGTACTCAGAAACAACAAGTTATGTTGAGAGTAAGCAAGAGTGAAATGTCTTAACATTTCTTCTGTATACAAATTAAAGTTAAGTATAGATACATAAAAGCAAGAACAGACATGACATTGCAAAAAAAAATTTAAAACCCAATCCACTATGTCCAGAGGAGAAGGAGGAAGCGAATTAAAAGTTTAAGTCTGGGACACCGATATTTCAATTTAATTATTAGTGGAATTAAACCTTCTCAAAAATATTTCTATAGCTGAAAAGTTCTGTAGTACATATTGTGGAGTGAAGACAAGTTCCAAATTACTCTGGAAGGTTATGGCTTTTCATGAATCCCAAAAGAGCATCAACCATTTGAAAGACAACAATGTTCTTACCTACAATTTAACCTATTTGATGGATATTTGATGCATTTATATAGTAGAGAATTTAAGTGGGTATGAGCAGCGGATCACACAAGTGTTAATAGCTCATGGGAAAAAAATACAAATAATCTAATATAAGAATGCACTCTGGGACATTATTATGAAGTTGGATAGCAGCAAAGTATGTGGGCGTAAAAATGCTTGAGAAGACAAGAATTCCATAAGTAATTTTACTATCAGGTTTTCTACGGATATAATTAATTACCCTATACCATAATAATACTTTGGATATTATATAATGAACATAACAATAACCAACAAATCTAGACGCGCAAATGCGCGGGTCGCACCGCTAGTTCCTTCATTACTTGATTAACCACTAAGTCTGAGTCACCGTACGCCGAGCAAAATAGCCATACGCAACCCATACAATAGCGCCTCATACTCAGCTTCATTGTTCGAAGAATCAAAGTGAATCTGGAGAACATAACTGAGCTTGTCTCCTCTTGGGGACACTAAAACCACTCCTGCACCAGAGCCATTCAACATCTTGGATCCATCAAAGAACATGGTCCAATATTCTGACTGAATCTGAGTCGGCTGCTGTTGTTCAATCCATTCTGCAAGGAAATCTGCTGTTGCTTGAGACTTGATGGCTTTCTTTGCCTCAAATTTGATATCTAAAGGAAGGAGTTCAATCGCCCATTTTGCCACTCGACCAATTGCATCTCTATTATTCAGAATTTCTGACAATGGAGCGTCGCTGACGACTGAAACTGAGTGGTCAGAAAAGTAGTGTGCAACTTTCTTCGTGGTCATGTAAATCCCATAAACAAGCTTCTGATAATGAGGATATCTCTGCTTGGACGGGGTCAAGACTTCTTAAATGTAATACACAGGGCGCTGAACTTTGAAGGCTTTGCCTTCTTCTTCCCGCTCGACCATGAGCACTATGCTGACAACCTGTCCCGTGGCTGCGATGTAAAGCAGTAAAGGTTCCTTGCTAACTAGAGCAGCAAGCACCGACTGGGTGGAAAGTAGGGCTTTGAGCTCTTCAAATGCTGCTTCAGCTTCGTCATTCCACTCGAACTTGTCAAACTTCTTCATTAGTCGGTAAAGAGGCAGTGCCTTTTCACCGAGGCGTGAGATGAATCGACTCAATGCAGCCAAACAACCAGTAAGCTTCTGAACATCGTGCACATGCAAAGGGCGCTTCATTCGGAGGATTGTGCCAATCTTCTCTGGATTTGCGTCGATCGCTCATTCGGAAATGACAAAACCGAGTAGCTTTCCGCCTGGGACTCTGAATGTGCACTTTGATGGATTGAGCTTGATATCATATCTTCTTAAGTTGGCAAAGGTTTCAATGAGGTCAGTCAGCAGGTCGGAACCTTTGCGTGACTTAACCACTATGTCATCCATGTATGCTTCCACATTCCGACTAATTTGAGTGAGTAGGCACTTCTGAATCATGCGCATGAATGTGGCACCAGCATTCTTGAGGCCAAAGGGCATAGTAACATAGAAAAAACACCCGAACAGGGTGATGAAAGCTGTCTTTATCTTGTCGGGTCCATACAGTCAGATCTGATGGTACCCGGAATAAGCGTCCAGAAAGGACAGTCACTCACATCCCGCAGTTGAGTCGACTATCTGGTCGATGCAGGGCAGAGGAAAATGATCTTTCGGGCAGGCCCGATTGATGTGCTTGAAATCAATACACATTCGAAGTGACTTATCTTTCTTGGGGACCATAACGACGTTGGCGAGCCACTCGGAGTGGTATATCTCGCGGATGAACTCGGCGGCCAGAAGCCGAGCCACCTCCTCGCCAATCGCCTTTCTCTTCTCCACGGCGGACCGACGGAGAAGCTCTTTAACGGGTTTTGCATTTGATTCGACTCGCAAACGGTGCTCAGCCAGCCCCTGGGTACATCTGGCATGTGATAACCAACAAGTGTAGGGGATCAATTGTAGCCTCTTTCGATAAGAGTGTCGAACCCAACGAGGAGCTAAAGGTAGAACAAATATTCCCTCAAATTATATCGACCACCGATACAACTCTACGCACGCTTGACGTTCGCTTTACCTAGAACAAGTATGAAACTAGAAGTACTTTGTAGGTGTTGTTGGATAGGTTTGCAAGAATATAAAGAGCACATAAATAGAAACTAGGGGCTGTTTAGATAAAGAAATAATAAAGTAAATATAACGAGTGTGGAAAAATGGTGGTAGGAGTTGTGAAATTGTCTCTAAGCTATTGGCTACCTTACTAGACCGATAGCAAGTTTTATGTGGGAGAGGCATAAGCTAACATACTTTCTCTTCTTGGATCATATTCACTTATGATTGGAACTCTAGCAAGCATCTGCAACTACTAAAGAACATTAAGGAAAAAATCAAACCAACCATAGCATTAAAGCATCAAGTCCCCTTTATCCCATACGCCACAACCCCCTTACTCAAGTTCATGCTTCTATCACTCAAGCAACCCACTATAAGCGAATCATGAACGTATTGCACACCCTACAGCGGGAATCCCTCACGCTTGCGCGACACGGAGGGCACAATAGGAAAGAAACATAACCACAAGCAAATTAAAATAATCATAGTAATTCATCAATCACCGATAGGACAACGAAAATCTACTCAGACATCATAGGATGGCAACACATCATTGGATAATAATATGAAGCATAAAGCACCATCTTCAAGTAGAGGGTACAGCGGGTTGTGGGAGCGTGGACCGCTGAATATAGATGGGGGGAAGGTGATGGAGATGTTGGTGAATATGGCGGAGGTGTTGGTGTAGATCGCGGTGATGATGATGGCCCCCAACGGTGTTCCGGCGCCACCGGAAGCAAGGGGGCGAGAGCCCCCCTTCTTCTTCTTCTTCCTTGACCTTCTCCCTAGATGGGAGAAGGGTTTCCCCTCTGGTCCATGGTCTCCATGGCGTGGGAGGGGCGAGAGCCCCTCCGAGATTGGATCTGTCTCTCTGTCTCTCTTTGTTTCTGTGTTATCAGATTTTGCCCTTTCACCGTTTCTTATATATCCGGAGATCTGTAACTCCGATTGGGTTGAAACCTTCGCCCAGATTTTTCTCCGAAAATTAGCTTTCTTGCGGAAAAAGAAGAGCGTCAACCGCCTTACAGGGTGCCCACGAGGGTCAGGGGCGCGCCCCCCTGCCTCGTGGCCCCCTCGGGCACCGTCTCACGTGGATTTTTCTTCCCAAAAATCACAAATATTTTAAAAATATTCTCCATCCGTTATGATACCATTTGGACTCCATTTGATATGGGGTTTCTGCGAAACATAAAACATGCGACAAACAGGAACTGGCACTGGGCACTAGATCAATATGTTAGTCCCAAAAATAATATAAAAACTTGCCAAAAGTATATGAAAGTTGTATAATATTGGCATGGAATAATAAAAAATTATTGATACGATGGAGACGTATCAGCATCCCCAAGCTTAATTCCTGCTCGTCCTCGAGTAGGTAAATGATAAAAAAGATAATTTTTGTTGTTCAATGCTACCTAGCATAATCTTGATCATATATCTAATCATGGCATGAATATTAAGACACGAGTGATTCAAAGCAATAGTCTATCATATGACATAAAAACAATAATACTTCAAGCGTACTAATAAAGCAATCATGTCTTTTTAAAACAACATGGCCAAAGAAAGTTATCCCTACAAAATCATATAGTCTGGCTATGCTCCATCTTCATCACACAAAATATTCAAATCATGCACAACCCCGATGACAAGCTAAGCAATTGTTTCATACTTTTGATGTTCTCAAACCTTTTCAATTTTCACGCAATACATGAGCGTGAGCCATGGATATAGCACTATAGGTGGAATAGAATATGATGGTGGAGGTTGTGTGGAGAAGACAAAAAGGGAGAAAGTCTCACACCGACGCGGCTAATCAACGGGCTACGGAGATGCCCATCAATTGATGTCAGTGCGAGGAGTAGGGATTGCCATGCAACGGATGCACTAAGAGCTATAAGTGTACAAAAGCTCAAACTTAAACTAAAAGGGTGTGCATCCAACTTGCTTGCTCATGAAGACCTAGGGCATTTGAGGAAGCCCATCGTTGGAATATACAAGCCAAGTTCTATAATGAAAATTCCCACTGGTATATGAAAGTGACAATATAGGAGACTCTCTATATGAAGAACATGGTGCTACTCTGAAGCACAAGTGTGGTAAAAGGATAGTAACATTGCCCCTTCTTTTTTTTCTTCTTTTTTTCTTTTTTTTATTCTTTATTGGGCGGGATTCTTTGTTCCCCTTTTTTTATTTAGGCTTCTTTGGCCTCTCTTTTTTTATGGGGCAATGCTCTATAATGATAATCATCACACTTTATTTACTTGCAACTCAATATTACAACTCAATATCTAGAACAAAGATATGACTCTATATGAATGCCTCCGGCGGTGTACCGGGATGTGCAATGATCTAGCATAGCAAAGATATAAAAAAAATGGACAAGCCATGAAAACATCATGCAAGCTATCTTACGATCATGCAAAGCAATATGACAATGAATGCTCAAGTCATGTATATGATGATGATGGAAGTTGCATGGAAATATATCTCGGAATGGCTATGGAAATGCCATGATAGGTAGGTATGGTGGCTGTTTTGAGGAAGATATAAGGAGGCTTATGTGTGATAGAGCATATCGTATCACGGGGTTTGGATGCACCGGTGAAGTTTGCACCGACTCTCGAGGTGAGAAAGGGAAATGCACGGTACTGAAGAGGCTAGCAATGATGGAAGGGTGAGAGTGTGTATAATCCATGGACTCAACATTAGTCATAAAGAACTCACATACTTATTGCAAAAATTTATTAGTCATCTAAACAAAGTACTACGCGCATGCTCCTAGGGGGGTAGATTGGTAGGAAAAGACCATCGCTCGTCCCCGACCGCCACTCATAAGGAAGACAATCAATAAATACCTCATGCTCCAACTTCGTTACATAACCATTCACCATACGTGCATGCTATGGGAATCACAAACTTCAGCACAAGTATTTCTACAATTCACAACTACCCACTAGCATGACTCAAATATCACCATCTTTATATCGTAAAACTATTGCAGGGAATCAAACATATCATATTCAGTGATCTACAAGTTTTATGTAGGATTTTATGACTAACCATGTGAATGACCAATTCCTGTCATCTCTCTAAATAGATATAAGTGAAGCAAGAGAGTTTAATTCTTTCTACAAAATATATGCCCACGCTCTAACGAATATAAGTGAAGCAAAAGAGCATTCTACAAATGGCGGTTTTCTATGTGAAGAGAAATAGGCAATCCAAACTTCAAATGATATAAGTGAAGCACAGGAAGCATTCTATAAAGCCATTGTCGGTGTCAAAACTGGCGGATCTCGGGTAGGGGGTCCTGGACTATGCGTCTATGCTGATGGTAACAGGAGACAAGGGACACGATGTTTTTACCCAGGTTCGGGCCCTCTCGATGGAGGTAAAACTCTACTCCTGCTTGATTGATATTGATGATATGGGTAGTACAAGAGTGGATCTACCACGAGATCAAGGAGGCTAAATCCTAGAAGCTAGCCTATGGTATGATTGTTGTAATGGTTGTTGTCCTACGGACTAAAACCCTCCGGTTTATATAGACACCGGAGAGGGCTAGGGTTACACAGAGTCGGTTACAATGGTAGGAGATCTACATATCCGTATTGCCAAGCTTGCCTTCCACGCCAAGGAAAGTCCCATCCGGACACGGGACGGAGTCTTCAATCTTGTATCTTCATAGTCTTGGAGTCCGGCCGATGATGGTAGTTCGGCTATCCGGACACCCCCTAGTCCAGGACTCCCTCAGTAGCCCCTGAACCAGGCTTCAATGACGACGAGTCCGGCGCGCATATTGTCTTCGGCATTGCAAGGCGGGTTCCTCTTCCGAATAATCCACAGAAGATTGCGAACACCAGGATTGTGTCCGGCTCTGCAAAATAAATTCCACATACCACCGTAGAGAGAATAATATGTACACAAGTTCAATCTGCTGACGTATTTTGTGGCGTGACGTCACACCACTACCAAGCCTTTACTTGAATCGTTTTTATTATACCACCTCAGCGCGTTTAGCGAAGCGGTTTCCTTGGCACGTCTTGTCAAAGCAGAGATCGTGTTCCCCTTATTCCGAGATTCCCATCAATACGGACGTGGGTAACCCAACCGCGCCATTGATTGTGGCGCTTGGGAGATAAGCGAGTTTTACCAGGCAGGTGGGGACGCATAGTTTTCGTCCGCCCATATATAAGGGGATAAGGATCCATCTCTTTTACCTACGCCTTCTTCCTCCTTTGCTTATCCATCTCCGCGCACTCGAGCTCCAGCGCCCAAGTCCGCACATCTCACCTCAACCTTCCCAGCCATGTCCGGAGCGGGAGGCAAGTGGATGGCCTCCTCCGTTACGGAGGGGCACATCGAGAAGCTGCGCAGCGTCGGATACCTGTCCAGCGACATCGTGCACCGGCTGCCCGACGAGGGGCAGCTCATCCCCACCCCCAGGCCCCATGATAGGGTCGTATTCCTTCCCCACTTCCTCCGCGGACTGGGATTTCCACTCCACCCCTTCGTCCGGGGGCTCATGTATTACTACGGCCTGGACTTCCACGATCTAGCTCCAAATTTCATCCTCAAAGGCCTTCCTCTGCATCCAGCCCCACTTCGGCTTGTGGCTAAATACCTTCAATGTCAATCCGAAGGTTGTGAAGGGCAGCCAAGCGGAGTGTGGAGGCGCCATGGTGGGCAAAATTCCCAATGTCACCTAGCTCGAGGGCGCCTTCGTGGAGTCCATCAAAGGGTGGCAATCGGGGTGGTTCTACATCACCGAGCCGCGTGACCCTAAATGGGTAGCGGCCCCTGAATTCAGATCTGGCATCCCCATGCAGCTCACCTCCTGGAGAGAGAAGGGCTTGCTTTGGGGTAGTTCGGAGGAGCTGGCCGGACTCCAGTCCTGTCTCCAGACCCTGGTGAACAAGAAGCTCAAGCTTGTCAACGTGATCCAGGTCATGCTCGTACGCCGGATTCTCCCCTGCCAGCAATGGGACTTCAATTTGTGGGAGTTTGATCCGGCACAGCACCAAACTTTGAGCGGCCTCTTCAACACTACGTACAAAGAGGCCTGGAGGGTACTGTTCAAGGGCGCCGAAGCTCCCGCATCCGCTACCGAAGATCGCGGATTCAGCTCGCAGCGTCCAGCTGGCGAGGTAAGCTACGTTATCCTTTATGGGACATTCGTTTTTCATAGTTTGAATCTATGCGGGATCTAAACTCCCAATGCCTTTAACAGGACTGGCAGAAGACGTCCGGACAGGTTAACTGTCTGGCTCCCCTTCCAGAAGACCCAACGGACGCCCGTTTAACAAGGCTGCTGGTCCCGGCACTTTACGTGGTGCCGGAGAAGAAGGCCAAGAAGAAGGCTGTCGGTGTCAAAACCGGCGGATCTCGGGTAGGGGGTCCCGAACTATGCGTCTAGGCGGATGGTAACAGGAGACGAGGGACACGATGTTTTTACCCAGGTTCGGGCCCTCTCGATGGAGGTAAAACCCTACGTCTTGCTTGATTAATATTGATGGTATGGGTATTACAAGAGTGGATCTACCACGAGATCAAGGAGGCTAAACCCTAGAAGCTAGCCTATGGTATGATTGTTGTAATGTATGTTGTCCTACGGACTAAAGCCCTCCGGTTTATATAGACACCGGAGGAGGCTAGGGTTACACAGAGTCGGTTACAATGGTAGGAGATCTACATATCCGTATTGCCAAGCTTGCCTTCCACGCCAAGGAAAGTCCCATCCGGACACGGGACGGAGTCTTCAATCTTGTATCTTCGTAGTCTTGGAGTCCGGCGGATAATGATAGTCTGGCTGTCCGGACACCTCCTAGTCCAGGACTCCCTCAGTAGCCCCTAAACCAGGCTTCAATGACGATTAGTCCGGCGTGCATAATGTTCGGCATTGCAAGGCGGGTTCCTCCATCAAATAATCCAGAGAAGATCATGAACACCAGGATAGTGTCCGGCTCTGCAAAATAAATTCCACATTCCACCGTAGAGAGAATAAAATGTACACTTAGTTCAATCTGCTGACGTATTATGCGGCGTGACATCACACCACTACCAAACCTTTGTTTGAATCGTTTTTTACTATACCACCTCAGCACGTTTAGCGAAGCGGTTTCCTTGGCACGTCTTGTCGAAGCAGAGATCATGTTTCCCTTATTACGGGATTCTCATAAATACGGACGTGGCTAACCCAACAGCGCCATTGATGGTGGCGCTTGGGAGTTAAGCGAGTTTACCAGGCCGGTGGGGGACGCATAGTTTTCGTCCGCCTATATATAAGGGATAAGGATTCACCTTCTCACCTACGCCTGCTTCCTCCTTTGCTTATCCATCTCCGCGCACTCAAGCTCCAACGCCCAAGCTCGCGTATCTCGCCTCGACCTTCTCCGAATATGTCCGGAGCGGGAGGTAAATGGTTAGCCTCCACCGCTAAGGAGGAGGACATCACCAAGCTGCGCAGCGCCGGATATCTTTCCAGCGATATCGCGCATCGGCTGCCCGACGAGGGGAAGCTCGTCCCTACCCCTGGGCCTCATGAGAGGGTCGTCTTCCTCCCCCACTTCCTCCGCGGACTGGGCTTTTCGCTCCATCCATTTGTCCGGGGGCTCATGTTTTACTACGGCCTGGATTTCCACGATCTGGCGCCGAACTTCATCCTCAACATCTCGGCGTTTATCGTCGTGTGCGAGGCCTTCCTCTACATCCGGCCCCACTTCGGCCTGTGGCTCAACACCTTCAACGTAAAGCCAAAGGTTGTGAAGGGTACGCAAGCGGAATGTGGAGGAGCCATGTTGGGAAAATTGCCCAACGTCCCTTGGCTCGAAGGGGCCTTTGTGGACTCCGTCAAGGGGTGGCAATCGGGGTGGTTCTACATCACCGAGCCACGCAAACCTACATGGGCGGCGGCCCCCGAGTTTAGATATGGAATCCCCATGCAGCTCACCTCCTGGAAAGAGAAGGGCTTGCAGTGGGGCAATCCGGTGGAGGTGACGGGACTCCGAGCCTGCATCAAGAAGATGGTGAGCAATAGGCTCAGGCTCGTCGACGTGGTCCAAGTCATGCTCATCCGGCGGATCCTCCCATGCCAAGAACGGGCATTCAATTTGTGGGAGTTCAATCCGGAACAGCACCAGGCGCTAAGCGGGCTCTTCAATACAACATACGAAGGCGCCTGGAGGGTGCTGTTCAAGGGCGCCGAAGCCCCCGCATCCGCGACGGAAGACCGCGGATTCAGCTCGCAGTATCCAACTGACGAGGTAAGTGATTCAACCCCATTACGGGACACTTGTGATAATTAAATTGAATCTAGTGAGGTTTCATTCTGCCTCTTCCTTTGACAGGAATGGATGGAGAAGGCCAAGCTGCTTATCAGCCCGGCTCCCATGCCAGAAAGCCCAGTGGACGCCCGCCTAGCAGGGCTGCTGGTTCCGGCACCGCACGTGGTGCCGGAGAAGAAGGCCAAGAAGGTGGCCGCGGGGACTCGAAAGAGTTCCCAGAATCAGGCATCTGACGATGACGAGGACTCCTCCCCTGAAGACGAGGAGGAGGAGTATTCTCTCCCGGAGGAGGGAGAGAAGAAAAGGAAGGCTTTCCCAATCGGGGAGGCCGAAGGGTCCAAGAGGGGGAGAACTATCCCCCCGGACAGTTTCGCCAACACCAACGTTGGCGAGGATGAGTGGCCTCCGAGGGCCAGGCGTCCGGCAAGATCGTAGGTGTCCGGATCCTTTATGTGTAATTTCTTTTATGTCGCGTAGTGTCCTTCTAATGTCGCGTTCTGTCCGTAGTCCGGCTGATGATGATCTTCCTGCTTCATCAAGTGGGTCATTGGCCCCGTTGGATGTGGACTCACTTCCGACCGCCACTACCCCCCGTGGCGAAGACGCCGAGGTGGGATCCCAGAGAGGGACCCATCAGGAGGAGGCTCCGGAGGCACCGTCAGGCAGCCTCCCGGACTTTGTGCCGGACTCTACATCGGAACCCGCAGTGGTTCCAGAGTCCGGCAAGCGGCCCCTTCGAAAGAAGGGTAGGACCGTGACGCCGGCGGCTTCTGTCCAACCGGAGGCGCCGGATAACCTGTTGGAGGCGCTTAAAGGCGTTTCCATCGAGGAAGAACACCGCACTATCATGAGTGCGGTGATTGAGAAGGTCCAGCTCGCTACGAGCGGGCTGACCGAAGCCTGCAGCAGCCTTCTAACAGGCTTTGAGGTAAGAAGTTAAAATTATGTAATGTAATACCGCATAGACAGTAGCCCCTGATGCTCAGTTCGGTGTTCGGAAAGAAAAGCCGGACTGAGGATCTAACAAGATATACGCAGGGTTGCCTAAAATATGTCAATATGGGTTTGCAGGCTGCGCTGCTGACCTCTGCCGCACTAACGGCGGAGGTCGATGTGCTGAAGAAGGATCTCGAGCGGTCTGAGCTAGAGCTCGGCCATGCCAAGAGGCAGCTCGAGGAAAAAGAAGGTGAGTAACACCACTTTGAATTAGTACCTTACAGAAAAGGATTTCGGTTGCAATAAAATTAACAAGGATAATGCGGGTACTGCAGGGACCACTAACGAGGTGGCAGCCCTGAAGGAGGCTGTGTCCGTGGCCGAACGCAGTGCGGCCGTGGAACGAGCCGAGCGAGAAAAACAGGAGGCACGGATGGCGGAAGTACGGCAAGAGCTCCAGGCTCTCACGGAGAAGCATGTGAGTTTGGAGCATGACTCAAAGACTCGAGAGTCCGAGCTTGCCTTGGCTCTCGAAAGTGCCAAGTCTGCCAAGGCCGAGGCCCTTCAGGAGGTTGAGGACATAAAGAAGATAGCGGCGGGTAAGGCATTTTTCATGCAAAGCAGGCATGGTAATGTGAACTACCTGACACTTACCCGCATTCGGAGCTCTCCAGGGGCGTTTGCAGATCTGCCACGTAGTGCGTCTGATGCCGCCGCATTCTATCGTGGCGAGGAGGGGAGCTCGACGGAGAAGGTCTTCTGGTCTCAGTACGCTGAGGCCGGCCATCCGGTGCCCCCAAGCGACCAGCTGAAGCAGCTGGTCGAACTCCACATGGTAGCTGAGGAGGCCATGAAGGGCCTCATAGTCCGGCTGTGGCCTGGACAGGCCATGCCTGGGAGCTACTTTGTCCTCGTGCGGCGGCTGGTGGATGCATGCCCCTGGGTGGAGGTCATCAAGCACTCCACCTGTATTGAAGGCACTCGTCGGGCCCTTGCCCGCACAAAGGTGCACTGGGGCAAGTTGGATGCGGAGAAGCTTCTCACGGACCCACCGCCACCGGGCAGGGAGTATCGCACGCTGGAGAAGTATTATAAAATTGTCCTGAAGGGAGCCTGCGATATTGCAGATGAGTGCTCTCGAAATGTAATCTTTGAGGGAACTCGCTATGTATTTATCCTGTGCGCTGAAAACTTCGTTCATATGCGCCATGAGCAACGCTTTTTTAATTTAAAATATTACCTTCTGTGCGGCCGTTGGTAAAATCTGAGAGATGGCAAGTCGTTGGCTTCAGCTCCCGAGCCACAAGTGCTGGTGTGTTCGGGATAAACTTGAGCACTCTTGTTCCCATTTTTGGTTCCATCTAGGGAGGCGCTCAACACGACGAACAAGGCAACCGGACTTATAATGCTTGAACACTCTCACTTAGCCATAGAATTCTATAATTTTAAATTTCGGCGAAGCCCCTGGTATTCGGAAGACCGAATCCGGGGCGCTATCCACGCCTTCGTTGGACATTATCCGGAACTTCGCTCGAAGCGGCGTGAGTCTTTAAGGACCCGAAAAAAACCTCTCGAACAGCGCCAGTCTCTTGCCTTATCATGCCAGTCAGTTTTAGCTTTCTCCACTGAGGCGCTCGCCCGGCTCAATCGGGGCGCAATCGCAGTGGTTCTCCCAGTGCCACCTTAGCCGACAGAATGCAACGTAAGGCACCAAAACGTGGGAGCCGGGCAAACCCAACTATTGACCCAAGACATGATTCGGAGCCGATTCATATAATGCTATAAGTTCGGGGTGCCCCACTTGTGAAAGTGTTCGGACTTTATCACACCATAATTCGGGGAACAGAAGCCCCTGGCGTATTCGGCCGTACCAAAATATACGGGTGCAAGATGTCATGTAATGAACATATATATATATAAAAGATAATGCAATTGCAATAAAAAGGTGCTGCATTATTTATGAAAGAAAGTCTGCTAGTAGATCGGACTGATACAAATAGTGCGGTAAGCAAGGGATTTCGACTAAATAAACATGTCCCCCTCCAGGGATGAGCTGCAGACTTGGTGTACATAATCGAATTTAATGCTCGTAATTGAGACCACCTGGATGTTCGTTGCGGCCTTCTTTAGTCCCTGACTGTTGCATCATGAGTTCGGCAGGTTCGCCGCCGGACAGGGCTTCTGGTTAACAGAGTCCTGCGTACATAAAAGAAGAAAAATAAAATAAAAAAAGGGGGCACACTTGCGAGCCCCCGGTGTGGCCGAACCGCACTCTGGGTCCGTTGCGGTCGTGCCCCCTCCCCTGTGCCCATGGTATCTCCAAAGGGTAATGATGTACGCGGAGTGCTATTCTTGCGATCATGCGCGGGCGAGGGTTGGGGCCGCATTGCTACGCGTGCTCTGATCGCGCCAGATGATCTTGGTTGGCATTGCTCTGGGCGCGCTTTGCTGTATCCGGCCTTTTAACAGCCGGACTCGAGAATTGCCTTAGAAGGCTGCTCTGTACTTCTGCCGCGAGAGCCGCTGTATGTTCTTCCGTTCGGAGGGAGCGTTCCGTATTCCCATTGACCGTGATGACTCCACGAGGGCCTGGCATCTTGAGCTTTAGGTATGCATAGTGCGGCACCGCGTTGAATTTTGCAAACGCGGTTCGTCCGAGCAGAGCGTGATAGCCGCTGCAAAATGGGACTATGTCGAAGATTATCTCCTCGCTCCGGAAATTATCCGGGGATCCGAAGACCACTTCCAGTGTGTCTGAGCCTGTACAGTTGGTTCCACTCCTGGTATGACACCTTTAAAGGTTGTCTTTGTAGGTTTAATCCTTGATGGGTCTATGCCCATTTTATGCACTGTATCCTGATAAAGCAGGTTCAGGATACTGCCGCCGTCCATCAGGACTCTCGTGAGGTGAAATCCATCGACGATTGGGTCTAAAACCAATGCAGCGAATCCGCCATGGCGTATGCTGGTCGGATGGTCTCTTCGATCGAAAGTGATCGGACAAGAGGACCATGGGTTGAACTTTGGGGCGACTGGCTCCATCGCATAGACGTCCCTGAGTGCGCGTTTCCTCTCCCTCTTGGGTATATGGGTCGCGTATATCATATTCACCGTCCGTACTTGTGGGGGAAAACCCTTCTGTCCTCTGTTGCTCGGCGGCCGGATCTCTTCCTCATCGTCGCTGTTTAGCCCCTTGTCATTGTTTTCGGCAATTAACTTGCCGGCCTGCTTGAACACCCAGCAATCTCTATTGGTGTGGTTAGCTGGCTTTTCAGAGGTGCCATGTATCTGGCATAAGCGGTCGAGTATTCGGTCCAGATTGGACGGACCCGGAGTGGTTCTTTTGAATGGCTTCTTCCGCTGACCGGGTTTAGAGCCTCGGAATCCGGCATTGACTGCCGTATCCTCTTTATCGTCGCCGTTAATGCGGCGCTTGTTTTTGTTTCGGCGTGACCTGCCGTTGTTGTCCTTGGTATCCGGACTGCCAGAATTTTTATGGAGATTGTTGCTGCGGTCTAGCCAGCTGTCCTCTCCCGCGCAAAAGCGGGTCATTAACGATGTGAGGGCTGCCATAGATTTCGGCTTTTCCTGCCCCAGGTGCCGAGCTAGCCATTCGTCCCGGATGTTATGTTTGAAGGCTGCAAGGGCCTCTGCATTCGGACAATCGACGATTTGATTTTTCTTCGTCAAGAACCGTGTCCAGAATTGTCTGGCCGATTCGTTTGGCTGCTGAATGATGTGGCTTAGGTCATCGGCGTCTGGTGGTCGTACATATGTGCCTTGGAAGTTATCAAGGAATGCGGCCTCCAGGTCTTCCCAGCACCCAATTGACTCTGCGGGCAAGCTGTTTAGCCAATGCCGAGCTGGTCCTTTAATCTTGAGTGGGAGATACTTGATGGCATGGAGATCGTCGCCGCGGGCCATATGGATGTGGAGAAGATAGTCTTCAATCCAAACCGCGGGGTCTGTTGTGCCATCGTAAGATTCGATGTTTACGGGTTTAAACCCTTCGGGGATCTGATGATCCATTACTTCGTCAGTGAAGCATAGAGGGTGTGCGGCGCCTCTGTATTGAGCAATATCGCGATGCAGCTCGAGAGAGTGCTGTCTGCTGTGCTCGGCCCGGCCAGGGTTATTGTATCCGGCGCGACGGTATTCGTCGTGGGTCGTAGGGCGCCCACGTGATCCATAGATGGATCTGGATTGCCTTGCTTTGTCCTCCAATATGTCTCGCAAGTCCGGCGCGTTCCCTCTTGGCTTCGTACTTTTGGAGCGATGCCGGGGTATGGTTTTGGCTGGGGGCCTGGATGCCTCTCTGTCACGACCACGGGGTGGTCGGTCAGCCATATCGTGCGCTGGTGATGGAGGTATGTATGCTTCCTCCTCTAATCGGGGGAGCAGCTTGCGTCTTGGGTAACTTTTGGAGGGACGTTCGACTTTATACTCTTCGGCCGCGAGGACCTCGGTCCATCGATCGGCCAGCAGGTCCTGATCAGCTTGAAGCTGTTGCTGCTTTTTCTTTAGGCTGTTTGCTGTGGCGATAAGCCTGCGCTTGAAGCGCTCTTGTTCGACGGGATCCTCGGGTACGATGAATTCATCATCGTTGAGGCTTGCTTCGTCTTCAGAGGGAGGCATATAGTTATGATCCTCGACCTCTTCGTCTGCCGCCCTCTCGTGAGGGCTTGCTTCTGCATCCTCCTGCGCCGAGTCTTGCTGGAGGGGATTGTCTTCGGCACTCTCTGGTGTATTATTATCTCCTATGCCGGAAGCTCCATTCTTGCTATGGCGGGATTTAGAGCGGCGCCGCTGATGCCGGCGTTTGGGCTGCTTCTTTAAGGAGTCTGCCTCCGCTGCTTCTTCGCCGTCCCCGTCTTTGGGGGTGTCCACCATGTATATGTCGTATGACGAGGTGGTCTTCCAGTGCCCTGTAGGCGCTGGTTCCTGTTCGTCTCCGGCATCGTCGTCCATAGCGTCGATGTCTTCGGAGTCGTAGTCTAGCATGTCGGTTAGATCGTCGACAGTGGCTACAAAGTGGGTGGTGGGTGGGCTCTGAATTTCTTCATCGTCCGTACCCCAACCATCCTGGCCATAGTCTGGCCAGGACTCTCCTGATAGCGAGAGATGCTTTAGTGAATTCAGGATATCGCCAAAAGGCAAGTATTGAAAGATGTCCGCGGCGGTGAATTCCATAACCGGCGCCCAATCCGGATCGATTGGTAGGGGCGCGGGAGGTTCGGAGTCCGGCGAGGAGTCCGGCGCCTCGGAACCATGAGTTTCGCAGGGGACAAGATCAGTGTTCGGCTCCATCGCCGTGGATGCTGAAGCCCCCAGGGCGGCGTCTATCCACCGGCCCTCGATCTGGGCGATTGGCTCCGGGCTAACGGCCGAAGCGGATCCGTGTGCGGCCACCAAGGCACTGTTCGGCGGCAGAGCTAGATCATGCCCATCGTTACAGTGCGGCACGCTTGGCTGTGGCTCGAGTCCGTCGAAGATCAAGTCTCCGCGGACATCGGCCGTGAAGTTTAAGCTTCCGAATCTGACCTGATGGCCAGGGGCGTAGCTTTCGATCTGCTCCAGATGGCCAAGTGAATTGGCCCACAGTGCGAAGCCGCCGAATTCGAAGATCTGTCCGGGGAGAAAAGTCTCACCCTGGACAGCGTTGTTGGTTAAAGATGCCATCAAGCCTATCGGTGACGACACAGAGGAACTCTCAATGAAAGCACCAATGTCGGTGTCAAAACCGGCGGATCTCGGGTAGGGGGTCCCGAACTATGCGTCTAGGCGGATGGTAACAGGAGACGAAGGACACGATGTTTTTACCCAGGTTCGGGCCCTCTCGATGGAGGTAAAACCCTACGTCCTACTTGATTAATATTGATGGTATGGGTATTACAAGAGTGGATCTACCACGAGATCAAGGAGTCTAAACCCTAGAAGCTAGCCTATGGTATGATTGTTGTAATGTATGTTGTCCTACGGACTAAAGCCCTCCGGTTTATATAGACACCGGAGGAGGCTAGGGTTACACAGAGTCGATTACAATGGTAGGATATCTACATATCCGTATTGCCAAGCTTGCCTTCCACGCCAAGGAAAGTCCCATCCGGACACGGGACGGAGTCTTCAATCTTGTATCTTCGTAGTCTTGGAGTCCGGCGGATAATGATAGTCCGGCTGTCCGGACACCCCCTAGTCCAGGACTCCCTCAAAGGCCACGGGGACCCGAAGGAGTTCCCGACGCCTGGTGGTATCGAACTCATCGTCCGACAACTCCGAGGCGGACTCCTCCCCTGAAGACGAGGAGGAGAAAGAGGCCTCTCCCCAAGAGGGGGGAGAGAAGAAGAGGAAGGCTTCCCCAACGAGGGAGGCCGAAGGGTCCAGGAAGGGAAGGACCCTTCCTCCGGACTGCTCCGCCAACGCCGGCGACGGTGACGAGGAGTAGCCCTCAAGGGCCAAGCCCCTGGCAAGATCGTAAGTATCCGGATTCCTGGATGATTTACAATTTTCCTTTTTGCCATGCGGTGTCTTTCTAATGCTGTATACAACCTGTAGTCCGGCCAAGGACGATCTTCCCACTTCGTCGAGCGGGTCCTTGGGCACGTCGGATATGGATTCCCTTCCGACCGCCTCCACTCCTCGTGATGCTGACGACGCCGAGGTGGGATCCCAGGAGGGGACCCACCAGGAGGAGGAGGCTTCGGAGGTGCCGCACAGCAACCTCCCGGACTTCGCACCGGACTTCGCACCTGAACCTGAAGTGGTTCCGGAGTCCGGTAGGCGGCCCCTTCGTAAGAAGGGCAAGACTGTGACACCGGCAGCCTCCGTCCAACCGGAGGCCCCGGATAACTTTCTGGAGGCGCTCAACGACGCTTCCATCAAAGAAGAACACCGCACTATCATGAGTGCGGTGATTCAGAGGGTTCATCTCGCCAAGAGCGGGCTGACCAAAGCCTGCAGCAGCTGAGGGAGTCCTGGACTAGGGGGTGTCCGGACAGCCGGACTATCATCGTCCGCCGGACTCCAAGACTACGAAGATACAAGATTGAAGACTCCGTCCCGTGTCCGGATGGGACTTTCCTTGGCGTGGAAGGCAAGCTTGGCAATACGGATATGTAGATCTCCTACCATTGTAACCGACTCTGTGTAACCCTAGCCTCCGCCGGTGTCTATATAAACCGGAGGGCTTTAGTCCATAGGACAACATAAATTACAACAATCATACCATAGGCTAGCTTTAGGGTTTAGCCTCCTTGATATCGTGGTAGATCCACTCTTGTACTACCCATATCATCAATATTAATCAAGCATGACGTAGGGTTTTACCTCCATCAAGAGGGCCCAAACCTGGGTAAAACATCGTGTCCCTCGTCTCCTGTTACCATCCGCCTAGACGCACAGTCCGGGACCCCCTACCCGAGATCCGCCGGTTTTGACACCGACATTGGTGCTTTCATTGAGAGTTCCTCTGTGTCGTCACCGATAGGCTTGATGGCATCTGCAACCAACGACGCTGTCCAGGGTGAGACTTTTCTCCCCGGACAGATCTTCGTATTCGGCGGCTTCGCACTGTGGGCTAATTCGCTTCGCCATCTGGAGCAGATCGAGAGCTACTCCCCTTGCCGTCAGGTCAGATTCGGAAGCCTAAACTTCACGGCCGATGTCCGCGGAGATTTGATCTTCGACGGACTCGAGCCACAGCCAAACGCGCCGCACTATTGCGATGGGCATGATCTAGCTCTGCCGCCGAATAGTGCCTTGGTGGCCGCACACGAATCCGCTCCGGCCATCAGTCCAGAGCCGATTGCCCAGACAGAGGATCGGTGGATGGACACCGCCTCGGGGGCTTCAACTTCCACGGCGATGGAGCCAAACTCTAATCTTGTCCCTCGCAAAACTCGTGATTCCGAGGTGCCGGACTCCTTGCCGGACTCCGAACCTCCCACGCCCCTACCAATCAATTCGGATTGGGCGCCGGTTATGGAATTCACCGCCGTGGACATCTTCCAACACTCGCCCTTTGGCGACATCCTAAATTCGCTAAAGCGTCTCTCGTTGTCAGGAGAGTCCTGGCCGGATTATGGCCAAGACGGTTGGGGTATGGACGACGAAGAAATTCAGTGCCCACCCACCACCCACTTTGTAGCCACTGTCGACGATCTAACCGACATGCTAGACTATGACTCTGAAGACATCGACGGTATAGACGACGATGCCGGAGACGAACAAGAAACAACGCCTATAGGGCACGGGAGGACCACCTCGGCATATGACATATACATGGTGGATACCCCAAAAGAGAGCGATAACGAGGACCAACGGGCCGCGACAGAAGATAACCCAGCCGATAAACAACCAAAACGGCGGCGTAGATGCCGCCCTATGTCCCGCCTTGACAACAACAACGCTCCTATGGACCCCGCAATACAGCAGGGCACACAAGTGGACGACAAACACGCAAATAAGCAACCGTCCGAACAGGACGAGTCAGATAATAAGTCCAGGCCCGGCGAAAACGACAGTCCGGACGATCTCATGCCGGACACACCGCCGGAGAGTAAAAACCTTCGGAAAAGACTCGTCAACACTGCAAGAAGCTTGAAGAAGGAAAAGCGGAAGCTCAGAACAGCGGAAGACACACTCAGAACGAGGTGGGGCAAAGTGCTCAAAACCGCGGATAAATACGGCAATGGCCACCAACAGAAGAGCTACCCGAAGCGCAAGCTGCTAACAGAATTCGACAACGAGGCCATAGAGCCCCCACAGTCAAAAAATAAAGAGGCCGCCTGGTTGGATAGACGGCCGGATGACACGCCAAATTCTGAAAGCGGCGCAACACATAAACCAACCAATGAACTTGGAAGGACAGATGGCCGAGCCAGGTCCATCTACGGGCGAAAGAAGAAGGCCCCAGGAAGCAAGGCAACACGTCAAGTGTCCGAAGATAGCGGCACACCCAAATACAGGGGCGCCGCACACCCACTATGTTTCACCGATGAGGTGCTGGACCATGAATTCCCAACAGGATTTAAACCCATAAACATAGAGGCCTACGATGGAACAACAGACCCTGGAGTCTGGATAGAAGATTATATACTACATACACACATGGCCAGAGGAGATGATCTCCACGCCATAAAATACCTACCCCTCAAGATCAAAGGGCCAGCCCGTCATTGGCTTAAAAGCCTCCCAGAAAACACTGTGGGAAGTTGGGAAGAGCTCGAGGACGCGTTTAGAGCAAATTTTCAAGGGACTTATGTCCGCCCTCCGGATGCAGATGACCTTAGTCACATAACCCAACAGCCCGGAGAGTCAGCGCGCAAATTCTGGAACAGGTTCCTCACTAAAAAGAACCAAATAGTCGACTGTCCGGACGCCGAAGCCTTAGCAGCTTTTAAACACAACGTCCAAGACGAATGGCTCGCCAGACACCTCGGCCAAGAGAAACCGAGGACAATGTCCGCACTGACAAGCCTCATGACCCGCTTCTGCGCGGGAGAGGATAGCTGGCTAGCAAGATGCAGCACCAGCGACCCAAGTACATCCGAGATAAGAGATGGAAACGGAAAGTCACGGCGCAGAAAAGAGCAGCGCCGGAATCAAGAGAAAAGCCCAAAGAGCACGGCAGTCAACGCCGGATTCAAAAGCTTGCGGCCAAACAACAAAACACCGCCTCTTAAGGATGACGGCGATGAGCTGTCCAGCTTAAAAAAGATTTTGGGTCGGATATGTCAAATCCACAGTACCCCCGGAAGGCCTGCGAACCATACCCATCGAGACTGTTGGGTTTTCAAACAATCCGGCCGACTAAACGCCGAACACAAGGGGCTCGACGCGTCAAGCGAAGACGATAAACCCCACCAGCAGAGCACCGGAAAACAAAAGACTTTCGCACAAGAGGTCAAAGCAGTAAACTCACTTCATGTGATAATACGGAAAAATAGTGCGGCACTTCCTAAAAAGAGCCTCGCACGGTCCAACCCAGCAGACCATAGAGATTGGATATCAAAACCAATCACTTTCGACCACCTGGACTATTCCAGAAGCATTCGAAAAGCTGAATGGACTGCCCTGATATTGAATCCCATAATCGACGGATTACAATTTACTAAAGCCCTAATGGACGGAGGCAGCGACTTAAACCTGTTGTATTCAAACACAATCCGCAAGATGGGGATAGACCCTACCAAAATTCGACACAGCCGCACTTCCTTCAAAGGAGTGACGCCGGGCCCTTATGCCAAGTGCACAGGCTCCCTATTACTAGAAGTCGTGTTCGGATCACCGAACAACTTTCGGCGTGAAAAACTAATTTTTCATATCGTCCCATTTAAAAGTGGATATCAAGCACTCTTGGGACGAAAGGCTTTTGTCCGTTTCAACGCCATACCGCATTACGCGTCTCTTACACTCAAGATGCCCGGTCCTCGAGGCATCATTTCAGTGCGAGGGTCACTTGAAGACCCCGAACACGGATAGACGAGTCCGGCATTGGTTGGCTAGGGGCTCCCTAGCCGCACAACCCTTGACAAGGGGTGGCGCGCACAAAGAATCGCGAGTTCATACGAACCCCGCTTTACTTATTTATGTTTCTTCTTTCACACATACCTTTTTCGCAGGAATTATTTTCAAACTAAGCGTTCCTCTCTTTTTACAGATGAACAACGTGCATACCCGTCCAGGATAACGGGGCAACGGAGACACAGGCGCAGACGTGCAGTAGGGACCCGTTGCGAGGATTCTTTTCAGATTAAGACCCTGCGTAAACCTTTTTTACTGTCTCTTGTTGTTATTCTCCCTTGGTTTCTTCCTATAACTAAAGCGGAGCCTGACGTTTTGGCATCGGCCGCGTCAGAAGACCATGCCCGTACCTGGACAATAGGGGCTTAGGGCACTATCCTGCCCATTATCATAAAGACCGAACACCTCAGGGACTGTTCGGCGTCTCGAGTTAGGCATTATATGCATCAGCTCCGAATCATGTCTTTGGTCAAATGTTGGGTTTGCCCGGCTCCTGTGTTTTGCCGCCTTACGTTCCGTATCATCGGCTAACGCGGCACCAGGAGAACTACTGCGATTGTGCCCCAGTTCGGCTGGGCGAGCACCTCAGTAGAGAAAGCCGAAAACTGACTGTCATGATATAGCGAGACACTGGTCAACCACTCGATCGACTACCGGAATGTTTAGAATTCCCCTCTTTGACGAAGGACCATTTCCCGGTCAGGCTCACACGCGCCCCGAACTCGGAGAAGTGCGGTGCCCCCAGGGGCTATATCGTAGCCCCACCCTCGAACTCGACTGGCTAAGTGAAAGTGATAAAGCATTATAGTCCGGATTGCCTCGTTCGCTACGCTACCACCTCCTTAACAGGACAGAGACGTCGGATTAAGTGTGACAACGCGCTATTTTTGCGGACACCCCCGCACCTTGTGCGTGGGGGCTGAAGCCGAAGACTGCAATCTTTCAGGTTATACAAATGTATACGTCAACGGCCGCATAGGAGAAGTTTTACTACTTGGACGCACAAGTATAAAAACCAGTTATAGCATAATCATCGTTTTACAAGCTAAAACGTTCATTTGAACGTGACATTTTTCGAGCACTGCGACTCTATTACACGAGCGCCACGCATAACTTCCCCGAAATAGTGCTCGGCGGGGAGCCGGCTTTCATCCGAACCCTGGGCAGCAACAGCGGTGGCATCCATCTCTGTCCAATGCGCCTTCACGCGGGCAAGAGCCATCCGCGCGCCTTCGATGCAGGCCGACCGCTTCATCTCCTTGATATGCGGCACCGCTCCAAGGAATCGCTGCTGTAAGCCGAAGTAGCTCGTCGCCTTGGGCCTCTCTGGCTAGACATGAGCCACGATGTCAGTCATGGCAAGTCCGGATAATCTATTTAGCTCGGCCCATTCGGCCAACCGGTCGGTCAACGGAAGTGAGCGATCCGGACTATGGAATTGAGACCAAAATAGCTCTTCCGTCGTGTGATCCTTCTGGCTCCGAAAGTGCTCAACGGCATCAGCCGCACTTGCCGCTAAGTCCATATACGGATCCTCCGGACTCCACAGCCGATCAAATTGAGCATGCTTTTGATCCATAAACCGGCGACGCAGCAGATAAGGCTTGCCAGCCACGATATCTCCGGCCTGGCGCAGCTCCTCCTTCATGGCCCGTATTGCAGAGCGGGCATCCTTGGCCTCGGCGGTGGCCTTCCTCAGGTCTTCCCGCTCTGATAAGCGCTCCTTTTCAAGAGCCTCATTGCGGTCGGCAACATCTTTTACTTTCACGGCTAATTCGGCCACCTCTTCCCTGCTTAGGCAGTGTGCAGCCCTTTCGGCTTTCAACTCCTCGGCCGCCCTCGAGGCAGCCGCGTCACTCCTTCGGGCTTGCTCCTTAGCTTGAGCAAGTTCGGCCCGAAGGCTCTCCACAGCAGCAGCACTATCTGTATAACAACATTTAATTTATCAGAGGAGGGTTTTGCCCCCCTTAATAAAGCGACTGTGGAGAACTCATTTACCTTGCGACTCGTCAAGTCGCCGGTTGACAAGTGCGATGTTCGCATTTGCCACGTCAAGTTGCCGCATTAGCTCGGCAAACCCACTAGTTCGGCTAGCCCTCGGACTATCCGCCACCTGCATAGGAACGGCGACATTCATTACCTGCGATTTCGATCCTCGGCACGCTGTCGTTTTCGACAACCTACCGAGTCTCAGGGGCTACTACCTATACAGGGTGCACTTTTATGTGCAAAAAGGCCAAAACAACAGGTGCGTCATTTTCGCGTACCTCGAATCCCGCCAGCAAACTCATAGCGGCATCACGCATCCGCTCTTGGCGGACGAAATCCTTCCAATCACCATACGCATCAACGCACGGTGATCTTCTGAGATGGACTCCCTCTCCAGCAGATTCTTCAGTTCTCCCGGCCGGACACTAGCGGGCGCCGAACTCCCCGGCCCCTCCGGACTCGGGGACACCCTCCGTGACGATACTTCAGGCTCGTCTGCCCTATCTGATGGCGCAGCAGACGGGGGCGTTTCGCTCTCCATCATCTCCGGAAGAAGGTCCCCCGAAGATGAACTCATCTGCGAAGGCTGCAAATCCGAACTGCAAGATAAAAATTTCGGTCACCCACAGAAGCACAAATGGAGGTATTTTCTTACTAATGAACTCCCCTTTTCATACTCACGGCTCGCTGGAGGGCTGATCCTTTGGCGATGATTGTACGTCCGGATTCTCCCCGGACGCCGGACCCCCCGGTGAAGATCTCTTCCCCCGTTTAGGGGCTTTGGCCTCCGGATCTTCGGAGGCGGTCCTCTTCTCCCCCTGGAAGGAGGGGTTTTTGATTCCCCCCTCCTCAGACGCCCCTGTGGGCGAAATAACAGCTCCTCTATTTTCCCCATCGCTCCCTTTTACGGGCGCGACCTCCAACATTCTGACCAGCATTGGCTCCAGTGCGGTCTCTGGGAGGGGAGCCGGACACCTTATCAGCTTCGATCGCGCTAGCCACTCCTGTGAAAAGTTATGGGTCAGGAGGCGAACCCTAGAAAAGCAGATAAATAAAACGTCCGGACTCTGAGCTATTTACCTGAGTATCCGGGTGATCGCGGCTTAGGCTTGCGTCCTCGGTCAATTCCGGACACGCCACCTGGGGTCCGAAGAACAACCTGTACATCTCCACGGGTGTTGCACCCATAAAGTGTTGGAGAATTCGAGGTCCCTCCGGGTTGAACTCCCATAGACGGAGGGACGGCGTTTGCAGGGCAGGAGACGCCTGGTTAGCATTACCTGCATCACAACAACCAGATTGATCTCCCTCGCTTGGAGGACTCGAATCCGGCCCTGCAGTAAGGGCACGTCTTCGGACGGCCCCCAATTGAGCCCTTGGTTGACCCACGACATCAGTTGGCGTGGAGGTCCCGGGCGGAATGAAGGCGGTGGCTTTTGCTTGCTGCCCTTCGGAGCAGCGATATAGAACCACTCCTGTTGCCACAGTCCGAGTTCCTCTTGGAAGGAACCCTTAGGCCACGGGGCATCAGCTCTTATGCTTATGGGCGCCCCGCCGCACTCCGCTTGACGCCCCCCGATCATCTTCGGCTCCACATTGAAGGTTTTCAGCCACAGGCCGAAGTGGGGGGTGACGCGGAGGAAGGCCTCGCAGACGATAATGAATGCGGAGACATGGAGGATGGACTCCGGAGCCAAATCGTGAAAATCCAGCCCGTAGTAGAACATGAGCCCTCTCACAAAGGGGTCCGTCGGGAAGCCTAAACCCCGACGGAGGTGAGGTACGAAGACAACGTACTCACCGGGCTCGGGGGCGGGCACGGCCTGCCCTTGGGCAGGCAACCTGTGCGAAATCTCGTAGGACAGGTACTTGGCCTCCCGCAGCTTTGACACGTCCTCCTCCGTGACGGAGGAGGGCATCCACCGACCATGGAGGTCAGAGCCGGACATGGTTGAGAATCCGAAGCGCTCGAATCTGGGGCTCTGGGTGCTGGAACTAGGAGCGAGAAGGAGATTCGATGCGAGATTGAAGAAAAGAAACGGTCCTTGGTCCTCTTATAAAGGGGAAAAAATACCAAGGGTCGTCTCCGTGACCGTTCGGGATTCACCTTCGATGGAGGACGCGTGGCGACGGGCACGGTTGGGTTACCCACGCACGTATTGATGAGAATCCCGGAATAAGGGGAACACGATCTCTGCTTCGACAAGACGTTCCAAGGAAACCGCTTCACTAAACATGCTGAGGTGGTATAGTAAAAACCGATTCAAACAAAGGCTTGGTAGCGGTGTGATGTCACGCCGCATAATACGTCAGCAGACTGGACTGGTGTACATTTTATTCTCTCTACGGTGGAATGTGGAATTTATTTTGCAGAGCCGGACACTATCCTGGTGTTCATGATCTTCTCGGGATTATTCAAGGGAGGAACCCGCCTTGCAATGCCGAACATTATGTGCGCCGGACTTATCGTCATTGAAGCCTGGTTCAGGGGCTACTGAGGGAGTCCTGGACTAGGGGGTGTCCGGACAGCCGGACTATCATCGTCCACCGGACTCTAAGACTACGAAGATACAAGATTGAAGACTCCGTCCCGTGTCCGGATGGGACTTTCCTTGGCGTGGAAGGCAAGCTTGGCAATACAGATATGTAGATCTCCTACCATTGTAACCGACTCTGTGTAACCCTAGCCTCCTCCGGTGTCTATATAAACTGGAGGGCTTTACTCCGTAGGACAACATACATTACAGCAATCATACCATAGGCTAGCTTTAGGATTTAGCCTCCTTGATCTTGTGGTAGATCCACTCTTGTACTACCCATATCATCAATATTAATCAAGCAGGACGTAGGGTTTTACCTCCATCGAGAGGGCCCAAACCTGGGTAAAACATCGTGTCCCTCGTCTCCTGTTACCATCCGCCTAGACGCACAGTCCGGGACCCCCTACCCGAGATCCGCCGGTTTTGACACCGACAGCAGCCTTCTAACAGGCTTTGAGGTAAGAATTTTAAGACATGTAATATAATACCGCATAGACAGTAGCCCCTGATGCTCGGTTCAGTGTTTGGAAAGAAAAGCCGGACTGAGGATCTAAAAAGATATACGCAGGAGTTCTAAAAAATATGTCAATATGGGATTGCAGGCTGCGCTGCTGACCTCTGCCGCACTGACTGCGGAGGTCGATGCTTTGAAGCAGAACCTCGAGCGGTCTGAGAGCGAGCTTGGGCGTGCCAAGAAGCAGCTCGAGAACAAGGAAGGTGAGTAACACCGTATTAAATTGTACCTTACAGAAAAGGATTTTGGTTGCAAGAGAAATAACAAGGATAACGTGGGTACTCCCGGGGCCACGAACAAGGTGGCGATCCTGAAGGAGGTCGTGTCCGCGGCCGAACGCAATGCGGCCGCGGAACGAGCCGAGCGAGAGAAGTAGGAGGCGCGGGTGGCGGAGGTGCAGCAAGAGCTCCAGGCTCTCGTGGAAAAACATGAGAGTGTGGAGCGCGACTCAAAGACTTGAGAATCCGAGCTTGCATCGGCTCTTGAGAGTGCCAAAGCCGCTAAGGCCGAAGCCCACAAGGCCCTCCAGGAAATCGAGGCGGTGAAGAAAATAGCGGCGGGTAAGGCATTTTTCATGCAAAGCAAGCATGTGAATGTGAATTACCTATTACTTACCCGAATTCGGAGCTCTCTAGGAGCGTTCGTAGATCTGCCTCGCAGCGTGTCCGATGCTACCGCTTTCTACCGGGCCGAGGAGGGGATCTCAACGGAGAAGGTCTTCTGGTCTCAGTATGCTGAGTCCGGACATCTGGTGCCCCTTAGCGACCAGCTGAAGCAGCTGGTCGAGCTCCACAAGGTAGCCGAACAGGCCATGAAGGGCCTCATAGTTCGGCTGTGGCCCTAAGAGGCCATGCCTGGGAGCTACTTCGGCCTGGTGCGGCGGCTGGTGGATGCGTGTCCCTGGGTGGAAGTCGTCAAGCACTCCGCCTGCATTGAGGGTGCCCGTTGGGCCCTTGCCCTTGCAAAAGTGCACTGGGGCAGGATGGACGCTGAGAAGCTTCTGACGGATGCGCCGCCGGCGGGCAAGGAGTATCGCACGCCTGAAATGTATTATAAGAGTGTCCTGAAGGGTGCTCGCATGATTGCGGATGAGTGCTCCAAAGATGTAATATTTGAGTAGAGTCGCATTGTGTTATCCTGTGCGCTGAAAACTGTGTTCATATGCGCTAAGCAACGCTTATTAATTTAAAAGATTACCTTCTGTGTGGCCGTTTATCAAACCTAAGAGATGGCAAGTCGTTGGCTTCAGCCCCCACGCCACGAGTGCTGGGGTGTTCGGGATAAACTTGAGCGCTCTTGTTCCCATTGTTGGGTCCATCTAGGGAGGCGCTCAACACAACGAATGAAGCAACCAGACTTATAATGCTTGAACACTCTCACTTAGCCATAGAATTCTATAATTTTAAATTTCGGCGAAGCCCCTAGTGTTCGGAAGACCGAGTTCGGGGCGCTATCCACGCCTGGGCCGGACAAAGCCGGTTCCTCGCTCTAAGCGGCATAAGTCTTTAGGGACTCGAAAAGACCTCTCGAACAGCGACCAACTCTCGCCTTATCATGACAGTCAGTTTTAGCTTTCTCCACTGAGGCGCTCGCCCAGCTCAACCGGGGCGCAATCGCAATGGTTCTCCCAGTGCTACCTTAGCCGATAAAACGGAACGTAAGGTACCAAATCATGGGAGCCGGGCAAACCCAACTATTGACCCAAGACATGATTCGGAGCCGATGCATATAATGCTATAAGTTCGGGGTGCCGCACTTGTGAAAGTGTTCGGACTTGTCACACCATAATGTGGGGAACTTAAGCCCCTGGTGTATTCGGCCGTACCAAAGTGTACGGATGCAAGATGTCATAAATGAACATATATATGAGAAAGAAATGCAATTATAAGCAAAAAGCGATGCATTGTTTATTCAGGGAATTCTGCGATGAATGCAGAACGATACAAATGTGCGATAAGCAAGGGGTAAGACTATTAAACATGTCCCCCTCCAGGAGTGGGTTGCGGAATGGTGTATGAAATGGATTTAATGCTCGTAATGGAGACCACCTGGATACTCGTCGTAGCCCTTCTCCTCCCCTGGCTGTTGCATCGTGTGTTCGGCAGGTCTACTGCCGGACAAGACCTCTGGTGAACGGAGTCCTGTGCGTAAGAAAACAGAAAAATAAAAAGAGTCACAAACTTGGGAGCCCCTGGTGTGGTTAAGCCGCATTCTGGGCCTGTGGTGTTCGTGCCCCTCCCCCTATGCCCATGGTATCTCCCGAACGTAATGATGTACGCGAAGGACCAGTCTTGCAATTTGGCAAGGGCTGGGGTTGGGGCCGCATTGCTACGCGTGCTCGGAACGTGCCAGGTGGTCTTGTTGTAGGTTACTCTGGGCGCGTTTGGCCGTGTCCGGTCGCTTAACGGCCGGACTCGAAAATTGCCTTAAGAGGCTGCTCTGTACTTCTGCCGCGAGAGCCGCTGTGTGTTCCTCCATTCGGAGGGAGCGTTCAGTGTTTCCGTTGACCATGATGACTCCTCGACGGCCTGGCATCTTGAGCTTGAGGTATGCGTAATGCGGCACCGCGTTGAACTTTGCAAACGAGGTTCGTCCGAGCAGAGCGTGATAGCCGCTGCAGAACGGGACTATGTCGAAGATTAACTCCTCGCTTCGGAAGTTATCCGGGGATCCGAAGACCACTTCTAGTGTGACTGAGCCTGTACAATTGGCCTCTACACCTGGTATGACGCCTTTGAAGGTCGTCTTTGTAGGTTTAATCCTTGAGGGATCTATGCCCATCTTGCGCACTGTATCCTGATAAAGCAGGTTCAGGCTGCTGCCGCCGTCCATCAGGACTCTGGTGAGGTGAAATCCATCGATGATTGGGTCTAAAACCAATGCGGCGAATCCGCCATGGCGGATACTGGTGGGGTGGTCCCTTCGATCAAAAGTGATCGGGCAAGAGGACCATGGATTGAACTTCGCGGCGACTAGCTCCATCGCATATACGTCCCTAAGTGCACGCTTCCGCTCCCTCTTGGGTATGTGGGTTGCGTATATCATGTTTACCGTCCGCACTTGTGGGGGTAAACCCTTCTGTCCTCTATTGTTCGGCGGTCGGGTCTCTTCCTCGTCATCGCTATGTAGCCCCTTGTCATTGTTTTCGGCAATTAACTTGCCTTCCTGCTTGAATACCCAACAATCCCTGTTGGTGTGATTGGCTGGCTTTACGGGGGTGCCATGTATCTGGCACGAGCGGTCGAGTATTCGGTCCAAATTGGACGGACTTGGAGTAGTTCTTTTGAATGGCTTTTTCCGCTGACCGGGTTTGGAGCCTCTGAATCCGGCGTTGACTATCGTATCCTCAGTGTTGTCGCCGTTAACGCGGCGTTTGTTTTTGTTGCGACGCGACCTGCCATTGTGGTCCTTGTTATCCGGACTGCCAGAATTTTTGCTGAGGTTGTTACTGCGGGCTAGCCAGCTGTCCTCTCGCGCGCAGAAGCGGGTCATGAGTGATGTGAGGGCTGCCATGGATTTCGGCTTTTCCTATCCTAGGTTCCGGGCCAGCCACTCGTCGCGGATGTTATGTTTGAAGGCTGCGAGAGCCTCTACATCCGAACAGTCGACGATTTGATTTTTCTTTGTTAAGAACCGTGTCCAAAACAATCTGGCCGATTCGTCTGGCTGCTGAATTATGTGGCTTAGGTCATCGGCGTCTGGTGGTCGCACATACGTGCCCTGGAAGTTGTCGAGGAATGCGGCTTCCAGGTCCTACCAACACCCAATTGACTCTGCTGGCAAGCTGTTAAGCCAATGCCGAGCTGGTCCTTTAAGCTTGAGTGGGAGATATTTGATGGCGTGAAGATCGTCACCGCGGGCCATGTGGATATGAAGGAGATAGTCTTCGATCCAAACCGCGGGGTCTATTGTGCAATCGTAGGATTCAATGTTCACGGGTTTAAACCCTTCAGGGATTTGATGATCCATTACTTCATCTGTGAAGCATAGTGGGTGTGCGGCGCCTCTATATTGGGCTATATCACGGCGTAGCTCAAGCGAGCTTTGTCTACTATGTTCGGCCCGGCCGGAGTTGCTGTATCCGGCGCGACGGTAGTCGTCGCGCATCATGGGGCGCCCACGTGATCCGTAGATCGATCTTGATTGTCTTGCCTTGTCCTCCAATATGTCTTGCAAGTCCGGCGCATTCCCCCGTGGCTTCGTACTTTTTGAGCGGTGCCGGGGTACGGTTCTGGTGGAGGGCCTAGAGGCCTCTCTGTCGTGGCCACGAGGTGGTCGGTCTGCCGTATTGTGCGCTGGTGATGAAGGTTTATATGCCTCCTCCTCTAATTGGGGGAGCAACTTGCGTTTGGGGTAGCTTTTGGAGGGGCGTTCGAGTTCATGCTCTTCGGCCGCGAGGACTTCAGTCCATCTATCGGCAAGCAGGTCTTGATCAGCTCTAAGCTGTTGCTGCTTTTTCTTTAGGCTGTTCGCCGTGGCCATTAGCCTGCGTTTAAAACACTCTTGTTCGACGGGATCCTCGGGCACGACGAATTCGTCATCGTTGAGGCTTGCCTCGTCTCCGGAGGAAGGCATGTAATTATCGTCCTCTACCTCTTCGTCTGCCGTTCTCTCGTGAGGGCTGGCTTCTCCGTCCTCCTGTGCTGAATCCTGCTGGAGGGGGTTGTCTTCGGCACTCTCTGGGGTGTTATTATCTCCGGTGCCGGAATCTCCATTCTTGCTGTGGCGGGAGTTAGAGCGGCGCCGCTGACGCCGGCGCTTGGGCTATTTCTTGGAGCAGCCTTCCTCCGCTGCATCCTCGCCGTTCCCATCCTTTGGGATGTCCACCATGTATATGTCGTATGATGAGGTGGTCTTCCAGTGCCCCACAGACGCTGGTTCTTGTTCGTCTCTGGCATCGTCGTCCATACCGTCGATGTCTTCGGAGTCGTAGTCTAGCATGTCGGTTAGATCGTCGACAGTGGCTACAAAGTGGGTGGTGGGTGGGCTTTGAATTTCTTCGTCGTCCGCATCCCAACCGTCCTGACCGCAGTCCGGCCAGGGATCTCCTGATAACGAGAGATACTTTAGCGAATTCAGGATGTCGCCAAAGGGTGAGTGCTGAAAGATGTCCGCGGCAGTGAACTCCATGATCGGCACCCGATCGGATTCGATTGGTAGGGGCGCAGGGGGTTCGGAGTCCGGCACCTCGGAGTCACGAGCTTCACAAGGGACAAGGTCAGTATTCGGCTCCATCGCCATAGGGGTTGCAGCCCCTGAGGCGGTGTCTAGCCACCCATCCTCGATCTACGCGGTCGGCTCCGAATTAAGGGTCAGAGCGGACTCATGTGCGGCCTCCAGGGCACTGTCCGGCAGGAGAGCTAAATCATGCCCATCGTGACAGTGCGGCACGCTCGGCTGTGGCTCGAATCCGTCGAAGATCAAGTCTCCGCGGATGTCAGCCATGAAGTTTAGACTTCCAAATCTGACCTGACGGCCAGGGGTGTAACTTTCGATCTGCTCCAGATGGCCAAGCGAATTGGCCCGCAGTGCAAAGCCGCCGAATACGAAGATCTGTCCGGGGAGAAAAGTCTCACCCTAGACTGCGTCGTTATTAATGATCGAAGGAGCCATCAAGCCTATTAGTGACGACACAGAGGAACTCTCAATGAAAGCACCAATGTCGGTGTCAAAACCGGCGGATCTCGGGTAGGGGGTCCCGGACTGTGCATCTAGGCGGATGGTAACAGGAGACAAGGGACACGATGTTTTTACCCAGGTTCGGGCCCTCTCGATGGAGGTAAAACCCTACTCCTGCTTGATTGATATTGATGATATGGGTAGTACAATAGTGGATCTACCACGAGATCAAGGAGGATAAACCCTAGAAGCTAGCCTATGGTATGATTGTTGTAATGGTTGTTGTCCTACGGACTAAAACCCTCCCGTTTATATAGACACCGGAGAGGGCTAGGGTTACACAGAGTCGGTTACAATGGTAGGAGATCTACATATCCGTATTGCCAAGCTTGCCTTCCATGCCAAGGAAAGTCCCATCCGGACACGGGACGGAGTCTTCAATCTTGTATCTTCATAGTCTTGGAGTCCGGCCGATGATGGTAGTTCGGCTATCCGGACACCCCCTAGTCCAGGACTCCCTCAGCCATACTCAAAAGATTTAAGTTAAGTGCAATGAGCATTCTATAAATCAACCAAGGACTATCTCATACCAGCATGGTGCTTAAAAGAAAAGTGAAAACTAAATGCAAAAGACGCTCCAAGACTTGCACATATCGCATGAACGAAACGAATCCGAAAACGTACTGATACTTGTTGAAGAAAGAGGGGATGCCTTCCGGGGCATCCCCAAGCTTAGACTCTTGAGTCTCCTTGAATATTTACTTGGGGTGCCTTGGGCATGCCCAAGCTTGAGCTCTTGCCTCTCGTCCTTTTCCTCATATCGAGACCTCCTCGATCAAGCACTTCATCCACACAAAACTTCAATAGAAAACTCGGTAAGATCCGTTAGTATAATAAAGGAAATCACTACTCTAGGTACTGTGGCAAACCAATTCATCTTTTCTTTTTGCATTGTATCTACTGTAATATAACTTTTTCATGGCTTATTTCACTGATAGAAATTGATAGTTTCATCAAAACAAGTAAACTATGCATCAAAAACAGAATCTGTCAAAAACAGAACAGTCTGTAGCAATCTAAACGTTCACCATACTTCTGTTATCCCAAAAATTCTACCAAAATTAGGAAAAATAAACAATTTGTACAGCAATACAGTGCAAGAGGTTTCAGCACCGTTTGATGTTCCAGTAAAAAAATGTAAAATCACGCACTAGAGCCAAAGTTTATGTCCTGCACCGTACAAACCAACAAGCATTGTAAACATCCTAAGGCAAACCTTGGCACATTATTTTTATAATACAATGGAATTGTACAAGGGGATAATTATTTTTGATGAAAAGTTTTTGTAATCAAGATTCACAAAGTTTCTGTGAGCATGAACAAAGTTCAAGGAGCTCTCCCACTTCAACAATGCTTGTCTCTCTCACTTTCACTTTCCTTTTTGAAAAGTTTTGGGTTCCCCTCTTTTTTTAGACTATATAAAAGCACTCTACAAAAAATAAATTACTCTCTAAAACTTCTGGGTTGTCTCCCTGGCAGCGCTTTCTTTAAAGTCATTAAGCTAGGCATAAAGTGCTCAAGTAATGAATCCACCCGGATCCCAAGGTATATCATAGCCAATTTTAATTAACAATGATTTGTGATTTAGTAGTGAGCACAAAGTAACATATATCATGCAACAATGAAGTCTAACTCTCTTCCTATACATCAGCATGTCATAAAAGAACAATTCATGCACACATAGTAAAGGCCAATGCATAGTATAAATAGTTTCTTGCAATTTCATCGTATTGGAAACATAGAGAGTGGAGATATAGTTCCTCTCTCATAATAATTGCAAGTACGAGCAGCAAGCACATGCATAATATATCTATTAAAATCATGATGTGTAGTAGTAAAATGCAACCCATCAATATAATCCTTAATAAGCACAAACTTCTCCTATATAGTGTAGTTTGGAGAATTCAAAAAGATAATAGGACTATCATGCGTGGATGCAATAGCAACAATTTCATGTTTAACATAAGTAACTATAGCAAGTTCATCTCCATAAGCATAATTCATATTGGCATCTTGGCCACAAGCATAGCAAGCATCATCAAAAAGGGGTATTTCAAGAGAATCAACGGGATCATAACAATCATCATAGCAATCATCCTTCGGTAAGCACGAAGGGAAATTAAACAATGTATGAGTTGAAGAGTTACTCTCATTAGAAGGTGGGCACGGGTAGCTAATCCACTCTTCCTCCTTTTGTTCTTCGCTCTCCTCATCATCTTTTTCATCCAATGAGCTCATAGTTTCATCAATTTCTTCTTCCATAGACTCCTGCAAAATATTATTATCTTCTTGGACAGCGGAGACTTCCTCAATAAATGCATCAATATCGGAATTGAATTCATAATTCTCATAGCAATATTTAAGTATAGAAAAATTTTCAGGTCTGTAAATAGCATCATCAAGATTTTCACACGTTTTAAACAAAGATTCAATTTCATAAGCACCCATAAAAGCAACAAATTCTTCTATTTATTCCACATCATAGTAATAATATATACCATTAGCATAAGAAGCCAAGCTTTTATCATCATTAAATTTACATGAAAAGGAAAGCTGTGGAGCCTTCATCCTAGAGCAACAAGTATAATCATATCTCAAGCATAGTTCCCGAGCATACCAATGCAACATATGAACTTGATCCCATAATAGTTTCCATTTTTGTGTCAAGCAATAATCCCTAAAGTATTCACGTTGATCCAACGTGTCTCCCATAACATAACTGAATGGGGTTTTCTCAGGATTATCAAAGTAGTACATAATATTTTTCACATAACCAGCATCGAGGGTTTTAGGAGGTTCCCCATCTCCATGAGTAGCAAGTAAACCTAATATTTTTGGTATTTCGTGTTCCATATCCATAACTAAAGATAGAGAACAACTAAGTACAGCAAATAAAAATTACTTAGTGATAAAGCAAACAAGCACACACGAGAATATTCACCCCACACTATGGCTCCCCGGCAACGGCGCCAGAAAAAGGTCTTGATAACCCACAAGTGTAGGGGATCAATTGTAGCCTCTTTCGATAAGTAAGAGTGTTGAACCCAACGAGGAGCTAAATGTAGAACAAATATTCCCTCAAATTATATCGACCACGGATACAACTCTACGCATGCTTGACGTTCGCTTTACCTAGAACAAGTATGAAACTAGAAGTACTTTGTAGGTGTTGTTGGATAGGTTTGCAAGAATATAAAAAGCACGCAAATAGAAACAAGGGGCTGTTTAGGTAAATAAATAATAAAGTAAATATAACGAGTGTGGAAAAGTGGTGGTAGGACTTGTGAAATTGTCCCTAAGCAATTGACTACCTTACTAGACCGATAGCAAGTGCTATGTGGGAGAGCCATAAGCTAACATACTTTCTCTTCTTGGATCATATGCACTTATGATTGGAACTCTAGCAAGCATCCGCAACTACTAAAGATCAATAAGGTAAAACTCAACCATAGCATTAAAGCATCAAGTCCCCTTTATCCCATACGCCACAACCCCCTTACTCGGGTTTATGCTTCTGTCACTCAAGCAACCCACTATAAGTGATTCATGAACGTATTGCACACCCTACAACGGGAATCACTCACGCTTGCGCGACACGGAGGGCACAATAGGACAGAAACATAACCACAAGCAAATTAAACCAATCATAGTAATTCATCAAACACCGATAGGACAACGAAAATCTACTCAAACATCATAGGATGGCAACACATCATTGTATAATAATATGAAGCATAAAGCACCATGTTCAAGTAGAGGGTACAGCGGGTTGCAGGAGAGTGGACCGCTGAATATATATGGGGGGAAGGTGATGGAGATGTTGGTGAAGGTGGCGGAGGTGTTGGTGTTGTAGGACCTTGAAGTATGTCTAGAGGGGGGTGATTAGACTACTTGACCAATTAAAAACTTAATCTTTTCCCAATTTTAGAGTTTGGCAGATTTTAGCTAACTTAGGACAAGTCAAGCAATCATCACACAATTCAAGCAAGAATGCCAAGAGTAAATGAGCAGCAGAAATTAAAGCATGCAACTTGCAAGAAAGTAAAGGGAAGGGTTTTGGAGGATTCAAACGCAATTGGAGACACGGATGTTTTTGGCGTGGTTCCGATAGGTGGTGCTATTGTACATCCACATTGATGGAGACTTCAACCCACGAAGGGTAACGGTTGCGCGAGTCCACGGAGGGCTCCACCCATGAAGGGTCCACGAAGAAGCAACCTTGTCTATCCAACCATAGCCATCGCCCACGAAGGACTTGCCTCACTAGCGGTAGATCTTCACGAAGTAGGCGATCTCCTTGCCCTTACAAACTCCTTGGTTCAACTCCACAATCTTGTCGGAGGCTCTCAAGTGACACCTAGCCAATCTAGGAGACACCACTCCGCAAGAAGTAACAAATGGTGTGTTGATGATGAACTCCTTGCTCTTGTGCTTCAAATGATAGTCTCCCCAACACTCAACTCTCTCTCATAGGTTTTGGATCTGGTGGAAAGAAGATTTGAGTGGAAAGCAACTTGGGGAAGGTTAGAGATCAAGATTCATATGGTAGGAATGGAATATCTTGGCCTCAACACATGAGTAGGTGGTTCTCTCTCAGAAATGGTAAGTTGGAACTGTAGGTTTGTTCTAATGGCTCTCTCCATGAATGAAGAGGAGGTGGAGGGGTATATATAGCCTCCACATAAAATCTAACCATTACACACCATTTACCAAACTTGGTGGGACCGATTCAACAGACTCGGTCAGACCGATTTGATAAACCTAGTGACCGTTAGGATTTTCGGTGGGACCGACATGCAACTCGGTAGGACCGATATGGTTAGGGTTAGGGCATAACGTAATCTCGGTGAGACCAATTACACAAACTCGGTGAGACCGATTTTGGTAATAAGCTTTCCAGAGAGTTGGTCAGGTAAACTAGGTGGGACCGATTCGCTCATTTCGGTGAGACCGAAATGTTACGAAAGGGAAACAGGGAGTTTACATTGCAATCTCGGTGGGACCGATCGCTCGCTTCGGTTAGACCGAAAAGTTACAAAGGGAAACAGAGAGGTTACAATCCCATCTCGGTGAGACCGAGATCCCTATCGGTAAGACCGATTTGCCTAGGGTTTGTGGCAGTGGCTATGACATTTGAACCGGTGGCGCCGGATAGAAAGAATCGGTGTGACCGATTTTGACTTTGGGTTTGGATCATATGAGGATATGAGAAAGTAGTTGAGGGTATTTGGAGCATATCACTAAGCACATGAAGCAAGAGGCTCATTAAGCAACACCTCATCCCTCCTTGATAGTATTGGCTTTTCCTATAGACTCAATGTGATCTTGGATCACTAAAATGTAAAATGAAGAGTCTTGAGCTTTTGAGATTGAGCCAATCCTTTGTGCTTGATATTTTGAGGGATCCACTTTCATTATCCATGCCATGCCATTCATTGAGCTTTCCTGAAATAATAGACTTGGAATAGCATTAGCTCAATGAGCTATATGTTGTTATGAATTACCAAAACCACCTAGGGATAGTTGTTGGGGAACGTTGCAGAAAATTAAAATTTTTCCTACGGCTTCACCAAGATCCATCTATGAGTTCATCTAAGCAACGAGTCATGGGAAAGAGTTTGCATCTACATACCACTTGTAGATCGCGTGCGGAAGCTTGCAAGGTGATGATGGAGTCGTACTCGAACGTGATTCAGATCACCGATGCCAAGTGCTGAACGGACAGCACCTCCGTGTTCAACACACGTACGGGACGAGCGACGTCTCCTCCTTCTTGATCCAGCAAGGGGGAAGGAGAGGTTGAGGAAGACAGCTCCACCGGCAGCACGACGGCGTGGTGATGGTGGAGAAGCAGTACTCCGACAGGGCTTCGCCGAGCACACAACGAAGGAGGAGAGGTGTTGGGGAGGGAGAAGGAGGCAACCAAAGGCCAAGGACTCAAGGTTTGAAGTCCCTCCTCTCCCCCACTATATATAGGAGGGCCAAGGGGGGGTGGCCGGCCCTAGGAGATCCAATCTCCTAGGGGGGCGGCGGCCAAGGGGGGTTTCCCTCCCCCCCAAGGCACCTAGGAGGTGCCTTCCCCTCCTAGGACTCTTGCCCCCTTGAACCCTAGGCGCATGGGCCTATGTGGGGCTGGTGCCCTTGGCCCATGCAGGCCAAGGCGCACCCCCTACAGCCCATGTGGCCCCCCGGGGCAGGTGGCCCCACCCGGTGGGCCCCCGGGACCCCTCCGGTGGTCCCGGTACAATACCGATAACCCCGAAACTTGTCCCGATGCCCGAAACAGGACTTCCCATATATAAATCTTTACCTCCGGACCATTCCGGAACTCCTCGTGACGTCCGGGATCTCATCCGGGACTCCGAACATCATTCGGTAGTCACATACTTGACTTCCTACTAACCCTAGCGTCACCGAACCTTAAGTGTGTAGACCCTACGGGTTCGGGAGACACGCAGACATGACCGAGACGACTCTCGGGCAATAACCAACAGCGGGGTCTGGATATCCATGTTGGCTCCCACATGCTCCTCGATGATTTCATCGGTTGAACCACGATGTCGAGGATTCGATCAAACCCTGTATACAATTCCCTTTGTCAATCGGTACGTTACTTGCCCGAGACTCGATCGTCGGTATCCCAATACCTTGTTCAGTCTCGTTACCCGGCAAGTCACTTTACTCGTACCGTAATGCATGATCCCGTGGCCAACACCTTGGTCACATTGAGCTCATTATGATGATGCATTACCGAGTGGGCCCAGAGATACCTCTCCGTTATACGGAGTGACAAATCCCAGTCTCGATCCGTGTCAACCCAACAGATACTTTCGGAGATACCTGTAATGCACCTTTATAGTCACCCAGTTACGTTGTGACGTTTGATACACCCAAGGCACTCCTACGGTAACCGGGAGTTACACGATCTCATGGTCGAAGGAATAGATACTTGACATTGGCAAAGCTTCTAGCAAACGAACTATACGATCTTTTATGCTATGCTTATGATTGGGTCTTGTCCATCACATCATTCTCCTAATGATGTGATCCCGTTATCAACGACATCCTATGTCCATAGTCAGGAAACCATGACTATCTATTGATCATAACGAGCTAGTCAACTAGAGGCTCACTAGGGACTCATTGGGTCTAAGTGTTCACACGTGTATTACGATTTCCGGATAATACAGTTATAGCATGAACAAAAGACAATTATCATGAACATTGAAATATAATAATCCTTTTATTATTGCCTCTAGGGCATATTTCCAACAGTCTCCCACTTGCACTAGAGTCACCAATCTAGTTACATTGTGATGAATCGAACACCCATAGAGTTCTGGTGTTGATCATGTTTTGCACGCGAGAGAGGTTTAGTCAACGGATCTGCGACATTCAGATCCGTGTGCACTTTGCAAATCTCTATGTCTCCATCTTGAACATTTTCACGGATGGAGTTGAAACGACGCTTGATGTGCCTGGTCTTCTTGTGAAACCTGGGCTCCTTGGCAAGGGCAATAGCTCCAGTGTTGTCACAGAAGAGTTTGATCGGCCCCGACGCATTGGGTATGACTCCTAGGTCGGTGATGAACTCCTTCTTCCAAATCGCTTCATGCGCTGCCTCCGAGGCTGCCATGTACTCCGCTTCACATGTAGATCCCGCCACGACGCTCTGCTTGCAGCTGCACCAGCTTACTGCTCCACCATTCAACATATACACGTATCCGGTTTGTGACTTAGAGTCATCCAGATCTGAGTCGAAGCTAGCGTCGACGTAACCCTTTACGACGAGCTCTTCATCTCCTCCATAAACGAGAAACATGTCCTTTGTCCTTTTCAGGTACTTCAGGATATTCTTGACCGCTGTCCAGTGTTCCTTGCCGGGGTTACTTTGGTATCTTGCAACCAAACTTACGGCAAGGTTTACATCGGGTCTGGTACACAGCATGGCATACATAATAGACCCTATGGCTGAAGCATAGGGGATGACACTCATCTCTTCTTTATCTTTTGCCGTGGTCGGTGACTGAGCCAAGCTCAATCTCACACCTTGTAACATAGGCAAGAACCCCTTCTTGGACTGATCCATTTTGAACCTCTTCAAAATCTTATCAAGGTATGTGCTTTGTGAAAGACCTATGAGGCGTCTCGATCTATCTCTATAGATCTTGATGCCTAATATATAAGCAGCTTCTCCAAGGTCCTTCATTGAAAAACACTTGTTCAAGTAGGCCTTAATGCTGTCCAGGAGTTTCGTATCATTTCCCATCAAGAGTATGTCATCTACATATAATAGGAGAAATGCTACAGAGCTCCCACTCACTTTCTTGTAAACGCAGGCTTCTCCATAAGTCTGCGTAAACCCAAACGCTTTGATCATCTCATCAAAGCGAATGTTCCAACTCCGAGATGCTTGCACCAGTCCATAAATGGATCGCTGGAGCTTGCATACTTTGTTAGCGTTCTGAGGAACGACAAAACCTTCCGGCTGCATCATATACAGCTCTTCCTTAAGATGTCCATTAAGGAATGCCGTTTTGACGTCCATCTGCCATATCTCATAATCATAGTATGCGGCAATTGCTAACATGATTCGGACGGACTTAAGCTTCGCCACGGGAGAGAATGTCTCGTCGTAGTCAATCCCTTGAACTTGTCGATAACCCTTAGCGACAAGTCGAGCTTTATAGATGGTAACATTACCATCCGCGTCCGTCTTCTTCTTAAAAATCCATTTATTTTCTATCGCTCGCCGATCATCGGGCAAGTCTGTCAAAGTCCATACTTTGTTTTCATACATGGATCCTATCTCGGATTTCATGGCCTCAAGCCATTTGTTGGAATCCGGGCCCGCCATTGCTTCTTCATAGTTCGAAGGTTCATTGTTGTCCAGCAACATGATTTCCATGACAGGGTTGCCGTACCACTCTGGTGCAGAACGTGTCCTTGTGGACCTTCGAAATTCAGTAGCAACTAGATCTGAAGTACCTTGATCATCATCAACATTTTCCTCTTCAGTTGGTGTGGGCATTACAGGAATGGTTTCCTGCGCTGCACCACTTTCCCGTTCGAGAGGTAGTACTTCATCGAGTTCTACTTTCCTCCCACTTACTTCTTTCGAGAGAAACTCTTTCTCCAGAAAGCATCCGTTCTTGGCAACAAAGATCTTGCCTTCGGATCTTAAGTAGAAGGTATACCCGACAGTTTCCTTAGGGTATCCTATGAATACGCATTTTTCCGACTTGGGTTCGAGCTTTTCAGGTTGAAGTTTCTTGACATAAGCATCGCATCCCCAAACTTTTAGAAACGACAGCTTAGGTTTCTTCCCAAACCATAATTCATACGGTGTCGTCTCAACGGATTTAGACGGTGCCCTATTTAAAGTGAATGTAGCTGTCTCTAGAGCGTATCCCCAAAATGATAGCGGTAAATCGGTAAGAGACATCATAGACCGCACCATATCCAATAGAGTGCGATTACGACGTTCGGACACACCGTTTCGCTGAGGTGTTCCAGGCGGCGTGAGTTGTGAAACGATTCCACATTTTCTTAAGTGTGTACCAAATTCGTGACTTAAGTATTCGCCCCCACGATCTGATCGTAGGAACTTTATCTTACGGTCACGTTGATTCTCTACCTCACTCTGAAATTCCTTGAACTTTTCAAAGGTCTCAGACTTGTGTTTCATTAAGTAGACATACCCATATCTACTCAAGTCATCAGTGAGAGTGAGAACATAACGATATCCTCCGCGAGCCTCAACGCTCATTGGACCGCACACATCGGTATGTATGATTTCCAACAAGTTGGTTGCTCGCTCCATTGTTCCGGAGAACGGAGTCTTGGTCATTTTGCCTAAGAGGCAAGGTTCGCATGTGTCAAATGATTCATAATCAAGAGACTCTAAAAGTCCATCAGCATGGAGCTTCTTCATGCGCTTGACACCAATGTGACCAAGGCGGCAGTGCCACAAGTATGTGGGACTATCGTTATCAACTTTACATCTTTTGGCATCCACACTATGAACATGTGTAATATTACGCTCGAGATTCATCAAGAATAAACCATTGACCATCGGAGCATGACCATAAAACATATCTCTCATATAAATCGAACAACCATTATTCTCAGACTTAAATGAGTAGCCATCTCGTATTAAACGAGATCCAGATACAATGTTCATGCTCAAACTTGGCACTAAATAACAATTATTGAGGTTTAAAACTAATCCCGTAGGTAAATGTAGAGGCAGCGTGCCGACGGCGATCACATCGACCCTGGAGCCATTCCCGACGCGCATCGTCACCTCGTCCTTCGCCAGTCTCCGTTTATTCCGCAGCTCCTGCTGTGAGTTACATATGTGAGCAACGGCACCGGTATCAAATACCCAGGAGTTACTTCGAGTACTGGTAAGGTACACATCAATTACATGTATATCAAATATACCTTTGGTGTTGCCGGCCTTCTTATCCGCTAAGTATTTGGGGCAGTTCCGCTTCCAGTGCCCCTTCCCCTTGCAATAAAAGCACTCAGTCTCAGGCTTGGGTCCATTCTTTGACTTCTTCCCGGCAACAGGCTTACCGGGCGCGGCAACATCTTTGCCGTCCTTCTTGAAGTTTTTCTTACCCTTGCCCTTCTTGAACTTAGTGGTCTTATTGACCATCAACACTTGATGTTCTTTCTTGATTTCAGCCTCTGCTGACTTCAGCATCGAGAACACTTCAGGAATGGTCTTTACCATCCCCTGCATGTTGTAGTTCATCACAAAGCTCTTGTAGCTTGGTGGGAGCGACTGGAGGATTCTGTCAATGACCGCCTCATCTGGGAGGTTAATGTTCAACTGGGTCATACGTCCGTGCAACCCAGACATCTTCAGGATGTGTTCACTGACAGAACTGTTCTCCTCCATCTTACAACTGTAGAACTTGTCGGAGACATCATATCTCTCGACCCGGGCATGAGCTTGGAAAACTAGTTTCAGCTCTTCGAACATCTCATATGCTCCGTGATGCTCAAAACGCTTTTGGAGCCCCGGTTCTAAGCTGTAAAGCATGCCGCACTGAACGAGGGAGTAATCATCAGCACGAGTTTGCCAAGCGTTCATAACGTCTTGGTTCTCTGGGACGGGAGCGGCACCTAGCGGTCCTTCTAGGACATATTGCTTCCTGGCAGCTATGAGGATGATCCTCAGGTTTCGGACCCAGTCCGTATAGTTGCTGCCATCATCTTTCAGCTTGGTTTTCTCTAGGAACGCGTTGAAGTTCATGTTGACATTAGCGTTGGCCATTGATCTACAATACATATTTGCAAAGGTTTTAGACTAAGTTCATGATAATAAAGTTCTTAATCAAAATTATGAACTCCCACTTAGATTAGACATCCCTCTAGTCATCTAAGTGTTACACGATCCGAGTCGACTAGCCCGTGTCCGATCATCACGTGAGACGGACTAGTCATCGTCGGTGAACATCTTTATGTTGATCGTATCTTCCATACGACTCGTGTTCGACCTTTCGGTCTCCGTGTTCCGAGGCCATGTCTGCACATGCTAGGCTCGTCAAGTTAACCCTAAGTGTTTTCGCTGTGTAAAACTGTCTTACACCCGTTGTATGTGAACGTAAGGATCCATCACACCCGATCATCACGTGGTGCTTAGAAACGACGAACTGTAGCAACGGTGCACAGTTAGGGGAGAACACTTCTTGAAATTTTGTAAGGGATCATCTTATTTACTACCGTCGTCCTAAGTAAACAAGATGCATAAACATAATAAACATCACATGCAATTATATGGTTGTGACATGATATGGCCAATATCATCAAGCTCCATTGATCTCCATCTTCGGGGCTCCATGATCATCTTGTCACCGGCTTGACACCATGATCTCCATCATCATGATCTCCATCATCGTGTCTTCATGAAGTTGTCACGCCAACGACTACTTCTACTTCTATGACTAACGCGTTTAGTAATGAAGTAAAGTAGTTTACATGGCGTTCTTCAATGACACGCAGGTCATACAAAAAAAATAAAGACAACTCCTATGGCTCCTGCCGGTTGTCATACTCATCGACATGCAAGTCGTGAATCCTATTACAAGAACATGATCTCATACATCACAATTCAACATTCATCACAACTTCTGGCCATATCACATCACATGATCAATCGCTGCAAAAACAAGTTAGACGTTCTCTAGTTGTTGTTGCATCTTTTACGTGGCTGCGATTGGGTTCTAGCAAGAACGTTTTCTTACCTACGAATCACCACAACGTGATTTTGTCAACTTCTATTTACCCTTCATAAGGGCCTTGTTCATCGATTCCGCTCCAACTAAAGTGGGAGAGACAGACACCCGCCAGCCACCTTATGCAACTAGTGCATGTCAGTCGGTGGAACCGGTCTCACGTAAGCGTACGTGTAAGGTTGGTCCGGGCCGCTTCATCCCACAATACCGTTGAGCAAGAAAAGACTAGTAGAGGCAAGTAAGATGACAAGATCAACGCCCACAACAAATTGTGTTCTACTCGTGCATTAGAGAACTACGCATAGACCTAGCTCATGATGCCACTGTTGGGGAACGTTGCAGAAAATTAAAATTTTTCCTACGGCTTCACCAAGATCCATCTATGAGTTCATCTAAGCAACGAGTCATGGGAAAGAGTTTGCATCTACATACCACTTGTAGATCGCGTGCGGAAGCTTGCAAGGTGATGATGGAGTCGTACTCGAACGTGATTCAGATCACCGATGCCAAGTGCTGAACGGACAGCACCTCCGTGTTCAACACACGTACGGGACGAGAGACGTCTCCTCCTTCTTGATCCAGCAAGGGGGAAGGAGAGGTTGAGGAAGACAGCTCCACCGGCAGCACGACGGCGTGGTGATGGTGGAGAAGCAGTACTCCGACAGGGCTTCGCCGAGCACACAACGAAGGAGGAGAGGTGTTGGGGAGGGAGAAGGAGGCAACCAAAGGCCAAGGACTCAAGGTTTGAAGTCCCTCCTCTCCCCCACTATATATAGGAGGGCCAAGGGGGGGTGGCCGGCCCTAGGAGATCCAATCTCCTAGGGGGGCGGCGGCCAAGGGGGGTTTCCCTCCCCCCCAAGGCACCTAGGAGGTGCCTTCCCCTCCTAGGACTCTTGCCCCCTTGAACCCTAGGCGCATGGGCCTATGTGGGGCTGGTGCCCTTGGCCCATGCAGGCCAAGGCGCACCCCCTACAGCCCATGTGGCCCCCCGGGGCAGGTGGCCCCACCCGGTGGGCCCCCGGGACCCCTCCGGTGGTCCCGGTACAATACCGATAACCCCGAAACTTGTCCCGATGCCCGAAACAGGACTTCCCATATATAAATCTTTACCTCCGGACCATTCCGGAACTCCTCGTGACGTCCGGGATCTCATCCGGGACTCCGAACATCATTCGGTAGTCACATACTTGACTTCCTACTAACCCTAGCGTCACCGAACCTTAAGTGTGTAGACCCTACGGGTTCGGGAGACACGCAGACATGACCGAGACGACTCTCGGGCAATAACCAACAGCGGGGTCTGGATATCCATGTTGGCTCCCACATGCTCCTCGATGATTTCATCGGTTGAACCACGATGTCGAGGATTCGATCAAACCCTGTATACAATTCCCTTTGTCAATCGGTACGTTACTTGCCCGAGACTCGATCGTCGGTATCCCAATACCTTGTTCAGTCTCGTTACCCGGCAAGTCACTTTACTCGTACCGTAATGCATGATCCCGTGGCCAACACCTTGGTCACATTGAGCTCATTATGATGATGCATTACCGAGTGGGCCCAGAGATACCTCTCCGTTATACGGAGTGACAAATCCCAGTCTCGATCCGTGTCAACCCAACAGATACTTTCGGAGATACCTGTAATGCACCTTTATAGTCACCCAGTTACGTTGTGACGTTTGATACACCCAAGGCACTCCTACGGTAACCGGGAGTTACACGATCTCATGGTCGAAGGAATAGATACTTGACATTGGCAAAGCTTCTAGCAAACGAACTATACGATCTTTTATGCTATGCTTATGATTGGGTCTTGTCCATCACATCATTCTCCTAATGATGTGATCCCGTTATCAACGACATCCTATGTCCATAGTCAGGAAACCATGACTATCTATTGATCATAACGAGCTAGTCAACTAGAGGCTCACTAGGGACTCATTGGGTCTAAGTGTTCACACGTGTATTACGATTTCCGGATAATACAGTTATAGCATGAACAAAAGACAATTATCATGAACATTGAAATATAATAATCCTTTTATTATTGCCTCTAGGGCATATTTCCAACAATAGTTGCACTTTCAATCTCCCCCTTTTTGGTAATTGATGACAACGTATAGATCAAAGCTTCGACAAATGATAATAAGATTGAAAAACATCGTCGCTTTGAGAAGTATGTGATAAGCAAGAGCTCCCCCTAAATTTGTGCATAGTTTAAAATTTTCTTTGAACTGCAAATGCACAAGGAATTAGGCTCATGGGTTACTCTTCCATGTCACATACATCTTGGTGGAGCGCTCAAAATGATAAAGATTGAATACATGCACTCATCACCAAGCAAAGTGAATGATCACATAAGGATAGGTAAGATAATATCATCAAACATGCATAAGTGTAGCTTATGATCAAACACATGATCATCAATGTCTCACATATAATAGCATAGTATCTCAAGCAATCAAAAGCAAACAAAGTTTAACCACCAAAGCAAGAGAGAACAAAATCAACACTCTCTCTCTCGAAGCCGATGATCTATACATTTTCTCCCCCTTTGGCAACAAGTTACCAAAAAGTTCATAGAAAATGCATAGTGCTAGATCGACTCTCAGGCTTGATCTTCAGGTGGTGGTGTAGAGATGGCTCCTTGGACGAAGGCTTCAGTTGAAGTGGATGGAGATGGAGGAGTTGGTGCTGGAGCTGGTTGAAATGGAGTTGTAGGAGCTGTAGCTGGTGCAGATGATGTGGCTCTGGGGTCTGTCACAGGCACTGCAGCTGACCTCTGAGCTCTAGGCACTCTGGCAAATGCACTAGTGGTTGTCTTGCCCTTCCTCTCCTGCATGTCTTCCTGGAGCTGCTCCACATCTGACTGAATCTCAGTTACTTTGACATCTAGATCATAGAATTTTTGTTCCATGATTCTTTCCAGGCTCTCCTGGTTTTGAGTTAGGGTGGCCAACCCCTTCTCAATCCTCAGAGTTGATGCTATCAAGTAACCAAGCTTCTCCTGCTTGTTCTTCAAAAAGTACTCAGATGCCTCGTCTTGAGTTGGCATCTTGGCAGCCTTCTCTATCTTTGCCTTCTCCTTCTGCTCTTGAGCTTGCACTGATGATGGTTGATTCTCATTCATAACAACTTGATTGTCCTCAAAGTCTGGATAGATAGCAAAATGTTCCTTATCCAGCAAGTATGTTCCTGTGCCCATCTTTGAGTTAATCAACTCCTGAATCTGTGGGGCATACCCACAACTTCTCTTATGGTCTGCTGCTGTCCTCTTAATGGTCTCAACAATGAGGCTCATGACTTTGAATTTTTGTGGCACATCAAACAAATGCAACAAGTTGATAGCATGCCATCTATTCATGTTGTGGTCACCTGATTTGGGCAATAGAGTGTGCCTTAGGATCCAGTTGATGATTGGCAGCCCTGACAGAAGAAAGTGGACTGATCCAAACTTGAAAGTCTCAAGAGCTTTGTTTGGGATCTCCTTGTACATATGAGCCATGGAATTGTGGTCCATCTTCTTCTTGGCATAGACATCCAAGTCATCTTCACTCTCCTTTGGGGCATTGATCAGACTGGCCCATTCCTCAATTGTTGACTGGTACCTTGTACCTTCAGACATCCAAACTATCCTGCCATCTGGATAGAAGTGTGCTGTGGAGTAGAATTGCATAATGAGCTCATCATTCCACTTTGTGAGCTTCTCCCCAACAAAGTCTGCAACTCCACAAGCAACAAAGCTGTCTTGCACTACAGGATAGTGTTCCTCATTTTCCTTCATGTAGGTCCAGTCGACCCATCTCATATCACACACTATAAGCTTCTTGTCCAACAGGATTGTCTCATAGAAATCCTACTGTTCCTTTGTGTGGAACCTGTAATCAACATCAGTCCTTCTCCTGGTGGCATATGGATTTGACTCTCTATCCATAGCCTCAACCCTGAGTCTCTCCTGATCTTCATGTTCTCAGCCACAGGATGAGCATCATTGTGGTCTGGAATCTTGGGCTTTAGCTTCCTCAGGACTTGTCCTTCATCATCTTCTTCATCAGCAACTTCAGGCACTGGGGCCTTGTTCTTCTCAGCAGCTAGAATACTCCTGGTATTCCTCTTTGGTGCAAGCTTGGGCTTGGGGGCAGCTTTGGGTGCTTCCTTGGGCTTTGATGTTGCAGCCCCTGACTTTATAGCATCACCCATTAGCTTTTGTGCCTTGGGTGCTGGTGCAGCAACCTCTTCTTCCTCTTCAGAGTCTCTCCTCATAGAGAGATTTCCAAGAACCTGGGCAGTAGTGCTTCTGGCTCTCTTCTTCTTATCTTGAGCAGCAGCTTCATCTTCTAATTTCTATGGTAAACTTCATAGTTTCTCCAGTGGGAACTTTCTTTTGTTTGGAAGTTGTGACTCTCCTTGCAGGTGCCTCTTTGGGTTCAGTCTTTTCAGGCACTAGAGTTGATCCTCTGACCTTCAGCATAGGTGTCCTCTTGGCAGGAACCTTCCTATTGAGTCCAGGCTTTGTGTTCTTTGCTGAGGCATACTCCTTTTTGAGCACTACCTTCTTGGAGGTAGCCTCATCTTCTTCTGCCAAATAATCCTCATCCTCAGATTCTGAGGTTCTCTTCTTCCTTGTCCTGGTGGAAGCTTTAGGCAGATTGCTTGGGGTGCTTCTGCTGCCATCATCTGAAGTGCTAGAGGGACTAGTGCCCTCACTCATGTGATTGTGCTCTTCTGACTTGTTCTGACTATCACTTTGGTCTGACATGCTGAAACTTACTGACTGCTGACCCTGTGAATAGTTATAGATGAGATAGAATGGATGAGCATCACAAAATGCAGAGATTTTTGCAAAAGAATGATTCAAAAATTCAGTTTTAGTTTTCCACAGAAAGCATTTCGGATCAACCGATTTTCAAACTCGATGATACCAAAGCAGTTTTGGAACCTAAACTGGTGAACTCGGTCGGACCGAGTCACAGTTCGATGGCACCGAGACTGCTAGGGTTTCACAAAGTCCTAAAATCGGTCACACTGATTAGCAATTCTCGGTCAGACCGAGAGTTACTAGTGCAATGGCGTTAGCCAAATAGGTGGGACCGAGATTTTCAACTTGGTGCGTCCGAGATGATTTCGGCGGAAACCTAACCCTAAATTTTCAAATTGCATCTAATCTAAGGATTGTATTGACTGGATAGGAGTGTTTCAATCGTGGCAAGAATCATTATGAACACAATGTGCTAGGAATCGGACGAGGATAGCACTGTGATCGAGTCCATACCCTAGCTTGGCGATGAACTCGCTACGGCGGCAACGATGGGGGTGAATTCCGTTGACAGCGGCGGAGACCAGCGACAGGAGGCGGCTGGCGACGAGGAGACGATCCGGAGACCCTGGAGGCAGAGCGAGCTATTGCGCGGGCGAAGAGGTTCGGAGAAATTTTCAAATTTTTGCCCGTGAGTATATAAAGCCCGACCCTGTCGATGTGACCGAGTGGAACAACTCGGTGGCACCGAGATGCATAACTGTTGACAGTTACAGCAACTCGGTGTAACCGAAAAGTTCAAATCGGTTGCACTAAGATTGAAAACCTAGATCGACTTAGTGATCTCGGTAGGACCGAAATGGAGGAATTGGTCAGACCGAGAATCACAAAGAAGTTTTGGAAGTTTAAGTCTATGACGAATCGGGGACTCCGAGTGCTCCTCACACAGAGTGGTTCGAATCTGACTTGATCAAATTTTGTGATGTAGCATGAATAGAGTTTGAGACGAGAAAAGCATAGATAGCTAGAGAAAGTTCTTAGGCATTCTTGTCCATCCACTTGGCAAAAAGAAAAAGAAGCCAAACAATCAAAGCAACAAGTGGATGTCCTTGAATGAGTAAAATATGCAACCAAACATGCTCACACAATAAGATGGCAAACGAAATATGTGGCAAAGCATGCACAACCAATTCTAGCATCTATCAAACAATTGGCGATGGCTTGGTCATTTATATATGAGTATATTGACTTAGGAGTAAAATGAGGACATTTGATCATAGGTCGTACTCATCGTTTAAGCTCAAGTGGGGTTACCACTTTTACATAATGCGTTGATGTGTTCACACCATTAGAGTTGCTTTGACTCAATTCTTAGAGTTAAGCTCCCCCTAGATGTGAGATCCCCTTTTAGAGGGATGAACTAACCTTGGGTTTTGTCGATGATGACTTCATGTAGGTGTTGAAGATGTGGATGCTCAATGTTGATGTAGATCATTTGGAGCAATCCTTTGGAGTGAGTTGCACTTTCAACATACCTACATGGGTTAGTCCCACAAGGAACAAACAAGAATATCCATAGACATAGAGTGATGCACACACAAGATCATGTCCATGAAATCATTAGGTTACCTTGTCCCTTGCCTTACCAACATGAGGGTTTGTGACTCCTTGAACTAGTGCAAGATGTGGAATTTGATTGCACTTGTCCTTGCCATAATGATATGAGTGAAGGATGTTGGCGGAGTCGCCCTAAAGAACTCTCTAGTTCTTCTTCTTCGGGATCCACATCATCTTGATGGGAATCCTTGGAGTTGTAGTTGTACTTGATGAAGTAGAACTTGACTTAGTCTTGGGAACCGACTTGACTAAGGCCTTAGGTGCTTCTTCAAATGCATGAATCTCCTCTTGAAGCTTGTCCTTGCCTTTGTTCTTGTGGTCTTGTGGTGGAAGATCATCTTGTTCTTGTGTTCCCTTGAAGGAAGTAGGATCATACTTCTCTTGTTGAGGAACAAACTTCGTCTTGGGGTATTGATCTTCTTCCCACTCAACTCCATTGGCATTGAACTTTCGTTCAAAACCAACACCTTGATTCTTCCGGTGCCTTCCTTGCTTGCGTACAATTTCCTCGAATTGCTTACTCCCGGCAAGGCTCTTGTAAACACCTTTCTCTATAATTCCCTTCAATAAGCTATTTTCTTGCTCAAGTGTAACTTGGCTAAGAGAATCATTCGTGGAATCAAGAGAACTACTAGAAGCAACAATATTGGATTTGGCATTATTATTGTTACTACTAGAGGAAGGATCTTTCTTGTACTTGTTACTAGACTTGACTTGAGGCATGTAAGTAGATAAGAGTAAACGCTTGGCAATGTAAGAAGGACTTTTCTTACGGAGATCATCATTGATTGCTTTTAAGAACTCATGCTCTTGCTCAAGATTGAGCTTTTCAAAGCGTAACTTCTCATGAGCCCTTAAAAGTTCTCGATGATCTTCGAAGATAGTTTCATGAGCTAACTTAAGAGTGTTTAGTTCTTTAGTTAGAAGCTCAATCTTCTCCTTATCATTGTCATTCGTTTTATCTTGATTAGCATGATTAATTGACGTTTCATCATAGTATTCATCACTAGAGTTGTCAAGTAAATCATCATCAACTAGCAAGTCATCTTCATCACTATTGAAATCAACATACTCGGTATGTGTTACCTTTGGACCTTTGGCCATGAAGCTTCTTCCAATTCCTTCATTTGGTGAGTCAAATATGTCGTAGGAGTTGGTTGACACAAGTGCTAGACCGGCAACACCTTCATCTTGAGTATATTCAGAGTCGGAGTGATAGCTTCTCTCGGAGTGATTGTCGGAGTCGGAGCCGGATACCCATTCACCAACATGAGCTTGATGTCTTCGTTTTGTGTAGCTCCTTGATGACTTGTACTTCCTTTCCGAATCCTTGCTTCTCCGTGAGGGTCTTCATTCATCACGATCATCTCTACTCTTCTCTTTTGCTTCTTCTTTTTGGAGAATCTTCTCTTCTTTTGTAGGGTGCCGTACACTCATTGGAATAGTGTTCGGGTCTCCCACAATTGTAGCAATTGCGCTCTCGACTAGAAGATCTTTTGTCAGTGTAGGACCTTGACTTAGAGCTTCTTTCTTTGCTTCTACTCTTGTAGAATTTGTTGAAGTTCTTCACCATTAAGCTCAATTCTTCATTGAAGGTTTGTTTCTCACTTGATAATGTGGGGGCTTCACATGAGGCTTTGTAAGCACCACTTGACTTGTTGTGAAGTTCCTCCTTATCCTTGAGTGACATCTCATGAGCAACAATTCTTTCAATGACTTCCGTTGGCTTGAGATCTTTGTAATTTGGCATCATTTGGATCAATGTGCACACGGTATCATACTTTACATCCAATGCTCTTAGGATCTTCTTGATGATGAATCTGTCGGTCATCTCTTCACTCCCTAAGCCTACAATCTCATTTGTGATAAGAGCAAGCCTAGAGTACATTTCAGCCACACCTTCACCATCCTTCATTTTGAACTTGTCAAGCTGACTTTGGAGCACATCCAACTTCGATCCCTTGACGGAGTCTGTACCTTCATGCATATCAATCAAAGTATCCCAAATTTCCTTTGCATTCTCAAGACGGCTGATTTTGTTGAATTCTTCGGGGCACAAGCCATTGAAGAGGATATCGCAAGCTTGAGCGTTGTATTGCAGCATCTTCAATTCATCCGCGCTAGCTTCACGGTTTGGCTCTCTCCCATCAAAGAATTCACCTTGCAAGCAAATACAAACAATAGCCCAAACGGCGGGGTTATGTCCAAGAATATGCATTTTCATCTTATGCTTCCAACTAGCAAATTTAGTACCATCAAAGTAAGGACCTCTATGGTGATAATTTCCCTCGCTAGACGCCATACTCTCCTAGGTTGTGAAACCAAGGCTATGACCACCAAAAGCTATGGAAATCAAAGCAAATGGAGACCAAGGCTCTGATACCACTAGTAGGACCTTGAAGTATGTCTAGAGGGGGGGTGATTAGACTACTTGACCAATTAAAAACTTAACCTTTTCCCAATTTTAGAGTTTGGCAGATTTTAGCTATCTTAGGACAAGTCAAGCAATCATCACACAATTCAAGCAAGCATGCAAAGAGTATATGAGCAGCGGAAATTAAAGCATGCAACTTGCAAGAAAGTAAAGCAAAGGGTTTTGGAGGATTCAAACGCAATTGGGGACACGGATGTTTTTGGCGTGGTTCCGATAGGTGGTGCTATTGTACATCCACGTTGATGGAGACTTCAACCCACGAAGGGTAACGGTTGCGCGAGTCCATGGAGGGCTCCACCCATGAAGGGTCCACGAAGAAGCAACCTTGTCTATCCCACCATGGCCGTCGCCCACGAAGGAATTGCCTCACTAGCGGTAGATCTTCACGAAGTAGGCGATCTCCTTACCCTTACAAACTCCTTGGTTCAACTCCACAATCTTGTCGAAGGCTCCCAAGTGACACCTAGCCAATCTAGGAGACACCACTCTCCAAGAAGTAACAAATGGTGCGTTGATGATGAACTCCTTGCTCTTGTGCTTCAAATGATAGTCTCCCCAACACTCAACTCTCTCTCATAGGTTTAGGATCTGGTGGAAAGAAGATTTGAGTGGAAAGCAACTTGGGGAAGGCTAGAGATCAAGATTCATATGGTAGGAATGGAATATCTTGGCCTCAACACATGAGTAGGTGGTTCTCTCTCAGAAATGGTAAGTTGGAAGTGAGGTTTGTTCTAATGGCTCTCTCCACGAATGAAGAGGAGGTGGAGGGGTATATATAGCTTCGACACAAAATCTAACCGTTACACACAATTTACCATACTCGGTGGGACCGATTCAACAGACTCGGTCAGACCGATATGATAAACCTAGTGACCGTTAGGATTTTCGGTGGGACCAACATGCAACTCGGTAGGACCGATATGGTTAGGGTTAGGGCATAACGTAATCTCGGTGAGAGCGATTACACAAACTCGGTGAGACCGATTTTGGTAATAAGCTTTCCAGAGAGTTGGCCAGGTAAACTCGGTGGGACCGATTCGCTCATTTCGGTGAGACCAAAATGTTACGAAAGGGAAACGGGGAGTTTACATTGCAATCTCGGTGGGACCGATCGCTCGCTTCGGTTAGACCGAAACGTTATGAAGGGAAACAGAGAGATTACAATCCCATCTCGGTGAGACCGAGATCCCTATTGGTAAGACTGATTTGCCTAGGGTTTGTGGCAGTGGCTATGACATTTGAACTCGGTGGCGCCGGATAGAAAGAATCGATGTGACCGATTTTGACTTTGGGTTTGGGTCATATGAGGATGTGAGAAAGTAGTTGAGGGTATTTGGAGCATATCACTAAGCACGTGAAGCAAGAGGCTCATTAAGCAACACATCATCCCTCCTTGATAGTATTGGCCTTTCTTATAGACTCAATGTGATCTTGGATCACTAAAATGTAAAATGAAGAGTCTTGAGCTTTTGAACTTGAGCCAATCCTTTGTGCTTGATATTTTGAGGGATCCACTTTCATCATCCATGCCATGCCATTCATTGAGCTTTCCTGAAATAATAGACTTGGAATAGCATTAGCTCAATGAGCTATATGTTGTTATGAATTACCAAAACCACCTAGGGATAGTTGCACTTTCAGGTGTAGATCACGGTGATGATGATGGCCCTCAGCTGCGTTCCGGCACCACCGGAAGCAAGGGGGAGATCCCCCCTTCTTCTTCTTCCTTGACCTTCTCCCTAGATGGGAGAAGGGTTTCCCCTCTGGTCCATGGTCTCCATGGCGTGGGAGGGGCGAGAGCCCCTCCGAGATTGGATCTGTCTCTCTGTCTCTCTCTGTTTCTGCGTTCTCAGATTCTGCCCTTTCACCATTTCTTATATATTCGGAGATCCGTAACTCCGACTGGGTTGAAACCTTTGCCCCGATTTTTCTCCGAAAATTAGCTTTCTTGCGGCAAATGAAGAGCGTCAACCGCTTTACGGGGTGCCCACGAGGGTCAGGGGCGCGACTGTCCCCCTGGGGCGCGCCCCCTGCCTCATGGCCCCCTTGGGCACCGTCTCGCATGGATTTTTCTTCCCAAAAATCACAAATATTCCAAAAATGTTCTCCGTCAATTTTTATCCCGTTATTGGGTTTCTGCGAAACATAAAACATGCAACAAACAGGAACTGACATTGGGCACTGGATCAATATGTTAGTCCCAAAAATAATATAAAAAAGTTGCCAAAAGAATATGAAAGTTGTATAATATTGGCATGGAACAATAAAAAATTATAGATACGACGGTGACGTATCAGCATGTCAGATGGCTTCCATGCAAAGATGTCCCAGTTCTCATGGAGGAACTGGATGAGCACTTCTTCCTATTTGTTGTTTGAGTGTCGTTGAGATATGGGTCGGAGCAACATTGGGGTCGGTCGGGTGAATGTGGACTGGCTTGGTCTCACCGGCCGACTGAAATGTGGACTCCGAGGCAGGCCTCTTGGCATGCAGCAAATCACTCGGATCTGCAGTCTTTTCATATTCTTGAAACTCCACTGCTTCCATCTGCTCATCAGCGATCTTCAAACCGTTCTAGAGACAATCCTCTGCTCTCTGCCGATTACCAGTGACCGTAATTACGCCTTTGGGGCCAGGCATCTTCAACTTGAGGTACACATAGCACGGTCGAGCCATGAAACTAGCATAAGCAGGTCTCCCAAGAATGGCATGATAGGCACTCTCAAAATCCAGTACCTCAAACATCAACTTTTCCTTGCGGTAATTCAAAGAATCACCGAAAACCACATCAAGTGTGATCTGACTGAGTGAATCAGATTTCTTTCCCGGGATGATACCATGGAATCTCATGTTGCTCTCACTGAGTTTGGACATAGGAATGCCCATCCCCCGGAGGGCCTCAGCGTACAATATACTCAGACCACTGCCACCATCCATCAAAACCTTGGTCAGTCGGGTGCCCCCAACGACTAGGTCGACCACCAACACCTGCCGCCCAGGGGTAGCAACGTGTAGCGGGTGGTTGGACTGGTCGAACATAATAGGGGTTTTTGACCACTTCAAATACCTTGGTGTTGCTGGAGCAACCTTGTTCACCTCTCTGTTAATAACTTTCAGTTGAATTTTGCTCTCGAGATCAGCAAAAATCACCAAGGTGGCATTAACATTGGGGTAACCACCATCATCCTCTTGTTCTTTCTCCTTATCAGACTCCGTGTCCTTTTCATTGGGTTGGCTTTCTTGGAAGCTCTGGATCAGGAGTCGACACTATCGATGGTATGCTTGGGGAGAATCAGATTTCCCTCATCCTTTTTGGTGTGTATATGACATGGCAAATCCATCACATCATTTCCTGCTTGATCCTTCACTTTTTTAGGGATCCAAGGCCCCTTAGGCTTCCCCTTGAACTTTCTTTGGTTCAAAACTGCTACTTCGGTAGGGCCTGCTGCCTCAGCCTTTCGCTTCTACTTCCGACTGGAATTTCCTCCTCCGGTGTCCTGGGCGACTGGTCTATTCTTGCCACTCTGGAGTCGGTCCTCTTCTTCGCCGTTAGCGTACTTAGTGGCAATCTCCATCATCCGAGCCAAAGACATGTCTCCGGTCCGACCAAACTTCAGATTGAGCTCTCTGTAGTGGACACCTTCTTTAAAGGCACAGACTGCTTGGTGATCCGATACATTCTCCATTGTGTGGTGCAGAGTGATCCATCTCTGGATATAATCTCTCAAGGTCTCATTCTGTTTCTGCACGCAAAGTTGCAATTCCGGCAAACTAGCGGGTCTCTTGCAGGTGCCCTCAAATGTTCTGGTAAACACTCGGGCCAACTCATCCCAACTGAGAATGCTTCCAGGGGCCAACTGATTCAGCCAAGCTCTGGCAGAACCTTCAAGCATCAGAGGGAGGTGTTTCATGGCCACCTCATCGCTGCCGCCACCGATGTGCACAGCCACTAGGTAGTCCTCAAGCCAAGTGTCGGGCTTCGATTCTCCTGTGAACTTACTGACGCCAGTCGCCAATCTAAAGTTGTGAGGGATCTTAGCGGCTCTGATGGCTCTTCCGAAACACTCGGGGCTAGAAACGTGGACCCTGCTTCCACTATACCTGTCTCTATCCAGCCATCTCTGTACTCTCTGTTCCGGTCAACCAAACCCTGAACATGGATTGACCTTGTGTCGAAACCAGGTTCTCTTGGGTCGACTGGAACTCTGCGGTCATTACCATACAGGCGCCTATCGTCATACCACCCGAGCGCGTACGACCCGTCTCTTGGAAGAGGCGAAGGCACTCAACGGCGGTTTTCACGGGCGTACTCCCAGTCGAACTCTCCATGAGCTCTTCCCAGATGCCGTTCTCGATGGTGATCATGATCTTCATGTTGCAAAGGCGACCCAGGACTGTGTGCCGACTGAATGGTATCTGCCCTTACTGATCTGCATTGGATCCTGTTCCGCGACTGGGACACGGCGGAGTCAGCTCCCCTACTGCTCGGAGTAGCGTTCTGATCTGTTCCAACCCCTTCCAACCTCTGAACGGGACGGCTGAATAGACTCTGCAATACACGCAGCGGCCGCAAGATTCTGAATCGGAGTGTAGAATACCTGAGTTTCTGGTGGAAACAACTGTCGTGGACGTCGACTGGATTCGGGGATCAGTCGACGGGCACGCTTGTCGAGAGAATGCTGGAGATTCTCCAAACGAGTGCGCTCAGCCAGCGTGGCCAGGCGCACTGCCTCCAAGTCCCGAGCCTCGGCGGTTTCCCCTATGATGGGGGGTCTAGAGGGCCGCCACGTTGAGGCAGTGCAGCTCTCCCCTCTGCTGCGAGTTGAGAGGTTCAGGCTCGTACTCTTCATGGTCGAATTACGAGCCATCGCCGCCACCATTGCCGCTGCTGCGGCGAAACCCAGGAGGGCTGCAACGGGAGTTGACCATGAGAACTTCTGACGCGTGGTCACAACTCCCGCTCTCAGAAAATGTATCTACAAAACCACTGCATGCTCGATTGCCGCGACTTGGGGGTTGTCGTCTGGCGAGCCACTGCATGCTTCACCCATCGCTGGAGCCGCAACCAACCAGATCGCTTGCGGCGGCGTCCAGCGGGGTGAGAAGGCGACGCGAGGACCGACCGATACAGAGTCGACGGCTGCCGAAGGAGGACGCCACAGGCACTCGCGCGGAAGTGCGACGAACCACGGATCAGGAGAGCCTCTACCTCGAGGGGGGCTTCCTGGAGACAAGCGGCGTTGGTGACAAAAGTGAGCGCGCCGACTCGGAACTCGTGGCCCATGACCAAACCACCGCCGGAAACCATGTTGATGAAGATCGGAGAAAATGCAACCTCGCCGGAAGTCGCTAAGACGCTTTGCCCCAAGGTGGGCGCCAACTGTCATGGTACTAAGTCTGACAGTAAGGATAGAGGTTACGTATGAGGAGGCGAGGCCCTAGCTATGGCAAGGTTGTACACATGAGTTTACGAGTTCAGGCCCGTCTCGGAGGAGGTAAAAGCCCTACGTCTTGGTGCCCTGAGGCGGTCGACTGGAATATGGGTGTGTGTTACAAGGGGTGCGAACCCTTGTCCCAGAGGAGGGGGTGGCTTATATAGAGTGCGCCAGGACCCCAACCCACCTCCGTTACAGGGGTTCAATGTACATTAAGATAGGGCGTTACTAGTAACGCCTGCTATAAAGTGTATTCAATGATCTTTAAGACTACGGAATGAACGCCTGACCATTGTCATCCTGGGTGACTCTAGGTCTTCTGTACTCCGAGTGGACTCATGTATGGTCGAATGACTCCATCCAGGTCGAGTGAAGTGGAGTGAGGTGAGTGGTTGAGTGGATTGCACTTGGTGGCTTCAGTTGATACTTCCTGCTGTGCTTTGAATGTCTTTGCTTCTAGGGTAGTGACCTTGGGTGGGGCGTACATGTCCGGCTTATGACCCTACCCTAGGTCTATGGCGTCGTCACTATCCTCGGGACTCGAGCTAGTGAGAACAAGTTGAGGGGAATGGTGAAGGTAACATGGAGTTCATTTTCTTAAGTTCATTTGCAGAAGTTCATCATTGCAGAAGTTCGCATTGTTTATTGTTTCGTTCTCATTGCAAATTTTCGTCAACAAATGTCGCAAGCTTGTGGGCCTGCTTGGGTGCACTACCTCCACCGAGGATAATTTTGCTCCTGCAGCACCAATGCATAGCCGCGCTTCATCGAGCCATGCCGCCTTGTTGTATAGGGAGGTTCAAGAGGAGGAGGACGACGAAAACGAAGAAGGTGAAGATGAAGAAGAGGACGTGGTGGGAGAAAAATAAGAACATGGGGAAGAAGAGGAAGAGGACGATGATGATGAATAGGACAATGAGGAGGAGGAGTACGATGATGACAACGGACCTCCAGCAACTCAGACAACCCAGCGTGAGAAGAGGAATGTGCCTAAGAAGGATTGGAATAGTCCATCCCCATTTCAGAGAGCGCGTCCTACTCAGCGCAAAACAAGGCGGCCAAGAAGCGATCAAAGACCAACGAGGACCGTTACCTCGAAGAAGGGAAGGAGGGAGTGAATTTGTTGCCATGCCGTTGAACTAGTTAAACATTATATGTTTGCTTCGCGAACCATTTGCTCGTGAAACTATTTTGTATTTGTTGAACTTGCTATGTAAAACTTCGTGAAACGTTTGTGGATGTGTGCTTGCTATGTAAACCATCTTTCTTAGTTGAACCATTTGCCCGTGAGCTATTCTTCATATATGTGATACATATGCTTATTGTTTTAAGTATTGAAATTGTTATTTGCAAAAAGTTGAAGACAATACAAGTTATGTGCAAAAAATGCACTAGGATCAGGACCTACCATCGGGGATCAGGGCGGTAGGTTTCCACACCCTACCGCTGAAGCCTATGGCGGTAGAGGTCCTCACCCCACGCGCATGCGTTATGTCACCAAAAATGCCACTAGAACTGCGGTAGGGTTGCACACCCTATCGCCAGAAGCCATGGTGGTAGGACTGCAAACCCTACCGCCTTTCCCTCCGATGGTAGGACGGGGGACCTTTTCATATGCCACGGACCGCCCGCCTCGCCCCCTTATCCCCCCTGAGGGAGTCCTGGATTAGGGGGTGTCCGGATGGCCAGACTATAGCCTTTGGCCAGACTCCTGGACTATGAAGATACAAGATTGAAGACTTTGTCATGTGTCCGGATGGGGCTTTCCTTGGCGTGGAAGGCAAGCTTGGCTATGAGGATATGTAGATCTCCTACCATTGTAACCGACTCTGTGTAACCCTAACCCTCTTCGGTGCCTATATAAACCGGAGGGTTTTAGCCCGTAGGACGAACAACAATCATACCATAGGCTAGCTTCTAGGGTTTAGCCACTCTGATCTCGTGGTAGATCTACTCTTGTACTACCCATATCATCAATATTAATCAGGCAGGAGTAGGGTTTTACCTCCATCGAGAGGGCCCAAACCTGGGTAAAAACATCGTGTCCCTTGTCTCTTGTTACCATCCGCCTAGACGCACAGTTCGGGACCCCCTACCCGAGATCTGCCGGTTTTGACACCGACATTGGTGCTTTCATTGAGAGTTCCTCTGTGTCGTCATCTTTAGGCCCGATGGCTCCTCCGATCATCAACAACGATGCGGTCCAGGGTGAGACTTTTCTCCCGGACAAATCTTTGTATTCGGCGGCTTTGCACTGCGGGCCAATTCGCTTGGCCATCTGGAGCAGATTGAAAGCTACGCCCCTGGCCATCAGGTCAGATTTGGAAGTTTGAACTATACGGCTGACGTCCGCGGAGACTTGATCTTCGACGGGTTCGAGCCACAGCCAAGCGCGCCACACTGTCACGATGGGCATGATCTAGCTCTGCCGCCGGACAGTGCCCTGGAGGACGCACAAGTGTCCGCTCCGACCCTTAGCTCGGAGCCGACTGCGTCGATCGAGGATGGGTGGATGGACACCGCCTCGGGGGCTGCTATCTCTACGGCGATTGAGCTGAACACCAACGCTGTCCTTTGCGAAGCTCGTGACTCCAAGGCGCCGGACTCCTCTCCGGACTCCGAACCTTCGGCGCCCCTGCCAATGGAATCCAATTGGGCGCCGATCATGGAGTTCACCGCCGCGGACATCTTTCGGCACTCGCCCTTTGGCGACATCCTGAATTCACTAAAGTCTCTCTCTCTCTATCAGGAGAGCCCTGGCCAGACTATGGTCAGGAAGGTTGGGATGCGGACGACGAAGAAATTCGAAACCCACCCACCACCCACTTCGTAGCCACTGTCGAAAGTTTAAACGACGTGCTCGACTTCGACTCCGAAGACATCGACGGTATGGACGACGATGTAGGAGACAAACATGAACCAGCACCTATAGGGCACTGGACAGCCACCTCATCTCACGATGTGTACATGGTGGACACACCTAAAGGAAGCGACGACGAGGAACAACGGGACGTCACGAGGGATCATTCCCTCAAAAAGCAGTCAAAACAGCGACGTAGGCGCCACTCAAAGTCCCGCCTCGACAAAGATAGCAGCCATACAGACCCAGCCATAGAGCAGGGCGAACCGGTGGACGACGAACATGCTATCGAGAAACCGTCCGAACAGGACAATCTGGATAAACAACCCGTCCCCGGCGAAGATAACAGTCCGGACGATCCCACGCCGGACAAGTTACTGGAGCAGAAGAACCTCCACAAAGGGCTCGTTGCCACTGCGCGTAGCCTGAAAAAGCAGAAGCAGAAGCTCAAAACAGCGGAAGATGCACTCAGAATCAGATGGAGCAAAGTACTCAACACCGCAGACAATACGGCGATGGTCGCTGAACAAAGAGCTACCCGAAGCGAAAAGTACTGCCCAAATTTGATGAGGAGGCCGAAGAGCCCCCGCAATCAAAAAACAAGGAGACCACTCGGTCGGATAGACGACCCCATGGCAAACATAGAGCGGCAAATGGCGCCGCACACAAGCCGGCCCGCGATCCGCACACGGATTCGCATCAAAAAGACGGCCCAGTTATATTTATCTACGGGCCAAGAAAGCAAGCTCTAGTAAGCAATGCAACACATCAAGTATCCGAATACTACGGTACACCTAAATATAGGGGTGCCGCACACCCCCTATGTTTCACCGATGAGGTTCTGGATTATGAATTTCCAGCGGGATTCAAGCCCGTAAACATAGAGGCATACGACGGAACAACAGACCCTGGAGTCTGGATTGAGGATTACATCCTCCACATACACATGGCTAGAGGAGATGACCTCCACGCCATAAAATACTTAACCCTCAAGCTCAAAGGGCCAGCCCGGCATTGGCTCAAAAGCCTCCCCGAAAACACCATTGGAAGTTGGGAAGAGCTCGAGGATGCTTTTCGGGCAAAGTTTCAAGGGACCTATGTCCGACCTCCGGATGCAGACGATTTAAGTCACATAACTGAACAACCCGGAGAGTCAGCCCGAAAATTCTATAACATATTCCATACTAAAAAGAACCAAATAGTCGACTGTCCGGACGCCGAAGCCTTAGCAGCTTTCAAACACAACGTTCGAGACGAATGGCTCGCCAGACACCTCGGCCAAGAAAAGCCAAGAACAATGGCCGCATTAACAAGCCTCATGACCCGCTTCTGCGCGGGAGAGGATAGCTGGTTCGCAAGATGCAGTACCAGCGACCCAAGTACATCCGAAGTCAGGGATGGAAACAAAAAACCGCGACGCAGCAAGGACCAGCGCCGGACCAAAGGAAACAGCCCGACGAGCACGGCAGTCAACGCCGGATTCAAAAGCTCTCGGCAGAATCATAAAAAACTGCCCCTTAAGGATGACAGGGACGAGGTGTCTAACTTAAACAAAATTTTGGACAAGATATGCCAAATCCACAGTACTCCCGAGAAGCCTGCAAACCATACCCACAGAGATTGTTGGGTCTTCAAGCAGTCCGGCAAACTCAACACCGAACACAAGGGTCTCGGCACACCAAGCGAGGAGGATGACGAACCCCACAAGCAGAGCACCGAAAAACAAAAGAATTTCCCACAAGAAGTCAAAACAGTAAACTCACTTCACGTGACAAAAGGGAAAAATAGAGCGGCGCCCATAGAGGTACGCGCCATACGGCCTATCCCAGAGGAGTCCCGCCACTGGTTGTTAAAACCAATCACCTTCGACTATCAGGATTACTCTAGAAGTATCCAGAATGCAGGGTGGACTGCCTTGATAGTAGATCCGATAATTGACGGACTCCAATTTACACAAGTCCTAATGGACGGCGGCAGTGATCTAAACCTGCTATACCAGGACACAATCCGCAAAATGGTGATAGACCCAACCAAAATTCGCCATAGCAACACTTCCTTTCAAGGGGTAATGCCAGGCCCATATGCCCATTGTACGGACTCTCTACAGCTAGAAGTTCCGTTCGGCTCACCCGACAACTTCCACCGCGAAAAGTTAACCTTCCACCTCGCCCCATTTACAAGTAGTTATCTAGCACTACTGGGACGTGAAGCTTTCGCCCGCTTTAACGCAATACCGCATTATGCATCCCTTACACTTAAAATGCCCGGTCCGCGAGGCATCATCTCCTTAAAGGGAAATATCGAGTGTTCCTCGAGCGCGGAAGATTGTGTGACAGCCTTGACAGCCACACACTAAACCGGCTTTACTAATCAAAGCACCTAAACAGGTCGTCCAGACCCCGGACACGGTTAGACGAGTCCGGCATAAACATACAAGGGCTTACTAGCCGCATACCCCCGCACAAGGGGCTCCGCGCCTGTACAACAAGAGACAATAAAGCTCAATCTTATTCATTTTTTGAATCGTACCTTGTTTATTTAATATAACGTACATTTTTCGCACGATCTTTTTCAACTAAGTTCCTCTCTTTTATAGATGAACACCGTGCTACACCCGTCCAGGACACGGCACAACGGAGACACAGGCGCAGACGTGCAGTAGGGACCCGTGACAAGGATTCTTTTCAGATTAAGACCCTGCGTAAACCTTTTTTACTGTCTCTTGTTGATACACATCCCCTGGTTTCTTGCCATAACCGAGGAGGAGGCTGGCGTTTTGGCATGGGCCACGTCAGAATTTTGCGCGTACCTGGACACCAGGGGCTTATTACCAAGGGCGTTGTTCGTCCCATTTTCATAAAGACCGAATACCTTAGGGAGTGTTCAGCATCTCGAGTTAGGCCTTATATGCATAAGCTCCGAATCATGTCTTTGGTCAAATGTTGGGTTTGCCCGGCTCCTATGTTTTGCTACCTTATGTTCCGCTCTATCGGCTAAGGTGGCACCAGGAGAACTACTGCGATTGTGCCCCGGTTCGGCCAGGCGAGCACCTTAGTAGAGAAAGCCGAAAACTGACTGTCATGATATAGCGTGTGACTGGTCAACCACTCGATGACCCGCCTGAATCTATAGGATTCCTCCGCATTGGCGAAGGGCCGTTTCCCGGTCAGGCACATACGCGCCCCGAATTCGGGTGAGCGTGCTGCCCCTAGGGGCTATATAGTAGCCCCACTGTCAAACTCCTATGGCTAAGTGAAAGTGATAAAGCATTATAGTCTGGTTGCCTAGTTCGCTGCGCTACCACCTCCTTTATAGGACCAAGACGTTGGATCAAGTGTGAAAATGCGCCTTTTGCAAACACCCTAGCATTACATGCGTGGGGGCTGAAGCCGAAGACTGCCATCTTTCAGGTTATATATACATATACATTAGCAGCCGCACAAGAGGTATTTTAATTCTTGAAAGTCACAAGTATAAAAAGCTTTTTCCATCGATACATTGTTTCACAATAATACATGTTATTCGAACATAATATCCTTCGAGCACTGCGTCTCTATTAAACGAGCGCCCTGCAGAACTTCCTGAAAGTAGTGCTCGATAGGTACTCGGCTTCCGTACGAATCTTGGGATGCAACATCGGTGGTGAGGGAGTCCTGGACTAGGGGGTGTCCGGATGGCCGAACTATCACCATTGGTCGGACTCCGAGACTATGAAGATACAAGATTGAAGACTTCGTCCCATGTCCGGATGGGACTTTCCTTGACGTGGAAGGCAAGCTTGGCAATACGGATATGTAGATCTCCTACCATTGTGACCGCCTCTGTGTAATCGTAGCCCTCTCCAGTGTCTATATAAACCGGAGGGTTTTAGTCCGTAGGACGAACAACAATCATACCATAGGCTAGCTTCTAGGATTTAGCCTCCTTGATCTCGTGGTAGATCCACTCTTGTACTACCCATATCATCAATATCAATCAAGCAGGAGTAGGGTTTTACCTCCATCGAGAGGGCCCGAACCTGGGTAAAAACATCGTGTCCCTTGTCTCCTGTTACCATCCGCCTAGACGCACAGTTCGGGACCCCCTACCCGAGATCCGCCGGTTTTGACACCGACATTGGTGCTTTCATTGAGAGTTCCTCTGTGCCGTCACAATCATGAAGGATGCCTCGTCCCGTCTCTAAAGACGATACCGTTGCCAAAGGAGCCGCCAAACTATCCAGCTAGGTGGTTTTCTTATGACCGCCGGTTCGGCCGCCGCACCGATGATGACCTCTCGGGTCATCAAAAGCGATCTTCACGTCAACTCGAAACTCGCCGAGCAGCTAGATCCGATGGAGCTCTCCTCCTTAAATGAGCTCTTGGATCGCATCGCCGCCCTGGGAGTCACCACAGACTATGATCAGATTGGGCTTAAAACTGATCTGAGAGAGATTAACTCCCCCCAGGCTTCCCACCATGTTGCTGTGGTGGAGGAATAGCACGGCGACTCTTCTCCTACATTAAGGACAAGCTATGTCCGAATTCCCGACCCCTCCATGCCGGATTCCCGCAGAAGGACGGACGTCAACCAAGCACTGAACCTAAAGTAGGGCAGCGGGCCCGATTTGTCGAACAACATCCAGCAACCCAAGCTTCCAAGTTCGGAAACTTTTCGGCCCTTGAGTCTTAGATTGGACGGGGTTCCCGATTTAATTCCACCCGCCCACCCGAACACAAGCGATCTATCTCGAATCCGGCAAGAGCCCGATGAAACAGTACATCATTACTAGGCCAGATTCCTCCTGGTTATGGACAGGATAAAGGACTGCCGTGAGGAAAGCGCAATCTCAATCTTCTACAACAATTGCACGGACGAGGGAATCATGAACGCCATAAGTCGTCGTGAAATTACACGCTTCACGGACTTGGTGTCCATAGTACGGAAGTACTGTGCGATGGAGAGTGCCTGGAAAACCGAAACCAAATTTTGGGACAATCCGGCTCCGAACACAACCCTAGTCCGAAATAAAAGGGTGCATCATATTCAGGCACCTGGGTTAAAAAGCAAAAAGCAAAAAAACCCTAAAGGGCACGGAACCGTACTGGAGGGATGGCTCAGCGGACCCTGCAAAATCCATAGTACAGAGGGCGCCACTCCAACACATAGCCTTCGAGCATGTTGGATACTACGGCAGGTGGCCAAAAGTGGCGAAGAGCTTCTAGCCCCAGAGAACCAGCCCAACAGTACCAGTACGGTATCAACAGTCTTCGAGACTTCCGCATCAAATAATATGCGAAAACGAACACTCCGCAGCCTCGTCAAAGTCTACCAAGTAGCAACAATAAATCCATGGAGCGACACGACTATTACCTTTAACGCCAGTGACGAACCTAAATTCCGAACAGCCCGAGCACCAGCCGCATTGGTCCTCAGTCCAATAGTGGACGGCTTTCGCCATACTAAGGTTCTCATGGATGGCGGCAGCGGATTAAACCTCATCTACGAGGAAACCCTTCGAAAAATGGAAATAGACTGGAGCTGCATTGAGCGAAGCAGCACAACCTTTAGAGGAATAATCCCTAGTCGGAAAGCACGCTGCACAGGAAAAATTACACTGGATGTGGTGTTCGGCTCGCCGGACAATTACAGGTCCGAGGAGGTCACGTTCCAAGTGGCCCCGTTCAGCAGCGGATATCACGCTTTATCAGGACGAGAGGCATTCACAATTTTTCAAGCTATACCCCATTACAGGTACATGAAGCTCAAAATGCCCGGGCCCAACAGAATCATCACTCTTGTCAGTGATCCGGACATAGCACTCCGCGCCGAAAATAAGACAGCCGCACTAGCCCTAGAGGGACTATCCGAAGCCCTAGCGGCCGAGGAACTCACAGCGCTGCGCTCCACGGTGAACAGGGATGACGTGATACTTGACAAAAGATCCAAGTCCACCTCTTTTAAGCCAGCAGATGAAATAGTAAAATTCCAAGTCCATCCAACGGACCCTAAAAAAACGGCCTCCATTGGGGCACAATTAAACCCTGATGTAGATGCCGCACTACGAGAATTCCTACGGGAAAATTGGGATATTTTTGCCTGGCACCCTTCAGACATCCCAGGAATCCCACGCCGGCTGGCAGAGCACAGCCTAAATATCCTAAAAGGATTCAAGCCAGTCAAACAGGCTCTTCGGCGATATTCCGAACCCAAAAGACAAGCAATGGGAGAGGAGCTAGCCAAACTATTAGAAGCCTGATTCATCAAAGACATAAAACATCCGGACTGGCTAGCAAACCTGGTAATGGTACCAAAGGAGGACAAATCATGGCGCCTGTGTGTCGATTTCAAGGACCATAACAAGGCTTGCCCAAAGGATCCTTTCCCCCTTCCCCGCATCGATCAAATCATCGACGCTACCGCAGGACACGATTCATTGTGTTTCCTCGACGCATACTCCGGCTACCATCAAATCAAGATGGCAGAGCCAGACCAAGCCGCAATGGCATTCATTACTCCATATGGACCATTCTGCTTCAACACAATGCCCTTCGGGCTCAAAACCACCGGCGCAACATACCAGCGCATGATTCAGACATGTCTGGCAAACCAGATCGGCAAAATAGTGGAGGCATACATAGATGATGTGGTCGTCAAATCCAAACACGTCGAAACTCTAGTAGACGACTTGAGTCTCACATTCGACAATCTCCGAGCATATGACATTAAGCTCAACCCGGAAAAATGTGCCTTCGGCGTGCCAGCCGGAAAGCTCTTGGGCTTCATTGTATCCGGTAGAGGAATTGAAGCAAACCCAGCCAAGATCCGAGCTCTGTCACAATTGGATATCCCGAAAGACCTCAAGCAAATACAAAAATTGACTGGATGCGTGGCGGCTTTAAGCCGCTTCATCTCCCGCTTAGGAGAAAAGGCATTACCCCTTTATCGCCTCCTCCGGCGCACCGAACACTTCGAGTGGACGGATGCCGCCACGTCCGGACTCGAAGAAATAAAGGCCATATTGGCAACAAATCCGGTCCTAGCCGCGCCAAACGTGGGCGAACCAATGCTCTTATACATCGCGGCAACACATCAAGTTGTAAGCGCGGTGCTCGTCGTCGAACGAGAAACAGACGGACATAAGTTCCCTCTTCAAAAACCAATGTACTACGTATCCACTGTCCTAACTCCATGCAAATCCCGGTATCCACATTATCAAAAGATGGCGTACGCAGTGTTCATGGCATCCTGGAAGCTCCGACACTACTTTCAAGAGTGTTCGATAACAGTAGCCTCCGAAGTACCTCTCAACGACATTATAAACAGCCGCGACGCGACCGGCAGGATTGCAAAATGGGCAATCGAGCTCCTACCATTCGACATAACCTATAAACCACGGCGAGCTATCAAGTCGCATGTTTTGGCCGACTTCATCGCCGAATGGACTGAAGCCGAACTCCCTAAAGAGTACGGCGCATATTCTAACTGGATCATGCACTTCACCGGCTCCAAAATGTTGGCCGGCCTGGGGGTTGGCGTCGTCCTGACGTCCCCAACCGGGGACACAGTCCAATATGTACTTCAGATAAAGTACACGGACTCCAACAACGCAGCCGAATACGAGGCCCTTCTACATGGCCTCCGGATGGCGGTCTCCATGGGCATTAAACCCCTAGAGGTGCGAGGGGATTCGAACCTCTCGATATCCCAAATAAATGGAGACTTCAACGCCAAGGATCCGAAAATGGCAGCTTACTGTAACGCCGTTCTGAAAATGTCAGCTCGGTTTGAAGGGTTCGAATTTCACCATATAGTCCGGGATAATAATCAAGCGGCGGACGTATTGGCACGCATCGGCGCAAAGCGAGATGCCGTCCCCCCAACATCTTCCTGGAACGGCTTTTCACGCCATCCATACTATGGGAGGGGGAGTCCAGAAATAACAATCCGGAACCAACCGCACTGCCCGACACCGCACATTCTGAAACAATCGGTGGTTTTGCCAATGAAACAACACCTTCAGCCCACGAAATAATGGCAGTCATTGTCCCGTGGACCGAGCCATTCCTAGCTTACTTAACTAGGCATGAACTTCCCGAGGACCAAAACGAGGCCCGCTGCATAGTACGGCGATCTAAAGCCTATAAGCTGCATGAGGGAGAGCTTTATAAGAAAAGCACAACCGGAGTCCTTCAAAGGTGCATCTCCAAAGAGGAAGGGCGAAATCTTCTGGCTGAAATTCATGCCGGACTCGGTGGGCACCATGCCGCAGCCCGGGCCCTTGTAGGCCAGGCCTTCTGTACAGGATTTTATTGGCCGACGGCCCGGGCAGATGCTCAGGACTTAGTCCAACGATGCGTCGGTTGCCAGCTCTTTGCTAATCAAAGCCACATGCCACCCACCGCCCTCAAAACTATACCCATCACCTGGCCGTTCGCGGTCTGGGGGCTTGACCTGGTTGGACCCCTTAAAGGGGGAACCCACAAGCAAAAATACCTATTGGTCATGGTGGACAAATTCACCAAATGGATAGAGGCCAAGCTAGTTAAAATGGCCTAATACGGACCTGTGATAGACTTCATATCTGGGGTAGTACACCATTACGGCGTCCCCCATAGCATCATCAATGATAACGGCACGAACTTCACGGCCGATGAGGTTAAACTCTGGTGCAAAAACATGGGCATCAAGCTCGACTACGCTTCAGTCTATCACCCTCAAACTAACGGTCAAGTCGAACGAGCAAACGGTCTAATCATGAGCGGCATCAAACCCAGACTAGTGCGGTCCCTTAAGGAATCTAACACGCACTGGGTAGAGGAGCTCGACTCCGTACTGTAACGCCCCGAGACCGACGCTCCAGAAGACTTCCAGCTATTCCGAGATTCGTCGTGTGATTTGTTTTGTTCGTTGCATTCATCCTTGCATCATGTTGCATTTCATCATGCTCATCATGTGCATTGTGTGTTTCATGCATGATCACCCCTTGCATCACCCCTCCCCTCCTTCTCTTGCTTCTATTTGGCAAGTACCATTTTTCACTCCTCCTTTAATGTTCATCTCTTCCTCACAATTCAAGCATCATGCCACTCACCTCCCTGCCAAGTTTCACCTATTTTGGAGCTGGTTTGGTTGGGATAAAAAATGCTTCAAGTTGGAACCTAATTCAAACTTGGAATATATTTTTTTGGCCTTTAAAATTTCCCAAATCAGTTTTATTGAATACTACGCAAATTCAGGACCTTGAGAATTTTGTCACATCTCTCTAAATCCTCCCAAATCCCCCTCTGGTTTTCCTTTTGTTTTCTGTCTGAAGAAAAACGAAAAAGGAAAAAAAAGGAGGAGCAAGCCCAGCCGGCCTCTAAGGCCCATCTGCATCCTAAGCAGGCCTAGCCGGCCCCTGCCGACCGAACCCTAGCTAATCCTCTCGATCTCACCCTCTCCCTCTCGTTCCCTGCTAGCGCCGCTACCCCGTGCCCGATCCCCACGCGCAGCCTCGACCCCCCTCGCTCGATCTCATCTCCCTCGTCCTCCCTCTAGCGCCGCAGCCCGATCCCATCTCCTCGCTCCCCTCGATCCCCTTGCCTCCCTCCTCTCGATCTCCATCTCCACCTCGCGACGCCTCCCTTTCTCGAGCACCGGCCGCCGCCGCCAGTCTTCGCCGTGCCCCTGCTGCCTTCCTTCCCCGCGGCCTCAAGCCCCTCACCAGCGCTCGGCCTCCTCCCCGAGTTCCTGCTCCCTTCGGCCATGGCTGCCACAGGAGCCTCGCGCCCGACCCATCGCTGAGGCCATGGATGTCCGCGGCCCCGCTTTCCTGCACCTCCACACGCCGCCCGCACACGCCACCAACCGCTGCTCCGCCTCCATCGAGTTCCATCCCCTGCTGTCACGGGATCGCCTAGATGCAACCCCGACCCCGTCGGCCCCTTCCTCGTTCAACGCTCAAGCCTTCATGCCCGAGGCCTTCGTCATCTCTCTGTGTTGCATTGCGTGCGACCCTGTCAGCCACATGGTCGCCACCTCTGCAGCCTCCTGCTGCTGTTTCGTGCACCTCCGCTGCCGGTGGCAAGGACGCCAAGACCCGAGGCTTTTTGGTGTTGCTCTGTTTTGGAACGCCAAGTACCACGACGCCGAAGACCCGTGTACAACTACTGTTTCCTGCCTAGAACAACTACCGCCGACATGTACGACTACTTCCACGACGTCCGTGAACAACTACCGCCGCCGCCGTGTACCACTACTTCCCACTACGACACGAGTACAACTACTTCCCACGATGACCCGTGAACGTCTACTTCTATCGACGAACTCGAACCGCTCCGAAAATGCACGCTTCAAAGGTATACCACCGAGACGACGCCCGTGAACGAATGCATGCTTGGTTATGAGATGCTCGAGTTTTGCACCGTGATCGAATTGTCCTTGCGACGCCCCTCTTTTGCCATGCCACTATGTGGGACACCCGGAATCCGGGATCACCCCACCATCTTGCATGACTCGCTCACGTCACCCTTCCTTTTGCACCGGTACCTCCATGAGTGACCGGAACCGATATGTTGCCGTGGCATCATTTTCGGATATGTTGCCGTGGAACCATTTTTGTTTCGCCGCCGTGGCACCCTTTTCCTTCCGCCATGGCGACTAAAGCTCCTTATCATGCTCATGTTAACGTTTTCATAAAAATTGCATAAGACTTGCATATGTCATCCGCATCATGATTATAACAATTAAAATGTTTAAAATTTTTGTTGCATTAAATTGCTAAATAACATGGGGATTTTCCGGATTTGTTGTTTGTTATTTCCGGCCTCATTTAAACTTGCCTAAATTGTTAGTTTAATTATGCTTCACCTCTTGCCATGTTAACCAACATTTAATCTTGTCTTGTTCATAACCGAGAGAGAACTAAATAATTGATGTGGTGTTTCGTCAATATGCAACTCGTTGCATATTGGGCTCCATTTAACTTGTAGTTTTGTTTTGTGCACTTTGCCATGCCATGCCTCATTAAACCGGACATGCATCATACTTGTTTGTGCATCATGACATGTTTATGCTTGTGTGTTTACCATGTTGTTTGCTTCTTTCCGGTTTGCTTCTCTCGTTAGCTTCGGTTTCGTTCCGGAGTTGTGAGGATTCGTTCGACTTCGTCCGTTTGTCTTCTTCATGGAATCGTTCTTCTTCCTTGCGGGATTTCAGGCAAGATGATCATACCCTCGAAATCACTACTATCTTTGCTATGCTAGTTTGCTCGCTCTTTTGCTATGCCAATGCTACGATGCCTACCATTTGCTTGTCAGCCTCCCAAATTGCCATGTCAAACCTCTAACCTTTGACATCATTCCTAGCAAACTGTTGATTGGCTATGTTACCGCTTTGTTCAGCCCCTCTTATAGCGTTGTTAGTTGCAGGTGAAGATTGAAGTTTGTTCCTTGTTGGAACATGAAGATGTTGTTCCTTGTTGGAACATGTTTACTGGTTGGGATATCACAATATATCTTATTTAATTAATGCATCTATATACTTGGTAAAGGGTGGAAGGCTCGGCCTTATGCCTGGTGTTTTGTTCCACTCTTGCCGCCCTAGTTTCCGTCATATCGGTGTTATGTTCCCGGATTTTGCGTTCCTTACACGGTTGGGCTATAATGGGAACCCCTTGACAGTTCGCCTTAAGTAAAGCTCCTCCAGCAATGCCCAACATTGGTTTTACCATTTGCACTAACAACCTACCACCTTCCCTTGGGTTCTGCAGACTCAAGGGTCATCTTTATTTTAACCCCCCCGGGCCAGTGCTCCTCTGAGTGTTGGTCCGAACTGAGCTGCCTGCGGGGCCACCTCGGGGAAACTTGAGGGTTGGTTTTACTCGTAGCTAGTCTCATCTGAGTGTGCCCTGAGAAAGAGATATGTGCAGCTCCTATCGGGATTTGTCGGCACATTCGGGCGGTGTTGCTGGTTTAGTTTTACCCTGTCGAAATGTCTTGTTGTACCGGGATACCGAGTCTGATCGGAGTGTCTCGGGTGGAGGTCTATTCCTCCGTTGACCGTGAGAGCTTGTCATGGGCTAAGTTGGGACACCCCTGCAGGGATTTAAACTTTCAAGAGCCGTGCCCGCGGTTATGTGGCAGATGGGAATTTGTTAACATCCGGTTGTAGAAAACCTGAAGTTGACCTTAATTAAAATACATCAACCGTGTGTGTAACCGTGATGGTCTCTTCTCGGCGGAGTCCGGGAAGTGAACACGGTGTTGGAGTTATGCTTGACGTAGGTTGCTATAGGATCACTTCTTGATCATACTTTTATCGACCGTGCTTTGCCTTCTCTTCTCGCTCTCATTTGCGTATGTTAGCCACCATTTATGCTAGTCGCTTGCTGCAGCTCCACCTCATGCCTTTACCTTACCCATAAGCTTAAATAGTCTTGATCTCGCGGGTGCGAGATTGCTGAGTCCTCGTGACTCACCAGATACTTCCAAAACCAGTTTGCAGGTGCCTATGTTGCCGAGCAGGTGATGCAACCAAGCTCAAGGAGGAGCTCGATGAAGATCTTGCCCTTTGTGTTGTTTCGTTCTAGTTGATCAGTAGTGGAGCCCAGTTGGGGTCGATCGGGGACCTTTGTCGCATTTGGGGTTCTTCTTTTATTTTGGTTCCGTAGTCGGACCTTGATTGTATCTGGATGATGTAATGCTTTATTCATGTAATTGTGTGAAGTGGCGATTGTAAGCCAACTATGTATCTCTTTCCCTTATGTATTACATGGGTTGTGTGAAGATTACCTCACTTGCGACATTGCTTTCAATGCGGTTATGCCTCTAAGTCGTGCTTCAACACGTGGGAGATATAGCCGCATCGAGGGCGTTACACGTACTCTGGGGGCTGCGGACCACGCCAAACCGCACTACCGGATTCACACCATTTTTTATGGTATATGGCGCAGAGGCAGTTTTGCCCTGCGACATAATTCATGACTCATCTCACGTGCTCATGTACGAAGAAAGAGAAGCCGAGCTGGATCGGCAGGACAGTTTGGACGCCTTAGAAGAGGAGCGTGACGTGGCAAAAGCTTGTTCCGCATTCTATCAACAGCAGGCTCGAAGATATCAAAGCAGAGAAGTACGGGCCAAAACTTACAATGTTGGCGAACTAGTTCTACGCCTGCCGGACAAGAAAAAGGACAAGCTCAAGCCCAAATGGGAAGGTCCCTTCATCATCGACCAGGTCCTGACCGGCGGATCGTACCGTCTGTGAAATGCATCGGATAACCGACTCGAGCCAAATCCATGGAACGCAGCCCGTCTCCGTAGATTCTACGCCTAGCGCCGGACTCTGAGTTCGTCTCCCTCCCCCATCTATATTTTATACTTTAACTATCTTTTATTTTCCCCTCTCTTTTTTCCTTTTTTTCTTCTTCTCTCACGGGCCTTCGGTGGCTCGTTTGCGCATTGTTCGCACACACTTGACGTGCTATCCGCACTCATTATACCTGGGGGCTTCTTTAACAGAAGCTTATTTATACGGGCCTTATACCCAACACATGTGTCACACTTCCGCATGTACCTTTTATTCACCATTATATGCATCGATATGACTTAAGTTTTTGCCAAGCTGGGTTGCCTGGCTCCTGTGCTTACCCCTACGTTCCCGATTGTTCGGCTAGGAGGTAAAGGGAGCACCTCTGCGATTGTTACTGCCGGGTCAGCTGGATGTGTACCTCAGACTGGGTGAAGCCGAAAGCTAGCGTTCTTAAGGGAATATTCGGTCGGTGAATTGAAAGATGATTTCTTATTTATTTATTTATCTGCCCCAGATGCTTTCCTGCATTTTTCGCAGTCCGGACATGCACTTTAGGGCATGCCTCCCAGGGAAAGGAACCCCTAACGGAACTATTCACCCTGGAAGATGTTTCTTACTAACCATGTAATATAACATAACTAGTTGGGCACTTGTCTGATAAAGCACTAATGACCCCTACGCCTGGTCTCCATGCATGCCCCAGTTTCTTACATAACCGTGAGGGTATTCGGACACACTCCAGACTGTCGGGTCCCGAGGTTGAAGCGAAAAGGTCCGCAAAGACAAACGATCTACAATCCGGCTAGAAGGCATTTTAATGTCATTTTCAATTACACAGTCAAGCTGACTGACGGTATTACTCTTCGATACCATCTGATAAACTGTCTAGTTTACTGTCCCGCTATGAATACTTTGTAGCCAACTCTACTTGGTCGTACACTAAGCTCACAGGGATCTCCTTCCCATCGGGCCCCACAGGTCCGACCTCGGCCATGTGGTTTGGGTCAGCCTTCGCATACCGTGTCTTCACCATGGCCCTGGCCTCCCTGGCGCCTTGACAGCAGGCCGATATCTTCCACAACCGGAAGCGCCGCCGTGCTTCCTGAAGCTTCTCCGCAAGCTCTCCAAGACCTTCGGGCAGGGACATGGAAGGCCACAAGGCCTGGGCAATCCCGCTCATCACCTGCCAAACTCGTTCGTGCAGTTGCAGCAGCTCGGGAAGTAGGTCACCCATTGAACCGGGCATTTCCTCCGCAGGACGACCTGTGAGCACGCCTACAGACATATTTCTGTCAATCGACTTCCTCGTCGAACTCTTCTTTTCGAAAAGTTTGCTCAAGCACTTACTATAAATGCCGCAACGAAGCCGCCGATTCTCCTTCACGGAGTCAGACAGCTGGGCCCGAACATCTTTTAGTTCCTCGCCCAGCTGGGTGTTGGCGTCTTGGAGTTTGTTCCTCTCTTGCTGAACCCTCATAAGCACCTTGTCGCCGGCCTTCAGCTGGCGTAGTAGTTGTTGCTTGTCCGGATCTAGTCGGGCGCCATCTGCAATATTATTGTCAGACTTATACACACGCCGCACTTCACAAACTACTTATCTTTCGAAGTATATCCTACTAGAGGGGGTCTCTGTGGCTCCCCCTGCGGCGGCTAGTGTGGCCTCAAGTTGGGCCTTGCACTCTTGAAGCTCCTGGGACAGGTGGGTATTCTTCTCCGTAAGATCTTGCATAACATTTGATCCTTAAATCAGTTATCCTAACAATTTTAAGTCTCGGGGGCTACTAATATGTATAAATGGTCAATATTCACTCACCCGTATGTCTTTCACATACTGCTCTGTGGCTCTGGTTAGACCATCTCGAGCGGCACGGAGGTGCGCATCTCCCGCATTAAAGGCATTCAATGCCTCCGGAGAGAAACACGCGTCACGAAGAACTGTCTGGTGGCGCCTATGATTCATGGCGCTCTCCACCTCAGATCTGGTGGCGGACAGCCTATCGGCATCCTCCGTTGGAGGAGCATCCGGCGCCCTCCTTGTGTTCGCCTCCCCCTCCGGACCAGGCGTTGGAGCCTGGCTGGCGGAGGCTCGATTGGCAACCTCTCCGGACACAGTCCGGCGAGCGCTCTTTCTCCTGGAAAAATCATGAGCGTTAATATACCTCTAGGAATCTTTCCTTTAAACACAGTGTGTCATACCATTGCAGCGACGTTTCAATTCGCACCGCACTCCTTTTCCGCCTGCTGGGCCGAGCTGCCTCTTGTTGGCCAGCCGCCGCGGGTTCGGCTTCCCGCCTCGAAGGCACCTCCCGCGGAACACCATTGGTATACGGTGGTCAGAAATAAGCATGGATGAGTAATGGTATCAGGACTCCGGTCACGGTTACCTGGGAAACCGGAGATATTCCGGTGTAGTCGGCCGTAATGGTGACCAAAGCATTGTCAATGCTAAGTTGGTGGAACACCCCATCGATCAGCTCCACCTTTATGTCCGGATCCTCTTCGGAGGCCGGATCAGGGGATCGTTCCGGATCCTCGGGCTATGGAGTCAGGCTGTGCGCAGTTCCTGCGTCAAAATCACAAAGTGAGACACTTAACTTTGGGAATATGGATCGGATAGATAAACGTCCGCTTACCCAGCTCCGAGGGTTATTCATGGAAAATCCATTCAATGGACTAGCACGGAGGAAGTCCTCCTTCTCCCCTTTGTACAGGCCGGACAGTATCTTCACCAAATCGGCGACCAATCCCGGCCCCTTGCGGCCATGACGGGTGGCATCATCCTCCCCGTTGAAATCCCACATGGGGTGGCCCTTATATTTGAGTGGCTGCACCCCTCGCATGATGCATGTGGCCATGACTCCAATCATGGTTAATCCGGAATGAGCCAATAACCTTATTCGGCCCATCAGATACTGGACGTCCCTATCATTCTCCCGTTGAGGGCTCGCGGGCGCCAACTCAGGCGTTTCTTCAGAGGAGCGTTGCTAAACTCTGGGAGGCCGATCCATACTGGGTCCGGTAGCGGGGCGTCCTCCATATAAAACCATTCCGAAGGCCAGTCTTCGGACGCCTTCTTCGGGGTTCCGGATAGATATCCGGTCCCGGCGATGCGCCATATTTCGGCTCCGCCCACTTGATATATCGACCCATCATGAGAACGGGGTATGAGGCAAAATAATCTCTTCCACAGTGCAAAATGGGCCTCGATGCCCAAGAACAGCTCGCAAAGGGCCACGAAGCCCGCGATGTGCAGGATGGAGGCAGGCGTAAGGTGGTGAAGCTGGAGCCCATAGAACTCCAGGAGCCCCCGGAGAAACGGATGTATGGGAAATCTGAGTCCCCTTATTAGATAAGGGACGAAGTATACCCGCTCTCCTTTGGAGGGATTGGGGACGCTCTCCGCCTGCTTTCCGCCCTTGTAGGTGGCAAGTCCGGCTCGAACCGGAACCATAAAGGCTGGGGGAAGATATCCCTCTGCTTGGAGCGTCACTAGCTCGCTATGCGGGACTGAACATCTCCCCCAATCTCCTGGCTGAGGGCTGGGAGCGCGAGAGGAGGAGCCGCGTCGACTGTCCATGATGGAGTGGATTTTTGTCAAAGGCGCTTCGATGAATACTCGCGGAAGGAGGATGGTGTGATTCGGATCTAGATCCTCGCCTCTCTTATAGGCAGCTTATTCGCGCAGCTAGGGGGTAAAGTGTAAAAATACCCTGGCTGTTCGCATTCGTACGACACGTGGAAGAGGGCCATTATTGGACGTGGAAGCCAAGAATCGTAACATTTATAAGGAAGCCGGACACTATTCAGCAAGCACATGGAATTTGGAGGAGAACCCGCCTTGCAATGCCGAAGACAATATGCGCGCCGGACTCGTCGTCATTGAAGCCTGGTTCAGGGGCTACTGAGGGAGTCCTGGACTAGGGGGTGTCCGGATGGCCGAACTATCACCATTGGCCGGACTCCGAGAATATGAAGATACAAGATTTAAGACTTCGTCTCGTGTCCGGATGGGACTTTCCTTGGCGTGGAAGGCAAGCTTGGCAATACGGATATGTAGATCTCCTACCATTGTAACCGCCTCTGTGTAACCCCAGCCCTCTCCGGTGTCTATATAAACCAGAGGGTTTTAGTCCGTAGGACGAACAACAATCATACAATAGGCTAGCTTCTAGGGTTTAGCCTCCTTGATCTCGTGGTAGATCCACTCTTGTACTACCCATATCATCAAAATCAATCAAGCAGGAGTAGGGTTTTACCTCCATCGAGAGGGCCCGAACCTGGGTAAAAACATCGTGTCCCTTGTCTCCTGTTACCATCTGCCTAGACGCACAGTTCGGGACCCCCTACCCGAGATCCGCTAGTTTTGAAACCGACAGGTGGCCTTCATCTCCGCCCAGTATGTCTTGACACGGGCAAGAGCCATCCACGCACCCTCTATGCATGCCGACCTCCTCATTGCATTGATATGCGGCACCGCACCAAGGAACTGCTGCACCAAGCCAAAATAACTCTTTGGCTCGGGCCTTTTCGGCCACAAAAGACTCACGACATCCTTCATGGCAAGTCCGGATAACCTATTCAGCTCCGCCCATTCGGCCAAGCGATCGGTTAATGGAAGTGGGCGCTCTAGATTATGGAACTGCGACCAAAAAACCTTTTCCATTTCGTGATCTTTTTGATCTCGGAAGTGTTCGGCCACGTCCGTGGCACTTGCCGCCAAGTCCAGATGAGCATCCTCCACACTCCACAGCCAGTCCAACTGAGCATAATTAGGATCCATGAATTTCCTCCGCAGCAGAAAGGGCTTTCCAGCCGCGATATCTCCGGCCTGACGCAGCTCCTCCTTCATAGCTCTCATCGTAGAGCGAGCATCCTTGGCCTTGGTAGTAGCCTTCTTCAGGTCCTCTTGCACCACTCGATCTTCTTTTTCAAGAAGCTGGCAGCGGTCGGCAGCATTCTTCAACTCCACGGCCATCTCGGCCATTTCTTTCTTGCTTCGACAGTGAGCAGCCTGTTCGGCTTTTAGCTCTTCGGCCGCCTTCAAGGCAGCCGCATCACTCTTTCTGGCCTACTCCCTGGCTCGGGCGAGCTCCACCCGAAGGTTCTCCATGGCAGCGGCACCATCTGCATCAAGCATACAAGTTGTAAGGCACGGGCATCAGGCTCCCTTACGAGGTGTCCACGGAGAAATTGCATACCTTGTGACTCGTCAAGTCGCCTATTGACAAGCGCGATGTAGGCATCCGCCACGTCAAGTTGCCTCTTTAGTTCGGCAAATTCATCAGTCCGGCTAGCCACTGGACCCTTCGCCACCTGCATAGGAAGGGCGACACATTATACCTGGGATTATGATCCTCTGCGCGCTGTCATTTTTGACAACACACCGAGTCTCAGGGGCTACTATTTACACAGGGCGCATTTTATATGCGGAACTGTCAGAAGGTACATCATTTTGCGTACCTCAAACCCTGTCAGTAAACTCTTGACGGCTTCGTGCAATCCACTCTCAGCGGATGAAATTCTTTCAATCACCATACCCATTAACGCATGGTGATCGTCTGAGATAGACGCTCGCCCGAGCAGATCCTTCAGCTCCTCCGACCTTACACCAGGTGGTGTTGGACTCGTCCGATGGCCTTTTCGAAGGCCGGACGCGGAGGGCTTTGAGGGGAAATACGACTGCCTTCCGGCCCCGCCGGACTCGGAGAAACCCTCAGCGATGACACCTCAGGGTAGCTTGCCTCGCAAGACGGTACGGCAGGGGGAGGCGTTTCGCTCTCTATCATCTCCGGACAAAGATCCCTCGAAGATGAACTCTGCTGAGAAGGGCTGAGATCCGAACTACAAGGTAAAATTTCGGTTATCTTCATCAGAAATAGGGCAGGGATATCCTTTAAAACAAAACTCCCCTTTTTACTTACGGCTCGGTAGAGGGCTGATCCCCTTGGGGGCATAATGCGGCCGAGGCATCTCTCGGCGCAGGGCCCTCAGACGAAGATTTCTTCCCCCGCTTTGAGACCATGGTCTCCGGATCTTTAGAGGCGGTCCTCTTCTTCCCTTGGATGGAGGGATTCTCGATCCCTCCTTTCCTGACAGCCTCCTTCGTGGAGGCGGTAGCTTCCTTGTTCCCCCTTCACCTTCTTCCGAAGGTGCAACCTCCAGCATCCTGGTTAACACGGGATCAGGCGTAGTCTCAGGGAGGGGGGCCGGACACCTGACTAACTTTGCTTTCGCTATCCACTCCTGTTCAAGGGACAACTCTTTTGAGGGCAAATTCATGATAAATATGGGATAGCGTGTCCAGATACAGGGCTACTTACTTGAGTATCCGGGCGATTGCAGTTTAGACCTGCGTCCTCGGTCAAGCCCAGACATATCGTTTGTGATCCGAAGAAAAGCTTGTGCATCTCCACGGGCGTCGTACCCATAAAATGTTGGAGAGCTCATGGTCCCTCCGGGTTAAATTCCCACAAGCGGAGGGGCGACGTTTGCAGGGTAGGGTACGACGAATCAGCATGACCTGTGCTACTACGACCAGAGTGATCTCTCTCTCTAGGAGGTCTCGAATGCGGCCCTGCAACAAGGGCATGTCCTTGGACGGCCCCCAGTCAAGTCCTTTATTGACCCATGACGCCAGCCGCGGTGGAGGACCCGAGCGAAAGGCAGGCGGCGCCACCCATTTGGTGCCCCTGGGAGCTGTGATATAAAACCACTCTTAGCCATAAGCTGAGCTCCTCTTGAAAAGAGCCCTCGGGCCACGGAGCATCAGCATTCTTGCTTACAACAGCCCCTGCGCACTCTGCCTGCTGCCCCTTGATCATCTTCGGGTCCACTTTGAAGGTCTTGAGCCACAATCTGAAGTGAGGGGTAATACGGAGGAAGGCTTCGCACATGACAATGAACGATGAGATGTGGAGGATGGACTTCGGATCCAAGTCGTGAAATTCCAACCCATAGTAAAACATGAGCCCCCTCACGAAGGGGTCCGTCGGGAAGCCAAGCCCCCGAAGAAAGTGAGACGCGAACACTACGCTTTCGCTAGGCTTGGGAGTGGGAATAACCTGCCCTTGGGCAGGCGGCCTATGCGAAATTTCGCCGGTTAGATACCTGGCATCTCTTAGCTTTAGCATGTCTTCTTCCGTAATGGAGGAAGGCATCCACCGGCCTTGCAGGTCGGAGCCGGACATCATCGAAGGTCCGAAGCGCCTGTATCTGGAGCTTTGGGTGTTGGAACTCGAGGCGAGGAGCGGATTCGATTGAGATTGAAAGAAAGGAGTGGAGCCTTGGTCTCTTTATAAAGAGGTTGAATACCAAGAGCCTTCCCCGTGACCGTTCGGGACTCGCCTTCGATAGAGAAGATTTGCCAACGAGCACGGTTGGGTTACCCACGCCCGTATTGATGAGAATCCCAGAATAAGGGGACACGATCTCTGCTTTGACAAGACATGCCAAGGAAACCGCCTCGCTAAACGCGCTGAGGTGGGACAGTAAAAACGATTCGAATAAAGGCTTGGCCGTGGTGTGATGTCACGCCACGAAATACGTCAGTAGATTGAATTTGTGTAAATATTATTCTCTCTACGGTGGTATGTGGAACTTATTTTGCAGAGCCGGACACTATCCTTGTGTTCAAAATCTTCTATGAAGTATTCGGAGGAGGAACCCGCCTTGCAATGCCGAAGACAATATGCGCGCCGGACTCGTCGTCATTGAAGCCTGGTTCAGGGGCTACTGAGGGAGTCCTGGATTAGGGGGTGTCTGGATGGCCGGACTATAGCCTTTGGCCGGACTCCTGGACTATGAAGATACAAGATTGAAGACTTCGTCACGTGTCCGGATGGGGCTTTCCTTGGCGTGGAAGGCAAGCTTGGCGATACGGATATGTAGATCTCCTACCATTGTAACCGACTCTGTGTAGCCCTAACCCTCTTCGGTGCCTATATAAACCTTAGGGTTTTAGTCCGTAGGACGAACAACAATCATACCATAGGCTAGCTTCTAGGGTTTAGCCTCTCTGATCTTGTGGTAGATCTACTCTTGTACTACCCATATCATCAATATTAATCAAGCAGGAGTAGGGTTTACCTCCATCGAGAGGGCCCGAACCTGGGTAAAAACATCGTGTCCCTTGTCTCCTGTTACCATCCGCCTAGACGCACAGTTCGGGACCCCCTACCCGAGATCCGCCGGTTTTGACACAGACACCCCCACTCATCCGCCTGTTCTTCTTCCTCTCTCCCCCTCTCTCATCTCCTCCACCCCCCCCCCCTTGGATCTTCTTCATTTGTTCACCGATTTTGCGGATCGAGATGACCCCGAAACAAGAAAAGTAAGCTCCTCCTATCCCTCCAATTAGTTTGAGTCAAATCACTCCCCTTTTCGAACTAGATTTGAATTTTTTTGTAGCCTAGGAATTATTTAGTTTGAGTCAAAAAAATTTGATATGTAAAATTGTTGGTGGATTTTATTTAGATGTGATGATGAATGTTGATATGATGAACCCTAATTCATATTTATGTTTAAAAAATCATGTTCATGTTAAAAAATCATGATGAACCCTAATTGATATGATGTACCTTTGTGATTGCATCTTGATATATTTATTTAGTTTCTGACCATATGATGAACCCTAATTCATGTTCATGTTAGAAAAAATCTTCATATTCTTATCGAAAGATTAACTCATATTTCCTAGGTTTAGGTACGGAATCATGGAGCAAGCACCGCCAACTTCATCACCGCCAGCTCCACCCATTCCTCTCCACAGATGCCGCTCCCATACGTGTATGAGGCCTTCCCCGAGCTACTTCAGCCGATGGGATCTGTCTCAGACGAGGTCCTAGAGGCGATGAGGGCAATGCGGTGGCACAAGAGGGCAGAGTGGATCCTCGATGATGTAAACTGTTGGTCGCAGAGCGTGAAGGAGTGGAAGAGTGTGACGGCAGAGATGGAGGAAGATCCAACTATCTCCCGTGTCCGCCGGGAAGGGTGCACTGAAGCTGCCAAGCAGCACGCTGACTGGGAGCTGCGCAATTTGGGCCGGAGAATCTACTTCGAGAGCAATGCGGAGGAGAGAGCTAGGATGCCGCCCCCAAGTGCATCGGCATTCAAGATCATCAACTGGGGAAGGGCGGAGGCGAAAACTCCAGTGGCCAAGGCAAGGTGGGAGTGCTTGTCAGGTCGGATGCCGACCAGAGTTTCGCCTCCACCTAAATCGGTGGATCGGATGCCGTTTCTGTCTCCACGGCCAGGGCTAACATACGACGAGCTCTGAAGATGTCTTCCCGCTCTCTGAACTTGTCTGAAGATCATCCTATTAGTTTGTCTTGTGCCTTTCAATTATGTTCTCGATATCCAAGAAACTATGTGGCTCTTGTAATGCCGTGTGCCTTTGAATTATGTTCTCAATGAATATGATACTATGTGCTTGCAAATTCAGTTTTTTCATAAGTTTGTTTGTCAAATTCAGTTTGAACATTAAGTTAACTTCATGGCAATTGTTCCTATCAATATGAGTGTACTTTCATGTGAAAAAAGAAAATCATTACAGGACTAAAAATAGCACAGTTTCTTCAACAACAAATACTTCAAAATACAAGTTGCGCAACAAATGCACTATGATGGGACCCTACCGCCAGGGAGTGAGGCGGTAGGTTTACCCAGCCTACCACCAGTATCTAAGGTGTTAGGGTGCCCACCCCACGGCCATGGGTACTGTGACCAGAAGTGATAGTTGATCCGCGGTAGGGTTGAACACCCTACCGCTAGGGCTGCTGGCGGTAGGACTGCATACCCTACCGCCGAAGCCTATGGCGGTAGGATGTCTGCCAGGTCAGCGCCTGGCCATTTGTGTGATGGTGGTTGCCGTTTCCCTACCGCCAAGCAAAAGGGCCAAATGTCGAAAAAAATTCAAATAGGGGACAGATCCCGAATTTATACCACAAAGGGTCAGAACACGAAATTTAGCCGTCATTGGCTGGCGTGCTGTTCTTTTGTTTGTGTCACTCCAACCTCGCAATAAATTCGACACAAGAGTGCACCGCCGCCTATTCTAATCCAAAATGTCATGCGTGAGGTCAACCTATGGCTATGGCCGGTGCCAAGAAACTAGGGTGTATTATTGCACACGAGTAGTTGCCATGCCGTTTTGTTGGTACATTTGTAAAATTTTAATCTTTATTTTTCTCTTATTTAATGGATAAGGCAAAATATTTCACCTCCATTTCGAAGAAAAAACTTCGCAATAAACTAAGTCTGTGCATCGATCAACCAGAGGCTGGGGATTACTTCCGCTTGTAAAGAAAAAACGTATATATGTGGCAGGAGTATATAGTAAGCAAAAATAAGTTCATCATAGTGCAGAAAAATCGGCAGAGATTGAAAAATATCACAGTTCTTTAATACAGAACCCACTGCTTCGGGTCATACTTGCTGGATGGGCATGGTCTCTTGTGCCAGCCATTGCTCTGGATCGTCTGCCGGGTGGTGTTGCAGCAGAGGCCGTGACATGTACCGACGAGTCATCTGGCCATCATCAACACGAAATGCGTCAACGACGTAGAGAAAAATAATCAATCAATGAGATAATCAGGCGGCCAGAGCGCGCCCCATGTCCTCGGCGCCGCTCTCCTACTACCTCGCCAGTGCTGGTACCCCTCCAGCGCGTGCTCCGCCCGCTGCCACACGGCGTCGAGCTCCGCGTTTGCCTTCTCCCGCCCCGCGCCTGCTGTGCGCTGCACTGCGGCGAGCTCCGCCTTCGCCGCCTCCAGCTGCTCCCGCAGCACCGCGACCTCCGCGTCCTGCACCGCCAGCTTCTTCTCCAGCTCCGCCTGCAAACAGAGAGTGCGGTCTATTGGACTCCGGACAGCCCGACGAGAAATTCGCCGTCGCATTTGCTGGCAAGACATACCTGCAGAATCGCGGCGTAGCTTGACCTGACGATGTCGGAGGGCTCCTTCGCCGCGAACGCGCGCTCCAGCGGCAGCGAGACGGCGCCCTGCAGCCGCTCCCATGCAGCCTCCCAGCCCGTGGCGTCTCCGTCGTGCCTGCTGGGGAAGTGTTGTGGCTTCCTTGGGAAGCCCGGCGGCGGCGAACACATGTCGGACAGCGGCGTGTTCAGCAAAGAATGAGCTGAACTGTCCTCGCCGCTGGCTTCCTCCAGGCCCCTCTTCTTCCCGCACAAAGGAGGCGGCGCTGGTGCGTTGCTGCCCACCTCGGCTTTCACCTTCTTCGCCGACGCCGACGCTTGCGCGGCCGCCTTCTCCACGATCATAGTCTTCATCATGTCGTAGACGGAGGGATCCATACCTAGATAGGAGTAGCACGCAACAGCAAGATGAGCGCTCCAAAAAACAGGGGAATCAGAGGGATTTCGATGTTCAGTTACCTTTGGAGCTAGAATTGACACGAGTAGTGGTAGAAGAAGAAGGCGTCAGAGGTGGCGTCGGAGATGCGGCAGTACCCATGGCGATTGCACGGTTGCCATCGCACAGACATGTCTTGATATCAACGCTGCCGCCGCCGCCGTAAGCGCGCAATAGCTTCACCGCGGATTTATTTTCCTCACTGGTGAGGGCCGGATTTATGAAGGAGCTCATGGACGGCTTGCCCCACTCCACGGTGCAAGGCCACGGCTCTGGCGAAGAGAGGAATAAAAACAGTTTCTTCCAGTCCATGGGCGTCCCTGGCATCCCCGTGAAGCGCAAGCCGGCGCCGGAGCTGTCCCTGGCTCGGAAACAGTACCGGCCTTTGTGCTTCTTGTTGACGATGGAGAGCAGGAAGAAGCGCCGGAACACGGCGAGCGACGGCGGCACGCCGGCGGAGTTGCAGAGCGCGAGGAAGCCGGCCATGACGCGCCACGCGTTGGGCACGAGCTGGCACTACAAGAAATATGTCAACTTATGACCTTCTGTCAGTGACCCTCGAAGAATTGGTCATAAATTTATGACCATTTCACACCAATTGGTCAAAAGCTGTTCGGGGGGCTCCAAACCCTAAACCATTGCGACCATTTTGGTCAGAAAGGTCGTAATTTCCTCACACGAAAAGGTCATAAAGCAAACAACGCTAGTCCGCTGCCTTATTTCTAGTTGTTAACGACCAATATAGATGGTCATAGCCTTGTAAATTGTGGTGGGTTGCTATGACTAGGCGCCACCTCATCAGTTTTGCCTATGTGTCATGTCCATGTGGTAGTTTTTGCCCTAGGTTGTGAAGCAACCTATATTTCTGTCATTCCCAAAATTCCCAAAAAAATCTCATAAATTCTTTGGTTCATATCTTCGTCAAATATGTAAAACCTTCCTTGCCTAGTTCAAAAATAATTCAAAAATATTCATTTTCCTATTCTGTTCAGAGTAACAGTTTGTGAAGGAAGTACCACTTTGGCATGTCCAAATAGTATCCATTTTCTATAGTGCTTTCCTATGCCCAAATAACCATCCTCCACCAAATGCCAGCTCAATCCGTTCATTATTTTGAGCCGAGCTTCAACATTTGTATTTATGTCCAGTGTGGTGGTTTGCAAAGCAAGTACCACCTAGGCTCCTCCTTTTGAGCTGAAAATTTGTGAAGACGGTCTTCTTATTTAGTAACTAATCATCCTCAGCCAAAACTCACGTCCATTAGCTATGTACATTTCCCGTACCGCTAATCAAACACTTGGCTACTTATTCATGTTTGAGCATCGATCGGTCTCCTCGTGAGAATCTTATGTTGTGGTTTTCTTCCTAGCACCTACCTGGGGAGTTCCCAACCCACTAGACATGTCTAGGCCGCCTAGAACACATGGCAACGCCACGGTCACGCGGTGACCACGCGGCCGGCATGCGAGCTTACGCGCTCTAGAGTTGGGGCCCTCGGCCACCGTCCAAACATCGATGTCTTGCCATAAAACCATGTATTTCTAATTAAATAGATACTTATTTAACTAGAAATGATTTTTGTAAAAAATAAAGAGTAAACTATGAGGCAGCTGCAGTTCAAAATTGACCCACTTCCAACTGAATCGGCGACAATTTGTCTTTTTCACCAAAGGTGGATCAGAACTTTTTACACCCAAACATTTTGTCAATTGTGCATTAAACATGGCATAGTATTTTATAAAATTTATTTGGTCCATTTTTGCAACAATTATTTGGTAGTTCCTTCACAAAAAAACCTCATTCCGGGCACTCGGAAAATGGAAAATGAATTTTCCGTGCAAAGAAAATGAAAACTCCCTTAGGCAACATTGTTTGGAATTCCAAGATGCATCCTTGTGCACAATATGAGATCATTTGAATAAACTATGCCATGAATGTGGCCATAAGATTGATCATTTGGCTTGAAAGTCATGAATCTTCACGCATGATAGCTCATTCTATGAGAACACTTTTTTAAAATAATTACTGTATTACAAGTTTATTATTTTTCCTGGAAACTTGGTCACATATAATGACACGATGTGAAGGTTTTCCAATTTTTTGATTTTTTTTGAATTTTTTATGCCCGTTTCAAAACGCGGTCAAAACGGCGGGCTTGACCGTTCCTACCTAGTGGTTGAATCTTGGAATTTTTTGGTGTTTCTATGATTAAATAGATACTTATGTACCTAGAAATGATTTTTGTAAAAAATAAAGAGCAAACTATGAGGCAGCTACAGTTCAAATTTCACCTGCTTCCAACTGAATCGATGACAATTTGTCTTTTTCACCAGAGGTGGATCAAAACTTTTTTCACCCAACCATTTGGTCAATTGTGCATTAAATATGGCCTAGTATTTTAGAAAATTTATTTGGTACAATTTTGCAACAAATATATGGTAGTTCCTTCACAAAAAAACCTCATTTCGGGCACTCGAAAAATGGAAAATGAATTTTCCGTGCAAAGAAAATGAAAACTCCCTTTGGCAACATTGTTTGTAATTCCAAGATGCACCCTTGTGCACAATATGAGATGATTTGAACAAACTATGCCATGAATGTGGCCATAAGATTGATCGTTTGGGTTGAAATACATGAATCTTCACACATGATAGCTCATTTCTGAGAACACTTTTTAAAAATAATTACCGTATTACAAGTTTATTGTTTTTCCTGGAAACTTGGTCACATATAATGACACAATGTGAAGGTTTTCCAATTTTTTTATTTTTTTTTGAATTTTTTATGCAAGTTTCAAAATGCAGTCAAAATGGCGGGCTTGACCGTTCCTACCTAGTGGTTGAATCTTGGAATTTTCTGGTGTTTCTATGATTAAATAGATACTTATGTACCTAGAAATGATTTTTGTAAAAAATAAAGAGCAAACAATGAGGCAGCTACAGTTCAAATTTCACCCGCTTCCAACTTAATCGACGACAATTTGTCTTTTTCACCAGAGGTGGATCAAAACTTTTTTCACCCAACCATTTGGTCAATTGTGCATTAAATATGTCCTAGTATTTTAGAAAATGGATTTGGTACAATTTTGCAACAAATATATGGTAGGTCCTTCACAAAAAAACCTCATTTCGGGCACTCGAAAAATGGAAAATGAATTTTCCGTGCAAAGAAAATGAAAACTCCCTTTGGCAACATTGTTTGTAATTCCAAGATGCACCCTTGTGCACAATATGAGATCATTTGAACAAACTATGCCATGAATGTGGCCATAAGATTGATCGTTTGGGTTGAAATACATGAATCTTCACACATGATAGCTCATTTCTGAGAACACTTTTTAAAAATAATTACCGTATTACAAGTTTATTATTTTTCCTGGAAACTTGGTCACATATAATGACACAATGCAAAGGTTTTCCAATTTTTTTTATTTTTTTTTGAATTTTTTATGCCCGTTTCAAAATGCAGTCAAAACGGCAGGCTTGACCGTTCCTACCTAGTGGTTGAATCTTGGAATTTTTTTGGTGTTTCTATGATTAAATAGATACTTATGTACCTAGAAATGATTTTTGTAAAAAATAAAGAGCAAACTATGAGGCAGCTACAGTTCAAATTTCACCCGCTTCCAACTGAATCGACGACAATTTGTCTTTTTCACCAGAGGTGGATCAAAACTTTTTTCACCCAACCATTTGGTCAATTGTGCATTAAATATGTCCTAGTATTTTAGAAAATGGATTTGGTACAATTTTGCAACAAATATATGGTAGGTCCTTCACAAAAAAACCTCATTTCGGGCACTCGAAAAATGGAAAATGAATTTTCCGTGCAAAGAAAATGAAAACTCCCTTTGGCAACATTGTTTGTAATTCCAAGATGCACCCTTGTGCACAATATGAGATCATTTGAACAAACTATGCCATGAATGTGGCCATAAGATTGATCGTTTGGGTTGAAATACACGAATCTTCACACATGATAGCTCATTTCTGAGAACACTTTTTAAAAATAACTAGCAAAGTGGCCCGCTCGATGCGCGGGCTAGAACTTTATAATCGAAACATATTTTATTTGTGTAAAGAAAAATTGAGACCAAAATGTGCATATAAAATCTCATTGTTTGTAGTTACAAAAACAATACCGAACGAATAGTTGACTTACTTTCACAAGGATCTTTTGTACTTTGTCCTTCCCTTTGTTAAGTATTATCATTTTTGTTCTACATGTAACAGTAATGGGGAGGTAAATGCAACTACAATGAATGTCATAATGTAATACAACATTATTTGGTAACACATCTCATTAAACAATATCAAGATACATAGGAAAACAAAATTTGTATACGTATATATTTCTATAAATACTACATAATTCTCCAAGTATCCAAAGGTTATCTGCCTATTTTCATTGTTCATGCGGATAATAATCAAAATGATTCGAACTATAGCAAAAGCCCAACATGCCCAAGTATAACTGAGAATAGATGATGCAGCTGAGTACCCCTCTTGGGAACCATGCGTAAAAGTATGACTTATTCAACCTCTTGTTTGGCATAAAAACAGATTATCCGTAGCTTGATGGGTGCTTCTAACATTACAGGAGGTGTCCATATAGTATTCCAGGTGAACATGTCACTGATAGAGGTTATAATATATGGAGCAAAAGATCCAAAATGTACTTCATGTGTATAAACATATGTGAACCTAATTGCTAGATAATAAATTTTGAGCTGTGTATGAGCTCTGCGCATGTAAGGGAAAGACACTTGTGTACTTTCATAATAACTTTTATTATAGGATGGTCAAATTTTATGTAAATATAAATTCTAAAGCTAGTGATTTTGCCTTCAACCATTAAAAACATTAATAATATTGGTAATTATGTTTGTAATTATGATTATAATTAAGTAATACTCATAAGTAGTATATTTTCCTAATTGGGAAGATGAAACCTATCCAAAAGATTCAATAAATTTGAACATACAATTTTTAACAATGAAGTGCTTTCATAAATGTTTTAGTTTGTACAATGATCATATCATATCCTTTCATTTCAACATTCAAAATTTAAAGTTTGAGTTAATTGTAACATCAGATGAATTTATGTATATGCTTCCATGCAGGTTAGACGCAAATACTGTAATGTTAGAGTAATGCTTGATCGTAGGCGATTTAATTTTAAAATTATATAAATAGAACGGACATACCATTTATTTTCTGAAATATGTAATAACGTACATGTAAGGCCATTTAATTGTTTATATATATGAAGGAAATACATATATGAGTGCAGCGGTAGAGTACAAGTGTGGTCAAGGCCATTCAATCTTTGGAAAAAATATTAGAAGTCATAACAATAATTACCCATGAATGGCATGCAAATGTAATGCAGTAGAAAAACATAAATTACACAGAGTTTTTGTTTATATTTTGGCATATCATTCCTTCATATCTTTTTACCATATTCGTCAACGTAGTTCACGCGCTCTTTCAATTAGCTATCCACTTCTGATCTCTACTCAATAAATTTCTGCTTAATTTGTGGCGGCCAAATCCACCACAATACCATAGATACATCAGCACATGGACACGATACAGTTGTATGCTTATGTGATAACATGCATTATTCGACCCTGACGTTAATTGATCTTCTTTTCAATAAAAACCTCAGGCTATCTTCCTATGAATTGTATAATTTTGATAAATCTTATGTGTAACATGGCCAGTATTTTGATATGCTTTTTCTGTAATGTAGGTTGCTATATAACTTAAATCGCAAAGAGACAAAGAAGTAGTGTAATATGCAAAATCTAGGAGAGAAAGGTCGCCTGCAATAGTTCACACATCCTAACTCAAACGTTCCACACACAAATACCTATCAAACAAATAGAAACTTCAGAAAGAATTAAAACCTAGAATCGTTTTTGTTATAGACCAAGAGCTCTAGAGAATAATCACATACTTATAGCCTTTAGTTTTCATTTTTATTAAATCACACAAACAAAAGTTGTTATATAAGGGTTAATCAATAGTGGAAGCGGACTATCATCAGTTGTCCTAAAAAGATTGCTTGGGAAACCATGTTATTTAGAAATTATTTTATGATTTCTTAAACGGCTAATAGTAAAGGCTCACTAAGCTGTTGACTCGCCCACGTGTGCTCTACCTTTTGTTCTCCTTCAGCACCCTGTCCATGTATGTCCTGCCAAGAGAAACACACAAGGTGCCCTATTACCACATGAGAAGGAAATGATGTATTATTGCTCCACCTTGATGCTTTTCGAATTTTTCTTGACCATGCCTAATTAAGTTCAAGCTGCAGATGACAATGGCACAAATAGCATTTGGACTATTACATTGGCATATATCATTCAACTTCTGAAGAGTATCAAGATTCAGATGAACAATGGCATAAATATCATTGTCTATAACATTGTATAAACCGTTCATCTTTTGAAGAGTAGACTAACATAGGAAAAACACGCAGATCACTCTAGTACAAAGAAAAAATGAAGGAATTACACTGTCATCCTATACGCATACCATATGGCTTGGGTAGGTACATAGGAAGGTATATGCAACTCTCCTTGTTGCTGAACGGAAATTTCTTTAACTTTCTAGCAGTCTGCGCACATGACCTCCCAGTCCAAGCATGAAAAGGAAGTTCATTCCATTATTTCTCTATCTCCAAGCTTTTTTAATTACGCTTGCGAATGATTTCCATGGATTAGTTTGCAGACCTAATCAAGTTGAAGATCAAGTTGTGATTCTGCTGCAACGCGTCACCAGATACCAGAGAGGTGTCGGCGAAGCTGAGGAGGAGATACCCATATCTTCCGTGCCCACAATACATCTATAAAAAGGTGTATCAAATAATTGCATCCAACATACTGCAGAACTTGTATAATGTGCTTCGGAAACTAACTTATGAGGTCAAACAACATTGAGATAATTTAGGCATTGTAAATACCTTCTGTTCAAAATTTGCACAACTTGATGGCTTGAAAGTTGAAACTAATTAGGGGGCATATATACGAACGCCACATTTACGCAAGAGGCATCATTTTGTTGTAATCCCATTGAGCTGAAAAACCCGGATGACCTTCTGCATAGTTATAGTCGCACCGCATCCATGCTCGATTATGTTTGCTGAATGGGAAAATCAGTTGTACTACCTGTTCAAGAGAAGTCCAGACTCGCCAGTAGGCAGCAGGCAGGCCATGGTTCCACCGTTATGACATTGTCAATGCAAATAGGGCAAGGGAAGTCATTGTGTTATGCCGCCGTAATCACGAAGCGAGAAAAGTCGGTGTTTCCACACTTTCTATTAACAAATATATCTGCTCACACGTTCCCCAAACAAACAGCGGGATTCCACTTTTTTGAGAAACTGCGTAAGAAATAATAAATTGTCTAAATAGTTGAAATTTTGTATATATAACAAATGAACTTTTAGCTGCTGTGAATTTATCAAACAACTTTGCAGAGAACGGAAGTGTTAGACATGAACAAAAAAAAAAGTGAAAGAGTACGTAACCCTTCCTTACCTTGGACTACGGCCTGACGGCAAAGTTAACATGCATGTGTGGTAGGCTTGTAGCACAATACTTGTGCTTCCCTAGCCGTGATCTCTATGATCCAGGAAGATTATTTTTAATGCCCTTTGCTTCTTTACATCCACCTCCGATGTAGGCCAAGCCACCCATTGGGACCGAGCAGCCTTAGGTGGCCTCTGTCCCCATGCTACTGACCTGCAGAATATGGAATTATAGCGCGAGTCAACGCATGGAGCTTGGACGTGCTTTCTATATATAGCCTCTTGGCATCCGTATACAAATAAAAAACAGAAACAATCAAAAAAACATGCATATGTACCAGTTCCTAGCTAGCCGATCGTGTACGTGCTTTCCTGTTGCAACCATCGAGCGCAGAGGCCGGGGGTGCTTCCTCCTTTTCTAAAAAAAACCATCGAGCGCAGAGGAGGATCAGGCTCGGGATCTGTTGGCATCTTGGGAGTCTAACTGAAGATCTGATTACGATGTACACAGCTAAAACCATGTTGATTCTCTATATAATCACCATACAAAAATCCCTCCGTTGGTGGAGCTTGTACGTGCTCAGAAACCACAGAAGGGCATGGCCGATTGGTCATCTTGCTCTCCGTGGATTTTATGTCCGCTAGATCGCGCTGGTTGTCCGGGCGGTGCAGCTAGCCATGTATGGGAGGAACAGCTGCAGCAAGGTGTGTGACGAACTAAGGATCGCCATGGCAGTGCACGTGTGCAGCCATCCTGGGGAGGAGTGTCTCTTGCAATACCTCTTAGAGGATCCCATGGTGGTGCGACCGTGCAGCCTTTTAGGGAAGGAGAGGCGGCGTCGGCGTGAGCATGGAGCCTTGATTGCTCGATACAAAAGTTATGGGAAACCCTTCTTTAGGGTAAAAAAAAGTTACGGGGGATTGACCAATAGAAAAGGTCCAGCGAAAATTTGTCCATGGCATAGGTGGGTAATTTCTATCAACTATAATCTATCGGCTGTGGTTATTTAATCTGATAAATTAAAGGTCGGATCTTTTTAATTATTGTGGGATTTTCTAAGCTAATTATCTTTATTTTGGTGATCCCATCAAATACTTTTTAATATAAATAGATTACCGTATTACAAGTTTATTATTTTTCCTGGAAACTTGGTCACATATAATGACACAATGCAAAGATTTTCCAATTTTTTTGATTTTGTTGAATTTTTATGCCCGTTTCAAAATGCGGTCAAAACGGCGGGCTTGACCGTTCCTAGCTAGTGGTTGAATCTTGAAAATTTTTTTGGTGTTTCTCTGATTAAATAGATACTTCTTTACCTAGAAATGATTTTTGGAAAAAAGAAAGAGCAAACTATGAGGCAGCTACAGTTCAAATTTGACCCGTTTCCTATTGAATCGGCGGGAATTTGTCTTTTTCACCAGAGGTGGATCAAATCTTTTGACACCCAACCATTTTATCAATTGTGCATTAAATATGACCTAGTATTTTAGAAAAATGATTTTTTCCAATTTTTTGACAATTATTTGCTAGGTTATTTAAAAAAACTCATTTTTGGCACTTGAAAAACGAAAATGAATTTGGCATGCTGCATCCTTAGCAATGAGCAATTTACGGTGGAGGTGCTAGAAGTGGTAAAGTAATTTTTTGGAACCGGCAAGATGGGTTGCTGGAACTGTTGATTGAGGATGCTTCATCCCCGGCGGTGAGCAGCCTCGGGAAGGTGCTAGAACCGGCAAATGCTACAACTAGAGCACGTTGGGGTGATGCCAACGTTTAGGCGACAGACTACGGTTGTGCGCGATGGTGCAACGGCGGGAGGGTCAACTATGTGTTCTATCTGATAGAGAACGAGCAAGATGGGGAAGAAAGTATAACTTGGGGGTGAATCAAATGGTTACACACGAAAACATCATAGGGTCATGAGGTGACCGACCCAAATTTAGGCCGATTGACCGACACCTAACAGCCGCCTTTTGGAAAATGGTATGGTCCAATATTGCAACACACATTTGTAGGCATTTGTAAAAAAATCAGAGATTTGGGTCCAAAATTTGGATTTTCGAGTGTGAGCCAGCCAGCCAATGAGAAGCGAGGAACCACCTCCACGCGGATCACCAAGTTGGACACGATCCAAGCCATCCATCACGCGCCCATCCAACGGTTGATCCTCTCCTGAAAAAACCAAGACCCTAACCCACCTACCCACCCACCATTTCTCCAGATCCGATCCATCCCCACCCTCCTCTCCCTCATCTCCTCTCCGCCTTCGTCTCCCTCATCTCCCACCGCCGCCATCCCCACCCACCACCGCCGCCATCCCCACCCACCGCCGACCCCCTCCCCTCGCCTTCAACTCCCATATCCACTAGGCCAGGCACGGCCATGGCGTCCCCCCTCCTCCTTCTCTTCTAGGGTTACGATTTCCACCTAACCCTCCCCCGATCTGGCAGCCACGTTGCTCCACCAGCGACCTTCCTGCCCGTCTCCAGTCTCCCCCACCGGCAGTCCCCCCACCCCGACGCCCTCCCCCCCCCCCCCCCCCCCCCCCCCCCGCGGGCGGCACCACACCCTCTTCCCCTCTCCCACCTTCTCTCTCACACCTTGCCGCCGCCATCGGGATGGGGATCTTCGACCTGCTCGACCTGGCCGATGGCGCCTCGGGCAACGAGGCCGTCGCCCACGTCGTCAAGAAGGTCGTCCCGCCCGACAACCCCGACAAGCCCACCAGGGCCAGCAAGAAGGCCGCCAAGTACAAGGCCAACGCTGCCGCCGCCCCGACGCCCACGAGGACCAGCCGCCGCAGCACCACCACCAGCAGCACTACCCCGACCCCAGGAGGTAACGTCCCCCGATCTGACCTCCCCCTTCTTCTCCGACCTCTCTTCTCCTCAATCCCCCTCACCACCCTCGTTGTTTTTTTCAGGGGCGGCCATGTTGATGACGGAGACCAGCCGGACCAGGGAGAGAAGGCGGACCCCCATGGCTACCAGGAGGAGACCTACGCGGATCGTGAGGATTGGGACAGGTGACCATCTCATTTCCCCATCTATCTTATTAATTGATGACATCTAGGGCTCTGACATTATTATCTTCCCAATCTGAAATACATGCTCAGATGTGTGTCTATTGTTCATGTTCAAATGTATGGCCTGCTTGTTTCTGTCAAGATAAAGATTGCCCTATGCATGCCATTATTATTCCTGAAACTTGCACGGGACAGATGGATATCATGTGATGTTCATGTTTTTTTGAATGCATCTCTGATGTATTTTTTGATGTGCATCCTGTGACGTTTGTCTAGTATGCATGGTCACTTGAATGGCATGATCACCTTCCAAAATCTAAATCTAAATTTTGTCTAGTATCCAAAATTTTGTCTATGCGTAGCGGGGGTGTTGGATTAGGGACCTGACACTCTGGATCGGTTAAATCTTTGTTAGTTCTTTAGTTTATCTACACCGTAAAGATCAGTATAGCCTGCAACTTGGGCCAGTTCAGTGTTCTACTTTGTATGGAATAGTTAGAAAGCAACAGGGGTTGGGTTGATTCCTCTAGAAATAGTCAGATGAATCATTGTTGTAATTTGTAAAGCTGTCAAGGAAAGTAGTTTAGCCAAAATATTTATTGTGGGCATTCTGTTAGCTAGTGTGCATTGCGAAGTACAACTGTTCTACTTTGTATGGAATCATCTCACGATTCTGAACATCTGAAACTTGCTATGTGCAGGGTGAGGAGGTGGAGGAGTAGGGGTGCACCCAGCCGGCAGCCCTATCCTGCTTGAGGGGGTGGGGGCAAGAGGGGTCTGCTCCTCTGCTTCCATTGCGACCGCGGCAGGTAGCTCCTCCATCTCCCTCCCACTCTTCTCGTGCTCACTACTTCTGATGCTAAGTTGGTGAATATGTGATGCACTTGTGCCAAGGTATTTTAGAGGGATCTGTACTCAATATTGAACTGGATGTCCTGATCAACTTAGTTCCAGTTCAATATTGAGTACAGATCAACTTAGTTCCATTAACAAGTAGATGTTGCTGATGTACTCAATATTTGAAGTTGCTTTTTTCTTTTTTGAGAGAAGTGTATTAGGTTGATGAGATTAATTAGCTCAGTTGGCTAAAGTAGCAACAACAGCAGCCACACTTTTCCATCCACTTTATAGCTGGACTGTACTTACATGCTTAGTATAACCTTGGACGTGTAGCTACACTGTACTTACATATGCTTAGTATAACCTTGTACGTGGTCCGTTTAATTTATAAATGATTATTTGTTGCTGCTGCAGGAGCAATGTTGCTGATGGCGACAGGTACGTGATGGTGGCTAGTGTGGTGGATGACCCGACCAAACCAATGATGCAAGGCTTCTCCTGCTGCTACTGCATGTCCTGATCAACTTAGTTCTTCCACAGGGAGAGATAAATTTTTCACTTGTTCACTGTGTAATCTGCAGATTACTTCCATTAATCACCTAGTGCTCCTGTTAGTGAGATTCATCTAGTATTTCTTTTTGCAAAGCATGCGATGGTCTGGAGTACTTGATCATGGCCTGATGGAACATGTCGTTACAGCAGCTAGAAGCAATCCATTTTATTAAATGCATTCTGGTTAGGATTTGGTCATGGCAGCACCTTGCTATTTTCTTTTCTTTAAATCTGGTTGCAAGTTTACTATCTTTCTAGAACCATCATCTTACATTTTGGGCATCGGGCATTGAAATTTAGGCATTTATGTATAATTTTAGTTCTGGATATGTCCTATGCAAACATTACTATCAATTGTCAAGTTGATTCTAAAATGTCTCATTAACTAAATTTTAGATGGTGATTTATAGATTTAGTACCAATTTATTGTTGGCCTGGTCTATGCTCAGTACCTTGCTCTATAACAATTTATTGCATTATTCTGTTATTTACGGTTAAATATGCTATCATTAACTCTGAGAAAATGTTATGTTTTTGCTGATTAGTGGTAGTACATCTTTGCTTTACTATTCCTAGCAGCTGCAGTTCATCTACCATAAACATGATGTGTACATTTTGAACCCCCAAACATGACACAAGTGATATGTATATGCAGCAGGGAATCGTCAACTTGTACAGTTTGTTTACTGGATTGTAACTTGTACAATTTTTACTTGAATATGTTCAGTTATGAAGTCGTGTAGTTGTTTTTTCTCATCAGTTCTAAACTGCAGTACTTTACTGAATTGTTGATGATGCTGAATGAATCTAGCTTGTTGGGTTCAGTCTCTAGTTTAGATGGAATAGCACCCCATCACCTGTTGTTGTTGTTATTCACCTTATCCTTGTTGTTCTGTTTTCTTGTTGGCAGATATTTTGAGTAAATTCAAGACGAAAGATGTTCAAAGAAGCTCCAAGACATTTTATATAGCAAGTTATGTAATAATAGCTGGGTTATCTGGGAATTTAATGTATCTTCTCTCTGTTTGTGAATGAAATAGTAATTATGTATGTGAATTAATGTATCTTCTCTGTTTGTGAATTTCATGTATGTTTCAGAATTACAATTTATGTTTCACATGAAACAGTAATTATGTATGTGATTTGAAAATGTGTGCAATGAAAACATGACTCATGCGACCCACTTATCAAAATAATTTGAGCACATTTGAAATTTCTGACGTGTGGGACCAGTGTATGATATTATAATATTTGGGACAAATGTAAAACAGTGGAAAATAAAACAGCAAAAAGTAAAAGATCATACGCTGTAAAAGGCTGCATCTAGAAATGAAAAGGCCAAATTGTTGGGCCAGGCCCGTGTAGATAGAGAAAATTAATAGGAAAAAATACAGTAAAAAGGCCGAATTCTTGGGCTATGCCCATGTAGAAAATCGAATTGGATTGGGCTGAATCTTGCGCCACATCAGCTTGCCACGCTAGATGCCTACGTGGCCTGGGGAGGTTGCTAGTGACCAAAACGCCACAGTAGGAATATTTTGGTCGTAAACATCTTTGACCATTCCAGAAGAAAGGTCGCTATAGTCAGTTTACGACGGTCAGCTTTTGACCTTCTGTTTTTGGTCACAAAAAGGTCGTAAATGGAAATTTGTGACCTTTTAGTGACCAATAGTGGTGGTCACAAGTTGACATATTTCTTGTAGTGTGGGACGGTGCGATGCCGAAGTGGACGAGCACCTCGCACGAGAAGCCGTCCAGCGGGACGCGCATCCCGGCCTCCAGGGCGTGCGCGTACACGCAGACGGACCCCGGCGGCGGCCGCGAGCAGGCGCGGCGGTCGTCGCCGGCGGGGCGCGCGGCGTACATGCTCGGGATGCCGTGCTTCTTGCGGAGGTCGTCGACGTCGGTCTGCGTGCGCAGGGAGGAAACGAGGCGCTCGTCGCCGGTGGGCCTCGACGGCAGCACATCTTCGGCATCGTCGATTTCGGCAGCGGTGGGGACGCCATTGTCCGGGTCGACGGAGGAGGAAGGCATCGCACGCGTCTCCCGCACCCACTGCTGTTGTCCTGTGGCAGGGGCGGTGCACAGCGGAAAGATGGAAATGTGCGTACAAAGTGCAATGACTCTTTTGGACTTTGTTGGTTGGTCTTTATTTTTCCCGGGACCCTTCTAGGTGTTTTGTGGGGTGTTTCTATGTAAAACTTTCAGTTGACTGGAGATAATATTTGGGTCAGTCGATTTTTCACATGAAGAAAGCAGCCGCCGGAGGAAGGAGTGACCGTCGGCTCGCCGGAGAAGCTCTATTGGGTCTCGTCAGGCTCATCGGGTGTCTATCTTAGGGTGGCACACTCGCCCGATGTCTATCTTAGATTGGCAGTCTCGTTCGATGTCTATCTTAGAGGGGTGCATGCTCGGCGAAAAAAATCTACTCATCGTTAAGGTTAGAGGGATGGTCGGAGCCAACGACGGAGCTATGTTGATAGTTGCATGGGCCATGGCCCCCCAGCCTAGTTAAAATATGTGAGAGTTTTTTTTCGAGGAAGAAGATGAACAGAAGGTTGGGCAGAAGAATAAAGAAAGCGATCTAGCCTTTCATTTTGCATCTAATGGTTTAAAACTAAGTGACTGGCCCAAAAATTATTTTCAGTCGAGTGTCAACTAGTCAGTCCCTAAAGCTTATAGTACCTCACAAGTAACAATAGTGATTATAAGGTAGAGAATGAGAAACGGAGAAATTCACGAATAGAAGGTAGAGAATGAGAAACTAAAATTTACGAATGATTGCTTGAAATGTGAAAAGAAATGGTGTGAGTGTTTAGTGCTTACAAAAAGGATCATGTGAAAATACTATATATGTGAATCATGAACGAAAATGCACTTTGGTGCCCGAGCACCATGTAGCTCGATATCCTGAGCGCTTAGTTCCCTCGTGATCTGTTTCTCCTGTGTATTCCAAGCCTGTAGACGGTCAATTAATTCCCGGAAGTACTGTATTTTCGGATATGTGCTGTCGGTCGTGGCCCAGCCTATTCATTGCAGTTTCTGTTTGTTTGGTACGATTGCTGCAGGGGGCATGTATCAAAACATGTGTTAACTTAGTACTGATTAACAGTCAGCGTATTAGGACAAGCGTAATTAGGATTTAGCACTAAATATCATTCCAAAGTCGACAAAAGTATCTCGTGTCCGTCACCAAAACAGATTTGCAGAATCAAGAAGGTTGTACATTTTTTGCGGCGAGAACAAGATTATACTGGATTACAAAATATTCTACAATAGTAATTGCAGATGATGATTAAGTTTATGTCATGGACAGAAGTTCTTCCGTGTACGACTAATGATTCATCAAGAGATGCACAATAATATCTCACATGATGTTTACTAATTTCCCCGGTCTCATGGTATAAGAGAGTTACATTATTGTGCACAAATACAGATTTTTTTGCTTTTTAAATTACCCAAAAAAACACTTACGGATATCATATGTACGAATCCACAACATGATCAAGGAATTTTGGCTAGGGAATGCTTCCCAGAAGATCAACATTATCATTCATGATGATTGTAACCCCTTGATTCAATAACGAAATGTTTTTTTCCCCGGAAGAGAAAATTCCACTTGATAAAAAAAATGGTGAGGACTTACACAAGATGGCCATGAACGCTTGCATTGGCAAGAAAATTTGGCTGAACAAAATTGGTTGAACACATACGTGAAGTGAGAGCAAATGCTTTCTTTTTTTCTTTTTTTTTTTGCCGGTGAGAGCAAATGCTTTCAATGGGAGAAACCCTAAACGGAAATATAAACAGGTGCTTAGATCTGGTGATCATGAAAACATACAATTTGGACAAAATCGACAACCATACACAACAGATCGACATAGAATGACGCGAGGCCACTGCCGCTGGAGCTCAAATGGTCAAACACCAAACATGTCCGGATCTCATGTTCGTTAGCGCTGGTTTCAGCAACGTTCAGTAATGGCGAGAGAGAGGGAGGTGACCGCAAAAGGAATCAGAGAGAGGCTACACGCTTGACAGTTGTTATCAACTTAACATGGGCCATCACGATCCACGAAGCTGTTTCTGTCCGCGGGCACATGCATCCCAGGCATATAAAGTGCAACGGCACCGCTGTAAATGGACGTATTCCTTTCGTATTGCCAGCCAATATGCATCTCAACGCCCTAGCGGAAGTCCCAGATTCCGAGCTACATGATGCCCGTGCCCCAAAACGCCTTACTCAATCATGAACCTATGACAAATTAGTGTGTAGGTGACGTAGTAGTTGGTTTTTTTTCCCTCATCTTTTTTGTCTATCATTTTGAGTCGATGTGTGTGTTCGAGCGCGCGCGTCAACAGTAAATACAATCTCGAGATGTATACTTCAAAATGGATTGCGTATAGAAAACAAATGTGTTAGTTGAGAACCCCCTTGTTCTCTTCGGGACAATAGATGAGTTGACAGCCTAACATATCACATTGTTGGATTCCTATGTGTACTCCGATGAGCTTAATTAGGGGTGTTTCTTGCACAAATGTCCTGTAGGGATTATGTCTCACATGTGTATAGATGAGCACTCAGAGAGTGGCAAAACTCTAATAGTGGTTAGGATTGCTTTGGTGGATCAGAAGGCACTCACGGCGGTGCCGCCACAATGACGAGGCATTGGGTCAAGGGTCTGATGGATGGTGGAGGGTTGATGAGGCTCACGGTGCTTAAAGATGTGCTTTGTCTGTAAATGTCTATTCCGTCGGATTGGTTTCGTCACAATATTCACTTTGTTTGGTGGTGTTTTAAGCTTAGTTATCTGGTTTTATATGCATTTTTCATATGATTTTCCTTAATTAGCTAAGTCCGTGGGCCGACATTTCCCCTCCCAAAACTCTCCAACTGTTTCTTTGCTAAAAAAATTGAGTAACTCTCTTTGCTTAAATAATCCATCGTTGCGGTTTCATAAAGAAAGAAAGTACTCGAACCGATCACACACAAAATATCCAATGAGCAGCAGTACATGTAGCTAGTTCGCGAGTTTTTTTGTCACTGAACAAGAAAAAGACTAAGACGGGGCATGTGCATCTTTTTTCTCGAAAAGGGACTGGATTCCACTATCAAAGGAGAACAGAACGAATAAATGAAAGCTGAAAAAATTCCACATAACACTGCCGCAAGGGGCTAACCGGAAAACGAAAACAGAGGCATGTGAATGTGCATGAGAACTTCTGGACTGTCCCATTTCTTACGAATCCTCCTTCTACAATCGGTTTAAAAGGATTTCATATGTGCATTTATGTGTACTCCATCTAAAACATCAATCGACATCATAATTCACAGGTGATCTAACTAAAGGGAATGTCTAGGACAAATGAAAGTGAAAGTTTTGGAAGTTTAAGTAAGTTTTGTACCACAAAGCTGTAGTGCAATTGAAAAATAAAAATAGAATCGCAACAAATATGCCAAAAAACACAAACAATGAAAATGTGACCACATAATTTTTTTGTGGGAAAATTTCCGATCTATTCGTCTTCATGGTAGTACAACGAACAACAGAAATAATAAAAAAAATATCTAGATTCGTAGACCACCTATCGACGACTACAAGCACCGAAGCGAGCCGAAGGCGCCACCATCACCCATCCCTCGCGTGAGTCGGACAAAACTTATAGTAGTAGACAGTCTGGAAGTCACTGTGCGAAGGGCCCCTAGGATCAGTACACCAGAACAACAATCGTCCTTGATGAAGAGTACCATAGATCGAAAGAATCCAACCTGAAGATACATGAACGTCGACGAACGACGACCAGATCCGAGCAAATCCACCAAAAACAGGTCCGCTACACACCTTCACACGCCCACTGACGATGTTAGATGCACCACCAGAGCGGGGGCTAGACGGAAAGAACCTTATTCCATCTTCGAGGAGCCGACACTGTCTCATCTTCCTGAGTAGATTGCAAGCCCTAAAAACGGAGCCCTCCCATCGGCCAAGGTCGGGATCCACAACGCCACTATAGCCCTAAAGCCACCGGAGACGAGCCGGACCGCCGGAGGAACCCTAGGCCTTTTTTAAATGGGTCAAACTTCACAAAATTGACTAGGATTTTTCGAAAAAGATAACAAATGTACGTCACAAAGTGACGGGAAGCTATCAAGCAAACACAGAGTGAGTAAAGCACCTTTATAAATATACATAGAAGTTGAAAAATACTCTAGATGCGTATGGTTTAGCAACTCGTGAGCTAGCACACGACAACTCAATCCCAAGCAGGGTTTAGGACGGGGCCTCCATGATGGCGGGTGGGGGCCAGAGGTCTGCAGGAACTTCTCTTTCATCTTTCCATTTTTGGCCAGGACGGATGGGACGGGTGTCTGGAGATAATGCTGGAGCTGCTTCGTTGAAATAAAAAATAGCTGAAGGTGCTTCGTTCCAAAAAAAAAAAAGCTGAAGCTGCTCCAAGTAACTCATGCAATAATGGCCTGTGCCATGAAACATGTGGAGGAAACATGAGACCGGTGAGAACCAAAAATGGAGTGATGATCGCTATCGTTAGACCCTAGTGTGGTACAGTGCAAAGGCAAGTCAGCAACTTGTGATCTCACGATCGGACGCCCGTGGGAGCACACTGACCTGTGGGAAGACTGGCCATGGGCTCATGGCACATGGTATGCGGCATTGGCCAGTGGCAGCTCGCCTGAACCGGGGTTGCGCTGCGTCCTGAGTGTGCTTGGGGCGTTGGGCGGAGCTGCTGCAGGTAGGGAAGGACCTGAGACAGGCGATGCGTCCAGCGCGTGCTTGTGGCGTTGAGCCGGGCGACCGCGAATATGTTCACATATTCAAAAAATGTTGGGAAATAGAAAATTATTCATGATTTTGAAAAATGTATTCGAGTAATTGATCAGAGTTTACAAATTTTAAAAAAAATCATGAATTTATAAAAAAAGGTTCACAAAATTTCAAAAAAATAGTCATGCAATAAAAAATATATTCATTGATTCGAAACATATTCGCAGATTCAAAAAATGTTCCGCGAAACAAAAAGGTGTTAGTAAATTTCAAAAAAATTCCATAATTTCCAAAAATGTTCATCGATTCACAAAAGGTTGACGGGATTCAAAGAAAATAATGTTCAAAAAAAATGTTCACAAATTTGTAAAAAACGTTCAGAAATTAAAAAATGTATGTTATTTCAGAAAAACAAATTCCAATAACAATGTTCGTCAATTCATAAAATGTTCGCCTTTCCAAAAAACATTCACGCATTTGAAATAATGTTGAAAATTTCAAAAAAATATCCATGAATTTAGAAAATGTTTGCATATTAAAAAATGTTCGTGAATTTAAAAAATGTTTACAATATCATAAATACCAGAAAGTGTTCATGATTAAAAAACACACAAATTTGAAAGGATGACCACAAAATGGACAAATGAAAGAAATAAAAGGAAAAAAGAAAATAAAAGACTAACAACAAAAAAAGATAAGAAAAGAAGAAAAAAGAAAAGGAAATAATGAAAATGAAAAATAAAAGTATAAAAAACCAGCCACAAAAGATTATGTAACCTACCTAAAACTGGGAAAAAGCGAATTGGGTCGGGCCAAAAATGTACATGCGGGGAGCTGGGTGGTGTGTGCGTGGTTGCAAACTAGCGATCGACGCGCTAGTCACGTGCAGTGGTGGAGCTTGGGGTGACCGGGTGGGGGCCACCCTTCGATGCAAGGCTTAAAAATGAAAAGATTATAATTATGTGAACAATTTGCACTGTTGGCCCACCCTGGCCCAATGGGCTAGCTCAGCTACTAGTCGCGTGGAAGGTAATACCGCAAGAAACATGTGGTACACTCTTGAGCACGACAAATCACAATGAATCACAAAATAGATTTGTGTTTGCTTCTGCTAAGACTAACATGGTTTCAATTTGAAGCGCATTCAACAAAATGTCACGATGTATTGTCAAGCACAACAAAAACCTAGAAAACAAATGCCGTTATTTTATCGATGGTACGTCCTCTAGACCTCCGTCACCAAGTTTTGTGACACAGTTGGTCGGCTGGAGGCAATGTGGCCATTTCAAGCGGCAGAGGAGGAGATTGTAAGTTTTGCTTCTTCTTTCTAAACTTGTTGATTGAATCATTCCATCAATGTTAGTCTACACATTATGTAGCCCTCATGTGCTGCTGTGATGTACCACGGGACAGAGCACGGCGCGGTTCGGAAGTCCGAAATCCCACAAACCAGAAGTGAAATCGGGGGAGGTTTTGTGAGCGTCCGAAACTTCGCCACATAAGACTCCAACACCCCAGGACATCCCAAAACCCCCACCCAGAGCCCCGATTCTGTCAGTTTGCCCCATGCTCTATAACCACCTAGTCTGTGACCAACGCCGCCGCTGTCGGACCTCCGTGGATCCACCTGAGCGCCAGGCCCACTTTGCCTACATGCCTTCCCCCGCTAGTCCGATAGCCGCCTAGGTACCCTCTACCTCTACACATTGTCGTCCATGGAGGGCACCATGCCAGACAAGTGTTCACCCAAATGGCATAGCCAATTTTTTGATGTCTTTGTTGTTTACTTCAAAGTAAGTATGATGGATTTGGATGATTTGTATTTGTACGCTAAGTTTATTGATGTTGATGGACGACAACTTTGTTCCCGAAGCAGCATGCTCTCAATTTCAAGGGATCAATGAAGGGACAACGAGTGTTGGATAACCACAAGAAACAAGAGCATATGATGTTGATGGACGACTACTTTGTCCCCAAATGCGCTATTCAAGACCGTCTTCTGTCGTCAATTAGGGTTGTGCTGAATTGTGTTCGGTCGTCTCTATAATGGTCTCCTAGTCTATGATGACTACTTCTGAAGGAAATATGCCCTAGAGGCAATAATAAAGTTGTTATTTATGCTTCCTTATATCATGATAAATGTTTATTATTCATGCTAGAATGGTATTAACCGGAAACTTAGTACATGTGTGAATACATAGACAAAACAGAGTGTCCCTAGTATGCCTCTACTTGACTAGCTCGTTAATCAAAGATGGTTAAGTTTCCTAGCCATAGACATGTGTTGTCATTTGATGAACAGGATCACATCATTAGAGAATGATGTGATGGACAAGACCCATCTGTTAGCTTAGCATAATGATCGTTTAGTTTTATTGCTATTGCTTTCTTCATAACTTATACATGTTCCTCTGACTATGAGATTATGCAACTCCCGAATACCGGAGGAACACATTGTGTGCTATCACACGTCACAACGTAACTGGGTGATTATAAAGATGCTATACAGGTGTCTCCGAAGGTGTTTGTTGGGTTGGCATAGATCAAGATTAGGATTTGTCACTCCGTGTATCGGAGAGGTATCTCTGGGCCCTCTCGGTAATGCACATCACTATAAGCCTTGCAAGTAATGTGACTAATCAGTTAGTTGCGGGATGATGCATTACAGAACGACTAAAGAGACTTGCTGGTGATGAGATTGAACTAGGTATGATGATACCGACGATCGAATCTCAGGAAAGTAACATACCGATGACAAAGGGAACAACGTATGTTGTTATGCGGTTTGACCGATAAAAATCTTTGTAGAATATGTAGGAACCAATATGAGCATCCAAGTTTCGCTATTGGTTATTGACCGGAGATGTGTCTCGGTCATGTCTACATAGTTCTCGAACCCGTAGGGTCCGCACGCTTAACGTTCGATGACGATTTGTATTATGAGTTATGTGATTTGATGACATTAGATTGTTCAGAGTCCCGGATGAGATCACAGACATGACGAGGAGTCTCAAAATGGTCGAGACATAAAGATTGATGTATTGGAAGATTATATTTGGACACCGGAATGGTTCCGAAGTGATTCGGGTATTTTTCAGAGTACCGGGAGGTTACCGGAACCCCCCGGGGAAGTATTGGGCCTTAGTGAAAAGGAGAGGAGGGCCGCAAGGGGTGGTTGTGCCCCCCTGGAAATTCCGAATTGGACTAGGGAGAGGGCGGCGCCCCATTCTTTCCTTCTCCCTCTCCTCCTCCTTCCCTGTCTCCCCCTCTTGGAAAGGAAAGGGACTCCAACTAGGATTGGGAATTCTAGTTGGACTCCCCCTATGGCGCGCCCTCCCTGGCCGCCGGCCTCCTCCTCCCCTCCTTTATATACTGGGGAGGGGGCACCCCAAAGACAACAGACAATCTCTTAGCCATGTGCAGTGCCCCCCTCCACAGTTTAACACCTCGATCATATCGTCGTAGTTCTTAGGCGAAGCCCTACGCCGGTAACTTCATCATCACCGTCACCACGCCGCGTGCTGGCGGAACTCTCCCTCGCCCTCAACTGGATCAAGAGCTCGAGGGAAGTCATCATGCTGAACATGTGCAGAACACGGTGGTGCCGTACGTTCGGTACTTGGATCAGTTGGATCGTGAAGACGTTCGACTAAATCAACCGCGTTACTAAACACTTCCACTTTCGGTCTACGAGGGTACGTGGACACAATCTCCCCGCTCGTTGCTATGCTTCTCCTAGATAGATCTTGCGTGATCGTAGGAATTTTTTTGAATTACTACGTTCCCCAACAGTTGTATCAGAGCCAGGTCTATGAGTAGATGTTATATGCACGAGTGGAACACAATGAGTTGTGGGCGATAATAGTCATACTTATTACTGAGGGAGTCCTGGATTATGTGGTCCTTGGGGAGCCGGCCTATGTGACATGGGCCGGACAGATGGGCCGTGAAGATACAAGACAGAAGGCCTTCTCCCGTGTCCGGATGGGACTCTCCTTGGCGTTCAGATGTGTAGTTTCCTTCCTTTGTAAACCGACTTTATACAACCATAGTCCCCTCTGGTGCCTATATAAACCGGAGGGTTTAGTCCGTAGAGGCTATCACAAATCATATGGGCTAGATATCTAGGGTTTAGCCATTACGATCTCGAGGTAGATCAACTCTTGTAACCCCTATACTCATCACAGTCAATCAAGCAGGAAGTAGGGTCTTACCTCCATTAAGAGGGCCCAAACCTGGGTAAACATCGTGTCCCCCGCCTCCTGCTACCGTCGATCCTTAGACGTACAGTTCGGGACCCCCTACCCGAGATCTGCCGGTTTTGACACTGACATTGGTGCTTTCATTGAGAGTTCCACTGTATCGTCGACCGCTGGATCGATGGCTCGCCTTATCATCGATAACAACATCACCTCCGGAGGAGCCCTGGCCGGGCCAGATCCTCCAACTCGGCGGTTTACCATGGGCGTCCGCTCGGCCTTTAAGCCAAAGACGGCCCCTCAAATCGCCAAACATCATCTCTGCATCGACCTCGAACACTCCGAGAAGATGGATCCGGCAGATGTCTCGTCCTTGAACGAACTGCTAGATCGCATCGCTGCCATGGGGGTCGCCACAGACTATGGTCAGATTGGGCTTAAACCCGATTAGAGGGAAATCAAGTCCCTGCCGATCACCCATCTGGTAGCGGTCATGGAGGAACAAGCCGAGGCTACTTCGCCCCCAGGTTGGTAACAAGATATGTTCGGATTTTCGAGCCCTGTGAGCCGGATACCCATCTTCGGGAAGAGACCGCACATCCTCCGAACACTGAATCAGGCATTGTAAGCCACCAGGACTCTCCTGGTCCTGGCCTAGTGACCTCGGAGATTCTTCAAACTCCAGATCCAATAGCGGGTCGGGGTTCGGATTTTAATCCACACACCACACACAATATTCCCCAAGCAACTCAGGTCCTCCGGACATATGTGACCTAATGTACGTACAACAGCAACCTCAGGAAACGGTCCATCACTTCTGGGCCAGATTCCTCCTTGTTAAAAACAAGATTGAAGATTGTTGCGACGAGGACGCGGCTTCAGTTTTTTGCCACAACTGTACGGACGAGGGAATCCTCAATGCCCTCAACCGTCGCCGCATACTGCACTTTGCATATTAGACACACTAGTCGTCAACCCGTGCATCTGCACGGGCTAGCATTTTCTAAAAGAATAAAATATAGAATGAGAAATATAGAGAGATATTATGGGATATGCTTTCGATATTACTATTGAAACAATTAATAGTTTGCCTTTTATGGTAGTTGTAACCTGCTGTACGAAATAAAAATTACAAAAGGTCATATTAATAAACAACTTTCACGAAAACAAATAGAACATTACAATAGATGTTAGTTTTGTTGGCAGTAAGTACTACTATAAGGAACATCATATGTCGAATGAAATTAAATAAGAAACATAAAAACACTATGGATTGCAAGACTTGTTACCTTAAGTATAAATTTAGATGCATCCAGGTTTATTTGTTTTTATGAGAAAAAAAATGAATTTAACTACTTTGTTTGGTAATATGTATTTGTTGTTTAACAAAAATGAGCTTGTCGGTACTTGTCGGGGACCCATAATTATTGCCGAAAATTTCACAGAACATAAATGGAACTGATTAAAGATAGAGCGATATTGCTAACCCAAGAGCTAAAAATGGAATTTTAAAGCGAGATTATCATAAAGGATGATACAACTTGATATTTCTCTAGCTTCTTATTGTTTCTTACTGCAACCATCTTACATGGATATTGTATGAACTTAAATGATTGCCAAACAATCAAAATCTATTACATTATAGGTGTATGTGTGTTCTGATAATATGAAGATAATACTTCAAATAAAAATCATAATTTAATTGGTCCAAAGTTCATTAAATGGTAAATTTGGCCATGAGTTAACATGAAAAATAAAGAAAACATTGAGAAATTAAAGCGTGATGGACAAACGACCCGTAACACTTGCAACAGCTTTGATGATAATCTTCGGCATTGATTCGCCTTGGTCATTAAACGCAACGTCTGCAGAAATAAAAATAATATTGTAAGTTGTAAACAGAAAAGTTGAACAAAACTTCTCGCAAAAATTCCTGTGATAATTTTATAGGAATAAAAAATATTTTGAAGCAGGAGAATTGAAATTTTATGTACTGACAGATATATATATATATAGACCTGCCGGGTACAATTACTTGTACCTAAAGACCATACCGACAAATAACTATGCAGCCAGACTAAGCTATGAAGTGACACAGAAATCAAAAATCCTTGGCCTGTATTTTTGGCTCAGAGTAATACATACCATAAAGCTGCTCAGTTACTTATAAAAAGAACTATGTATCACCTTCACTGTTTTTTATAATACAAATATTCATTAGTGGAGAATATATATAACTGTAATTAGAAAAATGAAGATAATTTAAGCTAAAAATGGCTAGCCTGAATGGTGTGCATGCTAACATTCAGTTTCTCTATAGAGAACACATGATTTGAGGAGCTTAGTGAAATATGTATGTATGAAAGAAGAAGAATCTGAGGCATTGGAGAATACACGCATGCCCTGATAAAGTACAAATTTATATAATTAGTAGAAGGAACCAAACTTAATACAAATAAATTAGCTAACTTGAATTTTTGTGCTAAAAGTCGGTTTCTATGAAGAGCACGTGAAGTACGGTGAAATTTGTTTCTGTGAAAGTGGAAGAGCACACACCTGAACGACAACACAACATCAGATTGAAAGCCACTACTTTTGAACCTTTCGTTTGAGTTAACAAATAGGAAAATCAAAATCGATGGCATAAGCCTACAACTTTTGCAGAAACCATTTTATCTTACAATACGCATACACTCATCAATCTGCACAACTCATTGCTATATAAAATAAGCACACATGAAAAGACAATCTGATAGGCCTTGTAGGAAAAATCGATGTGAATGTTTTATTTTATGTAATTAAATATCATCTATCTGGAGCGCTTTTGCCATAGAAAATATGAAATATATATAAAAACCTGTACAATACAGGCACTTTGCAGCCAGCTTACTTTTTGCACCGGTTTCTCCTTTAAAATCTAACTACCAAGTCTACCAAGAAAATATTATGCACTCTATTAGACGTTATTATGAGAAATCTTAGAAGTTCATATTTGGAGGCTAAAGTACTGTAGGCGCTACACCTTTGGTATTAATATTTAGAGTGTACTGAGAAGAAACGGCCTTCACAATAGCATGCATGACTCCAGTAATTCATGTAGCTAGCTCTATTCTTGCATGGGCGACAATTTAGAAAGATATCATCAGCTCTACCAAGAAAATACAGACATGATTCTGTGAAAGCTTGGAAGTTGGTTTGTACAAATTAAAGTGAAGTCATCAAAACTTCCCTTATTGCTAAAACGTAAAATAATTAGACAGATACCATGCATGTGTGTAATCGGAGATCAGATTGGACGTACTCTGAACAGAGATATATACATCCGATTCCTCCGTATAGGAAATGACAACTTATTCTGGACATGTAGTCTCATCTGGAGAAACATCTGTAGTTATGCTTCCTACAAATATCAAAGTGAACTTGCTGGCCAATTATTAAAGTCAGGGACCCAGCCATACAATAGGAAATCTGCTATTTTATTTTTCATTAGCAATATGTATCAAATTAGTTAGTGCAGATTTTGCGATCAGTTCACTTGGATGGAGAAAAAGCTGGGAGTAAAAGGATACGCACTTACTTTTCTGCTGATTAGGGGAACCTGGGACGATGAGACCGATCAATGTGCCAACAGTCTGCTGTACTCCTCCCAATCGGGAGCCTTGCCCATGACAGCAAACTTTTGAGCTGCTTCAAACAGCCGGCACACCACCTCTGCTGTGTCAACAACCATGAGATGGATTCCCTGATTTGTCTAAAAGGGAATCTAGATTGAAACGTGGTTAGAACTTGAACTTGGAAGGAATTAATTGGTTGGAGGAGGAGGGGCTCGAGAGAGAAAGGATAGGACCGTGAGTTCGTGACCTAATGCGGCTTCCCCACCATGCACGTGAGTCAATCGGAGGAAGGTTGACAATTTTAACCTTTTGTTACCAAATCTAGCCATCTAGGAGAGAGACCCTCAGATTATCATCTTATTTTCTTTCTTTTAGTGGGAAACATGAAGAGACCAAGAGTAGGACGAAGGGTCGTTTAGGTGGGCGTATCTCATTTTATTTTTTATTTTAGAGGGAAACATGAGAAGACCATGAGTAGGGTGCCTCATTTAGGTGGGCATATCTCATACTTCATCCAGCGGCTACAGATACATCTTATACTAATCGTATGGTAAAAAATTATTAACCTCTAGGATTAACGTGGTGTCTTGTATGGTGCCTCCAATTAGTAAATATAAGATATAGTACAGAAATACTACGCAATGGAAAGCCCAGACAGCCCGGTGGGAACCTCTTGCCTTTACACAACCCACCGAACGGGCAAAAAGGATGCACCCTTACGGGGCACCTGATCATCACTTCATTGACAAGAAAATCAAATCCGCCAAAGGACATAGAACTGTCCTCGACGAACTGCTCGACAAGCCCTGTCAGATACACACGACGCCGAATACCGTACCAACACACAGCCTTCGGGCATGTTGGGTACTCCGGTAGGTGGCTAAGAGCGGTGAGGCCATCCTCACCAACACTACACTAGAGAAGTACTCTTCGAAGGATGACGATCTCAATGTATTTACGGTCTTCGAGACCTTTTCTTCAAATAATTGGCGCAAAAGGGCGCTACGACCTCGCCGAAGTCAACCAAGTAGCTGCAATAATTTCTTGGAACGACACGGCGATAACTTTCAACACCGATGATGAACCAAGAGCCCAATCAGTCCGAGCACCGGTTGCTTTGGTCCTAAACCCAATCGTGGATGGCTTTCGGCTCTCCAAAGTGCTCATGGGCGGTGGCAGCGGATTGAACCTCATCTATGAGGATACGCTCAATAAAATGCAAATGGAAAGGAGCCGCATCGAGAAAAGCAGTACAACCTTTCGAGGCATTATCCCCAGCCGAGAAGCACGATGCTCGGGGAAAATCACACTTGATGTGGTATTCGGCACACCGGAAAACTATAGGTCCGAAGAGTTAATCTTCCACGTGGCACCTTTCAACAGCGATTATCACACCCTGTTGGGGCGAGATGCATTCACGCGCTTTCAAGCCATACCTCATTATGGGTATATAAAGCTCAAAATGCCCGGGCCCAACGGAGTCATCACTATCACCAGTGATCCAGACATAGCGCTCCGCACCAAAAACAAAACCGCATCCCTCGCCCTCGAGGCATTATCCAAGGCCCTGGCGGCCGAGGATCTCACCACTCTGTGTTCTATAGTGGACAGAGATGACGTAATCCTCGATAAGAGGCCTAAGTCCACTTCTTTCAAGCCCGCGGACGAAATCGTCAAATTTCAAGTTCACCCGACAGATCCTAATAAAACAACATCCATTGGGGCACAACTGGATCTGACGGTCGACGCCGCTCCAAGAGCATTCTTGCGCGAGAATTGAGACATCTTTGCCTGGCACCCTTCGGATATGCTAGGAATCCCACGCAGACTGGCCAAACACAGCCTCAACATGATAAAGGGGTTCAAGCCAGTCAAGCAAGTGCTGTAGCGATTTTTCGAACCCAAGAGACAAGCCATGGGGGAGGAGCTAGCCCAACTACTTGAAGCCGGATTCATCAGAGAGATCGAACATCCGGACTGGCTAGCAAACCAGGTCATGGTGCCGAAGAAGGATATATCCTGGCGCCTGTGTGTCGATTTCAAAGACCTTAATAAGGCCTGCCCTAAGGATCCCTTCCCACTACCTTCCATTGACCATATTATTGATGCAACTACAGGACACAATTCACTGTGTTTCCTCGACGCATACTCCGGATACCATCAAATTAAGATGAAGGAATGGCCGCAACGGCATTCATCACCCCGTATGGGCCTTTCTGCTTCAACACAATGCCTTTCGAGATCAAAAACGCCGACGCCACTTACCAACGCATGATTCAAACATGCCTGGAAAAGCAAATCGGCAAGACAGTTAAGGCATATGTAAATGATGTAGTTATAAAAACTAGTCATCAAAACAGACCTAAAGCAGGTCCAAAAACTAGCTAGGTGCATGATAGCCTTGAGCCGCTTTATCTCTAGACTGGGAGAAACGGTGTTACCACTTTATCGCCTACTCCGATGAAGCGACTGAGGGAGTCTTAGATTAGGGGGTATCCGGACAGCCGGACTGTGTACAACGTCCGGACTATTGAAGCGTGAAGATACAAGACTCAAGACTTCAGCCCGTGTCCGGATGGGACTCTCCTTTGCGTGGAAGGCAAGCTTGGCGATCCAGATATTGTGTTTCCTTTCTTGTAACCGACTCCATGTAAACCCTAGCCCTCTCCGGTGTCTATATAAACCGGAGAGGTTGGTCCTCAGAAGGCCGATCACAATTACAATCATTCCATCATAGGCTAGCTCTTAGGGTTTAGCCTCTACGATCTCGTGGTAGATCTACTCTTGTACTACCCATATCTTCAATATTAATCAAGCAGGAAGTAGGGTTTTACCTCCATCGAGAGGGCCCGAACCTGGGTAAACATATGTGTCCCATGCTTCCTGTTACCATCAGCCTTGACGCACAGATCGGGACCCCCTATCCGAGATCCGCCGGTTTTGACACCAACATTGGTGCTTTCATTGAGAGTTCCTCTGTGTCGTCGCTACAGAGCTTGATGGTGCCTCCAATCGTCAACAACATGGTCCAGGGCGAGACTTTTCTCCCCGGACAGATCTTCGTGTTCGGCGGCTTCGCACTGCGGGCCAATTCGCTTGGCCATCTGGAGCAGATCGACAGCTATGCCCCCGACCACCAGGTCAGGTTCGGAAACTTGAACTACACGGCGGATATTCGCAGAGACTTGATCTTCGATGGATTCAGGCCTGCGCCAGGAGCGTCGAACAGTCACGATGAGCACGGCTTAGACCTGCTGTCAGACGATGCTCGGGATATCACCCCGGCAAAAGCCTCGGATCTAAATCCGGGGCAGGTTGCGTTGCCGAAGGACGGAGGGCTGGACCCCGCCCCGCAGGCCGTACCCTCATCGGCGATGGAGCCGAACACAGGCCTCACTTTTGAGGAAGCATGTGACCCGGACCCCCAGACTCTCATCCGGTTGTTGGTTCCGGTCCGCAGACCCTTGATCCAGCCGAGCCAGATTGGGCTCCGGTAATGGAGTTTACCGCTGCGGACATCTTTCAGCATTCGCCCTTTGGCGACATGCTGAATTCACTAAAGTCTCTCTTTGTCGGGAGGCTCTGGGCCGAACTATGTCCGGCTTGAGTGGAAGGAAGGCGACGACGGAATTTGTTGCCCACCCACCACCCACTTCATTGCCACGGTCGATGATTTAACCAACGTGCTTGACTTCGACTCCGAAGACATCAACGGTATGGACGACGATGCAGGAGAATCACAGGAGCCACCGCTCACGGGGCGGTGGACGGCCACCTCCTCATACGATATATATATATGGTGGACACTCCAAAGGAAACCAATGGCGACGAGGCAACGGAGGATAACCCCTCGGGAAGAAAAACAAAAAATGGGCGTCGTCGGCGCCGCTCCAAGCCCCGACAGCAATACCGGCCCCGGAGACGAAAGCAATCCGGATGGCGCCGAAGAGGAATATAACCCCGACCAGCCTGCCTTCGAGCAGGCCGAACAGGAAGATGAGCAAGTCAGCCCAGAAGAACAAGCGACGGACGAATATCCGGAGGAGGACAATTACATGCCCCCCCCCCCCCCCCCGAAGACGAGATTAGCCTCGGCGATGACGAGTTCGGCATGCCTGAGGATCCCGGGGAGCAGGAGCGCTTCAAGCATCGGCTTATAGCCACTGCGAGGAGCCTGAAGAAGAAGTGGCAGCAACTCCAAGCTGATCAAGACCTGCTCACAGACATATGGACTGAAGTCCTGGCAGCCGAGGAATATGGACTCGAGCGCCAAACGGCTGACCGGCCACCCCGTGGCAGGGATAAAATGGGATACCATCCCGAATACCAGCCCGCACCTCCACGCCGATACACTACGGCCCAGGGAAACAGGCAAGACCTGCAAGATATTCTGGAAAACAAAGCAGGACAGCCAAGATCGATCTACGGATCGCGGGGGCGCGCCCCAGCGCGCGACGATGATCGTCGCGCCGGATACATCATCAACAAGTCCGGCCAGGCCGAACACAACAACCCAGACCAATTCGAGCTGCGTAACCACATAGCCCGGCACAGAGGCGTCGTACACCCCCTTTGCTTCACTGACGAAGTGATGAATCATGAATTCCCAGAAGGGTTCAAACCCGTAAACATCGAATCATATGATGGCACAACAGACCCCGCAGTATGGATCGAAGATTTCCTTCTCCACATTCACATGGCCCGCGAAGATGATATACACGCCATCAAGTATCTCCCCCATTAAGCTCAAAGGACCAGCCCGACATTGGCTAAACAGCCTGCCAGCAAATTCCATTGGCAGTTGGGAAAACCTGGAAGACGCATTTCTCGACAACTTCCAGGGAACATATGTGCGACCACCGGACGCTGATGACCTGAGACACATTACTAACAGCCCGGAGAGTCAGCCAGGAAATTCTGGACTCGGTTCCTAACTAAAAAGAACCAAATAGTCGACTGTCCGGACGCCGAAGCCCTGGCGGTTTTTAAGCATAATATCCGTGACGAGTGGCTTTCTCGACACCTCGGCCAGGAAAAACCCAAGTCCATGACAGCTCTCACAACACTAATGACCCGCTTTTGTGTGGGTGAGGACAGCTGGCTGGCTCGCAGCGGCACCACGCCACATTCCGGCACTTCGGACGGCCGCGATACTAAAGGCAAGCCACGGTGCAACAGACATAAGAGACGGAACAACGGTGACGACCGCATACTGGAGCGCTCGTGCCAAATTCCCGGCACACCGGACAAACTAACCAATCACACCAATAGGGACTGCTGGGTGTTCAAACAGGCCAGCAAAGTAAACACTGAAAACAAGGACAAGGGGCTGCACAGCAACGATGATGAAGAGCCCCGGCGTCCGAACACGGGGGGGGGGGGGGGACAAAAGAAATCCCCCCCCAGGTGAAAACGGTCAATATGATCTATGCCACTCACATCCCCAAGTGGGAACGGAAGCAAGCACTACGGGATGTTTATGCGATGGAGCCAGTCGCCCCCAAATTCAACCCATGGTCAGTGTCAGGACCCCGACTCAATGCCACATCGATCTAGCATGTAACACCTCATATCACTTTGCGGCCTCATGCACGGTATCCCCACGGGTGTCGTCTTACCTTTGCCCGGGACCGTTTGCGCCTTTTGGCACACGTATATGATAGTGTCGCTAGCATCCATATGATAAGGAGCCCGGGCTGACATGGCTAGTCGTAAACCCAAAGTGGCACAAACTTATAGGGACAGGCATCCATGACCCAGCATCGAACGTGTCGGTCATCAGCGAGTGAATCAAGGCTGTAGCACTGGGCTAGCAGGACTCCGGTGAACCGGGTTGTAGCGGGCTAACAGGACTCCGGTATTCATCGCGTGACATTTCCCCGAAGGGACAGACACAGGAACGAAGAAGGACACATGCCGGCCAACCTAAGTGTTCCGGAGCAGTAGCAAGCTACCATGGCTCAGTGGAAGCACTAGGAGACATTTCCCGGTAAGAGAGACTACTAAGGATAAACAACTAGATAGTCAGATCCCACACATACCAAGCATTTCAATAACATACACACAATATGCTCGATATGTGCAAATACAACATGGCATCACAACATGACTCTACAACTCAAGTATTTTATTCAATAGGCTCCGAGGAGCGAGGTATTACAAACATGGTCTCTCGACCCAGCATTCAGAGCATACAAGTCAAAGCACAAGCGGAAGCTTAACATGTCTGAGTACAGACATCTACAAATGAAAAAGGCTGAGAAGCCTGACTATCTACCAGATCCTGCCGAGGGCACAAGATCGTAGCTGAGGTAACAAGCTAAACGTCAAAGTCCACACGGAAGTACTAGTGAGACGGAAGTCTCTGCAAAAACATAAAATAGGCAAACGTGAGTACAAATGTACCCAGCAAGACTTACATCAGAACTAACTGCATATGCATCATTATCAACAAAGGGGTGGTGGGGTTTAACTGCAGCAAGCCAGCTTTGACTCAGTGGCTATCCTGAACTACGACTGCAAGTAACTCTTTTGAGGTGGCGCACATGAGTCCACATATTCACCATATCAATACACCACTATGGATCCGCTCCCGTCTCCCTACGAGAACGCCATCCATAGCACTCACGCTTATCTTGCGTATTTTAGAGTATCCACTTTCACTTGTCTATGAACTGTACAGGCAACCCAGAAGTCCTTTACCGCGGACACGGCTATTCGAATAGATGATATTAACCCTGCAGGGGTGTACTTCTTCACACACGCTCTCGCCACTTACCGCCATGTACACGTCATGTATCTCGGCAACCTTCAAGCGGAAGCCTGGCGAGGGTGTCGGCCACGGCCTACCTAAACACTCAAGTCTCCCGTCCAGGTTTATCGCCTATTCGGGTTCCATCCGCAAGGAGATCCGGCCGGGATGTCGCTCACGGCCCCAAACGATGTGAGCAGGGTTCCCAAGCCCACCATCCGGGTGCCACTTGGTACACCGTGCCACTGCACCTAGTCTGTCCCAAGCCCACCTGTACCGGGTGCCATTTGGTAGACTACTAGCACTACCTACAAACACCAGAAACTAGTTGCAACTCCTGGACAGAGAACAAGGGTGATTAAGAAGCCGAGAGGGTCAATTAAGGATCCCAATGAGTGGTAGTAGCTGTTCATGGATCACAAACACAGAACTCAGTTCCTGAGGACGGTTTCAATGAAACAACCCACCATGTACTCCTACATGGCCTCTCGCCGCTACCTTTACCAAATCGTGTTCACACATTTGGACCACACACAGCAGGACATGTTCACACACCTCCAATTCATCCCCGATGAATCAGACCTGACTCAACTCTAAGCAGTAGCAGGCATGACAAACAAGCATGAATGAGTAGGCACATCAGGGCTCAAACAACCCCTACTCATGCTAGTGGGTTTCATCTATTTACTGTGGCAATGACAGGTCATGCAGAGGAAAAGGGGTTCATCTACCGCAGCATGTAACAGTTGAATCGATGTTGTCCTAATGCAGTAAAAGAGAGCAGGAGCGAGAGAGTGGGATTGTATCGGAATGAACAAGGGGGTTTTGCTTTCCTGGCACTTCTGAAGATAGTATAGTTCTTCATCGGTGTCATCGATCTCATCATCGGAACCACGTTTACTGAGAGGGGACAAAACTGGCAAACAAGGAAGAAACACAATCAATACAATGCAACATTATGATGCATGATTATGACATGGCAACATGCTGGTGTTTTGAGCTAATGCAACTAGCCACAAAGTTAAATGAAGTTGGTTTGAACCCTAAGTTCAAATCCAAACTCCATATGTGAAATTCAAATGCCATTTATATGATTTGTCCTAAACAGCAGCCACAAGTTGTTCTCACATGCATGAAAATGGTACAGATGGATAGATTGGATTTTTCTGATCATTTTTCATATATAAATTATTTCATTCTGAGTTACGGTTGAATTTCTATGAATTTTAGAAGTTTATACTATTTTATGGGATTTCCTGAATAAGATTAAATCCAGAAAATACTTTATTGCGTCAGCATTGCGTCGCTGTGACGTCAGCAGTCAACGGAGACGGTTCAGGTCAACCCTGACCTGTGGGTCCCGTCTGTCAGTGACTAACCTAACTAATCTAATTAGTTAGCGTTAAACTAACACAAACCTAGTTTAGTTAGTAGCCTGGGGCCCACACGTCAGTGACCCAGAGCGGGTCAAACTAGGTCAACCCCGGGTCAGCGGGGTCAAACCCACCGGCAGCTTGATGCGGGCGAGGCCAGCCGCGGTGGCGAGCCTCGGGTTTGTGTCTCCGGCGACCAAACGGCCGGCGGAGGGCATCTACGTGATGCAGACGCACGTCCGCATCGGGTGGTGGTGGCAGTTGGGCCTGGGGTGGCCAGAGTTGTCGCCGGCGTCAACCTTGGCGGTCGCCGGAGCTCGGGTGAGCTCAGGGTCGACGCTACGGCGGTCGGGGAAGCTCGTATGGGGCACATACGTGCTCTAAGCGACGCGGTGAGCAAGATGGACGTGACGGCTGAGCCATTGCGTGGCCGGAGTCACGCCGGCGGTGAGCACAGGCGGCGGCGGGTGTGGTGAGCTCGGTGTGGTGCGTACGGTGCACGAGAGAGGGAACGGAGAGGGGGAGGATGGGCAGCAGCTCACAGTGGTCTCGACGGGCGGGTCAGAGAGGTTGGGGAAGAGCTGGAGTGGTCACGGCGGCGAGGGGGATCTCCGGCGTTGCCGGATCGGGACGGCTCGGTGCAGCGTCTCCGAGGCAAGCGAGCGCTCGGGGCTCGGTCGAGGCAAAGCAGCGGACGACGGTGAAGCTTCTGGGCACGGAGAGGCGACGAGTGGACGGTCGTGGCTGCGGGCTTTACGACGGCGTGGGCGCGGCTGCGTTGGCCATGGCGTCCAGGGAGCGAGGGAGAGAGCAAGGGGAAGAATGGGGTGTCGGCGGGGTCGGGGTGGCGCCGAGGAGTGGCTTCGAGGCGTCGTCGCGCTGTCCAAGCGAGGCAGGCGGCCAGGGAGCTGCGTGGCGAGCTCGGGCACGTCGCGGTGTCCCTCCTCTGCCTACTGGCAGAGGTGGGTGGTGACTGGCACGGGCCAGGTGGGCCGGCCCAGTGCAGGTAAGTGGCCACTGGCCTTTCTCTCTCTCTCTTGTCACTTTAATTATTTTTCTAATTTTCTGTAACTGTGTGGCTTTATTAAAAATACTTAGGCATCTTTAAAAATCCTGAAAATAATCAGGGGCTCTGTCTAGATTATTTCCAACAGCCCACACTTATTTTCAGAATTATTTGGGCATTTAGAATATTTTATAGCATTTATACGCCCAAATGCAAATAGTAATGATTTAATCCAATGACCTTATGTGTCCTGGAAAAAGGTGAACCCATTTTGTCAGAGGTACTAACCGAAAACAAATAGGGTAGACTTTTCAGAAGGGCATTTCAGGTTCATTGAAAATAATTTTCATAAACCCTAGTTGTTTCTAGGGGGGTGCTGGGGGTTTTGTCATCCCCATTTCAAGTTTTCTGGAAAAGTGAACATGATGCAACACTCTAATGCAAGCACTAAGCATTACCAGAACTGGGGATGTGATAGTCAGCCTGTCCAATCACCTTTGATCGTAGGGATCATCCTACTAGCATCCGTCACGGCGGCTCAGCCGCATTGGTCTTACACCCAATCATCGACGGATTCCACCTCACGCGAGTCCTTATGGACGGCGGCAGCAGCCTGAACCTGCTTTATCAGGACACAGTGCGCAAAATGGGCATTGATCCTTCAAGGATCAAGCCCACCGAAACCACCTTTAAAGGTGTAATTCCTGGAGTAGAGGCCCGATGTACGGGCTCTATAACATTGGAAGTGGTCTTCGGATCCCCAGACAACTTCCGGAGCGAAGAGTTAATCTTTGATATCGTCCCTTTCCGCAGTGGTTACCACGCACTGCTCGGACGAACCGCATTCGCTAGATTCAATGCGGTACCACATTACGCATACCTCAATCTCAAGATGCCAGGACCGCGCGGGGTCATCACTGTCAATGGAAATATGGACCGCTCCCTTCGAACAGAAGAGCATACGGCAGCCCTCGCAGCAGAAGTACAATGCAGCCTACTCCGACAAACCAATCTGGCAACAACTTCGAGCACCGTCAAGAGAGTCCGGAGCACCCCGCAATAGGATCATCAAGCACGCCAAGAGCGTGACTAGCAGTCCGGCCTCCGCTCAAGCCCCATCGAAGCAGCATTCGTGCCACGCGTACACAATTACGCACTCAAGATACCATGGGCATGGGTGGAGGCGCATCAAACGACTCAGTCAATAGTGCGGGTAACCGCCAAATACCTTCATAATCTTTCCCTCTTACCTTTCAGGACATCGCTTTAGTGCAGCATCCCCAGAAGAGCCGAATTGCCGGACTTACATGGGAGAGACATCCAAGGAGGCAACAGACGTTGTGCGCAGAAGGAAATACCCAGGTGGAATCTATTTTCGAACATTATACCTGGTTTATCTATCTGTACACAGCCTTCCCCTGGATAGGACATGTCAAATAGTCCTATTTATCTCCGCTTAATGCATCCATTGTAAACATACGCTTAAACGTATTATTCGTCAATGGGAGATCATATATAGCGTCAGCTTATTACTCTTATTTGAGCATTTTTTTTCTCTTATAAATGTTTATTTGATATTGCATCCGTACACCTTGGTACGGTCAGTTTGCCAGGGGCTCCTCATGGCGCCTCGTAATATGGCAAGTAAAGTCCGAACACTTTCAATAGTGCGGCACCCCGAACTTATAGCACTATATGCATCAGCTCTGAATCATGTCTTGGGTCTACAGTTGGGATAGCCCGGCTCCCTTGTTTTGGTGCCTTACGTTCTGTTATATCGGCTAAGGTAGCGCAGGGAGAACTACTGCGATTGTGTCCCGGTTCTTCCGGACGAGCACCTCAGTAGAGAAAGCCGAAAACTGGCCGGCATGATGTGGCGAGAGCTGGTCGCTGTTCGAGAGGTTTTAAAATCCTTAAAGATTTTCCGCTTTAGGCGATAAATCGGCTTTGTCCGATCTAGGCGTGTATAGCGCCCCAATTCGGCCTTCCGGATTCTAGGGGCTTCACCGAAATTTAAAATTGTAGACTTCTATGGCTAAGTGAAAGTTATAAAGCCGCATAGTCTGATTGCCTCACCTCCTTAAGGTACCAAACGCTTGGATAAAGAGTGTCCGGGTTTTCCACGAACACCTCAGTACTAGTTATGCGGGGGCGGAAGCCGACGACTGGCCTACTTTCAGAATTTTATAAACAGCCGCACAGAAGGTAATATTTTAAATAACAAAAGCGCTACATGGCGCAAGTAACTTCGTCTTTAAATTACAAACATGACAGAAGTGAATTCACTCTAAAATAGTGTCCTTGGTACATTCATCGGCCACGAGACGAGCACCCTTCATAACACCATCATAGTACATCTCGGGACGGCGATGCGCCTTGCCCTCCGGCGGCCCGTCCTTTACCAGCTTCTCTGCATCCAGCTTGCCCCAATGCACCTTGACGCGGGCAAAGGCCCGGCGGGCACCCTCAATGCAAACAAATCGCTTGATGACTTCGAGCCGCGGGCATGCATTCACCATCCGCTTGATCAGGCCGAAGTAACTAGTCGGCAGGGGCTCACCAGGCCACATCCGGACTATGAAATCCTTCATAGCCAGTTCGGCCGCCCTGTGGAGTTTGACCAACTGCTTCGGTTGGTCACTCAGTGGCATTGGATGTTCGGCCCCAACATACTGGGACCAGAACAGCTTCTCCGTTGAGCTCCCCTCCTGGGCACGGTTGAACTCCGCAGCGTCTGATACGTTGCATGGAAGATCTGCGAATGCTCCTGGAGAGCTCCGAATTCGAGTAAGTAAAAGAAACGCCTCCTCCACATGTTTGCTTTGCATAAAGAACTTCTTACCCGCTGCTATCTTTTTGGCCTCCTGGCTCCTGCTGTGCCATCTCGGCTTCGGCCTTGGCGTCTCTCACACTCACAAGGGCCTTCGCAAGCTCGGTCTCTTTCATCTTCAGATCATGATCCACGGACTCGTACTTCTTGTCGATGTCCGGAGCTCTTGCTGTACCACGCCCACTCTAGCACTTTGCTTTTCGCCCTCCTTGCATTCCAAGGCCGCCTTATCTTCGGCCTCGGACAACGCTTTCCTCAGGGACGCCACTTCGGCAGTGGCCTCTGTTACACAGTCACGACGCTTCGGTGTTAGACTAGCCAATTTTGCCTATCTTTAAATACATGCGAGCAGGGAATCGCTTACCTTTATTCTCCTCGAGCTGCCTCTTCGTGAGGCCGAGCTCTCCCTGTGCTTGCTCCAGGTCCCGCTTTAGTTCGGCAACCTCGGCGGTGCGGGTAGCAGCAGCAAGCAGCACAGCCTGCTTATTGACACGAATACTTATTATTAGACTCCTCCGGATTATAATTAACCCTCCATTTGGCTTTTCTTTCCGAACACCAAACAGAGTATCAGGGGCTCCTACCTATCGGGTGGTAATTTTACACATATTTATTACTTACCTCAAAGCCTGTCAGGAGGCTGGTGCAAGCTTCGGTTAGTCCGCTCTGGGCGGACAAAACCTTCCGATTCACCATACTCATAAGAGTACGGTTGTCGGTGTCAAAACCGGCGGATCTTGGGTAGGGGGTCCCGAACTGTGCGTCTAGGCGGATGGTAACAGGAGACAAGGGACACGATGTTTTACCCAGGTTCGGGCCCTCTTGATGGAGGTAAAACCCTACGTCCTGCTTGATTAATATTGATGATATGGGTAGTACAAGAGTGGATCTACCACGAGATCAAGGAGGCTAAACCCTAGAAGCTAGCCTATGGTATGATTGTTGTAATGTATGTTGTGTCCTACAGACTAAAGCCCTCCAGTTTATATAGACACCGGAGAGGGCTAGGGTTACACAGAGTCGGTTACAATGGTAGGAGATCTACATATCCGTATCGCCAAGCTTGCCTTCCACGCCAAGGAAAGTCCCATCCGGACACGGGACGGAGTCTTCAATCTTGTATCTTCGTAGTCTTGGAGTCCGGCGGACGATGATAGTCCGGCTGTCCGGACACCCCCTAGTCCAGGACTCCCTCAGTAGCCCCTGAACCTGGCTTCAATGACGATGAGTCCGGCGCGCATAATGTTCGGCATTGCAAGGCGGGTTCCTCCTTTGAATAATCCAGAGAAGATTGTGAACACCCGGATAGTGTCCGGCTCTGCAAAATAAATTCCACATTCCACCGTAGAGAGAATAAAATGTACACAAGTTCAATCTGCTGACATTTTTTGTGGCATGACGTCACACCACTACCAAGCCCTTACTTGAATCGTTTTTTATTATACCACCTCAGCGCGTTTAGCGAAGCGGTTTCCTTGGCACGTCTTGTCGAAGCAGAGATCGTGTTCCCCTTATTTTGGGATTCTCATCAATACGGACGTGGGTAACCCAACCGCGCCCATCGCCACGCCTCCTCTATCAAAGGCGAATCCCGAACGGTCACGGAGACGGCTCTTGGTATTCCCCCTCTTTATAATAGGACCAATGCTTGTTTCTTCTCTTCAATCTTCCATCGAATCTTCTCCTTGCTCTAAGTTCCAAACACTCAGAGCCCTAGATACGAGCGCTTCGGACCTTCAACAATGTCCGGCTCCGGCCTTCACGGCCGATGGATGCCCTCCTCCGTCACGGAGGAGGATGTGCTGAAGCTGCGTGAGGCCAAGTACCTGTCTTACAAGGTTGCGCACAGGCTGCCTGCCGAAGGGCAGGCCATCCCCACCCCCGAGCCCGGCGAGTATGTCATCTTTATATCCCAGCTCCGTCGGGGTTTAGGCTTCCCGACGAATCCTTTTGTGAGAGGGCTCATGTTCTACTATGGGTTGGAATTCCACGACTTGGCTCCGGAGTCTATCCTTCATATCTCCAAATTCATCGTTGTCTGTGAAGCCTTCCTCCGCGTCACCCCCCACTTCGGCCTGTGGCTGAAGACCTTCAATGTGGAGCCGAAGATGGTCGGGGGGCGTCAAGCTGAATGCGGCGGGGCGGCCATAAGCAGGAGGGCCGATGCCCCGTGGCCTGAGGGCTCCCTCCAAGAGGAGCTCGGCTTATGGCAGCAGGAGTGGTTCTACATTACCGCTCCGAGGGGCAGCAAGCAGAAGCCGCCGCCTCCGTTCCGCTCGGGACCTGCACGACGGTTGATGTCGTGGGTCAACCAAGGGCTCAATTGGGGGCCGTCAAAAGACGGGCCCCTATTGTAGGGCCGGATTCGAGACCTCCAGGCGAGGGAGATCGATCTGATCGTGGTGGTGCAGGTCATGCTAATTAGGTGTCTCCTGCCCTGCAAACGCTGTCCTCTCCGGCTATGGGAGTTCAATCCGGAGGGACCAGGATTCTTCAACACTTCATGGGTATGACACCCATGGAGATGTACAAGTTGTTCTTCGGATCACAGGTGGTGTGTCCGGAATTGATCGAGGATGCCGGCCTAAGCTGCAATCGCCCGGATACTCGAGTAAGTAGCTCCGTGCTTGGATGTACCGTTTGTTTGCTTTTCATAATTCACTTTTTAACCCGCTATCCTCTAACAGGAGTGGATTGCGCAAGCAAAGCTAATAAGGTGTCCGGCCCCCCTCCCAGAGACCGCACCGGAGCCCGTGCTGGTCAGAATGTTGGAGGTTGCGCCTTCAAAAGGAGGCGAGGAGGAGAACAGAGGAGCTACCGCCCCGCCCAAGGGGGCGCTCGAAGAAGGGGGGATCGAGAATCCCTCCCTCCAGGGGCAGAAGAGGACCGCCTCTGAGGACCCGGAGGCCAAAGCACCTAAGCGGGGGAAGAAATCTTCGCCGGAGGGTCCTGCGTCCGGGGAGACCCCGGCCGTACAGTCTTCTCTAAAGAATCAGCTCTCTAGCGAGCCGTGAGTAGGAAAAGGTGAATTCATTAATGAAAAACATCCCTATCTATGCCTCTGAAGATAACCGATTTTACCTTGTAGTTCGGATCTGCAACCTTCTCAGATGAGTTCGTCTTCGGGGGATCTTCGCCCGGAGATGATGGAGAGCGAGACGCCTCCGTCTGCCGCGCCGCCGGATAGGGCGGACGAGCCTGAAGTGTCGTCGCGGAGGGTATCCCCGAGCCCGGAGGAGCCGGAGAGTCCGGCACCGACTAGTGTTCGGCCGGGGGAGCTGAAGGATCTGCTTGAGAGGGCGTCCGTCTCAGAGGATCACCGTGCGTTGATGAGCATGGTGATTGGAAGGATTTCGTCCGCTGAAAGCGGATTGCACAATGTCGTCAGGAGTTTGCTGGCGGGGTTTGAGGTACGTGAAAACGATGCGCCTTTTTGACACTTTTGCACATGAAAGTGCGCCCTGTATAGATAGTAGCCCCTGAGACTCGGTAGGTTGTCGAAAGCGACAGCGTGCCGAGGATCAAAATCGCAGGTATTGAGTGTCTCCTTTATGCAGGTGGCGGATAGTCTGGGGGCTAGCCGGACTGATGGAGTTGCCGAATTAATGCGGCAACTTGATGTAGCGGATGCGGACATCACGCTAGTCAACAAGCGACTTGACGAGTCGCAAGGTAAATTGATTCTCCGCAGTCACCTATTAAGGGAGCTAAAGCTCACCTCTTACAATATTTATGCCTGACACAGATGGTGCTGCTGCTGTGGAGAGCCTTCGGGTAGAACCTGCTCAAGCCAAGGAGCAGGCCAGAAGAGGAGACGCGGCTGCCTCGAGGGCGGCCGAGGAGTTAGAAGCCGAAAGGGCTGCACACTGCCGAAGCAGGGAAGAGGTGGCCGAATTGGCCGCTAAATTGAAGGATGCTGCCGACCGCAATGAGGCTCTTGAAAAGGAGCGCCTATCAGAGCGAGAAGACCTGGTGAAGGCCACTGCCGAAGCCAAGGATGCCCGTTCTGCAATGCGGGCTATGAAGGAGGAGCTGCGCCAGGCCGGAGACATTGTGGCTGGCAAGCCCTTTCTGCTGCGTCGCAGGTTTACGGATTCAAAGTATGCTCAGCTTTGGCCAGTTGTGGGGTCCGGAGGATCCATATATGGACTTAGCGGCAAGTGCGGCGGATGTCGTTGTGCACTTCCGGAGCCAGAAGGATCACAAGACGGAAGAGCTGTTTTGGTCTCAATTCCATAGTCCGGATCGTTCACTTCCGCTGACCGATCGGTTGGCCGAATGGGCTGAGCTGAACAGGCTGTCCGGACTTGCCATGACAGATATCGTGGCTCATGTCTGGCCAGAGAGGCCCAAGGCGACGAGCTATTTTGGCTTATTGCAGCAATTTCTTGGGGCGGTGCCGCATATCAAGGAGATGAAGCGGTCGGCCTGCATAGAGGGTGCGCAGATGGCCCTTGCCCGTGTGAAGACACATTGGACAGAGATGGATGCCGCCGCTGTAGCAACCCAGGGTTCGGACGAAAGCCGGTTACCCGTCGAGCACTATTTTGGTGAAGTTATGCGTGGTGCTCGTGTAATAGAGTCGCAGTGCTCGAAAAATGTCACGTTCAAATGAACGTTTGTAAAACAATGGTTATGATGTAATCGCTTTTTATACTTGTGCGTTCCAAGTATTGAAATATCTCCTATGCGGCCGTTGATGTATACATGTGTATAACCATAAACATGGCAGTCTTCGGCTTCAGCCCCCACGCACAAGGTGCGGGGGTGTTCGCAAAAATAGCGCATTTTCACACTTAATCCGACGTCTCGGTCCTGTTGAGGAGGTGGTAGCGTAGCAAACGAGGCAATCCGGACTATGATGCTTTATCACTTTCACTTAGCCATTGGAGTTCGAGGGTGGGGCTACGATATAGCCCCTGGGGGCACCGCGCTCTCCGAATTCGGGGCATGTATGTGCCTGACCGGGAAACGGCCCTTCGTCAAAGCGGAGGAATTCTAAACATTCCGGTGGTCGATCGAGTAGTTGACCAGTCTCTCGCTGTATCATGACAGTCAGTTTTCGGCTTTCTCTACTGAGGTGCTCGCCCAGCCGAACTGGGGCACAATCGCAGTAGTTCTCCTGGTGCTGCGTTAGCCGATGATACGGAACGTAAGGCAGCAAAACACAGGAGCCGGGCAAACCCAACATTTGACCAAAGACATGATTCGGAGCTGATGCATATAATGCCTAACTCGAGACGCCGAACACTCCCTAAGGTGTTCGGTCTTTATAATAATGGGCAGAATAATGCCCTAAGCCCCTAGTGTCTAGGTACGGGCAAGGTCTTCTGACGCGGCCGATGCCAAAACGTCAGGCTCCACTCTGGTTATAATGAGAAGCCAGGGGATTATAGCAACAAGAGACAGTAAAAAAAGGTTTACGCAGGGTCTTAATCTGAAAAGAATCCTTGCAACGGGTCCCTACTGCACGTCTGCGCCTGTGTCTCCGTTGTGCCGTTATCCTGGACGGGTGTGCACGTTGTTCATCATTAAAAAGAGAGGAACTTAGTTTGAAAGGAAATCGTGTGAAAAAAGGTATATATGAGAAATATTAATAAGTAAATCATAGTCTATATTAGCTCGTTGTTGCTTATACGCTCAGCCCCTTGTAAAGGGGCGTGCGGCTAGGGAGCCCCTAGCTTATTTGAGCCGGACTCGTCTAGCCGTGTCCGGGGTCTTTACATGACCCTCGCAATGAAATGATGCCACGTGGACCGGGCATTTTAAGTGTAAGAGAAGCGTAATGTGGTATGGCGTTGAAGCGGAAGAAAGCTTCACGTCCCAATAGTGCTTGATAGCCACTTTTGAATGGGGCGACATGAAAGATTAGTTTTTCGCGTCGGAAGTTGTTCGGTGACCCGAGCACAACTTCTAGTAATAAGGAGCCCGTGCACTTGGCGTAAGGGCCTGGCGTTACTCCTTTAAAGGAGGTGCGGCTATGCCGAATTTTAGTAAGGTCTATCCCCATCTTGCGGATTGTGTTTGGATATAGCAGGTTTAAATCGCTACCTCCATCCATCAGGACTTGTGTAAATTGTAGTCCGTCGATTAAGGGATCCAATATCAGAGCAGTCCAGCCTGCATTCCGAATACTTCTAGAGTAATCCAGGTTGTCGAAAGTGATTGGTTTTGACATCCAATCTCGAGGTTCCGCTGGGGTGGACCGTGCGGGACCCATCTTAGAGGGTGCCGCATTGTTTTTCCGTATCATCACATGAAGTGAGTTTACTGCTTTGACTTCTTGTGGGAAAGTCTTTTGTTTTCCGGTGCTCTGCTTGTGGGGTTTGTCATCATCCTCGCTTGATGCGTCGAGCCCCTTGTGTTCGGCATTTAGTCGGCCGGACTGTTTGAAAACCCAACAATCTTGGTGGGTGTGGTTTGCAGGTCTTCCGGGGGTACTGTGGATTTGACATATCCGACCCAAAATTTTGCTTAAGTTGGATAGCTCATCACTGTTATCCTTAAGAGGTAGTGTTTTGTTGTTTGGCCACAAGCTTTTGAATCCGGCGTTGACCGCCGTATTCTTTGGGCTTTTTTCCTTATTCCGGAGCTGATCCTTTCTGCGCCATGATTTTCTGTTTCCATCTCTAATCTCGGACGTACTCGGGTCGCCGGTGCTGCACCTTGCTAGCCAGCTGTCTTCTCCCGCGCAAAAGCGGGTCATGAGGCTTGTTAGCGCGGACATTGTCCTCGGCTTCTCTTGGCCGAGGTGTCTGGCAACCCATTCGTCTCGGACGTTGTGCTTAAAAGCTGCTAAGGCTTCGGCGTCCGGACAGTCGACTATTTGGTTCTTTTTAGTAAGGAACCTGTTCCAGAATTTGCGCGCTGACTCTCCGGGTTGTTGAGTTATATGACTTAGATCATCTGCATCCGGAGGGCGGACATAAGTCCCTTGAAAATTTGCTCTAAACGCGTCCTCAAGCTCTTCCCAACTTCCAACAGTGTTTTCTGGGAGGCTTTTGAGCCAATGACGGGCTGGCCCTTTGAGCTTGAGGGGTAAATATTTTATGGCGTGGAGATCATCTCTCTAGCCATGTGTATGTGTAGTATATAATCCTCTATCCAGACTCCAGGGTCTGTTGTTCCGTCGTAAGCCTCTATGTTTATGGGTTTAAACCCTGCTGGGAATTCATGATCCAGCACCTCATTGGTGAAACATAGTGGGTGTGCGGCGCCCCTGTATTTGGGTGTGCCGTTGTCTTCGAACACTTGACGTGTTGTGCTCTTTCCTGGGGCCCTCTTTTTTGGCCCGTAAATGGACCTGGCTGGGCCATCCGTTTTCCCGGGGTCATGAATCGGCTTATGCGCGGCACCGCTTGTAGATTTGGGACTATCATCTGGCCATCTATCCGGCCAGGCGGCCTCTTTGTTTTTTGACTGTGGGGGCTCTATGGCTTCCTCGTCAAATTCTGGTAGCAGCTTGCGCTTCGGATAGCTCTTTGATTGATGGCCATTGCCGTATTTGTCTGCGGTTTTGAGCACTTTGCTCCATCTCTTTCTGAGTATGTCTTCCGCTGTTTTGAGCTTCCGTTTTTCCTTCTTCAGGCTTCTTGCGGTGGCGACGAGTCTTCCGTGAAGGTTTTTGTGTTCCGGTAGTATGTCCGGTGTGAGGTCGTCTGGACTGTTGGTTTCGCCGGGATTGGATTGATTATCTGGTCCGCCCTGTTCGGACGGCTGCTTGGTTGCATGTTCGTCGTCCACTGGTTTGCCCTGCTCTAACGCTGGGTCATTAGGAGTGATGTCTTTGTCGAGGCGGGGCTTAGGGCGGCGCTTGCGTCGCCGCTTTGGTTGTTTATCGGCGGGATTATCCTTGGCCGCACCCCGTTGTTCCTCGTCTTCGCTTCCTTTTGGGGTATCCACCATATATACGTCATGTGTCGAGGTGGTCTTCCAGTGCCTTGTAGGCGCTGGTTCTTGATCATCTCCGGCATCGGCGTCCATACCGTCGATGTCTTCGGAGTCGTAGTCTAGCATGTCTGTTAGATCGTCGATAGTGGCTACAAAGTGGGTGGTGGGAGGGCTTTGAATTTCTTCGTCGTCCGCATCCCAACCATCCTGGCCATAATCCGGCCAGGGTTCTCCGGATAGCGAGATATGCTTTAGCGAATTTAGGATGTCGCCAAAGGGTGAGTGTTGGAAGATGTCCGCGGCCGTGAACTCCATGATCGGTGCCCAATCAGATTCGATTGGCAGGGGCGCAGGAGGTTCGGAGTCCGGCAAGGAGTCCGGCACCTCGGAGTCACGAGCTTTATGGGGGACAAGGTCAGAGTTCGGCTCCATCGCCGCGAAAGTTGTAGCCCCCGAGGCGGTGGCCAGCCACCGGTCCTCGATCTGGGCGATCGGCTCCGGACTGAAGGTCGGAGCGGATTCGTGTGTAGCCACCAAGGCACTATCCGGCGGCAGAGCTAAATCATGCCCCTCGTGACAGCGCGGCATGCTCGGCTGTGGCTCGAGTCCGTCGAAGATCAAGTCCCCGCGGATGTCGGCCGTGAAGTTTAGGCTTACGAACCTGACCTGATGGCCAAGGGCGTAGCTTTCGATCTGCTCTAGATGGCCAAGTGAGTTGGCCCGCAGTGCGAAGCCGCCGAATACGAAGATCTGTCCGGGAAGAAAAGTCTCACCCTGGACGGTGTTGTTGGTTGAAGAAGCCATCGAGCCTATCGGTGACGACACAGAGGAACTCTCAATGAAAGCACCAATGTCGGTGTCAAAACCGGCGGATCTCGGTAGGGGGTCCCGAACTGTGCGTCTAGGCGGATGGTAACAGGAGACAAGGGACACGATGTTTTACCCAGGTTCGGGCCCTCTTGATGGAGGTAAAACCCTACGTCCTGCTTGATTAATATTGATGATATGGGTAGTACAAGAGTGGATCTACCACGAGATCAAGGAGGCTAAACCCTAGAAGCTAGCCTATGGTATGATTGTTGTAATGTATGTTGTGTCCTATGGACTAAAGCCCTCCGATTTATATAGACACCGGAGAGGGCTAGGGTTACACAGAGTCAGTTACAATGGTAGGAGATCTACATATCCGTATCGCCAAGCTTGCCTTCCACGCCAAGGAAAGTCCCATCCGGACACGGGACGGAGTCTTCAATCTTGTATCTTCGTAGTCTTGGAGTCCGGCGGACGATGATAGTCCGGCTGTCCGGACACCCCCTAGTCCAGGACTCCCTCAACGGTGCTCTTCATCCATGGAAGCGCCGCGAAGCGCTTCCAGCAGACAATCCGGCGCCTCGGGCGCAGCAGAAGTCCTTGATGCAGATGGTTCGCCCTCCCTAACGAGGGGCCGTTCGCCTAAGTTTGGAACCATTGAAGGTTCCGGGGCAGTGTTCGGCTGAGAGCCCGACCTGCTGTGGCTCTCATTGACACGATCCGCGGGGATCTTGAACCCCGCGTGTCCGACATCTGGGACCCCGCCTCGGGGTGTCTCCTGAGTCAACTTCCCCCGCTCTGGGAGCCTTTGGGACAACACCTCCGTGTCATCCGCAGGCTGAGGAGTAGTGGCTGTCGGAAGCGAATTCATCTCCGAATCGCTCAGGGACCCGGAGGAAGATACCTCGGGGTGAGCCCTGGCCGGACTGCACATATGTTTGGCGTTAAACAAAAGCTATAGAGTGAAGTTATGATGGACTGTGGACACTTACGATCACACTGGGGGCTTCCCCCTGGGCAGCCACCCCTCCTCGCTATGAGCGGCCGTGGCGGAGTAGTCCGGAAGAGACGCCTTCCCCTTCTTGGACGCCCCTGCCTCCCCTTCCGGGGCGGTTTTTCTCTTCTTCTCCCCCCCCCCACAATGTGGGGAGGCGTAATTTCTTCTTGATTCCCCCTGCCTCCGCGGGAGGAATCCGTCTCGTCGTCGTCGGACGACAGGGGTATGACGGCCTTACGCCGAGGGCCTTTTTCGGCCCCCTGGTCTACCTCTCCAGGCCACTCATCCTTTCCGGATGGGGCGTCTTCTTCTTCTTCTTCCTCCTCCCCTTCGTGGGAGGAGTGTGCCTCGTCGTCTTCGGGCGGGGCTTCTGGCGTAACCTTACGCCGGAGACCCTTTCGGGTCCCCGGGGCCTTCTTTTCGGCCTTCTTCTCCGACACCTTGTACGGTGCCGGGATCAGCATCTCCGTCAGGAGTGCATCAGCTGGGCCTTCTGGCAATGGAGCCAGATAGTCAACCTGCTCCGCCGTCTCCACATAATCCTGAACAAATGTACATGACTACTTAAGGCACTCCCATGAAAATATTGGGAAGAAACGAATCCGGTGGTAGTCTGAGAACTCAACTGACTAGCAGCCCACGTGGCGTGAAGCCCGCGGTCCTCGGATGAGGGAGGAGGTACTTCGGAGGCCTTGAACAACACCTTCCATGCGCGTTTGTGCATCATGTCGTCGAGCTTTCGGAGCGTCTGGTGTTCGGCCGGGACGAACTCCCACAGATTGAATGCCCGCCTTTGGCATGGCAGAATCCGGCGAACGAGCATGACCTGGATCACATTGACAAGCTTGATGTTCTTGTCCTTCATGCTCTTGATGCAGGTCGGTCGTCCGGTCAGCTCCGTAGGTTCGCGCCAGGACAGGCCCTTCCTTTTCCAGTAGGTGAGCCACATGGGGGCTCCATATCGGAACTCGGGAGCCGCCGCCCAGTTGGCACCGCGCGGCTCGGTGATGTAAAACCACCCCGATTGCCACCCTTTGACAGTCTCCGTAAAGGAGCCGTCCAGCCAGGTGACATTAGGCATCTTGCCCACCATGGCTCCTCCACACTCCGCTTGCTGGCCACTTACGATCTTCGGCTTCACGCAGAAGGTTTGCAGCAATAGGCCAAAGTGAGGCCGGATGTGGAGGAAGGCCTCGCATACGACGATGAACGCCGAGATGTTGCGGACGAAATTTGGGGCTAGATCATGCAAATCTAGCCCGTAGTAGAACATAAGCCCGCGGACAAAGGGATGAAGTGGAAATCCCAGTCCACGGACGAAGTGGGCAACAAACACGACCCTCTCGTGGGGTCCTGGGGTCGGAATGACCTGCCCGGTGTCCGGTAGCCGGTGCGCTATGTCTGCGGCCAAGTATCCGGCCGCCCGAAGATTGGTGACATGCTTCTCCTTGACGGTGGAAGCCACCCACTTGCCTCCTGCTCCAGACATGTTTAGTTATGTGGAAGAAGACTTGGGCTTGGGCACTGGAGCTCGAGGGGGCAGGAGTGGGCAAGGGAGAAAGAAGGCGTGGGTAAAAATGAGGAAGTCTTATCTCTTTATTGAGGCAACGAAAGCGATCCGCCTCCCCACTTGCCCGTTGGAAATCGCTTGCTTACCAAGCGCCACGATTGATGGCGTGGTGGGATTACCCATACCCGTATTGATGAGAATCCCGTGATAAGGGGACATGATCTTTGCCTTGACAAGACGTGTCAAAGAAACCGCCTCGCAATATGCGCTGTGGCAGGTTGTGGGAAAACGGTTCGAATAATGATCCGACCGTAATAACATGTCACGTTGCCTAAAAAGTTGTCAGCAGATTGCGTTTGTGAAATATCATTCTCTCTACGGTGGCATGTGAAGACCATTTTGTGGATCCGAAGACGATTCAAGTGTTCAATAATTACTTCGGAGTATTCGGAGAAGGAACCCGCCTTGCAATGACGAAGACAATACTGCGCACCGGACTCATCGTCATTGAAGCCTGGTTTAGGGGCTACTGAGGGAGTCTTGGATTAGGGGGTATCCGGACAGCCGGACTGTGTACAACGTCCGGACTATTGAAGCGTGAAGATACAAGACTCAAGACTTCGGCCCGTGTCCGGATGGGACTCTCCTTTGTGTGGAAGGCAAGCTTGGCGATCCGGATATTGTGTTTCCTTTCTTGTAACCGACTCCATGTAAACCCTAGCCCTCTCCGGTGTCTATATAAACCGGAGAGGTTGGTCCTTAGAAGGCCCATCACAATTACAATCATACCATCATAGGCTAGCTCTTAGGGTTTAGCCTCTACGATCTCGTGGTAGATCTACTCTTGTACTACCCATATCTTCAATATTAATCAAGCAGGAAGTAGGATTTTACATCCATCGAGAGGGCCCGAACCTGGGTAAACATCTGTGTCCCTTGCTTCCTGTTACCATCAGCCTTGACGCACAGATCGGGACCCCCTACCCGAGATCCGCCGGTTTTGACACCGACAGTGACCACTTCGAGTGGACGGATGCGGCAACAGCCGGACTGGAAGAAATAAAAACCTTGCTAGCAAGCAACCCAATCCTGGTCGCACCAAGCATCAGGGAACCTATGTTGCTCTACATATCCGCAACCCACCAGGTGGTGAGCGCAGTGCTCGTCATCGAACGAGCAGAAGAGGGACATAAATTCCCACTCCAAAAACTAGTATATTACGTTCGATGGTCCTTACACCATGCAAAACCCGATACCGCACTATCAAAAGATAGCATACGCGGTGTTCATGGCATCCCAGAAGCTGCGACACTACTTTCAAGAGTGTTCGATCATTGTGGCTTCCGAAATACCACTCAATGACATTATAAACAACCGGGACGCCACCGGCCGGATTGCCAAATGGGACATTGAGCTGTTACCATTGGTAATAACATACAAGCCACGCCGAGCCATTAAATCCCAGGTGTTGGCTGACTTCGTCGTCGATTGGACAGAGGCTGAACTCCCTAAAGAGTACAACACATATTCCAACTAGGTGATGCACTTTGACAGCTCTAAAATGTTAGCCGGGCTGGTGGCCGGTGTTGTTTTGACACCCCCCACAGGAGACACAGTCTATTATGTGCTACAAATATTGTACACTGACTCTAACAATGCAGCCGAATACGAGCCTCTATTGCACGGTCTCCGTATGGCCGTCTCTATGAGCATACAACGTCTCGAGGTGCACGGGGATTTAAACCTCGCAATATCCCAAATAAATGGAGAATTCAACGCAAAAGATCCAAAGATGGCGGCTTACCGCAACGCCATACTCAAAATATCAGCTCGGTTTGAGGGGCTTGAGTTTCATCACGTGGATCGAGAGAGTAATCAAGCGGCGGACATCCTTGCTCGCATGGGCGCTAAACGCGACCCCTTCCCACCTAACACCTTTGTGGAGAGGCTCTTCAAGCCATCCGTTGTGTGGCAGGACGAGAACAGCAATATGGGGTCGGAGCCGGTCATACCCCGAGATGCCTAACACAAATCCGATATCATCGCGGGCTCGGGTACCGAAATAACATCATCGGCCCATGAAATCATGGTCATAATTGCCCCATGGACAGAACCTGTCCTGGCCTACCTTACTAGGAAGGAGCTCCTCGATGATCAGACCGAGGCCTGTCCTATTGTTCGACGCTCAAAAGCCTACAAAGTTCATGAAGGAGAACTTTACAAGAAAAGTACTACCAGAGTCCTTGAAAGATGTATCTCCGAAGAGGAGGGACGACAGCTCTTGGCTGAAATACACGCTCGTCTGGGCAGCCATCACGCCGCAGCTCAGAGCCTTGTAAGTAAGGCCTTCCATACATGTTTCTTTTGGCCCACGGCCTGAGCAAATGCACATGACCTCGTACAGCGCTGTGTTGGATGCCAGCTTTTTGCCAATCAAAGCCATATGCCGCCCACTTCCCTACGAACAATCCCCATTACTTGGCATTTTGCGGTCTGGGGGCTAGACATTGTCGGACCCCTTAAAGGGGGAAGCCATAAGAAGAAATATCTGCTGGTTATGGTCGACAAGTTCACTAAGTGGATAAAAGCCAAACCAGTCAAAACGGCTGAAGCCAAACCGGTGATAGACTTTATATCCGGTGTCGTACACCGTTATGGTGCCGTGCACAATATTATTACTGACAAAAACTCTAAATTTATGGCCGACGAGGTGAAAACTTGGTGCGCTAACTTGGGCCTTAAGCTCGATTACGCCTCCATATATCACCCTCAAACAAACGGTCAGATCGAACGGGCTAACGACTTGATAATGAGCGGCATCAAACCCAGACTAGTCCGATCCCTGCAAGAATCAGATAAACACTGGGTTGAGGAACTCGATTCCGTACTCTCGGGGTTGCGTACCATGCTCAATCACACGATAGGATACACACCTTTTTTCATGGTGTACGGCGCAGAGGCGGTCTTGCCTTGCGACATTATTCATGACTCACCTCAAGTGCGCATGTACGAAGAGAGAGAAGCTGAGCTCAATCGGCGGGACGATCTGGATGACTTGGAGGAGGAGCGCGATGTTGCGAAAGCCCGTTCCGCATTTTACCAATAGCAGGCTCGGCGATATTAAAGCAGAGAAGTACGGGCAAAGACTTATAATGTCGATGAACTCGTTCTACGCCTACCAGAGAAGAAAAAGGACATGCTCAAGCCCAAATGGGAGGGTCCCTTCATTATAGATGAAGTTCTCACTGGAGGAGCCTATCGCCTTCGCAATGCTTCCGATGATCGCTTGGAGCCGAACCAATGGAACGCTGCCCGACTCCGAAGATTCTACGCCTAAGTCTGCACATGTATATTTTCTCTCGTTCCTTCTTTTGTCCTTTTCACTTTTTCTTTTTCTCATTTTATATACAATTTTTTAGCTCGTGTTCGGGTAAGCCGCACACTTGAGGGGTATACATCCTTAAATGTACATACCCCACAATACCTGGGGCTTCTTTTCATATGAAGCTTATTACTCTATTAGTTTTCGAGCATCAAGCTCTTTGTATATATGTGTCGTCTGCTCATATATGTCTTTTCTCCGCCATTATATGCACCTTTATAACTTAAGTTTTTGCCAAGCTGGGTTGCCTGGCTCCTGTGTTTATGCCCTACGTTACCGCTTGTTCGGCTAGGGCATAAAGGGAGCACCTCTGTGATTGTTACAACCGGGTTATCCGGACTGTTGGGGAACGCAGTAATTTCAAAAAAATTCCTACGATCACGCAAGATCTATCTAGGAGATGCATAGCAACGAGAGGGGGAGTGTGTCTTCATACCCTTGAAGATCGCAAAGAGGAAGCGTTTATCAACGCGGTTGATGTAGTCGTACACCTTCATGACCCATCCTGATCAAGCACCGAATGTACGACACCTCCGGTTTCAGCACATGTTCAGCTCGATGACGTCCTCGCCTTCTTGATCCAGCAAGATGGGCGAAGTAGTAGATGAGTTCCGGCAGCACAACAGCGTGGTGACGGTGTTGGTGAAGAACAATCTCCGCAGGGCTTCGCCTAAGCACTACAGAAACTATGACAGAGGATAAACTAGAGGGGACGGGGTTGCCGGCACACGTCTTGGTGTTTCTTGATCTATCTTCGGTGCTAGCCCCGCCCCTCTATTTATATGTTGAGCCTTGGGGTCGAAACTTGGAGTAAAAGCCTTCACAAAGTTGGTTTCACCCAAAAGGCAAGAGTCCTTCTCGGACTCCAGGGCCAGAAGCCAGGGTTCCCAGCGTCTGGACCCAGACGCCAGGGACCCTGGCGTTAGGCCCCTGGACTCCGCAAAACTTCCTTTGGCGCTTTCCAAAAACCTTGTCGGCTTTCCCCTTTGGCCCAAATAAAGTGTTCTCGTACCCAAACATTTCGGGAAACATCCGGAACCCCTTCCGGTGAATTCCGGAACCCTTCCGGAGACTAAACACTATTATCCCATATATCAACCTTTATGTCCGGACCATTCCGGAGTTCCTCGTCATGTCTGTGATCATATCTGGGACTCCGAACAATATTCAGTTACCAACATACATAGCTCATATAATACTATATCGTCAATGAACGTTAAGCGTGCGGACCCTACGGGTTCGAGAACTATGTAGACATGACCAATACACCTCTCTAGTCAATAACCAATAGCGGAACCTGGATGCCCATATTGGCTCCTACATATTCTACGAAGATCTTTATCGGTCGAACCGCATAACAACATACGTTGTTCCCTTTGTCATCGGTATGTTACTTGCCTGAGATTCGATCGTCGGTATCTCAATACCTAGTTCAATCTCGTTACCGGCATGTCTCTTTACTCGTTCCGTAATACTTCATCCTGTAACTAACTCATTAGTCACAATGCTTGCAAGGCTTATAGTGATGAGTATTACCGAGAGGGCCCAGAGATACCTCTCCGAAACATGGAGTGACAAATCCTAATCTCGAACTATGCCAACCCAACAAACACCTTCGGAGACACCTGTAGAGCACCTTTGTAATCACCCTTTTATGTTGTGACGTTTGGTAGCACACAAAGTGTTCCTGCGGTATTCGGGAGTTGCATAATCCCAGAGTCTGAGGAACTTGTATAAGTCATGAAGAAAGCAGTAGCAATGAAACTAACACAATCATAATGCTAAGCTAACGGATGGGTCATGTCCATCACATCATTCTCCTAATGATGTGATCCCGTTCATCAAATGACAACACATGTCTATGGTTAGGAAACTTAACCATCTTTGATTAACGAGCTAGTCAAGTAGAGGCATACTAGGGACTATATGTTTTGTCTATGTATTCACACATGTACTAAGTTTTCGGTTAATACAATTCTAGCATGAATAATAAACATCTATCGTGAATTAAGGAAATAATAATAACTTTATTATTGCCTCTAGGGCATATTTCCTTCACGGACATGTACCTTAGACGGGTGAAGCCAAAAACTAGCGTTCTCAAGGGAATAATTGGTCAGCGGACAAATGACGAACTGCCCTCGTTGCAATATAAGCCCACAAAATATAAAGCGTAAAGTGATTTTTTAGCATCACAGCTTAGGCATGCACAACTACGCATGCTGACCCAGGGAGAGGAACCCTTAATGGAACTATTCTCTCTGGAAGATGTTTCTTACGTTCAAATGTAATATAACATAAGTCCCCGAATACCACTTGTCTGTTCAAGTAACTATAACCGGACTGCCTGGTTTCTGAACATACTTTGGTGTTTACCGTCGGTATAGTATTCGGAAACACTCCAACCCTTGGGGTTCGGAGGTTGAAGCGGAAGGGCTGCCAGGACAATCGTTTTACAATTCGGTTGGAGATAAGTTTGATGATACAAGTAGATGGTTACATGGAATCAATTTTTTTTCTTCCTCTAGACCATCTAACAGGCTGCCTAGTTTACAATCTTGTTGTGAAAATTTGGCGGCTATCTTTACTTGGTCGTATACCAAGTTAACTGGAATTTGTTGTCCGTCTGGTCCCCGAGGTCCGACCTAGGCCATATGATTCGGATCAAGTCCGGTGTACCGCGTTTTCACCATGGCCCAGGCCTCTCGTGCACCTTTTCTGCATGTCGATACCTTCCATAGTCCAAAATGGCACCGAGCTCCCTTGAATAAATTCATGAGCTCCTCCATACTTCCTGGAGGAGAATCGGATGGCCATAAAGCCTTAGCCATGTTCCTCATTGCTTTCTGAGCTTGCTCGTGCACTTTGGACAGCTCTTGTAGCAGGTCGCCTTGAAATCCAGATAATTCTCCCTCGGGCCGCCCAGTCAGCACACCTACAGACACAAACTCGTAAAACTTTCCATCAGGGGACCGTACGAAAGTCAGGTTAAAGAGCAGACAGAATATGCTGCCTTTCAGCTTGCTGTTCTCCTTCAAGGCATCTGATAGTTGGGCTCTTACATCCTTCAGTTCTTCGGCTTGCTTGATGTTTGCATCCTGTAGTTTGTTCTTCTCATCATGGTCCGTGTTAATACACGTTGACCAGCGGCTTCTTGCCCTTCGGCATGTTGTTTGTCCACTTGAGCAGCCCTTAGCCTCTCCTCCAGTTGATTTGTCGACCCTGCCAGCAAAATGATGCATATTTAAGCAAAATCATTGTAGGCACGGAATCATATTTCTGGGCTACTGTTGTGCTTACCATCAGGTGCCTTCTTGGATTTCCATAAGTTTTCCAGTTTGGCAGTGGCAACAGTTAGCTTAGTTCGACATTCTTCTAGCTCCTTAGATAATGTGTTATTTTTCTCCGTGAGTACCTGATGACGTAACGACCCTTAAATCAGTTGGGCCAATTGCTTCAAGACTCGGGGGCTACTGGCATATGATTACTAAATCCGCACAAAAGTTCTTACCCGCATATCCTTTGAAAGATGGTGAGTGGCTCTATCAAGCCCATCCCGAGCAGCTTGGATGTATGCATCCATTGAGCTGAAAGCGTTGAATGCCTCTTCAGTGAAATTTGGGTCGCGCATAGCCGCTCTCCACCGCCGATGATCCATCGCACTCTCCACTTCGGAGTTGGTGACGGATACATTATCCGAATCCTCTGGGAGATGACAATCCGGCATTGCCCCTGCATCAACCCCAGTCCTTGTGGTAGGGTCCGGGGCCGGATTAGCCTGTGCATGGCCGGCCAGGTCTCCGGATACAGTCCGGCGTACGCTCCTCCTACGATATGGCCCAGCAGTAAACGTCACTGTCCGGTCTATCCACTTAGTGCATATTGAAAAATTATACCTCCATGATGAAGGAGAAGGCCTGGCAGTATCATCGTTTGCCTTTCTTTTCAATGACTCGCCCTATGCAAGCGTCATCTTCTTAGAGGACGCCTTTGCCGCAGTACGATGGGACGAGCGTTGCCCCTTGGGAGCACGATACAGTGCGGTGGGTGAGGCGCAAGGGGAAAACTCTTTTTGAGGGGATGCCTCCTGGGTACTTACATGGGAGGAGGGGAGAAGGCCGGGGTAATCGGCTATAATGGCTACTTCCATGCCGTCGTAGCTTGCCTGATAAAAGACTCCCTCCTTAAATTCTATAAATATATCCGGGTCCTCTTCAAATCCAGGGTCTAGGTCTCATATATGGTTCTCCGGCTGTGGAGTGGGGCTGTAGATCCCCGCGGCGACCTTTCTCCATTCCTGTTAAAGGTAGCCGGATTAAGTTCGACTAAGCATAATTAAGGAAAAAGACTGAGTAAGGCCTATGATCATAAACTCACCCAGTCAATGGGGTTATACATGAAGAAACCTTCTCGACATTTAAGGCGAGTGAAGTCTTCTTTCTCCCCTTTGTAAAGATCAGCCAACATGGCGGCCAAAGCGGCAAAATTGTCCTGGCCCTTGCACCCGCAGCGTGATGCGCCGTCCTCCCCATTGTAATGCCACATGGGAAGCCCTCTGGATTGGAGTGGCTGAACGCATCACGTTATTGAAATTGCCATTACCTCGACTATGGACAGTCCAGAGTGGGCGAGTATTCTGATCTTGCTCACTAGCCTCTTAATCTCTGCACTATCTTCTTCCTCGAAGCTTCAGGGACGCTAGCTGGTGCGCTTCTTTAAAGGAGCAATGGAGAATTCGGGAAGACCGCGCCGGATTGGGTCCGGGAGAACAACGTCTTCGATGTAAAACCACTCCGAGGGCCACTCTTTAGACGCCTTCTTCGGAGTGCCAGACAGGTATCCTATTCCGGCTATGCGCCATACGTCAGCGCCGCCCACCTCGAATATGGATCCCTTTTGGGAGCGCGGGACGAGGCAGAAAAATTTCCTCCATAACTCGAAATGGGCCTCGCGACCTAGGAACAGCTCGTAAAGAGCAACAAAGCCCGTGATGTGCAGGATGGAGCCCGGCGTGAGATTGTGCAGTTGGAGGTCGTAATACTCCAGGAGACCTCTGAGGAAAGGATGGATTGGAAATCCCACGCCTCTCAGCAGGAAGGAAACAAAGCACAACCGCTCCCCTTTAGTAGGATTGGGGAAGTTCGCTGCCAGGGCTTCGCCGTTGATGGAAGTTAATCCCGCCCGAACGGGGACTAGATCCGAGGGAGGGAGATATCCCCGCGTCTGAAGCTTGGTCAGCTGGGCATGGGATACCAAGCAGCTCTCCCAATCGCCTTTTTGATGGTCGTGGGGGCACGAGGAAGAACTAGGGGCGTCGGACATGTTTTGATGGTTTCCTATGGCAAGCTCTATGGATTTTCGCCTGCTGAGGAATGGCATATGAGATTCAATCTCTTCAAATAGACGCCTTCCCTACGTGGTCAAGGGGTTAGCTGCAAAAATACTTAGACCCTTCATATTCGTTTTACACTTGGAAGCCGAGGCGACGACAGCACATAAGCTGAAGGATATGGTATTTAATGTAAAAGCCAACTATACAAAGTACTATGGAGAACCCGCCTTGCAAAGCCGAAGACACGAAGCCGGATACAACGTCGTCATTGAAGGCAAGTTCGGGGGCTACTGAGGGAGTCCTAGATTATGGGGTCCTCGGGAGCCGGCCTATGTGACATGGGCCGGACTGATGGGCCGTGAAGATACAAGACAGAAGGCCTTCTCCCGTGTCTGGATGGGACTCTCCTTGGCGTGGATGGCAAGCTTCACGGCCGGATGTGTAGTTTCCTTCCTCTGTAAACCAACTTTGCAGAACCCTAGTCCCCTCCGGTGCCTATATAAACCGGAGGGTTTAGTCCGTAGAGGCTATCACAAATCATACATGCTAGACATATAGGGTTTAGCCATTACGACCTCGAGGTAGATCAACTCTTGTAACCCCTATACTCATAAAAGTCAATCAAGCAGGAAGTAGGGTATTACCTCCATTAAGAGGGCCCAAACCTGGGTAAACATCGTGTCCCCTGCCTCCTACTACCTTTGATCCTTAGACGCACAGTTCGGGACCCCCTACCCACCGGTTTTGACACCGACACTTACCACAAATGTCTTACTTTGATTCGGCGGTATTGTTGGATGAAGCGGCCCGGACCGTACATGACCGCGTTCATGAGACTGGTTCTACCGATGTGCTTCGCACACAGGTGGCTAGCGGGTGTCTGTTTCTCCAACTTTAGTTGAATCGAGTTTGACTACGGTCAGTCGTTGTTGAAGGTTCAACAACACACTTGATGAAAAATCGTTGGGTTTTGATGCGTAGGTAAGAACGGTTCCTGCTAGAAGCCCGTAGCAGCCACGTAAAACTTGCAACAACAAAGTAGATGACGTCTAACTTGTTTTTGTAGGGCATGTTGTGATGTGATATTGTCAAGACGTGATGAGATATGAATTGTTGTATGAGATGATCATGTTTTGTAGAAGTTATCGACAACTGGCAGGAGCCTTATGGTTGTCGCTTTATTATATGAAATGCAATCGCCATGTAATTGCTTTACTTTATCACTAAGGGTAGCAATAGTCGTAGAAGCAATAGTTGGCGAGATGACAATGATGCTACGATGGAGATCAAGGTGTCAAGCCGGTGACAATGGAGATCATGACGGTGCTTTGGAGATGGAGATCAAAGGCACAAGATGATGATGGCCATATCATGTGACATATTTTGATTGCATGTGATGTTTATCTTTTATGCATCTTATTTTGCTTAGTACGGTGGTAGCATTATAAGATGATACCTCACTAAATTTCAAGGTATAAGTATTCTCCCTGAGTATGCACGTTGCTATAGTTCGTCGTGCTGAGACACCACGTGATGATCGGGTGTGATAAGCTCTACGTTCACATGCAACGGGTGCTAGCCAGTTTTGCACACGCAGAATACTTGGGTTAAACTTGACGAGCCAAGCATATGCAGATATGGCCTCGGAACACTAAGACCGAAAGGTCGAACGTGAATCATATAGTATATATGATCAACATAGAGATGTTCACCATTGAAAACTACTCCATCTCACGTGATGATCGGACATGGTTTAGTTGATATATATGGATCACGTGATCGATGACTAGAGGGATGTCTATCTAAGTGGGAGTTCTTAAGTAATATGATTAATTGAACTTTAATTTATCATGAACTTAGTACGTGATAGTTTTTGCATGTCTATGTTGTTGTAGATCAATGGCATGTGCTACCGTTCCCTTGAATTTTAATGCGTTCCTAGAGAAAGCTAAGTTGAAAGATGATGGTAGCAACTACACGGACTAGGTCCGTAACTTGAGGATTATCCTCATTGCTGCACAGAAGTATTGCGCCTAGAAGCACCACTAGGTGCAAGACCCGCTGCAGGAGCAACTCCGGACATTATGAACGTCTGGCAGAGCAAAGCTGATGACTACTCGATAGTTCAGTGTGCCATGCTTTACGGCTTAGAATTGGGACTTCAAAGAGACGTTTTGAACGTCATTGGGCATATGAGGTGTTCCGGGAGTTGAAGTTAATATTTCAAGAAAATGCCTGAGTTGAGAGATATGAAGTCTCCAACAATTTCTGTAGCTGCAAGATGGAGGAGAATAGTTCTGTCAGTGAACATATACTCAAAATGTCTAGGTATCATAACCACTTGACTCAACTGGGAGTTAATCTTCCTGATGATAGTGTCCTTGACAGAGTTCTTCAATCACTGCCACCAAGCTATAAAGGGTTCATGATGAACTATAATATGCAACGGATGGAAAAGACTATTCCCGAGCTCTTCGCGATGCTAAAGGCTGCGGAGGTAGAAATCAAGAAGGAGCATCAAGTGTTGATGGTTAACAAGACCACTAGTTTCAAGAAAAAGGGCAAAGGGAAGAAGGGGAACTTCAAAAAGAATAGCAAGCAAGTTGCTACTCCTGGGAGGAAGGCCAAGTCTGGACTTAAGCCTGAAACTGAGTGCTTCTACTGCAAAGGGACTGGTCACTGGAAGCGGATTTGCCCCAAGTATTTGGCGGATAAGAAGGAAGGCAAAGTGAAAGGTATATTTGATATACATGTTATTGATGCGTACCTTACTAATGCTCATAGTAGCTGATGCGTCTCTGTCGTATCTATAATTTTTGATTGTTCCATGCCAATATTATTCAACTTTCATATACTTTTGGCAACTTTTTATACTATTTTTTGAGACAACATATTGATCCAGTGCCCAGTACCAGTTCCTGTCTGTTGCATATTTTTTGTTTGGCAGAAACCCAATATCAAACGGAGTCCAAACGGGATAAAAACAGACGGAGAATTATTTTGGAATATTTGTGATTTTTGGGAAGTAAAATCAACGCGAGACGGTGCTCGAGGGGGCCAGGAGATAGGGGGAGCGCCCCGGGGAGGCAGGCGCGCCCTAGACTCTCCTGGGGCCCCTGTAAGGCGGCTGATGCTCTTCTTTTGCCGCAAGAAAGCTAATTTTATGAGAAAGATCTGGGCAAAAGATTCACCCGAATTGGAGTTACGGATCTCCGAATATAAAAGAAACGGTGAAGGGGCAGAATCTGGGAATGCAGAAACAGAGAGATAGATCCAATCTCGGAGGGGCTCTCGCCCCTCCCACACCATGGGAGCGAAGGACCAGAGGGGAAATCTTTCTCCCATCTAGGGAGAAGGTCAAGGAAGAAGAACAAGAAGGGGGGCTCTCTTCCCCTTGCTTCTGGTGGCACCGGAACGCCGCCGGGGGCCATCATCATCACCGCGATCTTCACCAACACCTCCGCCATCTTCACCAACATCTCCATCACCTTTCCCCATCTATATCCAGCGGTCCACTCTCCCGCAACCCGCTGTACCCTCTACTTGAACATGGTGCTTTATGCTTCATATTATTTTCCAATGATGTGTTGCCATCCTATGATGTCTGAGTAGATTTCCATTGTCCTATTGGTGGTCGATGAATTGCTATGATTGATTTAATTTGCTTGTGGTTATGTTGCTGTCCTATTGTGCCCTCCGTTCGCGCAAGCGTGAGGGATTCCCGCTGTAGGGTGTTGCAATACGTTCATGATTCTTTTATGGTGGGTTGCTTGAGTGATAGAAGCATAAACCTGAGTAAGGGGATTGTTGCGTACGGGATAAAGGGGACTTGATGCTTTAATGCTATGGTTGGGTTTTACCTTAATGAATCTTTAGTAGTTGCGGACGCTTGCTAGAGTTCCAATCATAAGTGCATATGATCCAAGAAGAGAAAGTATGTTAGCTTATGCCTCTCCCACATAAAACTTGCTATCGGTCTAGTAATGTAGTCAATTGCTTAGGGACACTTCCATAACTCCTACCACCACTTTTCCACACTCGCTATATTTACTTTATTGCATCTTTATCTAAATAGCCCCTACTTTTTACTTACATGCTCTTTATTATCTTGCAAACCTATCCTATCACACCTACAAAGTACTTCTAGTTTCATACTTGTTCTAGGTAAAGCGAACATCAAGCATGCGTAGAGTTGTATCCGTGGTCGATAGAACTTGAGGGAAAATTTATTCTACCTTTAGCTCCTCGTTGGGTTCGACACTCTTACTTATCGAAAACTGTTGCAATCCCCTACACTTGTGGGTTATCAGCAGCGCCTGGGTATTTGGTACTGGTTCTGTTGCTCATATTTGCAACTCGAAACAGGGGCTACGGATTAAATGGAGATTGCCTAAGGACGAGGTGACGATGTGCGTGGGAAATGGTTCCAAAGTTGATGTGATCGCCGTCGGCATGCTACCTCTACATCTACCGTCGGGATTAGTTTTAGACCTGAATAATTGTTATTTGGTGCTAGCGTTGAGCATGAACATTATATCTGGATCTTGTTTGATGCGAGACAGTTATTCATTTAAATCAGAGAACAATGGTTGTTCTATTTATATGAGTAATATCTTTTATGGTCATGCACCCTTGATGAGTGGTCTATTTCTGTTGAATCTTGATTGTAGTGATACACATATTCATAATATTGAAGCCAAAAGATGCAAAGTTAATAATGATAGTGCAACTTATTTGTGGCACTGCCTTTTAGGTCATATTGGTGTAAAGTGCATGAAGAAACTCCATGTTGATGGGCTTTTGGAATCACTTGATATTTGCGAACCATGCCTTATGGGCAAGATGACTAAGACTTTGTTCTCCGGAACAATGGAGCGAGCAACTGACTTGTTGGAAATAATACATACTAATGTATGCGGTCCGATGAGTGTTGAGGCTCGCGGCGGGTATCGTTATTTTCTGACCTTCACAGATGATTTGAGCAGATATGGGTATATCTACTTAATGAAACATAAGTCTGAAACATTTGAAAAGTTCAAAGAATTTCAGAGTGAAGTGGAAAATCATCGTCACAAGAAAATAAAGTTTCTACAATCTGATCGTGGAGGAGAATATTTGAGTTATGAGTTTGTTCTTCAACTGAAACAATGTGGAATAGCTTCGCAACTCACGCCACCTGGAACACCACAGCATAATGGTGTGTCCGAACGTCGTAACTGTACTTTATTAGATATGGTGTGATCTATGATGTCTCTTACTGATTTATCGCTATCGTTTTGGGGTTATGCTTTAGAGACGGCTGCATTCACATTAAATAGGGAACCATCTAATCCGTTGAGATGACACCATATGAACTATGGTTTGGCAAGAAACCTAAGTTGTCATTTCTTAAAGTTTGGGGCTGTGATGCTTATGTGAAAAAGCTTCAACCTGGTAAGCTCGAACCCAAATAAGAGAAATGTGTCTTCATAGGATACCCAAAGGAGACTGTTGGGTACACCTTCTATCACAGATCCGAAGGCAAGATATTTGTTGCTAAAAATGGATCCTTTCTCGAGAAAGAGTTTCTCTCGAAAGAAGTGAGTGGGAGGAAAGTAGAACTTGATGAGGTAATTGTACCTTCTCCCGAATTGGAAAGTTGTTCATCATAGAAATCAGTCCTAGTGATTCCTACAACAATTAGTGAGGAAGTTAATGATGATGATCATGAAACTTCAGATCAAGTTACTATCGAACCTCGTAGGTCAACCAGAGTATGTTCCGCACCAGAGTGGTATGGTAATCCTGTTTTGGACGTCATGTTACTAGACCATGATGAACCTACAAACTATGAGGAAGCGATGATGAGCCCAGATTCCGCGAAATGGCTTGAGGCCATGAAATCTGAGATGGGATCCATGTAGAACAAAGTGTGGACTTTGGTTGACTTTCCCGATGATTGGCAAGCCATAGAGAATAAATGGATCTTCAAGAAGAAGACTGACGCTGACGGCAATGTTACTGTCTACAAAGCTCGACTTGTTGCGAAAGGTTTTTGACAAGTTCAAAGAGTTGACTATGATGAGACCTTCTCACCCGTAGCGATGCTTAGGTCTATCCGAATCATGTTAGCAATTGCTGCATTTTATGATCATGAAATCTGGCAAATGGATGTCAAAACTGCATTCCTTAATGGATATCTTAAAGAAGAGTTGTATATGATGCAACCAGAAGGTTTTGTCGATCCTAAAGGTGCTAACAAAGTGTGCAAGCTCCAGCGATCCATTTATGGACTTGTGCAAGCCTCTCGGAGTTGGAATATACGCTTTGATAGTGTGATCAAAGCATATGGTTTTATACAGACTTTTGGAGAAGCCTGTATTTATAAGAGAGTGAGTGGGAGCTCTGTAGCATTTCTAATATTATATGTGGATGACATATTGTTGATTGGAAATGATACAGAATTTCTTGATAGCAAAAGGATACTTGAATAAGAATTTTTCAATGAAATACCTCGGTGAAGCTGCATATATATTGGGCATCAAGATCTATAGAGATAGATCAAGACGCTTAATTGGACTTTCACAAAGCACATACCTTGATAAAATTTTGAAGAAGTTCAAAATGGATCAGTCAAAGAAAGGGTTCTTGTCTGTGTTACAAGGTGTGAAGTTGAGTGAGACTCATTGCCCGACCACTACAAAAGATAGAGAGAAAATGAAAGTCATTCCCTATGCCTCAGCCATAGGTTCTATCATGTATGCAATGTTGTGTATCAGACCTGATGTGTGCCTAGCTATAGGTAGTAGGGAGGTACCAAAGCAATCCAGGAGTGGATCACTGGACAGCGGTCAAGAACATCCTGAAATACCTGAAAAAGACTAAGGATACATTTCTCGTTTATGGAGGTGACAAAGAACTCATCGTAAATGGTTACATCGATGCAAGCTTTGACACTGATCCAGATGACTCAAAGTCACAAAACAGATACGTATTTATATTGAATGGTGGAGCTATCAGTTGGTGCAGTTCCAAGTAGAACGTTGTGGCGTGATCTACGTGTGAAGCGGAGTACATAGCTACTTCAGAAGCAGCAAAAGATGGAGTATGGATGAAGGAATTCATATCTGATCTAGGTGTAATACCTAGTGCATCGGGTCCAATGAAAATCTTTTGTGACAATACTGGAGCAATTGCCTTGGCGAAGGAATCCAGATTTCACAAAAGAACCAAGCACATCAAGAGACGCTTCAATTCCATCCGCGATCTAGTCAAGGAAGGTGACATAGAAGTTTGCAAAATACATATGGATCTGAATGTTGCAGACCCGTTGACTAAGCCTATTCCACGAGCAAAACATGATCAACACCAAGACTCCATGGGTGTTAGAATCATTACTATGTAATCTAGATTATTGACTCTAGTGCAAGTGGGAGACTGAAGGAAATATGCCCCAGAGGCAATAATAAAGTTGTTATTTATATTTCCTTATATCATGATAAATGTTTATTATTCATGCTAGAATTGTATTAACCGGAAACTTAGTACATGTGTGAATACATAGACAAAACAGAGTATCCCTAGTATGCCTCTACTTGACTAGCTCGTTATTCAAAGATGGTTAAGTTTCCTGGCCATAGACATGTGTTGTCATTTGACGAACGTGATCACATCATTAGAAAATGATGTGACGGACAAGACCCATACGTTAGCTTAGCATGATGACCGTTTAGTTTTATTGCTATTGCTTTCTTCATGACTTATACATGTTCCTTTGACTATGAGATTATGCAACTCCTGAATACCGGAGGAACACCTTGTGTGCTATCAAACGTCACAACTTAACTGGGTGATTATAAAGATGCTCTATAGGTGTCTTTGAAGGTGTTTGTTGGGTTGGCATAGATCAAGATTAGGATTTGTCACTCCGTGTATCGGAGAGGTATCTCTGGGCCCTCTCGGTAATGCACATCACTATAAGACTTGCAAGCAATGTGACTAATGAGTTAGTTGCGGGACGATGCATTATGGAACGAGTAACGAGATTGTACTAGGTATGATTATACCGATGATCGAATCTCGGGCAAGTAACATACCGATGACAAAGGGAACAACGTATGTTGTTATGCGGTTTGACCGATAAAGATCTTCGTAGAATATGTAGGAACCAATATGATCATCCATGTTCCGCTATTGTTTATTGACCGGAGATGTGTCTCGGTCATGTCTACATAGTTATCGTACCCGTAGAGTCCGCACGCTTAACGTTTGATGATGATTTGTATTATGAGTTATGTGATTTGATGACCGAAGATTGTTTGGAGTCCCGGATGAGATCACGGACATGATGAGGAGTCTCGAAATGGTCGAGACATAAAGATTGATATATTGGAAGGTTATATTCGTACACCGGAATGGTTTCGAAGAGATTTGGGTATTTTTGGGAGTGCCGGGAGGTTACCGGAACCCCTCGGGAAGTATTGGGCCTTAGTGTGCCTTAGTGGAAAGGAGAGGAGGGCTACAAGGGGTGGGCACGCGCCCCCCATGGCAAGTTCGAATTGGACTAGGGAGGGGGCGGCGCCCCCCTCTTTCCTTCTCCCTCTCCTCCTTCCCTCTCTCCCCCTCTTGGAAAGGAAGAGGACTCCAACTAGGATTGGGAATCCTAGTTGGACTCCCGCTATGGCGCGCCCTCCCTAGCCGCCGGCCTCCTCCTCCCTTCCTTTATATACGGGAGAGGGGGGCACCCCAAAGAAAACAGACAATCTCTTGGCCGTGTGCGGTGCCCCCCTCCACAGTTTAAGACCTTGGTCATATCGTCGTAGTGCTTAGGCAAAGCCCTGCGCCGGTAACTTCATCATCACCGTCGTCACGCCGTCGTGCTGACAGAACTCTCCCTTGCCCTCAACTGGATCAAGAGCTCGAGGGAAGTCATCGTGCTGAACGCGTGCAGAACACGGAGGTGCCGTACATTCGGTACTTGGATCGTGAAGACGTTCGACTACATCAACCGCGTTACTAAACGCTTCCGCTTTCGGTCTACGAGGGTACGTGGACACACTCTCCCTACTCGTTGCTATGCTTCTCCTAGATAGATCTTGCGTGATCGTAGGATTTTGTTTGAGTTACTATGTTCCCCAACAACTTCATCTTGAAGAATGATGCCATTGGAACCATTGGATTCTTTGGTTACCAGAAGTGCGGGGTTGCATGCATGCTTGCCTACGACACGATCGCATATTCGTGGGACGAGTATCTCCGGTTGTATGAAAGCACATGTCTCGAAGCCATAGTCAGGTTTTCTGCTGTGGTGGTCAAGGTGTTTGGACCGGACTACTTGAGAGAACCAACTGCCAAAGACACCGCAAGGCTCATGGCATTGTCAGAACCAAGAGAGTGGTCTGATATGCTCGGATCTCTGGATTGCATGCATTGGACACGGAAGAATTGTCGATATGCTTAAGAAGGGCAATATATGGGCCACCACGTTTGGATTTGACACTCTTTCTTGGGAATGCCTAAGTCTCCGACAATGACATCAAAGTGTTGTAGTGGCCTTCATTGTTTGCAAGGTTGTGTGCGGGAGAAGCTCCTGTGTGCAACTAAACCATCAATGATCATGACTATAAATGAGCAATTATCTTTCTGCTGGTATCTATCCTTAGTGGGTGATCTTCGTCAAGACCATCTCTGAGCAATGGTGTGAGAAAAGATCTCACTTTGCCCAAAGACAAGGAGTTAAAAATGATGTCGAGAGGGGACATTTAGAGTACTTTAAGCCCGTTCTGCAATTATTTGAGGACCTGCAAATCTATGAGTGCAGAGACGGTGTGGTAGGTGATGACAACTTGTGTGATCATGCGCAACAAGATTGTGGAGGATGAGGGTGACGGAGTTCGCCATAATATGGAATTTGAGCACTCATATCCAACTTCCAAAGAGAATACGACAATATTTGACAATTTTATTCAAATTCAACAACATATTCGCCATCAGGGAACTCATGAGCACGTTCAGAATGATCTGATTGAGCATTTGTGGACGCTCAAAGGGGCAAGTAAAAAATGTGTCCGATTAATTTGAATTCAAATATGATATACTTTATTGTAAAACTTTATGTTTGATTGCAAATTTATATTTGAGTTATTGGTTGCATTTTAAAAATGTGCACATCACGATTATGGTGTTTATGTTTAATTATTTTAAGTGCTTCGGATATATAAAAAAACCCAGAGATGAACGTTTGATGCATTGGGTTTGATGGCAGTCCCACTAGCTGTTTGTGGACACGGCCGAACATGTTAGCAGACATGTGGTGCATCTGTTTTGATGCACAGCATCGAATGCTCTAAAGAGCATGAAGTGAAACAAGGAATACCAAAATTCTATTGTTAGATCGAGCTCAAATGAGGCCGACTGAACAATAAACCCTTATAAAATAAAATAAAAAAATTCTGAATTTGTTGTGTGCCCAATACTGACACATGTTCCGAGTGTTTAGAAGTTTGATTGTGAAATTACATTCGTGAAAATCGTGGAGAAAAATATCGATGCTCCAAAAATGCCATTTTCTAAAGCATTTTGAAATGCTGGTTTTTTTTTGCAGCGACTTCCAGGAATGTCACTCCATGATGAAATTGTGCAAGCACTCGATTTTTCAAAGTTTATCAAAAATTCAGAATTGTTTGTTATTTTTACTTTTTTCTGAATTTATTGCTCACTGAAAGCTCGTTTGTGCTCAGGAGGAGTTGGGGACTTTGCGCGTACCTATCTTTTACTCTCTCCCTTCCAGTTTGAAGGCCTCAATTCGAAAATCTCCCAAACCAGGATACTAGATGGTCAATGCTGAAATCTACTACTACTATTAAACAATTGAGTTGTGGCAGAAACATTACATCTCAGCCATACATCCGTCATCTCTCAATGGACCGGATTGCTTCAATGTTGTATCACATCATTTACCAAAATCAATTACCAATAACATTTACCAAAATCAATTACCAATAATTACCATAATCTACGCCATTATAATTACGCAAAACTTACCAACCTGGGCCTATTTTAATCATAATCCAGTAGCAATAATTACCATGATCTAATAATTACACAATAATTACCGCGATCTCGCTCCAACTGGAGACCTCCACCTTTGGTCGTCCGGTCCTCGCTCAAACCTCTCGATCCGAATTTCTGAGGCAGCCCTGCTCGCGCCGCCGTCGATCTCCTTGCTCCAACCCCTAGCTGTGTTGTACACGTACCTATCTCTACTACTATTAAACAGGCAAACATTTTCTTTTTTAAAGATACCCCGTTAAGTGTACACCGATTAATTATCACCGTTTGATCATCTAAATTAATGAAATCTAACGGATCAGATTAATCTGATGAGATATCAAAGGGTGCAATTAGCAATTACTGAAGGCGGACCGCTCCACCGGCGGACCAAAATTTTATACGTCTACTTCGGCAACTTCCGCTCAAGCATCCCACCAAATCTTCGATAATTATTACTCCTATACCATATATAATTGTTATCTAATTATTATTATCCTTTTTTGTTGCCGGATCATCTAATTATTAGTATCAGCTAAAAGAGAAAGCCACTCAACCTAATTGATCTCTTCCCACCCCGCGTCGGATGCTATCGGCGTCGAAACATGCCCCTTCATCCCTTCCTGTGCCCTCCCTATCTACGTCGTCGTCCCTTCCTGTTATTCCTCGCCTGAAAACATATCTTCTCTAATCCCTCGCACTATCCGACATTGCCTCTGCAAAGGACACGCTACACACACCACCTCTGTCGCCGCCGTCTGGGATACCGGAGTTGCCGCGGCCTCCGATTCGACGCACTATCAGATCAGGGTGGAGACGGTCCGTGCCGGTCTGACCAGCCTGGCAGTCCTGTTTTCCGTGACTAGACCGGCGGCGCTCCAGACCGGGCCGGACCGAGCGGACCAGCAAGTGGCAACGATGATCAGCGGCAGGAGGCCATGACGAGCGCGCACGACGGCAGGAGGCCACGGCGACTGTCGCGGCGGCGCATGGCTGCAGGAGGCCGTGGATGGCGCCTGCAGGAGACCTCTACGACGTGGACACCGGCAACGGCGAGGACGACCAAGGAGCCATCATGCCGGCCAGCCATGGCAACCCTGGTGCGCTCTTGCACTCGCTGACGTTGTCCATGGGCTCTGGGTCCCTGTCCACCTGCGTCAGCGTGCAGCAGGCGCCCGCACACGCCCATTCCTACGGTGCTGCCGGCGGCGAGTACATAGGACAAAAACAGGAGGATGCACACAACTTCGGTGCATTGACTGTATAACCTCTTCTCTTCGTGGATGTCTCCTGCGCGCACGCACATGCATTGACTGTATGGATGGAGCGTGCAGGAGGTTTGGTTTTTCTTCAGTTTTCTATAGGGATATGCAACATGAGAGCTTACGACCTTTTCACGTGCATGGAATCATTTTCTGTGGATGAAGCGAGCGCGGTGGCGATGACATGTTCAATTTCATCGTCTGAGAAATAAGGACGAAGCAAGCGCGGCGGCTTAGTTGGCGCCTGAGCCGGTTCTCTGCAGAGTAGAAGAACCGTCGTTGGGATCTGCCATACCTTGCTCGGAATACCATCGAGAGTATCGCTCCTCTCCAAACAATGTCGAACGTTTTCCCGGTTCTTTCTTCTACTTTCTTACAAGCATTCCTGTTTTTACAACTTGGGTTTGTATGGACGTGTGTTACTTAATACTCCCTCCGTCCAGAAATACCAGTCAGAGAAATGGATAAAAGTGGATGTACTTAGAACTAAAATACGTCTAGATACATCGATTCTTCCGACAAGTATTTCCGGACAGAGGGAGTACTCAATAATCCTAGGCCTTTTCGCAATAAATAAATAAATTAAAGGAAGTCATTTTTTCTCACCTTCTCAACTACATCGAGACTGAAGATGCCTACGCTTTATAACAATTGATTAAACATATAAAAAACTGAGATAATTAGGTGCCAGTGCTCTATGCATACGATGATTCATTTAAATGATAGGTCGATTTGTAATATCTTTATTAGTATTAGAATATCTTTTCTATGGGAATTCTTATTTTTGTCAGTGACCAAGGTGGGCAAAAGCGGACCTGCATTATTTTCATTACCATTTATTTTAAAACAGAAGGTGAAACAATTAAGCATCGTCGTCGACCGGAGTGGAGACCTGAGTCTGACCACCGCCTGCCTACCTCCGCCAAACCATCACTTCCAGACACACCAATGTTGCCTCACCCACAAGACGCGGATCCAACCTGCGCGAGAAGAAGCAGAAGCCGCCAATGGGCATCCTGACGGGCACCACTGGGGCTAGGCCTTTCTGGGACTGCGCCCCCCCACAGACAACATAGGTGCTTCCACGACCCTCCCACATGGAGCTGCGCGACCACCACTGCCACCCATCATCGTCTAGGGGTGACACTGTTGCTGAGAGGGACGCCTCCCAATGAGCAGCACGCGGCACACAACATCAGACCGCCACGCTCCACCGATCATCTGAGACCTGTGCCAAGATAATAGCCTGCGGAAAAGGATGCCCTGCCTTCACCTTCCTTGGGGCACATGTGGGCTTTGTCGGCGCCCCCTCCAACGGCGGTGAAGCAAGGGAGCAGGGGGTGGTCTTGCGGTGCAGGTATGGTTTTCCCAGTAGAGTAACACGAATATAATATTAGTTGAGACGTGCGTTGCACGTGCACACTTACTAGTAATACTCAAAGAATTGTGTTTACCAATGCATTTACTATGCATGCATGCGTGATAAATAAATGACCAAAAAAAATTACATGCATTGGTGACGTCTTCTCGAAATCTGAATATGAGATGGTGAAAATAAAAATAAGACTTGACTCCACAAACATGGTCAGTGATCGTACTGCACAAACATTGAAGACATACGGTGATAAATGAGATTAAGTTGATGCATGGACTCGAGTCACAAGAGGAGAACACTAGCAGGGCAGCAAACAGGTCTCCACTAGTTCGGTTGTTCCTCTGCACAGCAGGAGCAGAGCAGGGACGATAAGACCGCTCTGCTTCTCCCGAGAGCGCAGCGCCATGCCTTCCCCGCCCCCGTCCGCCGTCATCATCCTCAGCGACAGCGACGACGACGACGACGCGGCCGCCCTCTTGGTGACCGCCGCGGAGCGCTTCACCTCGTCCATGACCACCCAGGCCGAAGTCGAGGCCCTCTGCGAGAAGCACGGCGTCCCGGGGGAGCTCGCCGCGAGCCCCGCCGGCGACCGGCGCGCGTGCTCGCCGCCGCCGGAGGGGGCCGTCTGCGTGTACGCGCACGCGCTGGAGGCCGGGGTGCGCTTCCCGCTCCACGACTTCTTCTGCAAGACGCTCTCCCACTTCGACCTCGCGCCCGGCCAGCTCACGCCCGACGGGTGGCGCGTCCTGGTCGGCTTCGTCGCCCTCTGCCACGACGCCTCCGTGCCGCCGTCGGTCGCCGTGTTCCGTCATTTCTTCTCGCTCCGAAGCAGGAAGGGCTGGTACTGCTTCCGGTGCAAGGAAGGTGCCGGCGCGCTGGTTACTGGCCTGGGCAGTTCCGAATCAGACGGGGACTGGAAAAGGGGGTTTTTCTTCCTGACGGCGCCGGAGGAATGGCGGTGCCCCGTTCGCTGGGGCGCGCCGACGGCTAAGATCTCCGCAGCAGGTCCGGAGCTATCGAGCCAGGATAAGAAATCTGTGGCGGATTTGGTGTACAAACACGGCGCGGCAGTTGATCTCCGGACTTACCTCCGTGAGGCCGATCTTGCGGCGGCCTTCTCCTCCAACCTCGCCGGCGCATCACCGCCACTACCTCCGCCTTCTCCTCTTGCTACTGGTGCCAAAGGTAAACGCGCTTCCAACGCAATTCCCCTTGTCCAATTCGCACACAATTTACTGTTGTGGTTCGTGCGCCAGGCATCGATCCATTGGAAGAGAGTGCGGCAGAGACCGCGGAGGTGAACACCGAGCCGGACGGCGACACGCTGCCGTTGTCTGGGAAGAAGAGGAAACAGGGTGAGACCGCTAATGTAGAAGACGAAGTTTGCCGTTCAGCGCTGACCACGCCGCCGCCTGCTTCCCCACCGGGATTGTCTGGCGGCTCGGCCGTGGTGTCCAACCCGTGTGCCCGGCGGGGCTTTTTCGACCCGAAGCCACAGCACTCGCCTGTGCCAGACGCACACGACGGCGACAGCGCCGACTGGAAGGTCTCGCAGAAGGTGCTAGAGTGCATCGTGACGCCGTCACGGGACGGCAAGTTCGCGGCGTCGACCTACGTAGCAATGCTCCAGGTATTCTTCCAACCAAATCCTTCGTCCGCAGCTATGTTCAGACCGGACCCGAATCACATTGTTTGTGTGTGCCGTGCGGCGGTGGCAATGGCGTGCGCAGGCCGCGAATTACGTGTCCTTCTCCTCGGGTTACGCGCTGGACCTGGACGAGAAGCTGGTGGCGCGGGAGCGCGACAAGGTGGCGCTGTTGGAGCAGCTGGACAAGGAGAAGACGGCGAGGCAGGCCGCCGAGGCGGAGCTGGAGAAGGCGAAGGCCGAGCTCGCGGCGGTGAAGCGCGCAACTATGGAGAGCGCCAAGGCGACGGCGGTGCAGCAGTTCCTGGGGTCCGAGGAGTACAAGCGGCGGCTCGACGAGCACGCCGCGGCAGGGTACGAGAGCGGCGCGGAGGAGATGAAGGGCGTCGTGCTCCGGCACTACCCGCGCCTCGACGCCGCCAAGATTGTCCTGCCGCTTGATTAGCTCATTACGATTATTAGCTTGATGCTTTGAACTGGAACCGTTTTTGTTGATCTTTTGTATACATGGGAGAAGTGCTCCGGAGAACTGCTGAGCCACTTGTCAAGTTCATCGGAAAAAACGAGACCAACCCCGGCTAGACTAGCATGTAGGCATTTTTTTATAGAAGAAAATTCCACGAGCATCAAGCCATCAAGCCGAGACTCGAACCGTGGTGGGCTGGCTGCGAACTCTTGCGCCTTGCCAACTGAGATACACGCTGTTCTCACTTGTTAAGTTCATCGTCAAGATTGTTGTTGGTGGTGGAAGGTTTGTTCATAGTCAAGATTGTAACAAGTTCATCGTCAAGATTGTTGTTGGTGTTGGAAGGTTTGTTCATAGTCAAGATTGTTGTCGTTTGAACCGGCGTGGGTGGCGCTCTTTCTGCCAGCGCCACAGACAGGTCGCGTTTGCTCTCACCGGACATGGATGACCGCACCCCCAACGCGCGCCCACACTTGGTCCGACACATCGGGCTGGAGTCCCTATGTGCATATTTTAACTATGCGCATTGTTAAAATAGTCTTATTGCCAAATAAATTAAACATTGCAAATAGTCTCACGTCCGAAAAAAACACAATCAAATAGTTTTACAACCGAATCGAAAGTGCCTTCAATTGATGAGAAGAAAATGAACCGATGCATCTACTGGTTGCCAATGCGATTTCACATGTGCTCACCAACTCATTTTGGAGTTGCATGTGAGAGTGTCAATCACACATTTCACGATGAAATTGGGCAACCGGTTCAAACGTTGCCTGTTCATGGTGGCTCTTGGTGCTCAGGCTCAAAATTTCCATCTTGAAAATCCAATCCTTTGTCGTAGATGATGTCCTCATGCTCATCCACCCCAATCATGTTATTCATGATAACACAAACAGTCATCACCTCTCAAATCTTCTCGGTGCTCCATGTTACCCTGTCCGTGCAGGGTTTCGATTGATACCCCATCGAGATTGAAGAACACCAAAATCACGCTCCACATCCTTCCTAGCACTCTCTTGCATTTAGAAAAATCTTTATCTCTTCTGTCCTTGCGTTGTCTTCACAAGAGTTGACCAATGATGATAGATACCCTCAGCTAGGTAGTATCCCTTGTTGTAATGGTGACTATTGATCTCAAACTTGACCTCTGGGGAGTGGCCTTCTGCAAGCCTTGCGAACACTAGGAGAATGCTGAAGCACCTTATATCATTATGAGAACCAGCCATGCCGAAGAGAGAATGTCATATCCAAAGATCTTGTGAAGCCACCGCTTCTAGTATGACAGTGGCACCTTCACATGCTCCTTGTACTGCCCCTCCCAAGCAAATGAATAGTTCTTCCACTGGCAGTGCATACAATCTATGTTGCCAAGCATTCTCGAAAAGTCCCTATCGACGTTGATCGACAACAACCTTTCTGTATCAGCGGCAGTTGGCTCTCTCAGGTATTTAGGGCCAAACACTGCCAACTTTGCCTTGCAGAAACTGTAAATTGATAGGAGACATGTTGACTCACTCATATGCACGTGCTCATCCTCAAGATCGCCCGAAATTCCATATGCAAGCATGCAAATAGTCGCAGTGCATTTCTGGTAAGAGGAGAAGCCAAGCTTGCCAAGGGCATTCTCTTTGCGCTCAAAGTATGGGTCATATGATACCACTCCCTCCCGAATAGGATTAACACATATCTCCTCATACGGGAGCGGCGGCGTAATTGATGTAGTTTGAAGAGCACGATATACTCAAAGTAATAGGCATAGAGCAGGGCGTGGCCGCTCTCCCTATTGCGGTTCAAGGCCGGAGCATATGACCTAGGATTGGTCTCCTGAACCGAGGCCACTGTGTACCAATGTGGTCATTGAGAACCAATGCAGCCACACATGCTCTTCGTCATCCGAGGACAAATCATCCGATAAACAAATGAAGTTATGAAAAAAAAATAGTCGTCCCCACTATCCATGGTACCATGTGAGCAAAGTGTCGAACACCTTGCGGTCATGGTGGAGACGCGACCGGGAAGAGGACCTTGGGCTCGCCTCACATGCAGCAGGCAAGGTAGGCGTTGGCAGCTAACGGCTATGAGAGCCTGCCGGAAGGTGTTGGGGTTGCCGGCGGCCATAGCTTCCCTGGTACCTGATGTGATGACAAAGAGCCACAAACGCCGGCAAAAACTCATCCGAAACGCGGGCGTGGGGCGGCAATGGCGAGGGGGGTGGTCGTGGTCGTGGTTTAGGTTGCCGGGATGGAAAGCGAGGCGCTCTCCGTTTGGCCGTAAACGGGGCTCAAATTTTGACCGAAAATGGGTCGAAAGCGTACAGAAAATAGACGTTTGTCCGTTTGGTCCCGCACGTTGGGCCGTGATTTTTGTCCGTTTATCCCAAACGGACGCGGCTGGACCATTTGGGGTCGTGCATTGAAGTTGACCTAATGTTTGTCTTCTGTTTGTGGAAGAAAGTATATCCAAATCGTTCGACGAACCGATACAGGTGGTCTCTTACACGCAAAAATTGGAGGCCAAACAAGCGGCGCAATGACAGACTTTTTTAGTCTCGCTTCATTTAATTTTTAACCTCACTTAGATCCGTGATATAAACAGTTTTACCATTTGTGCTGGTCATGTGTTTTGAACATTGGCTATCAGACTCCACATGCTTGAGCAATATCAGCAGGCCTCAAAGACAAAAACTCTAGGACCAAACGGACAAACGTCTATCTTCTGTACCTGAGACTCAGTTGGGCACGCATATATCCTCGGAATCCAGGTTATGAGCAGTACCGTTGCTGCTACTGATAGCTAGTAGTTCGTGCGCAAAAGGTCATTTTGAAGGACGAGCTTTTGAATAGTTGCAAAATGTTATTTTGAAGTTTTAAAAAATTCTGATAAACTGAACTTGTTTATATGGATGTATATTACACATGTGTAAATTTTGATGCTGAAATAAATAACCATCTGAGTTACGCAGAAATGAAAAAGAACATTCATGATTTTGAAAAATAAACAGTGCACGTATTATTCATCATTTTGCATCTTTATATAGTTCATGTGTTTAATTATTTCACAACCAAACGTTGCACATGTGTAACTTAGGCCAACTCCAATACACAACCCCAATAGGCGTCTGTTTTATTCGGATTTTATCCGTTTAGGCAGGACAATGGGGCGGCGTCTGGCCATTTTTCTGGTTGCGGCGGCCGTGCGCTCAACATGCGTGCGCATCTTGACCTGCTGCATGCAAACTTTTGCACATAAAGAAAGCAACAAAGACATAGCTCATGCCGGCAACCATATATCAGCCTACAAAATGGTCTAGTCCCCAAGTTGAGGATGGCCTTGTGCCGCGCGGCCTGCTGCAAGGCCGCAGTCTCGACAACGTATTTGACCGCGGTTTTCTTTTCCGGGCCTGAGCTGCCACCGGTCTTCTTCGGGCCCTTCTTCTTCGCCGTAGGGCGCAAGGTGGCGGCCAGGTCGCCGGCCATGGCGGAGGGAGGGAAAGGGGAACGCGCAAGGGTTTTTTGGAATGGAAGGAAACCGAGCGTTGTTGTGACGGGCAGGCCAAGGGAGGACAAGGGCCCGCGACCTGCCTATCCGCTCGTTGTCCGTTTCAACACAAACACGACCCAAATTTGGGTTGAGAATGAGTCGAAAACAGATAGAAAACAAACATTTGTCGGTTTGCTCCCACACATTGTGCCACGTTTTGTGTACATCTACCTCTAAAACGGACACGGGCGGATCATTAAGGACCATTAAGGGTCATACGTTGGACTTGGCCTTACACCCATACTTGCCTGCGACCAAAACATTACATCCATATGATCATGCAGAATCCTTTTCGATTTTTTTTACAATGTTATATGTGATTTTGCCGGTTAAAAACATGCATCCCGACTCAAAAAATCCACTCTCGCTCGTGCATGAGTATTTTGCCGGTTTGACTATATGCTGAAGTAGTTCGTGTGACCGAGCTGTGGCCGAAAGACTGGCCACGGCACGTGATCCTCCGGCAGCGCTGCAAGTGGCGGGCTGGCCGGCTGGGGGTCCCAGAGCGGCCTCTGTGGCGGTCTAGACCTAGACGACGGCAATGCTATACTAGCCAGCTTCATCTCGAAGGCACCTCTGTCTTGTCACATCCGTCAAGCCACGCCGCAGCGGCATGCGTTATTTTCTTTTCTGAATGATCGAGACCCGTAGCCCGGCTGTGCCGATTTGGTGGGTGTATTTAAGATTCGTGCAAACCAGTTGGGGACTAGGGTCTAGGCAGAACAAGCTACAAAAGCAAAGGATTTACTGCTAACCTTTAGACTGTGGTCTGTGCCCATAATATAAATAATATAAGACGTTTTTGACACTACACTAATAATATCAGAAACGTCGGGAGTTTTTTTCCTTGCGAAGAGACTTCTTTTTCACTCTTTACCGGAGAGTGGAGACCGAGCGAGGCAAGCATCTCCACTAGTTCGGCCACCAGTGCAGCCGTCGGCATTATTTTAGACCTTTGTCCGGCGTTTTTTAGGCCCTCGAATGATTTAGGTCCCAGCCACGCTCCCAGGGACCAGCCCAGACGTTTAAATTCAAACTTGACATTTTCCACTACCTAAAAAAACGTCACAAGTCAGACGATCAGCGCCACAAGTCCGGCGATCACAATGCACAGTTCGGCGATCAATAACTTGAAAGTTCGTCGTTCAAAAGGAAGGACGCTGTCGATGTCAAAACTGGCGGATCTCGGGTAGGGGGTCCCGAACTGTGCGTCTAGGCGGATGGTAACAGGAGACAAGGGACACGATGTTTTTACCCAGGTTCGGGCCCTCTCGATGGAGGTAAAATTCTACTCCTGCTTGATTGATATTGATGATATGGGTAGTACAAGAGTGGATCTACCACGAGATCAAGGAGGCTAAACCCTAAAAGCTAGCCTATGGTATGATTGTTGTTTGTCCTATGGACTAAAACCCTCTAGTTTATATAGACACCGGAGAGGGCTAGGGTTACACATAGTCGGTTACAATGGTAGGAGATCTACATATCCGTATTGCCAAGCTTGCCTTCCACGCCAAGGAAAGTCCCATCCGGACACGGGACGAAGTCTTCAATCTTGTATCTTCGTAGTCTTGGAGTCCGGCCGATGATGATAGTTCGGCTATCCGGACACCCCCTAGTCCAGGACTCCCTCAGTAGCCCCTGAACCAGGCTTCAATGACGACGAGTCCGGCGCGCATATTGTCTTCGACATTGCAAGACGGGTTCCTTCTCCGAATAATTCATAGAAGATTGTGAACACCAGGATAGTGTCCGACTCTGTAAAATAAATTCCACATATCACCGTAGAGAGAATAATATTTACACAAGTTCAATCTGCTGACGTATTTTGTGGCGTGACGTCACACCACTACCAAGCCTTCACTCGAATCGTTTTTATTATACCATCTCAGCGCGTTTAGCGAAGTGGTTTCCTTGGCACGTCTTGTCGAAGCAGAGATCGTGTTTCCCTTATTCCGGGATTCTCATCAATACGGATGTGGGTAACCCAACCGCGCCATTGATTGTGGCGCTTGGGAGATAAGCGAGTTTTACCAGGCCGGTGGGGACGCATTGTTTTCGTCCGCCCATATATAAGGGGATAAGGATCCACCTCTTTTACCTACGCCTTCTTCTTCCTTTGCTTATCCATCTCCGCGCACTCGAGCTTCAGCGCCCAAGTCCGCACATCTCACCTCGACCTTCTCCAGCCATGTCCGGAACGGGAGGCAAGTGGATGGCCTCCTCCGTTACGGAGGGGCACATTGAGAAGTTGCGCAGCGCCGGATATCTGTCCAGCCGCATCGCGCATCGGCTCCCCGACGAGGGGCAGCTCATCCCCACCCCCAGGCCCCATGAGAGGGTCGTATTCCTTCCCCACTTCCTCCCGCGGACTGGGCTTCCCACTCCACCCCTTTGTCCGGGGGCTCATGTTCTACTACGGCCTGGATTTCCATGATCTGGCCCCAAATTTCATCCTCAATATCTCGGCGTTTATCGTCTTGTGTGAGCCTTCCTCTTCATCCAGCCCCACTTCGGCTTGTGGCTGAAGACCTTCAATGTCAAGCCGAAGATTGTGAAGGGCAGCCAAGAGGAGTGCGGAGGCGCCATGGTGGGCAAAATGCCCAACGTCACTTGGCTCGAGGGTGCCTTCGTGGAATCCGTTAAAGGGTGGCAATCGGGGTGGTTCACCAAGTCGCGTGACCCTAAATGGGCAGCGCCCCCCGAATTCAGATATGGCATCCCCATGCAGCTCACCTCCTGGAAAGAGAAGGGCTTGCTACGGGGTAGCTCGGAAGAGCTGATCGGACTCCAGTCCTGTCTCCAGACCCTGGTGAACAAGAAGCTCAAGCTTGTCAATGTGATCCAGGTCATGCTCGTCCGCCGGATTCTCCCCTGCCAGCAACGGGACTTCAATTTGTGGAAGTTTGATCCGGCACAGCACCGGACTTTGAGCGGGCTCTTCGACACTACGTATGAAGCTGCCTGGAGGGTGCTGTTCAAGGGCGCCGAAGCTCCCGCATCCGCTACCAAAGATCGCAGATTCAACACGCAGCGTCCGGCTGGCGAGGTAAGCTATGTTATCCTTTATGGGACACTTGCTTTTCATAGTTTGACTCTATGCGGGATCTAAACTCCCAATACCTTTAACAGGACTGACAGAAGACGTTCGGACAGGTTAACTGTCCGGCTCCCCTTCCAGAAGACCCAGCGGACACCCGTTTGACGGGGCTGCTGGTCCCGGCACTTTACGTGGTGCTGGAGAAGAAGGCCAAGAAGAAGGCCACGGGAACCCGAAGGAGTTCCCGGCGTCAGGTGGTATCGGACTCATCGTCCGATGACTCTGAGGCGGACTCCTCCCACGAGGACGAGGAGGAGAAGAAAGAGGCCTCTCCCCCAGCGGGGAGAGAGAAGAAGAGGAAGGCCTCCTGAAAGATCGTGGATGTCGCCTAGAGGGGGGGTGAATAGGCGCTTTAAAATAATTACGGTTGAGGCTTGAACAAATGCGGAATAAACCTAACGGTCAATTTGTCAAGCACAAAACCTACAACAACTAGGCTCACCTATGTGCACCAACGACTTATGCTAAGAAAGAAAAACTACTTAGGTGATAGCAAGATATATGACAAGAAACAATATGGCTATCACAAAGTAAAGTGCATAAGTAAAGAGCTCAGGTAAGAGATAACCGAGGCACGCGGAGACGACGATGTATCCCGAAGTTCATACCCTTGCGGATGCTAATCTCCGTTTGGAGCGGTGTGGAGGCACAATGCTCCCCAAGAAGCCACTAGGGCCACTGTAATCTCGTCACGCCCTCGCACAATGCAAGATGCCGTGATTCCGCTAAGGGACCCTTGAGGGCGGTCACCGAACCCGTACAAATGGCAACCCTTGGGGCGGTCACCGAACCCGTACACTTTGGCAACCCTTAGGGGCGGTCACCGGAACCCGTCAAGATGCTCGGGGCGATCTCCACAACCTAATTGGAGACCCCAACGCTTGCCCGGAGCTTTACACCACAATGATTGAGCTCCGAACACCACCAACCGTCTAGGGCGCCCAAGCACCCAAGAGGAACAAGCTCAAGGGCACCAAGCACCCAAGAGTAATAAGCTTCTCAAACTTCACTTCCACGTATCACCGTGGAGAACTCAAACCGATGCACCAAATGCAATGGCAAGGGCACACGGAGTGCCCAAGTCCTTCTCTCTCAAATCTCACCGAAGCAACTAATGCTAGGGAGGAAAATGAGAGGAAGAACAAGAAGGAGAACACCAAGAACTCCAAGATCAAGATCCAAGGGGTTCCCCTCACATAGAGGAGAAAGTGATTCGTGGAAATGTGGATCTAGATCCCCTCTCTCTTTTCCCTCAAAAACTAGCAAGAATCCATGGAGGGATTGAGAGTTAGCAAGGTCGAAGAAGGTCAACAATGGGGGCAAAAACGAGCTCACACTACTAGGGAAAAGGCTATACACAGAATCTTAGCAGCAGCGCGGTTCAAAAAACAGCGCTAGTGCTATTTAGCAGTAGCGAGCTACTTGAAACCGCGCTACAGGCACAGACTTAGCAGTAGCGCCTGTTGACCAAAACGCGCTACTACTAAAATTCCCATTGGTAGAATGCTAGGCTACGCATAGCAGTAGCGATCTTAGAGGGAACGCGCTACTGCTACATCACAGTTAGCAGCGCGTTTCCGTCGAAGAGCGCTACTACTAACAAAAATAAAATAAGATGATAAACAAATAGAAATTTAAATGAAAATGAAAGAAATAGAAAAAGGAGAAAGGGGAAAATAAAATGTAAAGCAAAATAAACGAAAAAGTGAAAAATCGGAGGAAGGCATAGCAGCAGCGTTTGTTCCTAAGACGCGCTATAGCTAATGTAGCTGCAGCGCGTGCCCTAGACCCCCGCTATAGAAACAGAATAGGAAATTAGCTATAGCAGCAGCGCGTTTCGGCGAAAGCGCTATAGCTAAGTTAGCTATAGCGCGTTTTGCAAAACGCGCTACCGCTAAGTTTGACATAGCCAAAAAACCGTTTCCCCCGCCCCGGCCACCACTTCCCCCAAATCCCTCAAACCCCACCCCGCGCGCGCCGCCGTCTCCCCGATTCGTCGCCCCACACCTCGCCGCCGCCGACGACGCGCGCCACCAGAGCCGTGCGCCGTCGACGACACCGGAGCCGCCCCAACGCCACGGAGCCGCGCGGCCTCGTCAACGCCACCGGAGCCGCCGTCGACGCCACCTTTCCTCGCCGTCTCCGGAGACGCCCCTGCCTCCCTCGCCATCACCGGAGACGCCTCTGCCTCCCTCGCCACCACACTGCCTCCGTCGCCACCACCGGAGCCATCATCTGTAAGCCCCCACCCCTCCTCTCTCTCTCATGCATAGGTTAGCTAGTTTTTAATTAGGTTAATTATCTAGGTTTTAGGGCAAAAATTTAGTTAGGGCATTGACAGAGAAGTAGTTAGGTTAACTAGTTTAATTAGGTTAATTATCTAGGTTAGTGCAAAAACTTAGTTAGGGCTATGACAGAGAACTAGTCAGGTTAACTAGTTTAATTAGGTTAATTATCCTGTTAATTAGTGCAGAAATTTATTTTAGGCTTTGACAGAGAACTAGCTGCGTTAACTAGTTTAATTAGGGTTAATTATCTAGGTAAACAAGATTAACCAACTAGGTTAAATAGGTAGGTTAATTAGGTTCGTTGGATTAAGAAGCTAGGTTAAGTAGATTGGCAAAGGTTTTTGATTTTTCAAAAGACCACTATTTTTCAAGGAAAAGAATTTAGGCAAATTTTATTTTTCATTGAAGTGGTGTCATATCTTTTCATTGAAGTTGTTCGATTGTGCCCAAGTGGTGGCTTTGTTGTTTCCAGGGAATGATGCTGAGTGGCCTATGTTTTGCCGGAATGTTGATTCATTTCTGTTCCGGCAAATTTCAGGTTCTCGATTTGTCCACTTTTTAGCAAAGGTCATGCTGAAATTTCCCGTGAATTTCGGCATGACTTGTGCTACAAACTAGGACATATCGAGTGCCCGGGATTTGCCGCACCAAGAAGGAGTCAACATTCCTGCAAAACAATAGTCCTTTTTATGTCATTATTCATTTTATTAGGTCTAGAATTAATTGACTAGATTTAATCATAGGAAACATGGCTAGCAACGATGAAGGACAGGGTTCTGGTGATTGCGACGACGTCTACCGGGCGGCAGACGAATTTTTTAGCTTTACCGACGATCAACAGATGTTGTTGCTGGGCCCGGCATCGGGGACTGAGACCGACACGCAGACCGGTGCTGAGACCGATACGCAGACCGGTGCTGAGACTGACACCGGCGCTGAGATTCAGACCGGCATCGAGACCGGCGCTGAGACCGGTGCTGCCTCGGGGAGCGGATCCGGTGTAGCACCGAAAGCGAAGAGGCAACGGCTTCCTAACAAACTCAGGACTACTAGACTGGTGGTCACGGAGGTGGACAACGGCAATTTTGAGCCAAAGGCGCCCGAGGAAGCGCGCGCGTGCTACGGCAATCAAATAGGCTGCATCATACGGACAGCCGCCACCATCAACGATGAGAATCTAAAGAAGATAGAAAATATGAGGAGCTCCCTCCTAAAGAAGTTTCACCAGATATTCTTGTTCCCGGGCCGGAATGAGAAGGATTATGAAGATCCAGACAATGACCCGGCAATGAAGAAGATAAACAAACACGCCATGACCAAGTTTAGCAACGCGTTGGCCGCCTGGAAAAATCGAGTGAAAGCAAAGATCAACGACGGGGAACCCTACTCCGAGATTGTAAAGGAAAGTCCGACAATCACGGAAGAGCAGTTTCAAATATTCAAGGAGGCTTGCGAGGCCGAAGCTGCCAAAGAAAAGTCTAAGTACATGAAGGGGCTTCAAAAGAGGAATATTGGGACCCACCACCTCGGAAGCCGTGGTTACGGCGGAAAGAGGTCCAAATGGGCCAAGGAGGACGCAGAAGCCGCGAGTCTGGGCATCCCAGACCCCTTGGCGGATTTCACCGTCCCGCAGGAGCGTGACGTCCTGAGGGCCCGCCACCGTTGGGACCCACTGAAGAAGGTTTATGAGACAACACCGGTCATTACGGAGTTCATGAGACTACTGGTAATTTTAGTTTCTGATCAATTCGACTGCACACGTTAGTCATATTTGTAAACGATCCTTGTGCCTTTTGCAGAGAGAGCAACACCGGATTGCGGCCGAAAGCGACTCGCCGTCTGAGGCATTGGCGAGGCCCAAGTGGGACACTCCATTCAACCGGGCGTTGAACATATTGAAACGACAACCGGTGGATACTCGACCGTCGTATGGACGCGTGCACGGTGTCGGAGACGGCGCCACGTGGAAGAAGTACTACCGTGAGACCACGGAGGAGAGAAAGGAAAGACGGAGGTTAACTGAAGAAAGCATCGACAAGAAGGTTGAGATTGCGGTTGAGAAGAAATCATCTCAGACAGTCGCAACAGCGATAGCTGCCGCAAAACAGGCGGTTGCAGATTTATCTACTTCCTTGGTGACGGGCGTTCACATTTGGACAAGGGAAAATCCAAAAAAAAATGCAGAGGACTTTCCCCTTGCTGACTTCTTGGCAGCACATGCTCCCGCACCTGCTCCCGCACCTGCTCCCGCACCGGCTCCCGCACCGGCTACCGCACCAGCTGCCGCACCGGATGTGCTCGGTGGTGCCTCCTCTTTGGCTGAGCTCGACGCCCTCACGGTATCTTCCACACCAGCCCCCTTCAATATAAATGTATAATCCCGTTTTCGTTGCCTTTCGGATGTCTCACGTCGCAGACTTTTATTTGCAGGCCGACGAAACCCCGTGCACCATATTGTACACCATCGGCGAACAGAAGGTGGACGTGGGGAAGGGGACGATAATGGAGCCGAAGGAACCATTGTTCCACAGCCGGCCGATACCCCCGAACGTCTTCAAGGTTTCCGTGGCCAGTGTCAAACCGGGCCACGAGAATTTGCCTCCTCTAATACTAGTGGGGGATGACGACGAGACCCCGCGGCGGCTTGGTGATTGTTGCAATGGGTGGGTCCTGTTGTGGCCAAAGAGTCTGCTTCGTCTGGAGGCGGTCGGGAGCACACCCACGAGCACGCAGCCTCAGCAAGGTATGAACATCAACACCCCACCTACCCAATTAGCGTCGGGTGTCGGGTTGGGTGATAGCGGACGGGGTAAGCAGGTGGCTCCATTAGAGGCTGATGACGTCGCCATGGATGAGGATGAGGATGACGATGGCGCTGAACAGTATGTCTATACTGGCGCCTCCTCAGGGTTTGAGCATCATGAGTCAGTGCCTGAATTACCGTCTCAACGCGTTATTGACGACCATCCGGTGGTAAAGAAGCCTAGGAAGAGAGCGAGGAAAGGCAAAAAAGCTGATTCTATGATCCAGCCACCTCAGCAGCCTCGGCTTCGGGACCGTGTAGATATCCCCGATGCGGATAAATGGCATATCCCCGGTAAACCAATCCTACCTGAAACAGCGCTACGGGCCAGATTCGGCGATCTGAGGAGACTTCATGACGATGTGCTGCGGGTAGAGAAAGGCCTCATCGCCTCGAAAGATCCAGGATACCCACTCTACGTGGTTAATGTTCCGCAGCAAATGTCGTACGTCAATGGCTTCCCCGCGGATAAGTTCTTCCTCCGATTCGATTACATATTCGACATGTTTCACGTGAAGAAGCTGGATTTTACTTTTGTCCGCCTTTATGCCTTGCACATGAGCTACATCATTGGGGTTGAGCAGATAGCTCATATCTGTGTCGCTGACCCGTACTACATGCACGAGGCCTTCTTGGGAGTCTGTGCACAGCATCGTGAATACGCGAGGGATTACATCGTCAGTTTCATGCTCGCCAATAAGGACAAGGAGGCGATTCTCGTGCCTTATCATCCCGTGTAAGTCATCCGCGCTGCTATCCTTCCTTCGATTTCAATAATTCATTTGCACGGTGGAGGCTAATTAATTTGAGGTGTACTTATTTTGCGCAGCGGCGGGCGCGCCGTCCTCATCATCCTCTACCCCCGATTCTCCCACGCTCTTTACTTGGACTCGTCGAAGAACATTCACAAAAAGGATTACACCCACATCAAAGATGTTCTCGACGGTGCTATGTTTTACTACCAAGCAAGGGGTGGAGATGTTAGGGACAAGAAGAAAAGGGGCGGCAGGCACGCCTTCAGCCATAAGACCGACTTCTGCTGCATCCAGCAACCGAACGATTCTCTTAATGATGGATTCTATGTCCTACACCACATGCTGGAGTACCGACGGGATCACCAGAACCTTCACATGGCACCTAGATCTAGCGATGCCCATATTCTGCAATGGGCAAAGGACATAGGAGATATTGAGGATCATCGACTTCGAGCTGAGTTCTATAACATCCAGCACGAACTTGCCCAAATCATCATGAATGAGGTCGTCGGAAAAACAGGGATGTTCCATGCAGAAGGACAAATGTCGCGGGAAGACGTCCGAACATGGATAGCCTCTCAGCGTCTCGACATGAAGCCTTTCACAAAGCTCGATGACTATCTCCCTGACTTGGATGGATGGCACGACATGCTGGAGTGATTGTCGATATATGACAATGTGTCCGTTTAGTCCATAGTTTCTTTTATGACAAAACTTTGAGTTATGCACGGTGAAACTTTATTTGTGATGTAATTAAACCGTCCTCCTCGACTAGCGAAAATCACTCTAGTTAGGTCATTTGGGTACGATGAACTTTGTTATTTATGCTTATGATATGTTGTTTCTATTTTTGCCAAGTCTGTCTCTTTGTGTTGCTCAACTATATATGTTGCATATCATCGACTCATGTGACGATGCAGGTGCATAGATCATAAATGGCGAAGAAGTGCTACGCCAGGAGTATATATACGACAAGTGGCCGGAGTGAAAGGCCTAGGTGTACCGGTTTTCGGTTTCCGAGCGACACGCAGTACTTAGTTTAGGTTCACGCTAATGCGAGAGAGGGATACGAACTCATGTACTCAAAGTGATAGCTATTCTCATGTATATCATTGTTTAGATGGATGACGATGTATTTGCAAGTAATCGAGACTTGTATCGCTATTTTCGAGATTGATGACGAGATCGAGACCACTTTGTGTTGGATGATGATTATGATGATGACATGATTTGATGAGACTAATTGTATGTATATGCTATCATTTGTATGTGGATGATATGCTAAAGATTATTGTATAAAGCCTATTAAAATGCAAAACAAATAAAAAACAAATCTGCAGGGAAAAAAACTAATAAAACTAGTAGTAGCGAGGGGGGGATTTAGCAGTAGCGCCGGCTTACCAGTAGCGCTTACAACGAAACAGCGCTGCAGCTAATACCAGTAGCGCCCTTCCCAAAACCGCGCTGCAGCAATTCGTGTGTAGCAGTAGCGTGTGTCAACACGCGCTACTGCTACACGTTAGCTGTAGCGCCTTATTAGTAGCGCCGGTACCCGCGCTACTGAGGGTGCCCAAACCCGCGCTGCTGCTAGGCTTTTCCCTAGTAGTGTCAAGAGATAAAGTCCCAATGGGGAAGAAGACCTCCTTTTATAGGTGGGGAGAAAATCCAACCGTTATCCCCTCACTCAGCCCGCACGACACGGTACTACCACAGGGAGCTGCGGTACTACCGCGGTTGGCCGCGGTACTACCGCTGCAGGTTGCGGTACTACCGCATGTGCAGCTCTGGCCAGATGAAGGCCTGTTGCACAGGGCAACGAGCGATAGAACCGCCGGAGCGGTACTACCGCGCGCCCCTACGGTACTACCGTAAGGCAGGCAACACTAGGCGCAGAGAAGGCACGAACGTAAAAAATTACTTCCGTACCTACTTCCGCTGAGAGAGGACCTGCGCAAAACTCCGGCACGGTACTACCGCACACGAAGAGCGGTACTACCGCGTAGGGCGCGGATGTAAAAAAATTACATCCGCCCCTACTTCCGCTCATGCTGCTAAGCCTGGCCAGAGCCCACGGTACTACCGCGCTTGCGGCGCGGTACTACCGCGTAGGGCGCGGATGTAAAAAATTACATCCGCCCCTACTACCGCTCGAGCAGCTACGCCTGGCCGGAGGCCACGGTACTACCGCTCCCACAGAGCGGTACTACCGCAAGGGCCTGCGATACTACCGCTCCGGAGAGCAGTACTACCGCATGCCCCAAATCAGCAACACTAGGAGTCCTTCATTTTGCAGAGAAGACAACAGAGGGAAACACTAAAACCAGAACTGCCATAACTTCTGCAAATGAGCTCCGAATTGAGCAAACTCAAGCTTGTCGGATAGAGGAAGACGAGTAGCATCAAAACAGTGAGGGGAGGTATGCCTAACAAGAGAGGAGAGAAACCTCCAACAGAGAAGAACCGGCAGAGCCTCCAACATCGAAAACATCATAGAAGATGCATGTAAACTCCGTTTTCGATGAACTCGAGCTTGTCATGAAAATGACCAAAAGCTCCAAATCTCACAAGGAGAAGAACCAAACAAGAACCAATAAAGATGATGCAAGGATGCAATGGTTTGAGCTCTCTACGAATGATATGATCAAGCAACTCATCGAGAGCCCCCCTTGATAGTATGGCAATCGATCCTATAACCCGGTCTCCCATAACTACCATGAGACCGGTAAAATAGAAAACCTATCAAGGGCAAACCTTTGCCTTGCACAAAGTCCACTTGAGCTAGATGATGATGATCTACTCCTCCTCAAGATGGACCACCTTTCTTGATTGCGTTGGCTCGATGAAGACTAGTTGATTGCTCCCCCATACTCCACTATGGGTGAGCCACTCTTCGGCTCATCTTCACAAGACCATTGACACGACAATGGATGGCAAGATTCAAGCACTTGATCTCTTCATGATGCTCCACTTGAACTTGCACACGGCAATCTTGATGACGATCACCACTTGATATCATCCTTTCCATGGGTTGTATGATATCTTCCTCTTGATGCAAGCCCATGGATACGTACCTAACCCCACATAGAACTCTCACATAGACCATGGGTTAGTACACAAAGTGCAATGGACAATGCTTACCATACCATGGGATCACTTGATCCCACTTGGTACATCTTCTACGCTTTGTGAGTTAATCAACTTGATTCACTACTGACTTAGTTTTGATCAACCTTGAATCTTTGCAACTCTCTTCATTTGGATGATGTATTGAAGGTAAACATGAATGATCACACAACCTTCTTCTTCAAGACATGCTTGCAATAAGCTCAACACCCGCATGACCAATCTTTGGATAATTCCTTAATAGCACCTTGGTCAACTCATAAACTCCTTGAAACCAACACATGGACTTCAAGAAAAGCCTATGGACAAATCCTTCAAATATAACTCAAGACAACCATTAGTCCATAGAGATTGTCAGCAATTACCAAAACCAAATATGGGGGCACCGCATGTTCTTTCACCTCCCCAACGAGGGACGCCGAAGGGTCCAAGAAGGGAAGGACCCATCCCCCGGACTGCTCCGCCAGCGTCGGCGACAGCGACGAGGGGTGGCCCTCAAGGGCCAAGCCCCTGGCAAGATCGTAAGTATCCGGACTCCTGGATGATTTATAATTTTTCTTTTTGCCACATGGTGTCTTTCTAATGCCGCATACAACCTGTAGTCCGCCCAAGGACGATCTTCCCGCTTCGTCGAGCGGGTCCTTGGGCACGTCGGATATGGATTCTCTTCCGACCGCCTCCACCCCTCGTGACGCTGACGACGTCGAGGTGGGATCCCAGGAAGGGACCCGCCGAGAGGAGGAGGCCCCGGAGGTGCTGCAGGGCAACCTCCCGGACTTTGCACTGGACTCCGCACCGGAACTTGCAGTGGTTCCGGAGTCCGGCGAGCGGCCCCTTCGTAAGAAGGGCAAGACTGTGACGCCGGCGGCCTCCGTCCAACCGGAGGCGCCGGATAACTTGCTGGAGGCGCTCAACGACGCTTCCATCGAAGAAGAACACCGCACTGTCATGAGTGCGGTGATTCAGAAGGTTCAGCTCGCCAAGAGCGGGTTGACCGAAGCCTGCAGCAGCCATCTAACAGGCTTTGAGGTAAGAATTTTAAAATGTGTAATATAATACCGCATAGACAGTAGCCCCTGATGCTCGGTTCGGTATTTAATTGATAAGGCAAATCTTTTGCTTCCGTTTTGAAAACAAAACCTCACAATAAACTAGTAAGTCTGTGTGCATCAATCAACAAGAGTCAATTACACCGGTGGTGCTTAAACTTGACGTAAACGGCCACTTTGGTGCTAGAACTTGTGGCATACATTGAACGGGTGCCATAACTTGGCTCGGGTGTGCAAATACAGTGCTAACCGCACTTGGATATGAAATCAACGTTGGCTTGGCCACCAGACTAGAAATGTGTGGCCTATTCTTTTTTCTTTTTGCAAAAAAACCTTGAATTTCTTTATTTCTCACAAAAAAGACCATGTCCACATGGTAGATGGTATTTCATTTTGTTTATTGTATGACAGGTGAGTCCTGATGTGAATCCTACACTCCAACACGTGACCTTTATTTTGAGAATTTAACACGCGACCTACTGTTAGGGCGCTCGCGCTCATAGCCACTGCACCAATTACATTCGGATGTCTAACAAGGATAACAGCCGTTAATGTAGTATAAGGATGATACACGTGGGGGCTTAAATTGGCTGCAGATAGTGCATCCCATTTGCACGCACTGGTTCTTTTTGAAATATTTGTGAAACGTAAGTAATTAAAATAATGTTCAAATATTTATTTTTTTATAAATATTATACATACAAACAATGATTAGTAGATAAAAACATTTAAATATATTCATGTCTATTATATAAAATTGTTTATTAAATTCAGATATTTAAAATGTTTATTTAATAGAAATATATACATGTGCTGCTTATATTTAATATTCAAATTGATGAATACAAAAATTCATCTAAAGTTGTGAAGACTGAATGGTGTAGCAGCCAGACTGTGACATGGGCAAGGGTCGTTCGAGACGTGGAGGCCTCCTTTTGTCTTGTTATTAATTCTCAGTATGTACACACGGAGCCCATTGGCCATAGAGTCGAAAAAACTGAAATGCCATCTTCCAACGTCGACCGGGCCTTTTTGTGGGGAAAATTAATTCAAGGGGGTTTACGCAAAAAAAAAATAGCCACACGCCCTCCTGTCTGCCTTCGGGTCACTGACGCGGGGCCGATGCCATGTTGGCGCGCCTAATCAGCGGCTCGGGCGTACACAGCCGAGGTTTGCACCATATTTGCACGCCCGAGCCAAGTTGTTACACCAGTTCGATGTATGCCGCAAGTTCTAGTATCAAAGTGACCGTTTGCGCCAACTTCAAGCACCACCGTTGTAATTGACTCATAAGTAAACGTAGTGAAACTTTGTACTGAAAATTGACAGAGATGAAAAATATCAGAGTTCTCTAATATTGAGTTGAGTTCATCCACCGGCTCTACTCATCCTGGCTACAGAACCCACTGCTTCGAGTCATACTTGGTGGATGCACATGCTCTCTTGTGCCGGCCATTGCTGTGGATCATCTGCTGGGTGGCTGCAGTAGAGGTAGTCGGAGCAGCAGCGGCCGTGACATGTGCCGACGAGTCATCTGGCCATCATCAGGTGAACGTGAGCACGAAATGGGTCAACAACATTAGAGCAAAAAAGAATCAATAAACGAGATAATCAGGCGGCCGAAGCGCGCCCCATGCCCTCGGCGCCGCTCTCCTACTACCTCGCCAGCGTTCGTACCCCTCCAGCGCGTGCTCCGCGCGCCGCCTCACACGCTCCTCGGGCCCCAGGACATGCTCGTCGGCGGCGAGCTCCGCATTTGCCTCAGCGTCTGTCGCGCGCTGCACGGCGGCGAGCTCCGCCTTCGCTGCCTCCAGCTGCTCCCGCAGCGCCGCGACCTCCGCGTCCCGCGCCGCCAGCTTCTGCTCCAGCTCCAGCGCGTAGCCCAGGGAGAACGACGCGTAGTTCGCCGCCTGCAAACAGACAGTGCGGTCGACTGGACTCCCGACAGCCCGATGAAAAATTAGCCGTCGCATTTGCCGGCAAGACATACCTGCAGAATCGCAGCGTAGCTTGACCTGACGACGTCGGAGGGCTCCTTCGCCGCGAACGCGCGCTCCAGCGGCGGCGCCACGGCGCCCTGCAGCCGCTCCCGTGCAGCCTCCTAGCCCGTGGCGTCTCGGTCGTGCCTGCTCGGGAAATGTTGTGGCTTCCTTGGGAAGCCCGGCGGTGGCGAACACATGCCGGACAGCAAAGAATGAGCTGAACTGTCCTCGCCGTTGGCTCCTTCCAGGCCCCTCTTCTTCCCGCACAAAGGAAGCGGCGCTGGTGCATTGCTGCCCGGCTCGGCTTTCACCTTCCTCGCCGACGCTGACGCTTGCGCGGCCGCCTTCTCCGCAAGCATAGTCTTCATCATGTCGTAGACGGAGGGATCCATACCTAGATAGGAGTAGCACGAAACAGCAAGATGAGCGCTCGAAAAAACAGGGGAATCAGAGGGATTTCGATGTTCAGTTACCTTTGGAGCTGGAATTGACACGAGTAGTGGTAGAAGAAGAAGGCGTCAGAGGTGGCGTCGGAGATGCGGCAGTACCCATGGCGATTGCACGGTTGCCATCACACAGACATGTCTTGATATCAACGCCGCCGCCGCCGTAAGCGCGCAATAGCTTCACCGCGGATTTATTTTCCTCACTGGTGAGGGCCGGATTTATGAAGGAGCTCATGGACGACTTACCCCACTCCACGGGGCAAGGCCACGGCTCCGGCGAAGAGAGGAAGAAATACAGTTTCTTCCAGTCCATGGGTGTCCCTGGCATCCCCGTGAAGCGCAAGACCTTTCCCTGGCCTGGAAATGGTAACATCCTTTGTGCTTCTTGCTGCTGATGGACAGCACGAAGAAGCGCCGGAACACGGCGAGCGACGGCGGCACGCCGGCGGAGTTGCAGAGCGCGAGGAATCCCGTCATGGCTCACCACGCGTTGGGCATGAGCTGGGCCGGCGCGATGCCGAAGTGGACGAGCACCTCGCAGAAGAAGCTGGGCAGCGGGACGCGCATCCCCGCCTCCAGCGCATGCGCGTAGACGCAGATGGACCCCGGCGGCGGCCGCGTGCAGGCGCGGCGGTCGTAGCCGGCGGGGCGCGCGACGTACACGCTCGGGATGCCGTGCTTCTTGCGGAGGTCGTCGACGTCGGTCTGCGTGCGCAGGGAGGACACGAGGCGCACATCGCCGCTGGACTCGACGGCACCACAGCTTCAGCCTCATCGATTTCGGCAGCGGTGGCGACGCCGTTGTCCGGGTCGACGGAGGACGAAGGCATCGCGCGCGTCTCCTGCACCCACTGCTGTTGTCCTGTGGCAGGGGCGGTGCGCAGCAAAAAGATGGAAATGTGCGTACAAAGTGCAATGACTCCTTTGGACTTTGTTGGTTGGTCTTTATTTTTCCCGGGACGCTCCTAGGTGTTTGTGAGGTGTTTCTATGTAAACTTCCAGTTGCCTCGAGATAATATTTGGGTCAGTCGATTTTTCACAAGAAGAAAGCAGCCGCCGGAGGAAGGAGTGGCCGTCGGCTCGCCGGAGAAGCTCTATTGGGTCTTGGCGGGTGTCTATCTTAGGATGTCAGGCTCGCCCGATGTCTATCTTAGGTTGTCAGGCTCGCTCGGTGTCTATCTTGAAGGGGTGCAGGCTCGGCGGAAAAAATCTACTCACCGACAAGGTTAAAGGGATGGTCGGAGCCAACGACGGAGCTACGTGGCCCTCCAGCCTAGTTAAAATATGTGAGAGTATTTTTGGAGACAATTAGGAGAAATAGTCCCCTCCACCCCCCACCCCCATCCCCCCCCCCCCCCCCCCCCACCCCAAAAAGAGGATCTTACAAAGGTCCACCATTGGTCGGAGCGGCGGTTGAGGGAAGGGCGGGCGATGGAGGCCGGTGGTAAGTGTGGCGGTTTCAAGGAAGAAGATGAACATAAGGTTGGGCAGAAGAATAAGGAAAGCGGTCTAGCCATTCATTTTGCGTCTGACGGTTTAAAACGAAGTGACTGGCCCAAAAATTATTTTCAGTCGAGTGACAACTAGTCACTCCCTAAAGCTTATAATACCTCACAAGTAACAACAGTGATAATAAGATAGAGAATGAGAAATGGATAGATTCACGAATAGAAGGTAGAGAATGAGAAACTAAAATTTATGAATGATTGCGGAAGAAATGGTGTGAGTGTTTAGTGTTACAAAAAGGATCATGCGAAAATACAATATATGTGAATCATGAACCTATGACAAACTTGTGTGTAGGTGCCATAGTAGTTGGGTTTTTTTCCTCATCTTTTGAGTGTGTGTGTGTGTGTGTGTGCGCGCGCGCGCAATAGTTACAATTTCGAGATGTATACTTTCAAATGGATTGTCTATAGAAAACAAATGTATTAGTTCAAAAAAAACCTTGTTCTCTTCGGGACAATAGATGAATTGACAGCCTGACATATCACATTGTTGGATTCCTATGTGTGCTCTGATGAGCTTAATTAGGGATCGTTTCTTGCACAAATGTCTTGTAGGGATTATGTCTCACATGTGTGGAGCACTCAGAGAGTGTCAAAACTCTCTTAATGGTTAGGATTGCTTTGTCTGGCCCGACGCTTTCGCCCCCAAAACCCTCTATTGCTTTGCTAATACTTCTTTCATTTCAATCTCATTAGTGTAAAAAATGCTCTTATATTATGGAATGAAGGGAGTAAATTTTTGAATAACCTTCTTTGCTAATAAATAAGCCATCGTTGTTATTTCATAGAGAGAGGAGTACTCGAACCGATCACACCCAAAACATCCTAGTAGTATATGTAGCTAGTTCGCGAGTTTCTTTGTCATTGGACAAGAAAAAGACTAAGACGGGGCATGTCATATTTTCCTCTCGAAAAGGGAATGGATTCCACTATCAAAGGATAACGAGCGGACCAATGAAAGCTGAAAAAATTCCACATAACACTGCCGCAAGAGGCTAACAGGAAACCGAAAACAAAGAGGCGTGTGTATTTGCATGAGAAACTTATGGATTGTCCCATTTCTTATGGATCCCCCTTCTACAATCGGTTTAAAAGGATTTGATATGTGCATTTATGTGTACTCCATCTAAAACATCAATCGACATCATAATTCACATGTGATAAGATCAAGTACATAGGGTGACATAAGCAGGCTATAAGGACTAGAGTATTATATCTTTGCTTAGATGGAGAAGAGAGAATAGGAGAGAGAAAGGAGGCGGGCTGTAGAATAAGAGCCGGCTATAGCACGAGACTCAAGTCACTTTGTGAGAATGTACGATGGGCCAACTACTAATAAAGTACTACATATGTAAATCTTACTATTGTACAAACCGGCTATTAGGTTGACTCTAGATGGCATGACAACTTCTTATAGCCAACTGTTGGCTATATTATTAACCATGCCCCCCCTGAGGAAAGGAAGTGTCTAGGACAAATGTGAGTGAAAAAATTGGAAGTTGAAGTAACTTTTGTACCACAATGCTAAATTGCAATTGCAAAATAAAAATAAAATCACAAGGACACGGATCCACCGCGCCTCATGGCCCTAAAACCATCGGAGACGAGGTTGACCGCCGGTGACGCGGGTGAGAGGCAGAGGAACCCTAGACTTTTTTGGAGAGGAGACGGCTGCGTCACGACTGCACAAACGAAACCATAATCATAGTGAAAATAGAAAAAATAAACACAAAAAACAAATGATAACGCTATCGCTCAACCGGCGGATGTTTGTGCGCGCGTCGACCTCCTCATTGGCCGGCGGATTTGATTTGGATTAAACGAGTTAGAAGCAATATCTATCCTGGTACCGTTTTGGCAAGTTGCCTTTTTTTCAATTGGCTTGACCAAAACAAATGGTCTGTTGCAGACAACTCACGACTAGCAGCCAAGCTAAGCGCCCCTATCTATAGGTCGTTGAGGGAGTCCTGGACTAGGGGGTGTCCGGATAGCCGGACTATCAATATCCGCCGGACTCCTAGACTACGAAGATAGAAGATTGAAGACTCCGGCTCATGTCCGGAAGGTACTTTCCTTGGCGTGGAAGGCAAGCTTGGCAATACGGATATGTAGATCTCCTACCATTGTAACCGACTCTGTGTAACCCTAGCCTCTCTGGTGTCTATATAAACCGGAGGGCCTTAGTCCGTAGGACAACATCACATCTCCACAATCATACCATAGGCTAGCTTCTAGGGTTTAGCCTCCTTGATCTCGTGGTAGATCTACTCTTGTACTACCCATATCATCAATATTAATCAAGCAGGACGTAGGGTATTACCTCCATCGAGAGGGCCTGAACCTGGGTAAAAACATTGTGTCCCTCGTCTCCTGTTACCATCCGCCTAGACGCACAGTTCGAGACCCCCTACCCGAGATCCGCCGGTTTTGACACCGACATTGGTGCTTTCATTGTGAGTTCCTCTGTGTCGTCCCCGATAGGCTCGATGGCATCTTCAACCATCAACGTTGTCCAGGGTGAGACTTTTCTCCCCGGACATATCTTCGTATTCGGCGGCTTTGTACTGCGGGCCAATTCTCTTGGCCATCTGGAGCAGATCGAAAGCTACGCCCCTGGCCGTCAGGTCAGATTCGGAAGCTTGAACTTCATGGCCGATGACCGCAGAGACTTGATCTTCGATGGACTCGAGCCACAGCCAAGCGCGCCGCACTGTGACGATGGGCATGATCTAGCTCTGCCGCCGGACAGTGCTTTGGTGGCCGCACTCGAATCCGCTCCGGCTACTAGCCCGGAGCCGATTGCCCATGACGAGGGCCGGTGGATAGACGCCGCCCTGGGGGCTTCAACCTCCACGGCGATGGAGCCGAATACCAATCTTGTCCCCTGCGGAACTCGTGATCCCGAGGCGCCGGACTCCGAGCCTCCCGCGCCCCTGCCAATTAAGCCGGATTGGGCGCCGGTTATGGAATTCACCGCCGCGGACATCTTTCAGCACTCGCCTTTTGGCGATATCCTGAATTCTCTGAAGCATCTCTCGCTATCAGGAGAATCCTGGCCGGACTATGGCCAGGACGGTTGGAGTTCGGACGACGAAGAAATTCAGAGCCCACCCACCACCCACTTTGTAGCCACTGTCGAGGATCTAACCGACATGCTAGACTACGACTCCGATGACATAAACGCTATGGACGATGATGCCGAAGACGATCAGGACCCAGCGCCCACAGGGCACTGGAAGGCCACCTCGTCATATGACGTTTACATGGTGGACACCCCGAAAGAAGGGAATGGCGAAGATGCAGCGGAGGCAGATTCTCTAAAGAAGCAGCCCAAACGCCGGCCTCAGCGGCGCCGCTCTAAATCCCGCCACAACAAGAATACCGATTCCGGCACAGGAAATAACAATACCCCAGAGAGTGCCGAAGACAAACCCCTCCAGCAAGACTCAGCGCAGGAGGATGCGGAAGCAAGCCCTCACGAAAGGGCGGCAGAAGAAAAGGTCGAGGATCATAACTATATACCTCCCTCCGAAGACGAAACAAGCCCCAATGAAGACGAACTCGAGGAGCCCGTCGAACAAGAGCTTTTCAAACGCAGGCTCATCGCTACAGCAAGAAGCCTGAAGAAGGAAAAACGGAAGCTCAACACAGCGGAAGACGCGCTCCGAATAAGATGGAGCAAAGTACTCAAAACCGCAGATAAACACGGCAACGGCCACCAATCGAAGAGCTACCCGAAGCGCAAGCTGCTCCCAGAATTCGATGAGGAGGCCATAAAGCCCCCACCGTCCAATGGCCCAGCCAGGTCCATCTACGGACCCAAAAAGAAAGCCCCAAGAAGCAAAGGAACACGTCAAGTGTTTGACGATAGCGGCACATACAAGTACAGGGGCGCCGCACACCCACTATGCTTCACCGACGAGGTGCTGGATCACGAATTCCCAGCAGGGTTTAAACCCATAAACATAGAAGCCTACGATGGAACAACAGACCCTGGAGTCTGGATAGAAGACTATATACTGCATATACATATGGCCAGAGGAGATGATCTCCACGCCATAAAATATCTACCCCTCAAGCTCAAAGGGCCAGCCCGTCATTGGCTCAAAAGCCTCCCAGAAAATACTGTTGGAAGTTGGGAAGAGCTCGAGGAAGCGTTTAGAGCAAATTTTCAAGGGACTTATGTCCGGCCTCCGGATGCAGATGACCTAAGTCACATAACTCAACAGCCCGGAGAGTCAGCGCGGAAATTCTGGAACAGGTTCCTTACTAAAAAGAACCAAATAGTCGACTGTCCGGACGCCGAAGCCTTAGCAGCTTTTAAGCACAATGTCCGAGACGAATGGCTCGCCAGACACCTTGGTCAAGAGAAACCGAGGACAATGACCGCATTAACAAGCCTCATGACCCGCTTCTGTGCAGGAGAGGATAGCTGGCTGGCAAGAAGCAGCACCAGCGACCCAAGTACATCCGAGATAAGAGATGGAAATGGAAAATCACGGCGCAGAAAAGAGCAGCGCCGGAAAAAAGAGAAAAGCCCAAAGAGCACGGCAGTCAACGCCGGATTTAAAAGCTCACGGCCAAATAATAAAGCTCAGCCCCTCAAGGACGACAGCGACGAACTGTCTAACCTACACAAAATTCTGGGTCGGATATGTCAAATCCACAGTACCCCCGGAAGGCCCGCAAATCACACCCACAGGGATTGTTGGGTTTTCAAACAGTCCGGCCGACTAAACGCCGAACACAAGGGGCTCGACGCGTCAAGCGAAGAAGATAAACCCCGCCAGCAGGGCACCGGAAAACAAAAGACTTTCCCACAAGGGGTCAAAGCAGTAAACTCACTTCATGTGAGGACACGGAAAAACAGCGCGGCACTTTCTAAAAAGAGCCTCGCACGGTCCAACCCAGCAGACCGTAGAGATTGGATATCAAAACCAATCACTTTCGACCACCTGGACTACTCCAGAAGTGTTCGAAACGCGGGACGGACTCCCCTGATATTGAATCCGGTAATAGACGGACCACAATTCACAAACGTCCTAATGGACGGAGGCAGCGACTTAAACCTGCTATATTCAAACACAATCCGTTGGATGGGGATAGACCCTACCAACATTCGACACAGCCGCACTTCCTTTAAAGGAGTTACGCCAGGCCCTTACGCCAAGTGCACAGGCTCGATATTACTAGAAGTCGTGTTCGGGTTGCCGAACAATTTTCGACGCGAAAAGTTAATTTTCCATATCGTCCCATTTAAAAGTGAATATCAAGCACTATTGGGACGAAAGGCTTTTGTCCGCTTCAACGCCATACCACATTACGCGTCTCTTACACTTAAGATGCCCGGTCCACATGGCGCCATTTCAGTGCGAGGATCACTTAAAGACCCCGGACTCGGATAGACGAATCCGGACTCAACAGGCTAGGGGCTCCCTAGCCGCATGCCCTTCTCACGGGGGGCTGTGCGCACAACCAACCGTGGTTTCATATAAACCTTGATTTAATTATTTATATTCATTCTTCTGTACATTTTTTGCACGAGCTGTTTCTACAACTAAACGTTCCTCTTTTTCTACAGATGAACAACGTGCTTACCCATCCAGGATAATGGCGCAACGGAGACACAGGCGCAGACGTGCAGTAGGGACCCGTTGCAAGGATTCTTTTCAGATTAAGACCCTACGTAGACCTTTTTTATCACTGTCTCTTGTTGTTACTCTCCCTTGGCTTCCTTCCATAGCCAAAACGGAGCCTGGCGCCTTGGCATCGGCCGCGTCAGAAGACCATGCCCATACCTGGACACTAGGGGCTTAGGGCATAATTCTGCCCATTATTATAAAGTCCGAACACCTTCGGGAGTGTTCGGCGTCTCGAGTTAGGCATTATATGCATCAGCTCCGAATCATGTCTTTGGTCAAATGTTGGGTTTGCCCGGCTCCTGAGTTTTGCTGCCTTACGTTCCGTATCATCGGCTAACGCGGCACCAGGAGAACTACTGCAATTGTGCCCCAGTTCGGCTGGGCGAGCACCTCAGTAGAGAAAGCCGAAAACTGACTGTCATGATACAGCGAGAGTCTGGTCAGCCACTTGATCGACCATTGGAATGTTTAGAATTCCCCGCTTTGACGAAGGACCGTTTCCCGGTCAGGCACATACGCACCCCGAATCCGGAGTTGTGCGGTGTCATCAGGGGCTATATCGTAGCCCCACCCTCGAGCTCCATGGGCTAAGTGAAAGAAATAAAGCATCATAGTCCGGATTGCCTCGTTCGCTACGCTACCACCTCCTTATAACAGGACCGAGACGTCGGATTAAGTGTGAAAAAGCGCTATTTTGCGAACACCCCAGCACCTTGTGCAAGGGGGCTGAAGCCGAAGACTGCATCTTTCAGGTTATACACAAGTATACGCAAACGGCCGCACAGGAGAAGTTTTACTACTTGGAAGCACAAGTATAAAAAGCATTCATACTATAATCATTGATCTACAAGTCAATGCGTTCAATTGAACGTTACATTCTTTGAGCACTGCGACTCTATTATACGAGCGCCACGCATAACTTCCCCGAAATAATGCTCGGCAGGAAGCCGGTTTCCATCCGAACCCTGGGCAGCAACAGCGGTGGCATCCATCTCCGGACACTGCGCCTTTACACGGGCCAGAGCCATCCGCGCGCCCTCGATGCAGGCCGACCGTTTCATCTCCTTGATATGCGGCACCGCCCCAAGGAACTGCTGCAGTAGGCCGAAGTAGCTCGTCGCCTTGGACCTCTCTGGCCATACATGGGCCACGATGTCAGTCATAGCCAGCCCGGACAGTCTATTCAGTTCGGCCCATTCGGCCAACCTGTCCGTCAGCGGAAGAGGGCGATCCGGACTGTGGAATTGAGTCCAATACAACTCTTCCGCCTCGTGATGCCCCTGGCTCCGGAAGTGCTTAACGGCATCAGCCGCACTCGCAGCCAAGTCCATATACGGATCCTCCGAACTCCACAGCCGCTCAAATTGAGCGTACTTGGCATCCATAAACCGGCGACGCATGAGAAACGGCTTGCCAGCCGCGATTTCTCCGGCTTGGCGCAGCTCCTCCTTCATAGCCCGCATTGCAGAACGGACATCCTTGGCTTCGATGGTGGCCTTCTTAAGGTCTTCCCGCTCTGATAAGCGCTCCTTTTTAAGAGCCTCATTGCGGTCGGTAGCATCCTTTAATTTCTTGGCCAATTCGGCCACCTACGCCCTGCTTAGGAGTGCGCCGCCTTCTCGGCCTTCAACTCTTCGGCCGCCCTCGCGGCAGCCACGTCACTCCTTCGGGCTTGCTCCTTAGCCAGAGCAAGTTCGGCCCGAAGGCTCTCCACAGCAGCAGCACTATCTGTATTAACAGCATATAACTTATCAGAGGCGGGCTTGGACCCACTCAATAAAGCAGCTGCGGAGAATTTATTTACCTTGCGACTCGTCAAGTCGCTGATTGACAAGGGCGATGTCAGCATCTGCCACGTCAAGTTGTCGACTTAATTCGACAAACTCACTAGTCCGGCTGGCCCCCGGACTATCCGCCACCTGTATCAGAGCGGCGGTATTCATTGCCTGAGATGTTGAGATTTTGATCCTCGGCACGCTGTCGTTTTCGACAACCTACCGAGTCTCAGGGGCTACTGAAAGTGCAACTAATCCCCGGGTGGTTTTGGTAATTAATAACAACATATATATCATTGAACTGATAGTTTCTTGAGAATCATTTCAGAAAGTTCAGTGATATGGGTATGGCAATGACTGAAGATGTGGACCCCTCAAAATGCTAAGGCAAGCATTGGCAAAAGCTCAAGACTCCATTTTTGGTTTAGTGATCCAAGATCACATTGAGTCTATAGGAAAGCCAATACTATTAAAAGGGGGTGAGGTTATGATAATGATCTGGTTGCTCAAAGTGCTTAGTGATACATCTCCTAAACTATCAGCACCTTTCACTTCCATAATACACTCATAAGTAATCTCGGTCCCACCGATTTCCTAAACTCAGTCACACCGAGATGAACCACCTCAGCCACAAAGCCAAACCCTAGAAATTTCGGATTTTCCGATTCTGAACTCGGTCTCACCGAAACTGGTGTTGCCAAGCTTCTGTAACCTTCTGTCATCAAATCGGTGTCACCGAGATGATGAAGTCGGTCCCACCGAGATTGGCAAACCCTAGTCTTTGGAAGAATCGGACTCACCGAGATTGTATTTTCGGTCCCACCGAAAATCCCAACGTTCACAAGTTTTGAACTTTCGGTCTCACCGAGTTGTCAACTTCGGTCTGACCGAGATTGGTCAAATGTGTGTAACGGTTGGATTTTGTGTGGAGGCTATAAATACCCCTCCACCCCCTCTTCATTCGTGGAGAGAGCCATCAGAAAGAACTACCACTCCTACCTTACATTTCTGAGAAGAGAACTACCTACCCTTGTGTTGAGATCAAGTTGCTCCACTCCCACCATATGAAACTTGATTTCTAGCCTTCCCAAGTTGCTTTCCACTCAATCCTTTCTTCCACCACAGCCAAATCAGTGAGAAGAGTTGAGTGTTGGGGAGATTATCATTTGAAGCACAAGAGCAAGGAGTTCATCATCACCAACACCATCTATTACCTTTTGGAGGGTGGTGCCTCCTAGATTGGTTAGGTGTCGCTTGGGAGCCTCCGTCAAGATGTGGAGTTGAACCAAGAAGTTTGTAAGGGCAAGGAGATCGCCTACTTCGTGAAGATCTACCCCGAGTAAGGCTAGTCCTCCGTGGGCGTATGCCATGATGGCATAGACAAGGTTGCTTCTTCGTGGACCCTTCGTGGGTGGAGCCCTCCGTGGACTCTCGCAGTCGTTACCCTCCGTGGGTTGAAGTCTCCATCAACGTGGATTGACGATAGCACCACCTATCGGAACCACGAGAAAAATCTCCGTGTCTCCAAATTGCGTTTGCTCTTCTCCACCTCTCTTTACTACATGTGCAATTTACTTTCCGCTGCATATACTCTAGAATTGCATGTGTAGGGTGATACTTGACTTGATCATCATTGTGAACTTGCCAAAAAACTTGTCTTTATCAAAAGGCTAAATTTTTATATTGTCAAGTAGTCTAATCACCCCCCCTCTAGACATACTTTCGATCCTACAAGTGGTATCAGAGCTTTGGTCTCCATTGTATTGGTTTCCATTGCATTGGACTCCATAAGCTTGGTTTCACAACCTAGGAGAGTATGGCGTCTAGTGAGGGTAATTTTCGTAGAGGTCCTTACTTTGATGGTTCAAATTTTGCTAGTTGGAAGCATAAAATGAAAATGCATATTCTTGGACATAACCCTGCCGCATGGGGCATTATTTGTGTTGGTTTGCAAGGTGAGTTCTTCGAGGAAGGAAAAGTTCCGGATCGTGAAGCTACAGCAGATGAATTGCGGATGTTGCAAAACAATGCTCAAGCTTGTGACATTCTCTTCAATGCTTTGTGTCCCGAGGAGTTCAACAAAATCAGCCGTCTTGAGAATGCAAAAGAGATTTGGGATACTTTGGTCGAAATGCACGAAGGTACCGAGTCCGTGAAGGAATCAAAGCTAGATGTTCTTCAAGGTCAACTTGACAAGTTCAAGATGAAGGAAGGTGAAGGAGTCGCTGAAATGTACTCTAGGCTTGCTCTCATCACAAATGAGATTGCCGGCTTAGGAAGCGAAGAAATGACCGACCGATTCATCATCAAGAAGATTCTCAGAGCTTTGGATGGAAAGTATGACACTGTGTGCACTTTGATCCAAATGATGCCAAACTACAAGAATCTCAAGCCAACCGAAGTCATTGGAAGAATTGTTGCTCATGAGATGACACTTAAAGATAAGGAAGAGCTTCACAACAAGTCAAGTGGGGCTTACAAAGCTACAATTGATGCTCCCACAACCTCAAGTGACAAGCTAGTTTCCAATGAAGAGATAAGCCTAATGGTGAAGAACTTCAACAAATTCTACAAGAGTAGAAGCAAAGAGAGAAGCTCAAAGTCTAGATCATATGATGAAAAGAGATCTTCTAGTCGTGATCGAAACTTCTACAATTGTGGAAGACCCGGACACTACTCAAATGAGTGTTCGGCTCCCCACAAGAGAAGAGAAGAATCTCCAAGAAGAAGAAGCTCAAGAGAAGAGTCACCTCGGAAAGAGAGAAGGAGTAGAGATGATCGTTATGAACGAAGACCCTCTCGGAGAAGCAACGATTCGGAGAGGAAAGACAAGTCATCAAAGAGCTACACAAGAAGAAAACATCAAGCTCATGTAGGTGAATGGGTCTCCGGCTCCGACTCCGACAATCATTCCGAAAGAAGCTATCACTCCAACTCCGACTACAGTCAAGATGAAGGTGTTGCCGGTCTTGCTCTCGTGTCCTCCAACTCCAACTCCTATGACATATTTGATTCACCAAATGAGGGAATTGGAAGATGCTTCATGGCTAAAGAACCCAAGGTATCACACCCTGAATTTATTGACTTTGATAGTGATGAGGATGACTTGCTTGGTGAAGATGAGCTTTTACATGATAAATCTAGTGAGCCAAGTAATGATGAACATGCTAGTAGTCTTTATAGTCGAGAAGAGTCGAATGACAATGCTATGAAGGAGATTGAGCGTCTAACTAAAGAACTAAACACTCTTAAGTTAGCTCATGAAACAACTCAAGAAGATCATAGAGAGCTCCTAAGATCTCATGAGAAGCTACGCTTCGAGAAGCTCAATCTAGAGCAAGAACATGAGTTTCTAAAAGCTATCAATGACGATCTTCGAAAGAAGAGTTTTTCATATCTTGCCAAACGACTTCTCTTGTCTAATTTCTTGCCACCTATTAAAACTAAGCATGACAAGCATAAGAAAAATTCTTCATCTAGTAGTAACAATAACCATGCCAAATCCAATATTGTTGCTTCTAGTAGTTCTCTTGATTCCACTAACAATGTTTCAAGCCAAGTTACACTTGAGCAAGAAAATAGTTTATTGAAAGGGATTATAGAGAAAGGTGTCTACAAGAGCCTTGCTGGAAGCAAGAACTTTGAGGAAATTGTTCGCAAGCAAGGAAGGCACCGGAAGAATCAAGGAATTGGTTTTGAGCGAAAGTTCAACGCCGAGGGTGTTGAATGGGAAGAAGGTCAATATCCCACTCCAAAGTTTGTTTCTCAAAAGGAGAAGTATGATCCTACTTCTTCAAATGTGGAACAAGCTCAAGATGATCTTCCACCACAAGACCACAAGCTAAAAGGCAAGGACAAGCTTCAAGAGGAGATTGATGCATTTATTGAAGCACCTAAAGCCATGGTCAAGTGGGTTCCCAAGGAAACGTCAAGTTCTACTTCAAGCTCAACTACAACCCCAAGGATTCCCATCAAGATGATGTGGATCCCGAAGAAGAAGAACTAGAGAGTTCTTGAGGGTGACTCCGCCAACATACTTCACTCACATTCATTTTGGCAAGAACTTGTGCAATCAACTTCCACATCTTGCACTAGTTCATGGAGTCACAAACCCTCTTGTTGGTAAGTCAAGGGACAAGGTAATCATTGCTTTCATCGACATCATCTATTGTGTACTTCAATCTATGTCCATGGATATCCTTGTTTGTTCCTTGTGGGACTAACCCATGTAGGTATTGAAAGTGCCCGAATCCAAAGGATTGCTCCCAACTCTTGATGATCTTCATCAACATTGAGCATCCACATCTTCAACATCTACATGAAGTCTTCTACGACAACCCAAGGTTAGTTTGACCCTTTAAAAGGGGTTCTCACATCTAGGGGGAGCTTTGCTCTAAAGAATTGAGCTAAAGCATCTTCAAATGATGTGAACACATTAATGCTTTATGTAAAAGTGGTAACCCCACTTGTGCTTAAACGATGAGTATGACCTATGATCAAATGTTCTCATTTGACTCCTAAGTCAATATACTCATATATAGATGACCTAGTCATCGACAAATTGTGTGATAGAAGCTAGAGTTTGATTGTGCATGTTTGACACATATTTCATTTGCTATCTTATTGTGTGAGCATGTTGGATGCATGATTTTATCCATTCGAGGACATCCATTTGTTGCTTTGGTCTTTTGGATTTTTTTTACCAAATGGATGGACAAGAATGCCTAAGTTCCTTCCCTAGCTATCTATGCTTTCTTGTCTCAAATTCTATTCATGCTTATATCACAAACTTTGAACAAGTCAATTTCGGACTCACCGAGTGAGGAGCACTCGGAGCCACCGATCCGTCAAGGGCTTAACTTCCAAAACCTTCTAAGTGATTTCGGTCAGACCAACCCACTCAAACTCGGTCAGACCGAAAGCATTTGGATTGATCTAGGTTTTCACCTCGGTGAAACCGAGTTGCAAATTTCGGCGTGACCGAAATGTGTAACTGCCCTGCAGTTATCCATCTCGGTGCCACCGAGTTTTACAACTCGGTCCCACCGACAGCAAAGGAGTATATATACTCTGAGGGCAGCGCGCGTTGATTCCTACTTCAAAACGCCTCGCCCCCACACCCCTTGCTGCCGTCGCCGTGGTCTCCGGATCGTCTCCGTCGTCGCCTGTGCGCCCTTGCCGCAGGTCTCCGTCGCCGTCAACGGACATTCTCTCCGCGCAGTTGCTGCCGTAGAGGAACTCCACCAAGTTAGGGTGAGTTTCGATCCCACTCGTGCTCCATTCTCCGATTCAATGCACGATTGGTTTGCCTAGCATCTTGCCACGTTTGAGATCTTCCTATACACCAGATTAGTTCGTTAGAACGAAATTCGAGTAAAAGTTTTAGGGTTAGGTTTCCGCCGAACACATCTCGGTGAGACCGATTTTACATTCTCGGTATGACCGATTTGGCCTCTGGCCATTGCACTGCACTTTTCGGTCCATCCGAGTTGTGCAAATCGGTGTGACCGAAATGAGGATTTAGTGAAACCCTAATGTTTTCGGCAGGACCGAAACCCATTTCAGTCCAACCGAAAGTGGTGTGAATGGTTCTGTTTGAACACTTCGGATTCACCGAATTTTAAACTCGGTCTGACCGAAATGCATTATGTGAAAACCTAAAACTGAAATTTGAACTCATTTGTTTGCAAAATCTTCTGCAGTTTGTGATAACTCTTCTACTCTGCCTACACCTTATCTATTCACAGGTTGTCAGACATGTCAGATGCCAGTGACAGCCAGAACAGGTCTGAGTCACCAATTGCTGAAATTCCAGAGGCAGGCACTAGTCCTGAGGCCAGCAGCTTTTCAGATGATGGTGAGAGGAGCACACCAAGTGGTTTGCCTCCTGCAGCCACCAAGGCCAGAAAGAAGAGGAATTCTGATGAAGAAGATTCTGATTTCATTGCTGAGGAAGAGGTCTCATCCAAGCCTAAGAGAAAAGTTGTTGCCAAAGAGCATCAAGGGCAGCAAACCAAGAAAGGCACCAGTAAAGTGAAGAAGTCCACTGTTGCCAAGAAGCTGAGTATGGAAGAGGAAACTACAAGCAAGGTGAAGAAAACTTCCAAGAGGAAGAGGATTGTGCATGATGAAGCAGCAGATGATGATGATGATGAGGAAGCACCCCAACCTCCTCCTCAGAAGTCTAAGTTCATGGGTGATGCCATCAGGGCAGGAGCCCCTTCTAAGTCTAAGCCATCTGCTCCAGCAAAGGCAGCTCAAGCCAAGCCTGCTGCCAAGCCAAAGAAGACTGTCAGGAACATTCCAGCTTCAGAGAAGAAGAAAGATAATGTGCCACCAGCTGAGTCAGATGATGAGGCACCTGTATTGCTGAAACTTCGACAGAAATTGCCACTTCACAATGATACTCATCCTCAAGCTGAAAACATGAAGGAAAGAAAGGATAAAGGTCTCAGGCTATGGAGACAAGCTGATCCATATGCTGTGAGGAGAAGAACTGATGTTGATCCAAGGTTCCACACCAGAGAGCAGCAGGACTTCTATGAGACTGTGCTGATGGACAAGAAGCCCATTGTTGCAGACACTCGCTATGTTGACTGGGCATATATTGACAGTGAAGAGCACAGAGACTTCTTTCCACATGTGCATGAGAGCTTCACTGCATGTGGTGTTACAGAGTTTGTTGGTCAAAAGTTGACAGATTGGAATGATGAAATGATTATGCAATTCTATGCCACAGCTCATTTCTATCCAGATGGAAAGATCACATGGATGACTGAAGGTCAAAGATTCTCTTCAACCGTTGATGAATGGGCAGAACTTCTGAATGCTCCAGTGCAGAGAGAGGATGATGTTGATGTCTATGGCATTCCCAAGAAGAACCATGAGTCTATGAAGAATATGTACAACGAGGTACCAACTAAGGATGTGGAAATCTGGAAGCTCGGCTCAGTGTATCATCTCCAGGCAGGTCTCCCTACCACAAACACAATTCTGAGGCATACCTTGATGCCCAAGTCTGGAGATCATCGCATGATCAGAGGGTACTCTATCAACATGCTGCATATACTTGATGAGAAGGCACCTTTCAAGGTGATGGACCTGATAGTTGAGACTATCAAGAGGACTGCAGCAGACCAGAAGAGGTCGTGTGGATTTGCCCCGCACATTCAGATGCTTATCAATGCCAAGTTTGGCACGGGCACATACTTGTTGGATAGACCACACTTGCCACTGCAGCCTGAGCATGAGGACAATGTAGTTGTGATGGATGAGGAGGACCCAACGTCAGTTGAAGGTCAAGCAAAGGTCGAAGCTGCCAAGAGAGCTAAAGCTGAGAAGGAAGCAGCAGCAGCAGCAGCTAAACCCAAGAGTGTTGGAGAGCAGCTCCTTGAAGCTACCCAGAGGATTGAACAACGCCTGGCCAGCATTGTGCAGTCTCAGGAGAGTCTTGAGAGGATTGTTGAAGACAAGATCCATGCTCTGGATGTGAAGCTGACTGAAGTGCAAGTCACTGTCAACAAGCTTGAGGCAGATATCGAGGAAGCAAAGAGGGAGAAGGAAGAGCTCATGCGTGAGATGCAGGATGACCTAGTCCAGGATGCTTATGAACAGACTGCTCCGGTTCCCACAGGACCCCGATCAGCTGCTATTCCAGTGACAGACACCAGGACTACAGCCTCAGCACCTCCCACAGCTCCATCAGTTCCAGCTCCAGCTCCAGTGACCACTCCTCCAGCAGCACAGACATCAGCTGAAGTCTTCGCAGATGCAGCCATCTCAACTCCATCAACCCAGACAGGAGCCGCCAGCAGAGTCCCCAGTGACGTTTAGCTCTATACTTTTCGAACTTTATGGTAACTTGTTGCCAAAGGGGGAGAAATTGTATAGATCATAGGACTTCGAGAGAGAGAGTGCTTTGTCTTTGCGCTTTTGCTCTTTCGTTCATTTGCGGTCTTTTTGAGATACTTTTGGTTTTCATGACATTCTGTGTGTTTGATACTATGTTTCATGCTACTTTAATGAGTGATTGGTCGTACTATGCCTTAATGTGTGCTTAATGCTTATCATATGCTATCCATATCTTGTATGACCACTTACTCATGTCTTGGTGATTGGGTGCATGCTATTCATTCTTATCATTTTGTGCGCTCCACCAAGATGTATGTGACATGGAAGAGTGACCCATGATCCTAATCGATTGTGCATTTGCATTCAAACGCAAATCTTAAATAATGCACAAATTTAGGGGGAGCTCTTGCTTATCACATACTTCTCAAAGCGACGATATTATTCATTGATTATATCCTATGTCGAAGCTTTGATCTATATGTTGTCATCAATTACCAAAAAGGGCGAGATTGAAAGTGCAACTAATCCCCGGGTGGTTTTGGTAATTAATAACAACATATATATCATTGAACTGATAGTTTCTTGAGAATCATTTCAGAAAGTTCAGTGATATGGGTATGGCAATGACTGAAGATGTGGACCCCTCAAAATGCTAAGGCAAGCATTGGCAAAAGCTCAAGACTCCATTTTTGGTTTAGTGATCCAAGATCACATTGAGTCTATAGGAAAGCCAATACTATTAAAAGGGGATGAGGTTATGATAATGATCTGGTTGCTCAAAGTGCTTAGTGATACATCTCCTAAACTATCAGCACCTTTCACTTCCACAATACACTCATAAGTAATCTCGGTCCCACCGATTTCCTAAACTCAGTCACACCGAGATGAACCACCTCAGCCACAAAGCCAAACCCTAGAAATTTCGGATTTTCCGATTCTGAACTCAGTTTCACCGAAACTGGTGTTGCCAAGCTTCTGTAACCTTCTGTCATCAAATCGGTGTCACCGAGATGATGAAGTCGGTCCCACCGAGATTGGCAAACCCTAGTCTTTGGAAGAATCGGACTCACCGAGATTGTATTTTCGGTCCCACCGAAAATCCCAACGTTCACAAGTTTTGAACTTTCGGTCTCACCGAGTTGTCAACTTCGGTCTGACCGAGATTGGTCAAATGTGTGTAACGGTTGGATTTTGTGTGGAGGCTATAAATACCCCTCCACCCCCTCTTCATTCGTGGAGAGAGCCATCAGAAAGAACTACCACTCCTACCTTACATTTCTGAGAAGAGAACTACCTACCCTTGTGTTGAGATCAAGTTGCTCCACTCCCACCATATGAAACTTGATTTCTAGCCTTCCCAAGTTGCTTTCCACTCAATCCTTTCTTCCACCACAGCCAAATCAGTGAGAAGAGTTGAGTGTTGGGGAGATTATCATTTGAAGCACAAGAGCAAGGAGTTCATCATCACCAACACCATCTATTACCTTTTGGAGGGTGGTGCCTCCTAGATTGGTTAGGTGTCGCTTGGGAGCCTCCGTCAAGATGTGGAGTTGAACCAAGAAGTTTGTAAGGGCAAGGAGATCGCCTACTTCGTGAAGATCTACCCCGAGTAAGGCTAGTCCTCCGTGGGCGTATGCCATGATGGCATAGACAAGGTTGCTTCTTCGTGGACCCTTCGTGGGTGGAGCCCTCCGTGGACTCTCGCAGCCGTTACCCTCCGTGGGTTGAAGTCTCCATCAACGTGGATTGACGATAGCACCACCTATCGGAACCACGAGAAAAATCTCCGTGTCTCCAAATTGGGTTTGCTCTTCTCCACCTCTCTTTACTACATGTGCAATTTACTTTCCGCTGCATATACTCTAGAATTGCATGTGTAGGGTGATACTTGACTTGATCATCATTGTGAACTTGCCAAAAAACTTGTCTTTATCAAAAGGCTGAATTTTTATATTGTCAAGTAGTCTAATCACCCCCCCTCTAGACATACCTTCGATCCTACAGCTACTATCTATACAGGGCGCATTTTTTATATGCAAAACTGTTAAAAGACAAAGGGGTGCATCATTTTCGCATACCTCAAATCCCGCCAGCAAGCTCAGGGCGGCATTACGCAATCCGCTTTCAGCGGACGAAATCCTTCCGACCACCATACGCATTAATGCGCGGTGATCTTCTGAAATGGACGCCCTCTCAAGCAAACTCTTCAGTTCTCCCAGCCGGATTCTGGTGGGTGTTGAACTCTTTGGCCCCTCCGGACTCGGGGACGCCCTCCGTGACGACACTTCGGGCTCGCCTGCCTCATCTGGCGGCGCGGCAGACGGAGGCGTATCGCTCTCCATCATCTCCGGAAGAAGATCCCCCAAGGATGAACTCATCTGAGACGGCTGCAGATCCGAACTGCGATATAAATATTTCGGTTACCTACAGAAGCATAAACGAAGGTACTTCCTTATTAAACTTCCTCTTTCATACTCACGGCTCGTTGGAGGGCTGGTCCTTGGGCGATGATTGCGCGTCCGGATTCTCTCCGGACGCCGGACCCCCCGGTGGGGATTTCTTCCCACGCTTAGGGGCTTTGACCTCCGGATCTTCGGAGGCGGTCCTCTTCTCCCTCTGAAGGGAGGGATCCTTGGTTCCCTCCTCTTCAGTCGCCTCTTTGGACGAAGTATTAGCTCCTTTATCTCCCCCGTCGCCCCCCTCTGTGGGCGCAACCTCCAACATTCTGACCAGCACGGGCTCCAGTGCGGTCTCTGGGAGGGGGGCCGGACACCTTATCAGCCTTGATCGCGCCACCCATTCCTGTAAAGAATAAAAAAGGGTCAGGAGATGATCTTTTGAAAGGCATACAAATAGAATGTCCGAGCTCTGAGCTACTTACCTGAGTATCCGGGCGATCGCGGCTTAAGCCTGCGTCCTCGGCCGAATCCGGACACGCTACCTGCGGTCCGAAGAACAGCTTGTACATCTCCGTGGGTGTCGCGCCCATAAAATGCTGGAGAATACGAGGTCCCTCCGGATTGAACTCCCATAGACGGAGAGGACGACGTTTGCAGGGTAGGAGGTGCCTGATTAGCATGACTTGCATCACCTTGATCAAGTCGATCTCCCTTGTTTGGAGGTCTCGAATCCGGCCCTGCAGTGCGGGCACGTCCTCGGACGGCCCCCAGTTGAGCCCTTGGTTGACCCACGACATTAGTTGCCGTGGAGGTCCCGGGCGGAAGGAGGGCGGAGGCTTTTGCTTGCTGCCCCTTGGAGCAGTGATGTAAAACCACTCCTGCTGCCACAATCCCTGTTCCTCTTGGAAGGAACCTTCGAGCCACGGGGCATCGACCTTCTTGCTTATGGTCGCCCCGCCGCACTCCGCTTGACGCCCCCCGATCATCTTCGGCTCCACCTTGAATGTTTTCAGCCACAAGCCGAAGTGGGGGATGACGCGGAGGAAGGCTTCGCAGACAATAATGAATGCGGAGATATGGAGGATGGACTCCGGAGCCAAGTCGTGGAAGTCCAGCCCGTAGTAGAAAAGGAGCCCTCTCACAAAGGGATCCGTCGGGAAGCCTAATCCCCGACGGAGGTGAGATGCTAAAACGACGCGCTCGCCGGGCTCGGGGGCTGGCACGGCCTGCCCTGGGGCAGGCAACCTGTGCGAAACCTTGTAGGCCAGGTACTTGGCCTCCCGCAACTTCAATATGTCCTCCTCCGTGACGGAGGAGGGCATCCACCGGCCCTGGAGGTCGGAGCCGGACATTGTTTAGGATCCGAAGCGCTCGAATCTGAAGCTCGGGGTGTTGGAACTAGGAGCAGAGGAAAGATTCGATGCGAGATTGAAGAACAAGGACAGGCCTTGGTCCTCTTATAAAGGGGGAAGAAATACCAAGGGTCGTCTCCGTGACCGTTTGAGATTCCCCTTCGATAGAGGAGGCGTGGCGACGGGAACGGTTGGGTTACCCACGCACGTATTGATGAGGATCCTGGAATAAAAGGGAACACGATCTCTGCTTTGACAGGACGTGCCAAGGAAACCGCTTCGCTAAACGTGCTGAGGCGGAATAATAAAAACGAGGGCTTGGCTGCGGGGTGATGTCACGCCGCATAATACGTCAGCAGATTGAGCTAAGTGTATATTTTATTCTCTCTACGCTGGAGTGTGGAATTTATTTTGCAGAGTCGAACACTATCCTGGTGTTCATTATCTTCTCCGGATTATTCTAGGGAGGAACCCGCCTTGCAATGCCGAACACTATGCACGCCGGACTTATCGACATTGAAGACTGGTTCAGGGGCTACTGAGGGAGTCCTGGACTAGGGGGTGTCCGGATAGCCGGACTATCAATATCCGCCGGACTCCTAGACTACGAAGATAGAAGATTGAAGACTCCGGCTGGTGTCCGGAAGGTACTTTCCTTGGCGTGGAAGGCAAGCTTGGCAATACGGATATGTAGATCTCCTACCATTGTAACTGACTCTGTGTAACCCTAGCCTCTCCGGTGTCTATATAAACCGGAGGGCCTTAGTCCGTAGGACAACATCACATCTCAACAATCATACCATAGGCTAGCTTCTAGGGTTTAGCCTCCTTGATCTCGTGGTAGATCTACTCTTATACTACCCATATCATCAATATTAATCAAGCAGGACGTAGGGTATTACCTCCATCGAGAGGGCCTGAACCTGGGTAAAAACATTGTGTCCCTCGTCTCCTGTTACCATCCGCCTAGACGCACAGTTCGGGACCCCCTACCCGAGATCCGCCGGTTATGACACCGACAGTCGTCGTCGCCGAGCAACGCCGTACTGTAGGTTTTGTTGCAGAAAATAGACAAGAGGTTTTGACACAAGGAACTTGTTGCTGGAAATCAGAGAAGAGAAGGTTTGACAACAAAGGTCTTGTTGGAGGAAACTAGAGAAGATGAGGTTTCACGACAAGAGTATTGTTACAGAAAATTAGAGAAGAGAAACTGATGGCTCGAGTCACACAATCAGATGGCTCGCGAGGCGACGGATATTTGGCCGATGCGTAGCACGCGCCAAAAACAAATGACGGTTACTGTAATTTCATAAAAGTGGGCGTTCTTCTTAAATGGATCAAACTTGACAAAATTGATTTGTATTTTACAAAAAAGAAAACAAATGTACTTCACAAAGTGACCGAAAACAAACACAAAATGAATAAACCACCTTTATAAATACCTAGAAGTTGAAAAATATTTCGTATGGTTTAGCAAATAAAGATTAAAATCGAAGCCTATGATTTAGCAATTCGTGAGTTAGCACACGACAATTCAATCCAAACAGGGTATAGGATGGGGCCTCCCCTCCATGAGGGTAGGGGCCAGACCGCCAGAGGTCTGCAGGAACTTCTCTTTCATCTTTCCATTTTTGGCCAGGACGGATGGGTCGGGTGTCCGGAGATAATGCTGGTAAAAAAAAGCTGAAGCTGCTCCAAGTAACTCATCCATGAAACATGTGGAGGAGACATGAGACTGGTGAGAACCAAAATGGAGTGATGATCACTATCCCTAGTGTGGTACAGTGCAAAGGCAAGTCAGCAACGTGTGATCTCACGATCAGACGCCCGTGGGAGCACACTGACCTGTGGGAAGACTGGCCATGGGCTCATGGCACATGTTATGCGGCATTGGCCAGTGGCAGCTCGCCTGAGTCGGGGTTGCGCTGCGTCATGCGTGCGCTTATGGCGTTGGGCGGAGCTGCTGCAGGCAGCGAAGGACCTGAGACGGGCGCTGCGTCCAGCGCGTGCTTGTGGCGTTGAGCCGGGCGACTGCGAATATGTTCACATATTCATAAAATGTTTGGGAAATAGAAAACTATTCATGATTTTGAAAACGTATTCGAGTAATTGATCAGAGTTTACAAATTAAAAAAAATTCACGAATTTATAAAAAAGTTTCAAAAAATAGTCATGCAATAAAAATATATTCAATGATTCAAAACATATTTGCAGATTCAAAAAATGTTCCTCGAAACAAAAACGTGTTTGTAAATTTCAAAAATCATTCCATAATTTCCAAAAATGTTCATCGATTCACAAAAGGTTCACGGGATTCAAAGAAAAAAAATGTACGTTATTTCAGAAAAACAAATTCCAAAAACAATGTTCGTCAATTCATAAAATGTTTGCCTATTCCAAAAAATATTCACGCATTTGAGATAATGTTGACAATTTCAAAAAAATATCCATGAATTTAGAAAATGTTTGCATACTAAAAAATGTTCATGATTGAAAAAATGTTCATGAATTTAAAAAATGTTTACAATATCATAAATACCCGAAAGTGTTCATGACTTAAAAAGCACACAAATTTGAAAGGATGACCACAAAATGGACAAATGAAAGAAATAAAAGGAAAACAGAAAAGAAAAGACTAACAACAACAAAAATACAAGAAAATAAGAAAAAAGAAAAGGAAAAAATGAAAATGGAAAATAAAAACCTTCCACAAAAGATTATGTAACCTACCTAACACTTGGAAAAAGCGAATTAGGTCGGGCCAAAAATGTACATGCAGGGAGCTGGGTGGTGTGTGCGTGGTCGCAAACTAGCGATCCACACGCTAAATAGGATTGGCCGCTAGTCACATGCAATGGCGAATCTAGGGGTGACCGGTTGGGGGCCACCCTTGGATGCAAGGCTTAAAAAAATGAAAAGATTATAATTATATGAACACTTTGCACTGTTGGCCCACCCTGGCCCAATGGGCTCGCTCAGCTACTAGTCGCGTGGAAGGTAATAACGCAAGAAACATGTGGTACACTCTTGAGCACGACATATCACAATGAATCACAAAATAGATTTGTGTTTGCTTCTGCTAAGACTAACATGGTTTCGATTTGAAGCGCACTCAACAAAATGTCACGATGTATTGTCAAGCACAATGAACATAATAAAACCTAGAAAACAAATGTCGTTATTATAAGATTTTTTTAACATATTTTAGGTGTAGCCACTAATACTAGACCCACTATTGAACACCTAAAGAGCTAAATAAACCTAGATTTTCAATATGTTGGAGAAGTGTGGGTATTTAGAAACTTTATCACAGTGTAAAAGTTGCATGTTTACTTTTACGAAACAGAATGAACATTGTTGAGTTTGCTTTTTAAATTATGTAAAACATAATCATAGTTGTATGAATTATCAAATTTGTCAGAATAGTCATTACTAGAAAAGTCGGGTGCACTTTGCTGAGCTGTTGGGGTTGTTGGTTTTGCATAGCTTTTTTACTCACTTTGTTTCAAAATATAAGTTGTATTATTTTTTTGAAAAATCAAACTTCTTTAAATTTGATCAAATTTGTAGATAGGAATACCAAAATCCATAATATCAAATCGACAACATTAGATTCATCATGAAATGTATTTTCATATTTTATTTATTTAATATTGTGGATGTTGATATTTTTGCTCTTAATTTGGTTAAAGTTAAAGAAAATTGACTTTCAAATATAACATATCTTATATTTTGGAATCCATGGAATATTTAGTTTGCGAGTGGGGAAGATTATGGAGTATATTTTATTTATATTTATATAATGTGGTGTTTTTGGTAGGTCTTTCACGCTATGATTCTATGTTATCTGCTAATCAACCCATATTTATGTCGGGGAATTTCTGTGTCGGTGGATGTATGGACTATATTGGAGCTACAGTATGACATGGTGATGCTTCTTTTTTAGGTGATGAGAGGGTATATAGGATTGATATAATTTTTATAGGACGATTGCTACCAATTAATTTTAAAAAACATTGCCCCAGTAAAAATCATGAACTAAATCAAAATTAAATACCTCAATAATATGAAAGTGCTCTAAAATTAGGGAGCATTAGAAGAATTGAATGAGAGTATTCTTGAGAAATTGTTGATCCAGCCAAAATCTGATGACCCATTTCAAATTGGAGACCTTAATTGATTGCGATGCCTTAAAAATTAGGGTGCATAGTGTATTAAAAGATCTTCTTTATCAAACATGGGGATTATAATTACAGTTAGTGAGCATTATTTTTCTGTACATGGCTTAAGCGTCGTTCCCTCCCTAGAGGCAGGTGTTACTATTCGATAACTTCTCATATTGTCTTTCGTGATGTCTTGTGATAGTTGATGCCGATTGTTGTTGTTGTAGTTTGTTGATCGTTGTTCTGATCGTTGCAAAGTTTTTTTCTTTCTCGTTCGCCTGGACATAGATGGTCATGTATGACTTTGGTCTTTGCCGATGTAATTCTTTGTGTGTGCGCAACTGTTGGTTGTCTGCATCTTAGTCATGGAAAGACCGAGTATGTACTCATTGTGTTGGTATATCCTTAATGCTTCAATAAAATTCACCCTTTATAAAAAAAAAGTGTGGTCAACATTATTTCATCCATACTAACCACTTGATCAACCCAATGCATGAAACTCAAATATGAATCTGTTATTTTTACGAGTGTGTCCCCATGTTAGTGTTTTCAATCCAAGTCCTACATGTGTCTATCGGATTTATACAGTAATAACCAGCGTTGTGACCAAACATCTTAAGAAACGAACATTGATCTTAAGCCAGAAGTAACTATACGATATCTCCAACATTGACACTAACCACCCACATACGTTCGGACCATGTTGTCCGGACGTGTTGTGACATCCAACGCGGACCTGTACCGGTCCGCCGGGCGGTCCGAACGCAATTTTTTCCGCAACCACTTGGGACTCCGACACCCCCGACCCACTAAATCCCCCCTCACTGTCCCATTTTCTTCCATTCTGCCCCTCCCCCCATGCTTTGCATCCACACTCCCCTCTTCCGAGGCCGCCATTCTACCTCTCCGACCGGCACACCGGCGTTGTTGGACCTCCGCAACCATCACCGATGCACCCGCTCGTCTTTTAGGACAGCATCGTCTACCCAAGACCCTTCCGTAGTCAGGTACACTACGAACCCTGTCGATGTTGCCCATGGCGGACACCGCGCCCGGGGTGTTCGGTTAAATGCCATTGAGCTAATTTTCGAACGCCATGTCGTTTTTTAGAGTACGAAGGATGGCGCGGTACTCGAATATGGAGGATGAGTTGTTGCATGATGCGTGGTTGGACGTATTCAGGGATTTCGTAGGCATGAGCAGTGGGGGGGGGGGACCTTTCGGCAGCACGCGCATGATTCGTTTCACGCGTGAAAGCACATTGCGCCCTGCGACATGCACATCATCCAACGATGCAATGTGAGGTCGTTATCTTATTGATGGTACACCATCTAGACCTCCGTCACCAAATTTTGTGACGCGGTTGGTCGGCTGGAGGCAATGTGATCATTTCAAGCGGCAGAGGAGGAGATTGTAAGTTTTGCTTCTTTTTGCTCAACTTGCTGATTGAATCATTCCCTCAATGTTAGTCTACACATCATGTAGCCCGCACGCGCTGTCGTGATGTACCCCGGGACAGAGCGCGGCGCGGCTCGAAAGTCCGAAATCCCACAAGCCAAAAGTGAAATTAGGGAGGTTTTGCGAGCATCCGAAACTTCGCCACATAAGCCTCCAACACCCCAGGCCATCCCAAAACCCCACCCGGAGCCCCAATTCTGTTAGTCCGCCCCCTGCTCTATAACCACCTAGTCTGAGACCAACGCCGCCGTTGTACCACCCACTCCGGCGGCCAAGCCTTGCCTGACCTCCGTGGATCCACCTGGGCGCTAGACCCACTTTGCCTACATGCCTTCCACCGCTACTCCGGCAGCCGCCTAGGTACGCTCTACCTCTACACATTGTCGTCCATGGCGGGCACCATGCTAGACAAGTGTTCGGCCAAATGGCATAGCCAATTAATTGATCTTTTTGTTGTTTACTTCAAAGTAAGTACGATGGATTTGGATGATTTGTATTTGTACGCCGAGTTTATTGACGTTGATGGATGACTACTTTCTTCCCGAAGCAGCATGCTCTCAGTTTCAAGGGATCAATGAAGGGACTACGAGTGTTGGATCAACATAGGACACGAGATCTTATGATGTTGATGGACGGCTACTTTGTCCCCGATGCGCTATTCAAGACCTTCTTCTGCCGTCAATTAAGGATGTGCTGAACTGTGCTCGGTCGTCTCTATAATGGTCTCCTAGTCTATGATGACTACTTCATCTTGAAGAAGGATGCCATTGGAACCATTGGGTTCTTTCGTTACCAGAAGTGCATGGTTGCATGGATGCTTGCCTACGACACGATCGCATATTCGTGGGACGAGTATCTCCGGCTGTATGAAAGCACATGTCTCGAAGCCATGGTTAGGTTTTCTACTGTGGTGGTCAAGGTGTTTGGACCAGACTACTTGAGAGAACCAACTGCCGAAGACACCGCAAGGCTCATGGCATTGTCAGAACCAAGAGAGTGGTCTGGTATGCTCGGATCTCTGGATTGCATGCATTGCACATGGAAGAAGTGTCGATATGCTTAAGAAGGGCAATATCTGGGCCACCGCGTTGGGATTTTGCACTCTTTCTTGGGGATGCCTAAGTCTCTCATAATGACATCAAAGTGTTGTAGCGGTCTCCATTGTTTGCAAGGCTGTGTGCGGGAGAAGCTCCTATGTGCAACTATACCATCAATGATCATGACTATAAATGAGCAATTATCTTTCTGCTGGTATCTATCCTTAGTGGCCGATCTTCGTCAAGACCATCTCTGAGCAAAGGTGTGAGAAAAGATCTCACTTTTCCCAAAGACAAGGAGTTAAAAAAAGATGTCGAGAGGGGACATTTAGAGTACTTCAAGCCCGTTTTGCAGTTATTTGAGGACCTACAAATCTATGACTGCAGAGACGGTGTGGTAGGTGATGACAGCTTGTGTGATCATGCGCAACAAGATTGTGGAGGATGAGGGTGATGGAGTTCGCCATAATCTGGAATTTGAGCACATGGGTGATCATATCCAACTTCCAAAGCAGAATACGATGATATTTGAGAATTTTATTCAAATGCATCAACAAATTCGCCATCGAGGAACTCATGTGCACGTTCAGAATGATCTGATTGAGCATTTCTGGACACTTCAAGGGGCAAATAAAAATGTGTCTGATTAATTTGAATTCAAATATGATATACTTTATTGTAAAACTTTATGTTTGATTGTAATATTTATATTTGAATTATTGGTTGCATTTTAAAAATGTGCACATCATTCTTATGGTGTTTGTCTTTAATTATTTTAAGTGCTTCGGATATATAAAAAAACCCAAAGATGAACGTTTGATGCATTGGGTTTGATGGCCGCCCCCTAGCTGTTTGTGGACACGGCCGAACATGTTAGACTAGCCGCAATGGAGAGTATCATACACATATCGCTAGACTATGTTACTACCTTCATAGTGGGTAGTAACATAAGTGTGGTACTAACATGCCAAGCTTCATTTATTAGGTTATAGACTCATATTGCATTGGGATATGTGATGTTATAGTAACTAGCTAAGTTACTCAAACTACCTTTCTCCTCATTAACTCATTGCCACATAAGCAAATTTGCTGAGTTGGACTCGAACAAAAAAAAGGATTTCCAAAATAGATCATTGATAATTCTAGCAATTGCCAATAAATCGAGGCTTTTTACCAACTTGATGGTAAGAAATCGCGAGACCTAGAAATTCATTTAGTACAATTGAACCTTTTCAAACTGTTTCTTACTGCTGAAGTTACTCTCATTATGGCTAGTCTTAGCAGATTGTGGTGCATCTGTTTTGATGCACGACATCGAATGCTCTAAAGAGAGAGCATGAAGTGAAACAAGGAACACCAAAATTCAATTGTTAGATTGAGCTCAAATGAGCCCGACTGAACAGTAAATAAATAAAATTAAATTCAAAATTTTCTGAATTTGTTTTGTGCCTAGTACTGACACATGTTTTGAGTGTTTACGAAGTTTGATCGTGAAATTACATTCGTGAAAGTCGTGGAGAAAAATACAAAAATGCCATTTTCTAAAGCATTTTGAAGTGCTGATTTCTTTTGCAGCGACTTCCAGGAATGTCACTCCATGATGAAATTGTGCAAGCACTCGATTTTTCAAAGTTTATCAAAAATTCAGAACTGTTTGTTACTTTTACTTTTTTCTGAATTTATTGCTCACTGCAAGCTCGTTTGTGCTCGGGAGGAGTTGGGGACTTTCCACGTACTACCTATCTTTTACTTTCTCCCTTCCCGTTTGAAGGCCTCAATTCAAAAATCTTCCAATCCAAGATAGATGGTCAATGCTGAAATAATATTTGTAATTTACAAAAGTAGTCAATCAATGCACTTATTTTTCTCAAAGAATTGTGTTTACTAATGCATTTACTTCTATGCATGCATGCTTGCGTGATAAATAAAATGACCAAATATTAATGCACTTATTTTTCTCAAAGAATTGTGTTTGCTAATGCATTTACTTCTATGCATGCATGCATTGGTGAAGTCTTCTCTTAATCTTTGCATCCATTGATTCAATGCATCTCGAAATCTGAATATGGGATGGTGCAAATAAAAATAAGACTTGACTCCACAAACATGGTCAAATTAGTGATCGTACTCCCAAGGAGAGCGAACTATTCGACATTGAAGACATACTGTGATAAATGAGATTAAGTTGATGCATTGACTCGAGTCACAAGAGGAGAAGACTAGCAAGCAGGACAGCAAACAGGTCTCCACTATTCGGTTGTTCCTCTGCACAGCAAGAGCAGAGCAGGGGACGATACGACCGCTCTGCTTCTCCCTAGAGCGCAGCGCCATGCCTTCCCCGCCCCCGTCCGCCGTCATCATCCTCAGCGACAGCGACGACGACGACGCGGCCGCCCTCTTGGTGACCGCCGCGGAGCGCTTCACCTCGTCCCTGACCACCCAGGCCGAAGTCGAGGCCCTCTGCGAGAAGCACGGCGTCCCGGGGGAGCTCGTCGCGAGCCCCGCCGGCGACCGGCGCGCGTGCTCGCCGCCGCCGGAGGGGGCCGTCTGCGTGTACGCGCACGCGCTGGAGGCCGGGGTGCGCTTCCCGCTCCACGACTTCTTCTGCAAGACGCTCTCCCACTTCGACCTCGCGCCCGGCCAGCTCACGCCCGACGGCTGGCGCGTCCTGGTCGGCTTCGTCGCGCTCTGCCACGACGCCGGCGTGCCGCCGTCGGTCGCCGTGTTCCGTCATTTCTTCTCGCTCCGAAGCAGGAAGGGCTGGTACTGCTTCCGTTGCAAGGAAGGTGCCGGCGCGCTGGTTACTGGCCTGGGCTGTTCCGAATCTGACGGAGAGTGGAAAAGGGAGTTTTTCTTCCTGGCGTCGCCGGAGGAATGGCGGTGCCCCGTTCGCTGGGGCGCGCCGACGGCTAAGATCTCCGCAGCAGGTCCGGAGCTATCGAGCCAGGATAAGAAATCTGTGGCGGATTTGGTGTACAAACACGGCGCGGCAGTTGATCTCCGGACTTACCTCCGTGAGGCCGATCTTGCGGCGGCCTTCTCCTCCAACCTCGCCGGCGCATCACCACCACCACCTCCGCCTTCTCCTCGTACTACTGGTGCCAAAGGTAAACGCGCTCCCAAGTCCCAACACAATTCCCCTTGTCCAATTAGCACACAATTTACTGTTGTGGTTCATGCGCCAGGCAGTGATCCATTGGAAGAGAGTGCGGCAGAAACCGCTAAGGTGAACACCGAGCCGGACGGCGACGCGGTGCCGTTGTCCGGAAAGAAGAGGAAACGGGGGGAGACCGCTAATGTAGAAGACGAAGTTTGCCGTTCTCCGCTGACCACGCCGCCGCCTGCTTCCCCACCGGGATTGTCCGCACGGCCATTGTCTGGCTGCTCGCCCGCGGTGTCCGACCCATGTGCCCGGCGGGGGTTTTTCGGCCCGAAGCCACAGCACTCGCCTGTGCCCGACGCACACGACGGCGACAGCGCCGACTGGAAGGTCTCACAGAAGGTGCTAGAGTGCGTCGTCACGCCGTCGCGGGAGGACAAGTTCGCGGCGTCGAAGCCCTCCGACGTCGTCGCATCGACCTACGTAGCAATGCTCCAGGTATTTTTCCAACCAAATCCTTCGTCCGCAGCTATGTTCAGACCGGACCCGAATCACACTGTTTGTGTGTGCCGTGCGGCGGCGACGATGGCGTGCGCAGGCCGCGAACTACGTGTCCTTCTCCTCTGGCTACGCGCTGGACCTGGACGAGAAGCTGGTGGCGCGGGAGCGCGACAAGGTGGCGCTGTTGGAGCAGCTGGACAAGGAGAAGATGGCGAGGCAGGCCGCCGAGGCGGAGCTGGAGAAGGCGAAGGCCGAGCTCGCGGCGGTGAAGCGCGCAACTATGGAGAGCGCCAAGGCGACGGCGGTGCAGCAGTTCCTGGGGTCCGAGGAGCACAAGCGGCGGCTCGACGAGCACGCCGCGGCAGGGTACGAGAGCGGCGCGGAGGAGATGAAGGGCGTGGTGCTCCGGCACTACCCGCGCCTCGACGCCGCCAAGCTGGTCCTGCCGCTTGATTAGCTCATTATGATTATTAGCTTGATGCTTTGAACTGGAACCGTTTTTGTTGATCTTTTGTATAGATGGGAAAAGTGCTCCGGAGAACTGCTGAGCCACTTGTCAAGTTCATCGGAAAAAAACGAGACCAACCCCGGCTAGACTAGCCTGTTGGCATTTTTTTATAAAAGAAAATTCCATGAGCACCAAGCAACCAAGCCGAGACTTGAACCCTGATGGGCTGGCTGCTAACTCCTGCGCCTTGCCAACTGAGATACACTCCGTTCTCACTTATTAAGTTCATCGTCAAGATTGTTGTTGGTGGTGGAAGGTTTGTTCATCGTCAAGATTGTTGTCATTTGAACCGGCGTGGGTGGCGCTCTTTCTGCCAGCGCCACAGAGAGGTCGCGTTTGCTCTCATCGGACATGAATGCGGCACTGACGCTCTAAAGCAGGGCTCATTGTTTCAAGCGAGAAGCGCGAGCGGGCGTGGGAGGGATTTTTGATGGGACATGGTGGTCAGATGCGGGCTTGGAAGTGGTTCGGACGCTCGCAAAGCCCCTAAGGTCAACTCCATCGCACGCCCCCAAAATGACGTTCATTTTGTTTAGGGTAGGAAAATGCAGCGGCGGCCGACCGTTTTCCTTGATGCGTTGACCGCGCTCCCAACACGCGCCCACACTTGGTCCGACACGGCGGGCTGGAGTCCCTATGTGCACATTTTAACTATGCGCATTGTTAAAATAGTCTTATTGCCAAATAAATCAAACATTGCAAATAGTCTCACGTCCGAAAAAAAAAACACAATCAAATAATTTTACAACCAATCGAAAGTGCCTTCAATTGATGAGAAGAAAATGCACCGATGCATCTACTGGTTGCCAATGTGAATTCACATGTGCTCACCAACTCATTTTGGAGTTGCATGTGAGTATGCCAATCACACATTTCACGATGGAATTGGGCAAACGGTTCAAACGTTGCCAGTTCATGGTGGCTCTTGGTGCTCAGGCTCAAAATTTTCACCCTGGAAATCGAATCCTTTGTCGTAGATGATGTCATCATGCTCATCCACCCCAATCATGTTATTCATGATAACACAAGCAGTCATCACCTCTCAAATCTTCTCGGTGCTCCATGTTACCCTGTCCGTGCAGGGTTTCGAACGATACCCCATCGAGATTGAAGAACACCAAAATCACGCTCGACATCCTTCCTAGCGCTCTCTTGCATTTAGAAAAATCTCTGTCTCTTCTGTCCTTCCGTTGTCTTCACAAGAGTTGACCACTGAGGATAGATACCCTCCGCTAGGTAGTATCCCTTGTTGTAACGATGACTATTGATCTCAAACTTGACCTCTGGGGAGTGGACTTCTGCCAGCCTTGTGAACACTAGGAGAATGCTGAAGCACGTTATATCATTGCGAGAACCAGCCATGCCGAAGAGAGAATGTCATATCCAGAGATCTTGTGAAGCCACCGCTTCTAGTATGACAGTGGCACCTTCACATGCCCCCTGTATTGCCCCTCCCAAGAAAATGGATAGTTCTTCCACTGCCAGTGCATATAATCTATGTTGCCAAGCATTCTCGAAAAGTCACTATCGACGTTGATCGACAACAACCTTCTGTATTAGTGGCAGTTGGCTCTCTCAGGTATTCAGGGCCAAACACTGCCAACTTTGCCTTGCAGAAACTGTAAATTGATAGGAGACATGTTGACTCACTCATATGCACGTGCTCATCCTCAAGATCGCACGGAATTCCATATTGAAGCATGCAAATAGTCGCAGTGCATTTCTGGTAAGAGGAGAAGCCAAGCTTGCCAAGGGCATCCTCTTTGCGCTCAAAGTATGGGTCATATGATACCACTCCCTCCCGAATAGGATTAACACATATCTCCTCATACGGAAGCGGTGGCGTAATTGATGTGGTTTGAAGAGCACGATATTCTCAACGTAATAGGCATACAGCAGGGCGTGGCTGCTCTCCCTATGTTCACGGCCGGAGCATATGACCTAGGATTGGTCCCCTGAACCGAGGCCACTGTCTACCAATGTGGTCATTGAGAACCAATGCAGCCACACAAGCTCTTCGTCATCCGAGGACAAATCATCCGATAAACAAATGAAGTTATGAAAAAAAATAGTCGTCCCCATTATCCATGGTACCATGTGAGCAAAGTGTCGAACACCTTGCGGTCATGGTGGAGACGCGACCGGGAAGAGGACCTTGGGCTCGCCTCACAGGCAGTAGGCAAGGTAGGCATTGGCGGCCGACGACTATGCAGCGCCTGCCTGAAGGTGTTGGGGTTGCCGGCGGCCATAGCTTCCCTGGTACCGGATCCGACGACAAAGAGCCACAGACGCCGGCAAAAACTTATCTGAAATGCGGGCGTGGGGCGGCAATGGCGAGGGGGGGTGGTCGTGGTCGTGGTTTAGGCTGTCGGGCTGGAAAGCGAGGCGCTCTCCGTTTGGACGTAAACGCGGCTCAAATTTTGACCGAAAATGAGTCGAAAGCGTATAGAAAATGGACGTTTGTCAGTTTGGTCCCGCGTGTTGAGCCGCGATTTTTGTCTGTTTATCCCAAACGAACGCGGCAAGACCATTTGGGGTCGTGCATTGAAGTTGACCTAATGTTTGTCTTCTGTTTGTGGAAGAAAGTATATCCAAATCGTTCTACGAACCGATACCGGTGGTTTCTTACAAAATTGGAGGCCAAACAAGCGGCGCGATATGACAGACTTTTTTAGTCTCGCTTCATTTAATTTTTAACCTCACTTAGATCCGTGATATAACAGTTTTACCATTTGTGCTGGTCATGTGTTTTGAACATTGGCTATCAATATACTCCACATGCTTGAGCAGATGTAAAGAAAAAGACCACATGCTTGAGCAATATCAGCAGGCCTCAACCGTGGGCCGTGGCCGACTGTACCTGAGAGCAAGTATAATAGAGCACACTCAGCATGCTATAAGCCATCACACGTCATCAGAATCCCAGCTAGATGAGAGAGAATGAATGAAAAAGGAGGGAGTGGGCGCTTCACTAGTCGCCTGACTACAACACAATAACCCACGAAAAGTAAGCTGCATGCTGCGACATGATAGCTAAAAAGCAGCTGCTACTTCCTCATGCGTTTCCTTGCCTCCTTTACATGCAAGCATTGCATGCTACCTCTCATCATCTACTACCCCCGTCCGGGTTTATTGGTCCTCATTGTATTTCGTGCCAAATTTTGACCATAGATTAAACTAACAAAATGTTCACACATGTCACAAAAACATTATATTTTTAAAAACTATGCTCAAATACGAATCCAATGAGATAATTTTTGTTGACATGCATTAACATTTTGTTAGTTAAATCTTTAGTCAAAATTTGGCACAAACTACAAAAGGGGCCTATAAACCAAGAGGGAGGTAGTACTACTAATAGCTGAGAGGAAGGCTAGCTTACAGTCAATCTATTACATGTAAGCCCATTAGTAATAGCTAGCTTACAGTCAATCTATTATATTAATGGGCTTTTAGGAAGGCTTTAAGTGACATGGCAAAGGTATATAGTCAGCAGGCTCTGAGACTCAGTTGGGCACGCTTATATCCTCGGAATCCGGGCTATGAGCAGTACCGTTGCTGCTACTGATAGCTAGTTCGTGCGCAAAAGGTCATTCTGGAGGACGAGCTTTTGCATAGTTGCAAAATATTATTTTTGAAGTTCTAAAAAATTCCGATAAACTGAACATGTTTATATGGATGTATATTACACATGTGTAAATTTTGATGCTGAAATAAATAACCATCTGAGTTACATAGGAATGAAAAAGAACATTCATGATTTTGAAAAATAAACAGTGCATGTATTATTCATCATTTTAGAAATCATCATTTTGCATCTTCATATAGTTCATGTGTTTACTTATTTCACAACCAAACATTGCACATGTGTAACTTAGGTCAACTCCAATGCACAACCCCAAATAGACGTCTATTTTATTCGGATTTTGTCTGTTTGGGCAGACCAATGGGACGGTGTCTGACCATTTTTCTGATTGCGGCGGCCGTGCGCTCAACATGCGTGCGCATCTTGTCCTGCTGCATGCAAACTTTTGCACATAAACAAAGCAACAAAGACATAGCTCATGCCGGCAACAAAAGCCAACGGCCGGCAAACATATATCAGCCTACAAAATGGTCTAGCCCCCAAGTTGGGGATGGCCTTGTGTCGCGCGGCCTGCTGCAAGGCCGCAGTCTCGACAACGTATTTGGCTGCGGTTTTCTTCTTCGCCTTCCTTGTCCGTCGGCCTCCTCTCTTGGTGGATTCCACGTCGAGCCGCGCGAGCTCCGCCGGCCTGAGCTGCCACCGGTCTTCTTCGGGCCCTTCTTCTTCGCCGTGGAGCGCGAGGTGGCGGCCAGGTCGCCGGCCATGGCGGAGGGAGGGAAAGGGGAGCGCGCGAGGGTTATACGTGATTTTGCCGGTTAAAAACATGCATCCACGTTTTCGAATTTGAAATGAGGTTCTCCAATGCATCCCGACTCCAAAAATCCACTCTCGCTCGTGCATGAGTATTTTGCCGGTTTGACTATGCTGAAGTAGTTCGTGAGACCGAGCTGTGGCCGGAAGACTGGCCACGGCACGTGATCCTCCGGCAGCGCTGCAAGTGGCGGGCTGGGGGTCCCAGAGCGGCCTCTGGCGGTCTAGACGACGGCAATGCTATGCTAGCCAGCTTCATCTCGAAGGCACCTCTGTCTTGTCACGTCCGTCAAGCCACGCCGCAGCGGCATGCGTTATTTTCTTTTCTGAATGATCGAGACCCGTAGCCCGGCTGTGCCGATTTGGTGCGTGTATTTAAGATTCGTGCAGACCAGTTGGGGACTAGGGTCTAGGCAGAACAAGCTACAAAAGCAAAGGATTTACTGCTAACCTCACTGTGGTCTGTGTCACGAGTCATGTGTGTGCAAGGCCGCACGCCCGCATCCGAGGCGATACCGCGCTATGGACTAGCGAGAAGCCGAGAGTAGGCTACAGTTGAGTCAAACGATAAAGACTTCTCTTTCACCAGTATTTTTGTTTCTTGGGAGGAGACTTCTTTTTCACTCTTTACCGGAGAGTGGAGACCGAGCGAGGCAAGCATCTCCAGGCCCCCAGCGCAGCCGCCGGCATTATTTCGGACCTTCGCCCGGCGCTTTTTAGGCCGTGAACGATTTAGGTCTCAGCCACGTCCCAAGGGCCGGCACAAGACATTTAAATTCAAACTCGACATTTTTCGCTACCCAAAAAAAAGGCCACAAGTCAGACGATCAGCGCCACAAATCCGGCGATCACCCTGCCACGGTTCAGCGATCAATAACTTGAAAGTTCGGCGTTCAAAAGGAAGGACGCGTAGGCAATTCATCAAACGGCGGCGCCGTCCATCGGCATCGGAGTGGCGGGAGTCGGCGGGCGTGGCCTAGTCGGCGTCGGCGCGGCTACTGTGCTGGGCATCGTGGAGGCGTCGCTCGGGCTTGGCGGCAGCGTTGGGGTCGACGTGGGAGTTGGCGCCGCCATCGACGGCATCTGGTTCAGGATGAGGCCACGCTCCGCCAGGTACCATGCCTTGACCTGCTCGTCCATCGTCGCCATGTCCCCCCCTCCCCCCCCCCCCCAAATCAGGAAAGCCAGGTCGGTGTTCCTCTTCTTCGCGGCGACGTTGGTCCGGAGCAGGTCGAGCTTGACGGCGCTGTTCGTCATCAACGTCGTTTTCTCTTCCCTCCGGGCGGCGCGGGTCTTGGCGTCGACGATGCAACGCTCGATGGACTCTTATAGACGCACGGTAGCTGGCGCGGCGTCATTCGCCGACTTGGCTCGTTTGTTGCCGTCCGGGCGCCCATCGGCCGCGCCCGACGGAGGCGCGTCCGGCTTGTACGTCTCCTTGGCCTTAGCAAGGGTGCGCCGGACTTCCGCCCACTTATCGCTCTTTTCGATCCGGGAGAACACGTGGAGGTACTTGAAATCTTGGTTGGTGCTGCTGTCCTGGCGATACATGGCGAACATCCGGACCATCTACGCCGAGGAACAAGTGTTGGCGCCGCTCTCCGGGCGAGCAAATGAGCGAGGGACCGGCGTCATACCTGACCCTCGATGTTGGCGCCGCTCTCCGTGCGAGCCGCGATCTCCTCGACGACCCCGTGCAGTTTGTTGCACGCCGATTGAATTAGCGTCCAATGGTTCGTCATGGCCTTCAAGCCGCGCTGCACGTGGATGCCGGCGAAGTAGGGGTCGACCAGCTTGCGCTCATCGAATTCTGACTTGATGCGCTCCCAGTACGTGTCGGTGTTTTGGTTCGTGCCGGTGATCGGGTCGAGGCAGACAATCTTCCACGCTTCGGCGAGGCACTCGTCTTCTTTGGACGCCCACTTGACACACGGCTCGGCCGGTCCTGGCCACCTGCTTCTTCTTTTTCCCTTTCCTCGCCGGAGCAGGCGCATGCTCCTCCTCCTCCTCTGGCTCCTCCTCGCCTTAGTCGAGCTCGTCATCCATGTCGCCGTTGAGGTCCATTGTATCTTCTTGGGCATTGAATCCGGGGGAGAAGGCGGCGGCGACCGAGCCGGTCGTGATGATGTCGTCCATGTCGGCCTCCGTCGCGTCGGGGTTGCCGAGATGCGACGACGAGGCTTGTGAGAAGAGCAGCGCACCACGGTGTAGAGGCGGCGTCGGGAGGATGCGTAAGCCGCCGACGAGTAGGTGTACGGGGGGTACTGGACGCCGGCGAACGCGGTTGAGGGCGTGCGCTGGGCGGGGTGGCCATGTGGGAAGGTGATGTTGGGGTTGAACCTGCCGTGCGCGTCACCGTCGGCATAGCCAGGCGAGGGCGCGCACCCCCAGGGGTGTGGCGACGGCGAGAAGCCGGCCGACAACCCGACGCTCTGCTGGCTCCAGGGATTGTGTGGGCCGTGGCCGCCGGGTGGGTTCATCATCCCCGCGCGACATGCCTCTGCTTATTTCGCAGCGCGATCTGCCTGCTCCGCCATGGCCGCAGCCGCCGCCGTCGCCCTGTACCGGGCCTTCTTGGCGTTGATCCTGTTCCGCCGGTCGGTGGTGACAGCCTCCCGACGCTGAACCTCCGCCTTCCAGTCGGCGTTTGACATGCTCGTGGGTTTGGACGGCGGCACCATATGCTTCCTCTGCTTTGGCTGGGTGGCGTCAGCATCGTTAGCGGCTCGAGGGGCCGTGTACTTTTTCGGCGGCATGGCGACAGAATGGAGGGGAGACGGAGGAGAATGGCGGGAGAAGGGGGGAATGGACGCAAACGAAGGGGGAAAAGTGGGGGGATCGACGGGAAAAGGGTCTTCTCTCGCCAACAGAGCGGACCCACACGCCTTTTCACTTGGGCCGGTGCCCCCAGGGGCTTGGGTTCGGCTCGGGTTCGCCGGCTGTTATTTCGGCCCAAACCGGAGATAAACGAGATCATGTGGGCGCGACTGGGTCGATTTTTAGACGTCGGCGCTATAAAATGGCCTGGGGGCCTATTGGGGGCGCGGCCGGAGATGCTCTAAGACTCTCAACAGAGCGCGGCGCGCTACTCCTCTGCTATTCCTCCTCCCCCCCCCCCCCCCCCCTCTCTCTCTCAAGCAATTTTAACATGGTCCGTTTTATTTCTGTTTTCACATGAAAGGGGCATCAGTTTTAATAAATAGTAGGTCTGAGTAATTCTTACCTTCTCAGCACGTATAAAAAAAGGAAGATGAGAGGGATCATGTAATTAACCTTTTTTGGAATTACTACTTTTTTCTCATCTTGTTCTTCCGCATGACGCACTGGTAGCAACAGCAAACATACAACTATGAGCTGCCATGATGAAAAAATGGAATTTTTGTTAGAAAAGACCACCTATGCTTTCGTATTGACAGAAAAGACCACCTACAGACTATATTGTCAAAAAAGATCATATCCATCGTGGCGGCAGGTGCGGGAGCCAACACGTGGCACCTGCCGCCACAGGCCGAGGCGGCAGGCCCTGCCGCCACGGGCTGAGGCGGCACCTCCGGAGTAACCAGTTTTCCCATCCGTGCGGCATATTTCAACGGAACGGGTTGCAGCCTGCGCAGATGCGCGACGCGACAGATGAACGACGCGACAACAGCCGGGATATTTTAGTCGTGCCATGATCTACTTGGCTGAGAGTACTAGTGTTGTGATTGGAATGTACTAATATGATCGATACATGCATGTACTACTAACCTGACTAACCAGAATGATGTTTATCGATCACTACTGCCTGTTTTCTTCGTGACCTGAGAGGACTAGGACGAGTGGATGTTGCCGCCCGCTGTCGTGGGACGCAGCATCTGGGCATGCTGCCGCCACAAGCCGTGGCGGCAGGCTCCACGTGGCCTGCCTGCGAAGCCCACAAGCACACCGTTCCGTTCAAATGTACAGCGGGGTAAGGAAAACCTGTTACACCGGACCTGCCGCCTCAGCTCGTGGCGGCCAGTCCTGCCGCCTCAGCCCATGGCGGCAGGTGCCACGTGTCGGCTGCCGCACCTGCCGCCACGGTGGACATGGTCTTTTTAGGCAATATGGTTCGAAGGTGGTCTTTTTTGTCAATACGAAAACGCAGGTGGTCTTTTCCGACGAAAATTCTGGTTACTCCGGAGGTGCCGCCTCAGCCCGTGGCGGCAGGGCCTGCCGCCTCGGCCTGTGGCGGCAGGTGCCACGTGTTGGCTCCCGCACCTGCCGCCACGATGGATATGGTCTTTTTTGACAATATGGTCTGTAGGTGGTCTTTTCTGTCAATACGAAAGCATAGGTGGTCTTTTCTAACAAAAATTCTCCGTTCAAATGTACAGCGGGGTAAGGAAAACCTGTTACACCGGACCTGCTGCCTCAGCTCGTGGCGGCCAGTCCTGCCGCCTCAGCCCATGGCGGCAGGTGCCACGTGTCGGCTGCCGCACCTGCCGCCACGGTGGACATGGTCTTTTTAGGCAATATGGTTCGAAGGTGGTCTTTTTTGTCAATACGAAAACGCAGGTGGTCTTTTTTGTCAATTCGAAATGCTTGGAGAAGGTTAAAGGGTGTACCCTTCTGGTCTGATGCTTCTTTGTCATCCCCATACTCATGAGAACAATCAAGACCCTCATGAAAAGAATGGAGTTTGTTATCACTAAGACAGCTCGTTTTTAAATTATGCACGTACAACACATAACACCGCTTATTGGTTACAACACGGACTTATATGATAAATGTGTAACAAAACTTCAAGTGAGTAAGAAAAGGAGTAGCAGGAGAAACTTTCATTGCAGTAGAGGTTTCATCGACTGATGACAATAGATAGAACGAGACAAAACCTAAAAAGGAGAGCACTTAGACATTTCACTTTGAATACGGGAAAGTCCACATGCTTAATGTGACTGATATATAAGTATGATCTTGGATTACAAAGAGCCAGTTATGTTTCTGCTATCCATTCTCATCGTTCATTAATGAAAACTTGAACATGGAGTTTGTGATCTCAAACTCATATGCACCCTTGTGAACAGTAAAATTAAAAAAATTGTTTGCTTTGTAAACAAACATTGTTGAATGTTCCACGTAGAGTGTAAATTTTTGTGGATAAAAAAATAATCTATAAAAAATGAATGCACCGAAAAAACTTTTTTAAAAGCATTTTGTAGCATTGAATTTTCTTATCCAAAGAATTAGGGAAAAAATATTCATGAAAAACTGTACATAAGCAGAACATTCAACAACTTTTGTTGTAAAAAAGTTAAGGTTTTCTGAAATGTTTTTACTGTTTATGGAGTTGCATGTCTGCTTGAGATCACAAAAGCACTTTCGAGGGAACTCAGCTTCATTCCTCACCTTCTACGAGCAGATTGTACTTCTACAACTGTGAAATAAAACTTGCTTATTACCCCCAAAAGGATAAAATTTTCATTTCTTGTAAAACCATAGATAAAAGACCTCGTACAGATGAATTGCACTTTCTAAGGATACACTATCCCATAACATCCAATTAATCTTGTTTTTTCCATTTCATTGTTCCAAGAATCCAGAACGCCAACCAAATCCAAAATGGGAGGAAATAAAATGAAATCAGGGCATCTACAACATGGACCCTCAGAACGTACTCAAATGTTTGGTCTGAGGTGTCTGGATGACGTATGTCATGCAACACATTGTCCATCAGTCGACGGACGCGTCCAGGTGCCCGAATTCCCGTAAATTGGACCCAAATCAGGGGAGGGGGGGGGGGGGGGGGGAGGGGGTGCGGGAGTCCAGACGTCCGCCACTTGCGCGATTGATTGGTCGGTCCCCCACCCAATACTCTTTTCGCGTGAAACGGTTGACGCGCGCCAGGGAAGCCGCTCGATATGACACGATGACATTGATGCCGATCAACGTGATCCGACCCGACGAGCCGGTGGTGCCGCTTTAATACCGACACGGCGGCCGAGAAGCCTTTTGTGGCCGGTGCAATGCTCCGCATTGAAGTCGGTGGGCCATCCGCTCGCCTGGTCGCGACTATTTAAGCATTGCCCCCGGCTCCATCCACACCACATCTCCTATCCTGGTTCTCCGTGTCGGTGGCTGGCTCTGGATCTCTTTCTGGATCCGGATCGTGGTGGCGCCGTCATCTCTCTTCAGAGGCATCATCCTCCATGACGGTTCACTCCTGATCATCCTCTCCTCTGGTGAGAAGGCCGCGTGGAAGGCGCTAGGCAACGCGGCGCATCGGGCGCCTTCTCTACTATCTCGGTCGTGGCAGTGGCGACTCGTTAACGTTGAGCACTGTGACGACGAAGGAGAGTGCGGCTAGGAAGGCCGCATGGAAGGAGCTAAGCAATGCGGCGCGCCGGGCGGAGTTTGCAAAGTACGACATCACGCTGGCCCGGGTCCTTGTGGATCTCTGGCATGAGACCGGTCGTGACCACGTCGAACGAAATATCATCCTGTTTATGTAACTTATATCGAATTTATGTCCGTTCAGATGAATTTCCTGGTGTTTGCATGATTTTTGTTCGTCTAGTTTAACTTTTGCTTGTATTGCAGGCAAATATTACATATATGAAATTATCGCTCTGGCTCTGGACCGTGTGATCTTCGAGATGCAAAATAGGGGATCGCTTGTAAAATAGACCAGCTTCATATCGACGAATGTTCTTCGCTTTTACTTTGTCTTATTTACTGGGAGGAATACAATCATCTTCCGTTCTTTCCAATACAAACAGGAAGCGAGGCTTAAAATGTCATTTCATGCTGGTAACATAATTTAGGTTTAAAATGTCATTTTGTGTTTGTAATTTAATTTGGGTTTAAAAATGTCATTTCATGTTGCTAACTTAATTTGGGGTCAGGGAGACTGAAGCTACCGATGAACCTTCATTTTATAGTTAGTCCTAGCTCACCCCTGTTTCTAACAATTTTCATCATTAATCTTTGGTTTACGAGCCGACGTTGTTGGAGATGCCTCTTGTGGCTGCAAATTCTTCGGTGGATTTAACTGGGGTTACCTTGACCTTCCCATTACATAACCAAAATAGCGCAGTACTAGTTCAGAGAGTCATACTTCTAAGGACATGCTAAATCCCTGAAGAAGACTTGAACGCACAAAAGAACAACTAAACCGTAGACACAAGCTAAATCAAGGTGGACGACGAGTCGGGCCGCGCGGCGTCGAGGCGCGGCCATATCCTGAGCGCGGCGCACTTCTACACCGCCGTCGTCTTGCTGGCCTTCCCGTCCGCCTCCGCTGCGCGCTTCGCCGCGGCCAGCTCGGCCTTCGCGCTCTCCAGCTGCACCCGCAGAGCGGCATTCTCCTTGTCCCGCGCCGCCAGCTTCTTCTCCAGCTCCAGCGCGTAGCCGAAGGAGAACGACGCGTAGTTCGCGGCCTGCACGTGCACGAGGTACATGTAAAACACAATCTGACCGGATAAATCACATGCATCTACCGATGGACGATTTGGTCGCAGCATACCTGGAGCATTGCGGAGTAGCTCGACGCGACGACGTCGGAGGGCGTTGCAGCGGCGAACCCACGCTCCCGCGATGGCGTGGTGATGCACTCTAACACCTTCTTCGCGGCCTCCCAGTCGGCGCTGTCGCCGTCGTGTGTGTCGGGCACGGGCAGGTGCCGTGCCTTCTGGTCGAAACCCGGCGGAGCACCCAAGCCGGAGGCGGAGGCCCAGCAGCCATGGGCAGCATGCGGCGTGCTCTGCTCAGAACGGCAAAGGCCGTCTTTTGCAGTAGCTGCCTCCTCGTGCTTCCTCTTCTTCAGGGACACCATCGGCGCGTCACCCTCCGGCTCAGGTTTCACCTTCGCCCAGGACGACTCCATGCCTAGCTCAAATAACATCAATAAATCATCTCCTCTCCATAGGGGAATCGAGGGTCAAGAGTGTTACAAAAATTTACCTTGGACGCCGGGAGACGGAAGCGAAGGCCCGAGCGGTGGCGAGGCGAATGCCGCTGACGAATCCATCCCTGGCTCAAAACACATCAGTAATTTATCTGCTCACTCGATAGGGAACTCAGTGGGGAGAGTAAGAAGCGAGTTTACCTTTGGCGCTGGGCGGTGCTGAGCCGTCTTTTGCAATAGCGTCGCCGTCCGGCTCAGGTTTCACCTTCGCCGCGGACGAATCCATCCCTGGCTCAAAACACATCAGTAAATTATCTGCTCACTCGATGGTCGATACAGGAATCAGGTATCGGGAGTGTGAGAAGCGAGTTTACCTTTGGCGCCAGTAGAATGAAGGGCAGGTCCGGGCAGTGGTGAGGCGAGGTTGGAAGAGAAAACCGCTGCAAGTTTGTTATCAGAGAGGTAAGTCTGGAGATCAACCACTGTGCCGTGCGCGTCCAGTAGCTTTGCCACCGTTTTCTTTTGCTGGCTTGTGAGCGCTGGAGCTTCATCACGGGCTATTCGGGAGCGGAGCTTCACCGGCCGCTCGCGTCGCTCGCCCCAAAGCACGGGACACGACCATGGCTCCGGCGATGTCAGGAAGAAGAACCTGTCCTTCCACGTCTCTTCAGATCCCGAAAAATACCACCCTTTGAAGAGCGCACAGCCGTCGTGCTTTGTTCGGAAGCCGTACCAACCGGACGTGTATGGGCACAGAGAGAAAAAGTAGCAGAATACGTCCGTCGATGGCTGCACGCCGGCGTCGTGGCAGAGCACCAGGAACCCCACAAGGACGCGCCATCCGCTAGGCGTGAGCTGGCCCGGCGCGAGGCGAAAGTGGGTGAGCGCATGGGAGAAGAAGCTGTGCAGTGGGAAGCGCACCCCGGCCTCCAGCGCGTGCGCGTACAGGCACACGGCCCGCTCTGGAGGCGGAGCGAAGGCGCCCCGGTCGCCAGCGGGGCGCGCGGTGTAGGCCGTCGGCAGGCCGTGCCTCCTGCACAGGGCGTCGACCGCGTCCTGGGTAAGGAGAGACGAGGTGACCCGATAGGCGGCGGGCCACGAGAAGACGGCCGCGGCGTCGGCGTCGCTGATATCGACAGCGGCGGATGAGGAATCTATCCATAGAAAAATATCAGTAAATTATCTGCTCACTCGAGAGTCGATGCTCGACACAGGAACCAGGTATCGGGAGTGTCAGAAGCGAGTTTACCTTTGGCGCCAGTAGAGTCAAGGATAAGCCCGGGAGGTGATGAGGCGAGGTTGGAAGAGAAAGCCGCTGCGAGTTTTGTATCGGAGAGGTAAGTCCGGAGATCAACCGCGGTGCTGTGTGCGCCCAGTAGCTTTGCCATCGTTTTCTTTTGCTGGCTTGTGAACAATATTGGATCACGGATCATGCTGTAGTACATGTACTTCGACGGCGGCTCGCTCCAAAGCACAGGGCATGACCATGGCTCGGGCGAAGTCAGGAAGAAGAAGAGCTTGCGGTCAGTGAAGAGCTTGCGGTCGTCTTCCTGTAAAAAGAGCTTGCGGTCGTCGTAGTTTGCTTTGAAGCTGTACCAGCAATTGACCCTGAATTCGAATTCGACCAGCGAGAAAAGGTAGAGGAATACGTCCGCCGATGGCTGAGCAACACGAACCCCACAAGGACGCGCCACCCGCTAGGCGTGAGCTGGCCTGGCGCGAGGCAGATGCGGGTGAGGACCTCGGAGAAGAAGCTATGCAGCGGGAAGCGCACCCCGGCCTCCAGCGCGTGCGCGAACAGGCACACGGCCCGCTCTGGCGGCGGCATGCAGGCGCGCCGGTCGCCAGCGGGGCGCGCGGTGTAGGCCGTCGGCACGCCGTACTTCTCGCACAGGGCGTCGACCGCGTCTTGGGTACGGAGAGACGACGTGATCCGGTAGGCGGCGGGACACGAGAGGGCGGCGGAGGCGGCGGCGTCGCTGATGTCTATGGCGGTGGATGAGGAGGAGGATGCGTTGGTGGAAGGCATCACGTCGGCGCCTGTTGCGCTCTCCGCTCGTGTCATACGTATGTGCAGACTGCAGGTAGGAGAATGGGAAAGAGAAGAGAGATAGAAGATTTGGAGTCGTCAAATAATTTTCGAGGAAGCGCAGAGGAGCAACGGCCGGGTTCCCGAGGCGTCCAACATTGAGTAGACACTACAGTCTGCTACTCCTACCGCTGCATGATTGTTTTTTCAATTCACGCAATTAAGAGATTGGACTTCACAGTATCAGTAACGGAGGCCGAAATTACAAAATTGACCCTGGAACCAAAGTTTAGAACAAAATAATCTGTTGCGAAGTTTAGCAGAATTTGACTCTTTCTCAAGATGCAAATCATGTTACGGTTTCAATTACAAAGTGAAAGCTGGAGGATTTAGTTTAGACTGCCCATAGTGGAAATAACTTCAGCAGTAACATAGGGTGAGAAACTTGCAGGCCTGCCGTGGGAGTTAAATATTGGTTTCGAGCAGAGAGCCCGGGTTCCCGAGGCGTCATTGAGAAATCTTTTGTCCTTGATTACTGGTGCGTTGTGCGAAGGTGAAAAATTGAACCATGAAAATAGCCAATTATACCAATCGTTCCCGACTCCCGTGACGCTCCCCGCAGTGACCTGTGAGAAAGCCTAAATCGCCGCCGCCACCCCCACCCCACCCCGCCCTATCCCTTCCCCCACCGTCGCCGGAGGACGCCGCCGGGCAAAGCTTGTGCGGCGGTGAGGCATGTCCCGTCTTGCGAGGACCAAGAGAAGCGCGGGGGGTGGCTCACCTTTGGAGATGCGGGGTGCGTCCGGGCTACTGCGGGTCGCCGCCGACGCGTGTGGTGGAGGGAGTGCGGCCTCGGCACGCGAGCGAGCATGGAGAGGCACGGCCCGGGCGAGCCGGTGGTGTTCTACTGTGCTAGAAATGTGGGTGGCTCCGTATCTGATGTGTGCTGGGCGGCCAGTGGGGTGGGCCTGGGAGGGTTGCGGCAGATCTGGTCGGGTGCCACTCATCAGCTTCTGCATGGAGCTTGAGGCAGAGGTGCAGCAATGGCACAAGATCCACAAGCGGCAGACCGAGTTGGGTCTTTGCGGACCTGCGTCACGGGGAACTTGCAGCAGGGCGTGTATTGGTTGTGCGAGGGCGAGATGGAGCGGGATACTTGCGCGTCATGGAGGGGTAGCCGGATGGGCTGCTCGGGTTGCGGGCTTGGGCGAGTGAGGCGGCCGACAAAAGCCATTCTCCAGCTGCAGTCACAGTCATCGATGGCGGCGCCTAAGTGCACGATTACCTTGTTGAAGGCATCGATGTGTAGTCCTCTCCCTCTCTTTCCCAACATGCTTTGGGGGAAACCTAAGATTCAATCTACCGGATCGGGCGATGATGGAGCTAGTGGCTTTGTCGGGCATCATGTTCCCTCTTGAGGGCATCGTCTTGAAGATTGACTCGGTCAGAGGGACTCGATGCTCGTGGAGGTGGTTGGCGGCGCCTACAGTGTCATATCCGTGGGAAAACAGGAGCACCCTCGACATGCAACGAGCGTCAGGCGGGTTATGTCAGCCAATCTCATGAGATCGAAGCGGCATACGTTCGCTCCGTCGGACATATCGTTCCACTTCAATGTTGTCAAGGTTTCGCGGATATGCTCGTGGCAGCCTGGATTGATACGGCGGTTTCAGTGTGTACTCTGGTAGTGGTGAAGGCGCTCGAGTGCCCGGCCGAGCGTGTTGTTGGGTGTTGGATTTCTGGCATTTTGTATGACTTTGGTGCTTTAGGCCTAGTTTAGCTAGGCGTTGTTTAGGTTTTTTCCGGTTTTCTTCAATCAACCGAGCAACTCCTTTTTCATTTCTTATTTTTCAGCACTCATCTTTTATGTGTTGCATTCCTCTTTAGGGTGTTCTTGTAACGCCCTTTCCAATTGGTGAATTTGGTAGCTCTCCTTCCAACACCAGCAACTGCTTCAAATATGACATAATATTTTGCCTCTCAGGTTTTTGTATAAAGCTTTCTTGCTTGCTTCCACTAAATCCTTTTAAAAAATCTCTTCTTGTACTTATAGCCATATAAAAGTCCAATGCTACCATATACTAGTACTACTACTACCTCCATCCTGGTTTATTGGTTCCCTTCACATTTTGTGCTAAATTGTGACACTAGATTCAACTAACAAAATGTTAATGCATTTAAGAAAAAAATATCATTGAAAAATATGTTCAAATACGAATCGGACAATATAATTTTTGGTGACATGCATTATTATTTTCTTAGTTAAATCTATGGTCAAAGTTTGGCTCAAAATATTAAGGGGACCCGTAAACCAGGAGTTCTATCTTCATGGATGGATGGAGTATACTATGTCTTTGTTGTACTAGGTGCTTTGCTTCTATACATCCACGTCACAGCCATTTGACCCCACGATTGATGTGCACAATGCCATGTGCTTTATTCACAACCCCCTAAAGGATCTTTTACATATATTCAAACTTATGTGCATCCAATACATCCCAATGTCATAGAAGATGTTATGATGTATCTTCACGACATTCATGCTTTCTAGGTGTTAGAGTAAAACGAGATTGAATGAAAGTGAATGGACGATTAGTCCTGATTCTATTGATTCTCAAGTATATAACATGTGGAAGAGATGAGAAGAAGAGGTGTTTATTGGAGGCATCCCTCCAGAAGAGGCGCCTTTTGACAATAGAGATAGAGAAGGACATGCGTGTTCGGGGTTGAACACACCCCTTTGATAATGATGGTTCGCCAATTAGCATGTGCAAATTAACAATAGACATATGCTAATTAATTCCTAACACCCCCCTTGTACAACATCGCTTCTTGAATGATTCACTATTGAAAGCTTCTTGTATATACATCTGTCATCTTGAGAAATCTTCCGTAAAATCTTGAGAGTATCCCCCCAAAACCATGTGGAAAATATTAGTAGAACAATGTAGATATGTTGCTAAAAAATCCTTTAAACCCAACAAGAAAAAGAGCAAGGAGGAAAAAGTGCAACTTACAATGATTATTGTGTTGGCCGCGTTCTCTCCCCCGCTCCCCCGCTCTAGCGCGCCCTCCCTCCGCCGGCGGCCACTCCGGCCCCGGCGTCCACCCCCTCCCCCTACGCCGGCGGCCACTCCGGCCCCGGCGTCCACCCTTTCGCCCCGGCTGCCTCCCGGCCCCGGTGCTTTTCTCCCCCTGTCTCTCGTTCTCGTTCGCTTTCGCCATGGCGGATGGATCTGCGAGCCCAGCTTCTGTCTCCTCCAAGCTCCAGCCTATCGTCTCTGGTCTGGGGCTGTCCGGCTCGTCGGGATCCGAGGGCCTCTCCACTGGTGCCGAAGGTGCGCCGGCTGACCAGGGGGTGGCCGCGGGCTCTGCTTTGCAGTGGCGCAAGCCAGGGCCGTCGCGCAAGGCGCTGTGGCGCAAAAGGCGAGTGCTTCGGCAGCAGGCGGTGTTGGGTGGCGCGAGGTCGCACTCCTCCCGTTCGCCGGCGTTGTCGCCGGAGAGGAGGGAGATCCCGGCAGATCTCTTTGGTCTCTGCTTCAGCTGTTTCCGTGAAGGGCATCGTCGTGAAGATTTTTGGTTTCCCCCGTTGTGCATTAGATGTGGTTTGGAAGGCCACATCTCAACGGCGTGCAAGCGGCCTCGGAGTCCCAGGTCTGAGGAGGATCTCCGGCGTGAGGCGGTGGCCAAGGTAGCGCAGGCTTCGCAGCCGTCGACGCAGGCCGGACCTACGAGCAGGCTGGCACCGGTGGCTAGGCAGATCACTCCTTTGGAGGGGTCCTCGCCAGTCCCGGTTGCCATCACACCTGTGGGGTCTGGGCAGGCGTCGGTTGCAGCCGCGGTTGCTGCTGGCGGTGTCTGCGTTCTTCGCCGTACACCGGAGATGGAGGATCTTGAGCAGCGCCTGAGGCTGGCGGTTGTGGCCTATGTGGGCGGCACCAGGCCAGCGGTATCTTGCCAGGAGGCTACTGAGGCGTTGTTAGTGGAGCTCGCATCCCGCGCCACCGTTTTTTGGTCCACAAGTTCCATCTCGAGGACTTTCTGGTGGTGTTCGCGGCGCCGGAGTTGCGCAACAAGGCGCTGGCGGCGGGTACATTCGAGCATGGCTATTTAAGCTATTTGTCAAGCCATGGCTCAAGCAAGCGCAAGCTGTCTCGAGGGTGATGAGGACGCAAGTTGATCTTATGATCGAAGGAATCCCTTCCCACGCTTGGACGACCAACACAGCGGTGGAGCTTCTGGGCTCGTCATGTTTGGTGGAGAGCTTGGCGCCGGAGACTGAGAATAGGGAGGACTTGTCCTTGTTCAAGTTGAGGGCCTGGTGTATGGATCCGGACGAGGTGCCTGCAGATAGGTGGCTTTGGGTTCCGGAGCCGGTGATGGTTGGAGGACCGGCGGCGAGGTCGCCCACGTCTCGAGCATTGCTGGAGTACAAGACTCTGATTCACATCGGTAGGGTCCGTGATCACGAAGGCCCGGAGCGCTGGTTGAGACCGCCTATCTCAGATAGTAGTGGCCAGAGCGGGTTGCCTGAGGACTCTGGTGACTTCTCTGGCAGGGGAGAGTGGCGAGTGCTGCCGTGGTTGAGAGGAGTTCGCGATCGTCGGGGAGGTGTGCCGGGCAACGGGGCGCATGGTGGTCCCTATATGTGTGCCTTGATGGGGCGTATTGGACCGTCGGACTGGAGAATTCTGCCCATGGCTCACAGCTCAGCGGTGAAGATTCACGCGCCGGTGGTCACCGCGGTCACCACGGTGGCAACCGGGGTTGGAGGGGGTAGGTTGTTGGCTGCCGAGGCCACGTTGGTGGAGCCTGTGGCCGCAGATGATCCAGGGTGGAAGGCTAGAGCCACAGAAAATCCGGCCGCTGAGGTGATGGACAGGACTGCGCAGGCGGCTTTTGACCATGGTGGGACCTCGGAGCTTGGGCGAGCCAATCCTGAGGCTCAGCTGTTGGCCCAGTCCGAGGCGGATCCCGAGGTGGCTGTTGTGGTGGATAAAGTTGCGGAGGAGGCGCTTCCGCCACAGGCTGGCGGTATGGGCCCAGTGGATCCCGAGGCTGCAGCAGCTTCGAGGGGGATCGTGGGTTTGGCTTTGGCCAACCAAGATGTGTCGGGAGGACAGGAGGCGGGCCGGCCAACCCAGGATGGCACAAGGGCCGAGGATGTGGACTCTCAGCTGTTGTCGTTAGTGGTGCCCGACAATACAACAGACGGATGGGCCCCGGTCAGGGATATGATGCAGGCATCGATGGCGACAGGAGAGGTGGAGAGGCATGCGGATTCGCCGGTGGTGGGCCCCGTGCCACAGGAGTTGTTGCCCTCTGCTGCATGCACCGATGTGACTACGTACATTGCATGCGGGGAGGGGAGTTTGCGCATTTCTGCGTCTGATTCTGCTGCTCGCGCGGATGATTCGCTGTAGCGCCAGGAAGGAAATCTTTCGGCCAAGGAGATAGCCGCGCTGGGTAACATCAAAACATTCTGCGCCGGGTTGTTGAAGAAACTTGCGCCGCCTCTTCTCACGGAGTTTGAAGGGCTTAGAGGAGTTCAGACTGGACAAGACCCATTCACACCTCGACGCACGACTCGGTCTGTCTGTTCCGGTGGCTCTAGGAAGACTAAGGCTTCGGTAGCTAAAACTGTCCTGCTAAAGACCTTAGGATTTGATTGTGAGGATCTGGCCGTGTCTGAGGACGTGCTAGGTCAGCTTCGTACGATGTTCGATTCACCACTTCAGGAGCCACAGCTGAGGGCCATCGCGGCCATCTTTGGGAAGGCCATACCACTCAATCTAGCAGGGGAGGCAGGGATGGATGTGCCTGTTATGGCGCAGTAGGTTCGAGGGTTGTGACGGTGTTGGAGTCATCCTAATCCGATGTCTGTCAACGCTTTGGAGTTGGTGTGTTGGAATGTCAGAGGCCTTAACAACCCGGCCAAGAGGAAGGCACTCCGAGGATTTGTAGACTCGGTGCATGCGGCGATCGTATGTATTTTAGAAACTAAGCTAGAGGTTGTGAACATTTTTGTAATCCTGCAATGCATGGGACCAAACTATGATGGTTTTACTTATTTACCGGCGTCGGAGACGAGAGGTGGCATTTTTGTAGCATGGGACACCACTCGGGTGATGGTTACAAACTTTGTCAATGACTCTCATTGCATCACAGGGTTTGTCTCGCCTAAGGAGGGGACACCTTGGTGGCTTACCGTATTATATGGGCCACAAGAGGATGAGCATAAGATTAATTTCTTGAGTGAGCTCTCGGAGAGAAGATCACTATGTCCGGGGCCATGGCTCGTGATTGGGGACTTTAATCTTATCCTATATGTGGCTGATAAAAATAACACAAATTTAGATCGGAGAATGATGGGGAAGTTCAAGCATTTTGTGGATAACAATGCGCTCAAGGAGCTCTTCTTGCATGGGTGAAAGTACACGTGGAGTAATGAAAGGGAGACGCCCACGCTTACCAAGATTGATCGTGCGTTCGTCTCAGTGGATTGGGAGATTGATCACCCAGATTGTTTGTTGCAAGCTTTGTCCACTGAGCATTCCGATCATTGCCCCTTGCATCTCACACTCCATGAGCCTATGCATTATAAAAAGAGGTTCCGTTTTGAGAAGTTTTGGGTTAAAATGGAGGGATTCTTGGATATCGTAAAGGAGGCGTGGGTATGTGATCCTGGCATCACGGATCCTTTCTTGCGGCTGGATGTGATGCTACGCAACACGGCTAGAGCTCTTGCCGCTTGGGGGCAAAGAGAGATTGGAAATATCAAGTTGCAGATTGCCATTGCAAATATTGTTATCTTGCGGTTCGACTGCGCCATGGAAAACCGTAGGCTCACGGAGGAGGAAAGATGGCTCAGAAGAACGTTGAAGCAATAGTGCTTGGGTTGGCATCACTAGAGAGAACCATTGCCAGACAGAGGTCTAGAATATCTTGGCTCCAAGAAGGGGATGCTAACACGCGCTTGTTTCATTTGGTGGCGAATGGGAGGCATATGAAGAACTACATACCTTCATTGAGCATGTAAGGGCGTATTATCACTGATCAAAAAGGCAAGGAGGAAGCCTTCTATAATGCTTACAAGGATTTGTTGGGCAAGGACGTTGCTAGAGAGTTCACGCTAGATTTCGAGGGTCTTGGAGTTGCTCACGTGGATCTATGGGAGCAAGACCGGGTGTTTGCAGAAGAGGAGGTGTGGGCAGTCATTAAGGATCTTCCCTCCGATAAAGCACCGGGTCCGGATGGGTTCATTGGCTTGTTCTTTCAAAAATCTTGGGAAGTGATCAAGATGGATCTGATGGCTGCTATTCATAAGTTGTTTCTTGGAAATGGGAGGGGTTTTGGGAGGCTTAACCAAGCCTTCATCACTCTTTTGCTGAAATCCCCAGAGGCTTCTTTTGTGTTCGATTTTCGGCCGATTAGTCTTGTGCATAGCATGCCCAAGATTGCTTCTAAGCTCCTTACTTCGAGGCTTAGACCGCGCATGGGAGACCTTGTCCAGGTGAATCAGTCCGCTTTCATAAAAGGGAGATGCTTGCATGATAATTTCCTTCTCGTGAGACAAGTAGCGAGGATGATGCACAAAAGGAAAGCTAAAGGAGTATTGCTCAAGCTTGACATTACTAAAGCCTTTGACTCCTTGGCATGGCCGTTCTTGTTTGAAGTGTTAAGAGCCAAGGGTTTTTCGGAGCGGTGGATCTCTTGAATCGCCACCCTACTTACTACGGCTAGCTCCAGAGTGATCGTGAATGGGTGTGCGGGAGATAAGTTTATGCATGCTAAAGGCTTGAGGCAAGGGGATTCGATCTCCCCCTTACTCTTTGTTATCGCCATGGATATGCTCACACATATCATCATTAAGGCACATGAGGCTGGAGTCATGAGTCCCATCAATGGATGTAGCCCTGTGCAGCGGCTGTCTTTGTATGCGGATGATGTGGTTCTTTTCATCAAACCCACACGGCCGGATCTTGTGTTAGTCAAAGAATCTCTTGCCATCTTTGGAGTTGCTTCTGGACTGAAAGTAAATTTTGCTAAATCGGCGGAATTATGATTCGAGCTGAGCCGGAGGATGAGGATATTGTGAAGTCGGCGCTGCCCTGGAAGCTTGCCACCTTTCGATGCAAGTATCTTGAATTGCAGCTAAGCATTTGGCAGTTGAAAAGATTGGAGTGGCAGCCAATGGTGGAAGCGGCACTCCACATTCTGCCAGGATGGCAAAGGGGTCTGGTGACCAGACCAGGCAGGCTGGTTCTTGTCAACCAGGTCATGAGAGCGCGGGCTACTCACCACCTTATGGTTGCGGAGGCGCCAAAATGGGCACTTGACAAAGTGGACAAAGGGTGTAGGGCCTTCTTCTGGGCCGGGACTGAGGAAATCAAGGGAGGTAAATGTGTAGTATCTTGGGCGAGAGTATGCAGGCCTAAGCTCATGGGAGGGCTAGGCGTCATTGACCTACACAAGAACGACATTGCTCTAAGGTTGAGGTGGGAATGGCTTAGACACACAGATGCGTCCAGGCCGTGGCAAGGGCTTTGCTTGACCGCTGACAAATCGGTAGTGCAAGCGTTTGGTAGCTTGGTGAAATGGAGAGTTGGAGCTGGGGACAAAACCCTGTTTTGGAAGGATAGATGGATCTAGGGTACTACCATCACGGAGGTCGCTCCTCTAGTGGCGACGTCAGTTCGTACGCAAGTTGCTAACAGGAGACTTGTCCGAGAGGCTTTGGATATGCATTCTTGGATGAATGATGTAGTCGGTGACTTGTGCACGGAAGGTCTTTGGGAGATCCTTGAGGAGGTTCATCTAGATGCTCAGTCCGAGGACAGTTCCATTTGGGCTTGGAATGCGTCAGGAACTTACACTGCATGTTCTGCTTACAAGATGCTATGTGAGGGAGGAGTTAGATTCCACTCTTTTGGAGCTATTTGGAAGTGCTGGGCCCCTCTGGCTTGCAAAATCTTCATGTGGTTGGCCGTCCAATATCGGCTATGGACCTCTGACAGAAGAGTGAGACATAACTTACAAGATCAAATTTCAAAATGCTTTCTATGTGACCAAGAGGAGGACACAGTGGACCACATTCTGCAGCAATGTGTGTTCTCGAGGCAAGTTTGGTTCACTTGCATCTCTAGGATGGGGCTGCCCATGGAGCTTTGCCCAACCTATGATTCTAGATTGGTGCATTGGTGGTCGGACGCTAGAAAGCGTTTTCTTAAGCACTCTCAGAAAGGGTTTGACTCTTTTGTCATGCTCATCTGCTGGACGTTATGGAAACAAAGGAATGCGAGGGTGTTTGGTTCGGGCCAGATCAAGAATGAACAAGACACGATGGACATGATCTTCGACGAGCTGAGGATGAGGGCCACGGCAGGAGCTTTTGGAGAGCAATGTGTGTTAGAGTAGTCGAGTAGCGTGTGTGTGGAGTGGTGGCTCGGTCAGGCTGGATGTAGCCCAACCGGCAATTCTGTAAACTCTTGTACATATTTTCTCCCTTCTATAAAGCTAAGGTACGCCTTTGGCATACCCTAAAAAAAATGATTATTGTGTCCTTGATAACTCACATGAGAAACCATTGAGGAAGGAGAAAACTCACTGGTGAGTTTGGAGAACAATAATTATGCTTCGTGTACTTTCCTTTTAAAATCCGAGTGGGGAAATAGAAATATTTGCATATATCGCCTCGTAAAAAACTTTTATGAGAAACTTCGAGCGAAAGCTCATAAGGGTAAAGAGTGTGATATCATATGCCATTGAAAACTCTTTTAAAACCAAGTGGAAAAATATAATGAGAAAAGATATGACATATCATGATAATTGTCTCTTTTAACTTAATATGAGAAAATCCATAGAGTTTATAGGACAATAAATATTTCGTGTATACATTCCTAAAATCCCCGGTGGGGAAAATAGAAAGTATGAGATATGATCTCATGTTGATATTACCTCGTTAAAAACCTTGATGAGAACCTGTAAAAGTAAACTCCTAAAGAGAAAAAGAGTATAATATGGTGCTTTGAACTGGAGTAATTCGGGAAGATACCCCCTGATACTTACATATCTTCAAGTCGTCAAATACTAATTCGATGAACATGTTTCTGGAATGTTGAAGTTGGTAGAGATTTGATAAATAAATCAACGAAGTTGTCACATGATTTGACTTGCAACATGAGCAATTGATACGTCCATTTTGCATCATGTTTACCTACTGTTATTTATGTTGTTTTATTGTATAATAATGCTTTTTGGAGTGATTCTAATGCCTTTTCTCTCATAATATGCAAGGTATATACAAAGCGGGTGAATTCTGGCAGCTGGAAATCTGGACCTGAAAAAGCTACGCCAGGCTACCTATTCTGCACAACTCCAAATGAGCTGATATTTTACGAGGAATTTTTATGGAATATTTAAGGAATATTGGAGCAAATAAGTACCAGAGGGGGCCCACCAGGTGGGCACAACTCACTTGGGAGCGCGAGGGAGCCCATGTGTGCTTTGATGGGTTGTGCTCACCCAGGCCCACCTCCTGTGCCCCTCTTCTGGTATATAAGTCATTTTGACCTAGAAAAAAAAAATAAGGGGAGGACTTTCAGGACGAAGCGCTACAGTCTCGAGGCGGAACCCGGGCAGGAGCACTTTTGCCCTCCGGCGGAGCGATTCCGCGGGGGGAACTTCCCTCCCGAAGGGGGAAATCATCGTCATCATCATCACCAACAACTCTCCCATCTTGGGGAGGGCTGTCTTCTTCAACATCTTCAACAACACAAACTCCTCTCAAACCCTAGTTCATCTCTTGTGTTCAATCTTTGTACCGGAACTATAGATTGGTGCTTGTGGGTGACTAGTAGTGTTGATTACTATATGGTTTATTGGTGGAAGATTTATATGTTCAGATCCATTATGCTATTTAATACCCCTCTAGTCTTGAGCATGATTATCATTTGTGAGTAGTTACTTTTGTTCTTGAGGTCACATGAGAAATCATGTTGCAAGTAATCATGTGAACTTGATATGTGTTCGATATTTTGATGATATGTATGTTGTGATTCCCTTAGTGGTGTCATGTGAACGTTGACTACATGACACTTCACCATATTTGGGCCTAAGGGAATGCATTGTGAAGTAATTATCAGATGATGGGTTGCGAGAGTGACAAAAGCTTAAACCCTAGTTTATGCGCTATTCCGTACGGGGCCGATTGGATCCAAAAGTTTAATGCTACGGTTAGAATTTATTCTTAATACTTTTCTCGTAGTTGCGGATGTTTGCAAGGGGGTTAATCATAAGTAGGAGGTTTGTTCAAGTAAGAACATCACCTAAGCACCGGTCCACCCACATACCAAATTATCAAAGTAGCGAACACGAATTAAGCCAACATGATGAAAGTGACTAGATGAAATCCCTGTGTACCCTCAAGAACACTTTGCTTATCATAAGAGACCGTTTTGGCCTGTCATTTGCCTCAAAAGGATTGGGCTACCTTGCTGCACTTTTGTTACTACTATCGTTACTTGCTCGTTACAAATTATCTTGTGATACGTGTCCAACATATCTATAATTTTTGATTGTTCCATGCTGTTATATTATCATTCTTGGATGTTTTACAATCATTTTATATCATTTTTTGGTACTAACCTATTGACATAGTGCCAAGTGCCAGTTGCTGTTTTCTGCATGTCTTTTACATCGCAGGAAATCAATATCAGACGGAGTCCAAATGCCACGTAACTTCACGGTGATTTTTTATGGACCAAAAGGAAGAAGTTGGGCCCTGGTTGCACCCGGGGGGAGTCCCGAGGAGGGGACAACCCACCAGGGCGCGCCAGGAGGCCCAGGCGTGCCCTGGTGGGTTGTGCCCACCTCGGGTGCCCCCCTGACCGCCTCTTTGCTCTATAAATACCCTAATATTCCAGAAACCCTAGGGGAGGCGACAAAATATTCATCCAGCTGCCGCAGAGTCCAGAACCACCAGATCCAATCTAGATACCATCACAGAGGGGTTCACCACGTCCATTGGTGCCTCTCTGATGATGCGTGAGTAGTTCTTTATAGACCTACGGGTCCGTAGTTAGTAGCTAGATGGCTTCCTCTCTCTCTCTTGATTATCAATACAATTGTCTCTTGGAGATCCATATGATGTAAGTCTTTTGACGGTGTGTTTGTTGGGATCCGATGAACTTTGAGTTTATGACCAGACCTATGTTTTTATCCATGAAAGTTATTTGAGTCTTCTTTGATCTCTTATATGCGTGATTGCTTATAGCCTCGTATTTCTTCTCCGATATTTGGGTTTTGTTTGGCCAACTTGATCTATTTAGCTTGCAATGGGGAGAGGTGCCCGGTAGTGGGTTCGATCTTATGGTGCTTGATCCCGGTGACAGAAAGGGAAATGACACGTATGTATCTTTGCTACTAAGGATAAAAAGATGGGATCCATATCTGCCGCAATAGATAAACGGATCTTGTCTACATCATGTCATCGTTCTTATTGCATTACTCTGTTTTCCCATGAACTTAATACACTAGATGCATGCTGGATAGCGGTCGATGTGTGGAGTAATAGTAGTAGATGCAGGCAGGAGTCGGTCTACTAATCTTGGACGTGATGCCTATATAAGTATCATTGCCTGGATATCGTCATAATTATTTGAAGTTCTATCAATTGCCCAATAATAATTGTTTTCCCAGTGTTTGCTATTTTTCACGAGAGAAGCCACTAGTGAAACCTACGACCCCGGGTCTCTTTTCATCATATTTGCCTTTGCGATCTATTTTATCTTGCATTTATTTTCAGATCCATTAAACCACAAATACAAAAATACCTTGTTGCAATTTATTTGTTCCGCGATCTATTTATCCTATCTACCACAATTTACCTCACGTCCTTTGCCTATCTTGAGGCGCCGTACCCCGAAAGGGATTGACAACCCCTTTTACACGTCGGCTTGCGAGGTGTTGTTCTTTGTGTGTAGGGGCTGTTTACGTTGTGGTGCTTGGTTTTTCTACTGCTTCGATAACCTGGGTTTCATATGTGAGGGAAATACCTACCGCCGCTGTGCTGCATCATCCCTTCCTCTTTGGGGAAATACCGACATAGCTTCAAGCGACATCGAAAGGAAGTTCTGGCACCGTTGTCGGGAGGATCTTCAACATCACCAGGTTCTTAATCACAAATCTCATCTCCTTGCAATTTACATTATTCGCCATTTGCCTCTCGTTTTCCTCTCCCCACTTCACAAAAAATTCCGTTTTATTCGCCTCTCTTTTTTTGTTCGCCATTTTCTTGCCGGATCTGTTCTTGAGTGCAATCTTGTTGTGTGGTCATCATGACTCAAGAAAACACCAAACTACGTGACCTCTCAAATACCATCAACAATGATTTTGTTGGCACTCTGCTTGCTCCTCCCGCCACTAGTGCGGAGACTTGTGATATTAATACTGCTTTGCTAAATCTTTTTATGGAAGACCAATTTTCCGGTACTCCTAATGAGGATGTCGCGTCCCATCTTAATACCTTTGTGGAATTATGCGATATGCAAAAGAAAAAGATGTGGATAATGATGTGTTCAAGATGAAATTATTTCCGTTTTCTTTGCGTGATTCTGCAAAAATTTGGTTCTCTTCTTTGCCTCGCAATAGTATCGATTCTTGGAAAAAGTGCAAAGATGCTTTTATCACTAAGTATTTTCCTAGTTTGCTTGGTTGCTCTGGCAAGAAGGAGGGGTCGTCAACTCCATAGTCGAACTGGGCAGCAGCAGCGTCGGTCTCGTAGTCTACCGGAGAGAAGAGGGGGAAGAAACAGTAAATACAATGCAAACATAAGCATGCCGATGCATGCCATGAAAATGAGTGGTGTTAGGTGTGCCCTAATGCAGTAGTAGGTGATACCGGCGAAAGGGGAAAACATCCGGGAAAGTATCCCCGGTGTTTCGCGTTTTAGGACAGGTGATCCGGAGGGGGAAAGTTGTGTGTTCTCTATGCTAGGGATGTGTGGCGGACGAAAGGGCTGCGTATCCGGATTCGTCTCGTCGTTCTGAGCAACTTTCATGTACAAAGTTTTTCCATCCGAGCTACGGTTTATTTTATATTATTTTCTAAAGTTTTAAATCATTTTCTAGAATTAACAGATTATTTCAAATCGAAATTGCTTTTATGAGGTCATCATGACGTCTGCAGTCAATTGTGGACTCTGACTAGTCAACAGACCACTAGGTCCCACATGTCATAGGCTGTCTAATTAACTAATAGGTTAAGTAGATTAGTTAGTAGATTAATTAGGTTTAATTAGTTTAGTTAACAGAATTAATTAACTAATTAATTACTTAACAATTTATTTATTTTTAATTCATTTTTTTAATAAAAATGTTCTGGGGCTGGGCCCCGGCTGTCTTTCGGCCAGAGCCTTAGCGGTTCGGGCTAACGGGTGCCTGGAGCGGGCGCTGGGCACCCGCCCAGGTCAACAGGGGGGAACGGCGATGGGCGTCGGCAGCCATCGCGACGAGCTGCAGCAGCAGTGCAGGGGGCCGGGGCTGCGCACCGATGCGGCGCAGCAGCAGGACCGCCGTGAGATGAAAAAGGGGCGGCGGTTCAGGGAGCCGACGAGCGGCCAGTGGGGTGCGTGAGGCGGACGAGGCCGTGGGTGCCCGATGGGCGCGAGCACCGGGCGCAGTGGGGTGCCGGAGTTGGCCGCGGGCGCGGTGGTCCAGGGTCGGCAGCTGCACGGGGAGGCATGGCGTAGGCGAGGCAACGGCGACACGAGCGGTGGCCGGCGAGCAGCCCCATTGGGGCGAAGCGGGGGATGCTCGGTCGTTCGTGGCCGTGGACGGGGGCGCGGGGCGGCGCGTGTTCAGCGCGGCCCCGAAGGGGGAGGTCAGGGGTGGAGCGGCTCATGCTAGCACGCGGGGACGAACGGGAGGCGGCGCCGGACATAGAGGGAAGAGAGGGGAGGCGGGCCTCACGTTCGAGTAGAGACCGAGAGGCGGCGAGGTTCGAGGGAGCCGTTGTGGAGGAGGACGGGGACGACCGACGGAGACAGGGAGGAGATCCGGCGAGGGAGCGCTCCGACGAGGTCCAGGCGGGGCGGCGGTGAGGTCGGGGCGGCATGGCTTGATGCGGGCCATCGAGGACGAGGTCAAGGACGGAGCTGCGAGGTCCGGCGACAGGGAGGGTGGCGACGAACGGCGAGGTTAAGGCGGGGCACCGATGCAGGCAAGGGGATCGGGCGCGGGGAGCTCCTCTCCCGGCACAATGTGTGCGTGCGTGTGTGTGTTGTGTGGTGGCGGTGGGTGAGGGAGACGAGGGGATCGTGGGGGAGTGGGGGTGATTTAGGGTTTGGGGTCGAGGGGAGTGGCCTTTTAGGCTAGAGAGAGTGGGGTGGGCCGTGCGCTGGCCTGGCGGCCCAGAGGCCGGGGGGTCCTGCTCTTTATTTTTGTTCTCTGTTTTGTTCTTTTCTTTTTAGTTATTATTCTTTTATATTTTTATTTTTGTTTCCTCTTAGTTTCTGTTTTATAAAAATTATCACTAGTACCTAAACTTGCATTTATAATTATACTGCTGCCACAGTAATTATTAATACCAAACAAAATAGTTTAATATTTAATATAATCCTATATGTATTTATTTAAAAGTTTTAACTACTGTTTTAATTACCTAAGTGCATTTAAACCTTTTATAACAATGTGGTTTCTCCACCATTACTACTTATGCATTATTTGGCTCACTCCGAACATTTTAGTCTTAATATTTGAAAACTTTTATTGTTTGCGAGATTTTGAACTTGGATTCGAATCGATTTCGAACTAGCGCAAGATTGGCAACTATAACTGTGGTGACGTGGCATCATTAACGTGGGATTACTGTAGCTAATTATCTGGGCGTCACAATTCTCCTCTACTACAAGAAATCTCGTCCCGAGATTTTAAGAGGTGGGGTAAGGGGAAAGGGATTTGGTTCCAAAATTCTAATGAGTTTTCTCGATCTTGGTTGCTCTTCTCAAAGCGGTTGATCCACTACGTTGATGTCTTGATTTCTCTGTTTCAGGTCATCATGATGAAGTAGGCATCCTTTCTTCGGGATCTTCATCGTGCTTACGAATAGGTAACAGGGCAGATCGGCAACGACGGAATGCTATAAGGGTAATAATCTGGGATTAACCCATGAATGAGCATATGAGTACCTCTCGAGTTGAACAAATAAAACACCTCGAGAGTAAAGTTTGAAGGTACAATAAGAAGTTTCAAGCAGTCAGGCAATCATTCAATGCCTAGTCAGAAGGTGAAAGGGTTTCAAACCAACGGAATAATTATTGGGTCCGGTGCCAGAATTGATGGTCTCATCGAAAGGTGGCTCATGAATTACGAGTCCATGCGGGAGGAATAATTTTGGGAACAGGGGGTGTACTGGAGAGTCAGGTTTCAATCCTGTGGAACTGTGGGTTATGGGCCCACCATGTGGGTTAAAAGTAGGAAGGGCGGTGACATCTTGCACGATCGTGTAAGTAAGGCATGTCAGAGGGTAGCCTGTCAGTTATGTTGGCGACAACATCGGTACCAAGGGCGAGGGACGAAGAGAACCCTTTTCTTGCTTGTTGAACGAGGCGGACCATTAGGCAAAGTTCCCATCCATCAGTGGATACCGGAATGTCATCAAAAATAGCAACAGGTTCTTATTGATAGAGTTGTACATCGAGGTGCTTACAAAATCAGTGACTTATTATTGCTTAGATCATATAAACCTCAAGAAGGTTAAACAAAACAATGGAAAGGAAAATGTGATATCAGATTAAACAGAGCAATGGAAATGAAAAATGTGTTTAAACACATTATTCAGGGGTATATCCTTCCCAAGGACAAGAAGAGCATGATATGCATGATAGGATATAATGTAGAAAACCCTTTAGGTAAGGGAGAGAATTTTCATGACATTACCCATACAACGGTGTTTGGATAACTGAGCAAGAAACATTTAGCATTGGGCTTCAAATGTTCTTGTTGAAATTCGGAGTACCATAAACATGCTTAGAGATAGCATTGGCATGGTCTTCAAGCAAAGATCAGACTTTGGATACACAAAGGATCCATCAGGAACAACTTATAGAATAAGTCTTACAATTTCCTCATGGAAGAATGGTTAACCTTGCTAAAAAGGAAACTATAACAATAGCTCCTCCAGGAAGGTGTGTTAGGCATGACATCACCTTGTTATAACTCTTGGGAATATGTTCCAACCATCATATCTGACCGAGATTCAGATCTAATTGTTGTCAGAATACCTCAGACTCAGGATGCCCAAGAAGAAGGTGCAACACAAATTGTCGAGATGACATTGTAAGATTCTCAGGGAAATGAACATGGAAGCGAGTTCCAAAACAAGAGTTCATTAGTAAACCAACCAGAGGATGAGGAGGTGGCTAATGGAATCAACGACAATTCATCGAGGTTTCCAAAAAGATGGATTTCCACAACCATGTGAACAAGGAGATAACATTAGTCGGATCAAATGTTATAATGAGGTAGGCTCGAGGGAAACATACACAATTGAACAATGATAGAAAGGTGCACCCGGAAATCTGGACTAAGTAGCACGATCAATGTTCGAAAGATGGTTTAATAAGCAATATACTTAGAATGCAACTATCAACCAATAACTTCATAGCAATAGGGTTGTTAGAAGTTTAGGATTTACACACCACAGACCATTTGTCGGTATTCCGGTTAGAAACAACACGGGGACCAAGAGATGAATGTAGATGGCGAGAAGTATCACTATACCAAGAATTTTTAAGAGGTGGAGCAATCCTCACAACATTCTTGATACAGAAGACAATAATACTACAAGGTAGAACATAACCTAAGCCAGATGGCAAGGAAATCAAGGTACAACACAAAACATGAACAAGTTTGCGTTGGGGAAGGCAAGAATGTTGTTGATCGCAGTGATGATGTTGGCCCCCGGCGGCGTTCCGGCGCCAATGGAAGCGAGGGGGAGAGAGCCCCTGAGGGAGTCCTGGATTAGGGGGTGTCCGGATAGCCGAACTATCACCTTAGGCCGGACTCCTAGACTATGAAGATACAAGATTGAAGGCTTCGTCCCGTGTCCGGATAGGACTTTCCTTGGCGTGGAAGGCAAGCTTGGCGATACGGATATGTAGATCTCCTACCATTGTAACCGACTCTGTGTAACCCTAACCCTCTTTGGTGCCTATATAAACTGGAGGGTTTTAGTCCATAGGACGAACAACAATCATACCGTAGGCTAGCTACTAGGGTTTAGCCTCTCTGATCTCGTGGTAGATCTACTCTTGTACTACCCATATCATCAATATTAATCAAGCAGGAGTAGGGTTTTACCTCCATCGAGAGGGCCCAAACCTGGGTAAAAACATCGTGTCCCTTGTCTCCTGTTACCATCCGCCTAGACGCACAGTTCGGGACTCCCTACCCGAGATCCGCCGGTTTGACACCGACATTGGTGCTTTCATTGAGAGTTCCTCTATGTCGTCATCTTTAGGCCCGATGGCTCCTCCAATCATCAACAACAATGCGGTCCAGGGTGAGACTTTTCTCCCCGGACAGATCTTCGTATTTGGCGGCTTTGCACTGCGGGCCAATTCGCTTGGCCATCTGGAGCAGATTGAAAGCTACGCCCCTGGCCATCAGGTCAGATTTGGAAGTTTGAACTACACGGCTGACGTCCGCGGAGACTTGATCTTCGATGGTTTCGAGCCACAGCCAAGCGCGCCGCACTGTCACGATGGGCATGATCTAGCTCTACCGCCGAACAGTGCCCTGGAGGCCGCACCAGTGTCCGCTCCGACCCTTAGCTCGGAGCCGACTGCGCCGATCGAGGATGGGTGGCTGGACACCGCCTTGGGGGCTGCGATCTCTACGGCGATTGAGCCGAACACCATCCCTGTCCTTTGCAAGGCTCGTGACTCCAAGGTGCCGGACTCCTCTCCGGACTCCGAACCTTTTGCGCCCCTGCCAATCGAATCCGATTGGGCGCCGGTCATAGAGTTCACCGCCGCGAACATCTTTCAGCACTCGCCCTTTGGCAACATCCTGAATTCACTAAAGTCTCTCTCTTTATCAGGAGATCCTTGGCCGGATTATGGTCAGGAAGGTTGGGATGCGGACGGCGAAGAAATGCAAAGCCCACCCACCACCCACTTCGTAGCCACTGTCGAAAGCTTAAACGACGTGCTCGACTTCGACTCCAAAGACATCGACGGTATGGACGACGATGTAGGAGATAAACATGAACCAGCACCTATAAGGCACTGGCCAGCCACCTCATCTCACGACGTATACATGGTGGACACACCTAAAGGAAGCGACGACGAGGAACAACGGGACACCACGAGGGATCATGCCATCGAAAAGCAGTCAAAACGGCGACGTAAGTGCCGCTCAAAATCCCGCCTTGACAAAGATAGTAGCCATACAGACCAAACCATAGAGCAGGGCGAACCGGTGGACGACGAACATGCTATCAAGCAACCGTCCGAACAGGACAACCTGGATAAACAATCCGTCCCCGACAAAGATTATAGTCCGGACGATCTCACGCCGGACAAGTTGCTGGAGCAGAAGAACCTCCACAAAAGGCTCGTCGCCACTGTGCGTAGCCTGAAAAAGCAGAAGTGGAAGCTCAAAACAGCGAAAGATGCACTCAGAATCAGATGGAGCAAAGTACTCAACACCGCAGACAAATACGGTGATAGTCGCCAAACAAAGAGCTACCCGAAGCGAAAACTACTGCCCGAATTTGATGAGGAGGTCGTAGAACCCCCGCAATCAAAGAACAAGGAGACCACCCGGTCGGATAGACGACCCCATGGCAAACATAGAGCGGAAAACGGTGCCGCACACAAGCCGACACGCGATCCGCACACGGATCCGCATAAAAAAGATGGCCCAGTTAGATCTATCTACGGGCCAACAAAGCAAGCTCTAGTAAGCAATGCAACAAATCAAGTATCCGAATATTACGGGGCACCTAAATATAGGGGTGCCGCACACCCCCTATGTTTCACCGATGAGGTTCTGGATTATGAATTTCTAGCGGGATTCAAGCCCGTAAACATAGAGGCATACGACGGAACAACAGACCCTGGAGTCTGGATTGAGGATTACATCCTCCACATACACATGGCTAGAGGAGATGACCTCCACGCCATAAAATACTTACCCTCAAGCTCAAAGGACCAGCCCGGCATTGGCTCAAAAGCCTCCCCGAAAACACCATTGGAAGTTGGGAAGAGCTCGAGGATGCTTTCCGGGCAAATTTTCAAGGGACCTATGTCCGACCTCCGGATGTAGACGATTTAAGTCACATAACTCAACAACCCGGAGAGTCAGCCCGAAAATTCTGGAACAGATTCCTTACTAAAAAGAACCAAATAGTCGACTGTCCGGACGCCGAAGCCTTAGCAGCTTTCAAACACAACGTCCGAGACGAATGGCTCGCCAGACACCTCGGCCAAGAAAAGCCAAGAACAATGACCGCATTAACAAGCCTCATGACCCACTTTTGTGCGGGAGAGGATAGCTGGCTGGCAAGATGCAGTACCAGCAACCCAAGTACATCTGAAGTCAGGGACGGAAATGGGAAACCGCGACGCAACAAGGACCAGCGCCGGACTAAGGGAAACAGCCCGAAGAGCACGGCAGTCAACGCCGGATTCAAAAGCTCACGGCAGAATCATAAAAAACTGCCCCTAAGGATAACATGGACGAGCTATCTAACTTAAACAAAATCTTGGACAAGGTATGCCAAATCCACAGTACTCCCGGGAAGCCTGCAAATCATACCCACAGAGATTGTTGGGTCTTCAAGCAGTCCGACAAACTCAACGCCGAACACAAGGGGCTCGACACACCAAGCGAGGACGATGATGAACCCCACAAGCAGAGCACCGGAAAACAAAAGAATTTCCCACAAGAAGTCAAAATAGTAAACTCACTTCACGTGACAAAAGGGTGCCCATAGAGATACGCGCCATACGGCCTATCCCAGAGGAGTCCCGCCACTGGTTGTTAAAACCAATCACCATCGATCATCAGGGTTACTCTAGAAGTATCCGGAATGCGGGATGGACTGCCTTGATATTAGATCCGATAATTGACGGACTCCAATTTACACAGGTCCTAATGGACGGCGGCAGTGATCTAAACTTGCTATATCAGGACACAATCCGCAAAATGGGGATAGACCCAACCAAAATTTTCCATAGCAACACTTCCTTTCAAGGGGTAATGCCAAGCCCATATGCCCATTGTACGGGCTCTCTACTGCTAGAAGTTGTGTTCGGATCACCCGACAACTTCCGCCACGAAAAGTTAACCTTCCACCTCGCCCCATTTACAAGTAGATACCAAGCACCACTGGGACGCGAAGCTTTCACCCGCTTTAACGCAATACCGCATTATGCATCCCTTACACTTAAAATGCCCGGTCCGCGAGGCATCATCTCCTTAAAGGGAAATACCGAGTGTTCCTCGAGCGCGGAAGATTGTGTGATTGCCTTGACAGCCACACACTAAACTGGCTTCACCAATCAAAGCACCTAAATAGGTCGTTCAGACCCAGGACACGGCTAGACGAGTCCGGTGTAAACACACAAGGGCTTACTAGCCGCATACCCCTGTACAAGGGGCTCCGCGCATGTACAGCAAGAGACAATAAAGCTCAATTTTATTCATTTTTTGAATTGTAGTTTGTTTATTTAGTATAACATACATTTTCGCACAATCTTTTTCAACTAAGTTCCTCTCTTTTACAGATGAACACCGTGCTACACCCGTCCAGGATACGGCACAACGGAGACACATGCACAGACGTGCAGTAGGGACCCGTTGCAAGGATTCTTTTCAGATTAAGACCCTGCGTAAACCTTTTTACTATCTCTTGTTGATACACATCCCCTGGTTTCTTGCTATAACCGAGGAGGAGGCTGGCGTTTTGGCATGGGCCACATCAGAAGTTTGCGCGTACCTGGACACCAGGGGCTTATTACCAAGGGCGTTGTTCGGCCCGTTTTCATAAAGACCGAATACCTTAGGGAGTGTTCGGTGTCTCGAGTTAGGCCTTATATGCATCAGCTCCGAATGATGTCTTTGGTCAAATGTTGGGTTTGCCCGACTCCTGTGTTTTGCTGCCTTACGTTCCGCTCTATCGGCTAAGATGGCACCAGGAGAACTACTGCGATTGTGCCCCGGTTCGGCCATGCGAGCACCTCAGTAGAGAAAGCCGAAAACTGACTGTCATGATATAGCGTGAGACTGGTCAACCACTCGATGACCCGCCGGAATCTTTAGGATTCCTCCGCATTGACGAAGGGCCGTTTCCCGGTCAGGCACATACGCGCCCCGAATTCGGGTGAGCGCGGTGCCCCTAGGGGCTATATAGTTGCCCCACTGTCAAACTCCTATGGCTAAGTGAAAGTGATAAAGCATTATAGTCCGGTTGCCTAGTTTGCTGCGCTACCACCTCCTTTATAGGACCAAGACATTTGATCAAGTGTGAAAATGCGCCTTTTGCAAACACCCCCGCATTATATGCGTCGGGGCTGAAGCCGAAGACTGCCATCTTTCAGGTTATATACACATATACATTAACGGCCGCACAGGAGGCATTTTAATTCTTGAAGGCACAAGTATAAAAAGCTTTTATATTTCATCGAAACATTGTTTCACAATAATACATGTTATTCGAACATAATATCCTTCGAGCACTGCGTCTCTATTAAATGAGCGCCCTGCAGAACTTCCTGAAAATATTGCTCGATAAGTACTCGGCTTCCATCCGAATCTTGGGATGCAACATCGATGGCCTTCATCTCCGCTCAGTTTGTCTTGACACGGGCAAGAGCCATCCGCGCACCCTCTATGCATGCTGATGAAGGAAATATGCCCTAGAGGCAATAATAAAGTTATTATTTATTTCCTTATATCATGATAAATGTTTATTATTCATGCTAGAATTGTATTAACCGGAAACATAATACATGTGTGAATATATAGACAAACAGAGTGTCACTAGTATGCCTCTACTTGACTAGCTTGTTAATCAAAGATGGTTATGTTTCCTAACCATGGACAAAGAGTTGTTATTTGATTAACAGGATCACATCATTAGTTGAATGATCTGATTGACATGACCCATTCAGTTAGCTTAGCACCCGATCGTTTAGTATGTTGCTATTGCTTTCTTCATGACTTATACATTTTCCTATGACTATGAGATTATGCAACTCCCGTTTACCGGAGGAACACTTTGTGTGCTACCAAACGTCACAACATAACTGGGTGATTATAAAGGTGCTCTACAGGTGTCTCCGAAGGTACTTGTTGAGTTGGCGTATTTCGAGATTAGGATTTGTCACTCCGAATGTCGGAGAGGTATCTCTGGGCCCTCTCGGTAATGCACATCGCTTAAGCCTTGCAAGCATTTCAACTAATGAGTTAGTTGTGAGATGATGTATTACGTAACGAGTAAAGAGACTTGCCGGTAACGAGATTGAACTAGGTATTGGATACCGACGATCGAATCTCGGGCAAGTAACATACCGATGACAAAGGGAAGAACGTATGTTGTTGTGCGGTTTGACCGATAAAGATCTTCGTAGAATATGTAGGAACCAATATGGGCATCCAGGTCCCGCTATTGGTTATTGACCGGAGACATGTCTCGGTCATGTCTACATTATTCTCGAACCGTAGGGTCCGCACGCTTAAGGTTTCGATGACAGTTATATTATGAGTTTATGTATTTTGATGTACCGAAGGTTGTTCGGAGTCCCGGATATGATCACGGACATGACGAGGAGTCTCGAAATGGTCGAGACATAAAGATTGATATATTGGACGGATATATTTGGACACCGGAAAGGTTCCGGAGAAGTTTGGAGCTCCGGGAGGTTACCGGAACCCCCCGGGAGGTATATGGGCCTTATTGGGCCCATGTAGGAGGAAGAGAGAAGGAACAATGGAGGGGGGCGCCCCCTCCCAAGCCCAATCCGAATTGGGGAGGGGGGCCGCCCCCCCTTTCCTTTCTCCTTCCCCCTCTTCCTATTACTACTACTAGTACTACTTCCTAATACTAGTACTCTTTCCTTCCCCCTCCAAATAAGATAAGGAAAAGGGAGGGAAACCTACTTGGAGTAGGTTTCCCCCTCCTCTATGGCGCGCCCCCCTTGGGCCGGCCACCTCCTCCCTCCCTCCTTTATATACGGGGGTAGGGGGGCACCCTAGAACACACAATTTGATCATTGATCGTTCCTTAGCCGTGTGCGGTGCCCCCCTCCACGATATTACACCTCGATCATATTGTAGCGGTGCTTAGGCGAAGCCCTGCAATAGGAGAACATCAAGATCGTCACCACACCGTCGTGCTGACGGAACTCCCCCTCGGAGCCTCTACTGGATTGGAGATCGAGGGTGCGTCATCGAGCTGTACGCGTGTCAAGAACTCGGAGGTGCCGGAGTAACGGTGCTTGGATCGGTTGGACCGGGAGGACGTACGACTACTTCCTCTACGTTGCGTCAACGCTTCCGCTTCAGTCTACGAGGGTACGTAGACAACACTCTCCCCTCTCGTTGCTATGCATCACCATGATCTTGCGTGTGCGTAGGAATTTTTTTGAAATTACTACATTCCCCAACAGTGGTATCAGAGCCTAGGTTTTATGGTTTGATGTTATATGCACGAGTAGAACACAAGTGAGTTGTGGGCGATACAAGTCATACTGCTTACCAGCATGTCATACTTTGGTTCGGCGGTATTGTTGGATGAAGCGGCCCGGACCGACATTACGCGTACGCTTACGCGAGACTGGTTTTACCGCCGTGCTTTGCACACAGGTGACTAGCGGGTGTCAGTTTCTCCAACTTTAGTTGAACCGAGTGTGGCTACGCCAGGTCCTTGCGAAGGTTAAAACAGCATCAACTTGACAAACTATCGTTGTGGTTTTGATGCGTAGGTGAGATTGGTTCTTGCTTAAGCCCGTAGCAGCAACGTAAAACTTGCAACAACAAAGTAGAGGACGTCTAACTTGTTTTTGCAGGGAATGTTGTGATGTGATATGGCCAAGACATGATGCTATATTTTATTGTATGAGATGATCATGTTTTGTAACCGAAGTTATCGGCAACTGGCAGGAGCCATATGGTTGTCGCTTTATTGTATGAAATGCAAACGCCCTGTAATTGCTTTACTTTATCACTAAGCGGTAGCGATAGTCGTAGAAGCAATAGATGGCATAAACGACAACGATGCTACGATGGAGATCAAGGTGTCGCGCCCGTGACGATGGTGATCATGATGGTGCTTCGGAGATGGAGATCACAAGCACAAGAAGATGATGGCCATATCATATCACTTATATTGATTGCATGTGATGTTTATCTTTTATGCATCTTATCTTGCTTTGATTGACGGTAGCATTTTAAGATGATCTCTCACTAAAAATTATCAAGTAGTGTTCTCCCTGAGTATGCACCGTTGCCAAAGTTCGTCGTGCCCAGACACCACGTGATGATCGGGTGTGATAAGCTCTACGTCCATCTACAACGGGTGCAAGCCAGTTTTGCACACGCGGAATACTCAGGTTAAGCTTGACGAGCCTAGCATATGCAGATATGGCCTCGGAACACGGAGACCGAAAGGTCGAGCGTGAATCATATAGTAGATATGATCAACATAATGATGTTCACCATTGAAAACTACTCCATCTCACGTGATGATCGGTTATGGTTTAGTTGATTTGGATCACGTGATCACTTAGAGGATTAGAGGGATGTCTATCTGAGTGGGACTTCTTAAGTAATATGATTAATTGAACTTTAATTTATCATGAACTTAGTCCTGGTAGTATTTTGCAAATTATGTTGTAGATCAATAGCTCGCGTTGTTGCTTTCATATGTTTATTTTCATATGTTCCTAGAGAAAGTTGTGTTGAAAAATGTTAGTAGCAATGATGCGGATTGGATCCGCGATCTGAGGTTTATCCTCAATGCTGCACAGAAGAATTATGTCCTTAATGCACCGCTAGGTGACAGACCTATTGCAGGAGCAGATGCAGACGTTATGAACGTTTGGCTAGCTCAATATGATGACTACTTGATAGTTTTGTGCACCATGCTTTATGGCTTAGAATCGGGACTTCAAAGATGTTTTGAACATGATGGACCATATGAGATGTTCCAGGAGTTGAAGCTAATATTTCAAGCAAATACCCGAGTTAAGAGATATGAAGTCTCCAACAAGTTCTATAGCTAAAAGATGGAGGAGAATCGCTCAACTAGTGAGCATGTGCTCAGATTGTCTGGGTACTACAATCGCTTGAATCAAGTGGGAGTTAATCTTCCAGATAAGATAGTGATTGACAGAATTCTCTAGTCACCATCACCAAGTTAGTAGAACTTCGTGATGAACTATAGTATGCAAGGGATGATGAAAATAATTCCCGAGTTTTTCATGATGATGAAATCGATGAAGGTAGAAATCAAGAAAGAACATCAAGTGTTGATGGTTAACAAGACCACTAGTTTCAAGAAAAGGGCAAAGGGATAGAAGGGAACTTCAAGAAGAATGGCAAGCAAGTTGCTGCTCAAGTGAAGAATCCCAAGTCTGGACCTAAGCCTGAGACTAAGTGCTTCTACTGCAAAGGGACTGGTTACTGGAAGCAGAAGTACCCCAAGTATTTGGCGGATAAGAAGGATGGCAAAGTAAACAAAGGTATATTTGATATACATGTTATTGATGTGTACTTTACTAGTGTTTATAGTAACTCCTTGGTATTTGGTACTGGTTCAGTTACTAAGAGTAGTAACTCGAAACAGGAGTTGCAGAATAAACAGAAACTAGTTAAGGGTGAAGTGACGATGTGTGTTGAAAGTAGTTTCAAGATTGATATGATCATCATCGCACACTCCCTATACTTTCGGTATTAGTGTTGAACCTAAATAAATGTTATTTGGTGTTTGCGTTGAGCATGAATATGATTTGCTCATGTTTATTGCAATACGGTTATTCATTTAAGTAAGAGAATAAACTGTTGTTCCTTTTACATGAATAAAACCTTATATGGTTACACACCCAATGAAAATGGTTCATTGGATCTCGATCGTAGTGATACACATATTCATAATATTGAAACCAAAAGATGCAAAGTTAATAATGATAGTGCAACTTATTTGTGGCACTGCCATTTAGGTCATATTGGTGTAAAGCGCATGAAGAAACTCCATGCTGATGGGATTTTGGAATCACTTGATTATGAATCACTTGATGCTTGCGAACCATGCCTCATGGGCAAGATGACTAAGACTCCGTTCTCCGGAAGAGTGGAGCGAGCAACTGACTTATTGGGAATAATACATACTGATGTATGCGATCCAATGAGTGTTAAGGCTCGCGGTGGGTATCGGTATTTTCTGACCTTCACAGTTGATTTGAGCAGATATGGGTATATCTACTTGATGAAACATAAGTCTGAAATAGTTGAAAGGTTCAAAGAATTTCAGAGTGAAGTGGAAAAATCATCGTGACAAGAAAATAAGGTTTCTACAATTTGATCGCGGAGACAAATATTTGAGTTACGAGTTTGGTCTTCAATTAAAACAATGTGGAATAGTTTCACAAATTCATGCCACCTGGAACACCACATCATAATGGTGTGTCCGAACGTCATAATCGTACTTTATTGGATATAGTACAATCTATGATGTTTCTTACCGATTTACAATATCGTTTTGGGATCATGCATTAGAGACAACTGCATTCACGTTAAATAGGGCACCATCTAAATCCGTTGAGACGACACTATATGAACTGTGGTTTAGCAAGAAACCAAAGTTGTCGTTTCTTAAAGTTTGGGGCTGCGATGCTTATGTGAAAAAGTTTCATCCTGATAAGCTCAAACCCAAATCGAAGAAGTGCATCTTCATAGAATACCCAAAGGAAATTGTTGGGTACACCTTCTATCACAGATCCTAAGGCAAAACATTCGTTGCTAATAAATGGATCCTTTCTAGAGAAGGAGTTTCTCTCGAAAGAAGTGAGTGGGAGGAAAGTAGAACTTGATAAGGTAATTGTACCTTCTCCCTTATTGGAAAGTAGTTCATCACAGAAATCTGTTCCTGTGACTACTACACCAATTAGTGAGGAAGCTAATGATGATGATCATGTCAAGTTACTACTGAATCTCGTAGGTAAACCAGAGTGAGATCTGCACCAGAGTGGTACGGTAATCCTGTTCTGGAAGTCATGTAACTAGACCATGATGAACCTACGAACTATGAGGAAGCGATGATGAGCCCAGATTCCGCGAAATGGCTTGAGGCCATGAAATCTGAGATGAGATCCATGTATGAGAACAAAGTGTGGACTTTGGTGGAGTTGCCCGATGATCGGCAAGCCATAGAAAATAAATGGATCTTCAAGAGGAAGACGGACGCTGATAGTAGTATTACTATCTGCAAAGCTAGACTTTTCGAAAAAGGTTTTTGACAAAGTTCAAGATGTTGAATACAACGAGATTTTCTCACTCGTATCGATGCTTAAAAGTCTGTCCGAATCATGTTAGCAATTGCCACATTTTATGAAATCTGGCAAATGGATAAACAAAACTGCATTCCTTAATGGAGTTATTAAAGAAGAGTTGTATGTGATGCAACCAAGAGGTTTTGTCGATCCTAAAGGTGTTAACAAAATGTGCATCTATGGACTGGTGCAAGCATCTCGGAGTTGGAATATACGCTTTGATAAGTTGATCAAAGCATATAGTTTATACAGATTTGCAGTGAAGCCTGTATTTACAATAAAGTGAGTGGGAGCACTACAGCCTTTCTGATTAGTATATGTGAGTGACATATTGTTGATCAGAAAAGATGTAGAATTTTTCTGCAAAGCATAAAGGAGTGTTTTAAGGGAGTTCTTTAAAAAGAAAAGACCTCAGTAAAAGCTACTTACATATTGAGCATCAAGATCTATTGAGATAGATCAAGACGCTTGATAAGATTTTCAATGAGTACATACCTTGGCAAGATTTTGAAATACTTCAAAATGGAACAGTCAAAGAAAGAGTTCTTGCCTGTGTTGCAAAGGTATGAAATTGAGTAAGACTCAAATCCCGACCACAGCAGAAAATAGAAAGAGAATGAAAAGTCATTCCCTATGCCTCAGTCATAGGTTCTATAAAGTATGCTATGCTATGTACCAGAACTATTGTATACCTTGCTCTGTATTTGACAAGGGAGTACAATAGTGATCTAGGAGTAGATCACTGGACATTGGTCAAGAATATCCTTAGTGAGGACTAAGGAAATATTTCTCGATTATGGAGGTGATAAAAGAGCCCGTCGTAAAAGTTACCTCGGTGCAAGTTTTCACACCGATCCAGATGACTCTAAGTCTCAATCTGGATACATTTTGAAAATGGGAGCAATTAGCTAGAGTAGCACCGTGCAGAGCATTGTAGACATAGAATATTTGCAAAATGCATACGGCTCTGAATGTGACAGACCCGTTGACTAAGCTTCTCTCACGAGCAAAACATGATCACACCTTAGTACTCTTTGGGTGTTAATCACATAGCGATGTGAACTAGATTATTGACTCTAGTAAACCCTTTGGGTGTTGGTCACATGATGATGTGAACTATGGGTGTTAATCATATACAGATATGAATATTGGTGTTAAATCACATGGCGATGTGAACTAGATTATTGACTCTAGTGCAAGTGGGAGACTGAAGGAAATATGCCCTAGAGGCAATAATAAAGTTATTATTTATTTCCTTATATCATGATAAATGTTTATTATTCATGCTAGAATTGTATTAACCGGAAACATAATACATGTGTGAATATATAGACAAACAGAGTGTCACTAGTATGCCTCTACTTGACTAGCTTGTTAATCAAAGATGGTTATGTTTCCTAACCATGGACAAAGAGTTGTTATTTGATTAACAGGATCACATCATTAGTTGAATGATCTGATTGACATGACCCATTCAGTTAGCTTAGCACCCGATCGTTTAGTATGTTGCTATTGCTTTCTTCATGACTTATACATTTTCCTATGACTATGAGATTATGCAACTCCCGTTTACCGGAGGAACACTTTGTGTGCTACCAAACGTCACAACATAACTGGGTGATTATAAAGGTGCTCTACAGGTGTCTCCGAAGGTACTTGTTGAGTTGGCGTATTTCGAGATTAGGATTTGTCACTCCGAATGTCGGAGAGGTATCTCTGGGCCCTCTCGGTAATGCACATCGCTTAAGCCTTGCAAGCATTTCAACTAATGAGTTAGTTGTGAGATGATGTATTACGTAACGAGTAAAGAGACTTGCCGGTAACGAGATTGAACTAGGTATTGGATACCGACGATCGAATCTCGGGCAAGTAACATACCGATGACAAAGGGAAGAACGTATGTTGTTGTGCGGTTTGACCGATAAAGATCTTCGTAGAATATGTAGGCACCAATATGGGCATCCAGGTCCCGCTATTGGTTATTGACCGGAGACATGTCTCGGTCATGTCTACATTATTCTCGAACCGTAGGGTCCGCACGCTTAAGGTTTCGATGACAGTTATATTATGAGTTTATGTATTTTGATGTACCGAAGGTTGTTCGGAGTCCCGGATATGATCACGGACATGACGAGGAGTCTCGAAATGGTCGAGACATAAAGATTGATATATTGGACGGATATATTTGGACACCGGAAAGGTTCCGGAGAAGTTTGGAGCTCCGGGAGGTTACCGGAACCCCCCGGGAGGTATATGGGCCTTATTGGGCCCATGTAGGAGGAAGAGAGAAGGAACAATGGAGGGGGCGCCCCCTCCCAAGCCCAATCCGAATTGGGGAGGGGGGCCGCCCCCCCCTTTCCTTTCTCCTTCCCCCTCTTCCTATTACTACTACTAGTACTACTTCCTAATACTAGTACTCTTTCCTTCCCCCTCCAAATAAGATAAGGAAAAGGGAGGGAAACCTACTTGGAGTAGGTTTCCCCCTCCTCTATGGCGCGCCCCCCTTGGGCCGGCCACCTCCTCCCTCCCTCCTTTATATATGGGGGTAGGGGGGCACCCTAGAACACTCAAGTTGATCATTGATCATTCCTTAGCCGTGTGCGGTGCCCCCCTCCACGATATTACACCTCGATCATATTGTAGCGGTGCTTAGGCGAAGCCCTGCAATAGGAGAACATCAAGATCGTCACCACGCCGTCGTGCTGACGGAACTCCCCCTCGGAGCCTCTACTGGATTGGAGATCGAGGGTGCGTCATCGAGCTGTACGCGTGTCAAGAACTCGGAGGTGCCGGAGTAACGGTGCTTGGATCGGTTGGACCGGGAGGACGTACGACTACTTCCTCTACGTTGCGTCAACGCTTCCGCTTCGGTCTACGAGGGTACGTAGACAACACTCTCCCCTCTCGTTGCTATGCATCACCATGATCTTGCGTGTGCGTAGGAATTTTTTTGAAATTACTACGTTCCCCAACAGCTGACCTCCTCATTGCATTGATATGCGGCACCGCACCAAGGAACTGCTGCACCAAGCCAAAATAGCTCTTCGGCTTGGGCCTTTTCAGCCACAAAAGACTCACGACATCCTTCATGGCAAGTCCGGATAACCTATTCAGCTCCGCCCATTCGGCCAAGCGATCAGTTAATGGAAGAGGGCGCTCTGGATTATGGAACTGCGACCAAAAAACCTTTTCCATTTCGTGATCCTGTTGATCTCGGAAGTGTTCGGCCGCGTCCGCGGCACTTGCCGCCAAGTCCAGATAAGCATCCTCCGCACTCCACAGCTGGTCCAACTAAGCATATTTAGGATCCACGAACTTCCTCCGCAGCAGAAAGGGCTTTCCAGCCGCGATATCTCCGGCCTGACGTAGCTCCTCCTTCATAGCTCTCATCGCAGAGCGAGCATCCTTGGCCTTGGTAGTCTCCTTCTTCAGGTCCTCTTGCACCGCTCGATCTTCCTTTTCAAGAAGCTTGCAGCGGTCAGCAGCATTCTTCAACTTCACGGCCATCTTGGCCATTTCCTTCTTGCTTCGGCAGTGAGCAGCCTGTTCGGCTTTTAGCTCTTCGGCCGCCTTTAAGGCAGCCACATCACTTTTTCTGGCCTACTCCTTGGCTCAGGTGAGCTCCGCCCGAATGTTCTCCATGGCAGCGGCACCATCTGCATCAAGCATACATGTTGTAAGGCACGGAGATCAAGCTCCCTTACCAGGTGTCTGCGGAGAAATCGCATACCTTGTGACTCGTCAAGCCGCTTATTGACAAGCGCGATGTCGGCATCCGCCACGTCAAGTTGCCGCTTTAGTTCGGCAAATTCATCAGTCCAGCTAGCCACCGGACACTTCGCCACCTACATAGGAAGGGCGACATATTATACCTGGGATTATGATCCTCGGCGCGCTGTCATTTTTGACAACCCACCGATCCTCAGGGGCTACTATCTACACAGGGTGCATTTTATATGCGGAACTGTTAGAAGGTACATCATTTTGCGTACCTCAAAACCTGTCAGTAAACTTTTGACGGCTTCGTGCAATCCGCTCTCAGCGGATGAAATCCTTTCAATCACCGTACCCATTAACGCACGGTGATCTTCTGAGATAGACGCTCGCCCGAGCAGATCCTTCAGCTCCTCCGACTGTACACCAGGTGGTGCCGGACTTGTCCGATGGCCTTTTTCGAAGGCCGGACGCGGAGGGCTTTGGGGGGACATACGACTGCCTTCCGGCCCCGCCGGACTCGGAGAAACCCTCCGCGACGACACCTCTGGGTCGCCCGCCTCTTAAGACGGTACGGCAGGGGGAGGCGTTTCACTCTCCATCATCTCTGGACGAAGATCCCCTGAAGATGAGCTCTGCTGAGAAGGGCTGAGATCCGAACTACAAGGTAAAATTTCGGTTATCTTCATCAGAAATAGGGCAGGGATACCCTTTATTTTAAAAAAAACTCCCCTTTTTACTTACGGCTCGGTGGAGGGCTGATCCCCTTGGGGGCACAATGCGGCCGAGGCGTCTCTCGGCGCAGGACCCTCTGACGAAGATTTCTTCCCCCGCTTTGAGATCATGGTCTCCGGGTCTTTAGAGGCGGTCCTCTTCTTCCCTTGGATAGAGGGGTTCTCGATCCCTCCTTTCCTGACAGCCTCCTTCGCGGAGGCGGTAGCTTCCTTGTTCCCCCCTTCACCTTCTTCCGAAGGCGCAACCTCCAGCATCCTGGTTAACACGGGATCCGGCGTGGTCTCAGGGAGGGGGGCCGGACACCTGATTAACTTTGCTTTAGCTATCCACTCCTGTTCGAGGGACAACTCTTTTAAAGGGCAAGTTTGTGATAAATATGGGATAGCGTGTCCGGGTACAGGGCTACTTACTTGAGTATCCGGGCGATTGCAGCTCAGACCTGCGTCCTTGGTCAAGTCCGGACACATCACTTGTGATCCGAAGAAAAGCTTGTACATCTCCACGGGCGTCGCGCCCATAAAATGTTGGAGAGCTCGTGGTCCCTCCGGGTTAAATTCCCACAGGCGGAGGGGGCGACGTTTGCAGGGCAGGGTGCGACGAATCAGCATGACCTGCGCTACTATGACCAGAGTGATCTCTCTCTCTAGGAGGTCTTGAATGCGGCCCTGCAACAAGGGCACGTCCTTGGACGACCCCCAGTCAAGTCCTTTATTGACCCATGACGCCAGCCGCGGTGGAGGACCCGAGCGAAAGGCAGGTGGCGCCACCCATTTGGTGCCCCTGGGAGCTGTGATATAAAACCACTCTTGTTGCCATAGGCTAAGCTCCTCTTGAAAAGAGCCCTCGGGCCATGGAGCATCGGCATTCTTGCTTATAACAGCCCCTCCGCACTCTGCCTGCTGCCCCTTGATCATCTTCGGCTGCACTTTGAAGGTCTTGAGCCACAATCTGAAGTGAGGGGTAATGCGGAGGAAGGCTTCGCATACGACAATGAACGATGAGATGTGGAGGATGGACTCCGGATCCAAGTCATGAAATTCCAACCCATAATAAAACATGAGGCCCCTCACGAAGGGGTCCATCGGGAAGCCTAGCCCCCGAAGGAAGTGAGACGCGAACACCACGCTTTCGCCAGGCTTGGGAGTGGGAATAACCTGCCCTTGGGCAGGCAGCCTATGCGAAATTTTGCCGGTTAGATACCTGGCATCTCTTAGCTTTAGCACTTCTTCTTCCGTAACGGAGGAAGGCATCCACCGGCCTTGCAGGTCGGAGCCGGACATCATCGAAGGTCCGAAGCGCCTAAATTTGGAGCTTTGGGTGTTGGAACTCGAGGCGAGGGGTGGATTCGATTGAGATTGAAAGAAAGGAGTGGAGCCTTGGTCTCTTTATAAAGAGGTTGAATACCAAGAGCCTTCTCCGTCACCGTTTGGGACTCGCCTTCGATAGAGAAGACGTGCTGACGGGCATGACTGGGTTACCCGCGCCCGCATTAATGAGAATCCCGGAATAAGGGGACACGATCTCTACTTTGAAAAGACGTGCCAAGAAAACCGCCTCGCTAAACGCACTGAGGTGGGGCAGTAAAAACAATTTGAATAAAGGCTTGGCCGTGGTGTGATGTCACACCACGGAATACGTCAGCAGATTGAATTTGTGTGAACATTATTCTCTCTACAGTAGTATGTGGAACTTATTTTACAGAGCCGGACACTATGCTTGTGTTCAAATCTTCTATGAAGTATTCGGAGGAGGAACCCGCCTTGCAATGCCGAAGAGAATATGCGCGACGGACTCGTCGTCATTGAAGCCTGGTTCAGGGGCTACTAAGGGAATCCTGGAATAGGGGGTGTCCGGATAGCCAAACTATCACCTTTGGCCGGACTCCTGGACTATGAAGATACATGATTGAAGACTTCGTCCCGTGTCCGGATGGGACTTTCCTTGGCGTGGAAGGCAAGCTTGGCGATACGGATATGTAGATCTCCTACCATTGTAACCGACTCTGTGTAACCCTAACCCTCTTTGGTGCCTATATAAACTGGAGGGTTTTAGTCCGTAGGACGAACAACAATCATACCATAGGCTAGCTTCTAGGGTTTAGCCTCTCTGATCTCGTGGTAGATCTACTCTTGTACTACACATATCATCAATATTAATCAAGCAGGAGTAGAGTTTTACCTCCATCGAGAGGGCCCGAACCTGGGTAAAAACAACGTGTCCCTTGTCTCCTGTTACCATCCGCCTAGACGCACAGTTCGGGAGCCCCTACCCGAGATCCGCCGGTTTTGACACCGACAGCCCCCCTTCTTCTTCTTCTTCTTCCTTGAGCTTCTCCCTAGATGGGAGAAGGGTTTCCCCTCTGGTCCATGGTCTCCATGGCGTGGGAGGGGCGAGAGCCCCTCCGAGATTGGATCTGTCTCTCTGTCTCTCTCTGTTTCTGTGCTCCCTGATTCTGCCCTTTCACCGTTTCTTATATTCTCGGAGATCCGTAACTCCGATTGGATTGAAACCTTCGCCACGATTTTTTTGGAATTAGCTTTCTTGTGGCAAAAGAAGAGCATGAACTGCCTTACGAGGTGCCCACGAGGGTCAGGGGCGCGCCCACCCCCTGGGGCGCGCCCCCTGCCTCGTGGCCCCCTCGGGCACCGTCTCGCATTGATTCTTCTTCCCGAAAATCATAAATATTCCAAAAATATTCTCCATCCTTTTTTATCCCATTTGGACTCCGTTTGATATGGGGTTTCTGCGAAACATAAAACATGCAGCAAACAGGAACTGGCACTGGGCACTGGATCAATATGTTAGTCCCAAAAATAGTATAAAAAGTTGCCAAAAATATATGAAAATTGAATAATATTGGCATGGAATAATAAAAAATTATGGATACAACGGATACGTATCACTACTAGGGAAAACTTTATACATAGAATCTTAGCAGCAACGTGGCACAAAAAGAAGCGCTACTGCTAATTAGCGGTAGCCCGGGTTTTTAACCCTCGCTACTACTAAGTTCATAGTAGTAGCGCGGGTTTTTAACCCTCGCTACTACTAAGCGGTCTCTACCATGCCCCCCGACACATGCCATACTAGTAGCGAGGGGTATAAACCCGCGCTACTACTAAGTTGATAGTAGTAGCGCGGTTTTATACCCCTCGCTACTACTAAGTACAAGGTAGGTGAAGTCACCATATCCTCGGGCGAATCCCCATCTCCTCCCCCAAATCCCTCCTCTCTTCCACCACTCTCTCCTCTAACTTTCCATACACTCTCACATTGACCTCTTGCCCATGCACCCATCCTCCTCCATGGCGCCGAAAGAGGCCGCCTCCTCGCACTACCAGCGTCTAGGAGCTCGCCGATCTTCCACCGACGTCTAGGAGGCCGCCGCCCCGCGCCACCACACCGGAGCACCTCGCCATCGGTGACTAGCTCTGCTGCTCCCTACATCACCTTCCTCTCTCCCTCAGTTTTCCTTTTCTCTCTCTCCTTCTGGTTTGACTCACCCTCCCATGTCCATGCCCGTGTAGGTTGTCACCATGGATGACCCGGAGCTATCTGGCATGGTCGGGAAAAGGAGCCCCACGCCGCGGCCTGGCTCTGCCATAGAAACGGGCCCTCTCCAACAGCCACTGCTGGATCTGGTATTCCGTTGTCCGTTCATGCCTCCGGCGATGCCAATCATTGCTAGATCTTACCATTGCTGCCATTGGCAGCACGAACGGGATCGAGATTTTTTTGTTTTTGAAAGTAATAGCAGTAGCGCGGGGTATAAGACCCTCTACAGCTAATTAGCAGTAGCACTGTTTGCAACGCACGCTACAGCTAACCATGTATAGCAGTAGCATGTGTCAACAGGCGCTACTGCTACAAGTTAGCTGTGGTGCTGTATCAGTAGCGCGGGCACCCGCGCTACTGATACACCCAAAACCCGCGCTGTTGCTAGGCTTTTCCCTAGTAGTGTATCAACATCCCCAAGCTTAATTCCTGCTCGTCCTCGAGTACGTAAATGATAAAAAAAGATAATTTTTGATGTGGAATGCTACCTAGCATAATCTTGATCATGTAATCCATGAGTGATTCAAGGCAATAGTCTATCATTTGACATAAAAACAATTATACTATGGGCATCCCAACAAGCAATCATGTCTTTCAAAATATCAATGCTAAAGAAGGCTATCCCTACAAAATCATATAGTCTTGTATGCTCCCTTTTCTTAACACAAGGTACCCCTCATGCTCATCCCGGTGTCAGCCAAGCAATTGGTTCATAGTTTTTAACGCGCTTCAGCTTTTTCAACCTTCACGCAATACATGAGCGCAAGCCATGGATATAGCACTATAGGTGGAATAGAGTATGATGGTGGAGGTTATGTGGAGAAGACAAAAAGGGAGAAAGTCTCACATCGTTGCGGCTAATCAACGGGCTATGGAGATGCCCATCAATTGATGTCAATGCGAGGAGTAGGGATTGCCATGCAACGGATGCACTAGAACTATAAGTGTATGAAAGCTCAAACTGAAACTAAGTGGGTGTGCATCCAACTTGCTTGCTCATGAAGACCTCGGGCATTTGAGGAAGCCCATCATCGGAATATACAAGCCAAGTTCTATAATGAAAATTCCCACTAGTATATGAAAGTGATAGCTCAAAGACTCTCTATATGAAGAACATGGTACTATTTGAAGTACAAATGTGGTAAAAGGATAGTAACATTGCCCCTTCTCTCTTTTTCTCTCCTTTTTTTAATTTTCTCTTTTTTATTTTTTATTTTATTTTTTTGGTGGGCTTCTTTGGACTCTTTTTTTTATCTGGGCTTCTTTGGCCTCTTTTATTTTTCATAAAGACCAGAGTCTCATCCCCACTTGTGGGGGAATCACAGTATCCATCATCCTTTCCTCACTGGGGCAATGCTCTAATAATGATGATCATCACACTTTATTTACTTACAACTCAATATTACAACTCGATATCTAGAACAAAGATATGACTCTATATGAATGCCTCCGGCGGTGTACCGGGATGTGCAATGATCTAGCGTAGCAACGACATCAAAAAACGGACAAGCCATGAAAACATCATGCTAGCTATCTTACGATCATGCAAAACAATATGACAATGCATGCTCAAGTCATGTATATGATGATGGAAGTTGCATGGCAATATATCTCGAAATGGCTATGGAAATGCCATGATAGGTAGGTATGGTGGCTGTTTTGAGGAAGCTATAAGGAGGCTTATGTGTGATAGAGCGTATCGTATCATGGCGTTTGGATGCACCGGTGAAGTTTGCACCAACTCTCGAGCTGAGAAAGGGCAATGCACGGTACCGAAGAGGCTAGCAATGATGGAAGGGTGAGAGTGCGTATAATCCACATTAGTCATAAAGAACTCATATACTTATTGCAAAAGTTTATTAGCCCTCGAAGCAAAGTACTACTACGCATGCCCCTAGGGGGGAGATTGGTAGGAGTTAACCATCGCGCGCCCCCGACCTTCACGCAAAGGTAAACAATCAAAATACAATGCGCGCCAATTTGGTTACATAGTTAGGAGACCATAATGCATGCTTCGGGAATCACAAACCTTAACACCAATATCCTTACTAAACACAACCACTTACTAGAACCTCCCACATATTATCATCTCTATGTCGCAAAACTATTGCAAGGAATCAAATATATCATATTCAGTGATCTACAAGTTTTATGTAGGATTTTATGACTAACCATGTGAATGACCAATTCCTGTCATCTCTCTAAATAGATATAAGTGAAGCAAGAGAGTTTAATTCTTTCTACAAAAGATATGCCCATGCTCTAACAAATACAAGTGAAGCAAAAGAGCATTCTACAAATGGCGGTTTTCTATGTGAAGAGAAACAGGCAATCCAAACTTCAAATGATATAAGTGAAGCACATGAAGCATTCTATAAAGCCATACTCAAAAGATATAAGTGAAGTGCAATGAGCATTCTATAAATCAACCAAGGACTATCTCATACCAGCATGGTTCATAAAAGAAAAATGAAAACTGAATGCAGAAGACGCTCCAAGATTTGCACATATTGCATGAACGAAATGAATCCGAAAACATACCGATACTTGTTGAAGAAAGAGGGGATGCCTTACGGGGCATCCCCAAGCTTAGACGCTTGAGTCTACTTGAATATTTACTTGGGGTGCCTTGGCATCCCCAAGCTTGAGATCTTGCCTCTCTTCCTTTTCCTCATATCGAGACCTTCTCGATCATCGAACACTTCATCCACACAAAACTTCAACAGAAAACTCAGTAAGATCCGTTAGTATAATAAAGCAAATCACTACTCTAATTACTGTTGCAAACCAATTCATATTTTGTTTTTGCATTGTGTCTACTGTAATATAAATTTTCCACGGCTTAATCCACTAATAGAAATTGATAGTTTCATCAAAACAAGCAAACTATGCATCAAAAACAGAATCTGTCAAAACAGAACAGTCTGTAGAAATCTGAACATTCACCATACTTATGGTACCCTAAAAATTCTACCAAAATTAGGAAACATGAACAATTTGTATAGAAAGACATTGCAAAAAGATTCAGAACCGTTTGACGTTCCAGTAAAAAACGTAAAATCACGCACTACAGCCAATGTTTCTGTCCTGCACCGTACAAACCAACAAGCAATCTAAACATCCTAAAGGCAAACCTTGGCACATTATTTTTATAATACAATGGAATTGTACAAGGGGATATTTATTTTTGTTGAAAAGTTTCTGTAATTAAGATCCACAAAGTTTTTGTGAGCATGAACAAAGTTCAAGGCTAGCTGCCACTTTAACAATGCTTGTCTTTCTCACTTTTACTTTTCTTTTTGAAAAAGTTTTGGGTTCCCCTCTTTATTTTTATTTTTTAAAACTTTATGAAAGCACACAACAGAAATAAATGACTCTCTAAAACTTCCGGGTTGTCTCCCTGGCAGCACTTTCTTTAAAGCCATTAAGCTAGGCATATAGTGCTCAAGTAATGGATCCGCTCGGATCCCAAGGTATATCAAAGCCAATTTTAATTAACAATGATTTGTAATTTAGTAGTGAGAACAAAGTAACATATATCAAGCAATGACGAAGTCTAACTCTCTTCCTATGCATTGGCATGTCATAAAAGAACAATTCATGCACACATAGTAAAGGCCAATGCATAGTATAAGCAGTTTCTTGCAATTTTATCATATTGGAAACATAGAGAGGTGGAGATATAGTTCCTCTCTCATAATAATTGCAAGTAGGAGCAGCAAGCACATGCATATTATATCTATCAAAATCATCATGTGTAGTAGTAAAACGCAACCCATCAATATAATCCTTAATAACCACAAACTTCTCTGATATAGTGTAGTTGGGAGAATTCAAAGAGATAATAGGACTATCATGCGTGGGTGCAATAGCAACAATTTCATGTTTAACATAAGGAACTATAGCAAGTTCATCTCCATAAGCATAATTCATATTGTCATCTTGGCCACAAGCATAGCAAGCATCATCAAAAAGGGATATTTCAAAAGAATCAACGGGGTCATAACAATTATCATAGCAATCATCCTTCGGTAAGCACGAAGGGAAATTAAACAATGTATGAGTTTAAGAGTTACTCTCATTAGAAGGTGGACATGGGTAGGTAATCCGCTCTTCCTCCTTTTGTTCTTTGCTCTCCTCATCATCTTTTTCATCCAATGAGCTCAGAGTTTCATCAATTTCTTCTTCCATAGATTCCTGCAAAATATTAGTCTTTTCTTGGACATCAGAGACTTTCTCAATAAATGCATCAATATAGGCATTGTATTCATAATTCTCATAACAATATTTAAGTATAGCAAAATTTTCAGGTATGTAAACAGCATCATCAAGATTTTCACACTCTTTAAACAAAGATTCAATCTCATAAGCACCCATAAAAGCAACGAATTCTTCTATTTGTTCCACATCATAGTAATCATATATACCATTAGCATAAGAAGCTAAGATTTCATTATCATTAAATTTGCATGAAAAGGGAAGGTGTGGAGCCTTCATCCTAGAGCAACAAGTATAATCTTATCTCAAGCATAGTTGCCGAGCATACCAATGCAACATACAAATTTGATCTCATAATAGTTTCCCTTTTTGGGTCAAGCGATAATCCCTAAAGTATCCACATTGATCCAACGTGTCTCCCATAACATAATTGAATGGGGTTTCTCAGGATTATCAAAGTAGTACATAATATCTTTCACATAATGAGCGTCGAGGGTTTTAGGAGGTTCCCCATCTCCATGAGTAGCAAGTACACCTAATTGTTTTGGCATTTCGTGTTCCATATCCATAACTAAAGATAGAGAACAGCTTAGAAAAACAAATAAAAATTAATTAGTGATAAAGCAAACAAGCACACACAAGAATATTCACCCCACGCTATGACTCCCCAGCAACGGCGCCAGAAAAAGATCTTGATAACTCACAAGTATAGGGGATCAATTGTAGCCTCTTTCGATAAGTAAGAGTGTCAAACCCAATGAGGAGCTAAAGGTGGAACAAATATTCCCTCAAGTTCTATCGGCCACCGATACAACTCTACGCACGCTTAACGTTCTCTTTACCTAAAACAAGTATGAAACTAGAAGTACTTTGTGGGTGTTGTTGGATAGAAAAGCAAGATAATAAAGAGTACATAAATAAAAAGTAGGGGCTGTTTAGGTAAAGAAGCAATAAAGTAAATATAGCGAGTGTGGAAAAGTGGTGGTAGGAGTTGCGGAATTGTCCCTAAGCAATTGACTACTTTACTAGACCGATAGCAAGTTTCATGTGGGAGAGGCCACTGCTAGCATGTCATCCCTGACTTGGAATTCTATGCACTTATGATTGGAACTATTAGCAAGCATATGCAACTACTAACGCTCATTAAGGTAAAACCCAACCATAGCATTAAGATATATTGGCCCCCCTTCAATCCCGTATGCATCAATTTCTATGCTAGGTTGAAGCTTCTGTCACTCTTGCCCTCCAATACATAGTCCTATCAACATACAACTAACCCTAGGGTGTGATACACATGCGCGTTCATATGATGGGAACCAAAGGACAGCAACATAACCACAAGCAAATTAAACCAATCATAGCAATTCATCAATCACCAATAGGACAACGAAAATCTACTCAGACATCATAGGATGGCAACACATCATTGGATAATAATATGAAGCATAAAGCACCATGTTCAAGTAGAGGGTACAGCGGGTTGCGGGAGAGTGGACCGCTGAATATAGATGGGGGAAGGTGATGGAGATGTTGGTGAAGATGACGGAGGTGTTGGTGTAGATCGTGGTGATGATGATGGCCCCCGGCGGTGAAGGTATTGCCAAAATATATGAAAGTTGAATAATATTAGCATGGAACAATCAAAATTTAGATATATGACGGAGACGTATCACCCCCACCCTCATGGGCCCCTCGAGGCTCCCCTGACTGACTTCCTTCGCCTATATATATTCACGTACCCCGAGAACATCCAGGAGCACCACAAAACCCTATTTCCACCGCCGCAACCTTCTGTACCCGCGAGATCCCATCTTGGAGCCTTTTCCGGCGCTCCGCCGGAGGGGGAATTGATCACGGAGAGCTTCTACATCAACACCATAGCCTCTCTGATGATTTGTGAGTAGTTTACCATAGAACTTCGGGTCCATAGTTATTAGCTAGATGGCTTCTTCTCTCTCTTTGAATCTCAATACAAAGTTCTCCTCGATCTTCTTGGAGATCTATTTGATGTAACTCTTTTTGTGGTGTGTTTGTCGAGATCCGATGAATTGTGGGTTTATGATCAAGTTTATCTATGAGAAATATTTGAATCTCCTCTGAATTCTTTTATGTATGATTGATTATCTTTGCAAGTCTCTTCAAATTATCTGTTTGGTTTGGCCTACTAGATTGATCTTTCTTTCAATGGGAGAAGTGCTTAGCTTTGGGTTCAATCTTGCAGTGTCCTTTCCCAGTGACAGCAGGGGCAGCAAGGCACGTATTGTATTGTTGCCATCGAGGATAAAAAGATGGGGTTTATATCATATTGCTTGAGTTTATCCCTCTACATCATGTCATCTTGCCTAATGCGTTACTCTGTTCTTATGAACTTAATACTCTAGATGCATGCTGGATAGCGGTCGATGTGTGGAGTAATAGTAGTAGATGCAGAATCGTTTCGGTCTAATTGTCGCGGACGTGATGGCTATATACATGATCATGCCTAAATATTATCATAACTATGCACTTTTCTATCAATTGCTCGACAGTAATTTGTTCACCCACCGTAACACTTATGCTATCTTGAGAGAAGCCACTAGTGAAACCTATGGCCCCCGGGTCTTTTCTCCATCATATAAGTTTCCGATCTACTTTGTTTTGCAATCTTTACTTTCCAATCTATATCATAAAAATACCAAAAATATTTATCTTATCTTATTATCTCTATCAGAACTCACTTTCGCAAGTGGCCGTGAAGGGATTGACAACCCCTTTATCGCGTTGGTTGCGAGGTTCTTGTTTGTTTGTGTAGGTATGAGGGACTTGCGTGTAGCCTCCTACTAGATTAATACCTTGGTTCTCAAAAACTGAGGGAAATACTTACGCTACTTTGCTGCATCACCCTTTCCTCTTCAAGGGAAAACCAATGCAGTGCTCAAGAGGTAGCATATCCTCTGCTTTAGTTCAGGCCAAGTGTTGCTCACACTTTACATGCCCATGGTCGTTGGCTCTGAATCATTTGAAAGGTTGTTGCAATCTAGTTTAGAAATGTATGTCGACAACTGTATACTTCCGATTATCTGTTTTTCAAGAATCCATATATGTATATATGGTTGATGGAAATATCGTTAGCCATGATGACTGTTTGCGATTCCCAATGAGGTTGAGTCAGGTATTGTCGGGGATATACCCCGCCAAGGATAACCTGACATTTACGCCCAGGGGTCAAAGACCAGCCAATGGTCCCAGAGGACCACGGTCACACTACTGCAGGATGCTGCTAAGGCGACACTACGATCAGAGACCCTTCGACGAAACTGTGTGCGATGCAATAATTGCAAACGGTGGTGTAAAAAACCCGTCAAAAAAGGTGTAAAACATTTGTGCTGGCGGACACATCAAACACGGTTCAGATTTTACCTGCGTGTGCGATGCTATCATATGGTTGATACAGCAGAACTGTTTGCGATGAGGAAGAACAACAGAAACGGGCAGCCATATCAATGTGTGTGTGCGATATACGACATACAATTCGCTCCGATGAACTGTGTGCTATTAGGGAGTGCAACAGAAACGATCAGCCAGATCAAGGTGTGTGTGATATACATCATACAGTTCACTCGTACAAACTATTTTTGATTAGGTAAGAGAACAAAAACGGTTCATATTAACAAGATGTGTGTGATATGCGGCATTTGCAATCAGCCAAAAGAACACAAACGATTCGTGTAAACCAGATGTGTGTGATATGCAACAAACATCCAACTCGGATGAACTGTTTGTGATGAGAAACTATAACACAGATGGTTACTAGAGTAAGTTCGTGTGCGATTCTGTTTGTACAAAAAACTTTGAAAAATGCAAACTAGTTGCTTGCGGTGGCTAGGAGTATCGCACACGATGCGTCTGCGAGTACTCGTGTTGATGATTAGTAAGTTACACGTACATTTCCATATGTTAACATGTGTGTGAATTTGCAATATGGACAATTAATATGCAAATGCCTTCTGGACATCGGGCACACGCTTAAACTCAAAGAACTGTGTATGCTACTAATACTTTCCATGAAAATTTAAGAACTTGGCTAACAGCATTTGAGTAACATATATATAGTGGTTACACTATTGTACAAAAGGAGGATCTTCACAACATGGTTTTGACAACCATATTGTCCATATCTAGATACTTAACATAGTAACAACTATCACATTTTAAGAGGCTAACGGCCAACAACCTTATGGTCCATATCTACATACTTAACATAGTAACAGCTAGCACATTTTAAGAGGCTGAGGGCCAACAACCACAACTATCCGCTGGAAGTAGCTTGATCACGGCGACTCGACATCTCGTCAATGAAAAGGAAGAGCCCCATGTGCCTTGATAGAGCATGTGTAGAACAGTGTCTCCAATTTTCCAGTATGGATGCCTTGTCATGACAAGCGAGAACTTGTTAATTTGAATGGTTCCATTTATGCGGGAAATGCAGTACCTTCCAATCACTTTGGTGTTATTAGCAGGAACAAGTGTAACTCGACCACGCCGGGAAATCGAACCAGGAACTGCTACAGCGGGCAATTTTTGTTGAAATGTAGAATAAAAACCAATTGCAACATATCGTTGAAGATATATATAGTTTATGAGCGTCAACATTAAAATAAGACTTTTTACCAGCGTTTTGTGCACTCAATTGGTCTTGTTCAATGTGTGCACCATAGGTATAATTAATCCCATCCAAAATCCTGCGTTCATACGTTGTGCTATCTCTGTCAGATTATCAACAAAGTTTATTACATGCTTCATGTCCTTCCATTGAAATTTGGTACGCTTAGTAACATACAGATCGTTCACTATGCATCCAACATATTGATAACCCACAAGTGTAGGGGATCGCAACAGCTTTTGGGGGTAGAGTATTGAACCCAAATTTATTGATTCGACACAAGTGGAGCCAAAGAATATTCTTAAGTATTAGCAGTTGAGTTGTCGATTCAACCACACCTGGATAACTTAGTATCTACAGCAAAGTATTTAGTAGCAAAGTAGTATGATAGTAGTGGTAACAGTGGAAAAAGTAAAGATATCAGTTTTGTAGTAGATGTAACAGTAGCAAAGGAAAAGTAAATAAGCAAAGCAAAATATGTGAAAAGCTCGTAGGCATTCGATCAGTGATGGATAATTATGTCGGATGCGATTCCTCATGTAAGAGCTATAACATAGGGTGACACAGAACTAGCTCCAGTTCATCAATGTAATGTAGGCATGTATTCCAAATATAGTCATATGTGCCTATGGAAAAGAACTTGCATGACATCTTTTGTCCTACCCTCCCGTGGCAGCGGGGTCCTAGTGGAAACTAAGGGATATTAAGGCCTCTTTTTAATAGAGAACCGGAACAAAGCATTAGCACATAGTGAATACATGAACTCCTCAAACTATGGTCATCACCGAGAAGTATCCCGATTATTGTCACTTCGGGGTTGTCGGATCATAACACATAATAGGTGACTATAGACTTGCAAGATAGGATCAATAACTCACATATATTCATGAAAACATAATAGGTTCAGATCTGAAATCATGGCACTTGGGCCCTAGTGACAAGCATTAAGCATAGCAAAGTGATAGCAACATCAATCTCAGAACATAGTGGATACTAGGGATCAAACCCTAACAAAACTACCTTGATTACATGGTAAATCTCATCCAACCCATCACCGTCCAGCAAGCCTACGATGGAATTACTCACGCACGGCGGTGAGCATCATGAAATTGGTGATGGAGGATAGTTGATGATGACGACGGCGATGAATCTCCCTCTCCGGAGCCCCGAACGGACTCCAGATCTGCCCTCCCAAGAGAGATTAGGGCTTGGCGGCGGCTCTATATCGTAAAACGCGATGAAATTTTCTCTCTGATTTTTTCTCCGCGAAACAGAATATATGGAGTTGGAGTTGAGGTCGGTGGAGCATCAGTGGGCCCACGAGACAGGGGGGCGCGCCCAGGGGGAGGGCGCGCCCCCACCCTCGTGGACAGGGTGTGGGCCCCCTGGCCTTGATTCTTTCGCCAGTATTTTTTATATTTTCCAAAAGTTATCTCCGTGGATTTTCAGGTCATTCCAAGAACTTTTGTTTTCTGCACAATAAACAACACCATGGAAATTCTGCTGAAAACAACGTCAGTCCGGGTAAGTTTCATTCAAATCATGCAAGTTAGAGTCCAAAACAAGGGCAAAAGTGTTTGGAAAAGTAGATACGTTGGAAACGTATCTACTCCCCCAATCTTAAACCTTTGCTTGTCCTCAAGCAATTCAGTTGATAAACTGAAAGTGATAAAGAAAAACTTTTACAAACTCTGTTTGCTCTTGTTGTTGTAAATATGTAAAGCCAGCATTCAAGTTTTCAGCAAAGATTATGAACTAACCATACTCACAATAACACTTAGGTCTCACAATTACTCATATCAATGGCATAATCAGCTAGCGAGCAATAATAATAAATCTCGGATGACAACACTTTCTCAAAATAATCATAATATGACATAACAAGATGGTATCTCGCTAGCCCTTTCTGAGACCGCAAAACATAAATGCAGAGCACCTTTAAAGATCAAGGACTGACTGAACATTGTAATTCATGGTAAAAGAGATCCAGTCAAGTCATACCCAATATAAACCAATAGTAATGAATGCAAATGACAGTGTTCTCTCCAACGGGTGCTTTTTAATAAGAGGGTGATGACTCAACATAAAAGTACATAGATAGGCCCTTCGCAGAGGGAAGCAGGGATTTGTAGAGGTGCTTGAGCTCGATTTTAAAATAGAGATGAATAACATTTTGAGTGGCATACTTTCACTGTCAACGCAACAACTATGAGATGGCGATATCTTCCATACTACATACATTATAGGCGGTTCCCAAACGGAATGGTAAAATTTTATACTCCCCCACCACCAACAAGCATCAATCCATGGCTTGCTCGAAACAACGAGTGCCTCCAACTAACAACAACCCTGGGGGTGTTTTGATTAATTATTTTGATTTTCTTTGATCTTTTTGGATCATGGGAGTGGGTATCCCAGTTACTGCCATTTTCTCGTGAATGAGGAGCGGAGTCCACTTCTCTTGAGAATAACCCACCTAGCATGGAAGACACAGACAACCCTAGTTGAAACATGAGCTGCTCGAGCATATAAAACAGAATTTCATTTGAAGGTTTGGAGTTTGGCACATACAAATTTACTTCGAACGGCAGGTAGATACCGCATATAGGAAGGTATGGTGGACTCATATGGAACAACTTTGGGGTTTAAGGAGTTTGGATGCACAAGCAGTATTCCTGCTTAGTACAGGTGAAGGCTAGCAAAAGACTGGTAAGCGACCAAGTAAGAGAGCGACAACTGTCATGAACATGCATTAAAATTAATTTACACCGAGTACAAGCATGAGTAGGATATAATCCACCATGAACATAAATATCGTGAAGGCTATGTTGATTTGTTTCAACTACATGCGTGAACATGTGCCAAGTCGAGTCACTCGATTCATTCAAAGGAGGATGCCATCCCATCATACCACATCACAATCATTTTAATAGCATGTTGGCACGCAAGGTAAACCATTATAACTCATAGCTAATTAAGCATGTCACAAGCAACTATAATCTCTAAAGGTCATTTCAAATATGTTTACTTCATAATAGGCTGAATGAGGAATGATGAACTCATCATATTTACAAAAACAAAAGAGGTCGAGTTCATACCAACTTTTCTCATCTCAATCAGTCCATCATATATCGTCCTTATTGCCTTTCACTTGCACAACCGAACGATGTGTATAATAATAATAGTGCACGTGCATTGGACTAAGCTGGAATCTGCAAGCATTCAACTCAAGAGAGCAGACAAAGCAATATGGGCTCTAAGTTAAATAAACAATCATGCATATTAGAGCCACTAAACATTTTCAATATGGTCTTCTACTCTCGACCCCCAAAGGAAAGAAAAGAAAATAAAACTATTTACACGGGAAAGCTCCCAACAAGCAAGAAGAAGAACGAGAAATCTTTTTGGGTTTTCATTTTAATTTTCTACTGCAGGCATGGAAATTAAACTAACTATTTTTTTTTGGTTTTTCTTAAGGTTTATCAAACACACAAGAAGAAAGCTAGAAAAAGAAAACTAAACTAGCATGGATAATACAATGAGCACCGACAACAAGGATAATGTGTGAACATGAATGTAAAGTCGGTGAGAAATACGTTCTCCCCCAAGCTTAGGCTTTTGGCCTAAGTTGGTCTATTGCCAAGGACCGCGGCTACTCTCAAGAAATCATCACAGGGCCATTCACACGGCCGTACTTCCGCTACATGAGGAAGATTATACTTGGCCTTTTCCTTCTCTTTAGCTTGTTTTTACTGGGAGCCTTGGCTAGAAGAGCCCCTCAAAAATCTCCTTAACATTTTCTGAAAATTTCTGAAATTTTAGTAACTTCAAAATAAAAGTGAATAAAACTAAACAAGATTGGTAGCAACTACTCCTACAAGTGCCTAGAGCCTATATCATGCATTAGAATTACTTGGGACCTAATAAATTTGACATGCAAGCTCAAGAATAGGGTCACCTATGCAGCAAAAATTTGCAAAGAATAAAGCACTAGAACAAAAACTAATTGGACCAATGGAGGAGTCAGATACCAAGCAACAATCTCCCAAAGCAGTTTTGTGAATGGAGATTTGAGCAAGGAGATCGAAAATCGCAGCAAAATGAGCTAGAACTCGTGCTTGAGCTGGATGGGGATTTTTTTGGGAAGAAGATGGAGTGTGTGGGTGCAGGAATAAGTAGAGGGGGCCACCATGGGCCCACGAGACCGGGGGGCGCGCCCTCCACCCTCGCGGCGAGGTGCTTGCCCCCCTGTAGTGTTTTCAGTGCCTAAAATCCTCAAATATTCCATAAAAATCATACTAAATTTGCAGGGCATTTGGAGCACTTTTATTTTTGGGATATTTTTTATTGCACGTGGAATTCAGAAAACAGACAGATAATACTATTTTTGCTTTATTTATTCCAAATAACAGAAACTAAAAAGAGGGTACAGAAGGTTGTGCCTTCTAGTTTCATCCATCTCATGATCATCAAAATGAATCCACTAACAAGGTTGATCAAGTCTACAAACTCATTCCGAATAACACGGAACCAGAGAAATTTCGAATAACACTAGGTTACCTCAACAGGGATATGAACATCCCCAACAATAAGAATATCATACTTTTTCTTGACAGTAGGAAGATGAAATTCAAAACCTCCAATAATAATAGTTGGAACTTTTCCAATAGAATTGATGCTATGAACTTGAGATTGTTTCCTCGAAAAGTGTACCGTATGCTCATTACCATTAACATGAAAAGTGACATTCCCTTTGTTGCAATCAATAACAGCCCCTGCATTATTCAAAAAGGGTCTGCCAAGGATAATCGACAGACTATCGTCCTCGGGAATATCAAGAATAACAAAGTCCGTTAAGATAGTGACATTTTGAAAGCACATTTGCTCCCTGGGTGGTTTTGGTAATTAATGACAACATACTTTGTGGTTGGACTAATGCTTTTATCAAGTATGTTTCAGGAAATTCAATCACATTGGCATGGCAAAAGGACTGAAGAGGTGGACCCCTAAAATGCTAAGGCAAGCATTGGCAAAAGCTCAAGACTCCATTTTTGGTTTAGTGATCCAAGATCACATTGAGTCCATAGGAAAGCCAATACTATTAAAAGGGGATGAGGTTATGATAATGATCTGGTTGCTCAAAGTGCTTAGTGATACATCTCCTAAACTATCAGCAACTCTCACTTCCATAATACACTCATAAGTAATCTCGGTCCCACCGATTTCCTAAACTCAGTCACACCGAGATGAACCACCTCAGCCATATAGCCAAACCCTAGAAATCTCGGATTTTCCGATTCTGAACTCAGTCTCACCGAAACTTGAGTTGCCAAGCTTCTGTAACCTTCTGTCATCAAATCGGTGTCACCGAGATGATGAAGTCGGTCCCACCGAGATTGGCAAGCTCTTGTCTTTACACGAATCAGACTCACCGAGATTGTATTTTTGGTCCCACCGAAAATCCCAACGTTCACATGTTTTGAACTTTCGGTCTCACCGAGTTGTCAACTTCAGTCTGACCGAGATTGGTCAAATGTGAGTAACGGTTGGATTTTGTGTGGAGGCTATAAATACCCCTCCACCCCCTCTTCATTCGTGGAGAGAGCCATCAGAAAGAACTACCACTCCTACCTTACATTTCTGAGAAGAGAACTACCTACCCTTGTGTTGAGATCAAGTTGCTCCACTCCCACCATATGAAACTTGATTTCTAGCCTTCCCAAGTTGCTTTCCACTCAATCCTTTCTTCCACCACAGCCAAATCAGTGAGGAGAGTTGAGTGTTGGGGAGATTATCATTTGAAGCACAAGAGCAAGGAGTTCATCATCATCAACACCATCTATTACCTTTTGGAGGGTGGTGCCTCCTAGATTGGTTAGGTGTCGCTTGGGAGCCTCCGTCGAGATGTGGAGTTGAACCAAGAAGTTTGTAAGGGCAAGGAGATCGCCTACTTCGTGAAGATCTACCCCGAGTAAGGCTAGCCCTCCGTGGGCGTAGGCCATGATGGCATAGACAAGGTTGCTTCTTCGTGGACCCTTCGTGGGTGGAGCCCTCCGTGGACTCTCGCAGCCGTTACCCTCCGTGGGTTGAAGTCTCCATCAACGTGGATTGACGATAGCACCACCTATCGGAACCACGAGAAAAATCTCCGTGTCTCCAAATTGCGTTTGATCATCTCCACTTCTCCTTACTACTTATGCAATTTACTTTCCGCTGCCCATACTCTAGAATTGCATGTGTAGTATGCTACTTGACTTGTGTGATATGCAAAATCTGCCAAAAACTTGTCTTTGTCAAAAGGCATAATTTTTATCTTGTCGAGTAGTCTAATCACCCCCCTCTAGACACTCTCACCTTCTTCGATCCTACAATTGGTATCAGAGCTTTGGTCTCCATTGCTTTGGTTTACACACCATTGGAGGAAGATGGACGTGTCTACGTTTGGGAGTGTTAGTCATAGAGTGCCTATTCTTGATGGAGTGTCCTATAACTCGTGGAGGATTAAAATACTTATTATCTTTAAGATGTATAACTTGCGCAAATATGTTGAAACCCCATATGTGTCTCCATTTGACCCCTTGCACCCTACCATGGATGAAGAGCTTGATTTGCTTCGTAACCTTAGAACTGTAAATCTTATCATTAGAGGTTTGCCCGATAACTTGCTTAAGCTCGTTACAAACTTTGAGTGCGCCTATGCTATGTGGAAGTTCTTGGAAGAACTTTATCCGGACTGCTCTTTGAGAGGTCTTGATGAAATTCTATACAAGACTATTGAATTCTATATGATGCGCCCCAATGATCCCAACTTTGATAAATGCTTCTTTGAGCTTCGTGATCTCATGAAAAAGAAGGGTGATCCTTGTCTTATTAATGCTCTAATTAGAAATGCTCTTGTATTGCATTCCGATGATTATTGTCACATTGACAAAACTAATGCAAGTTGTTGTCAAATTGACCTAGGAGTTGATGATGAACTATCTATAGGTCAATATGATGATGAGCATGAGCATGATGATGATTACTCTGATTCGGACACCGAGCTAGACAAGATCATGAAGAGTCTCAATCTCATGGCGAATCTGAGAGACTACATATCTGGTGGAAAAGAGTGGATTCTTGATAGTGGATGCACCGATCACATGACCGGAGACGAAGACATGTTTCGAGAGCTTGCAAAGAATGATGGTCCACGCAAGTATGTGACTTTTGGAGATAACTCCAAGGGTAAGGTACTTGGCCTTGGTAAGGTGGCCATATCTCATGATAGCTCTATTCAAAATGTCATGCTTGTTGAATCACTTGGATACAATTTACTTTCCGTGTCTAGATTAGCTGACTTTGGATTCAATGTGCTATTCACCGAAGTAGATTGCCAAGTCTTTCGTCGTGACAATCATAACATGGCATTTACCGGTATCCGTAGAGGTGATCTATATATTGTTGATTTCACTAAGAAAGCCCAACCTAGAACTTGCTTTATTGCTAAATCCGCTAAAGGTTGGTTATGGCATAGAAGGCTTGGACATGTTGGTATGCGAAATCTAGACAAGCTAATCAAAGGTGATCATATTCTTGGTGTTAAAGATGTTCTCTTTGACAAAGATAGACTTTGTAGTGCTTGTTAGGCAGGAAAACAAGTAGGTGGAAGTCATCCCGTGAAGAACATCATGACCACAAGGAGACCGCTTGAGCTTCTTCATATGGATCTCTTCGGTCCCAATGCTTACAAAAGCCTTGGTGGTAACTCCTTTGGTCTAGTTATAGTTGATGATTATTCCAGATTTACGTGGGTATTTTTCCTTGATGACAAATCGCAGGTTCAGAGGATCTTCAAAACCTTTGCCAGAAAGGCCCAAAATCAATTTGAGGTGAAGATCAAGAAAGTTCGGAGTGACAATGGAACGGAGTTCAAGAATGCCCATGTAGACTCTTTTCTCGATGAGGAAGGGATTCTACATGAGTTCTCGGCTACGTACACTCCTCAACAAAATGGAGTTGTTGAGAGGAAGAACCGAACGCTCATAGAGATGGCGAGAACGATGCTTGATGAATACAAGACACCGAAGCACTTCTGGGGTGAAGCGGTCGAGACAGCTTGTCATGCTATCAACAGGCTTTATCTTCATAAGCTCCTCGGCAAGACTTCATACGAGCTCCTCACCGGTAACAAACCCCAAGTGGGATACTTTCGTGTCTTTGGTTCGAAATGCTATATCCTTGACAAGCATCGTCGGTCTAAATTTGCTCCTAAAACTCATGAAGGCTTTTTTCTTGGTTATGGATCAAACTCCCACACCTACCGTGTCTACAATAATTTCACCCGAAAGGTTGAAGAGACGGTAGATGTGAAGTTTGATGAATCTAATGGCTCGCAAGTAGAGCAAATGCCTATTGATGTAGGAGACAAGGACCCATCGGAAGCCATTCAAGATTTATCTATTGGAAAGATCCGTCCCATGGAAGTGAAGGAGAGTACCTCATCTACATATGTGGAGCCCCCTACCTCACGGCAAGATGAACCTCAAGGCAACATGGAGGCCTCCACAAGTGGAACTCACCAAGATGAGGAAGTGCAACAAGAAGATCCACCACAACCTCCTTCTCCACCACCTCAAGACAACACCAAAAACAATGAAGAAGAAGAAGAGGAAGATGAGGATAATGAGGAAGCTCAGCCACGACCACAACAAAAGCTATCCCGAGTCCGAGCAAGAGTCAAGAAAAATCATCCCGTGGAACAGATGATGATTGACATCGACTCCGGGAGAATTACTCGCTCTAAAACTCGCTTAGCTAACTTTTGTGAGCATTACTCATTTATCTCTAGTCTTGAACCAATGAAGGTAGAAGAAGCACTTGAAGACCCAGATTGGGTGAACGCTATGCACGAAGAGCTACACAACTTCGAGAGGAACAATGTATGGACTTTGGTAGAGAAGCCCAAGGATGATCAAAACGTCATTGGAACCAAATGGGTGTTTCGGAACAAGCAAGATGAAGATGGACAAGTCATCCGCAACAAGGCTCGTCTCATAGCTCAAGGTTACACACAAGTCGAAGGTATGGACTATGGTGAGACCTATGCCCCCGTTGCTAGACTTGAGTCCATTCGCATTCTTCTTGCTTATGCCAATCACCATGATATTACTCTCTATCAAATGGACATTAAAAGTGCTTTCCTAAATGGTGAAATTGAGGAGGAAGTATTTGTGAAACAACCTCCCGGATTTGTGAATCCTAAAAAGCCTAATCATGTTTACAAACTTCACAAAGCTCTTTATGGTCTTAAACAAGCTCCTAGAGCGTGGTATAAATGCTTGACCAAGTTCCTTATTGAAAAATGCTTTGAAATTGGGAAAATCGATTCTACTCTTTTTACTAAAAGGGTTAATGGTGAACTATTTGTGTGCCAAATATATGTTGATGATATTATCTTTGGTTCAACTAACCCTCATTTTAGTGAAAAGTTTGGGAAGCTAATGTCGGAGAAATTTGAGATGTCCATGATGAATGAACTCAAATTCTTCCTTGGGTTGCAAATCAAGCAATCTAAGGAGGGTACCTTTGTCTCACAAACAAAGTACACCAAGGATCTCTTCAAGAAGTTCAACATGCAAGAAAGCAAAGGTATGAGAACCCCCATGCCTACTAGTGGACATAATGACTTGACAAAAGATGGAGAACCTGTTGATCAAAAGGTTTACCGATCTATGATTGGTTCTCTACTATATCTCTGTGCTTCTCGTCCTGACATAATGTTGAGTGTATGCATGTGTGCTCAATATCAAGCAGCCCCTAAAGAATGTCATCTTAAAGCTGTTGAAAGAATTGTGAGATATTTGATACACACACCAAACTTTGGCATTTGGTATCCTAAGAGGGCCTCTTTCGATCTTGTTGGCTATTCCGACTCGGACTATGCCGGTGACAGGGTTGATAGAAAGTCAACTTCGGGTACGTGTCAATTTCTTGGTCGATCCCTTGTATCTTGGTCCTCCAAGAAACAAAATTCGGTATCATTATCTACTGCCGAAGCAGAATATATAGCTGCTGGTTCATGTTGTGCTCAGTTGCTATGGATGACACAAACGCTTAAGGATTATGGGATACATGTGAGACACGTTCCTTTGCTTTGTGACAATGAGAGTGCGATCAAGATTGGACACAATCCCGTGCAACACTCTCGAACGAAACATATTGAAGTTCGTCACCATTTTATTCGTGATCACATTGCCAAGGGTGACATCAATCTTAAGCATGTTCGTACTGACAAACAACTTGCAGATATCTTTACAAAACCTCTTGATGAGAAGGTGTTTTGTCGCTTAAGGAGTGAGTTGAACATCATTGATGCTTCAAACTTGGAGTGAAAACTTCATTGATGCATGCAAGGCATGAGCCTAATTGACTAATCCTTGATATTTCTCTTATGATGATGATCATATGTCTTGGACACATTTGCCCCCTTGTATTGCATCTAACTCCTTGCAGGTACTTGGATGATCTACATTCCACAAGATTACCACACACTCAAATCTTGAGTAATCTTGTCATTGACCAAGTATCTAGCCCTTTGGGATGTTGAGTTCAAGGAACAAAATTCCACATATCCTTTTTGACACCTTATACATCTAGTATTTCACTCTTGTCATCTTGGATATCCTTGAGTATTTCCTTGCTTGCCTAACCCATGTAGGAAGATGAACTACACAAGTGGAAATGGTGCTCCAACTTCACATTCTATGAGCACATTCACCTACATGAGCAAAGCAACAACAAACCCAAGGTACGTTCTTCACATCTTTAAGGAGCTTTGCTCAAAGACATGAGTACAAGCAGCTTCATAAGATGTGATCACATCAAATGCTTAATCGAAAAATGGCAACCCCATTTTGAGCTTAAACGATGAGTATGACCTATGATCAAATGTTCTCATTTGACTCCTAAGTCAATGTACTCAAATATAGGTGACTTTGTCGCCGACCCTTATCTAGATGAAGTACATATGATTTAGAGTCTTTCTATTCTCTCTTATGTTCTCTCATTAGAGTTTTCATTAAAAAAAAGAAACTTCATCTAGGAACCTTTTTTTTTGTTTTTGTGAATATCTGTTTGGCTCTGATCAATTCCTCGAAAATCATTTACAAATTCATTGCAAATCCTTTGAAACATTCCTTGCAAGGTGAGCTGAATTATTTCTGAATTTCCTTGGAATTAAACTCGGCGTCACCGACTTAAAAATTTCGGTCTGACCGAATAGGATCTGCCCTAAGTCCATGACTTTCGGACCCACCGATCCATCTTATTTCGGTGCCACCGATTTTTCCTTGATATCATCTTCTGCAGCTCCACTTAATGATTTTCTATGCATGTTTCTTATTGACTTGCTTGTGATTCTTCAGGATCCCACTTCTTTCCATCTTCCCTGACCTTCCTAGTTTGCTGTCCTTTTCGGCACTTGATGTCAAAGGGGGAGAAGACTTAGGGGGAGAAGAGAAGATTTAGGGGGAGAAGAAGAGCAATCTTATCTTAAGGGGGAGAGAATCACATCAAAGCTTTGCCGTGTTCCACATTGGTTATTACATTTGGCATCATTCTTCTGATGGGCGTCTTCGTGGCGCGATCAGAAGAGCTGGAACGTCGCTGTGGAAGCAGGAGCTGGCGCGCGCGCAGCGACCACACGCGTGATGTTTTTCTAGCGTGGTGGAGACGATGATTGGCGTCGGCCAGCTGGGCTGGGCCGTGCTGGGCCAGACCAGTAGGTGCCAGGTATCCCTCTCTCTCTTTAGTCTTTCTGTTTTCTATCTTATTTCTTCTATTTTATTTTAGCCAGAGCACTAAATTGTTTTATGGAAAGCAAAATCTCTTAGAGTTCATTGAAAATCTTTTAGCTTCGGAGACATGTTTGCTGATTCAAGCTTGTGCTCAATATGAGACACTCTTTATACATGTCATCCCTGGCTTGGTACTCTTGATGTTCTTGCTGCTGGTTGAAGAAATACTCTTGTGTTATCTAACCCTGTTTTCCCAAGTTTATTTCTTCAGGTACAATGCCAAGGAACCTCAAGGTAAGTATATGCACCTTGCAGAATGTGCATGATGGTGACTTGCTTGTGAATACTTGTTTGCAAGAAATCACCATGCACATATGCATTATCACTCACTTCTTTTCATCTGCTCTGATGCATATAGCCAAGCTGCATGTAGCACATCTTGCTTTTCTCTCTTGTGTGCTTGTGGTAGTCCAAAACCATAATCTATGAAAATCTTGCACACTTGTAGGGGGAGTCTGTGTACTACATGTTTGTCAAAGCTTTCGTGATAATTCTGTCTTTCTTTCAGTAAGCTTTGATGTCTTATTTTGTGTGTTGCCATCAATTACCAAAAAGGGGGAGATTGAAAGCACATTTGCTCCCTGGGTGGTTTTGGTAATTAATGACAACATACTTTGTGGTTGGACTAATGCTTTTATCAAGTATGTTTCAGGAAATTCAATCACATTGGCATGGCAAAAGGACTGAATAGGTGGACCCCTAAAATGCTAAGGCAAGCATTGGCAAAAGCTCAAGACTCCATTTTTGGTTTAGTGATCCAAGATCACATTGAGTCCATAGGAAAGCCAATACTATTAAAAGGGGATGAGGTTATGATAATGATCTGGTTGCTCAAAGTGCTTAGTGATACATCTCCTAAACTATCAGCAACTCTCACTTCCATAATACACTCATAAGTAATCTCGGTCCCACCGATTTCCTAAACTCAGTCACACCGAGATGAACCACCTCAGCCATATAGCCAAACCCTAGAAATCTCGGATTTTCCGATTCTGAACTCGGTCTCACCGAAACTTGAGTTGCCAAGCTTCTGTAACCTTCTGTCATCAAATCGGTGTCACCGAGATGATGAAGTCGGTCCCACCGAGATTGGCAAGCTCTTGTCTTTACACGAATCGGACTCACCGAGATTGTATTTTCGGTCCCACCGAAAATCCCAACGTTCACATGTTTTGAACTTTCGGTCTCACCGAGTTGTCAACTTCGGTCTTACCGAGATTGGTCAAATGTGAGTAACGGTTGGATTTTGTGTGGAGGCTATAAATACCCCTCCACCCCCTCTTCATTCGTGGAGAGAGCCATCAGAAAGAACTACCACTCCTACCTTACATTTCTGAGAAGAGAACTACCTACCCTTGTGTTGAGATCAAGTTGCTCCACTCCCACCATATGAAACTTGATTTCTAGCCTTCCCAAGTTGCTTTCCACTCAATCCTTTCTTCCACCACAGCCAAATCAGTGAGGAGAGTTGAGTGTTGGGGAGATTATCATTTGAAGCACAAGAGCAAGGAGTTCATCATCATCAACACCATCTATTACCTTTTGGAGGGTGGTGCCTCCTAGATTGGTTAGGTGTCGCTTGGGAGCCTCCGTCGAGATGTGGAGTTGAACCAAGAAGTTTGTAAGGGCAAGGAGATCGCCTACTTCATGAAGATCTACCCCGAGTAAGGCTAGCCCTCCGTGGGCGTAGGCCATGATGGCATAGACAAGGTTGCTTCTTCGTGGACCCTTCGTGGGTGGAGCCCTCCGTGGACTCTCGCAGCCGTTACCCTCCGTGGGTTGAAGTCTCCATCAACGTGGATTGACGATAGCACCACCTATCGGAACCACGAGAAAAATCTCCGTGTCTCCAAATTGCGTTTGATCATCTCCACTTCTCCTTACTACTTATGCAATTTACTTTCCGCTGCCCATACTCTAGAATTGCATGTGTAGTATGCTACTTGACTTGTGTGATATGCAAAATCTGCCAAAAACTTGTCTTTGTCAAAAGGCATAATTTTTATCTTGTCGAGTAGTCTAATCACCCCCCTCTAGACACTCTCACCTTCTTCGATCCTACACATTTGCAACCACAACAGGCACATCCTCACAAATACCGACAGGTATAGCAGTTGATTTATCGGCCATTTGCAAAGATATTTCAGTAGGTGTCAACTTATTCAATTCAAGTCTACGATATAAAGAGAGAGGCATATCACTAACACCGGCTCCAAGATCACATCAAGCAGTTTTAACAGAATTTCTTTTAATGGAGCATGGTATAGTTGGTACCCCGGAGTCTCCAAGTTTCTTTGGTATTCCACCCTTAAAAGTGTAATTAGCAAGCATGGTGGAAATTTCAGCTTCCGGTATCTTTCTCTTATTTGTAATGATATCCTTCATATATTTTGCATAAGGATTTACTTTAAGAATATCAGTTAAGTGCATATGTAAGAAGATGGGTCTAATCATTTCAGCAAAGCGCTCAAAATCCTCATCATCCGTTGTCTTGGATGGTTTAGGAGGAAAGGGCATGGGTTTCTGAACCCATGGTTCTCTTTCTCTACCGTGCTTCCTAGCAACAAAGTCTCTTTTATCATAACGTTGATTCTTTGATTGTGGGTTATCAAGATCAACCACAGGTTCAATCTCTACATCATTATTATTGCTAGGTTGAGCATCAACATGAACATTATCATTAACGTTATCACTAGGTTCATGTTCATCACCTGATTGTGTTTCAGCATCAGAAATAGAAATATCATTGGGATTCTCAGGTGTGTCTACAACAGGTTCACTAGAAGCATGCAAAGTCCCATCGTTTTTCTTTTTCTTCTTTTTGGAAGAACTAGGTGCCTCTAAATTATTTCTCTGAGAATCCTGCTCGATTCTCTTAGGGTGGCCTTCAGGATACAAAGGTTCCTGAGCCATTCTACCACTTCTAGTAGCCACTCTAACAACAAAGTCATGTTTATTATTTAATTCATCGAGCAAATCACTTTGAGCTTTAAGTACTTGCTCAGCTTGAGTGGTAACCATAGAAGCATATTTGCTAATGAGTTTAAGTTCACCTTTAACTCTAGCCATATAATCAATCAAGCGTCCTATCTCGAAAGAATTTTTAATTCTCTACCAACATAAGCATTAAAACTTTCTTGCCTAACCATGAAGTCATCAAATTCATCCAAGCATGGGCTATGAAATTTAATAGAAGGAATTTCAACTTATCATATCTATAGAGAGAATTTACCTTTACTACCTGTGTCGGGTTATCAGGACAATGTATTTCTTCAACATGCGGTATATTAAGACCATGTATTTCTTCAATAGGTGGTAAATTCTTAACATCTTCAGCTTTTATACCTTTTTCTTTCATTGATTTCTTTGCCTCTTGCATATGTTCAGGACTGAGAAATAGAACACCCCTCTTCTTCGGAGTAGGTTTAGGAATAAACTCAGGAGTTGGCTCAATTGGCTCAGGAATTGCCTCAGGAATTGGCTTATGAAGTGTCCAATTATTTTTGTTAGTCAACATATTATTCAATAGTAATTCAGCTTGGTCGACTGTTCTTTCCCTGAAAACACAACCAGCACAACTATCCAAGTAGTCCTTGGAAGCATCGGTTAGTCCATTATAAAAGATATCTAGTATTTCATTTTTCTTAAGAGAATGATCAGGCAAGGCATTAAGTAATCGGAGAAGCCTCCCCCAAGCTTGTGGGAGACTCTCTTCTTTGATCTGCACAAAATTATATATTTCCCGCAAGGCAGCTTGTTTCTTATGAGCAGGGAAATATTTAGCAGAGAAGTAATAGATCATATCCTGGGGACCACGCACACAACCAGGATCGAGAGAATTAAACCAAGTCTTAGCTTCACCTTTTAATGAGAACGAAAATATCTTAAGGATATAATAATAGCGAGACTTCTCATCATTAGTAAACAGGGTGGCTATATCATTTAACTTGGTAAGATGTTCCACAACAGTTTCAGATTCAAGGCCATAAAAAGGATCAGATTCAACTAAAGTAATAATCTCAGGATCAACAGCGAATTCATAATCCTTATCAGTAACACAGATAGGTGAAGTAGCAAAAGCGGGGTCAGGTTTCATTCTAGCATTAAGAGATTGCTGCTTCCATTTAGCTAATAACTTCTTAAGATCATATCTATCTTTGCAAGCAAAAATAGCTCTAGCAGCTTCCTCATCCATAACATAACCCTCAGGAACAATAGGTAATTCATAATCAGGGGGAGAACTTTCATCATCACTATAATCAATAATAGCATCTTCAATAATTTCATTCTCTCTAACCCTAGCAAGTTGTTCATCAAGAAATTCACCTAATAGCAAAGTAGTATCACACACAAAAGTAGTTTCATCATAAGTATCATGCATAGCAGAAGTGGCATCATCAATAACATGCAACATATCAGAATTCAAAGCAGTAGCAGGTTTAGGTGTAGCAAGCTTAGTCAAAACAGAAGGAGAATCTAGTGCAGAGCTAGATGGCAGTTCTTTACCTCCCCTCGTAGTTGAGGGAAAAACCTTGGTTCTTTCGTCTTTCAAGTTCCTCATAGTGATCAACAGATATAAATCCCAATTGACTGAAAGAATAGAGCTATGCTCCCTGGCAATGGTGCCAGAAATTAGTCTTGATAACCCACAAGTGTAGGGGATCGCAACAACTTTCAAGGGTAGAGTATTCAACCCAAATTTATTGATTCGACACAAGGGGAGCCAAAGAATATTCTTAAGTATTAGCAGTTGAGTTGTCAATTCAACCACACCTGGATAACTTAGTATCTGCAGCAAAGTATTTAGTAGCAAAGTAGTATGATAGTAGTGGTAACAGTGTCAAAAGTAAAGATAGCAGTTTTGTAGTAGATGTAATAGTAGCAAAGGAAAAGTAAATAAGCGAAGCACAATATGTGAAAAGCTCGTAGGCATTGGATCAGTGATGGATAATTATGTCGGATGCGATTCCTCATGTAATAGCTATAACATAGGGTGACACAGAACTAGCTCCAGTTCATCAATGTAATGTAGGCATGTATTCCAAATATAGTCATACGTGCTTATGGAAAAGAACATGCATGACATCTTTTGTCCTACCCTCCCGTGGCAGCGGGGTCCTAGTGGAAACTATGGGATATTAAGGCCTCCTTTTAATAGAGAACCGGAACAAAGCATTAGCACATAGCGAATACATGTACTCCTCAAACTATGGTCATCACCGAGAAGTATCTCGATTATTGTCACTTCGGGGTTGTCGGATCATAACACATAATAGGTGACTATAGACTTGCAAGATAGGATCAAGAACTCACATATATTCATGAAAACATAATAGGTTCAGATCTGAAATCATGGCACTCGGGCCCTAGGGACAAGCATTAAGCATAGCAAAGTCATAGCAACATCAATCTCAGAACATAGTGGAAACTAGGGATCAAACCCTAACAAAACTAACTTGATTACATGGTAAATCTCATCCAACCCATCACTGTCCAGCAAGCCTACGATGGAATTACTCATGCACGGCGGTGAGCATCATGAAATTGGTGATGGAGGATGGTTGATGATGACGACGGCGACGAATCCCCCTCTCCGGAGCCCCGAAAGGACTCCAGATCAGCCCTCCCGAGAGAGATTAGGGCTTGGCAGCGGCTCCATATTGTAAAACGCGATGAAACTTTCTCTCTGATTTTATTCTCCGTGAAACGGAATATATGGAGTTGGAGTTGATGTCGGTGGAGCATTGCTACGTCTTGAGCTTGCGTTCGTTTTTCTCGAAGAGGAGAGGGTGATGCAGCAATAGTAGCGTAAGTATTTCCCTCAGTTTTTGAGAACCAAGGTATCAATCCAGTAGGGGGCTCCTCAAAAGTCCCACACACCTACACAAACAAACAAAGAACTCGCAACCAACGCAATAAAGGGGTTGTCAATCCCTTCACGGCCACTTGCGAAAGTGAGATCTAATAAAGATAGTATGATAAGATAAATATATTTTTGGTACTTTATAATATAGATGCAAAAAGTAAAGATGCAAATAAAAGTAGATTGAAAGCAAATATGATAAGAGATAGACCCGGGGGCCATAGGTTTCACTAGTGGCTTCTCTCAAGATAGCATAAGTATTACGGTGGGTGAACTAATTACTGTCGAGCAATTGATAGAAAAGTGCATCGTTATGAGATTATCTAGGCATGATCATTTATATAGGCATCACGTCCATAACAAGTAGACCGACTCCTGCCTGCATCTACTAGTATTACTCCACACAAAGACCGACTCCTGCCTGCATCTAGAGTATTAAGTTCATAAGAACAGAGTAACGCCTTAAGCAAGATGACATGATGTAGAAGGATAAATTCATGCAACATGATATAAACCCCATCTTTTTATCCTCGATGGCAACAATACGATAAGTGCCTTGCAACCCTTTCTGTCACTGGGTAAGGACACCGCAAGATTGAACCCAAAGCTAAGCACTTCTCCCATGGCAAGAAATTGATCATAAACCCACAATTCGTCGGATCTCGACAAACACACCGCAAAAAGAGTTTACATCGAATAGATCTCCACAAGAGAGGGGGAGAACATTGTATTGAGATCCAAAAAGAGAGAAGTAGAGGCAAGGATCTGTAGGTCCCATAATCATCAAAATTCATATTGCAAAACATAGATCTAATAGGAGACGCATCAATAACTTTAAGATCCTCATCAATATTTTCATGGAAACTAGAAGAACACGCTTTTATAAAGCTATCTCTTTTAGCATGCAATCTAGCGGTTCTTTTCTTACACTCATCAATGGAAATTCTCATTACTTTGAGAGACTCATTGATATCATGCTTAGGAGGAGAAGATCTAAGTTTAAGAGAATCAACATCAAGTGAAAGTCTATCAACGTTCCTAGCCAAATTATCAACTTTGAGCAGTTTTTCTTCAAGCAAGGCATTAAAATTCTTTTGAGAAATCATAAATTCTTTCACACTATTCTCAAAATCAGAGGGCATCTTATTAAAATTACCATAAGAATTATTGTAGGAATTTCCATAATTATTAGAGGAATTACCAGGGAACGGTCTAGCATTAGAATTTCATCTATAAGCATTGTTTCCAAAACTATTCCTACCAACAAAATTCACATCCATAGATTCATTATTATTCTCAATCAAAGAAGACAAAGGCATATCATTGGGATCAAGAGGAGTATTTTTAGTAGCAAACATCTTCATAAGTTCATCCATCTTTCCACTCAAAACATTGATTTCTTCTATAGCATGCACTTTTTTACTAGAAGATCTTTCGGTGTGCCATTGAGAATAATTAGCCATATTATTATCAAGAAGTTTTGTAGCATCTCCTAACGTGATTTCCATAAACGTGCCTCCCGTGGCCGAATCTAAGAGATTTCTAGAAGCAAAGTTCAAACCGGCATAAAAATTTTGTATGATCATCCAGAAATTCAAACCATGAGTAGGGTAATTGCGAAGCATCAATTTCATTCTTTCCCAAGATTGGGCAACATGCTCATGATCAAGTTGTTTAAAATTCATAATATTGTTCCTAAGAGTGATAATCTTAGCGGGAGGAAAATACTTAGAGATAAAAGTATCTTTGCACTTGTTCTGAGAATCAATACTATTTTTGGGCAAAGACGAAAACCAAACTTTTGCACGATCTCTAAGTGAAAACGGAAATAACTTCAATTTGACAATATTGTTATTCGTATCTTTCTTCTTTTGCATATCACACAAATCAACAAAGTTGTTTAGATGAGTAGCGGCATCTTCACTAGGAAGGCCGGCGAATTGATCTTTCATAACAAGATTCAGCAAAGCAGTATTGATTTCACAAGACTCAACATCATTAATAGGAGCAATCGGAGTACTAAGGAAATCATTATTATTGGTATTCGAGAAATCACACAATTTGGTATTATCTTGCGCCATGGCAACAAGTAATCCAATACAGAAGCAAACAGAAAAAGGCAAGCGGAAAGAGAAGAGGAGATTAGGAAAGAGAGGGCGAATAAAACGGGAAGGGTGAAGTGGGGGAGAGGAAAATGAGAGGCAAATGGCAAATAATGTAAATGCGAGGGAGATGGGTTTGTGATGGGTACTTGGTATGTCTTGACTTGAGCGAAGACCTCCCCGGCAACAGCGCCAGAAATCGCATGTTGGCGGGAGGTCAAATCTTGACTTGACTTGGTGGAAGCCTCCCCGGCAATGGCGCCAGAAATCCTTCTTGCTATGTCTTGAGATTGCGTTGGTTTTCTTCGAAGAGGAGAGGGTGATGCAGCAATAGTAGCGTAAATATTTCCCTCAGTTTTTGAGAACCAAGGTATCAATCCAATAGGAGGCTCCTCAAAAGTCCCACGCACCTACACAAACAAACAAAGAACTCGCAACCAACACAATAAAGGGGTTGTCAATCCCTTCACGGCCACTTGCGAAAGTGAGATCTAATAAAGATAGTATGATAAGATAAATATATTTTTGGTATTTTATAATATAGATGCAAAAAGTAAAGATGAAAATAAAAGTAGATTGAAAGCAAATATGATAAGAGATAGACCCGGGGGCCATAGGTTTCCCTAGTGGCTTCTCTCAAGATAGCATAAGTATTACGGTGGGTGAACAAATTACTGTCGAGCAATTGATAGAAAAGCGCATAGTTATGAGATTATCTAGGCATGATCATGTATATAGGCATCACGCCCATAACAAGTAGACCGACTCCTGCCTGCATCTACTACTATTGCTCCACACATTGACCGACTCCTGCCTGCATCTAGAGTATCTATTATATACATAAAACAGAAGTAAAATAAGACACCACGTTCTTCCACATAAGATAAAATAATATACATCGTTGATTTGTAATATTTACGGTTGAGATTGAAAGATATTACGTTACATGCCCGAAGTTCAAGTTATGTGTGTTTGAACCGACACGTATATAAAGTCCAATAGGAAGTCAAAAGAAAAAGTTGGAAAGAAGAGAGGAGTTCGGATGGACATGTACACACCATGTACGGATGATGTGACGGGAGCTAACAAGCAAACACAAAAAGGAAAGGTACAACTAAAAAAGGCCTACCGTGTTATCAATTGGCAAAAAAAAAAAACATGTTGCCGTAAGAAAAAGGAAAAATCAAGTCCGTTTGTATCCGGTTCCAATTGAAGTCTCGGCCGTCTTCCAGGTGATCAATATACTTTGTACTTCTTAAGCCTATTAGCATACCATTAATTAATAAGCCCGGTAACTAAAGAAAAAAAAATCTAGAACAAACCAATAATGATAACGACCCTGTAATAGTCACGTTGAATCTTAACCCCCAAAAGAAAACAATATCATGTAAAATAAAAAATTTGCTAAAAACATATTAAAAAGGAGATATCAAGCTCTTAATAGATGCATGATATCTGTCAAAAAAATAATAATAGACAAATGATATTTACTAACAAAAAAGCTCTGGATAAAGCTTCTTTGCATGAAAAATCTTATATGATCCTAAAAAAAGACGCGCGTCTTTTAAAGACAAATAAATCAAAATAAACATGTTTTTTTTACATTGGCGTACTTAATCAATTAGGCTGATATGATGCACCCTAATTATAACGTATGACCTAAAGGCAACCTAGCATAATATGTTTATGTCAAATAATAGAATCTGAAAATGACAACAAGAAAAAAGAACAGGTCGGACTACGTTGCATGTTCCAATGTCATCATGCACAACATCAGTAAATGGAACATCTTTAAAAAAAATTCCTCCTTGGGTCTCGGATAGAAAGGCAGTGCGCTCATCTGAAAAAGAAAAATATAGAGAACCATTGTGATTGTATAGTGATTGGCTTCATAATCTACACACGACAACAAAGTTAAACTAGCATTTTGCATATTCAGTGGTGTTATATAGAATGTGCACAATAAATCAATCGGCCGTAAAGCCATATCGAGCAATTGGCACTATGTTTGCATGCTAGAAATGGCATCTTCCTTTGTGAAATAAATCTCCACATACAATTATTGATTTTTGTATCAATTAAGTGGACAAGAATTTAAAACTATTTTAATAAGTCATAGTCCATGCGTCGAATGTACAAAATTTGCATTAGATATGTGGTCTAATGGCCAAAAACAATATTATCGTGTGGATAGAAGCTACCATATAGAGGATAAAAATAGCATTAGGTAAGAAGAATCAACCGACATTTGCGAATTATCATTTCTTTTTTTTGAGCATATTTGCGAATTTTCATTTCTATGTGCAAACTTGGTGTCATAGCATAAATTATAAGAGTTGGACACACAAATCATGTCCAATATGTGATATCTGCTCAGTGTGCCAAATAGTACAATTTGACGGGAACACTATGCATGGAAACAGTGATATATATGTTGTGTCAAGACTTACGCAGCTGTAATGATTTACAAGATTTCGATGAGCTTGCCCCGATAAAAATACTATGCTAGATGTGCGGGCCATGACACATGTTTTATATGTACGAAATTCCATTAGAGAAGTATTGTAAATGCAATATTGAACTGCTGATGAGCTAGCATGGAATAAAACATATAATTAGACTATGTTCTTTGTTCTAACCTCCCAGGAACTATATTGTAGTAAGGTGTCATTAGTGTCCAAATCGATATCGATATTGAATCATAAAAGCATATATAAAAAATAATGTGCGCAAACAAATTTAATAACATTAGCAATTAGTATATATTTTTAGATTAGATAAGAAAGAAATGACACGATATATTGGTTGTAAATTATTTCTACAGTCTTATCATCATTTATTAATTTTTACAAACATTCATATAGAAAATAATGGCCAAATTATGTACCAAAAATACTCAAAATCTAAGAACGAGAAATATCAAAATATGTAAGCCGAGTAAACACACGTCATTAAGAGAAGAAATAGAATTGTAGAACCATCTTTATTTGTACATAGATGACTGCCCAATAACATATGTAATCAAAGTGTAGACTATAAACATTTTATTTCGAAGGAACTATCACAAATATCTTGGTAATATAATTTTGATCTACACAAATGCATATTTATACAATAATAATCCGAAAAAAAGAATCTAGCCGCGCAAATGCGCGGGTGACCGTGCTAGTTAACTTCATAAGAATAGAGTAACGCATTAAGCAAGATGACATGATGTAGAGGGATAAACTCAAGCAATATGATATAAACCCCATCTTGTTATCCTCGATGGCAACAATACAATACATGCCTTGCAACCCTTTCTGTCACTGGGTAAGGACACCGCAAGATTGAACCCAAAGCTAAGCACTTCTCCCATGGCAGGAAAGACCAATCTAGTAGGCCAAACCAAACTGATAATTTGAAGAGACTTGCAAAGATAACTCAATCATACATAAAAGAATTCAGAGAAGAATCAAATATTATTCATAGATAAACTTGATCATAAACCCACAATTCAACGGATCTCGACAAACACACTGCAAAAAGAGTTTACATCGAATAGATCTCCACAAGAGAGGGGGAGAACATTGTATTGAGATCCAAAAAGAGAGAAGAAGCCATCTAGGTAATAACTATGGACCCGTAGGTCTGTGGTAAACTACTCACAACTCCTTGGAGGGGCAAGGATGTTGATGTAGAGGCCCTCCAAGGTCGATTCCCCCTCCGACAGAGTGCCGACGAAGGCTCCAAGATGGGATCTTGAGGATACAGAAGGTTACAGTGGTGGAAATTGTGTTTCGTGGTGCCCCCGGATGTTTTCGAGGTACGTAGGTATATATAGGAGGAATAAGTACGTCGGTGGCCGCCCGAGGGGCCCACGAGACAGGGGGCGCGCCCTACAGGGGGGCGCGACCTCCTATCTTGTGGGGGCCTCGGCTGCTTCTGGACTTGCACTCCAAGCTCTCCGGATAACGTTCGTTCCAAAAATCACACTCCCGAAGGTTTCATTCCGTTTGGACTCCGTTTGATATTCCTTTTCTTCGAAATACTGAAATAGGCAAAAAACAGCAATATGGGCTGGGCCTCCGGTTAGTAGATTAGTCCCAAAAATGATATAAATGTGTAAAATAAAGCCCATAAACATCCAAAAGGGGTAATATAATAGCATGGAACAATAAAAAATTATAGATACGTTGGAGACGTATCAAGCTTCAGGGGGCCCACGAGACAAGGGGGCGCGCCCAGGGGGGAGGGCGCGCCCCTCACCCTCGTGGACACTGTGTGGGCCCCCTGGCCTTGATTCTTTCGCCAATATTTTTTATATTTTACAAAAGTTATCTTCGTGGATTTTCACGTCATTCCGAGAACTTTTGCTTTCTCCACAATAAACAACACCATGGCAGTTCTGCTGAAAACAGCGTCAGTCCGGGTTAGTTTCATTCAAATCATGCAAGTTAGAGTACAAAACAAGGGCAAAAGTGTTTGGAAAAGTAGATAAGTTGGAGACGTATCACATATCCTGCTTAAAAGGTGGAAATGTATTATTATTTCGAACATGGCAGAAGAATATAGTGCGCATAATTTGGTAAATGGAATTTTTTATTGCCTAGGAACGGAGTTAGAAAATGAAATCAAAATTGGTTGCTTAAATGATCAGTTAGTCAGAACAAATACCCCGATTTTGCTAAGTAATATGACAGCATGGAGAAAGTTGAAAGGACACTAACCTCGATCAGACTTTGATCGGCTAATGACATTGGGGAAGTAAACATCCATGTTAGTTAGACCAGACTATGGTGGACGCATGATAATTTTATTGCCAACTTTCAGTTCATAACACTTAGACATTTTTCTCCAAAGGTCCACATTAAAATAGGAGTGGCCATCTTTATCAAGTTTTACACTAACCATCATTGTATGTCCATGCTGCATTGTCAATATGACATCCTGGGAGTCATTGATACGTCTCCAACGTATCTATAATTTTTGATTGGTCCATGCTATTATATTACCTGTTTTGGATGTTTATGGGCTTTATTTTACACTTTTATATCAGTTTTGGGACTAACCTACTAACCGGAGGCCCAGCCCGTATTGCTATTTTTTTTGCCTATTTCAGTATTTCGAAGAAAAGGAATATCAAACGGAGTCCAAACGGAATGAAACCTTCGGGAGCGTGATTTTTGGAACGAACGTGATCCATAGGACTTGGAGTACAAGTCAAGAAGCAATCGAGGAAGCCACAAGGGTGGAGGGCGCGCCCCTATCTTATGGGACCCTCAGGCGTCCACCGACCTACTTCTTCCTCCTATATCACTACAAAAAAATACACTTCCGTGATGATACATGTTTGTCATAGTAGGTCGCGTTTTTTGTCATGCATGTACATCCATGACAAATTTATGACAGAATCAAGCTAGTCATACCTGTGCTGTCATAGAAGTGTTCCATGACATTACCAAAATTATCATCACGGAAGTGTCCACTTCCATGACGATAAATCGGGCGTCATAGAAGTGCTTTCATCAAGGGTGACCGACACGTGGCATCCACCGTAACAGAACGACGTTAAGCTATCGGGTCGGGTTTTGGATCCGATAACCCGTTAACAACCCCAACCAATGGGGATTTTCCACGTGTAAAATCATCATTGGCTAGAGGAAACATGTGTCGGCTCACCGTTGGGACAGATGTCATCCGCTCATTGGACCGAAGGCGCCTTTCATACGGCGTCATGTGGCACAACCCAACAGAGGCCCATTCCTGTGAAAAGGCCGGCCCGTTTGACTTGGTCAAAAGGTGGCGGGCCGGCCCACGGAAAGCCTGTTAACGGCCTGTTCGCATATAGCCCATTTACAACCCGCTAACCCAGGGCCCGTTACGCCCTATCTGAATTAGGCCCAGTAGCGTCATCTGGGCCGTCCAATATGATTCAGCCCGTTTTAACTTCCGGCCCATGTGTGGCCCATGACTTCTTTCGGCCCATATGAGGTCCTTTGTAACTCTTGGCCCATTAATGGCCCGTGGTGAAACTGGCCCGTAATGAACAGTGTATCACTTTATACCCATTAATGGCCCGTTATGCCATTGGGCCGTTTCCAGCCCAGGTTATCTTTCGGCCTTCTCAGGCCCCATTGATTCTTGGGCTCATTTGCAGCATTCGGTTACATACGGCCCGTTACTGTCATTTTCTGCTTGTGGGCCAAATTCAGCCCGTCGTTACAGTCGGCCTGTTTGCGGACCGTTAATACGTTGGGCCGTTTTCATGTAAAAAAACCAGTTGGGCTATTTTCATAGAGTTATCAAATACGGTCTATTAACGGCCCATTATGGTCCACGAATAGTATGACTGATGATTGGCGAAATGATGATACGCCCCATAGAAGGCCCATGGATCCTACGGCCCGTATGAGGCCCATGGATAGTACGGCCCGTAGAAGGCCCATGGATCGTACGGCCCATAGAAGGCCCATGGACCCTACGGCCTGTAGAAGGCCCATGGACCCTAAGGCCCGTATAGATGGCCAATGGATCCTACGGCCCGTATAGAAGGCCAATGGATCCTACGGCCAGACGAAGGCCCATGGATCATACGGCCTGTAGGAGGCCCATGGTTACAACAGTCCGTGTGTTGCCATGATTATTTTGGCCTAGTTACCAAAAATAGGCTACTGTGGCCACTAGAAAAAAACAGAAAAAGAACTGCAGTGACTACAAGCAAACAACTAAACAGGACAATAAGGAAATAAATAAGCAAGCAATTAATGCTAGCCTATTACCGCTATTACACATATTACATCCACTGGGCATCAAAGTTCGCCACCAGTGCAAATATAGGGAACAAAGCAGCACATTACATACAATGGCCATCAAAATTGGCCACCAGTGCAAATAAACGCGGCAGCAAAACAAGAGCATAACTGAAACAACTTCAGAAGAGCTCAAGAAACATTATCCTGGGTATCCACCATGCTGGCAATAAGCTTAGCAAGCTGATTAGCTTTGTCTTGTTTGGCGCTAAATCCTCCAATGCTTGCTATTGCACCAGAAAGTATGCATTTGAATGCTCCAGGGACTTCCCCAGTCCTTCCGCTTCTTGTAGCAGCACAACTGATCGATGTCTTTCAGCTTGTAGTTGAAACTCAAGAAACCGAACTGATTCAGACAGTGATTTTGAATAGCTTGTGCAAGCGGTAGTGGCCAGTAACTCGAACACTAAACCAAGGCAGGACTTTGGGGTTGTCTCGCTGTCTTCAAGATAGTCTTCCTTAGCTGCTTTATCAGCTTTTTTGGAGACCAACAGGGATGTGTCACTATCCTGAACCTTATCTGCATTACTTCCTTTACCATTGCTTAATAAGGCACTCTTCCCCAATATTCTGTTAGCATTCTAAAAGAAGAAACAAGCAGACACATAACAAGTTTATCATGTACTAGTATATGAAACTCATTTCGGTGAACCAGTTCATTAGTAAGGTGGACAGGATTAAACTACCAAGTCTTCTATTGCCAAGTACTAGTACATAATAAAATCATCAAACAAACATATATCTATGTCCTGTGGTCACTGCATTGTCTTGCCAAATCAAAATAGAGACACGGTTCAAATCATATCAGTTCAAGACAAAGCAGCAGTGAAAGAATACAAAGCGTGGGAAACTACACGGCACAACAAGATTTCAGATGGGTACCACGGGTCTACATGTACAACAACACTATTGGCTCTGTTGTGATGCTAGTAATGTGCATGATATGAAAGTCAACTGTATACACAATTGAAATTGAAATCAACAGAGCTATTGATAAGAGCAAACCTGTTAAAGAAACATGCTGAACATACCTGCTGTGCCATTGGAGTATCGATTGGATCCTTCAATTTAAAAATAAGTTTGTATGCGTAAATACCGTGATACCAGAGCAAAGCAATCATAGTTAAAAAGGCGCGCCTAAGCGAGCGCTTAAGCGCGCCTAGGCTCTAGGCATTGGCAAAACGCATTGCGCATAACTACGCATAACCTGTGCATAACTGCGCATAAGCATGCGCTTTGGTCAGTAAAGCGCAAGGCGGTGGCAAAACGCACAATTAATGCCTAGCGCTTTTTTGAACTATGATAGCAATGGAATCTTAAATTAGAACAGTTGTTCTTCAGGTTTAGGCACTTGTTCTACATGAACAGAGTACATTAAGACGCAAGAATATAATACTTAAAAATAGAAAATGAGCTCATAGACCTTACCACATTCTTGGTTCGGGACCAGTACAGAACAAGGCGTTCCCAGTCATCATCCCACTACTAGGGAAAAGCCTAGCAGCAGCGCGGGTTTTAGGCCTATTAGCAGCGCGGGTACCCGCGCTACTAATAAGGCGCTACAGCTAACTTATAGTAGTAGCGCGGGTGCCACCCGCGCTACAGCTAACGTATAGCAGTAGCGCGGGTTTAAACCCGCGCTACTACTAATCTGTAATCTCGGAAATATTTTTTTTGAATTTTTTCGAATTTTTTTTTTGATTTTTTTCCGAAATTTTCAAATTTCTGAATTATTTTAACTCAAACTCTAATCACCCCTAATCACTGCTCAATTTAATCTCTAATCACCCCTCATCATTCCAAATCATCTAACTTCCCGGACGGTCACCCATCCTCTCACTACTCCAGCCTGAGCACGCTTAACTTCCGGGTACTATTCTCCCTCGTTTCCACCTCTACACTTGTTGTTTTCCTGACAATAGTGAGATGTCAATCCTATTAACCTCAGGAATTTAGCTTGAGCATGAAGTCACACATTTCACTGTTTGAGTTTGATACTATTGTTCCAAAAAATTAGTAACACTAATATTTCTCGAATAATTAGTTTGACCACAGTTTGACCAGATTTGACCACAGTTTGACCAGATTTGACCACAGTTTGACCATAGTTTGACCAGATTTGACCAAAATTCAAAAAAACTAAAATAATTATTTATTAACACTAATATTCTTGAATAATTAGTTTGACCATAGTTTGACCAGATTTAACAAAAATTAAAAAATAATAACTTTTTTTTGAATTTTTTTGCCTCTAGATCTTAAAAGCCCCGTAACTTTTTTTCTGTTAGGCTTTTGAGGATTTTGAAAACTTTTAACGGGGTTCCCCCGGTTAATTCGGATGTAACGTTTTGAGTAGATGCTTTTTCATATAAAAAACTTTTTCATCCGAGTTCGTATGCAAAAGTTATGGCCATTTTCATACAAATTTCGAGAGAGATTTTGCAAATAAAGTCGAAATTCATATTTGTAAATTTTCCCAACAACTAGACCACATATCACATGGGAAACTTATTTTCTTTTATTTTTTTGACATTTTTATCATTTTCTTTTATTTTTTTTAAAACTGAAAAGGCGGTCCACGGGGGGGGGGGGGGGGTAGACTTTGCCAAATAGGCCAGACCCCGCGCTACTACTATGACAGACGATTAGCAGTAGCGCGGGTTTTTAACCCTCGCTACTACTAAGTTGATAGCAGTAGCGCGGGTTTTTAACCCTCGCTACTACTAAGTTGATAGCAGTAGCGCGGGTTAGTAGTAGCGAGGGTTAAAAACCCGCGCTACTGCTATCAACTTAGCAGCAGCGAGGGTTAAAAACCCTCGCTACTACTATGGCATATCCCGAGGGGCACGGTAGAGACCGCTTAGTAGTAGCGAGGGTTAGAAACCCGCGCTGCTGCTATCAACTTAGTAGTAGCGAGGTTTAAAAACCTGCGCTGCTAGTAAGTAGCAGTAGCGAGGGTTTTTAGCCCTCGCTGCTGCTAAGATTCTGTGTATAGCCTTTTCCCTAGTAGTGTCCAGTAAATGTGTCTCAGGAGAACGTAAGAGAATTTGATGAGTTTCTTTGCTGGTGAAGTACGTTTTCTTCAGGTAATTCCGATACTGCCACCAAGCATTCTTGAAGATAGCAGAGGTATTAGCACAGGTTACCTCATCCCGAGTTTCCAAATCGGTCCTTCTCTATAGAGAAAAATGGGAAAATTTGTTGTATTATAACCATCATGGAGGTACGATGTATGGGATGAAGCAAAGTAATTGCCATGAATAACATTACTTACACATAACTCCTAGACAAACACCTGCAACTGGCATTTTCCTTCATCTTCAATATAATATTTCCAAAATGGGAAGATACGCACATACGATTTAACAACATCAAATGCGATAGATGCTAAACTAAGACTAGCTGGTTGTGCTTCCTCCACATCATATGACTAACATCATCATGCCATGGTAGAGCAAACACGTTGGGGGGTAAATAGGAGTGGTCAGCGGCATCTGAATCCGCCTCAGAACAGATATCTTCCTCTGGATTACAATCTGGAGAGGGGTGGGAAGGGTTTGCCATTGAACCCACCATGGAGCAATGTCTGCATGACATTGTATTGCCGTGCAAAAGTCTTCTCTTTTTCTCTACATGTTTAGCATGACTGTGTACAATATCTGACATGCATACGAAAAAATATGGTGAGATTATGTAAGGAGAGCATGCAGAAATTTAGAGTGATGGTAACAACCAATAGATGGATCCAAAAATAATGATAGCAGGCTGATGATTGCTTTAAATTAATAAAAAGACAGATGATGATTGCTTTACTATTTGTTTCCCACCCAAGATGAACAACATAGGCATACCCTAGGTGAACCAGATATTAGACAGACATACTATTAATTGCTGCCTCGATATGTGCCCCACAAATAATTTAGAACTCAAGTTTGAACATTAATTTGGACCTGACTTGGGAGTCCAAGAGCTGAACAGGATGATAAAGTAGCAGGTAAGTTTAAGCAATGCATAACATAAGCAGAAACAAAAGAGTGCGACCTCTCTTGTGGACCCATGTACTCCTCAGGTTCATCTGCTGAGTCGATGATGGTGATGCCGTTGCGGTGGGTGCCGGCGGCAGGGAAGGAGATCTGAGGCGGCGAAAGACGGTCAGGAGTCGTGATGTCTGGTTTGGTGGATGCTTCTGTCGATGGAGCAGCTCAGGTGAGGTGGACAACGTCGCGGCAGGAGCAGGACAAACCACACAAAGTTCCCTTCGATACGTACCTGTAACTGAAGTAATTCTGTAAGGGCTCATTTGGCTTGCATGATTCTTAAAATGAAGGGATAGGAAAAACACCAGAATATGATAGGAAAATGCACATGGTAAACAGAGCATTTGTAAACACAGGATTTCTATCAACTTGGGTGTTTGGTTTACAGGAATTTGAAGAGCATAGGAATGCAAAGAAACATGGCCAAAATAAAGTGAAACCATATGAAAGCGTGTATAGTTATAATGTTATTCTGGCACTAATGCACTTGGTCTTGTTTTCATGCATAGGATTTAGAAAAGTAGGTCTAGGTGGATGTTTTGCTTCATTCCTTTCAACAAAATGCATGAATAATTGAATAGTAGAGTGCCATTGGAAAATTCCCTATTGCTATGTTTTATCGTTGAACCAAAATAGCCCTAATGGATCTACGTGAATGTAAAGTAATAAGTGATGCAACAAGTGTACAACCTCTTTTCCATAGCCGTGTCGATCGCAGCATCATTGGGCTGGTCGCTGAAGCAGTTGAGGCAGAGGTGGTTGTCGGAGGTGTGGAGGAAGATCTGAGGAATCTGTAGACGGCGTCCAGGGCACTGCTCTGTTGTGACGGATCGTTCTGTCGTTGGAGCAGCTCTGGTGAGCCGTAAGACGTCAAGGCTAAAGCAGCACAAGATAGACATCGTCAATCTCAAGTGGGATTCTAATAGCATCTCCAATAGATGATGTAAAATGGATGTAAAATTAACATCACCAAAAATCACCTGACTACAACAGATGAGGTAAAAACTGTTGACTCTGAACTTAACTGTCGAAACTGAAATTTACTGTGGAATATGAATGCTACTGTCAAAACTGAACGCAATGGTAGCAGAGAGGCACTTGACATGTAGTTTAGGGAGGGCCTGCAGTTCATCTTCAACCTGCACCCCCCCTGAGCCGCCAGCCACCACCGGCCGAACCGCCGGCCCTAGCGCCGCCTCGCCGCCCCAGCCAGCCCTCTAGGCCCCCCGCCCCTCACCCTGAACCCTAAGATAGATAGTGGGGTACCTCTCCGGCGAGCCCCCATCCCCGCTGCGGGTGGTTCTTCCTTAACTCCGGCGAGCCCCCCCCCCCCAACCCATGAAAATCGACTGACCCAAAATTTGATTTAGTTGACTGAAGTGTGGCTTAATCGGAGCAGAGCAGCAACACGAGCGAGGGGGAGAGCAGCAGCAGCAGCTGGGCGAGCGAGCGATCGAGCGAGAGCCAGAGCAGCAGCAGCAGCGCGAGCGAGCGAGCGAGAGCTGGAGCAGCAGCAGCACATCCGGCTGGTATGGCCGCCACCGCTGAAGGGGCCTCGAACTTGGGGAGAGCCGCCGTGGAGATGTCACCCGCGACGCCAGCTTCAAGGTAGCCGCTCCATGGGCGTGCGGGATGGAGCACCATCGGTGCCGGGAGGTCAAGTTAAGGAGAAGGTGCGATGCGATGAGTGTACAACCTCTTTGGTGGCGCCGAGTAGGCCTCGGCTTCGTCCGAGGAGTCGGTGAGGATGTTGCGGTTCCGGTGGAGCAGGTTAAGACGGTGCTGTGGGGATGGAGCAGCCGCGATAGACGAGGCGATCGTCGGAGCAGCTCCTTGGAGGTGGAGGATGGGGTCTGAACCGGCAGGACGGTGAGATGGACGACGGATCCTCATCCGGGGAGGTGGACGAGGGACGTTGAGCTGTTGCGGTGGACGACGTCGTCGGGGAAGAGGCTCCGGCTGGGAAGCGGTGACGTGGCGGACGGAGGAGGGTGGGGTTTCGCGGCTGGAGCGAAGAGGTTATGGCGGCCTGGTGAAGGAAATATGCCCTAGAGGCAATAATAAAGTTATTATTTATTTCCTTATTTCATGATAAATGTTTATCATTCATGCTAGAATTGTATTAACCGGAAACATGATACATGTGTGAATGCATAGACAAACATGATGTCACTAGTATGCCTCTACTAGACTAGCTTGTTAATCAAAGATGGTTATGTTTCCTAACCATGAACAAGGAGTTGTTATTTGATTAACAAGGTCACATCATTAGTAGAATGATCTGATTGACATGACCCATTCCATTAGCTTAGCACACGATCGTTTAATATGTTGCTACTGCTTTTATCCATGACATATACATGCTCCTGTAACTATGAGATTATGCAACTCCCGTTTACCGGAGGAACACTTTGGGTGCTACCAAACGTCACAACGTAACTGGGTGATTATAAAGGAGTACTACAGGTGTCTCCAAAGGCAGATGTTGGGTTGGCGTATTTCGAGATTAGGTTTTGTCACTCCGATTGTCGGAGAGGTATCTCTGGGCCCTCTCGGTAATGCACATCACTTAAGCCTTGCAAGCATTACAACTAATGAGTTAGTTGCAAGATGATGTATTACGGAACGAGTAAAGAGACTTGCCGGTAACGAGATTGAACTAGGTATTGGATACCGACGATCGAATCTCGGGCAAGTAACATACCGATGACAAAGGGAACAACGTATGTTATTATGCGGTCTGACCGATAAAGATCTTCATAGAATATGTAGGAGCCAATATGGGCATCCAGGTCCCGCTATTGGTTATTGACCGAGAATAGTTCTAGGTCATGTCTACATTGTTCTCGAACCGTAGGGTCCGCACGCTTAAGGTTTCGATGACAGTTATTATGAGTTTATGTATTTTGATGTACCGAAGAAGTTCGGAGTCCCGGATGTGATCACGGACATGACGAGGAGTCTCGAAATGGTCGAGACATAAAGATTGATATATTGGAAGCCTATATTTGAAGTTCGGAATGGTTCCGGGTGAAATCGGGATTTTACCGGAAAATCGGGGGGTTACCGGAACCCTCCCGGAGGCTATTGGGCCTTAGTGGGCCTCGAGGGAGAAGAGGAAGGGCCGGCCAGGGGTGGCCGCGCGCCCCCTCCCCCCCTAGTCCGAATAGGACAAGGAGAGGGGGGCGGCGCCCCCCCTTCTCTCTTTCCCCTCCCCCAATGCTACTCCAACTAGGAAAAGGGGGGGAGTCCTACTCCCGGTGGGAGTAGGACTCCTCTGGCGCGCCTCCCTTGGGCCGGCCGCACCTCCCCCCTCCCTCCTTTATATACGGGGGCAGGGGGGCACCCTAGAACACACAAGTTTGATCTACGGATCGTTCCTTAGCCGTGTGCGGTGCCCCCCTCCACCATATTCCACCTCGGTCATATCGTCGCGAAGCTTAGGCGAAGCCCTGCGCCGGTAGAACATCAAGATCGTCACCACGCCGTCGTGCTGACGGAACTCTCCCTCGACACTCGGCTGGATCGGAGTACGAGGGACGTCATCGAGCTGTACGTGTGTCAAGAACTCGGGGGCGCCGGAGTAACGGCGCCGGGATCGGTCGGATCGCGAGGAGAACGTACGACTACTTCCTCTACGTTGTGATCGCTTCCGCTTCGGGTCTACAAGGGTATGTAGACAACACTCTCCCCTCTCGTTGCTATACATCACCATGATCTTGCGTGTGCGTAGGAAATTTTTTGAAATTACTACGTTCCCCAACAGTGGCATCCGAGCCTAGGTTTTTTCTATGGTTTGATGTTTTGCACGAGTAGAACACAAGTGAGTTGTGGGCGATACAAGTCATACTACCTACCAGCATGTCATACTTTGGTTCAGCGGTATTGTGAGATGAAGCGGCCCGGACCGACATTACGCGTACGCTTACGCGAGACTGGTTTCACCGCTACGAGCACTCGTTGCTTAAAGGTGACTGGCGGGTGTCTGTCTCTCTCACTTTAGTTGAACCGAGTGTGGCTACGCCCGGTCCTTGAGAAGGTTAAAACGGAGTCTATTTGACGAAGTATCGTTGTGGTTTTGATGCGTAGGTGAGACTGGTTCTTGCTTAAGCCCGTAGCAGCCACGTAAAATTTGCAACAACAAAGTAGAGGACGTCTAACTTGTTTTTGCAGGGCATGTTGTGATGTGATATGGTCAAGACGTGATGCTATATTTTATTGTATGAGATGATCATGTTTTGTAACCGAAGTTATCGGCAACTGGCAGGAGCCATATGGTTGTCGCTTTATTGTATGCAATGCAATCGCCCTGTAATGCTTTACTTTATCACTAAGCGGTAGCGATAGTCGTAGAAGCATAAGTTTGGCGAGACGACAACGATGCTACGATGGAGATCAAGGTGTCGCGCCGGTGACGATGGTGATCATGGTGGTGCTGCAGAGATGGAGATCGCGAAGCACAAGATGATGATGACCATATCATATCACTTATATTGATTTGCATGTGATGTTTATCCTTTATGCATCTTATCTTGCTTTGATTGACGGTAGCATTATAAGATGATCTCTCACTAAATTATCAAGAAGTGTTCTCCCCGAGTATGCACCGTTGCCAAAGTTCGTCGTGCCCAGACACCACGTGATGATCGGGTGTGATAAGCTCTACGTCCATCTACAACGGGTGCAAGCCAGTTTTGCACACGCAGAATACTCGGGTTATACTTGACGAGCCTAGCATATGCAGATATGGCCTCGGAACACGGAGACCGAAAGGTCGAGCGTGAATCATATAGTAGATATGATCAACATAAGATGTTCACCATTGAAAACTACTCCATTTCACGTGATGATCGGTTATGGTTTAGTTGATTTGGATCACGTGATCACTTAGATGACTAGAGAGATGTCTGTCTAAGTGGGAGTTCTTAAGTAATATGATTAATTGAACTTAAATTTATCATGAACTTAGTACCTGATAGTATCTTGCTTGTTTATGTTTGATTGTAGATAGATGGCTCGTGCTGTTGTTCCGTTGAATTTTAATGCGTTCCTTGAGAAAGCAAAGTTGAAAGATGATGGTAGCAATTACACGGACTGGGTCCGTAACCTGAGGATTATCCTCATTGCTGCACAGAAGAGCTACGTCCTGGATGCACCGCTGGGTGCCAGGCCTGCTGCTGGAGCAACACCAGATGTTGTGAACGTCTGGCAGAGCAAAGCTGATGACTACTCTATAGTTCAGTGTGCCATGCTTTACGGCTTAGAACCGGGACTTCAACGATGTTTTGAACGTCATGGAGCATATGAGATGTTCCAGGAGTTGAAGTTAATATTCCAACAGAATGCCTGGATTGAGAGATATGAAGTCTCCAATAAGTTTTATAGCTGCAAGATGGAGGAGAATAGTTCTGTTAGTGAGCACATACTCAGAATGTCTGGGTACTACAATCACTTGACAAAATTGGGAGTTAATCTTCCGGATGATTGTGTCATTGACAGAATTCTTCAATCACTGCCACCAAGCTACAAAGGCTTTGTGATGAACTATAATATGCAAGGGTTAGTAAAGACTATACCTAAGCTCTTCGCAATGCTAAAGGCTGCGGAGGTAGAAATCAAGAAGGAGCATCAAGTGTTGATGGTCAATAAGACCACTAGTTTCAAGAAGAAAGGCAAAGGGAAGAAGAAGGGGAACTTCAAGAAGAACAGCAAGCAAGTTGCTGCTCGGGAGAAGAAACCCAAGTCTGGACCTAAGCCTGAAACTGAGTGCTTCTACTGCAAGCAGACTGGTCACTGGAAGCGGAACTGCCCCAAGTATTTGGCGGATAAGAAGGATGGCAAGGTGAACAAAGGTATATGTGATATACATGTTATTGATGTGTACCTTACTAGAGCTCGCAGTAGCACCTGGGTATTTGATACTGGTTCTGTTGCTAATATTTGCAACTCGAAACAGGGACTACGGATTAAGCGAACACTGGCAAAGGACGAGGTGACGATGCGCGTGGGAAATGGTTCCAAAGTCGATGTGATCGCGGTCGGCACGCTACCTCTACATCTACCTTCGGGATTAGTTTTAGACCTAAATAATTGTTATTTGGTGCCTGCGTTGAGCATGAACATTATATCTGGATCTTGTTTGATGCGAGACGGTTATTCATTTAAATCAGAGAATAATGGTTGTTCTATTTATATGAGTAATATCTTTTATGGTCATGCACCCTTGAAGAGTGGTCTATTTTTGATGAATCTCGATAGTAGTGATACACATATTCATAATGTTGAAACCAAAAGATGCAGAGTTGATAATGATAGTGCAACTTATTTGTGGCACTGCCGTTTAGGTCATATCGGTGTAAAGCGCATGAAGAAACTCCATACTGATGGACTTTTGGAGTCACTTGATTATGAATCACTTGGCACTTGCGAACCGTGCCTCATGGGCAAGATGACTAGAACACCGTTCTCCGGTACTATGGAGAGAGCAACAAATTTATTGGAAATCATACATACAGATGTATGTGGTCCGATGAATGTTGAGGCTCGTGGCGGATATCGTTATTTTCTCACCTTCACAGATGACTTAAGCAGATATGGGTATATCTACTTAATGAAACATAAGTCTGAAACATTTGAAAAGTTCAAAGAATTTCAGAGTGAAGTTGAAAATCATCGTAACAAGAAAATTAAATTTCTACGATCTGATCGTGGAGGAGAATATTTGAGTTACGAGTTTGGTCTACATTTGAAACAATGTGCAATAGTTTCGCAACTTACGCCAACCGGAACACCACAGCGAAATGGTGTGTCCGAATGTCGTAATCGTACTTTACTGGATATGGTGCGATCTATGATGTCTCTTACAGATTTACCGCTATCGTTTTGGGGTTATGCTCTAGAGACGGCCGCATTCACACTGAATAGAACACCGTCGAAATCCGTTGAGATGACACCTTATGAACTGTGGTTTAGCAAGAAACCAAAGTTGTCGTTTCTTAAAGTTTGGGGATGCGATGCTTATGTGAAAAAGCTTCAACCTGATAAGCTCGAACCCAAATCGGAGAAATGTGTCTTCATAGGATACCCAAAGGAGACAGTTGGGTACACCTTCTATCACAGATCCGAAGGCAAGACATTCGTTGCTAAGAATGGATCCTTTCTAGAGAAGGAGTTTCTCTCGAAAGAAGTGAGTGGGAGGAAAGTAGAACTTGATGAGGTAATTGTACCTTCTCCCTTACTTGAAAGTAGTTTGTCGCAGAAACCTGTTTCTGAGACACCTACACCAAGTAGTGAGGAAGTTGATGATGTTGATCATGAAACTTCAGATCAAGTTGCTACAGAACCTCGTAGATCAACCAGAGTAAGATCCGCACCAGAGTGGTACTAGATCATGATGAACCTACGAACTATGAAGAAGCGATGGTGAGCCCAGATTCCGCAAAATGTCTTGAGGCCATGAAATCTGAGATGGGATCCATGTATGAAAACAAAGTATGGACTTTGGTTGACTTGCCCGAGGGTAGGCAAGCAATAGAAAACAAGTGGATCTTCAAGAAGAAGACTGACGCTGACGGTAATATTACTGTCTACAAAGCTCGACTTGTCGCAAAGGGTTTTCGACAAGTTCAAGGGATTGACTACGATGAGACCTTCTCACCCGTAGCGATGCTTAAGTCTGTCCGAATCATGTTAGCGATTGCCGCATTTTATGATTATGAAATTTGGCAAATGGATGTAAAGACTGCATTCCTGAATGGATTTCTGGAAGAAGAGTTGTATATGATGCAACCAGAAGGTTTTATCGATCCAAAGGGAGCTAACAAAGTATGCAAGCTCCAGCGATCCATTTATGGACTGGTGCAAGCATCTCGGAGTTGGAATAAACGCTTTGATAGTGTGATCAAAGCATTTGGGTTCATACAGACTTTTGGAGAAGCCTGTATTTACAAGAAAGTGAGTGGGAGCTCTGTAGCATTTTTGATATTATATGTAGATGACATATTGCTGATCGGAAATGATATAGAATTTCTGGATAGCATAAAGGGATACTTGAATAAGAGTTTTTCAATGAAAGACCTTGGCGAAGCTGCTTACATATTGGGCATTAAGATCTATAGAGATAGATCAAGACGCTTAATTGGACTTTCACAAAGCACATACCTTGACAAAATTTTGAAGAAGTTCAAAATGGATCAAGCAAAGAAAGGGTTCTTGCCTATCTTACAAGGTGTGAAGTTGAGTAAGACTCAATGCCCGACCACTGCAGAAGATAGAGAGAAAATGAAAGATGTTCCCTATGCTTCAGCCATAGGCTCTATCATGTATGCAATGCTGTGTACCAGACCTGATGTGTGCCTTGCTATAAGTTTAGCAGGGAGGTACCAAAGTAATCCAGGAGTGGATCACTGGACAGCGGTCAAGAACATCCTGAAATACCTGAAAAGGACTAAGGATATGTTTCTCGTATATGGAGGTGACAAAGAGCTCATCGTAAACGGTTACGTTGATGCAAGCTTTGACACTGATCTGGACGATTCTAAATCGCAGACCGGATACATATTTACACTAAACGGAGGAGCTGTCAGTTGGTGCAGTTCTAAACAAAGCGTTGTAGCAGGATCTACATGTGAAGCGGAGTACATAGCAGCTTCGGAAGCAGCTAATGAAGGAGTCTGGATGAAGGAGTTCATATCCGATCTAGGTGTCATACCTAGTGCATCGGGTCCAATGAAAATCTTCTGTGACAATACTGGAGCAATTGCCTTAGCGAAGGAATCCAGATTTCACAAGAGGACCAAGCACATCAAGAGACGCTTCAATTCCATCCGGGACTTAGTCCAGGTGGGAGACATAGAGATTTGCAAGATACATACGGATCTGAATGTTGCAGACCCGTTGACTAAGCCTCTTCCACGAGCAAAACATGATCAGCACCAAGACTCCATGGGTGTTAGAATCATTACTATGTAATCTAGATTATTGACTCTAGTGCAAGTGGGAGACTGAAGGAAATATGCCCTAGAGGCAATAATAAAGTTATTATTTATTTCCTTATTTCATGATAAATGTTTATCATTCATGCTAGAATTGTATTAACCGGAAACATGATACATGTGTGAATGCATAGACAAACATGATGTCACTAGTATGCCTCTACTAGACTAGCTTGTTAATCAAAGATGGTTATGTTTCCTAACCATGAACAAGGAGTTGTTATTTGATTAACAAGGTCACATCATTAGTAGAATGATCTGATTGACATGACCCATTCCATTAGCTTAGCACACGATCGTTTAATATGTTGCTACTGCTTTTATCCATGACATATACATGTTCCTGTAACTATGAGATTATGCAACTCCCGTTTACCGGAGGAACACTTTGGGTGCTACCAAACGTCACAACGTAACTGGGTGATTATAAAGGAGTACTACAGGTGTCTCCAAAGGCAGATGTTGGGTTGGCGTATTTCGAGATTAGGTTTTGTCACTCCGATTGTCGGAGAGGTATCTCTGGGCCCTCTCGGTAATGCACATCACTTAAGCCTTGCAAGCATTACAACTAATGAGTTAGTTGCAAGATGATGTATTACGGAACGAGTAAAGAGACTTGCCGGTAACGAGATTGAACTAGGTATTGGATACCGACGATCGAATCTCGGGCAAGTAACATACCGATGACAAAGGGAACAACGTATGTTATTATGCGGTCTGACCGATAAAGATCTTCGTAGAATATGTAGGAGCCAATATGGGCATGCAGGTCCCGCTATTGGTTATTGACCGAGAATAGTTCTAGGTCATGTCTACATTGTTCTCGAACCGTAGGGTCCGCACGCTTAAGGTTTCGATGACAGTTATTATGAGTTTATGTATTTTGATGTACCGAAGAAGTTCGGAGTCCCGGATGTGATCACGGACATGACGAGGAGTCTCGAAATGGTCGAGACATAAAGATTGATATATTGGAAGCCTATATTTGGAGTTCGGAATGGTTCCGGGTGAAATCGGGATTTTACCGGAAAACCGGGGGGTTACCGGAACCCTCCCGGAGGCTATTGGGCCTTAGTGGGCCTCGAGGGAGAAGAGGAAGGGCCGGCCAGGGGTGGCCGCGCGCCCCCTCCCCCCCTAGTCCGAATAGGACAAGGAGAGGGGGGCGGCGCCCCCCCTTCTCTCTTTCCCCTCCCCCAATCCTACTCCAACTAGGAAAAGGGGGGGACTCCTACTCCCGGTGGGAGTAGGACTCCTCCGGCGCGCCTCCCTTGGGCCGGCCGCACCTCCCCCCTCCCTCCTTTATATACGGGGGCAGGGGGCACCCTAGAACACACAAGTTTGATCTACGGATCATTCCTTAGCCGTGTGCGGTGCCCCCCTCCACCATATTCCACCTCGGTCATATCGTCGCGAAGCTTAGGCGAAGCCCTGCGCCGGTAGAACATCAAGATCGTCACCACGCCGTCGTGCTGACGGAACTCTCCCTCGACACTCGGCTGGATCGGAGTACGAGGGACGTCATCGAGCTGTACGTGTGTCAAGAACTCGGGGGCGCCGGAGTAACGGCGCCGGGATCGGTCGGATCGCGAGGAGAACGTACGACTACTTCCTCTACGTTGTGATCGCTTCCGCTTCGGGTCTACAAGGGTATGTAGACAACACTCTCCCCTCTCGTTGCTATACATCACCATGATCTTGCGTGTGCGTAGGAATTTTTTTGAAATTACTACGTTCCCCAACACCTGGGATTTCGAATTGCGAAAAGGGGGCGATGGGAGGGGGTGAAGCATGACTTAGGGACGCGCCTGTCCAAAATTTAGGGTGTGTTACAAAAGTACCCCCCACCGATTTGAACTAGCGGCCCTTTCGGCTCAGGGTTAGAAGCGGGATTTCGCGTGTCGGGATTTGGCAGCTGGAGGGAGTTTTCCCGCGCGTTGTAATTTCGGGATAGCAAGGCGCGGGTTGTGAAGGCGACAGTTTTGAGAGCACGATATCTGAATTTTTTGGATATAACAAGACGCGGGTTGAATTTTAGGGACAAGCCTAACGTGTAGTAATATTGTACTTGTACGTACCAAATCAATTCGCACTTCCCTCAACCAAAAAGAAAACAAAAAAAAAATTAAAACTATTCACACCACACAAAGAGAGAGAGTCTTGCCCCGTTTTACTATACAAATGCTATTCAAAACTAGTCCCTCCTTCCATCTATATAGGGCCTAATGCATTTTTTGATGCTAACTTTGACCAAATATTAGAGCAATGATATATGACATGCAACTTACACAAAGCACACCGTTAAATTCGTCTGTGAAAGGTTCTTTCAATGATATAATTTTCACATCGTGTATGTCATGTACTATTAATCTTGTCAATAGTCAAAGGCGGTCTTAAAAATCTCATTACGCCCTATATAAATGGAAGGAGGGAGTATCAATCCATGTTATGTCCGATTAAATTTTTTCGCTTGCTGTATAATGCATGTAACCTACTCATACCAACATTTTAGTGCATTCCAAATGTCTATACTACCACTGCAATTCGAACTAAATTTGAATTCATTTCTCTATTTCAATAAGAATCTAGAATCATGATTGTTGCCAACTTCAACCATCATTCGTGTATTACCTTAATAACACACCACATGATTACTATAGAGATAGATGTGAACTATGTGTACTACATGAACTCGAATTCTAATTTTTGAATACACTTGATGTTCATTCCAAATAATAGTACATTTGATGTACTAACTATATATCCATAATCTAAACTGTGTTCCATACGTACACCGTGTTTATCACACAAAGTATAGTGCCCCGCCCCCTACATTATGACAAGTATTTAGACCTGAGTTGCAAAAGCGACACATTAGCCCAAATTATAATGAATGTTCTACATTATGATATCTTCTTCAAGTATCCGTATCCACTTTTTTATAATGAATTATGATCTTTGTTTGTCCTTTACACCTTCATGATCCTCTTCTATTTGTAGCTAGCTAGCGCTAACTTTCTATCGTGCATGCACACGCCCTCCCCCCTCACGCACCCTTAGCGTCCCCTCCATCGCGCACGTTCATTATTTCTCTTTAGGTCGTCCACCACCGGTGTGTGTAGGCCCCCGGCTCCTTCTTTCTGGCACACACTGGTCGATATACCTCTCTAGCCAAGTGTGCCTACAACAAACACATATATACTTCCCCTCTTCTCTTCTCACCGTCCAAGCCCCCATATGTCCAATAAGATTCCATGCAGGTGCACACTCCCGCCCCTCTTTTCATTTATCACATGCTCACACACTCCTCCCCCTCGACATGGTAGGCCTCTCGCACCACCTCCTAGCCACACCCTCTCCCCCTCTCTACCTCTCCGGACCTTATTTGCTTCTAACACATGCAGGCATGTATATGAACTGATCTCCCTACATATAGCCAGGTCGACTATAATTCGTTTTCACCAAGCACCGATACACTTACCTCGCTAGTTATGTCTCTCCTTTTCTCGGACACACGACGGTTGATCTTCCTATGTAGTTACGCATGCTTACCACAACCATATCTTCTCCCCTCATCATCCTTGAATACCTCCCGACCCGTCTCTCACACGCACGTGCATAGACAAACAGACACCCCCCGCCCTCTCTTATTGATATTGCACTCATACCCTCCGTTTGTCTAGCAGGCCTCTCCCACCATTTGTGAGACGCCACTCCACCACCAACCCTCCGACGCTCTACCTTTGTCTTTTTCCCAACCTTATTCCTCTGCTACACATATCCATGGATGTCGATCGATCTCCCTCAATACATAGCTAGGTCTCTCTCCTTCCCCACACATATACTAGTCAACCGGTCTCTACCCCCCCCCCCACACATCGATAGTCGAACGTTGTAGTTTGGTATCCATGCCACGGAGAACAACTGCACCTCTGCCCTCTCAAATTCCAGTAGGCCAGCCGCCATGTATCTTTCACATGGGCAAACACAAATTCGATGGCACTCTTTATCGATTGCGCAACCACACACTTCATCCTTGTTTTCAATTCTATCGATATCTCACGTCCATGACTCCGTTTCACACACATTGCATATGTTACATTTTTCTGATTGAGATATCATCAACATATTGCCTCTGTTTCGCACAGACCATCTCTCTCACACCCACCCACGTACGTACCTGCACCTAAAGAAGAAGTGCACGCAGGATGTACGTACTCATGTCTCGTTCCCGGCCACACCCACGCGGGTACATGGTGGAGTTCGTTTCTGCACGAAAAGGCAACCCACGTGATAATTTAATGCGTGTAGCGGTTGTTTACTCAAAGGAGGGTCGGGTACCACGCCTAGAATATAAAACGATTGTCGTGGGCAAAATGAAAAAATGGGTTTGTCTCTCGTCACACCATCTCACACAAGGCCACCGTGGCCTCTCTCTCTCAGCGTTGGTCAGTGATCCGGCCGCATCCCGTCCGCTGGCGGAAAGGGAGGATGTGCATCGTCTCTCCGTTCGACGGCGTTGAGGCAGCTCGTCCCGATTTGCGGTACCAGTCGTTCTCTCTGACCAAGCTCTGGCACGGTAGGGCCTTTGCCACGTGCTCGCTGCCGCAGTATGGGCAGATCCCGGCCGCCGGCGCCCTCCTAGTAACACCTCGATGACCCTCAGGTATAGCTTCCTCCGGCCTTGCTCCACTGCCCATCTTCCCACGTTGCTGCATGTGGATCTTCTTTAGTTGTTTGCTTAAATCGTATCTCGGCCGGCGTACTTTCCATCTTGCAATCACGTCCTCAAACCATTTTTGATAAACCACCATGTGCTATCTTTCCCTTTTTACATGGAACATGCTTTTTTTTGCCGGCGTATGTGTCTTCAACTCGTGTTATTGGGCAGTAATTGTTTCCTTTCAACCTCCTTTTGCAAACAGGGCTATCCATTTTCACCTTGTTGCTATTGCGACCTTTTGGTGAACTGCACAAATCACTTTTCTGAAGAGTGTTTTGTGCAGTTCCGCCAAAATGTCACACGGGCAACGTTTTTACATTTCAGTGGGACTGCGGAAAGGGAGATTGGTCTTGCTATCCTCCTCATCCAACTCTGTGCCTAATATTCTCCAACAAGAAGTTAGTCCTAAAGAGAGATCGTAGAGGTGATCAGCTTCTATTTATGTGTGTTATGTTTCATCATCTAGTTCCACTATTATTGCAATCACACTGACTGGATATCTTTGCAAACAGGGATGGTCCGCTCGATTTTAGTGGAGCTGCACAAAATGATCGGATTGTGGTGTCCTTCATACAGCTCTTTTTTGGCTACAAAGCCGGGTGAAACTAGCTGCCAAGTAATGAACACTGTGCCAAGGAAATGGAGCCATGCCTACGAACAACATCGATCAATTATATTTTTTTCTTTATTTGTACACCTTCTCACAACTTTGTCTTCAGTTGTGATGTGAATATTGGCGCTGATCTGTGAACCATTGAGATGCATTAACCATGGTAGTTTCATTTATATTTGATGGAATGTTTTAACGAGATAATATCAAAGCAAGACACATGAATCCTAATTTGAAACCTTTTTTTCCTGCGGGAACCAAAGTTGAAACCTTCAAAGCATCACAATACAATTTCATCAAAACTATGCATACATATAAACAAATCCTGAAGGATTGATAGCAATGCCAGAAACAATTCAACTTCGTTTCGTCGACATGTTGGACATCCTTCATCCGGCTCCACCTTCCATGCAGCAATATTGAGTGCACAACACAACTTCAGGGAAAGATTCACCCCGGTCGTTGCACCGCAGTAGTAATGACTAGTGAGCAGTCACATCATAGAGCCCCACCTTCGCCACAGTAAGTTGCTCGGACGAAGCAACCATCATTTCTCTGTTCCATGAATCCACTGGTACCCCCATATTCCCACAGTAATAAGTTGCTCGGGCGGATCAACCATCACTATATCCGCTCACGTGTGATGACCACAAGAGCTATCCATTCAGATTGCATGTTAAAAAAAATAAAGGTCGATAGCTAATGCGGCAAACTTAAAAAAAACTAATGCGGCACCTCGGGCCAACGCGGCCAGATCGCATTTTGCACGAGAAATTACACACCATGTTTCGTTGATATGTGGTCCCGTTCCAACATATCAGTGAGACAACGGTGAGTAGTAGGAGTATTTCCGAACGGACGTGTAGGCCGGGGCGCCTCTTCGTGAACCGTGGCAAACTGGCAACCGTCCACCGACTCTTCGCCTTTCCCTCTCGATTTGGAACTGCCGTCGCATGCTCTTCCTCTCCCTCCTCCATTTTCCTTCAGACCTTCACCTTTTATTCTGCCATTGTTCGATCATCTTCTCCATGGAGGGAACAGGCTGGAAACGACCCCGTTATTCTTGCCCTGATCTGAAAGATGACATGGTGGAGGAACTCATTGATCGGTGCGACGTCGTCACCTCGGCTAGCATGGCAGGTTCATTCAAGCCCATTCTCGACTCAACTAATAACATCATTACAAGGAACCCAAGAGTCAAGGAGCGGTTTGATCTCCCCTATCTTCTTTACCGTGACCCTGATGACTACTGACGCGGGGACGACGCAGGCCTCGCCTTGTGCAAGTTGATGCCGCTTGATAATGATACGTATGATGTTAAGATGCCATCGCTTGAGGGCAAGGCTTGGGCAGGCGCAAATGGAGATTGGGTTGTTTACATTGGGTCCAACTGCGAGTGGGAGCTTGTGAATGTGTACACTCGTGACCGGGTTCCACTTCCAAAAATCTCAGCAGACTGCCCAGAGGTTGAGCACACCGGTATTGTACGCACGTTCAAATACACTCATTGTGACTGTCTTCTATGGAAGATAGCAATTTGTCGAGTTCCCAACTGCTCTTGGAATTACAACAACTATGAAGTTGTTGCTATCTTCGACAAGCTTGTTGCCGTCCTTGGTGTTTTGACTCAATGGATATTGCTCAAAAATCAGTTTCTGTACACGGATGAGTACCGTGATTGTTGGGGATATGACTATTTGAGTAAGCCGCCCAGGAGGGGCCGGGTTACGCAAAGAGTATTCATCAGAGGAAGCCCAAGACCAAGCATGAAGATGGCGGTTAAATAAAGAGCTTAAGGCCCACGGGCGGCTAAGCCCATTGTAGTAAACTGCCATGATGGCATGACTTGTAATGTAAGGTAGATTTAACTGGTCACCGAGCCGGACTTTGTTTATAAGCCGGCCAGGACTCTGTAAGCCGCAGGTGTCAACCCGTGTATATAAGGGGACGACCTGCGGGCGACTTAGGGCAAGAAACAACTCATCGAAAAATCAATACCAACCCAACTAGACGTAGGCCTTACCTTCACCGTAAGGGGCCAAACTAGTATAAACCCTCTCGTGTCCCTTGTCCCGATTTAACCCCTTCAAGCTTCCTAGTTGCGATGGCTCCACAACTAAGACCTTTCACAAGGACATCTGACGTGACTATTCCACGACAGTTGGCGCCCACCGTGGGGCTAGCGCACGGTGGAGTTGAGTTATTGAAGGGCAACTTAGAAGGGCTCAAGGGGTACGTAGTGGGCCGGATGACCAAGAGTCATCGCGGCAAGATCTACATCGACGATGAAAGCTGGGGCCCCGACGCCAGCTCAATTGAGTATGGGTATCGGGTCCCCTTCGGCGGAATCCACGTCTTCATCGGCCGGATCGGTGAGATAGGTCCTGAGCCAGACAACTGCACCGACCTCGTCGAGACGGCTCAGCGTGCGAGGAAGACCCAGACTCAGCCGGTCATAAGACGTGCCTTCGTGGGCTGCGTCCACGGAGAGGAACTTTTTGGATCAAAAGATGGGGGTGAGACGGCCGTCCTCTTAGACGGTGACTCGTCCGCCGGCTCAACAGATTCATTGTATCAGGTACAAGACGGCACACTCGGGGGCTGTTCCGATGGCATCAGTATTCCGTACCCCGATGAGCCGCCAAGATGGGCCGGAATCTTCATGGCTGGGACGCAGCCCGGCTCAAACTCTACAGCAGCCGCATCGATCACGTCCGGATCAGGAGCAGCCGGGGCAGGCGGCCCCGTGCGCCCACCGGCTCAGGTGCTGATGGATCTCATGGACAAGCTTACGGCCCTGTTAACCGCTACGGTTATTCCTGCCGACAAGGATGAGCATGACGCAACAGTAGCTTAGGTGCGTGAGGAGATAGCCCAGGCCAAAGAGGCCTTGGCAGCTAAGGATACTAGACTAGCTGCAGAACGGGCGGCTCTCGACGCCCGGGCACAGCGCTTGCAGTCAGAAGCTTACCAGCTCACGATGAGCTTAAACGCATACAATGAGGTAATGAGGAGGAGACATCAGAAAACGCAGTCCCGTTTACCTCTGAATTACGATCCCCGGGTTCTCTTTGCTACACCCGGAGCTGGCCCTAGTAACCCGCCAGGGGCCGATCGGCTTATGACAGCCGGAATAGGAGGACCGGCTCAGCCTAGGGATATGGTGCCGCCTCACGTGAGCATGCCATCACCGCGTTATATTCCGATTCCACCGGGTCACTTTCCCAACCCCATGGAGAACTTGATCGCAGCTTCAGCGCGTTTAGCAGCTCTTCCTATGGAAGGAGATGACCCAACGGCGGTGGAGATCCGGAGAGTCAGGGAGCTCCTCCAGACAGCCCTGGCGCAGCAGGAGACCTATTCTTATAGCCGGGACATGATTCACTCAACTCCCCCGCCTTGGGTAGCACCGCCTCGCCAGAACCAGAGCCCGAGTAACAGCAAACACATGGAGTCGGAAGCTTTGTCAAGCAATGCCCAACGGCGTAACCAGCCCGGGGGCTATAACCCGGCACATGACCAAGTACGTCAGGAGAATGATTACCCGGAGTATCCAATGACATCGGTTGAGGCGGGAGTAGCCACTAGAACCGGCGGTGTCCCTTGCCTGGTGCCGGCTCTGCATGACATACATCTGCCCAAGGACTTCAAGGGACCTCGAAAGGTACCAAATTACACGGACGATTTACAGCCCGCGGTGTGGATCGAGAGTTATGAGATGGCCATGGAGTTGCTGGAAGTCAGTGACGCGGCAATGGCTAAATATTTCACCATGATGTTAGATGGAATAGCTCGGTCGTGGCTGAAAGGCTTACCACCCAATTCCATTGGTTCATGGGGCGAGTTAAAGGCCCGGTCCATCCAGAACTTCAAGGACACCTGTAAGCAATCTATGTCGATTGTGGACTTGACGGATTGTAAGCAAGAGGAAGGGGAATCCACTACCCATTGGGTACGCCGGGTCAAGGAGATAATTCATTCCCCCGATAAGATGAATGCCGGCTCTGTGGTTCTTATGCTGGAGAAAAATTGCCGTTTTGAACCGCTGAGGATGAAGCTGGGGCGCCTTAAACGTGACCTCACGGATATGGGTACACTGATGGCGGCTTTAGTCAAATATGCCGATTCTGATAGTACCAAGGATCCCGCGTCTGACGATGAGAAGACAGGGAAGGGAAAAAGAAACGGTAATGGAAAGGGTCAGCAGCATAACCCGGGGACTCAAGGCGGCAATAAGCATAAGGCGGACGGTAACCCGAAGTTTGTGGCCAATGCCAATGTATGAGGTAACAATCCGAGGCATAAGGGTAAACCGCCACGATCCGGCGGGTGAGGCCCATCGCTGGAGCAACTACTCAATGAGCCTTGCCCGAGACACGGCACCCGGGAGCAGCCAGCCACACATATATGGAAGGATTGTGCGATCATGAAGGCGTTTAAAAACTCCAACACCTTCGACGGCGGTCAAGGATCTGGTGGCGGCTCAGGGGCCGACGGCTTTCATGGCCCGGGCGGCGGTTCAAATTCTGGTTTTCAGGGGCATCCAGGTGGCAACAGTCAGCAGCAGTCTGGTCAAGGTGGACAGCAGCAACAATAGTCGGGTTATCAAAGTCATCTGAAGCAGTTGAGTGGTGGACAGTATCACATGTTTACCACTAACTTGTGCAAACGTGACCAGAAGGTTCATAAGAGGGCTGTGAATTCCGTTGAGCCGGCAATCCCTCGTTATTTAAGGTGGTTAGAGCAGCCCATCATATGGAGCAGGGAGGATCATCCTCTGCGGGTCGATAACCCGGGTCAGTTGGCTTTGGTAGTGGCGCCTCAGGTTGGTGGGTATAAGTTCACCAAGGTGCTCATGGATGGGGGTAGTAGCATCAACATCCTTTACTACGAGACCTTTCAACGCATGGGGTTGACTGATAAAAATCTGAGAACATCCAACACTGTCTTCCATGGAGTTGTCCCTGGTAAGTCGGCTTACCCAGTTGGCAGGATTGAGCTGGAAGTGGCTTTTGGAGACGAACATGACTCCCGAGCTGAGAAGTTGATGTTTGAAGTGGTCAAGATCAGGAGCCTGTACCACGCTCTGTTTGGACGGCCGGCTTATGCCAAGTTTATGGCCCGACCGTGTTACGTTTATTTACAGCTCAAGATGCCGGGTTACAAGGGCACCATTACTGTACATGGCAGTCGTAAGGTAGCATTGGAGTGTGAAGAAGGTGACGCGGCTTATGCTGAGTCGGCCTGCGCAGCAGAGGAGCTCAAATTTATCAAGATAATGTTGACCCGACGGATATGACATCCCTGAAGAAGCCAACTACAGAGCATGATCCGGCGTTGAAGTTTAAGTCGGCAGCTGAGACAAAGCTTGTTGACTTTACCCCGGGTGATTCTTCTAAACAGTTCAGCATCAGCAACAACTTGGATCCCAAATAGGAAAGCGCGCTCATCGAGTTCATCCGTGAGAACCGGGACATCTTTGCATGGAAACCTTCTGACATGCCGGGTGTACCGAGGGAACTCGCTGAGCACACTCTCAATATTGATCCAAAGTATAAGCCGGTCAGGCAGTTTCTTCGCCGTTTTAATGAAGAACGACGGAAAGCTATTGGGGAAGAAGTCGCCCGGCTCTTAGAGGCCGGGTTTATCATGGAAGTTTTTCACCCGGAGTGGTTGGCTAACCCGGTGCTCGTCCTCAAGAAGAATGGCACCTGGCAGATGTGTGTGGACTACACGGACTTAAACAAGGCTTGTCCAGCTAACCCTTTTGCTCTTCCCCGTATTGATCAAATTATTGATGCTACGGCAGGTTGTGAGCGTTTGAGCTTTTTGGATGCTTACTACGGTTATCATCAGATTAAGATGGCAGTTAAGGACCAGGAGAAGACGGCTTTCATCACTCCGTTTGGAGCCTTCTGCTATGTATCTATGCCATTTGGGCTCAAGAGTGCCCAGGCGACTTATCAGCGGTGTGTGCAGACCTGTTTGCACGACCAAATTGGGCGTAATGTCCATGCTTATGTGGATGACATTGTGGTGAAGTCCAGAGAAAAGGAAACCTTGATATCCAACTTAAAGGAGACCTTTGATAATCTCCGGGTCTATAAGATGATGCTTAACCCGGCCAAATGTGTGTTTGGTGTTCCTGCAGGCAAACTTTTGGGCTTCCTGGTGTCCAACAGAGGCATTGAAGCTAACCCGGAGAAGATTAAGGCGATTACCTCTCTGGCTAAACCGGCGTGCATCAATGATGTTCAGCGACTGGCGGGTCGCGTCGCCGCCTTAAGTCGGTTCATAAGTTGGCTCGGTGAGAAAGCCCTCCCATTATATCAGATGATGAAGAAAACTGACACTTTTGTTTGGAGTGAGGCCGCTGATGCTGCTTTTGAAGACTTAAAGAGACAATTGTCCGAGCCGCCGGTTCTCACGGCTCCAATTGACAAAGAGCCTTTACTATTATATGTAGCTGCAAATTCGCGAGCCGTCAGTGTTGCCATCGTGGTGGAGCGTAAGGAAGCCGGTAAGCAACATCCGGTTCAACGGCCGGTTTATTATATCAGTGAGGTGCTCATTGAATCCAAGCAAAGGTACCCGCATTGGCAAAAGCTTGTTTATGGGGTGTTCATGGCAAACCGGAAGTTGAAGCTGTATTTTCAAAGCCATCTTATAACTGTGGTAAGTTCTTCCCCTTTGGTAGACATCATTCAGAACAGAGAGTCCACAGGACGAGTCACTAAGTGGGCTATCGAGCTTGGGCCTCATGGCTTGAAATACATGCCTCGGACAGCTATTAAGTCTCAGGCCTTGGTGGACTTCATCAATGATTGGACAGAGCTGTAGGCACCTGAGGAGAAGCCGGATAACACATACCGGACTATTCATTTTGACGGGTGCAGATAGCTAGAAGGCTCGGGGGCTGGACTGGTGTTAACTTCCCCTCGAGGTGACAAATTTTGTTATGTACTCCGACTTATGTTTCCATGTACTAACAATGCAGCTGAATATGAGGCATTACTTCATGGTCTCCGGATGGCTAAGTAGATGAACTTAAGCCCGGTACGATGCTTGGGCGACTTAGATTTGGTGGCTCAGCAAGTGTCAGGCAAGTGGGATTCCAAAGACCCCCTCATGGCGGCTTATCGTCGTGAGGCAGATGCTGTGGCTGGTCACTTCACGGGTTATCAAGTGGAGCACATTGATCGAAGAAATAACGAGGCGGCTGATGCTTTAAGCCGGTTGGGATCCCAACGTAAGCCGGTGCCGCCCAACACCTTTCTTGATGTGTTACATAACCCCTCTGTCAAGGTACCTACCGAGGAAGACTTAGCAGTGCCAGACCCGGAGGCACAACTGGTGGCGGCTCTTCATGTTATCCCGGACTGGACGGTGCCTTACTTGGCTTATATGACCCGGGGTGAGTTGCCGGAGGATGAGACGTTGGCGAGACAAATCGTTAGGCGTTCCAAATCCATGACAATTGTTAACGGCGAGTTACATCACCTCAGCGTCATGGGGGCGTTTCAACACTGTGTGTCACCTGCAGAAGGCGAAGAAATACTCCGTGAGATCCATGAAGGAGATTGTGGCCATCATGCCGGGTCAAAATCCCTCGTAGCCAAGGCTTTTCATCATGGTTTCTATTGGTTGACGGCTCATGCTGATGCGGAGGATCTAGCCAGTAAATGTGATGGGTGTCAAAAGTTCTCACGACGAGCTCATGTGCCGGCTCAAGAATTGAGGATGATCCCAATCACTTGGCCGTTTGCAGTCTGGGGGCTTGACATGGTTGGACCTTTCAAAAGGTGTAAAGACAAAAAGACACATCTACTGGTGGCAGTGGATAAGTTTACCAAGTGGGTTGAAGCAGAGCCGGTCAGTAAATGTGATGCAGCCACGGCGGTTCAGTTCATAAAAAAGGTGATCTTCCGTTTTGGTTTTCCACATAGCATCATAACTGATAATGGCACTAATCTCTCTAAGGGTGCCATGGAAGAGTTCTGTCAAAGAGAACATATTCGGCTTGATGTTTTGGCGTTGCTCATCCTCAATCCAATGGTCAAGCAGAGAGAGCTAATCAAGAGATCCTGAAAGGTATTAAACCCCGGCTCTTAGTCCCCTTACAACGGACTCCGGGTTGTTGGGTGGAGGAGTTACCCTCCGTGTTATGGAGCATCAACACTACGCCTAACAGATCTACGGGATACACACCTTTCTTCATGGTTTATGGAGCAGAGGCGGTCCTGCCAAGTGACATCTGGCACGACTCACCCCGTGTGGCGGCTTACGTTGAGGCGGATAACGAAAAGGCTCGTCAGGATGCACTTGACTTGTTGGACAAAGAGCGAGACTTGGCAATAGCCCGTTCGGCGATTTACAAACAAGACCTGCACCGCTATCACAACCACTGGGTTAGAAGCAGAACCTTTCAGGAAGGCGACTTGGTGCTCCGGCTCATCCAGGATTAGACTGATATGCACAAGCTATCCCCACCTTGGGAAGGACCCTTTGTGGTCAGCAAGAATATGCACAATGGGTCATATTATCTCATCGATATCCGAGAGCGCAAGGACTCATTTAAATCGGAGGAGGAGACCCGCCGGCCGTGGAACATAGCTCATCTCTGGCCTTACTATACTTAAGTTACTTCTTAAGATACTTTTTATAATGTACATATTATATAAAGCAATAAAGCAGGACCTCTGTCCTTTTTTCCCATAAAGAATGTTTCATGTTTTCTTTATCAGGTGATGGACACTGCCAACAGGGGACGGATCATATTTGAATCCGTCTTTCCCTTTGGTCCAACTTATGATCATATCTGAATCTAGCCTTGGTCACTTGGGGGCTTCCTGTTCAAACATTGGTCGTATTCGAACCAAAGAGAACATAGCTGTCGATACCCACTTGATCGGCATATTGCCAAACCCACTTGGGGGCTTCCTGATCAAATTTGAATCATAGCTTAACCCCTTTGGGTCTGACGTCGATCGTATTCGAATCAGCTTCATTAAACAACTCTTATGTTCACTTGGGGGCTTCCTGTTCAAACATAGGTCGTATTCGAACCAAAGAGAACATAGCTGTCGATACCCACTTGATCGGCATCGCCAAAGCCACTGGGGGCTATATGATCGTATTCGAATCTTAGCTTAACCCCTTTGGAACGGTTTTTTGATCGTATTCGAATCAGGAGCCTATGAACATTTGCAAGTATGAGTATTTTCACTATCATTGAAACCTTCTTGAGGAGATGGTTCTTGATCTTTCCGGTTTTATATTAGTTACTTCAGGTTCTAACAAGTGCCAGGTAAAAACTTATATGAGCCGGAGAGGTTATCAAAAAGGGTTACAGGTATGCTGTTATGATTATGTTTTAGCTAATCATGAACCGGCTCATACATATGATTTTTGATCATGTCCGGGTTATCAATATTCTATAACCCGCTGGTGAAGTGAATCGTCCAGGAAAGCCTTGCCTTTTTTATGTGCAGGTTAAAACGGAGCAAGGTAAAGGATCAAGGAAACACTTGATTAATATAAGCAAGATGAATTTGGTACTGGCGGCTTAACAAAAGCAATAAGTACCATAAGGCATGGCAGGCATTAAGGAGTTTTTCTATCCTATTACAAGACTCCCCGAGTCTGAATAAGTGAAGCATTGTTTTTTGACAAGTGATAAGTCGGCTGGCGGCTCATTCCTCCGGCTGGCTTGACGACTTCGGGTTATCCTTTCCCGCCTCTCCTTCGGTTGTTGTGTCCTGGAAGGTGGACGAGGCCCAGTCAATGCCGCTCAAAGCTTCAAATTCAGCTTCATCATCTATTAAACTGGCCAGGTCCACTTCAGGGGCGAAGGTATGCTTACGCGTTAGAGGGAGCAGGCTGACTTGGTCATATGAGATATTTGGGATTCTCCGGTTCTCGCTATCATAACCCGGCGAATACTTGGTGAGATTAGTATCCTCCCCAATGAGAGTCGCCAGAGGGCGTACGACTATAACACAGGCAGTGAAGTCCTGTTCGCCAAAAGCAGTGCCGTCCTCCTTAAGACTTGGATATCCAAGAGAGATGTCAGCAAGGTCAAGCTCTGGCACCCATGCTTTTGCCTGACTCAACGCAGCCACGGCTCCGGCTCTCGCAGATACCCGCCTTAAATCTTGAATGCGTTGAGGTAGAACCTACAGATGTCTTAACACGTCTTGGAGAAGCCGGGAGAGATATTTGATAATGCCACAGCGGTCAACGCACGCTGTGACCCGGAGTACAGCTTCTCTACCAAGGTGTACACTGCCTTAAGCTTGACAAGCATATTTTCCTTTAGATTGGTACTCCTGGGGCCTGCATGTTCACAGGTAGAACAGTAAGCCGGAGGCAACTATTACAATAACTCTTGAAGGATTACAATATTTATGAGCGGCTTACCAAAGATAGCTGAGACCATTTGGGATATGTGCCACATTAAGTCGGACAACTCATTTGTTGCCTCGGCAAGAGATGCCTCCGCTGTCTCAACCGGGGTCACTAGTGAAGCCCTCTCATCAACCCAAGCCTTCTTTTCCGATTCAAAATTCTTCTTCAGCTTCTCTTGTTCAGAGACACTGAATTCAAACTTGGAATTGGCTTTCTGAACTTCAAGCTCTTGGGTTTTCAACTGGCTCTTCAAATCAGCAATCTCCGCCTCAAATTGACTTGCGGTGGCCTGCATCGACATCAGGTTATGGTAAGAATCTTGGTAAGATAACATTTAAGTCCCAAGTATTTTACAAGTAAATATCCTTGGCACTTGGGGGCTAATGTATGTTTAAAGAATTTTTAGTCTATTTTACCAAGTCACACATATTAAGTCTCAAGCACTTTACAAGTAAAGGTACTTGACACTTAGGGGCTAATGTAACCCAAATTTAAAGTTTCATGTTATCTCCGGGTTAAACATATTCAACTTAAACCGGACAAAGCTAATAGCTAGCAGGTTACTAAGTCTACAACATATTCATTCATAAGAAATAGACTTGGGGGCTGGTACTGTAAGTAAGATTCAGAATGAAAGTTCAAATTTTACCTCAGATTTATGTTGTATTTGCTTCACCATGTCAATTTCTAGGTCACGACTACTGTGTACTTGGTTCAAATAGCCCGAGACTATATCACCAATACTTAGATGAGAGTAATCAGTGATGTCTTGTTTGGACTTCCGGTGCTGGGCAAACTCTTCATTGGCGGTGCATTGGGCAAGGGCAGTAGGCCGGCCTGGTTCAACATACTGGCTCTTCACAACTTCAACTTCTGGGTCAGCCGTCTTGGCCGGGCTAGAGATTTCCGGGTCATCCGAGTTGTGAATCACGTCCTCTGCAGGCGGGTCAGAAGCTGGCTCCGGAATGTCAGAAGCCGGTTCAGGCGGTGGCTGATGAGTGGAGTTGTCTGGAACGGATGGGTCAAGCACCGGTTCAGTAACCACCGGGTCTTGGGACGGCTTATTCTTCTTTGCCCTCTTGCTGGGCTTTACTTGCAAGCTGTCAAACAAAGTGAAAAGATAAGTATCAAAGTATAAGTATGGATAACCTCAAAGTAGGAAAGGTTATATTACCCGGGAGCCGTCTTGAAAGCCGGCATGTTCGATTGCATCGACTCATCAGAAGAAGGGGAGGTATCCTGATAGTTGGAGTCAGATGAATTGAGAGGTTGGCGAATCAAACCCATCAAGGGTAAAACAAAATGTAAGTCGGAGATAACCTCGGTCCGACGCTTCCTGGTTACATCGGGTAAGCCGGAGGAAAGCTCTGCGTCCTGGTTGGCCCGAGTCTGCCGCCGGTTCTCAAGCTGTTGTTGCTTCAAAAGAAATTGAGGATCTTGGTAAGCGAGAGGGTGTGAAAACCTTACATTCCGAGTCACCCTTCGGATTCTTTGTGTTGGCAAAGGCTCTGAGTCGGAGGAAATTATAGTTACCTCTTCGCCAGCTGCTTGACTGTTCCCAGTATCCTCCTAAAAGGATCAAATGTCAGTAAGGTAACGGCAAAGGAGTTAAAGAAAATCAAAAAGATTACCTCTTCCTCATCTGAGGAAGAGTCATCTAATTTAAGCATATCAGAGGCGCTGGGTTTCTTCTTTTTAGAGGTACCCGTCCTGGCGGTTTTCCTTTCGGTCTTCTTGGCTGCCCGGGCCAGTTTTGCAGCCTCACTGTCATACTTGACCTTCCAGAAGTTGTCATCGGCTGTGGAAAAAGCCAAAGAATCATAAGTACTAGAAGGTAACATATTAAAGAGTATTTGTGAAGTCTAGTAACTTACTGCAGAAGCCGGATTCTTCTTGCAGAAGGGAAGCAAACTGAAAGTATTACTGGTTAGAGTGCCCTCCTTCAATAGCGATTGGACTGTAGCATCTACCACATCATATGGTAAGTCCTCAGGATTATGATGCATTGAGTCATCCTTTTCGCCTGTGTAAGTACACATTAAGCCGGAGCAGCGGCTTAATGGCAGTATCCGCCAGGTGACCCAGACCCGGACCAAATCAATGCCAGTTAACCCGTTGCCTAAAAGGGCCTTGATCTTTCTGATGGTGGGGTTAAGAGGCAGGTGCTCAACAGCAGTTAACTTGTCTGCCAGGTGATGATTGGACTCAAGACGCAGGGCGCGAAAGCCGGGCAGAGGCTTCTCGTTAGCCGGAGAGGTGTCTTGACAGTAGAACCACGTCTGGTTCCAGTCTTTGGGGTGACTCGGCAGCTCAGCGTAAGGAAAATGGCAGTCTCTCCGCCGCTGGATTGAGATGCCGCCAAGTTCAAGACTAGGCCCGTTGGCGCGCTCATTCTGCCGGTTCAAGTAAAAAAGCTCTCTGAACAGCAGCAGACTTGGTTCCTCTCCTAAGTATACCTCGCAGAAGACTTAGAAATTACACAGATTGGACACGGAATTGGGTCCAATGTCTTGAGGCCTCAGGTCAAAGAAATCCAGAACTTTCCTGGAGAATTTTGAGCCGGGAAGAGCAAATCCCTGGTTCATATGGTTTGTAAAATGACTACCTCCCCGTCTTTGGGTTGAGGTATCTCCTCACACGGGTGAGGGGCACGATAGGACATGGTCTCCATTTTTGGCAGATGGCCGGATGTCAGAAACTCAGCAAGTTTGCTTTTGGTGACTGTGGATGGAACCCAGTTCCAAGTCACAGGGGATTTGGCCGCCTTAGGAGCCATCTACGACAAAGTAAGAAAGTTCCGGTTCAAATTTAACCCGGGAGAAATATTCAAATTTATTTAAAATAACGGCTTAAGCAAGGGGCCTAATGATATAAGGGTAATTGTGCGGTGAAGTTTAAGCCGCTATCAGGATCAACAGTCATTCAAGGATTTTTTAAACTGGACGCCTAGATAGTGGTGATGAAATAAGTTTTCCAGAAGAAGCTTTCCGGGTGATAGAAACAAGTTTCACGGACAACAGCTTTTATTATGGATCAAACTATTGTTCTGAAGGAGAAAATTTCTAGACCTAAAAACAGGGCAGAGAAGTTCATGCATTCAAAGGAGGTTTCCAAACAAGAAAAATGAGATCTATTTCTATACAAGATCAACGCAAACAACAACCGCAGCAGTTCTGCACAGTTTTTTACGATCTAAACAGGTTGTGGAAGTGCGAACTAGCGAGGGTTTGCATGGGGCGGTGATGAACCCGACGAACTTGGCAGAGCATCAAGATAGATCTAAGAAAAGAGAAGAAAGGAACTCACGGATGAAGATGAACTGCGGAGGCCCGCCGTCGATCTCTGGTCAAAAGTCAGGTTGATGCAGCGGCCTGAGTCGACGAAGACGAGGGGGTCGAGGGTGACGGCGGCGGAGCTTGAGCGGCAGAGAGGAGAGGAAGAAGACGACTGAAGGGGTAAAAAGGAAAAGACCCAAGTCGTGGCTACTTATAGGAAGAAGATGACTGAGACGGTGCGAGAAACGAGGAGATAACAATTATTATCCAGCGGCCCCGACGCTTCGATTTTCAGAGCGGTCAGTAAAGAAGAGATCCGTTGAAGGATTCGGTGGAATAAAAAATGAGTTAAAGGAAAGAATGATGTCACGCCGAGTTAAGACGGATCCAGGAGATGACGTCATGGCGGGTTAACAAAAACCGTCTATATAGTCAGAAGACTGAAGATTTAATTCTTCAAAAATATTTTTTAGATTGACATGAACAGGTTCAAATCAATCTGGGGCCTAATGTTGGGGATATGAATATTTGAGTAAGCTGCCCAGGAGGGTCCGGGTTACGCAAAGAGTATTCATCAGAGGAAGCCCAAGACCAAGCATGAAGATGGCGGTTCAATAAAGAGCTTAAGGCCCACGGGTGGCTTAAGCCCATTGTAGTAAACCGCCATGATGGCATGACTTGTAATGTAAGGTAGATTTAACTGACCGAGCCGGACTCTGTTTATAAGCCGGCCGGGACTCTGTAAGCCGCAGGTGTCAACCCGTGTATATAAGGGGACGACCTGCGGGCGACTTAGGGCAAGAAACAACTCATCGAGAGCCGGGAATAGTGTATCTCGCTTCCTGGTCATCGAAACATCAATACCAACCCAACTAGACGTAGGCCTTACCTTCACCATAAGGGGCCGAACTAGTATAAACCCTCTCGTGTCTCTTGTCCCGATTTAACCCCTTCAAGCTTCCTAGTTGCGATGGCTCCACAACTAAGTCCTTTCACGAGGACATCTGACGTGACTATTCCACGACAGTGATGCAATTCAATACGTGGGTCTTGTGTTTGCTTCCACCGCTCATGGCACTGTTTTTGCATGGGATCCTCATAGTTTCAGTACGTTTGTCATCCACTGTAATTATAATTTTTTTCATCCACATGCATGCGGGTTAGCAAGTTTCCCTTTACTAATTAACCTTCTTCTTGTGTTTCCAAGGTCCTGTGAACATTCCACCACCTATACTTGAAAATTTTTATAACCAAGGGGGAGATGGCGATGGTGATGATCACGAGCATGAGGACGAGAAGAACGTATATACTCCGTGGAGCCTGACAACTAATTCTGATGGATCACCTCTTTTGTGTGTATACAGCCCACTGATGATGTTACTGCTGAGGGAGCACGTGTTGTCTCCCATGGTCGCACTCTCCAGACTTATTCCAACACCCGTTGCATGGTATTCAGGATGGATAATAGTGTGCTAGCGAAAAACACCTTCTCCCTGGTACAGAATTGATAGTCTTGGAGAAAACTTGCTCTTCCTTGGACAAAACTATCCGATGATGGTGAAAGGCGATCCAACTGCTGTTGACACAACGTTAATAGTACCATTTATGAGAAGCAACTGTGTCTATTCCTCGGAAATTAGGGTGGTTTCCTACCCTGGTACTGATATAGTAGGCCGCTTCAGCCTGGATGATCAGTCCTGTGTTGGTCTCGAGATCGACAATAGATGGCCCGTCCCAGAGAATACTTGTGGTTCAAAGCAAGCGTTTCCAACTCCGAGGAATGGTTCAGTTGAAGTTCATTTCATTGCTTGTGTGGTGAATACTTTAGTATTTATAATGTATCCTCGTTGTCGATGTGGGTTGATGACCTGTTGTATGTAATAAAATGATATGCCTGTGATAAACTTAATAATTTATGAATGACTTTCGAGTTGCTTCTGTGAGTGAGTGGTGCGACGAGGCAAACAAAATATTTTCCAAATACATAATTGTACGTGCATTGCAACAGGTTATCGGATGAGGCCAATCAACAATAGTAGTACACTATTTGTACTAGCTTCACATGCTTCGCGCGTCGTGCCGGTGTTTTTACTGTAGCCATATTGTATGTAACCAGCACCTCGAATCGTCGATACTAGTACTATATAGTAAGTAGTAGGAGTAGTAGGGTGGCATGGGCCAGAACAAGCATTCACATCCAGGAGTACGGCACACGCCACCAGCACGACTTCCATCTGACACCATATTTCTTGGAGTCCGTGCTAGAGCAATCTCTACAACCTCATCGTTTCTCTAACTCAGCCATCGCGCGGCGGTCGAGGTGGGGGTTTGCCGATTGTCGGTTTCCTCAACTGCGGTCCCACTTGTAAGGCCAACTCCAACGCTGTATTAATATATGGATGTACTCTTCTTCCCAATACAAAAACTTGCATCCATTCTACTCCCTCCGTTTCACAATACATGCCTTCTATTTGTCAAAATATATATGTATCTAGACATGTTTTAGTATATAGGTACATCCATTTTTGGACAAATGGAAGTCAAGTATTCTGGAACGGAGGGAGTACACAATAATTTTTTTAAGTTAGCCCAACTAGTCTAATCCGAGAGCACAACCGAAGATTTGGTCAGGTTCTTCTCCTTTTGCCGACACGTGGGACATCCAGCATCTAGGTCGTGTCATGAAAGAAAATAGAGTGGTAGTTCAAGCCACGAGATGTGCATCTTGGGTTAAACTGTAAATAGAATCTTACTACTCTTGAGTAACTCCAAAAGCAGCCACCGAAGATCTTTATTGGATTTGTTTTTCATCACCAGCACGTCGAGGTGAAAGATGTGCAGGTTCAGTGGGTCCTCTTGCGTTTTCACTGACATGTTGGGCCGCATGTGAGCAAACAGACGATGGGCTCCGCGCGTCTGCTGGCTGGCTGAGAAGAGAGATAGAGGAGGGCTGAGCACGGACTGCAGGAAATTTGTTCTACATAACCAGCACCTTGATATTCGCGTGTGGTTGTTTCTAGAATAAAAAAATGGAGGTACCCCTACTTATGTTACTCCCACTACGCCTAGCCTAAGGTTAGTAGGTGACCTTGCGCTTGGCTCTTCGCCTCTTCCGCAAGTCAATGGTTCTACAGTAGTGCTTCTGGCAATTTGACACCAAAGGAACTGCTGCACGTCTACCGCTTGTAAGCAAAAGTTTCTCCTCGTGCCGCGAGCCACCGCGCACGCGTTAGCGAGAGAGAAGGCGTAATCAAGCTTCTCGTCATTCTGTGAGTTGACGGGACACATCAAAGTTATTTACTAGTAGTACGTACTCTCTCCAAAAAAGGGTTGACCATGTCATTGTCATCGAGGAGAAAAAATATTGCATAGGTGTCATCGAAGTGCACGATTCACTTACGAAAAAGGGTTTCCCCCCGCTCCCCCCCCCCCCCCCGCGCACGACTCACTCATGCACTGCTTATCTGATTATCTCCATTTCTTGCATGACACGTGCACCTTGATGCTAGATGTCTCGCGTGTTAGGAAAAGGATGAACAAAGCTCACGTAAAAGAAAAGAGTTGAAGATCATAGATTCCCGACGACCGAGGAGGAGCAAGGAACCTCGCGGTGGAGCGTCTGCAAGGAACCTTGCGCGTTTTCCCCTGTTTATTTGCCGCCTGCCCACCTATAAACAAATAAAAGAACATGAACTTTTTGCTAACCACTAGAAACGGTACATCAGGATGCTAAGTTGAAGATGTTTTATACTCCCTCCGTTCCCAAATATAAGTCTTTTTAGATATTTCAATAAGGGACTACATATGAAACAAAATGAGTGAATCTACACTCTAAAATATGTCTACATACATCCGTATGTTTTAGTCTATTTGAAATGGCTAGAAAGACTTATATTTAGGAACGGAGGGAGTAGTTTATATTGAATTATTGATAACTGATACGTCTCCAACGTATCTATAATTTTTTATTGCTCCATGCTACTTTATCTACCGTTTTGGACTATATTGGGCTTTATTTTCTACTTTTATATTACTTTTGGGACTAACCTATTAACCGGAGGCCCAGCCAAGAATTGCTGTTTTTTCCCTATTTCAGTGTTTCGAAGAAACGGAATATCAAATGGAGTCCAAACGGAATGAAACCTTCGGGATCATGATTTTCCAACCGAACGTGATCCAGGAGACTTGGACCCTACTCCAAGCAGTGCCAGAGGCGGTCACGAGGGTGGAGGGCGCCCCCTGGGCGCGCCCCCTACCTCGTGGGCCCCTCGATGCTCCACCGACGTACTCCTTACTCCTATATATACCTACGTATCCTCGAAGGATCAGAACAGGAGCCAAAAACGCAATTCCACCACCGCAACCTTCTATATCCACGAGATCCCATCCTGGGGCCTGTTCCGGAGCTCCGCCGGAGGGGGCATCCACCACGGAGGGCTTCTACATCATCACCATAGCCCCTCCGATGAAGTGTGAGTAGTTTACATCAGACCTTCGGGTCCATAGCTAGTAGCTAGATGGTTTCTTCTCTCTTTTTGGATCTCAATACAATGTTCTCCCCCTCTCTGGTGGAGATCTATTCGACGTAATCTTCTTTTTGCGGTGTGTTTGTTGAGACCGATGAATTGTGGGTTTTTGATCCAGTATTATCTATGGAAATTATTTGATTCTTCTCTGAATTCTTTTATGTATGATTGAGTTATCTTTGCAAGTCTCTTCTAATTATCCTTTTTAGTTTGGCCAACTAGATTGGTAGTTCTTGCAATGGGAGAAGTGCTTAGCTTTGGGTCCAATCTTGCGGTGTCCTTACCCAGTGACAGAAGGGGCAGCAAGGCACATATTGTATTGTTGCCATAGAGGATAACAAGATGGAGTTTTTTTATCATATTGCATGAATTTATCCCTCTACATCATGTCATCATGCTTACGGTGTTACTCTATTTTTAACTTAATACTCTAGATGCATGCTGGATAGCGGTCGATGAGTCGAGTAATAGTAGTAGATGCAGAATCGTTTCGATCTACTTGTTTTGGACGTGATGCCTATATACATGATCATTGCCTAGATATACTCATAACTATGCTCAATTTTGTCAATTGCTCAACAGTAATTTGTTCACCCACCGTAGAATACTTATGCTCTTGAGAGAAGCCACTAGTGAAACCTATGGCCCGCGGCTCTATTCTCATCATATCAATCTATATCACTTTATTTACTTGCTTTGTTTTTACTTTGCCTTTACTTTTCACTTTGCATCTACCTATCAAAAATACCAAAAGTATTATCTCTATCAGATCTCACTCTCGTAAGTGACCGTGAAGGGATTGACAACCCCTAAGAGTTGGTTGCGAGTTGCTATCGTTTTGTGTAGGTACGAGGGACTTGTGCGTGGTCTCCTACTGGATTGATACCTTGGTTCTCAAAAACTAAGGGAAATACTTACGCTACTTTGCTGCATCATCCTCTCCTCTTCGGGGAAATCCAACGCAGTGCTCAAGAGGTAGCAACAAGAATTTCTGGCGCCGTTGCCGGGGAGGCTCACGCAAGCAGGTCAACCATACCAAGTACCCATCGCAATCCCTAACACTCGCATTACATTATTTGCCATTTGCCTCTCGTTTTCCTCTCCCCCACTTCACCTTTGCCGTTTTATTTGCCCTCTCTTTCCCAATCTCCTCCTCTCTTTCCCGTTTGCCTTTTTCCTTTGCCTTTCTGTTTTCTTGTGTGTTGGATTACTTGTTGCCATGGCGCAAGATAATACCAAATTTTGTGATTTCTCGAATACCAATAATAATGATTTCCTTAGTACTCCGATTGCTCCTCTTAATAATGATGAGTCTTGTGAAATCAATACTGCTTTGCTAAATCTTGTTATGAAAGATCAATTCGTCGGCCTTCCTAGTGAAGATGCCGCTACTCATATAAACAATTTTGTTGATTTGTGTGATATGCAAAAGAAGAAAGATACGGATAACAATATTGTCAAATTGAAGTTATTTCCGTTTTCACTTAGAGATTATGCTAAAGTTTGGTTTTCGTCTTTGCCTAAAAATAGTATTGATTCTTGGAACAAGTGCAAAGATGCTTTTATCTCTAAGTATTTTCCTCCCGCTAAGATTATCACTCTTAGGAACGACATCATGAATTTTAAACAACTTGATCATGAGCATGTTGCCCAATCTTGGGAAAGAATGAAATTAATGCTTCGCCATTGCCCTACTCATGGTTTCAATCATACAAAAAATTTATGCCGGATTGAATTTTGCTTCTAGAAATCTTTTAGATTCGGCCGCGGGAGGCACTTTTATGGAAATTACGTTAGGAGATGCTACAAAATTGCTTGATAAAATTATGGCTAATTATTCTCAATGGCACACCGAAAGATCTTCTAGTAAAAAAGTGCATGCTATAGAAGAAATCAATGTTTTGAGTAAAAAGATGGATGAACTTATGAAGCTGTTTGCTCCTAAAAATACTCCTCTTGATCCCAATAATATGCCTTTATCTACTTTGCTTGAGAATAATAATGAATCTATGGATGTGAATTTTGCTGGTAGGAATAGTTTTGGAAACAACGCTTATAGAGGGAATTTTAATCCTAGGCCTTATCCTAGTAATCTTTCTAATAATTATGAAAATTCCTACAATAACTCTTATGTAAATTTTAATAAGATGCCCTCTGAATTTTAGATTAGTGTTAAAGAGTTTATGAATTCACAAAATAATTTTAATGCTTTGCTTGAAGAGAAATTGCTTAAAGTTGATGATTTGGCTAGGAACGTTGATAGAATTTCTCTTGAAATTGATTCTTTAAAGCTTAGATCTATTCCTCCTAAGCATGATATCAATGAGTCTCTCAAAGCCATGAGAATTTCCATTGATGAGTGCAGGGAAAGAATCGCTAGGATGCGTGCTTCCAAAGATGCCTTTATTAAAGCATGTTCTTCCAATCCCTATGAAAATCAAGATGAAGATCTAAAAGTTATTGATGTGTCCCCCATTAAATCTTTGTTTTGCAATATGAATCTTGATGAATCTGAATATGATCTTCCTTTACCTAGAAGGCGTTCTAAGAATTCGGAGTTTCTAGATCTTGATGATGAAATTGATGAAAGTGGGATTGAAATAAATAAAAACCGTGATGTTGATAAACCCACTATTTTGGATCTCAAGGAATTTAATTATGAAAACTAGTCATCAACCCGTGCATCTGCACGGGCTAGAACTTTTAATATTAAATATGACAAAGTGGGTACCAATTAGAAATGTTGGACAATAATATGAAAAATTTATTATGTATTTGTGACATATACGTATCTAAAAGGTATAGTATTAAAATGTTATTATGTATTTGTAGCATATATGTTCCTGTATTTTCACTACCATACATGTTCGTTTCTTCCACAAAAGTATGGTAGAAATTTTATCATACAACCCTGCTTCGCGGATTAGATTTTATATGTACAACATTTAAGTAGAAGTCCTCATTTGTAAGACAATTCTATTTTTCTCATAATTTTAAGAGTCATATATTATTCAGATTTTGAGTTGTTGTCTTAAACAATAAATTGTTACTGGATTTCTTTTATGATTAATAATGTGGCTGGGAACTATTTGATAGTTTATTTGGATTTAAGCTATGTGTACCAAAAAAATCTTAAAGAATTTCATTTAACATTGTGCCATGATTTTTCTAATAGTTTCTATTCGTACTACACACAAAAAAAAGCCGCATACATAATCATGTGTTCATATGTTATCTTTGTTCCGAATGATACATCCAGATTTTTTTTGGTTACTCTATTAATTTAGGTGGTTTAAAGATACATTAATAGATATAAAATTTACCTTACTTTTGTAAGGCCAAAATAAGGATATGCATGGACCTGTATATGCAAGTAATAAGTATAGCAATCTGCACCTGTGAAGAATATCATGTAATTCATCAATCACAAGCATGAAATGCAAAGTAGTATATCAGCCAAAAGAATAGTATTGTGTGCAAGCATAACAGTAATAATCAATGCTAGACCTGATTTAGCATGTAAACTGTACTTGCAAGACACCACTATCTTGCACCTGGCGACATCGGGTGCAGCCAGCACCCAGCAGCATACATGAGGAGCTCGTGACGCCGGTCGGTACACGCCGTCACTTCATGATATTTGCCGCTCCATCCAAAGTGATTTATCTTTGTCGAGCAAGCGAAGCAGACCGGCCTTCCCTTGCATAAGAAAGGCATATGCTCCCTTGTTCAGATCGTTTATTACTAATGGTAAGCAAATCAGTAGAATTTTGCCTGGATTTAAATTTTAAAAATATTTGTGGAGATGTAAGATAGAACGAATGTTCTTTGATCACATAGATGTCCTTTTCTATTTAATATTGTGGACACATTTATTTAAAACATTCTCTGCGTACGTTTTATGTAGGACAACCAAGAAATATTGTTTGTTTGTATATAGTATATATCATGAACATGATGTGATGGACTACTCATTACTAACTATAATGATTTGCTGCCCCAGTGCTATCTATACCAACAAAACTCGCCAATGAAAACTGAACCATAATTTATGTGGCCCAATGTGGCTAACCAATAAATCAAAATTTATTCTGGTTCCTCAAAAATAATTATTCCTTAAATAATGAAATAGAAAATCACACCTAATCTACTTCTAATATGATTTCATATGTTCTTCGTCTCCTCGACTATATCAATTAGTCGTAAATCTTGACTCAATCCAAGTCAATCTCGACCAACTCGACTTCCGTGGTACGCAAACTTCCGCTTCAATATCCCTTGTAAAAATTATACTGAATCGGCAAAACATGATCTCTGATGTATTGAATTGTGAAAAAAGAAAAACATAACTGGAAAACCAATCTCTTACTACACTTGGCTCCTTTTGGTAAATAAACCATTGTGGGATAAAATAAGGAACTGGAATATCGTCCGTACTTGGAAAACTGATATTGAAAGGTCGAAGAGGAGCACAATTTGTACGTTCTAAATCAACATATCATGATATAAATTTATGTGGTGGAATATACATGGCAAATTGCTTGATAGTATCGACAGTACATGCTAAATCATCATCGTGGGAGAAAATCATGTATGTATACATGATGGTTTGCTTTAGCTTGAAAAGTGTGATTCAAAGGATAAGGTTGAACACGATTAATATACATGATGGATTGTTGTGGTTGGGAAAGTGAGATTAAAAGCATGGAGAGGAAAACCATTGGGAGAATCGAGCGTACACTTGATTTGACCATGAAAAATCACAGCTACCATGATTGTATGAGAGGTGGAAGGAGCGGCCATGTAGGGAAGACGTGGATTCTTTCCTTTTTCTTCTTCGAGTTTCTAAATCCATGGACACTTTCCTTTTATTTTTAGGCTTTTTTTTATGGAACAGATCTGAGCTTTCCTTTTTTTTTGACGACAAACTTTACTTTTTTCCTCTAATTAAAACTAATGTGATTGGTAGGAGAGCGGGATTAAAGGGCAGGAGGAGGCAGCGGCCAAGTAGAGGAGTCCACGAAGATTTAATCGGGAGTTTTTTTTTTCCTTTTCCTATGGAAGTTTCTTTTTTTTCAACAGGTTGAAGTCTTTTTTTTTAGCACTGATTCATTTTTTTTCTTTACCACTGTTAGTTGGAGTTTTTGACGGGATGGACGCTTTCCCTTTTTTAGGAACGGCCGTAGTTTTGTTTTTAGATGCCTTTCTTTGGTCTACAACTTTGCACGTGTCATTGTCTAAAAAAAATTGAACATGTCAAATTCATTTTTTAAGGGACATGACCATCTGCGTTACGCAAGTTAAAGGAAGGGATGAATTTTTTTTTTTGAGAATCGCTTTATTTGTGTTACAATGTCTTGGACGTGTCAGATGTCTTTTGCTAGGCGACATGACCATCTGTGTTACGCAGGTTTTCTTTTTATCCTGTCCGTAGATTCTACTATCCGACGATGTAATTAATATTAATGATGTGGATCAGTGAGAGGACTTGAAAGGTGCCTCCAATTAGTAAATATAAGATATAAGATTGCTCTTTGATTGGTTGTATTTCCTTGTTGCAATCCGTGCTAGATTCTCCTCATGCTTATAGTCAAAATAAGGCCTTTACCGAACACATTGTTGATGCTTTGATGCAATCTTATGAAGAAAAACTTGAGTTGAAAGTTTATATCCCTAGAAAACTCTATGATGAGTGGGAGCCTACTATTAAAATTAAAATTAAAGATTTTGAGTTTAATGCTTTGTGTGATTTGGGTGCTAGTGTCTCTACTATTCCCAAAACTATATGTGATTTGCTAGATTTTCGTGATTTTGATGATTGCTCTCTAAACTTGCATCTTGTGGATTCCACTATTAAAAAACCTATGGGAAGAATTAATGATGTTCTTATTGTTGCAAATAGGAATTATGTGCCCGTAGATTTTATCATTCTTATTATAGATTGCAATGCTTCATGTCCTATTATACTTGGTAGACGTTTCCTTAGAACGATTGGTGCAATTACTGATATGAAGGAAGGGAATATTAGATTCCAATTTCCCTTAAAGAAGGGTATGGAACAATTCCCTAGAAAGAAAATAAAATTACCGTATGAATCTATCATGACAGCCACTTATGGATTGCCTACCAAAGATGGCAATACCTAGATCTATCCTTGCTTTTATGCCTAGCTAGGGGCGTTAAACAATAGCGCTTGTTGGGAGGCAACCCAATTTTATTTTGTGATTTTTGTTTTTGCTTCTGTTTAGGAATAAATAATCCATCTACCTTCTGTTTGGATGTGGTTTTATGTTTTAATTAGTGTTTGTGCCAAGTAGAACCTATAGGATAACCTACGATGATAGTTGACTTGATTCTGCTGAAAAACAGAAACTTTGCACATACGAATATAATTTTGTTAAATCACAGGAACGTGATTTTGCGTTGATTCTTTTTGCTTATGATCAATAAACAAATTTTCCAGGACTTCCTATTTTGGTAGAAGTTTTAGAGTTCCAGAAGTTTGCGTTAGTTACAGATTGCTACAGATTGTTCTGTTTTTGACAGATTCTGTTTTTCGTGTGTTGTTTGCTTATTTTGATGAATCTATGGCTAGTAAATTAGTCTATAATCCATAGAGAAGTTGGAATACAGTAGGTTTAACACCAATATAAATAAAGAATGAGTTCATTACAGTACCTTGAAGTAGTCTTTTGTTTTCTTTCTCTAACGGAGCTCACGAGATTTCTGTTGAGTTTTGTGTTGTGAAGTTTTCAAGTTTTGGGTGAATTATTTTGATGGATTATGGAACAAGGAGTGGCAAGAGCCTAAGCTTGGGGTTGCCCATGGCACCCCCAAGATAATACAAGGACACCAAAAAGTCAAAGCTTGGGGATGCCCCGGAAGGCATCCCCTCTTTCGTCCACTTCCATCGGTAATTTACTTGGAGCTATATTTTTATTCACCAACATGATATGTGTTTTGCTTGGAGCGTCTTGTATTATTTGTGTCTTTGCTTGTTAGTCTACCACAATCATCCTTGCTGTACACATCTTTTGAGAGAGCCATACATGATTTGGAATTTGTTAGAATACTCTATGTGCTTCACTTATATCTTTTGAGCTTGATAGTTTTGCTCATAGTATTTCACTTATATCTTTTGAGGGTGATAATCTTTGCTCTAGTGCTTCACTTATATATTTTAGTGCATGGTGGTGGATTTGTTTTAAGGAAACTATTGATCTCTCATGCTTCACTTAGATTATTTTGAGAGTCGTTAATAGCATGGTAATTTGCTTAATGTTAATATACTTGGTATTCAAGATATGTGAAACTTTCTTTTGAGTGAATTGAATACTAAGATAAGTTTGATGCTTGATAATTGTTTTGAGATATGGAGGTGATAATATCAAAGTCATGCTAGTTGGGTGATTATGAATTTGAGAAATACTTGTGTTGAAGTTTGCAAGTCCCGTAGCATGCACGTATGGTTAAAGTTGTGTAACAAATTTGAAACATGAAGTGTACCTGGCTTGTGCATCCTTATGAGTGGCGGTCAGGGACGAGCGATGGTCTTTTCCTACCAATCTATCCCCCTAGGAGCATGCGTGTAGTACTTGATTCTTGATGACTTCTAAATTTTTGCAATAAGTATATGAGTTCTTTTGACTAATGTTGACTCCATGGATTATACGCACTCTCACCTTTCCGCATTTGCTAGCCTCTTCGGTACCGTGCATTGCCCTTTCTCACCTTGAGAGTTGGTGCAAACTTCACCGGTGCATCCAAACCCCGTGATACGATACACTCTATCACACATAAACCTCCTTATATCTTCCTCAAAACAGCCACCATACCTACCTATTATGGCATTTCCATAGCCATTCCGAGATATATTGCCATGCAACTTCCACCATCATCATCATGACATACATCATGATCATGTAGTTGACATCGTATTTGTGGCAAAGCCACCATGCATTATTTTCCATACATGTCACTCTTGATTCATTGCACCATCCCGGTACACTGCCGGAGGCATTCATATAGAGTCATATTTTGTTCTAAGTTTCGAGTTGTAATCCTTATGTTGTAATCAATAGAAGTGTGATGATCATCATTATTAGAGCATTGCCCAAATAAAAAAAGAGAAGAAAGGCCAACATAAAAGAGAAATGCCCAAAAAAAAGAATATAAAAAGGGCAATGCTACTATCTCTTTTTCCACACTGGTGCTTCAAAGTAGCACCTAGTTCTTCATGTAGTAAGTCTCATATATTGTGCTTCAAAGTAGCACCTTGTTCTTCATGTAGTGAGTCTCATATATTGTGCTTCAAAGTAGCACCTTGTTCTTCATGTAGTTAGTCTCATAAGTTGTCTTTTTATACTAGTGGGAATTTTTCATTATAGAACTTGGCTTGTATATTCCTACGATGGGCTTCCTCAAATGCCCTAGGTCTTCGTGAGCAAGCGAGTTGGATGCACACCCACTAGTTTTCTTTTGTTGAGCATTCATAGCTCTAGTGCATCCGTTGCATGGCAATCCCTACTCCTCATGTTGACATCAATTGATGGGCATCAGCATAGCCCATTGATTATCCTCGTCAATCTGAGACATTCTCCTTTTTTGTCTTCTCCACACAATCCCCATTGTCGGTGTCAAAACCGGCGGATCTCGGGTAGGGGGGTCCCGAACTGTGTGTCTAGGCGGATGGTAACAGGAGACAAGGGACACGATGTTTTTACCCAGGTTCCGGCCCTCTCGATGGAGGTAAAACCCTACTTCTGCTTGATTGATATTGATGATATGGGTAGTACAAGAGTGGATCTACCACGAGATCAAGGAGGCTAAACCCTAGAAGCTAGCCTGTGGTATGATTGTTGTAATGGTTGTTGTCCTACGGACTAAAACCCTCCGGTTTATATAGACATCGGAGAGGGCTAGGGTTACACAGAGTCGGTTACAATGGTAGGAGATCTACATATCCGTATCGCCAAGCTTGCCTTCCACGCCAAGGAAAGTCCCATCCGGACACGGGACGAAGTCTTCAATCTTGTATCTTCATAGTCTTGGAGTCCGGCTGACGATGATAGTCCGGCTATCCGGACACCCCCTAGTCCAGGACTCCCTCAGTAGCCCCATAACCAGGCTTCAATGGCGATGAGTCCGGCGTGCATATTGTTCGGCATTGCAAGGCGGGTTCCTCCTCCGAATAATTCATAGAAGATTGTGAACACCAGGATAGTGTCCGGCTCTGCAAAATAATTTCCACATTCCACCGTAGAGAGAATATTATGTACACAAGATCAATCTGCTGACGTATTTCGCGGCATGACGTCAAGCCACTACCAAGCCTTTACTTGAATCGTATTTTACTATACGACCTCAGCGCGTTTAGCGAAGCGGTTTCCTTGGCACGTCTTGTCGAAGCAGAGATCGTGTTCCCCTTATTCCGGGATTCTCATCAATACGGACGTGGGTAACCCAACCGCGCCATTGATGGTGGCGCTTGGGAGATAAGCGAGTTTTACCTGGCTGGTGGGGACGCATAGTCTTCGTCCGCCCATATATAAGGGGATAAGGATCCACCTTTTTACCTACGCCTTCTTCCTCCTTTGCTTATCCATCTCCGCGCACTCGAGCTCCAGCGCCCAAGTCCGCGCATCTCGTGTCGACCTTCTCCAACCATGTCTGGAGCGGGAGGCAAATGGTTGGCCTCCTCCATTATGGAGGAGCAGATCGCAAAGCTGCGCAGCGCCGGATACCTTTCCGGCGACATCGCGCACCGGCTGCCTGACAAGGGCAGCTCATCCCCACCCCCAGGCCCCATGAGAGGGTCGTATTCCTTCCCCACTTCCTTTGCGGACTGGGCTTCCCATTGCATCCCTTTGTTCGGGGGCTCATGTACTATTACGGCCTGGATTTCCACGACCTGGCGCCAAACTTCATCCTCAACATCTTGGCGTTTATCGTCGTATGCGAGGCCTTCCTCTGCATCCAGCCCCACTTCGGCTTGTGGCTCAAGACCTTCAATGTCAAGACGAAGGTGGTGAAGGGCGCTCAAGCGGAGTGCGGAGGCGCCATGTTGGGCAAGTTGCCCAAATTCATCTGGCTCGAAGGGGCCTCCGTGGAGTCCGTCAAGGGGTGGCAATCGGGGTGGTTCTACATCACCGAGCCGCGCGACCCTAAATGGGCGGCGGCCCCTGAGTTCAGGTCTGGTATCCCTATGCAGCTCACCTCCTGGAAAGAGAAGGGCTTGCTATGGGGCAGCTCGGAGGAGCTGATAGGACTCCAGTCCTGTCTCCAGACCCTGGTGAACAAGAAGCTTAGGCTTGTCAATGTGATCCAGGTCATGCTCGTCCACCGGATTCTCCCTTGCCAACAACGGGCTTTTAATTTGTGGGAGTTCGATCCGGCACAGCACCAGGCCTTGAGAAGGCTCTTCGACACGACGTACAAAGCCGCCTGGAGGGTGCTGTTCAAGGGCGGAGAAGCCCCCGCATCCGCGACGGAAGACCGCGGATTCAGCACCAAGCGCCCGGCCGGCAAGGTAAGCTTTGTTATCCTCTATGGGACATTTATTTTCGTTCATAGTTTGACTCTATGTGGGATCTAAAACTCCCAATGCCTTTGACAGGACTGGCAGAGGACGTCCGGACAGGTAGACTGTCCGGCTCCCCTTCCCGAAGACCCAGCAGACGCCCGCTTCACGGGGTTGCTGGTCCCGGCACTCTATGTGGTGCCGGAGAAGAAGGCCAAGAAGAAGGCCACGGGAACTCGAAGAAGTTCCCGGCGCCAGGTGATATCGGACTCATCGTCCAATGGCTCCGAGGCGGACTCCTCCCCTGAAGACGAGGAGGAGAAAGAGGACTCTTTCCCAGAGGAAGGAGAGAGGAAGAGGAAGGCTTCCCCAATAGGGGAGGCCGAAGGGTCCAAGAGGGGAAGGATTATTCCCCCGGACAGCTCTGCCAACGCCAACGTTGGCGACGAAGAGTGGCCCTCAAGGGCCAGGCCTCCGGCAAGATCGTAAGTATCCAGATTCCTGAATGATTTATAATTTCTCTTCTGTGTCACATAGTGTCCTTCTAATGCCGCACACTGCCAGCAGTCCGGCCGATGATGATCTCCCCGCTTCATCGAGCGGGTCGTTGGATCCGTCGGATGTAGATTCCATCCCGACTGCCTCCACCCCTCGCGACGCTGAGGACGCCGAGGTGGGATCCCAGGAAGGGACCCATCAGGAGGAGGCTCCGGAGGCGCCACAAGGCAGCCTCCCAGACTTTGCGCCGGACTCCATGCCGGAACCCGCAGTGGTTCCGGAGTCCGGCAGGCTGCCCCTTCGCAAGAAGGGCAAGACCGTGACGCCGACAGCTTCCGTCCAACCGGAGGTGCCGGACAACTTGTTGGAGGCACTCAAAGGCGCTTCCATCGAGGAAGAACACCGCACTATTATGAGTGCGGTGATCCAGAAGGTTCAGCTCCTCCAAGAGCGGGCTGACCGAAGCCTGCAGTAGCCTTCTAACAGGCTTTGAGGTAAGAAGTTTTAAAATATGTAATGTAATACCGCATAGACAGTAGCCCCTGATGCTCGGTTCGGTGTTCGGAAAGAAAAACCGGATTGAGGATCTAAAAAAGATATACGCAGGAGTGCTAAAAATTATGTCAATATGGGTTTGCAGGCTGCGCTGCTGACCTTTGCCGCACTGACTGCGGAGGTCGGTGCTTTGAAGCAGGACCTCGAGCGGTCCGAGCAAGAGCTCGGCCTTGCCAAGAAGCAGCTCGAGGACAAAGAAGGTGAGTAACACCACTTTAAAATTTGTACCTTACAGAAAAGGATTTTGGTTGCAATGGAAATAACAAGGATAACGTGGGTACTGCAGGGACCACGAACGAGGTGGCAACCCTGAAGGAGGCCGTGTCTGCGGCCGAACGCAATGCGGCCGCGGAACGGACGGAGCGAGAGAAGCAGGAGGCGCGGGTGGCGGAGGTGCGGTAAGAGCTCCAGGCTCTCATGGAAAAGCATGAGAGTATGGAGCGCGACTCGAAGACTCGAGAATCCGAGCTTGCCTCGGCTCTTGAAAGTGCCAAAGCCGCTAAGGCCGAGGCCCGTAAGGCCCTCCAGGAGATTGAGGATGTGAAGAAAATAGCGGCGGGTAAGGCATTTTTCATGCAAAGCAAGCATGTTAATGTAAACTACCTGACACTTACCCGAATTCGAAGCTCTCCAGGGGCGTTTGCAGATCTGCCTCGCAGCGTGTCCGATGCCGCCACATTCTACCGAGCCGAGGAGGGGAGCTCAACGGAGAAGGTCTTCTGGTCTCAGTACGCTGAGGCCGGCCATCTGGTTCCCCCTAGCGACCAGCTGAAGCAGCTGGTTGAGCTCCACAAGGTAGCCGAGCAGGCCATGAAGGGCCTCATAGTCCGGCTGTGGCCTGGAGAGGTCATGCCTGGGAGCTACTTCGGCCTCGTGCGGCGGCTGGTGGGTGCGTGCCCCTGGGTGGAGGTCATCAAGCGCTCCGCCTGTATTGAAGGTGCTCATCGGGCCCTTGCCCGCGCAAAGGTGCATTGGGGCAGGCTGGATGCGGAGAGGCTTATTACTGATGCGCCGCCAGCGGGCAAGGAGTATCGTACGCCTGAGATGTACTATAAGATTGTCCTGAAGGGTGCCCGCAAGATTGCGGATGAGTGCCCCAGAGATGTAATTATTGAGTAAACTCGCTATGTGTTATCCTGTGCGCTGAAAACTTTGTTCATATGCGCTAAGCAACGCTTATTGATTTAAAATATTACCTTCTGTGCGGCCGTTTATTAAATCTGAGATATGGCAAGTCGTCGGCTTCAGCCCCCATGCCACGAGTGCTGGGGTGTTCGGGATAAACTTGAGCGCTCTTGTTCTCATTTTTGGGTCCATCTAGGGAGGCGCTCAACACAACGAACAAGGCAACCGGACTTATAATGCTTGAACACTCTCACTTAGCCATAGAATTCTATAATTTTAAATTTCGGCGAAGGCCCTAGTATTCGGAAGACCGAGTTCGGGGCGCTATCCACGCCTTGGCCGGACATTATCCGGTTCTTCGCTCGAAGCGGCATAAGTCTTTAAGGACTCGAAAAGACCTCTCGAACAGCGACCAGTCTCTCGCCTTATCATGACAGTTAGTTTTAGCTTTCTCCACTGAGGCGCTCGCCCAGCTCAACCGGGGCGTAATCGCAGTGGTTCTCCCAGTGCTAGCTTAGCCGACAGAACGGAACGTAAGGTACCAAAACATGGGAGTCGGGCAAACCCAACTATTGACCCAAGACATGATTCGGAGCCGATTCATATAATGCTATAAGTTCGGGGTGCCGCACTTGTGAAAGTGTTCGGACTTATCACACCATAATGCGGAGAACATAATCCCCTGGTGTATCGGCCATACCAAAATATACGGGTGCAAGATGTCATTAATGAACATATATGTAAAGTAATGCAATTATAGGCAAAAAGTGCTGCATTGTTTATTCAAGGAATTCTGCTATGAGTGTGGAATGATACAAATAGTGCGGTAAGCAAGGGATTGGACTAATTATACGTGTCTCCCTCCAGGGGTAGGCTGCGGAATGGTGTATTTAACAAATTTAATGCTCGTAATGGAGACCACCTGAGTGTTCGTCACAGCCTTTGTCCCTCCCTGGCTGTTGCATCGTGAGTTCGGCAGGTTCGCCACCGGACAGGGCCTCTAGTGAACGGAGTCCTGTGTATAAAAAGAAGGAAAATAAAAATGAAAAGAGCGACACACTTGGGAGCCCCTGGTGTGGTCGAGCCGCACTCTGGGCCTGTTGTGGTCGTGCCCCTCCCCCTATGCCCATGGTATCTCCAGAGCGTAATGATGTACGCGGAGAGCTGGTCTTGCAATCATGCGAGGGCTGGGGTTGGGGCCTCATTGCTACGCTTGCTCGGAACGTGCCAGGTGGTCTTGATTGATGTTGCTCCGGGCGCGTTTGGCCTTGTCCGGTCGTTTAACGGCCGGACTCGAAAATTGCCGTAGAAGGCTGCTCTGTACTTCTGCCGCGAGAGCCGCTGTATGTTCCTCCGTTCGGAGGGAGCGTTCCGTATTTCCATTGACCGTGATGACTCCACGAGGGCCTGGCATCTTGAGCTTGAGGTATGCATAATGCGGCACCGTGTTCAACTTTGCGAACGCGGTTCGTCCGAGCAGAGCGTGATAGCCGCTGCGGAACGGGACTATGTCGAAGATTAACTCCTCGCTTCGAAAATTATCCGGGGATCCGAAGACCACTTCCAGTGTGACTGAGCCTGTACAATTGGCCTCAACACCTGGTATGACGCCTTTGAAGGTCGTCTTTGTAGGTTTAGTCCTTGAGGGGTCTATGCCCATCTTGCGCACTGTATCCTGATAAAGCAGGTTTAGGCTACTGCCGCCGTCCATCAGGACTCTCGTGAGGTGAAATCCATCGACGATTGGGTCTAAAACCAATGCGGTGAATCCACCATGGCGGATACTGGTCGGATGGTCTCTTCGATCGAAAGTGATCGGGCAAGAGGACCATGGATTGAACTTCGGGGCGACTGGCTCCATCGCATATACGTCCCTCAGCGCACGCTTCCGCTCCCTCTTGGGTATATGGGTTGCGTATATCATATTTACCGTCCGCACTTGTGGGGGGAAGCCCTTATGTCCTCTACTATTCGGCGGCCGGGTCTCTTCCTCGTCATCGCTGTGCAGCCCCTTGTCATTGTTTTCGGCAATTAACTTGCCTGCCTGATTGAATACCCAACAATCTCTGTTGGTGTGGTTAGCTGGCTTTTCAGGGGTGCCATGTATCTGGCAAGAGTGGTCGAGTATTCGGTCCAAATTAGACGGACTCGGAGTGGTTCTTTTGAATGGCTTCTTCCGTTGACCGGGTTTAGAGCCTCGGAATCCGGCGTTGACTGCCGTATCCTCATTGTTATCACCGTTAACGCGGCATTTATTTTTGTTTCGACGCGACCTGCCATTGTGGTCCTTAGTATCCGGACTGCCAGCATTTTTATTGAGGTTGTTGCTGCGAGCAAGCCAGCTATCCTCTCCCGCACAGAAGCGGGTAATGAGTGATGTGAGGGCTGCCATGGAGTTCGGCTTTTCCTGTCCTAGGTGCCAGGCTAGCCACTCGTCGCGGATGTTATGTTTGAAGGCTGCGAGGGCCTCTGCATCCGGACAGTCGACGGTTTGATTTTTCTTTGTTAAGAACCGTGTCCAGAATTGCCTGGCCGATTCGTCTGGCTACTGAATTATGTGGCTTAGGTCATTAGCGTCTGGTGGTCGCACATATGTGCCCTAGAAGTTGTCGAGGAATGCGGCTTCCAGGTCCTCCCAACACCCAATTGACTCTGCGGGCAAGCTGTTAAGCCAATGCCGAGCTGGTCCTTTAAGCTTGAGTGGGAGATACTTGATGGCGTGGAGATCGTCGCCGCAGGCCATATGGATATGAAAGAGATAATCTTCGATCCAAACCGCGGGGTCTGTTGTGCCATCGTAGGATTCAATGTTCACGGGTTTAAACCCTTCAGGGATTTGATGATCCATTACTTCTTCAGTGAAGCATAGTGGGTGTGCGGCGCCTCTGTATTGAGCAATATCACGACGTAGCTCAAGGGAGCGTTGTCTGCTATGTTCGGCCCGGCCGGAGTTGCTGTATCCGGCGTGACGGTATTCGTCGTGGGTCGTGGGGCGCCCACGCGATCCATAGATAGATCTGGATTGTCTTGCCTTGTCCTCCAATATATCCCGCAAGTCCGGCGCATTCCCCCGTGGCTTCGTACGTTTTGAGCGGTGCCGGGGTACCGTTCTGGTGGAGGGCCTAGATGCCTCTCTGTCGCGGCCACGAGGTGGTCGGTCTGCCGTATTGTGCGCTGGTGATGAAGGTTTGTATGCTTCCTCCTCTAGTCGGGGGAGCAACTTGCATTTTGGGTAGCTTTTGGAGGGGCATTCGAGTTCATACTCTTCGGCCGCGAGGACCTCGGTCCATCTGTCGGCTAGCAAGTCTTGATCAGCTTGAAGCTATTGCTGCTTTTTCTTTAGGCTATTTGCTGTGGCCATTAGCCTGCGTTTAAAACGCTCTTGTTCGACAGGATCCTCAGGCACGACGAATTCGTCGTCGTCGAGGCTTGCCTCGTCTCCGGAGGGAGGTATGTAATTATCATCCTCGACCTCTTCGTCTGCCGCTCTCTCGTGAGGGCTGGCTTCTGCGTCCTCCTACGCTGAATCTTGCTGGAGGGGGTTGTCTTCGGCACTTTCTGGGGTGTTATTATCTACTGTGCCGGAATCTCCATTCTTGCTGTGGTGGGATTTAGAGCGGCGCCGCTGACGTCGGCGCTTGGGTTGTTTCTTTAAGGAATCTGCCTCCGCTGCTTCTTCGTCGTCCCCATCTTTTGGGGTGTCCACCATGTATATGTCGTATGACGAGGTGGTCTTCCAGTGCCCTGTAGGCGCTGGTTCTTGATCGTCTCCGGCATCGTCGTCCATACCGTCGATGTCTTCGGAGTCGTAGTCTAGCATGTCGGTTAGATCATCGACAGTGGCTACAAAGTGGGTGGTGGGTGGGCTTTGAATTTCTTCATCGTCCGCATCCCAACCATCCTGCCCGTAGTCCGGCCAGGGCTCTCCGGATAGCGAGAGATGCTTTAGCGAATTTAGGATGTCGCCAAAGGGTGAGTGCTGAAAGATGTCCGCAGCGGTGAACTCCATGATCGGCGCCCAATCGGATTCGATTGGAAGGGGCGCAGGAGGTTCGGAGTCCGGCAGGGAGTCCGGCACATCGGAGTCACGAGATTTATAAGGGACGAGGTCAGTGTTCGGCTCCATCGTCGTGGAAGTTGCAGCTCCCGAGGCGGTGTCCAGCCACCCGTCCTCGACCTGCGCGATCGGCTTCGAACTATGGGTCGGAGCGGATTCGTGTGCGGCCTCCAAGGTACTGTCCAGCGGCAGAATTAGATCATGCCCATCGTGACAGTGCGGCACGCTCGGCTGCGGCTCGGATCCATCGAAGATCAAGTCTCCGCGGATATCCGCCGTGAAGTTTAGGCTTCCAAATCTGACCTAATGGCCAGGGGCGTAGCTTTCGATCTGCTCCAGATGGCCAAGTGAATTGGCCCGCGGTGCAAAGCCGCCGAATACAAAGATCTGCCCGGGGAGAAAAGTCTCACACTGGACTGCGTTGTTGTTGATTGAAGAAGCCATCAAGCCTATCGGTGACGACACAGAGGAACTCTCAATGTAAGCACCAATGTCGGTGTCAAAACCGGCGGATCTCGGGTAGGGGGTCCCGAACTGTGCGTCTAGGCGGATGGTAACAGGAGACAAGGGACACGATGTTTTTACCCAGGTTCGTGTCACACCCTGATTTTCATGTCACAACACTTAAGTCACTAAATCATGCTAAAATGTGGTTTGACAAAAACTTTTGAGTGTTTTGTCTTTGCTTTGATTGAATGTTTGTCTGCTGTTTGCAAGTGCTCTAAAAATCAAATAAATCCTCCAACCCCTATACTTCATCTCCTTGATCCAAAACCTTTTCCCAATGATCATGCCATGTGTATAGAGCAATATAGTATTTTCTTACAAAAATAATTTGGCCAAAAAGTATTTTCAAAAATTAGTTTTTCAAAAACCCCTGAATTGAGGTTTGCATTGCAAGTACTTAATTAAGGGCAGTGAAAATGTTTCCAAAAATATATTTGCCTCCTATTAGATATAGGATACCCAGAAACCACAAAAATATAATTTTAAAAGTTATTTTCCTATTTTATTTAAAAGCTTTTTCTTAAGGCCAGAAATGGTCTTTAATAGGGAAAATTTATTTTATTGTTTTAAAAATATTTGACAAAAATCAGGGAAACTCAGTGGACATATATTGTCCATATATAAGAGTTTCAACACATGGTCATGTTCAAAATATTGGTCAAATACCTCAAAAACCCTTTCTGAATATTTCAAGCTTTTGAATTATTTACAAAGGAAATATTCTCCCAAAATTCCAAGAAAATTCTATCATGTCACATATGACATATTTGGTGATCTTGCCAAGTCTCATGTCTTGGAGAACAAGATAACATCATCAAATCCCCTCAAAACCACTTCTGTCCTTTTTCAAGTTTGAACAGCTTTGCACTGTCAAACATGTCCAAATGCACTCAAACTTGGTGCACATTCTCAAATGGTGTAATAATGCATCTAGACAAAATGGCACAAGTTGGAGAGAATTTTATCTTGACCAAAGTACCCCAAAACCCTCTCTGACCAGATTCAAATTTGAACAACTCTACATTACCAACTTTCTCTCCTTGATTCCAACTTTTGTGAGAATGATCACCTGACAAAATGAGGACACTAAACCTAGTGGTGCATCAAGGAGAATTGATTTTCATGACTAAATCTTGGAAAACCCATTTTTGTTCATTTCTAGGGTTTGCCAAAGTTACATTGTCAACTTTCTTCAAATGAGCTCCAAATTGGTGTAAGGCCCTAATTATGTGTGCCATTTAACCCTGTGGAGCCTCATGACAAATGGAAATCATCTTCTTGCCCAAACCAACATCAAACACCTTTTGGTAATTTTTAAAAGTTGATGTTTTGACCACTTCCCCTATTCTCCATGAGCCCCTCCTAGTCCCCCTCTACCTCTGGTGTGCTTCCCTGCCCGAGAGGAAATGATGGAGGGGGGGCAGAGACCCATTTTTCTTCTCTGGACAGCCACTTTTCCCTTCCCTTCTCATCTCTCTCTCACTCCTGGTAGGTTCCAGAGCATCCAATGCCACCTTCCCCCTTGTTTATTCCCTCTGCATGCCTTTGACACTAGTGGACACGCGAGTGCGCGCGCAAAAGCCGCGGATGCCGGCCAAAGACGCGCTCTGGAGCACGTCATCGCGCTCCCGACCGTTGACGCCGCGTCCCCCGACCACCTCGAGCCTCCCCCTCGCGCCAGTCGAGGTCCTCGACGTCCGCAACACGACAGCCGTGCAGTCCCCTCTCTCTCCCTCTCTCTCTCACCCCCTGCTGCTCGTGCCCGATGCCGCCCGGCTCAGCCAATGCTCGGCCTCGCACGCGCGAGCACCAGAGCCTCGCCCTGCTCCCTCTCTCTCTTCCTGGCACCCTACGCGACGCCCACGAACGTCGTAGACAACCCCACTCCCTCCCTCCTGGCCTCCCACGCCGTTGCCGCGGCCACCCGTGCGCCGCGTCCACCATGAGCTACGGGGCGGCTATTTAAGACCACTCCCGAGCCCCCTCTCTATTCCTTTGGCCCTCTCTCCCTCCCAGCAACCTCCCGGACAAGCTCTCTATCCCCCTCGTGCTCTCCTTGCCTCTCCATGGCTGCCGTGGTCGCCGTCGGCAACCACCCGGCTCCGGCAAACCAGGGCCTCCCCTTCCATCCTTTGGCCACCAGGAGGACCGCAGCAGGCCTTCAGAGCTTCCCCGCTCATCTTCTCCTGCTCTGGTGCCCCGTGCCACTGCGACCATATTCTCCTGAAGCCTCGTCCGCCGGCGTCAGGGTCGCCGTCGCCCTGGACGTCCCCAGCCTGCGTGGCGCCCATGGATGGGTGCGGCTCGGCCTCCCGAGTCCGTAGGTATGCTGAGCGTCGCCGGGGACGGCCGGAGTCGCCGGGAAGAGCGCCGGCGCCGTCCGGCCTCGCTCCCTCTGTCTCCCGTCGCGCCGCGCGGGAGGTTGAGGAAGATCCTACAGGCGGGCCCCGCTCGTCAGTGGCTCAGCCACCGGGCCACGCTGGCAAGTGGAGGCGCGTTCGCCTTTTCCCGCGTCCCGCAGCGAAGGCGTACTTCGCCTGGGCGCCTCCGACGTGGCCCTACTGTCCGCGTGGCCGAGCAGCTGGGCCGGCCCAGTGCGCTGCGGCGCTATGCTGCGCCCAGTGCGCAGTATAGGTATGACCATCCCCCCACTTCCTCTGTCTTTTTCTATTTCCAGAAATGTGTAAAATATCCCAAATATTCATATTAACTCCAAATTGAATGATTCAAATTTCTTATGACTCCATAAATCATGACCTTTCACATGGTGCTATTTGCACATTTTTCCAGAAACTTTCTCTTCATAAACATTTATCAAATCCCATTTTTTCCATTTCTGTGATAAACTTTAGAAAATCACAGAGAGCTCAATATTGATCCAAATGCCATGATTCAAATTCCTAGATGCATCTAAGTTCAAAACTTAGTTTTTGAACATTTTTACTAATACTTTCTATGTCACCTCAACTAATGGCCTATTTCTTTGTATATAGCCAACTTTGAAAATTCATAGGAAATTCCTTTGAACTCCAAATCCAGTGAAACCAACTCCTAGATGCTTCTAAAATCATCCTTTGTTAAATGGGTGCCTTTGCTCATTTTTCAAAAATATATTTCTGTACACTTCTTGCAAATCCATAAACCCCTTGATTCCACCATATCAAAATGTTCAGAGATATCCATTCATCAAATCCAAATGAAACCACTTTGGTCATCCCTCATATGACCAGAGGTATCCCAGAAAAGTCGAACTCATATTTTTAGAGCACTTTTATTTCCTTCCTTGTTGTGTTGCTTATTATGGTTGCTTTCGACGATAGTTGACGAAGTAGACGGAGTACTTGGAGAAGGACCAGAAGATTTCAAGACTTTGATGAACCAGGCAAGCAGCCCTTTGACCATGTCTATGAAACCCTTTTTATGCATGTCATATATACCTCTTTATTATTGTTGCATCAGAATCATGGTGAGATGGTGAACCACGTGGGTTGGTTGCCTCCGTTATTTTCTTCGTGACACTTGCATTGTGCATGGCCCTACCTTCTTATGAGGGTTATGCCGGTGGGAGTAGATAGGATGCTAAGTAGTTGCTACGCAAAAAGGGACGGGCTTATGCGTGGTGAAGGAGACAAAGCTTTTACAGAAGACTTTTCGAAAACCCCGTCGGGTGCCACTTATGCGCGAGGGAGATGATGAGATGGGTGACCACTTGATGACGAAGTTGTGTGCCAAGGAAAGTGTGTGTTGTTTTCAAAACGGATTGGTCGGAGTTGCGACCGTTATTCCAACCTTACATGCCCGACCACTCTACCCTTATATGGGAAAGGGCATTATTGAGTACCTAGACCGATACTAGCTTGGAGCCCGCATTACTAGTGACGGGGGAGAGTTGGTGCTCTCTCTTGGGACGGGGTCGTGCCAGGTAGGGCGGCCATGACCATCTTTATGGGGCACCGGACACACCGTTGGTACCCCGTGCCAGTGGTATGTGATGAATATGGGAGCAAGGCTCCACGAAAATGGTATGTGAAATGTTGGGCACGGGGGTTACTACCAATCGAGTGGACTCCATGTTAGTGTCGTCTAGGGAAAGGTAGTGATCGGGTGCTTACCCCGGGTACCTGAGGTACCGCGGGTCGTGGATGACACGGAAGTTCCCCGGATCTAGTGGGTAAAGTGTGCAACCTCTGCAGAGTCTAAAACTATTCGAATAGCCGTGTCCACGGTCAAGGACAGTTGGGTAACCGCTCTTGGGCTACGTCCACTTGTTTACAAACCAATTGTGTGTGATGATGAAGATGACTTGGGTCAAGTCAAGGGACTTGACATGATTGAGATGGGTTGGTGCCCACTATGTTTATGTTAAATGGGTTGGTGCCCACTCTATTTATGTTGATATCTGTAACCAGTCCTCATGGTTACTTGAACTCTCTTGATGCATGCTTTATACAGATGTTGAACATGTCATTGCACTCAAAACTAGCTTTCTGCAAAAATTTACCTATGTCATGCATTGTTGTACCTTGAACCAAAACATGGGTTGCTTGCGAGTACATTCAAAGTACTCATTGGCTTGCCACTGGTTATTTAATTGACCAGGCATGGAAGAACCGGAGTTCGAAGAAGAGTTCTTTGGGGACGAACATGCGAACTAGGACATTTCCCAGTCAGAATGCTTGTAGGGTTAAGGCAGATGGCATGGGTTCTACTTATCGACGACGATTTCCACTGCTTATGTTTCATTCAATGTTCAGCCCTTAAGGCTTTATCAATGTAAGACTTGACCATAATGGTCACAATTTGTGTAAGACGGTATGTATGGGTGTAAGACTCTTGTTATTCAGCTTCTGTGTGTTCAGTGAGCATTGATCTCTGGGATCACTGTACACGTGCATTCGGTGATCTCGACTCATGAGTCGGGGTCCCCACAGAGCTGGCATCAGAGCCATCCTGACTGTAGGAAGCCTTAGTTAGCATGGTCGTTAGTTAGGGTAAAACTATTTTCAAAACTACTACTAGTTTTCAAAACAATCTATACTCCTCTTCTCTTTACAGTCTTTCAAAAACTAAGATATACTTTCCTCTTCCCCTTTAAATTTAATGGTCGCTAGAATCCTTATGCCCTGACCACGGGATTCCTTGTAATCCTCGTGGATAATTTAGAAGGAAGATGCCTTGCCATACATTCACCCACAACTCCTGAACACAAGATTGGCGACATCACAACAAGACGATACCAACAGAAGATACATCCTCAAGGAATGAGGACCTGAAGACCCAGGAGATGGTGACACCCTTGACACTGCCCCAAGATGATGCAACCTTAGCCTATGATGATCAGGGCATAGGATATGCAAGATCATGATATACATCGCTAATAGAGTAACCCTGTCACTACCGTTGTTGTATCGGCAACCACCGATGGATGAGAACCTAGCCATTTGGTCCGCCTCACTATAGTGAGCAGGAAAACGGTCCTCTTCGTCCCCCGCTCTTGGTATCGATGTTGTCATCAACATAACTGATAGGTTGGACCTCTATTATGCCTTGATAATGTCATTGCATAAAAGATTACCTACCTGGTACCATCGACGGCTTAGAAGGCCAGAGTGATCGTCGTGATTAAGAGGACAAGAGAAGATCAAGTCAATGCCAGCCACGAGGAGCCACCTTCACCCCATCACCTCATTAGAAGAGAAGTTGTTGAAGATTCTTCAGGCTCAACCCAGATTGTTTCGTCGAACAACTACAAGAGACATAGCAACACCTGAGGAAAACTCAAAAGACTGCATGAGGCACAAGGCACGACTACTGAGTCCGAGAACCCCTAGGGTAGGATGAGTCGTGTACCCCCTATGCGCAGTCGAGTCCGTACGATGGTTCGAATAGAACCATGACTGCGTGTTGCTTGTTTTTATTTGTTTGTGTTTTGATATTAGTCGCCCCTTTTTGCCCTAGGCAACAAGTACGCAACTATATCACCTGCCTTATTTTGTTGTTTGTGTTTGGCCCTTTTTGGCACTTGTTTGTTCGCACTTGCACTATAGAACCCCCTTTAGGCGTTCCCCTCCTCTATGCTACTTCCCCTCTCATCTCTCTCCTCAACTGAACACAAGCAAGACAATATGCACCAAGGATTCCACCTCGGCGACCAGCAAGCACTGAAGACTTTTGCTACAACCTCCTCGACCAAGTACAACCCCATATGTTTACACCTCAACACTAGAGCCCCATTTCTAGACCCTTCGAGACTTCACGAGATAACCCAGCTCGAAACCTTAACCATGTGCTTAACCCACAGTATTGCGAGAGAACCAGTTAAGCCTCTGTAAACCTTGCACATCACAGGGTTCATTATGGAACTAGTGGACATAGCGAACAAGCACATTATCATCCTAGTATAGCACCAGGACTGACGATGCCATAGGGAAGACTAGTTAGAGGATATAGGAATTGAGGACAAATGACTTGATGAGTTTATATCAATGACTTGAGGAATTATATGAGACTACTTGGTGGATTATGAGGCTTTGATGTTGGTAGATGAACTTGGTGGGATCATCAGCATAGATTAGCATAACTTTCTTTACCCCTGAGTAAACTGGATTTAGTAGCACAATTATGATCGCAAGTTGGAATTCTTGGAAGTATAAGGATTTGACCTAGCCAGGGGATATTGATAGGAGATAGTTGACATTATGATAATGACTTTGGGGAAGCATGTAGGAGTTCTCGTTGGACACGAGATTTGGATTTAAGTAGGTGATTCTAGTTGAATATAGATGCAGAGTAATATTACATGGTTCGGAGTAAATTGGATTTAGACTGATGATCTTGATCATGATATCATGTTTCTCGATGGACCATAAACTAGGAGATTGGACTAATTGTCGAAGTTTATTTAGGCATCTTTGTGAGCTTGACCTTGGAGTTTACTTGACCACGATAATGGAAATTGGTGGACTGACTATAGTAAGGTAGCCTTCCTAGTATTTGTGGATTATAGGATATTAGAAGATCGTGTGGAAACACCATAGAGATTGGATTTGAAGAACTACTGGATCATGTAATGATTGGTGTAGTTAATGAGTTGTTGGAGTTGATTCATAGAAAGGAAACAAGATTTTGGAGTGGCATACGACGTGTTTCCTTAAGATAGAGATGCACTAGCATGGACCTTGGAAGAACAGGCTGAGCACTTGGATTGTGATGTTTAATTCAAACTTAGCAGCCTGTATGTTCTACCCATGGATTTTTAGGGGTAGACACACACATGAGTTTGGAGATTGTAGACATGTAGGATTTTGTTAGACATCCTCTCGGGAGCCATGAGGATATGAATCACATGAGTGATGATTGGAGTCGATCTATGCAAAATGATGCTATCGGTGATATGATGTGATTTGTTTAAAGTACTGGATGGACTATCGGCATCTCAGGAACTGTGCACAAGGATGGGATGATAAACATTCACTCGCACACTAGAATCCTTGAAACCCTTACGCCCTACCAAGCCACAACACGGTTGGATCATGACCTTGGGCCTTGGCTCTAGATCAATAAGACCTTGACCAATGCTCAACCGTGACCCTCACCAATGCCTCAGCCCACTCTACGTACCCGAAATACTTCATAGAATATTTGGGCAAGTAAATCATCATCCTTACTTGAGGACATGTGTGTCCACATGAGGACGGAAGAAGAGTTGATCAGCTGGTTAGGGAACATCCGAAGACCGCCATGTCAAGGAGGAAGAACCATACCAACCACCGTCGTCAAGGAGTGAGCTTCTGCGTTGAACACCGTGCGTATCTGCAAGCGACTCCTCTCAAAGGCAACTACGGCCTCATGAAGAGAACTATGCTACTCATGACCTTGAGCTAGCAGCAGTGGTTCATGCCCTGAAGACATGGCGACATTACCTCTTAGGGAAACGATGTGAGATATACACGGATCACAAAAGCCTGAAGTATATTTTCACTCAAAGGGAATTGAACACGAGGCAAAGAAGATGGCTAGAGTTGATCAAAGATTATGACCTCAGTGTTCAATACCACCCTGGGAAGGCTAATGTGGTAGCAGATACATCAAGCAGAAAGGCTTGTTCCATGAATGCTATGCTTAAGGACAAGCTACCTGCCTTGTTTGAAGAACTTGAAAGCTTCGGGTTGGAACTGGTTGCACCAGGATTCTTAACTAACCCTGAAGTCAAGCCGACCCTGATGGATGAGGTTAAAGAAGCTCAGACGGGACACGAGAGTATTGAAGGCATCAAGAGGAAGCTCAAGGCGGGCAAAGCCCCCACTTCATTCCTGTCAAGACGACCTACAAGGGGAACCAGTTAGCCAGTCTCTACATCTACCGAATCGTGAGCATTCATGGAGTTCCCAAGGAAATTGTGTCAGATAGAGGAACCCAATTCACCTCAAGGTTCTGGAAGAAGTTCCAAGAGGCCATGGGGACCAAGTTGTCCTTCAGCACTGCTTTCCACCCACAGACCGGAGGTCAGACAGAACGAGTAAATCAGATACTCGAAGACATGCTTCGAGCCTGTGTCTTAGCTTACGGAGCTAAGTGGGAAGACTACCTCCCTTTCGCTGAGTTCTCTTACAACAACAGTTATCAGTCAAGCCTTCAGATGGCACCATTTGAGGTGTTATATGGACGGAAATGCCGCACACCCCTCAATTGGTCAGAAACCGGAGAAGGACTTGTCTTTGGGCCCGATATCCTCCGTGAAGCCGAAGAGCAAGTCCAGCTTGTCAGGGAGCGGTTGAAGACTGCCAAGTCAAGACAAAGAGCTACACTGACTCACGTCGTCAATACATGACCTTCCGGGTTGGAGACCATTTTTATCTCCAGGTCACCCCTCTCAAAGGAACCCAGCGCTTCCATGTCAAAGGAAAGCTCGCCCCAAGATTCATCGGCCTTCTGCAAGATCACTCCAAGATTTAACAACCTCTTCTGAGATCACTACGAGACAAAGAGAAGATAGTTAGCAGATGGAGTTGCCACCTAAGTTACCTGGGTGCACAATGCTTTCCATGCATCACAACCCCCGGAAGTGTTTTCAACTTCCTAGCTAGCCCGAGCACTGATAAGGACACTAACCACCAAGCCATCGACCCCTAGCCCAATCTAACCTACCGCGAGCTACCCATTAGCAACCTGGATCAAGAAGAGCGTCATGCACAAAGCCACATCATCAAGTACTTCAAGTTCAATGGAGCACCACTCAGAAGCAGAAGCAGTATGAGGACGTGAAGACTACCCCAAATCCAAGTTTCCATACTCCTTTCCGCGCCTAGTCTGGGAATCTCGGGGACGAGATTCTGGTAAGGGGGGTAGGTCTGTCACACCCTGATTTTCATGTCACATCACTTAAGTCACTAAATCATGCTAAAATGTGGTTTGACAATAACTTTTGAGTGTTTTGTCTTTGCTTTGATTGAATGTTTGTCTGCTGTTTGCAAGTGCTCTAAAAATCAATTAAATCCTCCAACCCCTATACTTCATCTCCTTGATCCAAAACCTTTTCCCAATGATCATGCCATGTGTATAGAGCAATATAGTATTTTCTTACAAAAATAATTTGGCCAAAAAGTATTTTCAAAAATTAGTTTTTCAAAAACCCCTGAATTGAGGTTTGCACTGCAAGTACTTAATTAAGGGCAGTGAAAATGTTTCCAAAAATATATTTGCCTCCTATTAGATATAGGATACCCAGAAACCACAAAAATATAATTTTAAAAGTTATTTTCCTATTTTATTTAAAAGCTTTTTCTTAAGGCCAGAAATGGTCTTTAATAGGGAAAATTTATTTAATTGTTTTAAAAATATTTGACAAAAATCATGGAAACTCAGTGGACATATATTGTCCATATATAAGAGTTTCAACACATGGTCATGTTCAAAATATTGGTCAAATACCTCAAAAACCCTTTCTGGATATTTCAAGCTTTTGAATTATTTACAAAGGAAATATTCTCCCAAAATTCCAAGAAAATTCTATCATGTCACATATGACATATTTGGTGATCTTGCCAAGTCTCATGTCTTGGAGAACAAGATAACATCATCAAATCCCCTCAAAACCACTTCTGTCCTTTTTCAAGTTTGAACAGCTTCGCACTGTCAAACATGTCCAAATGCTCTCAAACTTGGTGCACATTCTCAAATGGTGTAATAATGCATCTAGACAAAATGGCACAAGTTGGAGAGAATTTTACCTTGACCAAAGTACCCCAAAACCCTCTCTGACCAGATTCAAATTTGAACAACTCTACATTACCAACTTTCTCTCCTTGATTCCAACTTTTGTGAGAATGATCACCTGACAAAATGAGGACACTAAACCAAGTGGTGCATCAAGGAGAATTGATTTTCATGACAAAATCTTGGAAAACCCATTTTTGTTCATTTCTAGGGTTTGCCAAAGTTACATTGTCAACTTTCTTCAAATGAGCTCCAAATTGGTGTAAGGCCCTAATTATGTGTGCCATTTAACCCTGTGGAGCCTCATGACAAATGGAAATCATCTTCTTGCCCAAACCAACATCAAACACCTTTTGGTAATTTTTAAAAGTTGATGTTTTGACCACTTCCCCTATTCTCCATGAGCTCAACTTTTTACCACAGCCCCTCCTAGTCCCCCTCTACCTCTGGTGTGCTTCCCTGCCCGAGAGGAAATGATGGAGGGGGGCAGAGACCCATTTTCTTCTTTGGACAACCACTTTTCCCTTCCCTTCTCATCTCTCTCTCACTCCTGGTAGGTTCCAGAGCATCCAATGCCACCTTCCCCCTTGTTTATTCCCTCTGCATGCCTTTGACACTAGTGGACACGCGAGTGCGCGCGCAAAAGCCGCGGATGCCGGCCAAAGACGCGCTCTGGAGCACGTCATCGCGCTCCCGACCGTTGACGCCGCGTCCCCCGACCACCTCGAGCCTCCCCCTCGCGCCAGTCGAGGTCCTCGACGTCCGCAACACGACAGCCGTGCAGTCCCCTCTCTCTCACCCCTGCTGCTCGTGCCCGACGCCGCCCGGCTCGGCCAATGCTCGGCCTCGCACGCGCGAGCACCAGAGCCTCGCCCTGCTCCATCTCTCTCTTCCTGGCACCCTATGCGACGCCCACGAACGTCGTAGACAACCCCACTCCCTCCCTCCTGGCCTCCCGTGCCGTTGCCGCGGCCACCCGTGCGCCGCGTCCACCATGAGCTACGGGGCGGCTATTTAAGACCACTCCCGAGCCCCCTCTCTATTCCTTTGGCCCTCTCTCCCTCCCAGCAACCTCCCGGACAAGCTCTCTATCCCCCTCGTGCTCTCCTTGCCTCTCCATGGCTGCCGTGGTTGCCGTCGGCAACCACCCGGCTCCGGCAAACCAGGGCCTCCCCTTCCATCCTTTGGCCACCAGGAAGACCGCAGCAGGCCTTCGGAGCTTCCCCGCTCATCTTCTCCTGCTCTGGTGCCCCGTGCCACCGCGACCATCTTCTCCTGAAGCCTCGTCCGCTGGCGTCAGGGTCGCCGTCGCCCTGGACCTCCCCAGCCTGCGTGGCGCCCATGGATGGGTGCGGCTTGGCCTCCCGAGTCCGTAGGTATGCCGAGCGTCGCCGGGGACGGCCGGAGTCGCCGGGAAGAGCGCCGGCGCCGTCCGGCCTCGCTCCCTCTGTCTCCCGTCGCACCGCACGGGAGGTTGAGGAAGATCCTACTGGCGGGCCCCGCTCGTCAGTGACTCAGCCACCGGGCCACGCTGGCAAGTGGAGGCGCGTTCGCCTTTTCCCGCGTCCCAGCAGCGAAGGCGTACTTCGCCTGGGCGCCTCCGACGTGGGCCTACCGTCCGCGTGGCCGAGCCGCTGGGCCGGCCCAGTGCGCTGCGGCGCTATGCTGCGCCCAGTGCGCGGTATAGGTATGACCACCCCCCCACTTCCTCTGTCTTTTTCTATTTCCAGAAATGTGTAAAATATCCCAAATATTCATATTAACTCCAAATTGAATGATTCAAATTTCTTATGACTCCATAAATCATGAGCTTTCACATGGTGCTATTTGCACATTTTTCCAGAAACTTTCTCTTCATAAACATTTATCAAATCCCATTTTTTCCATTTCTGTGATAAACTTTAGAAAATCACAGAGAGCTCAATATTGATCCAAATGCCATGATTCAAATTCCTAGATGCATCTAAGTTCAAAACTTAGTTTTTGAACATTTTTACTAATACTTTCTATGTCACCTCAACTAATGGTCTATTTCTTTGTATATAGCCAACTTTGCAAATTCATAGGAAATTCCTTTGAACTCCAAATCCAGTGAAACCAACTCCTAGATGCTTCTAAAATCATCCTTTGTTAAATGGGTGCCTTTGCTCATTTTTCAAAAATATATTTCTATACACTTCTTGCAAATCCATAAACCCCTTGATTCCACCATATCAAAATGTTCAGAGATATCCATTCATCAAATCCAAATGAAACCACTTTGGTCATCCCTCATATGACCAGAGGTATCCTAGAAAAGTCGAACTCATATTTTTAGAGCACTTTTATTTCCTGCCTTGTTGTGTTGCTTATTATGGTTGCTTTCGACGATAGTTGACGAAGTAGACGGAGTACTTGGAGAAGGACCAGAAGATTTCAAGACTTTGATGAACCAGGCAAGCAGCCCTTTGACCATGTCTATGAAACCCTTTTTATGCATGTCATATATAGCTCTTTATTATTGTTGCATCAGAATCATGGTGAGATGGTGAACCACGTGGGTTGGTTGCCTCCGTTATTTTATCGTTGACACTTGCATTGTGCATGGCCCTACCTTCTTATGAGGGTTATGCCGGTGGGAGTAGATAGGATGCTAAGTAGTTGCTACGCAAAAAGGGACGGGCTTATGCATGGTGAAGGAGACAAAGCTTTTACAGAAGACTTTTCGAAAACCCCGTCGGGTGCCACTTATGCCCGAGGGAGATGATGAGATGGGTGACCACTTGATGACGAAGTGGTGTGCCAAGGAAAGTGTGTGTTGTCTTCAAAACGGATTGGTCGGAGTTGCGACCGTTATTCCAACCTTACATGCGCGACCACTCTACCCTTATATGGGAAAGGGCATTATTGAGTACCTAGACCGATACTAGCTTGGAGCCCGCATTACTAGTGACGGGGGAGAGTTGGTGCTCTCTCTTGGGACGGGGTCGTGCCAGGTAGGGCAGCCATGACCATCTTTATGGGGCACCGGACACACCATTGGTACCCCGTGCCAGTGGTATGTGATGAATATGGGAGCAAGGCTCCACGAAAATGTTATGTGAAATGTTGGGCACGGGGGTTACTACCAATCAAGTGGACTCCATGTTAGTGTCGTCTAGGGAAAGGTAGTGATCGGGTGCTTACCCCGGGTACCTGAGGTACCGCGGGTCGTGGATGACACGGAAGTTCCCCGGATCTAGTGGGTAAAGTGTGCAACCTCTGCAGAGTGTAAAACTATTCGAAAAGCCATGTCCACGGTCAAGGACAGTTGGGTAACCGCTCTTGGGCTACGTCCACTTGTTTACAAACCAAGTGTGTGTGATGATGAAGATGACTTGGGTCAAGTCAAGGGACTTGACATGATTGAGATGGGTTGGTGCCCACTCTGTTTATGTTAAATGGGTTGGTGCCCACTCTATTTATGTTGATATCTGTAACCAGTCCTCATGGTTACTCGAACTCTCTTGATGCATGCTTTATACAGAGGTTGAACATGTCATTGCACTCAAAACTAGCTTTCTGCAAAAATTTACCTATGTCATGCATTGTTGTAACTTGAACCAAAACATGGGTTGCTTGCGAGTACATTCAAAGTACTCATTGGCTTGCCACTGGTTATTTAATTGACCAGGCATGGAAGAACCGGAGTTCGAAGAAGAGTTCTTTGGAGACGAACATGCGAACTAGGACGTTTCCCAGTCAGAATGCCTGTAGGGTTAAGGCAGATGGCATGGGTTCTACTTATCGACGATGATTTCGCTGCTTATGTTTCATTCGATGTTCAGCCCTTAAGGCTTTATCAATGTAAGACTTGACCATAATGGTCACAATTTGTGTAAGACGGTATGTATGGATGTAAGACTCTTGTTATTCAGCTTCTGTGTGTTCAGTGAGCATTGATCTCTGGGATCACTGTACACGTGCATTCGGTGATCTCGACTCATGAGTCGGGGTCCCCACAGTTCGGGCCCTCTCGATGGAGGTAAAACCCTACTCCTGCTTGATTGATATTGATGATATCAAGGAGGCTAAACCCTAGAAGCTAGCCTATGGTATGATTGTTGTAATGGTTGTTGTCCTACGGACTAAAACCCTCCGGTTTATATAGACACCGGAGAGGGCTAGGGTTACACAGAGTCGGTTACAATGGTAGGAGATCTACATATCCATATCGCCAAGCTTGCCTTCCACGCCAAGGAAAGTCCCATCCGGACACGGGACGAAGTCTTCAATCTTGTATCTTCATAGTCTTGGAGTCCGGCTGATGATGATAGTCTGGCTATCCGGACACCCCCTAGTCCAGGACTCCCTCACCCATCATCATATTCTATTCCACCCGTAGTGCTATATCCATGGCTCACGCTCATGTATTGCGTGAAGGTTGAAAAAGTTTGAGATTATTTAAGTATGAAACAATTGCTTGGCTTGTCATCGGGGGTATAGAAGTTGGGAACATCTTTGTGTGACGAAAATGAAGCATAGCCTAACTATATGATTTTGTAGGGATGAACTTTCTTTTGCCATGTTATTTTGAGAAGACATGATTGCTTTGATTAGTATGCTTGGAGTATTATTATTTTTGTGTCAATATGAACTTTTGTCTTGAATCTTTCGGATCTGAATAGTCATGTCACAATTAAGAAGATTTACATTGAAACTATGCCAAAGTATCACTCCGCATCAAAAATTCTTTTTTATCATTTACCTACTCGAGGACGAGCGGGAATTAAGCTTGGGGATGCCTGATACGTCTCCAACGTATCTATAATTTTTGATTGCTCCATGCTACTTTATCTACTGTTTTGGACTATATTGGGCTTTATTTTCCACTTTTATATTACTTTTGGGACTAACCTATTAACCGGAGGCCCAACCCAGAATTGCTGTTTTTGCCTATTTCAGTGTATCGAAGAAAGGGAATATCAAACGGAGTCCAAACGGAATGAAACCTTCGGGATCGTGATTTTCCAACCGAACGTGATCCAGGAGACCGGGACCTTACTCCAAGCAGTGCCAGAGGCGGTCACGAGGGTGGAGGGCGCACCCCCCTGGGCGCCCCCCTACCTCGTGGGCCCCTCGACGCTCCACCGACGTACTCCTTCCTCCTATATATACCTACGTATCCCCGAACGATCAGAACAGGAGCCAAAAACCTAATTCCACCACCGTAACCTTCTGTATCCATGAGATCCCATCTTGGGGCCTGTTCCAGAGCTCCGCCGGAGGGGGCATCCACCACGGAGGGCTTCTACATCATCACCATAGCCCCTCCGATGAAGTGTGAGTAGTTTACTTCAGACCTTCGGGTCCATAGCTAGTAGCTAGATGGATTCTTCTCTCTTTTTGGATCTCAATACAATGTTCCCCCCCTCTCTCATGGAGATCTATTCGATGTAATCTTCTTTTTGCGGTGTGTTTGTTGAGACCGATGAATTGTTGGTTTTTGATCCAGTATTATCTATGGAAAATATTTGATTCTTCTCCGAATTCTTTTATGTATGATTGAGTTATCTTTGCAAGTCTCTTCGAATTATCCTTTTTGGTTTGGCCAACTAGATTGGTAGTTCTTGCAATGGGAGAAGTGCTTAGATTTGGGTTCAATCTTGCGGTGTCCTTACCCAGTGACAGAAGGGGCAGCAAGGCACATATTGTATTGTTGCCATCGAGGATAACAAGAAGGGGTTTTTATCATATTGCATGAATTTATCCCTCTACATCATGTCATCTTGCTTACGGCGTTACTCTGTTTTTAACTTAATACTCTAGATGCATGCTGGATAGCGGTCGATGAGTCGAGTAATAGTAGTAGATGCAAAATTGTTTCGATCTACTTGTTTTGGACGTGATGCCTATATACATGATCATTGCCTAGATATACTCATAACTATGCTCAATTATGTCAATTGCTCAATAGTAATTTGTTCACCCACCGTAGAATACTTATGCTCTTGAGAGAAGCCACTAGTGAAACCTATGGCCCCCGGGTCTATTCTCATCATATCAATATATATCACATTATTTACTTGCTTTGGTTTTACTTTGCCTTTACTTTTCACTTTGCATCTACATATCAAAAATACCAAAAATATTATCTCTATCAGATCTCACTCTCGTAAGTGACCGTGAAGGGATTGACAACCCCTAAGCGTTGGTTGCGAGTTGCTATCGTTTTGTGTAGGTACGAGGGACTTGTGCGTGGTCTCCTACTGGATTGATAACTTGGTTGTCAAAAACTAAGGGAAATACTTACGCTACTTTGCTACATCATCCTCTCCTCTTTAGGGAAATCCAACGCAGTGCTCAAGAGGTAGCAATAACCACGCAACAAGCCACGCATGTACATGACGCATGCAGCCACGCATGTACACAAGCCAACGCACTAACTCCATGCAATCCAACTCATGCACAGACGCGCACAGCATGGAGCACACAACGCACGTACACAAGACGTGCATGCACACACGCTCGGCCGCAGAATGCATGTGAATAACACATGCATGCGCACACACTCGGCTGCATGGAGGCGTGCGCCATCCGCGGCGACGTCCGGTTTGTCGTGCTACGGCGAAGCTCACACGCAACGGCGCATACGTATCTCTTGCAACACCTCTTTGCCGTTGTTGCTCAACTACTAGTCGGATACGAAGACGACCGCAACCTCGGCCTTAGAGCTAACACTGATGGAAAAACACGCACGCTGCACGCACACGAGCACATGCGAGTGCCCACGACATGGTGGTGGTGCGTCCCCAGTCGCCTCTACTCCTTCTGTGCACATTGTCTATCAAGGCGGCTGCATGCTAATGATGATGTGGGTGAGATCTTCTAGGACTCAGATGATGACGAGGAAAATTATGCAACACAAGGTGACGTACACCGTCAAGGTCCACGGTCAAGGGGGTGCTAGTAAGTGCTTAGATGTGCTTAGAGCAAGTACAATAGAGCCGAGTCAGCGGGCTATAAGGAATAAACTAGTATATTTCTGCTTAGTTGGAGGAAAGAGAAGAGGAGAGAGAAGGTAAGCGGGCTCTTCGTGAAGAGCCAGCTCTAGCACGTGCTCCTAGGCACTTTGTGAGAATGAAAGGTGGGCTACAGAATAAAAAAGTAGTAGTACACTCTTTTGAGCTACTATTGTACATGTTGACTATAAGATGGGTTGTAGATGAAATGGCACTGGCTTATACTACTAATGCTCTTTAGATGAGGTGCTAAGTGCATTAAATGGCTTAGTAACTCAAGTCTTCAATGCATTGGTGCTTAGTTTATTGGTGCCACATCATATATTATGAGTACGTGGCAGGCTTTGCAGCTGGCTACTTCTGGGCCCTCCTGACCAAGGGCGTCGTCGCCAACCAGGCACTCACCTCCGGGCTCCGGCAACACCACGCCCGCGCTTGTTGCGCAGAACGCCAACAATATCTACTTGTTCATCGGTGCCGGATAGATACGCACCAACACACCAACTGCAGGGTCTTACATACACTGATCAGTGCTTGTTACAGCTTCCTTTTTTTCTTTAAACTAAACGGTCACTCTTAACCTGTCTCATTTCGGCTGGCTTCGCAAGTGGTAAACCGAATGCAATGGAGTTACTATACATCAACTAGTAAAACAAGTGCGCATGAGATGTCCGGTGAGCTCAAATCTTTTTTTGCGGGAATCTGGTGAGCTCAAATCTGTTACGTGATACTGAAATAGTAGATTTGGTTTCACTAGTCATGTAGTCACAAGACAAAACATATTTTAGTCACATAATATATCAGGGGTAGAATGGTCTTTTCATGTTAGACTTAACACTGTTATGTGCCAAAATTGACGGAAGTGTCATGAAGGGAACAAAATAAAAATTGTGTGTCAAAAAGGGGAAATGATATTTTTTTAGGGCCAAAAAAGGAAGCAAAAATTAAGAAAGGGCCAAATAAGGAATTCTCTCCATGATATTTCCCCGTCCAGACTGATCCCAAGTTGGCTTCTCACTCTCTTGGCCCAACAAAAACCCCTCCCCCCCCCCCCCCCGCGCGCTTCCCGCCCGACGCCAGCTGAGCCCGCCACTCCACATTGATGGCAAGTCAGGGCGACGCGACCTCTCACTGCTTCCGCCGTTGAAGCGGCGCGCCGACCGAGGGCACCGCCCGCTGCACGTCCGACATTTCAGACTACACAGTGGATAGTAACTTTAGAGCAAGTACTACAATTAGATGACATAAGCAGGCTATAAGGATTTAAATATAGTATTTGTGCTTAGTTGAAGGAGAGAGAAGAGAAGCGGATTGTAAACGTGTAGCCGGTTGTACTCCAACATACTTTGTGAGACAAAAGGTGGGGCCATTATTAATGATATTGTATTTATACTAAAGGGATTAACGGACGCCTTAATTACTCCATTTTTTTTGAGACAAACCTTGGTGGGGCTATTATTGACTTTTTTGAGCTATTATTGACTTGGACGTGGGGTTTGGGGGCCAAAGACCTACTATTATACTCGCACGACCGACCTGACATGCTCTACCCTAGCCGCCGCTGTATCATATGGTTTCGCACCGTTCCAAATCTTAGCGCCGCCACGCAATTCTTCTCCAGCCCTCCTTCCGGCGTGCACCGCGAGAAGGGACAGCAGTCCTCCGAACCCCGCCTTTCGTGATCCTGTACGGGAGAGGGGCGATCAGGTTTTTGGGGAGCACACTCCTGTGACTGCTGCCAGCGATGGCTTCCTCAACGACAGCCTTCTTCCCCGACCTCGGTAACCTCTTCATCAACGACATGAGTGACAACATCAACCACATCGGTTCTGCTCTCGCTGTATAGTATGTGATTCTGTCCTCCTGGTTTAGTCCGCATCATTACTTTGATGTTTGCAATTGTCGTCATGATCTATTTATTGCTGATTCGGATTAAATCTCATACTAAATTTCTCATATATTCAACAATCCAATCCAAAAACCTGTTTACAGGCAATTTACTCCGAGTGGTTTTGCTGCGCTTTTGAAGCCGCCTACTTTTAAGGGGGTGCAATATAAAAGGTGGCGCACAAGAGCAGTATATTGGTTTCAGATCATGTACTGCTATGACACCACTAAGGGTAATCCTGAGGGCGATCTTAATCCTACACAGCAGGAAGCTTTTCAGAACATGGATACCCTCTTCAAAGCCGCCCTGCTGGGTGTTCTTGACGATTCCATTGTGGATTCATATATGTCGTTTGACAGCGGCAAAGACATGTGGGCTGCGCTCGAGGCCACGTTTGGGCCCTCGGGCGCTGGCAACGAGTTGTACATCATGGAGTAATTCTGTGACTACAAGATGACTGATGAGCGCTCTGTTGTTCAGCAGACTCATGAGATACAATCACTCTCTAAGGAACTTGAGTACTTTAAGTGTGTGTTGCCGGACAAATTTGTTGCTAGGACCATCATTGCCAAGCTTCCACCTTCGTGGAACGATTTTGCTACTTCTCTGAAAAACAAGAGACATGAGTTTTCTGTTTTGGATCTCATTAGCACTCTTGATTTTGAGGAGAAGGCGAGAGCAAAAGACACACGTGCTTGGGTCGCTGAGGGAGCTTCTAGTGCCCACATGGTACACGAGAAGAACTTCCAGCCCAACCAGCCCCAAAACAACAAGAACAAATCTCAGGGGAAAGGCAAGTTTGATGCAAAGAACAAGCCGTCACATTGTACCAACTTCAAGAAGAATTCTCATAACGGGAAGGTATACAAACCTCAATTTTGGTAGCACCGCACAAAATTTATATGGCTGCATCTACCTGCTGTCAGCTAACCTCATGGCGCTCCAGGTATTCCTACATTCGTAACTAGGTACAATGACCACCGCAAGATGAAATAAGCTTATTCGTACGTTGACTTGCTGAATGCAGTGCGGAACGATCCTGTCATGTGTGGAGGAGCAAACAAGCAGTGCAGCTGAAGGTGGAAATCAACCAAGGACTTATGAAATTATATGTAATATTCCTCAGGCAGTTCAGTATCCCCTTCGACCAGATGATCGTGTTTTGTCATGCCGAGCTATTGATATGTGCTACTGTTTTGCAACACCATTTAAGTATAGCTACTGTTTTCCTATCTTTTCAGATTCAGGACAATGAATATGATATCATGGGAACTGCACAATATGGACCCATGTCGAGTCACCTCTATTGCCTCATGTGTTTGCTGCAAATGTGTCAGCATCAATTGCAAGATGAGGCAACGAGCTAGCTGTGGAGTTGCCAACATGCTCAAAGTGCTCACGCCATTGAGAAGAAACAAGCATGCCCAGGAAATTAATGCGTGCGCAGGGAGGCCCTTTGCTCAGAGAAGAATTGACCGATTTTCTTTATTTCCACATCTTCTCACAACTTTGTATATTGGTTATAGTATGGTGAATCATTGAGATGCATAGACATGCTGAACTTTTGTTCTTCTGAATGTTAGTTTAATGTGATTGTCTGCATCCAGTACCGCATCCTCTAATTTGGTGGATGCACATAGAGAAAATAAATCTCCTTAATTTACTACATAACCACCTTATTAAATAGGCCTAGTAACAAACCAGGCGCATGCAGTGGCCGGCGGGCACTTGCATCCTGCATGCATGGCCAGTCAGCCAAGCCCATGCGCCAGCTCCAATGCAGCAGCGCAAAAGAAGAGAGCGGTTCTTGGGGAAAAGCGAGTAGTTAGTGCAGCGGGCCTTATAAACACGAACAACTCGCTCTCCCGCTTCCGTCTCCCCACTCAATTCCCCCCTCTCCCCAATCTTCCTCACTCGTCCAGAAAACCCCGCTCACCTTCTTCCTCACTCGTACAGAAAACGCCTGCTCCTCTTCTTCCACTCCGACAGAAATCCCCAGCCATCCTTCTTCCCCACTCGCACTGCCACTAGGCTCGTCTCTGGCTACTCTGCTCAAACCCGTGAGCTCGGCGCGATGCCCACAAGGAAAATGGAGTCGATTGGCCCCAGCGCCAAGAACATGAGGCTCCTGCCAGCGGCGACTCCGGTTGTAGATCCCACACCTGGTAGTGCAGGGAGAAGCGGCGAGCTCCCCCCCAGATCTGAGGAACCAGTAGAATCTCTGGTGTACCGCATCAGCGATCTCCCGGGGCGTCATCCTTGAGGAGATCATCTCGCTTCTCCCCACCAAGGATTACTGCCGCACACAAGTCCTCTCAACTTGGTGGCGCCCTCTATGGCGCACTGTGCCCCTCAATCTCGACTGTCGTCAGATATCTGTCCTTCCTGAATTTGATCTCATCAGAGCCATCGTCTCTTCTCACCAGCAGGGCCCCGTTCAATGCCTCTGCATCCTGACAAGCTACCCGCTGTCCATATCGGCAAGGTGGACGCTTGGCTGACATCCCCTGAATTTGGAAAACTCCAGCAGTTTGAGTTCTACCATTACCACGAAAGTTTCATACCACGAACATACCAAGAATTTGTGCCCACACCACCATTGTCCATCTCGCGGTTTTCCTCCTCTCTCCACACCGCCACCTTCGCCCGGTGCCATCTACCAGACGATCTGGTACAAATGCTTCGACTCCCACTGCTAAAAAAACTTTCGCTTGTGGTGGTTTATCTGTCGGAGGCCTCACTTCACAGCATCATCCACTTCAGTTGCCCTGCCCTGGAGCGCTTGCTGATTGTTTTGGGAATAGAAATCGATATCAGTTTTCTCCAAATAAAGTCGCATCACCTTAAAAGCATTGGAATTTGTTTTAAAGGACAACAGCTCATCATCGAAGATGCCCCTTCACTTGAAAGGTTGCTCCTTCATAGTTCTTATACACCTTTAGAAATAATTGTCGTCTCTGCGCCCAAACTGGAGACCTTGGGTGTAATTCGTGACCCATTTAATAATCACAAGGAGTTGGTGTTTGGCTCCTCACTTTTTCAAGTACCGTATATTATCATCTACACATTTGTAATCATATGCTGCATTTTTCATTTGTGCGCATAAGTTTTATATCATATTGGAGTACACTTTGGGTACTAATATTATGTTATATGCTCAATGAAGAGTTCGTCCATTGATAGCCTATCAATGCTGCTGGATTCTGTCAAGATCATATATATATACATAGAGGTGATGATTTCATGCACATTGAAAGCCCGTATATATTGTACTAGAATTAACTGTTCAGCTGTCGTTCTTTCGACATACTCTTTTTTCAGACCTTAACTGTTTGCAATCTTCATGTCTACTTAGGCAGAACCACATGGAGAAAAACATATAACCAATCGTTGGCGTAATAAGCACAAGGATTTTCTCAGTTCTCATGACATTCGTTTGAGGACAATAACGATGGGACGATATGCATCCAACCAGGCAAACAGAAGCTTTGTCACATTCTTCCTGTTGAATGCGAGGTTACTATTGTCCATGAGGCTTAATTTTTATAGCAAGAGATTTCTCACGGACGAACATGTTGTACAGCAAAAAAAAAGTTTCAAGTGGACAAATGGGCTTCTAAACATGCTCGGCTTCTATTTACAATAAGTTGTAGACATCCTGAAATAAATTTTTTTGCACAGGATGTTGATTTTATGGATCAGACCGATGCATTTGTTTGTGACTGCAAAAAAGAGTGGTTGGGTTAGATGTTACTATCATGTTCAATCTGGGTTTTGTCTAAAAATTTGATGAACAATTAATCCTTGGGCTTTTTGTACCATTTGTATGCTTGACTTGCATGTTGTTGCCCTCGTACTCCCCTCCACCTGCCACTACACTGCCGCATCTTCCATGGCTACTGTTTGTTCCCATCCGAGGCCTTGCCGTTGTTCTCCGCCTTGGTTAGCTCACTGTGCCCGCCGCCGTATGGCGTTGTCAACATGGTCAACAACCAAGAGGAATCAGGAGATGACTGTACGTGGAGAGGCTGACAGTAGGGGCCCACCAGGGTCATTGCATTCCGCATGCAGGTGCCTCGTTATTACAAGCCAAAAAAATACTTCCTCCTACTTGTTTGACAACTAGGTTCCACGCCATTGTCAATGTAGTCAATAAACGACAAAATTACACAACAAGCGGATAACACCAGGGACCCAGCAGCTCGCCCAGTTGTTTTTCAGTTTCAGAGACGGAGCTCAACTGCGCGCTTTACGGGGGCTGTGGCCCGTCTAGGCCACGCTTACGCTTTTATTAAGCACATCACGAGCCCAGTTGATATATTTTTTCTTTCTGAAATTGGCTAGCCCAGTTCTTTTTTTGGAGAATACCAAAACCGAGGCCTACTTGCTTTTCTCAGCCCTGCTGGGCTGCAAATCTTTCAAGACGAGGAGGGATGTATGTAGTAAGAAATGGGCTTCCCCAGAAAACGGGCTATAAGTTGTAAGAAAAAGGCTGTAAATTTTTAAACCAAAGCCAACCGGCAATTGCATTAAAATATCATTTTTTTCAGGATTTCTCTACTCTCTATTCTTATAAAAACCAAAGCCAACTGGCAATTACATTAAAATATCATCTTTTCTCCCACAAGATAAACTACTCATGTAAATGCATCTTCATGTTCCGTGCAACGAACGGGCATCTTCCTAGTTAAGATTCTAAATTTCATTCATTTTTTTGCGAAGAATTGTTTTTTGAATTTTATTTGGATATAATTTTTTGAAAATTATTTTCAACGTGACTCAAAATTTCATGATTAAAAGAGTTCGGACCCCACCGAAATATGCAAAATTTCATTGAATTTTTTAGCAGTGCCCAGAATATATGGTATGTAATGCTAATAAAAAGAATATGGGCTTCAAATATCCTTAAGAATTAGCAAATGGGTTGTAAATTATTGAAAATAATGGCTAATGGGTTGTATACTGTTTTCCACAGATTTGGTGGCTGACTTCTGGGCCTACTAGGTTGACGATGACATTGTCCTAAAATTTTTTGACGCGTACGCAAGGCTTTGTCAACTTAGTCAATACACAACAGTGACTGTTGGATGTCCATTCAACGGCCGCCGTGCTTCTTCAATCTCCGATCTTCCTGCTCCAGCCGCCCAAACCAGCACCGGCGGGACTGCCTGCTCCCTCCTCTCGTGGCTGGCTGTGCTGCCACCAGACCATCCCTCTAACCACCCACACATCCTATTATTTTCCGGCGACGTCAGCCTCACCCCGCAGTCGACCAGTCAGCGCTCGTTCTCCCCTCAGCATGGGCATCCGCTGCGGTGGCTTCGCCGGCTCCGGGTGGTTCTCTTCCTGGGCATCACCCTCGTCCACTGCGTTTGTGCTCTCGGCGCGGCGAGGTCAACATGGTCAACAAACAACAGCGATCGGAAGAGGCTGACAGTAGGGGCCCACACAGGAAAATGCTTCCTTATTACGTGCAAAATAATGATTTCTCCACCTGATAGCTGGGACCCACCAGAAGGGTCTTTGTATTTCACGAAAAAAATGTTCCCCCCGCTGTCAGCTCGGACCCATCGGAAATGCCTCCTTATTACGCACAAAAAATGAATACTCCCCCTGCTAGCTGGGACTCACCTTGGTGGGAGGCTGACTTGTGGGCCTACTAAGTTTACGGGGACAGAGGGCTTTGTCAACTTAGTCAATATGAACGATTCTAGCTCCAGTGACCGTACGATGTCCATTCAACGGCCATAGTGCTTCTTCAACCTCTGGTCTTCATGCTCCAGCCGCCCAAAGCAGCGCCGGTCGTGCCGCATGCTCCTGCCTCCCGTGGCCGGCTGTGATGCCGCGGAGGCCTCACCGCCCCTACTACTCCCACCGCTGGCCAGGCCATCCCTATACTCACCCACATCCCCTGTTATTCTGCGGCGACGGTAGCCTCACACCGCAGCTAAACCAGTGAACCCTCGTACTCCTCTTCGCGTGGGCATCCACTGCTACGTCTTCCCCGGTTCCGCGTCGTCCCCTTCCTAGGCCTCGCCGTTGTCCACCGCCGTGGTGCTCTCGGCGCGGCGTGGTCAATGTGGTCAACGACCGACTTCCATCGGAAGAGTACTGTGCGTGGAGAGGCTGATAGCTGGATCCACGGCGGTCGCAAGGAAGTGCCTCCTTATTACGCGCAAAATAATTATTCCTCCACCTGACAGCATGGACCCACCGGACGGGCTACCGTATTTCGCGAAAAAAACATTTCCCCCTGACTGCTGGGACCCACCAGCTACATCTTCGCACGCAAGAAAGTGCGTTCGGTCAAAAAAAAACAAAATGATTCGCCCCCCTGACTATTGGACCCACTAGCTACATCTTCGCAGGCAAGGAAGTGCCTGACAGTCGGGACCCACCTGTTCGAAGCGTACGTAGCGTTGTCATTCTGGTCGTGAACGTATACATACATATATACTGGTCGATGTAGAGGCGCGCACGTGTCGTAGTAGAGGCGCGCACGTAGCATGTGCACATACGTACAGCGGCCAGGGTGCAAGAAAGAAAATACGGCCACGTATGTGTACATACAGCGGGGTCTTGAATGCCTACTCGTGCATACGTACGGCAAGGGCTCGTGTACATGGCTGGATCGGAACGGAGAAATAGCATCTTCGTCGTGTTCATGGGGAGGCAACGGAATGCGTCGTATTCTTGGGGAGGCAACGGAATGCGTCGTGTTCATCGGGAGGCAACGGAACGCGTGGGAGCTAACCGGCTGGGTCGGAACGGAATGCGTGGTCGTGTTCATCGGGAGGGCTTGGACGGAACAGGCGATGGAAACGAGGCCTGGCGTACCGCAAAACGGAGGAAACAGACCTCCTTCATTCGAAACGGGGTCTGTTGATCGGGAGGACTTGATCAATAATGAAGGGGCCCTCCCATTTGGGCTTGAGCTTGTCCTTTTTCTTGTCCGGCAGGCGTAGAACTAGTTCACCAACGTTGTAAGTCTTGGCCCGTACTTCTCTGCTTTGATATCTTCGGGCCTGCTGCTGATAAAATGCGGAACAAGCCTTCGCGACGTCACGTTCTTCCTCCAATGTGTCCAAGCTGTCCTGCCGATCGAGCTCGGCCTCTCTTTCCTCGTACATGCGCACTCGAGGTGAGTCATGAATAATGTCGCAGGGCAAGACTGCCTCTGCGCCATATACCATAAAAAATGGTGTGAATCTGGTAGTACGGTTAGGCGTTGTCCGCAGCCCCCAGAGTACACAGTCGAGCTCCTCGACCCAGTGCGTGTCAGATTTAGTAAGTGACCGCACTAGTCTGGGTTTAATGCCGCTCATTATTAGACCATTAGCTCGTTCCACTTGACTGTTGGTTTGAGGGTGATAGACTGAAGCATAGTCGAGCTTGATGCCCATATTTTTGCACCATGACTTAACCTCGTCGGCTGTGGACTTCGTGCCGTTGTCGGTTATGATGCTGTGGGGGACTCCGTAGCGGTGTACTACCCCAGATATAAAGTCTATCACTGGTCCGGACTCTGCCGTTTTGACCGGTTTGGCCTCTATCCATTTGGTGAATTTATCCACCATGACCAATAGGTATCTTTGCTTGTGGGTTCCCCCTTTGAGGGGTCCAACCATATCAAGCCCCTAGACCGCGAACGGCCAGGTAATGGGTATAGTTTTGAGGGCAGTGGGCGGCATGTGGCTCTGATTAGCAAAGAGCTGACAACCAACGCATTTCTGGACTAAGTCCTGGGCATCTGCCCGGGCCGCCGGCCAATAAAATCCTGTTCGGAATTCCTTTCCTACAAGGGCCCGGGCTGCTGCGTGGTGTCCGTCTAGTCCGGCATGAATTTCAGCCAGGAGGTTTCGCCCTTCGTCTTCGGAGATACACCTTTGAAGGACTCCGGTTGTACTTTTCTTATAAAGTTCTCCCTCATGGACCTTGTAGGCTTTCGATCGCCGGACTATGCAGCGGGCCTCGTTTTGGTCTTCGGGAAGTTCCTGCCTAAGCAAGTAGGCTAGGAGAGGTTCTGTCCACGGGGCGATTACTACCATTATAACGTGGGCTGAAGGTGTTATGTCATCGGCTGAATCGCCGATTGGCGCGGTTTTTTCCGGTTTGTCACTTCCGGACTCCTCTTCCCATAGTACGGATGGCTTGAAGAGCCATTCCAGGAAGATATTTGGAGGGACAGCATCACGTTTCACACCGATGCGTGCCAGCACGTCGGCCGCTTGGTTATTATCTCGGGCTATGTGATGGAATTCGAGTCCTTCAAACCGAGCTGACATTTTTAGGACAGCGTTGCGATATGCTGCCATTTTCGGATCCTTGGCGTCAAAGTCTCCGTTTATTTGGGATATTGCAAGGTTTGAATCCCCGCGCACCTCTAGGCGTTGAATGCCCTTGGAGACTGCCATCCGGAGACCGTGTAACAGGGCCTCGTATTCGGCTGCGTTGTTGGAGTCCGTGTACATTATTTGAAGTACATACTGGACTGTGTCTCCGGTTGGGGACGTCAATACGACGCCAGCCCCCAGTCCGGCCAACATTTTGGAGCCGTCGAAATGCATAGTCTAGTTGGAGTATGCGTTGTACTCTTTAGGGAGTTCGGCTTCGGTCCATTCGGCGACAAAGTCAGCCAAAACTTGTGACTTTATAGCTCGCCGAGGTTTGTAAGTTATATCGAATGGTAAGAGCTCAATGGCCCATTTTGCAATCCTGCCCATTGCGTCGCGGTTATTGATAATGTCGTTGAGTGGTACTTCAGAGGCCACTGCTATCGAACACTCTTGAAAGTAGTGCCGGAGCTTCCGGGACGCCATGAACACCGCATATGCTATCTTCTGATAGTGCGGGTAACGGGATTTGCAGGGGGTTAACACAGAGGATACATAATACACTAGTTTTTGAAGAGGGAATTTGTGCCCTTCTGTCTCTCGTTCGACGACGAGTACCGCGCTTACAACTTGATGTGTTGCCGTGATGTATAACAACATTGGTTCGCCCAGATTGGGCGCGGCCAGGACCGGATTGGTTGCCAATATGGCCTTTATTTCTTCGAGTCCGGCAGTGGCAGCGTCCGTCCACTCGAAGTGTTCGGTGTGCCTGAGGAGGCGATAAAGGGGCAACGCCTTTTCTCCTAGACGGGGATAAAGCGGCTTAGAGCTGCCATGCATCCTGTTAATTTTTGTATTTGTTTGAGGTCTTTTGGAATGTCCAACTGTGACAGAGCTCGGATTTTAGCCGGGATTGCTTCGATTCCTCTACCGGACACGATGAAGCCCAGCAGCTTTCCGGCTGGTACGCCGAAAACGCATTTTTCCGGATGTCGTATGCTCTGAGGTTGTCGAACGTGAGCCTCAAATCGGCTACTAGAGTTTCGACATGTTTTGTTTTGACGACTACGTCGTCTACGTACTCCTCGACTATTTTGCCGATCTGGGTAGCCAGACATGTTTGAATCATGCGCTGATATGTTGCGCCGGTGTTTTTAAGTCCGAAAGGCATCGTGTTGAAGCAGAATGGTCCATAAGGGGTGATGAATGCCGTGGCGGCTTGGTCTGCTTCTGCCATCTTGATTTGATGGTAGCCAGAGTATGCGTCGAGGAAACACAATGAATCGTGCCCTGCGGTAGCATCGATAATTTGGTCGATGCGGGGGAGAGGGAAGGGATCCTTTGGGCAGGCCTTATTGAGGTCTTTGAAATCGACACAAAGGCGCCATGATTTGTCCTTCTTTGGTACCATTACCAGATTTGCTAGCCAATCCGGATGTTTGATATCTCTAATGAATCCGGCTTCCAATAGTTTGGCTAGCTCTTCTCCCATTGCCTGTCTTTTGGGTTTGGAAAATCGTCGAAGAGCCTGTTTGACTGGCTTGAATCCTTTTTAGGATGTTTAGGCTGTGTTCTGCCAATCTGCGTGGGATTCCAGGCATATCCGAAGGATGCCAGGCGAAAATGTCCCAGTTTTCCCGAAGGAATTCGCGCAGTGCGGCGTCTACTTCAGGGTTCAATTGTGCCCCAATGGAGGCCGTCTTTGTTGGGTCCATTGGGTGGACCTGGAATTTTGTTATTTCGTCTGCTGGTTTGAAGGAGGTGGACTTGGATCGTTTATCGAGTATCACATCATCCCTGTTCACCGTGGAGCGCAGAGCGGTGAGTTCTTCTGCCGCTAAGGCTTCGGATAGTGCCTCGAGGGCTAGTGCGGCTGTCTTGTTTTCGGTGCGGAGTGCTATGTCCGGATCACTAACGAGAGTGATTATTCCACTGGGCCCAGGCATTTTGAGCTTCATGTACCCGTAGTGAGGTACTGCTTGAAAAATTGTGAATGCCTCTCGTCCTAATATGGCGTGATATCCGCTGCTGGCCACTTGGAACGTGACTTCTTCGGATCTGTAATTGTCCGGCGAGCCGAACACCACATTGAGTGTGATTTTTCCGGTGCAGCGCACTTCCTGGCTAGGGATTATTCCTCTAAAGGTTGTGCTGCTTCGCTCAATACGGCTCCAATCGATTTCCATTTTTCGCAGAGTTTCCTCGTAAATGAGGTTTAGTCCGCTGCCGCCATCCATGAGGACTTTTGTCAGTCGAAAGCCGTCCACTATGGGACTAAGTACCAGTGCAGCTGGCGCTCTGGCTGTTCAGAATTTAGGCTCGTCGCTGGCGTTAAAGGTAATAGCTGTGTCGCTCCATGGATTTGCTGTTGCTACTTGTTAGACTTCGGCGAGTCCGCGGATTGTTCGCTTTCGCATATTGTTTGATGTGAAGGTCTCGAAGACTGTTGATACCGTACTGGTGTTGTTGGAGTGGTTTTCCGGGGCTAGAAGCTCCTCGCCACTTTTGGCCACCTGCCGTAATATCCAACATGCTCAAAGGCTATGTGTTGGGACGGCTCCCTCTGTACTATGAAGCTTACAGGGTCCATTGAGCCATCCCTCCAGTACGGTTACGTGCCCCTTATTGGGTTTTTGCTTTTTCTTTTTTGCATATGGGGCATGCATATGGGGTGCCCTTTGTTGTGGACTGGGGCTGGGGCCGGATTATCCCAAAATTGATTTTCGGTTTTCCGGAAACTCTCCATCGCACAGTATTTTCGTACTATGGACGCCAGATCGGCGAAACTTGTGATTTTGTGACGATCGATGGCGTTCAATATTCCCTTGTCCGTGCAATTATTGCAGAAGATTGAGATTGCGTTTTCCTCTCGGCAGTCCTTTATCCTGTCCATAACCAGGAGGAATCTGGCCCAGTAATGGTGTACTGTTTCAGCGGGCTCTTGCCGTATTAGAGATAGATCGCATATGTCTGGGCGGGTGGGTGGACTAAAGTCCGGATCCCTGCCCATCTTGGGGCTCAAAGGCCGAGGAGTTTCCGAATTTGGAAGCTTGGTTTGCTGGACACGGTCCAGCGAGTCCGGAGCGATGCATGTTTTTAAGTTCAATGCTTGATCGAAATCCGTCCCTCCACGGAAATCCGGCATGGAGGGTTCGGGAATCCGGACATTTATTGTTTTCAATACAGGCGAAAAGTTGCCGTATTGCTCCTCTACCACTGCGGCGTGGTGGGTGGCCTGGGGAGAGTTAATCTCTCTCAGATCAGTTTTAAGCCCAATCTGGTTGTAGTCCGTAGCGACTCCCAGGGCGGCGATGCGATCCAAGAGCTCGTTAACAGACGAGAGCTCGATTGGATCCAACCGTTCGGCAGCTTTCGGGCTGACGCGAAGATTGCTTCTGACGACTTGAGAAGCCATTGTCGAAGCGGCGGCCGAATAGGCGGTCATAAGAAAACCACCTAGCCGGATAGTTTGGCCGGCGGCCGAGGCCCCTTCGGCGAAAACACCGTCTTTGAAGACGGGTGGAGGCATCCGCCCTATCGGTGACGACACAGAGGAACTCTCAATGAAAGCACCAATCTCGGTATCAAAACCGGCGGATCTCGGGTAGGGGGTCCCGAACTGTGCGTCTAGGCGGATGGTAACAGGAGACGAGGGACACGATGTTTTTACCCAGGTTCAGGCCCTCTCGATGGAGGTAAAACCCTACGTCCTGCTTGATTAATATTGATGATATGGGTAGTACAAGAGTGGATCTACCACGAGATCAAGGAGGCTAAACCCTAAAGCTAGCCTATGGTATGATTGTTGTAATGTATGTTGTGTCCTACGGACTAAAGCCCTCCGGTTTATATAGACACCGGAGGAGGCTAGGGTTACACAGAGTCGGTTACAATGGTAGCAGATCTACATATCCGTACCGCCAAGCTTGCCTTCCACGCCAAGGAAAGTCCCATCCGGACACGGGACGGAGTCTTCAATCTTGTATCTTCGTAGTCTTGGAGTCCGGCTGTCCGGACACCCCCTAGTTCAGGACTCCCTCAAAGGGGCCCCCCCCCTCCCTAGTACAATTCGGACTAGTCCAAGGGGAGGGGTGCGGCCACCCTTTTGGCCCTTTCTCTCCTTTCCCGTATGGCCCATTAAGGCCCAATACGAATTCCCGTAACTCTCCGGCACTCCGAAAAATACCCGAATCACTCAGAACCTTTCCGAACTCCGAATATAGTCGTCCAATATATCGATCTTTACGTCTCGACCATTTCGAGACTCCTCGTCATGTCCCCGATCTCATCTGGGACTCCGAACTCCTTTGGTACATCAAAACTCATAAACTCATAATATAACTGTCATCGAAACCTTAAGCGTCCGGACCCTACGGGTTCGACAACTATGTAGACATGACCTAGAACTATTATCGGTCAATAACCAATAGCGGAACCTGGATGCCCATATTGGCTCCTACATATTCTATGAAGATCTTTATCGGTCAAACCGCATAACAACATACGTTGTTCCCTTTGTCATCGGTATGTTACTTGCCCGAGATTCGATCGTCGGTATCCAATACCTAGTTCAATCTCGTTACCGGCAAGTCTATTTACTCGTTACGTAATGCATCATTCCGTAACTAACTCATTAGCTACATTTCTTGCAAGGCTTATAGTGATGTGCATTACCGAGAGGGCCCAGAGATACCTCTCCGACAATCGGAGTGACAAAACCTAATATCGAAATACGCCAACCCAATATGTACCTTTGGAGACACCTGTAGTACTCCTTTATAATCACCCAGTTATGTTGTGAGGTTTGGTAGCACCCAAAGTGTTCCTCCGGTAAACGGGAGTTGCATAATCTCATAGTTACAGGAACATGTATAAGTTATGAAGAAAGCAATAGCAACATACGAAACGATCAAGTGCTAGGCTAACGGAATGGATCATGTCAATCACATCATTCTCCTAATGATGTGATCTCGTTAATCAAATGACAACACATGTCTATGGCTAGGAAACATAACCATCTTTGATTAATGAGCTAGTCAAGTAGAGGCATACTAGTGACACTATGTTTGTCTATGTATTCACACATGTATTACGTTTCCGGTTAATACAATTCTAGCATGAATAATAAACATTTATCATGAAATAAGGAAATAAATAATAACTTTATTATTGCCTCTAGGGCATATTTCCTTCATCTAGAGTATTAAGTTCATAAAGAACAGAGTAACACATTAAGCAAGATGACATGATGTAGAGGGATAAACTCAAGCAATATGATACAAACCCCATCTTTTTATCCTCGATGGTAACAATACAATAAGTGCCTTGCAACCCTTTCTGTCACTGGGTAAGGACACCGCAAGATTGAACCCAAAGCTAAGCACTTCTCCCATGGCAAGAAAGATCAATCTAGTAGGCCAAACCAAACTGATAATTCGAAGAGACTTGCAAAGATAACTCAATCATACATAAAAGAAATAAGAGAAGATTCAAATATTATTCGTAGATAAACTTGATCACAAACCCACAATTCATCGGATCTCGACAAACACACCGCAAAAAGAGTTTACATCGAATAAATCTCCCCAAGAGAGGGGGAGAACATTGTATTGAGATCCAAAAAGAGAGAAGAAGCCATCTAGCTAATAACTATGGACCCGTTGGTCTGTGGTAAACTACTCACAACTCATCGGATGGGCTATGGTGTTGATGTAGAAGCCCTCCATGGTCGATTCCCCCTCCGGCAGAACAACGGCCAAGGCTCCAAGATGGGATCTCGCGGATACAGAAGGTTACGGTGGTGGAAATTGTGTTTTGTCTGCCCCCTGGATGTTTTTGGGGTTCGTAGGCTTATATAGGAGGAAGAAGTATGTCGGTGGACGCCCGAGGGGCCCACAAGACAGGGGGCGCGCCCTATAGGGGGCGCCCTCCTATCTCGTGGGAGCCTCGGCTGCTTCTTGACTTGCACTCCAAGTCCTCTGGATCACATTAATTCCAAAAATCAAGCTCCCAAAGGTTTCATTCCGTTTGGACTCCTTTTGATATTCCTTTTCTTTGAAATACTGAAATAGGCAAAAAAAACAGCAATACGGGTTGGGCCTCCGGTTAGTAGGTTAGTCCCAAAAATGATATAAATGTGTAAAATAAAGCCCATAAACATCCAAAAGGGGTAATATAATAGCATGGAACAATCAAAAATTATAGATACATTGCAGACGTATCTGCACCTCCCAGTGCCAGCCCGACGGAGCCCAGCCCCGGACATGGGTCAGTCGGACGTCGTCGCGAACGGGTCGACAGCGAGGATGCGGGCCGGGCATATCGTCGAGAACAAATACTATATGCCCGCAAAAAGTAACATTTTTTAAATGATTGGATTGTGATAACTAAAATTTTATATGCAAATTCTAACAATTTGACATTAATCTAATTCATCTAACTAAAAGTAATTCTAAAATTTCTAACATTTCTATATATATAACTAACATTTCTATAATATGTCTATAACTAAAAAATAAAAAAATTGCTAACATTTCTATAAATATTTGTATAACTAAAAAACTGAAAAAAATTTATAACATTTCTATAAGATTTCTAATATTTCTATAACTACAAAACAGAAAAATTTCTAAAACTAAAATTTATAACTAAAAAGCTAGTGTGTGTGTGTGTGTGGACATGGCGGTCGGGGCAGGAGCTCACCGGCGGGGGCGGCGACGGGGACGGGGACGGGCCGGGCGGGGACAACGGGACGAAGGGACGGGGCAGCGACGACGGGGCGGGGCGCGGCGACGGGGACGGGGACGGCCGGGGTGGCGACGGCGATGGGGGCGGCGACGAGGGACGGGGACGGCCGGGGCGGCGACGGCGACGGGGACGGCGACGGGGGCGGCGACTAGGGGCGGCGGCGATGGGGCAGAGGAGAAAGAAGCGGGGAGAGATGAGAAATGAATTTTTTGAAGTGCTTTCTTATATAGAACACCCCTTTAGTACCGGTTGGAGCCACCAACCGGCACTAAAGGTCTGTTTTGGCCAGGCCAAGCGGCGGGAAGCGCCCCCCCCCCCTTTAGTACCGGGTGGTGGCACCAACCGGTACTAAAGAACCCCTCTTTAGTACCGGTTGGAGCCACGACCCGGTACTAAAGGTGGTGCGCTGGCGCAGTTGCGGTGCGGCAAGTTTAGCCCCGCCTCGCTAGCCGAGGGGCGTCCGCACTGGTTTATAAGCCCCAGTACGGTAGCTCTCTCGAGCTCCTCTCCAAAGCAGGCCTACTGGGCCTACCTGTTCTCTGCTGTCCTATGGGCCTACTGGGCCTTTACGGGCCTGCATCCTGGCCAAACAACACATTGTGTTTCTAGTCGTATGCAGGTCGCTCTGGCCCAGTAGGCGGGCTTTTTTATTTTCTTTTTTTTTGCTTTATTTATTTTTGTTTTATTAATTTTTGAGTTGTTTTTTTGCTGTATTTAGAGTTTCTTTGTGAATATTTTTGCTTTAGGTACAAAAAATTACAAACTTTCTGTTAGTGTCGGTAGTTTTCAAATTTGAATAGTTTAAATTTTGAATTATTTGAAATTTGTGTGAATCACTAGTTTGTGAATAACTTAACTTTGAAAATAGATTTTTCAGTGATTCTTTTTTCTTATGTTTAATATTAGTGTGTTTTATCATTATATTCAATTTGGTAATGCTTAGGTTATTTAAGAAATGAAATGCCTTTGTAACAGATGAGTTTTCGTCTGAAACCCTGATACTTCGAAAAAGATTGTCCATTTTGTACACGAAGTGCATCCAGTTTTTGTCGTAACCCTGTCTACTTTTTTGCACATGCTATGTGGGTGACATTATGATACCATGCCAATTTTCAACCTTTTCTGAGTTCATTTGAAATGCTTTTCAATTTCAGGGTCATTTAGCTGAAAAAATCAGTAAATGCATGAAATAATTTGTTAGCACATAAAATTTCTTCGCGTTTCAAATGCCAAAACACATAACTACCCTAACTATTACAGAGATTCCCTCCTGGGTGTGAAACACAGAAGAAAGTGATGATAGTGAAGCCGATCACATCCCAGATCTTTGGGTGTGAAACTTTTTCTTCGCGTGTGTCCCTTTGCACCGTAGCCATGGAAAATCTTCATCATTTAACTGGATGCTCGGGTCAATATTCACTATGAATGGAGCAATTTCATCAAACTTTTCATAATCTTCTGACATGTCTGTCTTGTCATACACTCCCACGATGTTTCTTTTCCCTGAAAGAACTATGTGGCGCTTTGGCTCGTCGTATGATCCATTCGCTTCCTTATCTTTTCTTTTTATCTGCCTTGTAGACATGTCTTTCACATAAAAAAACCGGCACCACATCATTGGCTAGGACGAATGGTTCGTCTACATACGCAAGATTGTTGTGATCCACTGTTGTCATTCCGTACTGCGGGTCTTCCGTTACCCCGCCTCGTGTCATATTGACCCATTTGCACTGAAACAAAGGGACACCTCCATAGTCAAGTTCCCATATGTCCTCTATGTAACCATAATATGTTTCCTTTCCCGTGGTGGTTGTTGCATCAAAGTGGACACCACTGTTTTCGTTGGTGCTCTTCTTATCTTGGGCGATCGTGTAAAATGTATTCCCGTTTATCTCGTACCCTTTGAAAGTCATTATATTCGAAGATGGTAACTAGGACAACGAGTACAGGTCATCTTCAATATTGCCATCATGCACGGCACGTTTCTGCCACCAACCGGCGAAAGTCCTCGTTTGTTCACATGTAATCCAGTTGTCAGACTGCTCCGGGTGTTTGGAGTGCAAAAAATTCTTGTGTTCCTCCATATACGGAGCCACCAAGGCGGAATTCTGTAGAACTGTCTAGTGTGCTTCAGTGAGAGAAAGCCCGTCCATACATATTATTTGATCCCCTCCTGGCGTGCCTTTTCCATCCAGTCCGCCCTTATGCCGCGATTCAGGAACACCAATCGGCTTAAGGTCAGGAATAAAGTCAATACAAAACTCAATGACCTCCTCATTTTCATGGCCCTTCGAGATGCTTCCTTCTGGCCTAGCACGGTTATGAACATATTTCTTCAAGACTCCCATGAACCTCTCAAAGGGGAACATATTGTGTAGAAATACAGGACCCAAAACGTTAATCTCTTCGCAAAGGTGAAATAGGACGTGCGTCATGATGTTGAAGAAGGATGGTGGGAACACCAAGTCGAAACTGACAAGACATTGTACCAAATCATTATGTAACCTTGGTATGATTTCAGAATCGATTACCTTCTGAGAGATTGCATTGAGGAATGCACATAGCTTCACATTGGCTAATCAAACGTTTTTCGGTAGAAGCCCCCTCAATGCAACCTGAAGCAGTTGCGTCATAATCACGTGGCAGTCATGAGACTTTAGGTTCTAGAACCTTTTCTCTGCCATATTTATTATTCCCTTTATATTCGACGAGAAGTCAGACGATACCTTCATACTGAGCAGCCATTCAAAGAAGATTTCCTTCTCTTCTTTGGTAAGAGCATAGCTGGCCTGACCCTGATGTATGCCGTCTTTTCCGTGCATACATTGCTGGTCCTCCCGTGCCTCTGGTGTATCTTTTGTCTTCCCATACACGCCCAAGAAGCCAAGCAGGGTCACGCAAAGATTCTTCGTCACGTGCATCACGTCGACTGCGGAGCGGACCTCTAGGTCTTTCCAATATGGCAGGTCCCAAAATATAGATTTCTTCTTCCACATGGGTGCGCTTCTGTCAGCGTCCTTCAGAACAGGTTGTCCGCCAGGACCCTTTCCAAAGATTACCTTCAAATCCTTGACCATATCATGTACATCAGCACCAGTACGGTGGTGAGGCTTCGTCCGCTGATCCGCCTCACCTTTGAAATGCTTGCCTTTATTTCTTACGGGATGCCTGCTCGGAAGAAATCGATGATGTCCCAGGTACACATTCTTCCTACAACTATCCAAATATATACTATCGCTATCATCCAAACAGTGCGTGCATCCGCGGTATCCCTTGTTTGCCTGTCCTAAAAGGTTACTGAGAGCAGGACAATCATTGATGGTCATGAACAACAATGCCTTTAGGTCAAATTCTTCCTGTTCGTGCTTATCCCACGCACGTACACCTGTTCCATTCCACAGCTGTAATAGTTCTTCAACTAATGGCCTTAGGTACACATCAATGTTGTTGCCGGGTTGCTTAGGGCCTTGGATGAGCACTGGCATCATAATGAACTTCCGCTTCATGCACAACCAAGGAGGAAGGTTATACAAACATAGAGTCACAGGCCAGGTGCTATGGTTGCTGCTCTGCTCCCCAAAAGGATTAATGCCATCTGTGCTTAGAACAAACCATACGTTCCTTGGGTCACCTGCAAACTCCTCCTAGTACTTTCTCTTGATTTTTCTCCACTGCAACCCGTCAGCGGGTACTCTCAACTTTCCGTCTTTCTTACGGTCTTTTCCGTGCCACCGCATCGCTTTTGCATGCTCTTTATTTTGGAACAAATGTTTCAACCATGGTATTATAGGAGCATACCACATCACCTTGGCAGGAATCTTCTTCCTGGGGCGCTCGCCCTCGACATCACCAGGGTCATCACGACTGATCTTATAACGCAATGCACCGTATACTGGGCAAGCGTTCAAATCCTCGTACTCACCATGGTAGAGGATGCAGTCATTAGGGCATGCATGTATCTTCTGCACCTCTAATCCTAGAGGGCAGACAACCTTCTTTGCTTCATACGTACTCTCGGGAAATTCGTTGTCCATTGGAATCATATTATTTATCATTACCAGCAACTTTCCAAATCCCTTGTCAGATACACCATTCTCTGCCTTCCATTGCAGCAATTCCAGTATGGTGCCCAACTTTTTTTCTTCCGCTTCGCAATTTGGGTACAACAATTTCTTGTGATCCTCTAACATGCGCTGCAACTTCTTCTTCTCCCAATCACTTGTGCAGTTTCTCTTTGCATCAGCAATGGCCCGACCTAGATCATCAGTGGGCTCATCTGATGCCTCTTCTTCAGCTTCTTCCCGCATTGCCAGCTCAGCTTCTTCCCCCATTGTTGTATCATCGTATTTAGGGAACCCATGGCCAGGATAGTTGTCGTCGTCCTCTTCTTCTTCATTGTCTTCCATCATAACCCCTCTTTCTCCATGCTTGGTCCAAACATTATAGTGGGGCATGAAACCGGACTCAAATAAGTGGACGTGAATGGTTCTTGACGTAGAGTAATTGTGACCATTCTTACAGCCAGCACATGGACAAGGCATAAAACCATCCGCCTGCTTGTTTGCCTCAGCGGCAAGCAGAAAAGTATGCACGCCATTAATGAACTCGGGAGAGCATCAGTCATCATACATCCATTGTCGGCTCATATTCATTACACAACACCGAATAGACCAAATTAATACAAGTTCATACATAAAGTTCATGCATAAAGTTCATATACAACACTTAATTAAATGCAACATACAAATAACTCTCTAGCCAAAGAATTTAAATGCAACAACAAATGCAATCAAGATCGCAACTAAGGTAACAATTGATCCAACAACATAATGATACCAAGCCACACTATCAATGGCATATTTTCTAATCTTTCTAATCTTCAAGCACATTTTCTCCATCTTGATCTTGTGATCATCGACGACATCGGCAACATGCAACTCCAATTCCATCTTCTCCCCCTCAATTCTTTTCAATTTTTCTTTCAAATACTCATTTTCCCTTTCAACTAAATTTAACCTCTCGACAATAGGGTCGGTTGGAATTTCCGGTTCACATACCTCCTAGATAAAAATATCTATGTCAACTTGATGGGCATAATTTGTCATAAACACGAAATGCAACAACTAGTTTTAAAAGAGAATATACCACATCCGAATCATAACAAGGACGAGGGCCGATGGGGACGGATATCAAAACCATGGCACTATGTATAACAAACAACGTACGGGTAAGATAATTATACGAGTAACTATATATCGAAATCACACAAACATCAATTTGGTAATGTAGAACATTCATGAACAAGAGCCTCACCCCAAGGTGGTGCCGGCGAGGGGACGGTGCGGGCGATCGACGGTGGTTACAACGGAGATTTAGAAGGCACTAAGTAAACCACACCTACATATGCAAACTAAGTGTTATTTTGACCTCAAATTGCATAGAAATCAAATACTAGCACATATAATTCCTCCCAAATTACTAAACTCACAAATTAATCGCTATACAAAGCATTGCAAGAACTAATCTAGCAATGAGAGATGAAAGGACAAAGTTGCTAACCTTTGTGATCATTTGACTGGATGGGGGCCTTCAAATCTTGACAAATTTTGGGAAAAATGTGTGATGAGCTTGAGGAAGAGAGGGGAAGAACAGAGGAGGAGAGGGGAAGGGAAGAACAGAGCGAGCTCGGGTGGACGAAGGGTTTATGTGTGACGACATTTAGTACCGGTTCATGCCACGAACAGGTACTAAAGGTGTCGGAGGGGAAATAGCCTGACAATATCCTGCCACCACTCTCTTTAGTACCGGCTCGTGGCACGAACCGGTGCTAATGAGAGCGGCCAGCTAGTCGTTGGAACCGGCACTAATGGACACATTAGTGCCGGCTCAAAATCAAACCGACACTAATGTGTTTCACATTTTAACCTTTTTCTACTAGTGATTACTCTGTTCTTTTGAACTTAATACTTTAGATGCATGCTGGATAGCGGTCGATGTGTGGAGTAATAGTAGTAGATGCAGGCAGGAGTCGGTCTACTTGTCACGGACGTGATGCCTATATACATGATCATGCCTAGATAATCTCATAATTATTCGCTTTTCTATCAATTGCTCGACGGTAATTCGTTCACCCACCGTAATACTTATGCTATCTTGAGGGAAGCAACTAGTGAAACCTATGGCCCTCGGGTCTATCTTTTATCATATAGGCTTTCAATCTACTTTTATTTGCATCTTTACTTTTCCAATCTATATTATAAAATACCAAAAATATATTTATGTTATCATATTATCTCTATCAGATCTCACTTTCGCAAGTGGCCGTGAAGGGATTGATAACCCATTTATTGCATTGGTTGCGAGTTCTTGTTTGTTTGTGTAGGTGCGTGGGACTTTTGAGGAGCCTCCTACTGGATTGATACCTTGGTTCTCAAAAACTGAGGGAAATACTTACGCTACTATTGCTGCATGACCCTTTCCTCTTCAAGGAAAAATAACGCAAGATCAAGACGTAGCAAGTAGGATTTCTGGCGCCGTTGCCGGGGAGGTCTTCGCTCAAGTGAAGACATACCAAGTACCCATCACAAACTCATCTCCCTCACATTTACATTATTTTCCATTTGCCTCTCGTTTTCCTCTCCCCCACTTCACCCTTGTCGTTTTATTCGCCCTCTCTTTCCCAATCTCCTCTCTCTTTTGCTTGCCTTTTGTGCGCATGTTGCTATGGCTAGTCCTTCTATTATCATTAATACTCCTGATCATGAAGTTCTTAATTTTAAACAAAGGAAGGGAGAAAATTTAAAGGATGCTTGGCATAGAATTTGCAATGTTCAAAATAGATCTACTACGAAGCAATCCCTTCTTCTTCGCAATTTTTATGTAGGCATTACTCCTTGGAATAGATATATTCTTGATACCATTACCGGAGGGAACTTCTTGGGTAGCCACACTTTTGATGCTTATAATTCCATGTTAGATTTGTTTGGTCCACCCCCTCTTTTGGTTAATGGAACTATCTTAACTTTGGAACATGTGATGCAAAGGCTTGAAATTATTGAAAATAAAGTTGCCACTGTTGAGTTAATTGAAAATTTGGATAAAAAGATCAACAATCGAATTACCCAATATGGATCTAGGGTTGGAGTTACTTTGAATTTTTTAAAGAAAAAGAACCTATAGTTAATGAAAGAATAGATCTTGATTCTACAAGAATTGGTAAACTACAGGACATTATCACCAATGTAGGGTCTGCCTTTTCATCTGTGAAAAATACCCCAACACCTCCTACTAAAATTGCCAATGTCATGTATGTTCCTAAAAATAAGGGTGAATCTTCTAGTAAAGGAAGTGCTGATCTCAAATCAATTAGTGTTCACCCCAATTTTCTTTCCATCATTAAGGAACCTTTTGCTACAAATGAATTTCTTAATTTCATACCTAGAAAACTTTATGATGAGTGGGAACCTACTATAAAGATTAAAATTAAAGATCATGAGTGTTATGCTTTATGTGATTTGAGTGCTAGTGTTTCCACAATTCTGAAAACTTTATGTGATATTCTAGGTTTCCATGATCTTGATGATTGCTCTTTAAATTTGCACCTTGCGGATTCCACCATTAAAAAGCCAATGGGAAGGATGAATGATGTTCTTATTCTTACAAATAGGAACTTGGTGCCCGTAGATTTTATCGTTCTTGATATATATTGCAATCTTTCTTGCCCTATTATTCTTGGTAGACCTTTCCTTAGAACGATTGGTGCGATTATTGATATGAAGGAAGGGAATATTAGATTCCAATTTCGATTAAGGAAAGGAATGGAGCACTTTCCAAGAAAGAAAATCAAATTACCTTATGAATCTATCATGTGAGCTACTTATGAATTGAGTGCCAAAGATGGCACTACTTAGATCTATCCTCGCTTTTATGCCTAGCTAGGGGCGTTAAACGATAGCGCTAGTTGGGAGGGAACCCAATTTTATTTGTGTTTTTTGCTTTTTCTTCTATTTAGTAATAAATTTTGCATCTACCTTATGTTTATATGTGTTTTTTATGTTTTAATTAGTGTATGTGCCAAGTAGAACCTATAGGATAACCTATGGTGATAGTTAATTTGATTCTGCTGAAAAACAGAAACTTTGCACGCACGAAAATAATTTTAGTAATTCACAGAAATGTGCTTTTGCATTGATTCTTTTTTATTATATCAATAGACAAATTGCCCAGGACTTCCTATTTTGGTAGGAGTTTTAGAGTTCCAGAAGTATTCGATAGTTACAGATTGCTTCAGACTGTTCTGATTTTGACAGATTCTGTTTTCGTGTGTTGTTTGCTTATTTTGATGCATCTATGGCTAGTATGTAAGGGTATGAATCAAAGAGAACTTGAAATACAGTAGGTTTAACACCAATATAAATAAGGAATGAGTTCATTGCAGTACCTTATGTGGTGGTTTTTCTTTCTTTCACTAACTGAGCTTATGAGATTTCCTGTTGAGTTTTGTGTTGTGAAGTTTTCAAGTTTTGGGTAAAGATTTGATGGACTATGGAATAAGGAGTGGCAATAGCCTAAGCTTGGGGATGCCCAAGGCACCCCAAGATATTCAAGAATAGCCAAAATCCTAAGCTTGGGGATGCCCCCTTAAGGCATCCCCTCTTTCGTCTTCGTTTATCGGTAACTTTACTTGGAGCTATATCTTTATTCGCCACATGATATGTGTTTTGCTTGGAGCGTCTTGTATGATTTTATTATTTGCTTTTTAGTTTTCCAAAATCATACTTGATGTACACACCTTTTGGGAGAAGCCCACTTGAATTAGAATTTATTAGACTATGCTATGTGCTTCACTTATATCTTTTGAGCTAGATAGTTTTTGCTCTAGTGCTTCACTTATATCTTTTAGGGCACGGCGGTGGCTTTAATTTTGAAGAAATCGTTGATCTCTCATGCTTCACTTATAATATTTTGAGAGTCTCTTAGAACAGCATGGTTTTTACTATGCTTATAAAATTGGTTCTAGAATGATGAGCATCCAAGTTGGGTATAATAAAAACTATCATAGGAAGTGAATTGGATGCTATGATCAATTTGATACTTGATAATTGTTTTGAGATATAGAGGTGGTAATATTAAAGTCATGCTAGTTGGGTGATTATGAATTTAAATAATGCTTGTGCTAAAGTTTGTGATTCCCGTAGCATGCACGTATGGTGAACCGCTTTGTGATGAAGTTGGAGCACAATTTTATTTATTGATTGTCTTCCTTATGAGTGGCGGTCGGGGACGAGCGATGGTCTTTCCCTACCAATCTATCCCCCTAGGAGCATGCGCGTCGTACTTTGTTTCCAATGTCTTGTAGATTTTTGCAATAAGCACATGAGTTCTTTATGACTAATGCTGAGTCCATGGATTATACGCACTCTCACCCTTCCACCATTGCTAGCCTCTCTTGTGCCGCGCAACTTTCGCCGGTACCATACACCCACCATATACCTTCCTCAAAACAGCCACCATACCTACCTATTATGGCATTTCCATAGCCATTCCGAGATATATTGCCATGCAACTTTCCACCATTCCGTTTATATGACATGCATCATTATTGTCATATTGCTCTTTGCATGATCATGTAGTTGACATCGTATTTGTGGGAAGGCCACCTTCATAATTTTCATACATGCCACTCTTGATTCATTGCATATCCCGGTACACCGTCGGAGGCATTCATATAGAGTCATATCTTGTTCTAGTATTGAGTTGTAATCTTGAGTTGTAAGTAAATAAAAGTGTGATGATCTTCATTATTAGAGCATTGTCCCAGTCAGGAAAGGATGATGGAGACTATGATTCCCCCACAAGTCGGGATGAGACTTCGGACTCTGAAAAAAATAGAAAGGCCAAATAAAAAATGAGAGAAAAAGAGAGACGGGACAATGCTACTATCCTTTTTACCACACTTGTGCTTCAAAGTACCACCATGATCTTCATGATAGAGAGTCTCCTATGTTGTCACTTTCATTTACTAGTGGGAATTTTCATTATAGAACTTGGCTTGTATATTCCAATGATGGGCTTCCTCAAAATGCCCCAGGTCTTCGTGAGCAAGCGAGTTGGATGCACACCCACTTCATTTCTTTTGTTGAGCTTTCATACATTTATAGTTCTAGTGCATCCGTTGCATGGAAATCCCTACTCACTCACATTGATATCTTCTCCACAACAACCACTCTATTCCACATATAGTGCTATGTCCATGGCTCACGCTCATGTGTTGCGTGAAAGTTGAAAAAGTTTGAGATTACTAAAGTATGAAACAATTCCTTGGCTTGTCATCGGGGTTGTGCATGATTAAATACTTTATGTGATAAAGATAGAGCAACAGCCAGACTATATGATTTTGTAGGGATAACTTTCTTTGGCCATGTTATTTTGAGAAGACATGATTACTTGATTAAGTATGCTTCAAGTATTATTATTTCTTATGTCAATATGAACTTTTATTTTGAATCATTTGGATCTGAACATTCATGCCACAATAAATAAAATTACATTGAGAATTATGCTAGGTAGCATTCCACATCAAAAATTCGGTTTTTATGATTTACCTACTCGAGGACGAGCAGGAATTAAGCTTGGGGATGCTTGATACGTCTCCAACGCATCTATAATTTTTGATTGTTCCATGCTATTATATTACCTGTTTTGGATGTTTATGGGCTTTACTTTACACTTTTATATCATTTTTGGGACTAACCTACTAACCGGAGGCCCAGCCCGTATTGCTGTTTTTTTGCCTATTTCAGTATTTCCAAGAAAAGGAATATCAAACGGAGTCCAAACGGAATGAAACCTTCGGGAGCATGATTTTTGGAACGAACATGATCTAGAGGACTTGGAATGCAAGTCAAGAAGCAATCGAGGAAGCCACGAGGGTGGAGGGCGCCCCCCTACTGGGCGCGCCCTATCTCGTGGGCCCCTCGGGCGTCCACCGACCAACTTATTCCTCCTATATATACCCACGTACCCCGAGAACATCAGAACAGACCACAAAAACCTAATTCCATCACCGCAACCTTCTGTATCCGCGAGATCCCATCTTGGAGCCTTCGCCGGCACTCCGCTGGAGGGGGAATCAATCACGGAGGGCCTCTACATCATCTCCAAGGCCTCTCCGATGAATTGTGAGTAGTTTACCACAGACCTTCGGGCCCATAGTTATTAGCTAGATGGCTTCTTCTCTCTCTTTGGATCTCAATACCATGTTCTCCTTGATCTTCTTGGAGATCTATTCGATGTAACTCTTTTTGGGGTGTGTTTGTTGAGATCCGATGAATTGTGGGTTTATGATCAAGTTTATCTATGAGAAATATTTGAATCTCCTATGAATTCTTTTATGTGTGATTAAGTTATCTTTGCAAGTCTCTTCGAATTATCAGTTTGGTTTGACCTACTAGATTGATCTTTCTTGCAATGGGAGAAGTGCTTAGCTTTGGGTTCAATCTTGCGGTGTCCTTTCCCAGTGACAGCAGGGGCAGCAAGGCACGTATTGTATTATTGCCATCGAGGATAAAAAGATGTGGTTTATATCATATTGCATGAGTTTATCCCTCTACATCATGTCATCTTTCTTAATGCGTTACTCCGTTCTTATGAAGTTAATACTCTAGATGCATGTTGGATAGCGGTCGATGTGTGGAGTAATAGTAGTAGATGCAGGCAGGAGTCGGTCTACTTGTCAGGGACGTGATGCCTAGATACATGATCATGCCTAGATAATCTCATAATTATTCATTTTTCTACCAATTGCTCGACAGTAATTCGTTCACCCACCGAAATACTTATGTTATCTTGAGAGAAGCCACTAGTGAAACCTATGGCCCCCAGGTCTATCTTTTATCATATAAGCTTTCAATCTACTTTTATTTGCATCTTTACTTTTCCAATCTATATTATAAAATACCAAAAGTATATTTATTTTATCATATTATCTCTATCAGATCTCACTTTCGCAAGTGGCCGTGAAGGGATTGACAACCTTTTTATTGCGTTGGTTGTGAGTTCTTGTTTGTTTGTGTAGGTGCGTGGGACTTTTGAGGAGCCTCCTACTGGATTAATACCTTGGTTCTCAAAAACTGAGGGAAATACTTATGCTACTATTGCTGCATCACCCTTTCCTCTTCAAGGAAAACCAACGCGAGCTTAAGACGTAGCAGTCATCAACAAAGTAAAGCTCAAGATTTCCTTCTACTCCTATTCTTGCAAAGCAAGGGATGTACTGCTTGAAATGAAATTTAAGATCATAAATTAGATATATTGAAATAAGAGAGCAAGATGCAAATGTGGGAGTAACTGATAGAACATATCAATATATAGATGAAAGCAAAGTAAAAAATATATAATTAAAAATAGATAATGTAACAAAGATTTGATGCAAATATCCATACCACTATATAGTGTGCCAATAGATTCAAATATTAGTTGTTCGATATGCCCATCCAACGGTCAAGAGATCGAAACCGAGCATTATCATCCGTTGGATGTAGTTTTTAACTCATAGGATACTGCCACGTGGCCTTCTAATTGAAAACCCAACTCTACCATCTCATGTGTTCTAGAAGTATCTATCCACATGCTTATCCGGTACTCTAATAAAAAGAGGCTAGAACAATCTGGATTCTAGAGAGGTAAGAACCAAGTTGGATCTTGTCCAACACAATTCTAGAAAAGGAAATACATGAGAACCCAACTCTACCATCTCATGTATTTTCCCATGCTTTATATATATATTTAAATGACGTGCAAAGCACGTACAATTTACTAGTATAGATAATGTAGCAACAGATAGTATATGTTCACATATTTAGGCCATGCCGGCCGTGGTAGGTTGAGATTGAACATACCGAGCGTTCCCTGAAGTCATCCAGAATGGTGAGATAGAACTTAGTTTCCGACTGGCCGCGACCACACTTGCCTGATTTGTGCTCGCACTGTGGACACATGAATGAACACCCATGAATCATCTAGAACGAGAATCATTCCACGATGATTTCCGCCGGTTGATTTATAGCGACGAACGGACTGCGATAAGAGATGAGTGAGTGTTTTGCTAAGTTGATTACCTTCTCCATGAGAAAAATCCCCAGGCCAATCCCGCTTAAAACCTCAGTTCACCAGTGTCTAGAATGTCGGTGCAGATAGGCGGCGGAAAGCGGTAGGGGCGAAATCTCGTGCCGTTTGGAGCGCGACCTCCGCCCGCCAACAACAGCGCTGTCGAGCTTAGGGTGGCCGCCGCGATAGAAGTTGATGAGGTGCAGAGTTGCGGAGGAGTCCGTGGCGAGTGGATGGGGACGAAGGGGGCGAGTGTTTTCTTTTTCCTTTTGCATGTGTGAGTGAACACACATGGTTCGCAGTGGTGACGGAGATGAATCATGTGCGATAGTAAATCACCGAGATTGAATGGGAATCCAAATTTCATTTGTCCTTTGTCCATGAGTTTTTTCTACGATGAACATAAACCCTGCTAATCACCGTGTTCCAATTTGGCACTTTTCCGAGTTCATTTACAATATTCAGGGGATTATGTGCATTTTCTAGGAATTAATGCACATAATTCAAATTCAAACTCGGAAAAGGTGCACGAGAACGGTCTGGAAAACCATGATCATGATATTTAGTAAGTTCTCATGCCTTTGACAAGGAATAGGCAGATATTTCAAGGAAATATGTGGCCTCACCATACCCTTGTAAACCATTGAGAATGTTTGTCTTATGTCGCCATGCACGCCATTCATAAATCGAACCATCACCTAGGAAATTTCATGGTTTCGAGGGGAATCAGCAAGATTGAAGGGGCCGGGAATCCAAATTTCCTTCCTAGCTTGTCATTTAGTTTTTTCTACAGTCAACATACCCCCTCGAATGCAACGTGCTCAATTTTGGCATTTTTTGGGGCTCATTTACCATATTATGGGATTATGTTCATTTTCTAGGCATTAATCCACATAAATCAAATTCAAACAATCGGTGCATGAAAAGGTGCACACGAACGGTCTAAAAAAACCATACTCGCGGTATTTAGTAAGTTCTCAATCCTTTTACAGGGAACGGGCATAGATTTCAAGGGAATGCTTGGCAATAGTGAACCAAAATGCGTCATTTACTCGGTTAGAAACTATAGAAAAATGAAATACATGCTTGAAAAACATGATGCCTGGCAGGGTCCCATCATGGTATGGCCTCACCATGCCCTGGTTAAAAGCAGAAAAGGTATGATTAATGTCGTCATGCACACCCTTCACAAATCAAACCATCACCGAGGGAGTTCCATGCTTTCGAGAGGGAAATCAGCAAGATTGAAGGGAATCCAAATTTCCGTCCTAGTTTGTCATTCAGTTTTTTCAACGATCAACATACTGCCTCAGATGCAACGTGTTCAAATTTGACATTTTTCCGGGCTCATTTACCATATTTAGGGAATTATTTGCATTTTCTAGGCATTAATGCACATAATTCAAATTCAAACAATCAGTGCATGAAAAGGTGCACAAGAATGGTCTGGAAAACCATCCTCGTGCTACTTAGTACATTCTCATGCCTTTTACAAGGAATGAGCAGATATTTCAAGGAAATGCGTGGCAATAGTCAACCATAAATGCGTCGTTTACTAGGTTAACAACTATACAAAAATGAAATACATGCTTGAACACGACGCCTGGCGTGGTGCCTTGGTATGGCCTCACCATGCCCTGGTAAAAATTTGAGAATGTAATCCTTATGTCTTCATGCACGCCTTTCATAAATCGAACCATCACCGAGGAATTTTCATGGTTTCGAGAGGGAAATCACAATGATTGAAGGGGATCCAAATTTCCTTTGTCCATTGTCCATGAGTTTTTTTCTACGATGAACATACACCCTGCAAATCACCACGTTCAAATTTGACACCTTTTGGGTTCATTTACCATATTTATGGGATTATGTGCATTTTCTAGGCATTAATGCACATAATTCAAGTTCAGATAATCGGTGCATGAAAGGGTGCACAAGAACGGTCTGGAAAACGATGCTTGTGCCATTTAGTAAATTCTTATGCCTTTTACAGGGAATGGATAGATATTTCGATGAAATGTGTGGCAATAGTCAACCACAACCGTTTGTTTATTGGGTTTTCAACTATAGAAAAAATGAAATAAATGATTGAAAAACATGACGCCTAGCATGGTGCAATGGTATGACCTCACCATGCCCTGGTGAAAATTTGAGAAGGTTTGGCTTATGTCGTCATGCACGCCCTTCATAAATCGAACCATCGTCGGGGAAGTTCCATGCTTTCGAGAGGGAAATCACCAAAATTGAAGGGGAATCCAAATTTTCTTTTTTCTTTGCCCTAGAGTTTTTTTCTACAAAGAACATACACCCTGCAAATCACCGTGTTCAAATTTGGCATTTTTCTGGGCTCATTTACCATATTTAAGGGATTATGTGCATTTTCTAGGCATTTGACGCATATAAATCCAATCCATCTACAGTTGCATGGATGTGAGTTGAGGGACGTGGATTGCCGTTCAATCGGGGCACATCCTATGGTGCACACGCGTGATCGGCGTGGCTGGGGTTCCGACCAATCATAACGCAACACACAATAGCCTTGGTGCACACTATTTCTCGAAGCGACCGAGATGAACCGTGTGCGATGATGAACGAGCAAATTTGTAAGGGAATCCAAATTTACTTTGTCATTTGTCGTCGAGGTCTTAAAAACCACCACATTGTATGGCTGCCCGGCCCCTCCGGCCCAGAGCTCTCTCCAAGCGTCGTTCATGGCACCGCGACGCACAGTAACTGGTAAGAAAGTGATGGCATCCCGCCGCGCCGCGTTTCTCACCGCCCGCGACCACACACATGGTAAGGAAGTGGTCGCATCTCGCTGCGCCGAGTTCATCGCCGCCGGTGGCCACACACTTACGTGGGCGGACTTTGAGGCTGCCATGGCCGAATGGGCGGTGGATCTAGAGGCAGCCAAAGCCGCACAGGAGGATCGGAAAAGGCAGAAAGCAGTCAAGAAAAGAGAGTCCCGCTGCCGCAAGAAAGAAGAGGCCGCACGCCATGGTGAGGAGAGCTTCGCGAAGATTGAAGCATGGTTTGCTGCTGCCCACAAGGCCGGGAAGGACAACGCCGGCGTCTGGCTAGCATGCCCTGATGGCAGCATGTGAGAAGTAGTTTAAGTTTGTAGTATTAGAGCAAATTACCAGTGGTACTTTAAGTTTGTAGTATTAACGTACAATGTCGGTAAGAGCATCCTATTAGGGCTTTGAGCGTTGATTAGCATGTGTGAACGTGTGCGCTTTTTTGCGTAATCACTAAAAGATGACAAAACACACGGTTTCTATGCCGTACCCAAGTGCTTTTTTGCATTAATGATCCATAAGTCTGTTACCTGTGCGATGGTTCCTAATAAACCAGGCATACCATTGATCGAAAAAAAATCGACTACACATGTACATTTTTTTGGAGATGGGAACTGCCAATTTTCTGTTTTCTCACACACGAGTATTTTACGTGCTTCGTCTATGTTGTGTGTTTCCCCCGCCCAAGTTTCAAGTCTTGCAGCGAAATTTTCATTAGGCGCGTGATTTCAGAATTTATTCCTCCAAACACATCCCCACCCATCAAATTACCTCAGTATCTCCCCCCCCCCCCACTTCCCCCACCCCTCCCCCCTGCGCCCCCCCTACAGGCAGCTCAAACAACTGCAGCCCCAACCATAGCTTCAATCACATCTACGTTCTGCTCAGATCCAGTCAGGTAACCCGTCGATCTCTATCATGGCCCCGGCCTGATTGCTTAAATGGCACATGCAAAACATCCTCATGCTTCCAAATCCCCACCATGGAGGTCGAGGAGCATCGTCGCACAAGCCCAACCACATATCACATAGAGGTCGAGGAGCTGATGACGGTCCATGGCGCGATGGCCGCTGTGCGTGTTGGCCCATAGGAACAGCTCGCCTCTGCCGCCGCCAACATGGTGCAGGCTCTGGCCCAGAAGAAGTGCCCCGACGACTACCCCCGAGGACTTAACAGGTATGATCTGACTAGCTAAATCTTACCAATACCACTTGCAATGGCTATGTTTTGTAGGGTTGATGTATTAAGCATGTTCATGCCTTGTTTATTTCAGTACTACACACTGTGTGATGTTCAAGTATTAACTGTTCAGTTCAATTTCACCAATACCAGCAACAAACTTTTCTACCATGCTACTCTCCGCAATAAGATATACTAGAGATGTTGCCCATTTGCTATTTTTGGTGGATGCTAATCCTGTTGTACTTAACATGCCTATCCATGTACTTACGCAGTGCCATAATGGGCGATGCTATTGTTTGCCATCGAGGTTAGCTGCATCCCATGTCATACAATATTTTACATCATTTGTGCAATTGCAGATTGGCTTCTAACATTTACTTGCTTCTTGTAGGTACACATATTAGGGGAACTGATCCACGCTTGGACCAGGAGGAAGAGCTCGTCTCCGTTGCCACTGACTTTGGGCGGGCTCTGGCCAAGATGAAGTGCCCTAGCAACTACTTCTCAGGACTTACCAAGTCTGAACTCACCAGTTCAATCTTACCAATACTAGTTGCAATTAATGGCTATGTTTTGTACGGTCGATGTCTTAAGCATCTTGTAGTAAACATGCCTAGCACGTTTTAGCAATTTTCCCTACCTTTTTATAGACAGCTGGGCCATTATCTGCTCGGGCAGCACCTGCCTTGTGATGTTTAACTCTGCCAATTGCATTTTTATCAGTACCGGTTTCAATGGCCATTAGGCCTGTTGCAATTAACAGTTGTATCGATTTTTAAACATTTATATTTCAATGGCTACAAACTTACAAAACATGAATTAGGATGGTGTTAAGCCTGTTGCAATTGACAGTTGTATCCATTTTTTAATCCATCCCTTTGCTACCGTGCTACTTTTTCTCAATGAAGATATCACTACAAATGCTGCCGTTTTATTACCATTTGCTATTTTTGGTGGATGTTAACCCTATTGTAGTTAACATTGGCTTTCCATGTACTTACACAGGGCTACAATGGACGATGCTGTTGTTTGCCGTCGAGGTTAGCTGCATCCCATGTCTTATACACCATCTATTCCTAAATTTAAGTACTTTTAGAGATTCCAATATAGACTACATAAGGAGCAAAATGAGTGAATCTAGATTCTAATCTAAACTATATCTATAATTCTATATACATCCGTATGTAGTTCATATTGTAATCTCTAAAAATACTTGTACTTAGGAATGTAGGTAGTTGTATTTTACATCATTTGTGCAATCTCATTTAGCTTCTAACATTTACTGGTTGCTTGTAGGTACGTATATGAGAGGTACTGATCCATGCTTTGATCCCTTTTGCGTATGGGGCAATGAGATATTCATGAACAAGCATCAAGTGAGGAATCTAAGAAAGATTGTTAGACGAAAGAAATGGGTGATGGGAATTAAGCTCTTTATTTACACTTTGTACAAGACATTGGTGAACTTTAGGATGGTAAGTAATATGTTGCCTTTTCCCCCTGGACACAACAAGTTACTGTATTAGACCTCATGATCTAATATTTTACTCTTTTCAGTGGTTTTCGAAACTATTTACTGATGATTACCTTGCAAGTTACATGACCAGAGTGGAGGCAACTAAGGTTAAAGTATATAATTCATGCTACCATGATAATGCTCTAGAAGTCTTCCTGAAGGCGGTGAATGATGAGCAGGCGATCGTCACAAGGGGTTGGACAAAAGTTGTTAATGCCTATAGCATGCAGGAAGGCACATTATGGGCATTCCTCTTCTTCAGCAACATCGGCAGTCAAAATGATTTACACTTGTCTCTTCACTTTTACCGCATGTAAATATTGTGGTTCATCATAGTTAATTGATGTATAATCCTGTAATTACTGAACATATTGTACTGACAGTCTTATTTATGGATTCGTTGTTGAACCATCGTGCTAAGAATTTGAATTGCACATTTCATATTTCAAAATGTCCAATTCGAATAATAAATTACAGCCAAAAAAATTGTACAGGAGCAAATAAAATAATGTGCACACGGTTAGAAAGAAAATAGCGTGTGTGATGAAAAAAGAAAATAGATGGTTCTTTGACTTGAAACGTTTGTGATGCCTGTCGGACGCACACACGGTTTCGTCTCATATGCATGTGCGATTCATGGTAATGCGACAAACGTTTCAAACCAGTGTGCGTGTGTGATAGGAATACTTATCGCACACAGTTATGAAAATGTACACGTTGGCGTTAGTAGAGGCACCGCACACATTTTACATTTTTGAACCGTGTGCGATAACGTACCTATCATAAACATATTGGCATATTAAATGTTGATGTCCACCTTTTTCGCACGACTATAGCGGCCTAATCGTTTGGGATGTACATACGAACGGAAACGTTTTCCCTGGATTGACTGTGTGGGATGTACATACGAACAGAAAGGTGTTCCCTGGATTGACTGTGTGGGATGTACATAAGAACGGAAATGCACTCCTTGGATTGACTGTATGTGATATACATACAAACGGAATTTTTTTCTGGGGTTCACTGTGTGGGATGTACATATGAATGGAAACAATTGGGTTTCGACACCTCGCCCGATTACACACCAGCTCAGTTTGCCCCAGCCTGTGTGCCAGGAGGGCCTATCCCCGACGGTTTCTGGGTCGTGTGGGAAGGACCCCCCTATCTCCCACACTCACTAGGCGCCGGTTCCAAGTGTCGTGGCTTACTCCCAGCACGACGAACAGCTCTCTGGTGCGTACTAGTGTCGGCTTACTCCCAGCACGACGAACAGCTCTCTGGTGCATGAACATGACCCATGCCTGAATCACACTAATCAGTGCTGCTGCCTGGATTATCAGCCTCATCAGTGCGTCCATAACCTAGTCGACATCGACGGCTGTTCAGTGGGAACTCAATCCTACACCTAGCTTAACGGCCTAATCACTGAGGTAACAAAGGGGGAGGGGTGCTGCTTACTGGCATCGGAGACGAGGATGGCGTAGGGGCAGCCATGGCACAGACTAGGTCGACCAGGCGACGGCCAATAGCAAGGGGAGCACCAGATCCGCTGCAAACGCCGCCGCCTCTTCCGCTGCCGCCGCCTCTATCGCAGATCTGAAATCGCAGCCGCCACCGATGGTGAGGCAGTAGGGAAGAAAGGGGGGCAGTGGCTATGGGTGAGCGAGTGAAAGGAGGGTGACGCTAATTTGGCGCTGGGACGGCACACCAGATTTCCATCTCCCGCCATCCCCCCTCGCCCTCGCCTCGCTCCCGCCCATGCGACCTCGCGCCGCAGTCAGCCTGGCTCGTGAGAAACTGCCGATCCGAGCGTTTCCAGTGAGCCAAGCTCTGGGATGCTTTGATAAGCGTGCGATGCAGGCCCAATAGGAAAACCAGGCAACCAAACAGGCCTCTCCCTTCCCGCGCAGGCCTGGTTGGGCTCGATGCGGGCAACCTAACACGCTCCAGGTGAACCTGTTGTGCCTGCACCGCTTGAGCTCCAGCCGCCTGCCCGCCCTACATCTGATCGGCCCTGATTTGCCCCATTGGATGTGCTCTGTTGCTCCTCAAAAGTCGCAACATGCACCGTAGCCTTCCTCCCATCTGTAGAAATCGCATGAGCATCCACCACCTGATGGCTGTCATGGATTCACGAGAAAGCATACCTCGTGAGAAACCGACCAAGAAGGAACATCACACAAAAGCTCCGAAATCCAATCCAATAAATTGTACTTACATTGTGATTCCGGCACTTGTAGAATCGTTGGCCGGCGTTGTGCCCGTGTCGTGCTATGTAGGTGACCACGTTCCTACCGCAGTCCAAACAAGGCACGATCGGCAGAGCAACTGGGTCAGCACCTGGATCTGCCATCTTTGCAACCTAAGTGTTCTCTCTGCTTCGATTTGTGATGTACTAAAGGAAACACTACGGCGCGGCTAGGTTTCTTCTCTCGATTTGGGGATTGAATGGGGAATAGACCAACAAGGAACCGTGGGCTGGGTTAAATACATCTGGTGGGCCGCTCGTTGTGTGTCGTATACTATGGTACATATACAGGAAACAAACGACCCGTTACAAGATCACCGTCAAACCCCTCTGACGTCAGCCCCAACACCGTCTCCCACGGCGTCTCTTGCCCATCTCGTACACACATTAAATCTCCTCACCCACCAGCTGCACCACAACAAAAATCCCGCATCTCCAGGGGAACGAATGCCTCTCGATAACGAGAGCGCATGAGCTTGTCCGCGTCGAGCAATTTTCGACCCTTTCCCACGTTGTTATAACGTGGATGCAAATCGAATAGAACACTGCTGATCCATCGTAACAAAAGTTTCAAATAACATCAACACAACTTAAAAAAATTCTTCAGCACTAAGTGCATCTATATTCTACACCCGTAAGTACCAAAATCCATCCTTAAAATGCCCATGGATGTGTCCGGATGGGTCCTCATACAGTGATTAGTGAACCCACAAACAGTCCACAAAAGTCATCCGCTGTAACCATGAACCTTAAATTTCATACCTTTATTCCATACTACCTATGCATATTAAAATCCTAGGCATTATGTACACAACTAAACTACTCATCATCAGAAATGTCAATGATCTCTGTCCCTGCTCCGGGTAGATACACGCGTGCGGCAGCTCCAGCTCGTGTCGTAGTCTGAACTAAAGGTGAATAGCTCGTCCATCTCCGTCCTCTATTGCTGGATGAAGCGCCGGTTAAACTCCACATAGGCATCATGTTGGATGGACTCGAGGATGACGGTCTCCTCCGCCATCTCATCCACCTGAGTGACCTCGAACTCCGCCATTGCGTTTGTCATGACGTCTTCCATGGCGAAGCACGCAGCCGGTTGCTCCTCCTCCGGCTCCGTCGCGTCGTCCGCCTATGGATCCGCCCTCTCCATGGGATGGGTTCTTGCTGCGCCTCCGGCTGCTGCTCCCCCTCCTCCTCCTCATCCGAATTCAGCAAATCCGGAGATAAGCCGGCAACGACCCGTATTTTGAGCGAAAAACGGACTACAAGCATAGAGCATAAAGTCCAAAAAAGTTTACAATTGACGGGTTCTAGCCAAGATCTAAAAGTTAATATTTGCACAAAATATATCAGCCACATAAATATATGGCCCATACTTCTAAAGCAGAGATCTCTTTAGTTGGTCTATAAATCATCTTCACATTATCTGCTCACATGCTTCTATTCTAAGTTTTGAACCGGGATCTTTTGTTCGCACCATTACAAACCTAGTGCAAATAACAAATCTTAACTACTCCCTTATATGTCAGGGCTACCCCCAATGCCCCCACCCAAATCAACCCCATGAAAAGGGGTCCCCTTGAAGGAACATAGTGTTATTGCGCGAGTTTCTCCTTTGCAAAATTTCCAGGAAACTTTTCCAATTGATGATTTACTTCGCCCCTCATGTAGTAGGTCAATTTTTGTAGGTGTAGGATTTTTGGCATCAGACAGTTCTCATGGTAAGATCACAAGCACGATGGATGTGCTGGGTGTGTATGCTCATACCTGCTAGTAAAAGGAGCCCACATGCAGTTTCTTTGGATAGACAAATTGCTCTCATTACTCTTCGAGGTAAATACACCAGGAATCTTAAAACTTGCGTGTGATGGTTAGTTTGGTGCATAAACTTATAAAATATGTCTTTCCGATCATCAAACTTACGCGGACGTGCAACTACGATCACATTTCCCGTACATGGGTGTATTCGCTGTCTGCATGGCACGTCAGCATGTGAGTGGCTGGGAGCAGATGAAGTGCAATGCACGTGATTTTTTTTGTCAGGAACACAATCAGCTGTATTTTTTGTTAGAATAACTTCCAATTTATTCATCAATATCAAGGTAGTACAAAGAAGACCAGAATTAAAAAATACATCTAGGTCCATAGACCACCTAGCAACGACTACTAGCACTAGAGTGAGCCGAAGGCATGCCACTGTCTTCGCCCCTCCCTCATCGCAACCAGACAATCCTTTTTGTAGTAAACAGTCGGGAAGTCGTCGTGCTAAGGCCCCATGATAACCCGCAAGTATAGGGGATCGCAACAGTTTTCGAGGGTAGAGTATTCAACTCAAATTTATTGATTCAACACAAGGGGAGCCAAAGAATATTCTCAAGTATTCGCAGTTGAGTTGTCAATTCAAGCACACCTGGATAACTTACTATCTACATCAAAGTATTTAATAGCAAATTAGTATGGAAGTAACGATAATGGTGGCAAAAGTAACAGTAGCAGTTTTGTAGCAATTGTAACAGTGGCAACAGAAAAGTAACTGAGCAAAGATAGATATGTGAAAGCTCGTAGGCATTGGATCAGTGATGGATAATTATTTTGGATGCGATTCCTCATGTAATATTTATAACATAGGATGACACAGAACTAGCTCCAGTTCATCAATGTAATGTGGGCATGTATTTCGAATATAGTCATACGTGCTTATGGAAAAAACTTGCATGACATCTTTTGTCCTACCCTCCTGTGGCAGCGGGGTCCTATTGGAAACTGAGGGATATTAAGGCCTCCTTTTAAAAGAGTACCAGACCAAAGCATTAACACTTAGTGAATACAGGAACTCCTCAAACTACGGTCATCATCAAGAGTGGTCCCGATTATTTTCACTTCAGCGTTACCGGATCACAACACATAGTAGGTGACTATTGACTTGCAAGATAGGATCAAGAACTCACATATATTCATGAAAACATAATAGGTTCAGATCTAAAATCATGGCACTCGGGCCCTAGTGACAAGCATTAAGCATAGCAAAGTCATAGTAACATCAATCTCAGAACATAATGGATACTAGGGATCAAACCCTAACAAAACTAACTTGATTACATGATAAATCTTATCCAACCCATCACTGTCCAGCAAGCCTAAAATGGAATTACTCACACACGGCGGTGAGCATCATGAAATTGGTGATGGAGGAAGGTTGATGATGACGATGGCGACGGATTTTCCTCTCCAGAGCCCCGAACGGACTCCTGATCAGCCCTCCCGAGGGAGTTTAGGGCTTGGCGGCGGCTCCGTATCGTAAAACGCGATGAATCCTTCTCTCTGCTTTTTCCCTCCCTGAACGTGAATATATACAGTTGGAGTTGAGGTCGGTGGAGCACCAGGGGGCCCACAAGGCAGGGGGCGCGCCCCCACCCTCATGGACAGGGTGTGGGCCCCCTGGTCTTGATTCTTTTGCCAATATTTTTTATTAATTCCAAAAACATTCTCCGTGAAGTTTCAAGTCATTCCGAGAACTTTTATTTCTGCACAAAATAACACCATGGCAATTCTGCTGAAAACAGCGCCAGTCCGGGTTAGTTCTATTCAACATGCAAGTTAGAGTCCAAAACAAGGGCAAAAGTGTTTGGAAAAGTAGATACGATGGATACGTATCAACTCCCCCAAGCTTAAACCTTTGCTTGTCCTCAAGCAATTCAGTTGACAAACTGAAAGTGATAAAGAAAAACTTTTACGAACTCTATTTGCTCTTGTTGTTGCAAATATGTAAAGCCAGCATTCAAGTTTTCAGCAAAGATTATGAACTAACCATATCCACAATAACACTTAGGTCTCATATTTATTCATATCAATGGCATAATCAACTAGTATGCAATAATAATAAATCTCGGATGATAACACTTTCTCAAAACAATAATAATATAATATCACAAGATGGTATCTCGCTAGCCCTTTCTGAGACCGCAAAACATAAATGCAGAGCACCTCTGAAGATCAAGGACTGACTAAACATTGTAATTCATGGTAAAAGAGATTCAGTCATAGTCATACTCAATGTAAATTAATAGTAATGGATGCAAATGACAGCAGTGCTCTCCAACTGGTGCTTTTTTAATAAGAGGAGGATGACTCAACATAAAAGTAAATAGATAGGCCCTTCGTAGAGGGAAGCAGGGATTTGTAGAGGTGCCAGAGCTCGGTTTTTGAAATAGAGATAAATAATATTTTGAGTGGCATACTTTCATTGTCAACATAACAACCGAGAGATATCGATATGTTCCATGCTACACACATTATAGGCGGTTCCCAAGCATAATGGTAAAGTTTATACTCCCCCACCACCAACAAGCATCAATCCATGGCTTGCCCGAAACAACGGGTGCCTCCAACTAACAACAATCATGGTGGAGTTTTGTTTGCAATTATTTTGATTTGGTTTGAGCATGGGACTGGGCATCCCGGTGACCAGCCATTTTCTCGTGAGTGAGGAGCGGAGTCCACTCCTCTTGAGAATAACCCGCCTAGCATGGAAGATACAAACAACCCTAGTTGATACATGAACTATTCGAGCATACAAAACAAAATTTCATTTGAAGGTTTAGAGTTTGGCACATACAAATTTACTTGGAACGGTAGGTAGATACCGCATATAGGAAGGTATGGTGGACTCATATCAAATAACTTTGGGGTTTATGGAAGTGGATGCACAAGTAGTATTCCCGCTTAGTACAAGTGAAGGCTAGAAAAAGACTGGGAAGCGACCAGCTAGAGAGCGACAACAGTCATGAACATGCATTAAAATTAATAAACATTAAGTGCAAGCATGAGTAGGATATAATCCACCATGAACATAAATATTGTGGAGACTATGTTGATTTTGTTTCAACTACATGTGTGAACATGTGCCAAGTCAAGCCACTCGAATCATTCAAAGGAGGATACCATCCTATCATACCACATCACAACCATTTTAATAGCATGTTGGCACGCAAGGTAAACCATTATAAACTCCTAGCTAATTAAGCATGGCATAAGCAACTATAATCTCTAATTATCATTGCAAACATGTTTTATTCATAATAGGCTGAATTAGGAACGATGAACTAATCATATTTACAAAAACAAGAGAGGTCGAGTTCATACCAGCTTCTCTCATCTCAATCAATCCATCATATATCGTCATTATTGCCTTTGACTTGCACGATCGAACGGTGTGGATAATAATAATAGTGCACGTGCAATTGGACTAAGCTGGAATCTGCAAGCATTTAATTCAAGAGAAAAGACCAGGTAATATGGGTTCTTGGTTAAATCAACAATCATGCAAATAAGAGCCACTTCAACATTTTCATCAGGGTCTTCTCCTCTCGACCCCAAAGACAAGAAAGGAAATAAAACTATTTACACAGGAAAGCTCCCAACAAGCAAAAGAAGAACTAGAAATCTTTCTAGGTTTTCTTTTAATTATTACGACTACAGGCATGGAAAGTAAACTAGCTAAAAGCTACAACTAATTTTTTTGGTTTTTCTTAAGGTTTTTCAAACACACAAGAAGAAGGCAATAAAACAAAATAGACTAGCATGGATAGTACAATCAAAAAGTATGAGCACCGACAGCTAGAATGAGTGTGTGAACATGAATGTAATGCCGGTGAGAAATACGTACCCCCCCAAGCTTAGGCTTTTGGCCTAAGTTGGTCTATGCCCATGGATGGCCTGGCTGATATCCGAAGTTGTAACCGGGGTCGTACTGAGATGCAGCCGCTACTGCCTCGCAAGCTGCAGCTTGGAGGCGAGCTGCTTCTGCCGTCCTCTCGTACTCGTTTGCCTCCTCCCTGGTTATGTCATATCTCCCCTTTGCCTGAAAGTCAAAGAAATTAGGAGCAGGGAGAGTGTCGGTGTCAAAACCGGCGGATCTCGGGTAGGGGGTCCCGAACTGTGCGTCTAGGCGGATAGTAACAGGAGACAAGGGACACGATGTTTTTACCCAGGTTCGGGCCCTCTCGATGGAAGTAAAACCCTACTCCTGCTTGATTAATATTGATGATATGGGTAGTACAAGAGTAGATCTACCATGATATCAGAGAGGCTAAACCCTAGAAGCTAGCCTATGGTATGATTGTTATTCGTCCTATGGACTATAACCCTCCGGTTTATATAGGCACCGAAGAGGGTTAGGGTTACACAGAGTCGGTTACAATGGTAGGAGATCTACATATCCGTATCGCCAAGCTTGCCTGCCATGCCAAGGAAAGTCCCATCCGGACACGGGATGAACTCTTCAATCTTGTATCTTCATAGTCCAGGAGTCCGGCCAAAGGCTATAGTCCGGCCATCCGGACACCCCCTAATCCAGGACACCCTCAGTAGCCCCTGAACCAGGCTTCAATGACGACGAGTCCGGCGCGCATATTGTCTTCGGCATTGCAAGGCGGGTTCCTCCTCTGAATACTTCATTGAAGATTTTGAACACAAGGATAGTGTCCGGCTCTGTAAAATAAGTTCCACATACCACCGTAGAGAGAATAATATTTACACAAATTCAATCTGCTGACGTATTCCGTGGCATGACATCACACCAAGGCCAAGCCTTTATTTGAATCGTTTTTACTGTCCCACCTCAGCGCGTTTAGCGAGGAGGTTTCCTTGGCACGTCTTGTCAAAGCAGAGATCGTGTCCCCTTATTCCAGGATTCTCATCAATACGAGCATGGGTAACCCAGTCGTGCCCGTTGGCATGTCTTCTCTATCGAAGGCGAGCCCCGAACGGTCACGGGGAAGGCTCTTGGTATTCAACCCCTTTATAAAGAGACAAAGGCTCCACTCCTTTCTTTCAATTTCAATCGAATCCGTCCATCGCCTCGAGTTCCAACACCCAAAGCTCCAGATTCAGGCGCTTTGGACCTTCGATGATGTCTGGCTCCGACCTACAAGGCCGGTTGATGCCTTCCTCCATTACGGAAGAAGACGTGCTAAAGCTAAGAGATGCTAGGTATCTAACCGGCGAAACACCCAACGGCAGGTTATTCCCACTCCCAAGCCTGGCGAAAGCGTGGTGTTCGCGTGTCACTTCCTTCGGGGGCTAGCCTTCCCGACGGACCCCTTCGTGAGGGGGCTCATGTTTTACTATGGGTTGGAATTTCATGACTTGGATCCGGAGTCCATCCTCCACATCTCATCGTTCATTGTCATATGCAAAGCCTTCCTCCGCATTACCCCTCACTTCTGATTGTGGCTCAAGACCTTCAAAGTGGAGCCGAAGATGATCAAGGGGCAGCACGCAAAGTGCGGAGGGGCTGTTATAAGCAAGAATGCCGATGCTCCATGGCTCGAGGGCTCTTTTCAAGAGGAGCTCAGCCTATGGCAACAAGAGTGGTTTTATATCACAGCTCCCAGGGGCACCAAATGGGTGGCGCCACCTGCCTTTCGCTCGGGTCCTCCACCGCGGCTGGTGTCATGGGTCAATAAAGGACTTGACTGGGGGCCGTCCAAGGACATGCCCTTGTTGCAGGGCCGCATTCAAGACCTCCTAGAGAGAGAGATCACTCTGGTCGTAGTAGCGTAGGTCATGCTGATTCGTCGCACCCTGCCCTGCAAACATCGCACCCTCCGCCTGTGGGAATTTAACCCGGAGGGACCACGAGCTCTCCAACATTTTATGGGCGCGACGCCTGTGGAGATGTACAAGCTTTTCTTCGGATCACAAGCGATGTGTCCGGACTTGACCGAGGATGCAGGTCTAAGCTGCAATCGCCCGGATACTCAAGTAAGTAGCCCTGTACCAGGACACGCTATCCCATATTTATCACAAACTTGCCCTTTAAAAGAGTTGTCCCTTGAACAGGAGTGGATAGCGAAAGCAAAGTTAATCAGGTGTCCGGCCCCCCTCCCTGAGACCACGCCAGATCCCGTGTTAACCAGGATGCTGGAGGTTGCGCCTTCGGAAGAAGGTGAAGGGGGGAACAAGGAAGCTACCGCCTCCGCGAAGGAGGCTGTCAGGAAAGGAGGGATTGAGAATCCCTCCATCCAAGGGAAGAAGAGGACTGCCTCTGAAGAACCGGAGACCATGGTCTCAAAGCGGGGGAAGAAATCTTCGTCAGAGGGTCCTGCGCCGAGAGACGCCTCGGCTGCATTGTGCCCCCAAGGGGATCAGCCCTCCACCGAGCCGTAAGTAAAAAGGGGAGTTTTTTAAAAAAAATAAAGGGTATCCCTGCCCTATTTCTTATGAAGATAACCGAGATTTTACCTTGTAGTTCGGATCTCAGCCCTTCTCAGCAGAGCTCATCTTCAGGGGATCTTCATCCGGAGATGATGGAGAGCGAAATGCCTCCCCCTACCGTACCGTCTTGCGAGGTAGGCGACCCTGAGGTGTCGTCGCGGAGGGTTTCTCCGAGTCCGGCGGGGCCGGAAGGCAGTCGTATGTCCCCCCAAAGCCCTCCGCGTCCGGCCTTCGAAAAAGGCCATCGGACAAGTCCGGCACCACCTGGTGTACGGTCAGAGGAGCTGAAGGATCTGCTCGGGCGAGCGTCTATCTCAGAAGATCACCGTGCGTTAATGGGTACGGTGATTGAAAGGATTTCATCCGCTGAGAGCGGATTGCACGAAACCGTCAGAAGTTTACTGACAGGTTTTGAGGTATGCAAAATGATGTACCTTCTGACAGTTCCGCATATGAAATGGGCCCTGTGTAGATAGTAGCCCCTAAGGCTCGATGTGTTGTCAAAAATGACAGCGCGCCGAGGATAATCCTAGGTATAATATGTCGCCCTTCCTATGTAGGTGGCGAAGTGTCCAGTGGCTAGCCGGACTGATGAATTTGCCGAACTAAAGCGGCAACTTGACGGGGCGGATGCCGACATCGCACTTGTCAATAAGCGGCTTGACGAGTCACAAGGTATGTGATTTCTCCGCAGACACCTGGTAAGGGAGCTTGATGCCCGTGCCTTACAACATGTATGCTTGATGCAGATGGTGCCACTGCCATGGAGAACCTTCGGGCGGAGCTCGCCCGAGCCAAGGAGCAGGCCAGAAAAAGTGATGCGGCTGCCTTAAAGGCGGCCGAAGAGCTAAAAGCCGAACAGGCTGCTCACTACCGAAGCAAGAAGGAAATGGCCGAGATGGCCGTGAAGTTGAAGAATGCTACCGACCACTGCAAGCTTCTTGAAAAGGAAGATCGAGCGGTGCAAGAGGAACTGAAGAAGGCCACTACCAAGGCCAAGGATGCTCGCTCTACGATGAGAGCTATGAAGGAGAAGCTACGTCAAGCCGGAGATATCGCGGCTGGAAAGCCCTTTCTGCTACAGAGGAAGTTCGTGGATCCTAAATATGCTCAGTTGGACCGGCTGTGGAGTGCGGAGGATGCTTATATGGACTTGGCGGCAAGTGTCGCGGACGCGGCCGAACACTTCCGAGATCAAAAGGATCATGAAATGGAAAAGGTTTTTTGGTCACAGTTCCATAATCCAGGGCGCCCTCTTCCATTAACCGATTGCTTGGCCGAATGGGCGGAGCTGAATAGGTTATCCGGACTTGCCATGAAGGATGTCGTGAGTCTTTTGTGGCCGAAATGGCCCGAGCCGAAGAGTTATTTTGGCTTGGTGCAGCAGTTCCTTGGTGCGGTGCCGCATATCAATGCAATGAGGAGGTCAGCATGCATAGAGGGTGCGCGGATGGCTCTTGCCCGTGTCAAGACATACTGGGCGGAGATGAAGGCCACCGATGTTGCATCCCAAGATTCGGACGGAAGCCGAGTACCTGTCGAGCAATATTTTCAGGAAGTTTTGCAGGGTGCTCGTTTAATAGAGACGCAGTGCTCGAAGGATATTATGTTTGAATAACATGTATTATTGTGAAACAATGTTTCGACGAAATATAAAAGCTTTTTATACTTGTGCCTTCAAGAATTAAAATGCCTCCTGTGTGGCCGTTAATGTATATGTGTATATAACCTGAAAGATGGCAGTCTTCGGCTTTGCCCCCACGCATATAATGCGGGGGTGTTTGCAAAAGGCGCATTTTCACACTTGATCCAACGTCTTGGTCCTATAAAGGAGGTGGTAGCGCAGCAAACTAGGCAACCGGACTATAATGCTTTATCACTTTCACTTAGCCATAGGAGTTTGACAGTGGGGCTACTATATAGCCCCTAGGGGCACCGCGCTCACCCGAATTCGGGGCGCGTATGTGCCTGACCGGGAAACGGCCCTTCGTCAATGCGGAGGAATCCTAAAAATTCCGGCGGGTCATCGAGTGGTTGACCAGTCTCACGCTATACCATGACAGTCAGTTTTTGGCTTTCTCTACTGAGGTGCTCGCCTGGCCGAACCGGGGCACAATCGCAGTAGTTCTCCTGGTGCCGCCTTAGCCGATAGAGCGGAACGTAAGGCAGCAAAACACAGGAGCCGGGCAAACCCAACATTTGACCAAAGACATGATTCGGAGCTGATGCATATAAGGCCTAACTCGAGACGCCAAACACTCCCTAAGGTATTCGGTCTTTATGAAAACGGGCCGAACAACGCCCTTGGTAATAAGCCCCTTGTGTCCAGGTACGTGCAAAATTCTAACGTGGCCCATGCCAAAACGCCAACCTCCTCCTCGGTTATAGCATGAAACCAGGTTTACGCAGGGTCTTAATCTGAAAAGAATCCTTGCAACGGGTCCCTACTGCACGTCTGCGCCTGTGTCTCCGTTGTGCCGTATCCTGGACGGGTGTAGCACGGTGTTCATCTGTAAAAGAGAGGAACTTAGTTGAAAAAGATCATGTGAAAATGTACGTTATACTAAATAAACAAAGTACAATTCAAAAAATGAATAAAATTGAGCTTTATTGTCTCTTGTTGTACATGCGCGGAGCCCCTTGTACAGGGGTATGTGGCTAGTAAGCCCTTGTGTGTTTACGCCGGACTCATCTAGCCGTGTCCGGGATCTGAACGACCTGTTTAGGTGCTTTGATTGGTGAAGCCGGCTTAGTGTGTGGCTGTCAAGGCAGTCACACAATCTTCCGCGCTCGAGGAACACTCGGTATTTCCCTTTAAGGAGATGATGCCTCGCGGACCGGGCATTTTAAGTGTAAGGGATGCATAATGCGATATGGCGTTAAAGCGGGCGAAAGCTTCGCGTCCCGGTAGTGCTTGGTATCTACTTGTAAATGGGGCAAGGTGTAAGGTTAACTTTTCGCGGCGGAAGTTGTTGGGTGATCCGAACACAACTTCTAGCAGTAGAGAGCCCGTACAATGGGCATATGGCCTGGCATTACCCCTTGAAAGGAAGTGTTACTATGGCAAATTTTGGTTGGGTCTATCCCAATTTTGCGGATTGTGTCCTGATATAGCAGGTTTAGCTCACTGCCGCCGTCCATTAGGACTTGTGTAAATTGGAGTCCGTCAATTATCGGATCTAATATCAAGGCAGTCCATCCCGCATTCCGGATACTTCTGGAGTAATCCTGATGATCGAAGGTGATTGGTTTTAACAACCAATGGCGGGACTCCTCCGGGATAGGCCGTATGGCGCGTATCTCTATGGGCGCCCTTTTGTCACGTGAAGTGAGTTTACTGTTTTGACTTCTTGTGGGAAATTCTTTTGTTTTCTAGTGCTCTGCTTGTGGGGTTCGTCATCGTCCTTGCTTGGTGTGTCGAGCCCCTTGTCTTCGGCGTTGAGTTTGCCGGACTGCTCGAAGACCCAACAATCTCTGTGGGTATGATTTGCAGGCTTCCCGGGAGTACTGTGGATTTGGCATACCTTGTCCAAGATTTTGTTTAAGTTAGATAGCTCATCCCTGTTATCCTTAGGGGGCAGTTTTTTATGATTCTGTCGTGAGCTTTTGAATCCGGCGTTTACTGCCGTGCTCTTCGGGCTGTTTCCCTTGGTCCGGTGCTAGTCCTTGCTGCGTCGCGGTTTCCCATTTCCGTCCCTGACTTCGGATGTACTTGAGTCGCTGGTACTTCATCTTGCAAGCCAGCTATCCTCTCCTGTGCAAAAGCGGGTCATGAGGCTTGTTAATGTGGCCATTGTTCTTGGCTTTTCTTGGCCGAGGTGTCTGGCGAGCCATTCGTCTCGGACATTGTGTTTGAAATCTTCTAAGGCTTTGGCGTCCGGATAGTCGACTATTTGGTTCTTTTTAGTAAGGAATCTGTTCCAGAATTTTTGGGCTGACTCTCCAGGTTGTTGAGTTATGTGACTTAAATCGTCTGCATCTGGAGGTCAGACATAGGCCCCTTGAAAATTTGCCCAAAAAGCATCCTCGAGCTCTTCCCAACTTCCAATGGTGTTTTCGGGGAGGCTTTTGAGCCAATGCCGGGCTGGCACTTTGAGCTTGAGGGGTAAGTATTTTATAGCGTGGAGGTCATCTCCTCTAGCCATGTGTATGTGGAGGATGTAATCCTCAATCCAGACTCCAGAGTCTGTTGTTCCGTTGTATGCCTCTATGTTTACGGGCTTGAATCCCGCTAGAAATTCATAATATAGAACCTCATCGGTGAAACATAGGGGGTGTGCGGCACCCCTATATTTAGGTGCACCGTAATATTCGGATACTTGATGTGTTGCATTGCTTACTAGAGCTTGCTTTCTTGGCCCGTAGATAGATCTAACTGGGCCATCTTTTTTATGCGGATCCATGTGCAGATTGCTTGCCGGCTTGTGTGCGGCGCCATTTTCCGCTCTATGTTTGCCATGGGGTCGTCTATCCGACCGGGTGGTCTCCTTGTTCTTTGATTGTGGGGGTTCTACGGCCTCCTCATCAAATTCGGGCAGTAGTTTTCACTTCGGGTAGCTCTTTGTTCGGCGACTATTGCCGTATTTGTCTGCGGTGTTGAGTACTTTGCTCCATCTGATTCTGAGCGCATCTTCCGCTGTTTTGAGCTTCCGCTTCTGCTTTTTCAGGCTACGCGCAGTGGCGACGAGCCTTTTGTGGAGGTTCTTCTGCTCCGGCAACTTGTCCGGCGTGAGATCGTCCGGACTGTTATCTTCGCCGGGGACGGATTGTTTATCCAGGTTGTCCTGTTCGAACGGTTGCTCGATAGCATGTTCGTCATCCACCGGTTCGCCCTGCTCTATGGCTAGGTCTATATGGCTGCTGTCTTTGTCGAGGCGGGATTTTGACTGGCGCTTACGTCGCCGTTTTGACTGCTTTTCGAGGGAATGATCCCTCGTGGCATCCCATTGTTCCTCGTTGTCGCTCCCTTTAGGTGTGTCCACCATGTATACGTCGTGAGATGAGGTGGCTGTCCAATGCCTTATAGGTGCTGGTTCATGTTTATCTCCTACATCGTCGTCCATACCGTCGATGTCTTTGGAGTCGAAGTCGAGCATGTCGTTTAAGCTTTTGACAGTGGCTACGAAGTGGGTGCTGGGTGGGCTTTGAATTTATTCGTCGTCTGCATCCCAACCTTCCTGACCATAATCCGGCCAGGGCTCTCCTGATAAAGAGAGAGATTTTAGTGAATTCAGGATGTCGCCAAAGGGCGAGTGCTGAAAGATGTCCGCGGCGGTGAACTCCATGACCGGCGCCCAATCGGATTCGATTGGCAGGGGCGCGGAAGGTTCGAAGTCTAGAGAGGAGTCCGGCACCTTGGAGTCACGAGCCTTGCAAAGGACAGGGATGGTGTTCGGCTCAATCGCCGTAGACATTGCAGCCCCCGAGGCGGTGTCCACCCACCCGTCCTCGATTGGCGCAGTCGGCTCCGAGCTAAGGGCCGGAGCGGACACTGGTGCGGCCTCCAGGGCACTGTTCGGCGGCAGAGCTAGATCATGCCCATCGTGACAGTGCGGCGCGCATGGCTGTGGCTCGAACCCGTCGAAGATCAAGTCTCCGCGGACGTCAGCCGTGTAGTTCAAACTTCCAAATTTGACCTGATGGCCAGGGGCGTAGATTTCAATCTGCTCCATATGGCCAAGCGAATTGGCCCGCGGTGCAAAGCCGCCGAATACGAAGATCTGTCCGAGGAGAAAAGTCTCACCATGGACCACATCGTTGTTGATGATCGGAGGAGCCATCGGGCCTAAAGATGACGACATAGAGGAACTCTCAATGAAAGCACCAATGTCGGTGTCAAAACCGGCGGATCTCGGGTAGGGGGTCCCGAACTGTGCGTCTAGGCGGATGGTAACAGGAGACGAGGGACACGATGTTTTTACCCAGGTTCGAGCCCTCTCAATGGAGGTAAAACCCTACTCCTGCTTGATTAATATTGATGATATGGGTAGTACAAGAGTAGATCTACCACAAGATCAGAGAGGCTAAACCCTAGAAGCTAGCCTATGGTATGATTGTTGTTCGTCCTACGGACTAAAACCCTCCGGTTTATATAGGCACCGAAGAGGGTTAGGGTTACACAGAGTAGGTTACAATGGTAGGAGATCTTCATATCCGTATCGCCAAGCTTGCCTTCCATGCCAAGGAAAGTCCCATCCGGACACGGGACGAAGTCTTCAATCTTGTATCTTCATAGTCCAGGAGTCCGGCCAAAGGCTATGGTCCGGCCATCCGGACACCTCCTAATCCAGGACTCCCTCAGAGAGCAATATGGACAGCGCGACGCCTATCGAACATTGGTCGGTACTGGACGGGCTGTTTATTCCTCTCAATAAATTGATGACGAACCATAGCATTAAAATCTAGATAAGCAGGAGGCAACTCCATATCATTTTCACGAATGGGTACCTCAAGAAAATTAGCTAAACGGGTTGCATAAATTCCACCAAATAAATATCCGCTAATACTGTTATTATGCAACCTTCATGAAACAATAGCTCCCAAGTTATAATGTTTATATCCTAATACAACACTCTTGAGAACACTAAGATCGGGAACACACATGTGACATGCCTCGTCCTTACCATTTATGCACCTACCTATAAAGAGAGCAAAATAATGTATGGCAGGAAAATGAATGCTCCCTATGGTAGCTTGCACGATTTCCCTAGATTCCCCCACAGTTATACTAGCAAGAAAGTCTTTATATTCAGATTTGCTAGGTTCATTAGCACTACCCCACTGCGGGAGTTTACAAGCAGTATTAAAATCCTCTAAATCCATGGTATAAGATTTATCATAAAGATATAACAGGACCATGTGAGAATTGCGTGATGATGTAAATTTAAACCTTCTCACAAAGGAGTCTGTTAGGTAGTAATGTTGGGGGCACTTCTCTGACACGAAGCCCTCGAGTTCAGCATTACGCACATACGCATCAAATTCCTCCTTATTTCCTGCTTGGACCATGAAATTTTCTGACGGCCATTCACAAGGCCGCACTTGAGCTTCTCTTGGTAGTTCATGGTCCGGCTCACGTATTGTGGTCCTGGGTCCTTTCTTCCTTGAAGAACCACCTTGGTACATTTTCCTAAACATATTTCTTCCTCTGAAAAATTTATGCAATTTTTAGTAACTCAAAATAAAAGTGAACCAAACTCAACAAGATTGATAGCAACTACTCCCACAAGTGCCTAGAGACTATATCAAGCATTAGAACTACTTGGGATCAAATAAATTTGACATGCAAGCTCAAGAACAGAGTCACCTAAGCAGCAAAAATTTGCAATGAATAAAGCACTAGAACAAAAACTAATTGGACCATTGGAGGAGTCACATACCGAAGAACAATCCTCCAAAGCAGTTTTGTGAGTGGAGCTTTGAGCAAGGAGATCGAAAATCGCAGCAAAACGAGGTAGAACACGAGTTTCAGCTGTGTGGTGATTTTTTCTGGAGGAAGACAAAGTGTGTGGGTGCTGGAATAAGTGGAGGGGAGCCACGTGGGGCCCACGAGGCAGGGGTGCGCCCTGGACCCTCGTGGCCAGGTGGTGGCCCCCCCTGATGTGTTCTCAGTGATAGATATTCTTAAATATTCTAGAAAAATCATATTTCAATTTCAGGGCATTTGGAGAACTTTTATTTTCGGGGTATATTTTATTGCACGGATAATTCAGAAAACAGACAAAAAATACTATTCTTGCTTTATTTAATCTAAATAACAGAAAGTAAAAGGAGGGTACAGAGAGTTGTGCTTTCTAACTTCATCCATCTCATGCTCATCAAAAGGAATCCACTAACAAGGCTGATCAAGTCTTGTTAACAAACTCATTCCGAATCACACGAAACCGGAGAACTTTTGTATAGCACTAGGTTACCTCAACGGGGATATGCACGTCCCCAATAATAAGAATATCGTATTTCTTCTTGACAGTATGAAGAGGAAATTCAAAGCCTCCAATAGTAATCGATGGAATTTTTCCAATAGAATTGATACTGTGGACTTGAGGTTGTTTCCTCGGAAAGTGTACCATATGCTCATTACCATTAACATGAAAAGTGACATTGCCTTTGTTGCAATCAATAACAGCCCCTAGAGTATTCAAAAGGGTCTACCAAGGATAATCGACATACTATCGTCCTCAGGAATATCAAGAATAACAAAGTCCGTTAAGATAGTAATGTTTGCAACCACAAAAGGCACATCCTCACAAATACCAACAGGTATAGCAGTTGATTTATCAGCCATTTGCAAAGATATTTCAGTAGGTGTCAACTTATTCAAATCAAGTCTACGATATAAAGAGAGAGGCATAACACTAACACCGGCTCCAAGATCACATAAAGCAGTTTTAACATAGTTTCTTTTAATGGAGCATGGTATTCTTGGTACTCCTAGATCTCCTAGTTTCTTTGGTATTCCACCTTTAAAAGTATAATTAGCAAGCATGGTGGAAATTTCAGCTTCCGGTATCTTTCTTTTGTTAGTAACAATATCCTTCATGTATTTAGCATAAGGGTTCATTTTAAGCATATCAGTCAAACGCATACGCAAAAAGATAGGTCTAATCATTTCAGCAAAGCGCTCAAAATCCTCATCATCATTTTTCTTGGATGGTTTAGGAGGGAAAGGCATGGGTTTCTGAACCCATGGTTCTCTTTCCTTACCGTGCTTCCTAGCAACAAAGTCTCTCTTATCATAACGTCGATTCTTTGATAGTGGGTTATCAAGATCAATAGCAGGTTCAATTTCTACATCATTGTCATTGCTAGGTTGAGCATCAACATGAACATCATCATTAACATTACCACTAGGTTCATGTTCATCACCAGATTGTGTTTCAGCATCAGAAATAGAAATATCATTGGGATTCTCAGGTGTGTCAACAACCGGTTCACTAGAAACATGCAAAGTCCTATCATTTTTCTTTTTCTTCTTCATAGAAGGACTAGGTGCATCAACATTAGTTCTCTGAGAATCTTGCTCAAATCTCTTAGGGTGGCCCTCAGGATATAAAGGTTCCTGAGTCATTTTACCCCCTCTAGTCATAACTCTAACAGCATTATCATTTTTCTTGTTATTCAATTCATTGAGCAAATCATTTTGAGCCTTAAGCACTTGTTCTACTTGAGTGGTAACCATAGAAGCATGTTTACTAATAAGTTTAAGTTCACCCTTAACTCTAGACATATAATCACTCAAGTGTTCAATCATGTAAGCATTACGTTTCAATTGTCTACCAACATAAGCATTGAAGTTTTCTTGTTTAACAATAAAATCATCAAACTCATCCAAGCATTGGCTAGCAAACTTAGTAGACGGGATTTCAGCTTTATCATATCTATAGAGAAAATTTACCTTTACTACCTGTGTCGGGTTATCAAGACCATGTATCTCTTTAATAGGTGGTAAATTCTTAACATCTTCAACTTTAATCCCTTTTTCTTTCATACATTTCTTTGCCTCTTGCATTGAAGGAAATATGCCCTAGAGGCAATAATAAAGTTATTATTTATTTCCTCATATCATGATAAATGTTTATTATTCATGCTAGAATTGTATTAACCGGAAACATGATACATGTGTGAATACATAGACAAACATATAGTCACTAGTATGCCTCTACTTGACTAGATCATTAATCAAAGATGGTTATGTTTCCTAACCATAGACATGTGTTGTCATTTGATTAATGGGATCACATCATTAGGAGAATGAGGTGATTGACATGACCCATCCCGTTAGCTTAGCAGTTGATCGTTTAGTATTCTGCTATTGCTTCCTTCATGACTTATACATGTTCCTGTAACTATGAGAATTGTGTAACTCCCGTTTACCGGAGGAACACTTTGGGTACTACCAAACGTCACAACGTAACTGGGTGATTATAAAGGAGTATTACAGGTGTCTCCGAAGGTACATGTTGAGTTAGCATAATTCGAGATTAGGTTTTGTCACTCCAATTGTCGGAGAGGTATCTCTGGGCCCTCTCGGTAATGCTCATCACCTAAGCCTTGCAAGCATGTAACTAATGAGTTAGTTATGAGATGAAGTATTACAGAATGAGTAAAGAGACTTGTCGGTAACGAGATTGAACTAGGTATTGGATACCGACGATCGAATCTCGGACAAGTAACATACCGATGACAAAGGGAACAACGTATGTTGTTATGCGGTTTGACCGATAAAGATCTTCGTAGAATATGTAGGAACCAATATGGGCATCCAGGTCCCGCTATTGGTTATTGACCAGAGATGTGTCTCAGTCATGTCTACATCGTTCTCGAACCGTAGGGTCCGCACGCTTAAGGTTTCCATGACAATTATATTATGAGTTTATGTATTTTGATTTACCGAAGTTTGTTCGGAGTCCCGGATATGATCACGGACATGACGAGGAGTCTCGAAATGGTCGAGACATAAAGATTGATATATTGGACGGATATATTTGGACACCGGAAAGGTTCCGGAGAAGTTTGGAGCTCCGGGAGGTTACCGGAACCCCCCGGGAGGTATATGGGCCTTATTGGGCCCATGTAGGAGGAAGGGAGAAGGAGCAAGGGAGGGGGGCGCGCCCCCCAAGCCCAATCCGAATTGGGGAGGGGGCCGGCACCCCCTTTCCTTTCTCCTTCCCCCTCTTCCTATTACTACTACTAGTACTACTTCCTAATACTAGTACTCTTTCCTTCCCCCTCCAAATAAGATAAGGAAAAGAGAGGGAAACCTACTTGGAGTAGGTTTCCCCCTCCTCATGGCGCGCCCCCCCTAGGGCCGGCCACCTCCTCCCTCCCTCCTTTATATACGGGGGTAGGGGGCACCCTAGAACACACAAGTTGATCATTGATCGTTCCTTAGCCGTGTGCGGTGCCCCCCACCACGATATTACACCTCGGTTATATTGTAGCGGTGCTTAGGCGAAGCCCTGCGACAGGAGAACATCAAGATCGTCACCACGCCGTCGTGCTGACGGAACTCCCCCTCGGCGCCTCTGCTGGATTGGAGATCGAGGGTGCGTCATCGAGCTGTACGCGTGTCAAGAACTCGGAGGTGCCGGAGTAACGGTGCTTGGATCGGTTGAACCGGGAGGACGTACGACTACTTCCTCTACACTGCGTCAACGCTTCCGCTTCGGTCTACAAGGGTACGTAGACAACACTCTCCCCTCGTTGCTATATCATCACCATGATCTTGCGTGTGTGTAGGAATTTTTTTGAAATTACTACGTTCCCCAACAGTGGCATCCGAGCCTAGGTTTTTATGGTTTGATGTTATTTGCACGAGTAGAACACAAGTGAGTTGTGGGTGATATAAGTCATACTGCTTACCAGCATGTCATACTTTGGTTCAGCGGTATTGTTGGATGAAGCGGCCCGGACCGACATTACGCATACGCTTATGCGAGACTGGTTTTACCGCCGTGCTTTGCACACAGGTGACTAGCGGGTGTCTGTTTCTCCAACTTTAGTTGAACCGAGTGTGACTACGCCCGGTCCTTGCGAAGGTTAAAACAGCATCAACTTGACAAACTATCGTTGTGGTTTTGATGCGTAGGTGAGATTGGTTCTTGCTTAAGCCCATAGCAGCCACGTAAAATTTGCAACAACAAAGTAGAGGACATCTAACTTGTTTTTGAAGGGCATGTTGTGATGTGATATGGCCAAGACGTGATGCTATATTTTATTGTATGAGATGATCATGTTTTGTAACCGAAGTTATCGGCAACTGGCAGGAGCCATATGGTTGCCGCTTTATTGTATGAAATGCAAACGCCCTGTAATTGCTTTACTTTATCACTAAGCGGTAGCGATAGTCGTAGAAGCAATAGATGGCGTAACGACAACGATGCTACGATGGAGATCAAGGTGTCGCGCCGGTGACGATGGTGATCACGACGGTGCTTCGAAGATGGAGATCACAAGCACAAGATGATGATGGCCATATCATATCACTTATATTGATTGCATGTGATGTTTATCCTTTATGCATCTTATCTTGCTTTGATTGACGGTAGCATTTTAAGATGATCTCTCACTAATTATCAAGAAGTGTTCTCCCTGAGTATGCACCATTGCGAAAGTTCTTCGTGCTGAGACACCACATGATGATCGGGTGTGATAGGCTCTACGTTCAGATACAACGGGTGCAAAACAGTTGCACACGCGGAGTACTCAGGTTATACTTGACGAGCCTAGCATATACAGATATGGCCTCGGAACACGGAGACCGAAAGGTTGAGCGTGAATCATATAGTAGATATGATCAACATAGAGATGTTCACCATTGAAACTACTCCATCTCACGTGATGATCGGACATGGTTTAGTTGATGTGGATCACGTAATCACTTAGATGACTAGAGAGATGTATGTCTAAGTGGGAGTTCTTTAGTAATATGATTAATTGAACTTAAATTTATCATGAACTTAGTACCTGATAGTATTTTGCTTGTCTATGTTTGTTTGTAGATAGATGGCTCGTGCTGTTGTTCCGTTGAATTTTAATGCGTTCCTTGAGAAAGCAAAGTTGAAAGATGATGGTAGCAATTACACGGACTGGGTCCGTAACCTGAGGATTATCCTCATTGCTGCACAGAAGAGTTACGTCCTGGAAGCACCGCTGGGTGCCAGGCCTGCTGCTGATGCAACTGACGACGTTAAGAACGTCTGGCAGAGCAAAGCTGATGACTACTCTATAGTTCAGTGTGCCATGCTTTACGGCTTAGAACCGGGTCTTCAACGACGTTTTGAACGTCATGGGGCATATGAGATGTTCCAGGAGTTGAAGTTAATATTTCAAGCAAATGCCCGGATTGAGAGATATGAAGTCTCCAATAAGTTCTACAGCTGCAAGATGGAGGAGAACAGTTCTGTCAGTGAGCATATACTCAAAATGTCTGGGTATAATAATCACTTGATTCAACTGGGAGTTAATCTTCCGGATGATAGCGTCATTGACAGAATTCTCCAATCACGGCCACCAAGCTACAAGAGCTTTGTGATGAACTATAATATGCAAGGGATGAACAAGACTATTCCCGAGCTCTTCGCGATGCTGAAAGCCGCGGAGGTAGAAATCAAAAAGGAGCATCAAGTGTTGATGGTCAACAAGACCATTGGTTTCAAGAAAAGAGGCAAAGGGAAGAAGAAGGGGAACTTCAAAAAGAACGGCAAACAAGTTGCTGCTCAAGAGAAGAAACCCAAGTCTGGACCTAAGCCTGAAACTGAGTGCTTCTACTGCAAGCAGACTGGACACTGGAAGCGGAACTGCCCCAAGTATTTGGCGGATAAGAAGGATGGCAAAGTGAACAAAGGTATATGTGATATACATGTTATTGATGTGTACCTTACTAATGCTCGCAGTAGCGCCTGGGTATTTGATACTGGTTCTGTTGCTAACATTTGCAACTCGAAACAGGGACTACGGATTAAGCGAAGATTAGCTAAGGACGAGGTGACGATGCGCGTGGGAAATGGTTCCAAATTCGATGTGATCGCGGTCGGCACGCTACCTCTACATCTACCATCGGGATTAGTTTTAGACCTGAATAATTGTTATTTGGTGCCTGCGTTGAGCATGAACATTATATCTGGATCTTGTTTGATGTGAGACGGTTATTCATTTAAATCAGAGAATAATGGTTGTTCTATTTATATGAGTAATATCTTTTATGGTCATGCACCCTTGAAGAGTGGTCTACTTTTATTGAATATCGATAGTAGTGATACACATATTCATAATGTTGAAGCCAAAAGATGCAGAGTTGATAATGATAGTGCAACATATTTGTGGCACTGCCGTTTAGGTCATATCGGTGTAAAACGCATGAAGAAACTCCATACTGATGGACTTCTGGAATCACTTGATTATGAATCACTTGGTACTTGCGAACCGTGCCTCATGGGCAAGATGACCAAAACACCGTTCTCCGGATCTATGGAGAGAGCAACAGATTTGTTGGAAATCATACATACAGATGTATGTGGTCCGATGAATGTTGAGGCTCGTGGCGGATATCGTTATTTTCTCACCTTCACAGATGATTTGAGCAGATACGGGTATATCTACTTGATGAAGCACAAGTCTGAAACATTTGAAAAGTTCAAAGAATTTCAGAGTGAAGTAGAAAATCATCGTAACAAGAAAATAAAGTTTCTACGATCTGATCGTGGAGGAGAATATTTGAGTTACGAGTTTGGTTTACATTTGAAACAATGTGGAATAGTTTCACAACTCACGCCACCTGGAACACCACAGCGAAATGGTGTGTCCGAACCTCGTAATCGTACTTTACTTGATATGGTACGATCTATGATGTCTCTTACCGATTTACCGCTATCGTTTTGGGGTTATGCTTTAGAGACGGCCGCATTCATGTTAAATAGGGCACCATCAAAATCCGTTGAGACGACGCCTTATGAACCGTGGTTTGGCAAGAAACCAAAGTTGTCGTTTCTCAAAGTTTGGGGCTGCGATGCTTATGTGAAGAAACTTCAACCAGATAAGCTCGAACCCAAATCGGAGAAATGTGTCTTCATAGGATACCCAAAGGAGACTATTGGGTACACCTTCTATCACAGATCTGAAGGCAAGATTTTCGTTGCTAAATTCGGATCCTTTCTAGAGAAGGAGTTTCTCTCGAAAGAAGTGAGTGGGAGGAAAGTAGAACTTGATGAGATAACTGTATCTACTCCCTTGTTGGAAAGTAGTTCATCACAAGAACCGGTTCCTGTGACAACTACACCAATTAGTGAGGAAGCTAATGATATTAATCATGAAACTTCAGATCAAGTTTCTACTGAACCTCGTAGGTCTACCAGAGTAAGATCCGCACCAGAGTGGTACGGAAATCCTATTCTGGAAGTCATGTTACTAGACCATGATGAACCTACGAACTATGAGGAAGCGATGATGAGCCCAGATTCCGCAAAATGGCTAGAGGCCATGAAATCTGAGATAGGATCCATGTATGAAAACAAAGTATGGACTTTGGTTGACTTACCCGATGATCGGCAAGCCATTGAGAATAAATGGATCTTTAATAAGAAGACTGACGCTGATGGTAATGTTACTGTCTACAAAGCTCGACTTGTTGCAAAAGGTTTTCGACAAGTTCAAGGGGTTGACTACGATGAGACTTTCTCACCCGTAGCGATGCTTAAGTCTGTCTGAATCATGTTGGCTATTGCTGCATTTCATGATTATGAAATTTGGCAAATGGATGTCAAGACTGCATTCTTGAATGGATTTCTAGAAGAAGAGTTGTATATGATGCAGCCTGAAGGTTTTGTTGATCCAAAAGGTGCTGACAAAGTGTGCAAGCTCCAACGTTCCATTTATGGACTGGTGCAAGCATCTCGGAGTTGGAATAAACGTTTTGATAGTGTGATCAAAGCATATGGTTTTATACAGACTTTTGGAGAAGCCTGTATTTACAAGAAAGTGAGTGGGAGCTCTGTAGCATTTCTAGTTTTATATGTTGATGACATATTATTAATTGGAAATGATATAGAATTTCTGGATAGCATAAAGGGATACTTGAATAAAAGTTTTTCAATGAAAGACCTCGGTGAAGCTGCTTACATATTGGGCATCAAGATCTATAGAGATAGATCAAGACGCTTAATAGGACTTTCACAAAGCACATACCTTGACAAAATTTTGAAAAAGTTCAAAATGGATCAGGCAAAGAAAGGATTCTTGCCTGTGCTACAAGGTGTGAAGTTGAGTCAAACTCAATGCCCGACCACAGCAGAAGATAGAGAGAAAATGAAAGATGTTCCCTATGCTTCAGCCATAGGCTCTATCATGTATGCAATGTTGTGTACCAGACCTGACGTATGCTTAGCAATAAGCTTGGCAGGTAGGTACCAAAGTAATCTAGGAGTGGATCACCGGACAGCGGTCAAGAACATCCTGAAATACCTGACACTACTAGGAAAAGGCATGCTAGTGGCGCACTGGTTTTGCCTTCTAATGGCGCATGGCTGGTGCGCCACTGGCATCACGCCATTAGAATTTTTTTTCTAATGGCGCACCACATGTGCGCCATTAGAATCTGGTATTCTAATGGCGCACCAGGCAGTGCGCCATTAGTACTGCCACAGTGCGCCACTATTATCTGCTATACTTACAGCGCAGCACATTGTAGTGCGCCATTAGTAACAACTTTTTTAATTCTTTTCTTCTTAATCTCAGGTCACTATTTCACATATGAGATATTCAACACATATATATATACAACAAGCATCCATATAGCAATCATATCCAACACACAAGTTTCATCATATATACATACGTACATAGCCAACACATAGTTCCGTCGTTACAAAAGTTTCACATTGTTCATCCAACACCGTTATCCATCAATTCACAAAAGTTTCACATTGATACAAAATAAAAACACAAATGGAAAAGAAGCACCCCATCCACGCAAGCTTCCGTCAATTAAATCAAATCTGCAAAATGATAAACAAGAAGTTAGAATAAGAAAAAGAAGAAGACTAGAAGAATACTAGAAGAGGAAGAACACTAGAAGAAGAATAAGAAGAGTTTTGGAAAAGAAGAAGAATAAGAAGAAGACTATAAGCTTATTATGTAAACTTGATCATTTTGTGCTAACATAAGTTATTTTGGAGCTAACCTATAGGAAACTAAGCATATAAGGTCTAAGTTAGTATATTAGAGCCAACTTAGGTAAAATGAAGCTAACCTATGTCATTTTGGAAAAGAAGAAGATTAAGAAAAAGACTATAAGCTTATTATGTAAACTTGATCATTTTGTGCTAACATAAGTTATTTTGGAGCTAACCTATAGGAAACTAAGCATATAAGCTCTAAGTTAGTATATTAGAGCCAACTTAGGTAAAATGAAGCTAACCTATAGGAAACTAAGCATATTAGAGATAACATAGGTAACTAAGTATACATATATCATTTTGGATAGCTAACCTATAGGAGATCTGACATACCTGACAAAGTAGGCAGTTCTTCTCCTTCTTCTCCTTCATCTCCCTGATGCGCCTAGAGCGGCGAGGCGGTGGAGGCAGTGGAGGTAGTGGGATGTAGTCTTCTACCACAATTGGTGTGGTCATGTCGCCCAGCTGTGGGATCGCCGGCGCCACCACCGGTGCGTGGTCATGTCAGGCACCACCACCATCGCGAGGCCACCTTCAGGCACGACCATCGCTAGGTCATCCTCAGCCACCTCCATATCTTGCCCATGGTCAGCCACCACCATCTCTTGCCCTTGGTCAGCCACCACCAGCGCTAGGTCATCCTCAGCCTGATGCCCATCGTCATGATGCAGCTCCTCATCCTCACTCTGCTCCTCTTCTCCCACACTCCAGTCCGGATCATCCTTCTTGTTGTCTATGCTAGTGCCAGAATCGCTGCTGCTTTCGCTACAGCCAGAATCGCTGCTGCTTTCGCTACAGCCATAGTCGCTGCTGCTTTGGCTGTAGCCAGTATCGCTGCTGCTGCTCCTACCTGTCCAAAATGCAACAATGACCGTTAACAATCGATGTGAGACAAAGCCAAATGTAGAGGAATAAGAAGAGGCAGAACGTACCGGCATCATCATCGGCAGCGTATCGCATGCGACACATAGTCTTGTTGTACACCTTCACGATGAGCATGTTGGCGTCATCGTCGTACCTGAAGACAAGGAAGTACCCCAGCTGCAGGTCGTAGGCACGGTAGAACTTCTCCCACCCACGAGACAAGTACATGTGGCCCTTCTTGATCGCCAACTGCACATCCCACTGCCTGCGAAACCCGCTGTCGGCCTGTCGCAGCTTCACATTATTTGGCGGATCTTCACCCATCAGCATGTTCATAAAACTGTCAGGCAGCCTCTGCAGTTTGGGAAAATGAGTGATGTAGCAAACAACAGATATCATAATGAGATGGGTGAAGGGGAGATCTCTCGTTTTATATACCAGCGTCATGGATCCAACTGAAGCCTCAAGTATGATAGTGAAGAACTCGGAAGCATCCAACTCGTACTGCGGTGTCGCAGATCGGCGGTGGCTGCTTCCCGCCATCTCTGATAAGCAGCAGAAGAGACCAATTAGTACCCTTACAACAGATCATAAAACATGCATTAGTCGCAAGTACCCCATATGTCCTATTTTTAGCAAAGTCATGCTAAAATTCACGGAAAATTTCAGCATGACCTTTGCTGAAAATAGGACATATGGAGTACCCGAATTTGCCGGAACGGAAGTTAATCGACATTCCGGCAAACTCAAGGGCCTCTCGGGGTACCTGCAAATTCATCACGACACAATGGTCGGAGACAAAACCCAGCAAACTAGCAAGATGATCATCATCCTTCATATACACTGGAGTACAATTAATGCTTTATAATGTTCCATCATCATTACAGAAAATTGACAATTGTCCATAACAGTTAACTGAAATGCAGTACTCACTAGATCTATCCATCACCCTAGAATAAAAATGCACTCCTAGTACATGGCTACTACTATTTTTCTGCTGCTAGGAAAAACATCACTCATTGGAAATGAAAATCTCAGTACCAGCATTTTGAACTTTGAAATGAAATACAGTAGTAGTATTAGTAGTATATGGAGTAGTATCTTGTCTGTGTGCTATCTGAAGCAGAGCATGGAAGCAAGTTTTGATCATCGAAAGTTCCAATAGCCCGTTGCAACAACTATTTGTGTAGAGATAAGCATGAACAGAGACAATAACTATAGGATTTGTTTGATGATATCTTTTTTATACACTTACTAAAACAAGTGTGATACCAATTGGATCATTATTCACTGTAATCTTTTCTTTTGAACTGAAAAGGGAGGTCAGTTTCTTCAGAGAGAAAATAAATCTGCAGATTCAACTAATGATACTATGAACTTTTGATCTGAAAGAACATGATCTTGTCAAATGCAGCAAGCAGAAACAGAGAAATCTCCTAAAGGTGTCCTAAGCACCTGCTGTTACTCTTGGAAGTAATGCAAACATGTAAAAGTTATTACTGTTGACAGTACTACTCAAATATCCTGATCATGGTTCATGCCCTCAGACACATCAGCACCTCAAGAATGCCATGACAAATATGAAAAGGACCAAGAGAATCACCACACAAGTGAAGAGAGAACTCGGGGCCTCTTTGACAAAAATGAAAAGGACCAATAGAATGAAAAGGACCAATGAGATGAAAAAACTAAGGTAAGGGGGGACATCAAAATGCAGAAGTGCATAACACAAGCTCACCGACATAGACACACATAACAGCCGCACAACAGCATAGACATTAAACATGTGTAGAGATCACAATCAACAAAGGTTTCCATCAGGTGTATTTCAGACTATTATTCCCATCCAGAGAAAGCATCGACTTCAGAATATCTACTTTTGACCCTCAACTATAACAACCGCATGCAGTACAGAGAAGTGTTGATGCAGGCATCAAACATTATAATGCCGCAGGGCAAGGTCTCAAGTTACATGATCAGTTGTGCTTGACTGAATATTTTGACAGGAAAAATTTGACTGGAGTAACAAAGGCATAACAGTAGAAATTATAGGTGTAGATTGCTCTGTTCAACAAACTTCCTATCAGTCCAACAATGTTTCTGAATCTAAACTTTTTCAGTTAACAGAACCTAAACCTGAAAATGTTCAGTTAACAGAAAGGAGGGAGGGGAACCGGTGCATCTCACCGAGAGGAAGACGATGGCGAGCTCGTGCAGGGCCGGGGTTGACGAGGTGACGCGGATCGACGGAGAGGCGTCGGTGTCGTAGAGGCGCCAGAGACCTTGCCCTGCGAGACAGAGAAGGGGCCGTCAGCCCTGGCGCAGGTGAGGGGCAAGGGGAGGAGGAGGAGGGGGAAGGGGAGGAGGATGGTCGGGGGGCGTACGGTGCTGCGTTGCTGCTCGGCGCCGACGACAAGGAGGAAGGCAAGGACGTTGAGGGTCGGGGCGGCGGGGGTGGGGCGCGGGGGTGCGGGGGCGGCGGGGGTGGAGTCCGGCAGGGGTGGGGGCGCGGGGGCGGCGGGGGTGGGGGGCGGGGGCGCGGGGGCGGCGGGGGTGGGGGCGCGGGGGCGCGGGGGCAGCGGGGGTGGAGTCCGGCAGGGGTGGGGGCGCGGGGGCGCGGGGGGCGGCGGGGGTGGGGGCGCGGGGGCGCGGGGGCGGCGGGGGTGGAGTCCGGCGGGGGTCGGGGCGGCGGCGTCGTGGGTCAAGGCGTGGTGGCGGCGTACGGTTAGGTCGAGTGGGGGATCTGGCGAGGGAGGGAGAGAGGCCAGAGGGGAATAGGTGGAGGGAGGGAAGCTTTCTAATGGCGCACCACACCCCAGTGCGCCATAAGTACAACTATTCTAATGGCGCACCACCCCTCGGTGCGCCATTAGAATTTTGTTTTAACCTAGCCTAGTAGCCATATCTACAGCCCAACCCTATCTACAACAGAACCCACCCACTAGCCCGACTGGTCAGCACGCAGCACACACACCAAGAGGTCCTGGGTTTGATTCCCAGGATCCCCAATATTTTTTTATGCATTTTAAATGGTGTTTTTTATATTTATTTGTGTTTAAATATGTTCAAACTTGTTTAAATCATAACAGTAATATTTTTTATGCATTTTAAATGCTGTTTTTTATATTTATTTGTGTTTAAATATGTTCAAACTTGTTTAAATTATAACAGTGTAATATTTTTTATAAAAATAGTAAAAAAAAATTAAAAATATGTTCAAAAAGTGCGGGTGCGGGGGGCCGGGCCGGTGCTCCGGCGGTGGAGCGGGGGAGGGTTGCGATGGGTGGAGCTAGCGGGGGAGGGTGCGGGTGCGATCGAGATGGAGGGGGAATCGAGATCAAGTGTCCTCATGAATTCAAAAAGTGCCCATGAAATTTAAAAATATTCATGATATCAAAAAGTGCCCATGAAATACAATCGAGAAATGAAGACTACGATTTAAATACAATCGGTCTTAGCTAGCTATCTGTTCACAATCTTCTTGCCCTTCTTTTTCGCAAACGGAGTTCTTCTGTGGAACGGACGTCCTTTAGGTAGGGTGGTCCTGCTTCTTCTTGTGGTGTGTGCTGCTACTTCATCGTCGTCGTCATGTTCGATCTTCGGGTCGCCGTACTTGTCGAAGTCTTGCTCATTGGCTACTCCATCCATTCCAATGATCTTCCTTTTGCCTCTCCTCACGACAACACGACTGGGCTTTGGCGGGTCGGTAATGAAAAAGCATTGGTCCACTTGGGAAGCCAGTACCCATGGCTCATTTTTCGCGGTGACGTTTGCGCCCGCGGTCTTGGATTTGGCTTCGGGTATAACCATGGTGGTGAAATACCGGTCTTCTTTTATGACGTTTTTGGCCCATCTGACACGGAACATCGGGACCTTCTCTCCAGCGTAGCTCAGCTCCCAGATCTCCTCGATCCTTCCGTAGTATCTGTCCTTGTTGTTACCGGTGTAGGATTCCATCGTTACCCCGGAGTTCTGATAACCATCGCTCTTCATGTCCTTGTCCTCGGTGTAGAATGTGTAGCCGTTGATATCGTACGCCTCATAGGTCATCAGGTTGTGCTCGGCGCCCTGTGACAAGGCGAATATGAGTTGTTCTTCCGCGGAAGAATCCTCACGTAAAGGGTACGACAGAAGCTTCTGCTTGAACCAACGCGTGAAACATGAGTTGTGCTCTTTGAGTATATCTCCGTCCGTCCTCTGTTGGCCTCGGTCATTGTACGTCTTCTTAATAAAGGTTTTGTGCTCTACCACCCAAGGATCGACCACGTCTATGTGTTGTAGCGCGACTAGGTTTGCTCTTTCAAAGTCGGCGAGTTGACCCTCGAAGTCGACATGCATTTCGCGGCGACCCTCATGGTGACCCCATCCAGCGAGCCTGCCGAGGTGCCTGTTGACGGGCAGACCAAGGGGGTTCTCGATGCCTAGATAATTCGTGCAGTAGGAGATGCACTCTTCGGTCAGAAAGCCCCTGGCTATGCTTCCCTCTGGACGTGACATGTTGCGAACGTATCCTTTGATGACACCATTCATCCTTTCGAACGGCATCATGCTGTGCAGGAACGTCGGCCCGAGTTGGATGATATCCTCCACTATATGGACCAGCAGATGCACCATAACGTCGAAGAATGCGGGCGGGAAGTACATCTCAAGCTCGCATAGTATCACCACAATCTCTTCCTGTAGCCTTCTGAGTTGCCTCACGCCAATCGACTTCCGAGAGATGACGTCGAAAAAGTTGCACAGGCCAAATAGCGTTTCACGGACGTGCGCGTCATGATCCCACGGATTGCAACTGGAAGTATCTGCGTCATCAGCACGTGACAGTCGTGAGACTTCATCCCGCTGAACTTTTGCTTCGCTGGGTCTAGGTATCTGCTTATCTTCCCCGCGTAACCGTAAGGAAGTTTTACTCCTAGGAGGCAAGTGAAAAACTGCTCGATCTCCTCCTGACTTAGAGTGAAGCACGCGGGAGGGTAGACATTTCCGGTCTTCTTGGCCTTTTTGCCTTTGCGACGACTTTCCGTGTCCTGCTTCGCCTCATCATCATCATCATCATCATCATCATCATCATTAGCGTGAAGCTCCTGCCTGATGCCCATTGATTTCAAGTCTGCCCTTGCTTTCGGCCCATCTTTGGTCCTCTCTGGCATGTTGAGCAGGGTACCAAGCAGACTCTCGCACACGTTCTTCGTGATATGCATGACATCAAGGCTGTGAGGCACACGGTGGATCTTCCAGTACGGCAAGTCCCAGAAAACAGACCTCATTTTCCATACCTTCAGCAGCGGCTCTGGCGCCTTTCGCATCTTTCCCGGCAGTGGGCAGTCTTTCCAATTTTTCAACAGCTTGTCTATTTCCTCGCCGCTCCTTGTACACGGGCGTTTTCGGGGTTCGGTTTCACCATCGAACAGATCCTTGCGTTTCCTCCACGGGTCATCGTCGCGAAGCCACCTTCGATGTCCCATGAACACGGTTTTCGAAGACCCGGGATCTCTATCTAGCTGGCGATACGTTGTGTCATCCATGCACCTTACGCATCCAGAAAATCCGTGGACTACCTGCCCCGCGAGATATGTGTGCTTCTCTGGCTGCCAAACGGATTGACTCCATCGGTGCTCGCGCCCAGCACGATGTTCCTTGGATCCTTCCCAAATTCTGGGTCTTCGAAGTTCAACGCTTGCCACTGGCTCGCATCCTTAGGGTGACTCAGCATCTTGTCTTTTTTATCTATCTCCGGATCATTTGCGTCATCTTCTCGCTTCTTCTCCTCCCTATCCGCGTGCCAACGCAGGAGCTTTGCTACCTTGGGGTCCGCGAAATACCGCTGCAGACGAGGAGTGATCGGAAAGTACCACACCGATTTTCGAGGAGCTTTCTTCCTCTTCTTGTATCGAGTGACGCCGCACACCGGACATATGGTAGACTCCGCGTGCTCGTCCCGATAAATGATGCAATTGTTCATGCACACATGGTATTTCACGTGCGGTAAATCCAGAGGACACACGATTTTCTTCGCCTCCTCGAAACTGGTCGGGCACTTGTTCCCCTTGGGAAGACGTTCGTGCCAGAATGACATGTTCTCGTCGAAGCATGCGTCAGTCATTTTGTGTTTTACCTTCATCTCCAGAGCCATGAGCGTTACTTTCAGGCGGGTATCCTCGGGCCTGCATCCTTCATACAATGGAGTAACCGCGTCTATCTCCAGTTGATCCAGCTTGGCTTTCTCTCGGGCGGCAGCTCTTGCGTTATCCGTCCGCTTGAGAAGCGGCTCTTGAATATGAGGGTTCTGCACCCAGCCTCCATCGTCGTCTGCTCCGGCATCTTCATCTTCATGATCATGCCCTTCGTCTTGATCTTCCTCATCATCATGTACGACATCTTCTACATGATGACTGTGTACAGCATCACCGTCGTGATCATGTCCTGGAGATTCTTCGTCTTCTCGCCCGCCCTCGCCGCAGTGGTACTTGTCTTGTTGCCCTTCCTCATTTCTTGCCCGGCCCCGGCCATGGACGACTTGATAGTCATCTTCATCACCTTGCCACCGATAGCCATCCATGAAACCACGCAAGAGCAGGTGGTCCCGCACCTGCCCGGAATCCGGGTCCGCAATAAGGCTCTTCAGCTTGCATCTTCGACATGGACATCTTATCTCCGTCTCGTTCTTTTGAAGCATCTCGGCCTTCGCGGAGCTCAAAAACCTATTCACAATGCCTTCAGTCATCATGCGGACCATGGTCGCCTGCGGGGTAGAGCAAAACGATATGTTAGAACCAAGAAAAAATTTGGCATGACCTTCCCTAAAAATAGGACCAAAAAGAATGCATAGTGCCAAAATTCTCGCCGAAACGGAAATGAATCAAAACATTCCGGCAAAATATTGGCAACTATCGCATATTTCAAATACCGGTACCTTCAAACACAAACATATATGCAACACCACAAACACTTGCAACACCACAAACATACATAGATCTAGCTAGGCCACAAAAAGTGCATGTGCACGTTGTTGGAGCGAGCTAGGGAGAAAAAAAAAGTAGATCTATATCATGAAGATAGCTTTCCCTTACTTACCTATCAAAAAAAGGTAATTTCACCACTTAATTTTGTTGAATCTATGGTGGAAATGAGGTGAGGAGGAGGAGATGGCCGAAATCTTGGAGAAGGAGGTGGATGGAATGAAGTGGGGAAAGTGAGTGGGTAGGTGTGGGCTGTCCAAAATATCTTGTCGGTCCCAGGTTACTAATGGCGCACCCTCTGCTGATGCGCCATTAGTAACCCTGGTTACTAATGGCGCATCAGCAGAGGGTGCGCCATTAGTAGTTTTGCAAAAAAAGAATAAAACAAAATTTACAGTAATGGCGCACAGCCTGATTGGTGCGCCATTAGAAGTTATATATAGTAATGGCACATTGTAGACCTCATGCGCCATTAGTATGTATGGGAAAATGGAAAAAAAATTCATACTAGTGGCGCACCCTGTCCACGGTGCGCCATTAGTGTCTTCCACTCTAATGGCGTATCAGGAACAGGTGCGCCATTAGTATATAGTAGTGGCGCACTGCCTCCACGGTGCGCCATTAGAGTCAATCCTATCTATAGCCCTTTTCCTAGTAGTGTGAAAAGGACTAAGGATATGTTTCTCGTATATGGAGGTGACAAAGAGCTAGTCGTAAATGGTTACGTCGATGCAAGCTTTGACACTGATCAGGACGATTCTAAATCGCAGACCGGATACGTGTTTTTATTAAACGGTGGAGCTGTAAGTTGGTGCAGTTCTAAACAAAGCGTCGTGGCGGGATCTACATGTGAAGCGGAGTACATAGCTGCTTCTGAAGCAGCAAATGAAGGAGTCTGGATGAAGGAGTTCATTTCCGATCTAGGTGTCATACCTAGTGCATCGGGACCAATGAAGATCTTCTGTGACAATACTGGTGCAATTGCCTTGGCAAAGGAATCCAGATTTCACAAGAGGACCAAGCACATCAAGAGACGCTTCAATTCCATTCGGGACCAAGTCCAAGTGGGAGACATAGAGATTTGCAAGATACATACGGATCTAAATGTTGCAGACCCGTTGACTAAGCCTCTCTCACGAGCAAAACATGATCATCACCAAGACTCCATGGGTGTTAGAATCATTACTATGTAATCTAGATTATTGACTCTAGTGCAAGTGGGAGACTGAAGGAAATATGCCCTAGAGGCAATAATAAAGTTATTATTTATTTCCTCATATCATGATAAATGTTTATTATTCATGCTAGAATTGTATTAACCGGAAACATGATACATGTGTGAATACATAGACAAACATATAGTCACTAGTATGCCTCTACTTGACTAGATCATTAATCAAAGATGGTTATGTTTCCTAACCATAGACATGTGTTGTCATTGATTAATGGGATCACATCATTAGGAGAATGAGGTGATTGACATGACCCATCCCGTTAGCTTAGCACTTGATCGTTTAGTATTCTGCTATTGCTTCCTTCATGACTTATACATGTTCCTGTAACTATGAGAATTGTGTAACTCCCGTTTACCGGAGGAACACTTTGGGTACTACCAAACGTCACAACGTAACTGGGTGATTATAAAGGAGTATTACAGGTGTCTCCGAAGGTACATGTTGAGTTAGCATAATTCGAGATTAGGTTTTGTCACTCCGATTGTCGGAGAGGTATCTCTGGGCCCTCTCGGTAATGCTCATCACCTAAGCCTTGCAAGCATGTAACTAATGAGTTAGTTATGAGATGAAGTATTACAGAACGAGTAAAGAGACTTGTCGGTAACGAGATTGAACTAGGTATTGGATACCGACGATCGAATCTCGGACAAGTAACATACCGATGACAAAGGGAACAACGTATGTTGTAATGCGGTTTGACCGATAAAGATCTTCGTAGAATATGTAGGAACCAATATGGGCATCCAGGTCCCGCTATTGGTTATTGACCAGAGATGTGTCTCAGTCATTTCTACATCGTTCTCGAACCGTAGGGTCCACACGCTTAAGGTTTCGATGACAATTATATTATGAGTTTATGTATTTTGATGTACCGAAGTTTGTTCGGAGTCCCGGATATGATCACGGACATGACGAGGAGTCTCGAAATGGTCGAGACATAAAGATTGATATATTGGACGGATATATTTGGACACCGGAAAGGTTTCGGAGAAGTTTGGAGCTCCGGGAGGTTACCGGAACCCCCCGGGAGGTATATGGGCCTTATTGGGCCCATGTAGGAGGAAGGGAGAAGGAGCAAGGGAGGGGGGCGCACCCCCCCAAGCCCAATCCGAATTGGGGAGGGGGGCCGGCCCCCCCTTTCCTTTCTCCTTCCCCCTCTTCCTATTACTACTACTAGTACTACTTCCTAATACTAGTACTCTTTCCTTCCCCCTCCAAATAAGATAAGGAAAAGAGAGGGAAACCTACTTGGAGTAGGTTTCCCCCTCCTCATGGCGCGCCCCCCCTAGGGCCGGCCACCTCCTCCCTCCCTCCTTTATATACGGGGGTAGGGGGGCACCCTAGAACACACAAGTTGATCATTGATCGTTCCTTAGCCGTGTGCGGTGCCCCCCTCCACGATATTACACCTCGGTTATATTGTAGCGGTGCTTAGCCGAAGCCCTGCGACAGGAGAACATCAAGATCGTCACCACGCCGTCGTGCTGACGGAACTCCCCCTCGGCGCCTCTGCTGGATCGGAGATCGAGGGTGCGTCATCGAGCTGTACGCGTGTCAAGAACTCGGAGGTGCCGGAGTAACGGTGCTTGGATCGGTTGAACCGGGAGGACGTACGACTACTTCCTCTACACTGTGTCAACGCTTCCGCTTCAGTCTACGAGGGTACGTAGACAACACTCTCCCCTCGTTGCTATATCATCACCATGATCTTGCGTGTGCGTAGGAAATTTTTTGAAATTACTACGTTCCCCAACATGCATATCTTCAGGACTGAGAAATAGAATACCCCTTTTCTTCGGAGTTGGTTTAGAAGTTGGTTCAGGAAATGTCCAATTATTTTCATTACTCAACATATTATTCAATAGCAATTCAGCTTGATCAACAGTTATATCCCTGAAAACACAACCAGCACAACTATCCAGGTGGTCTCTGGAAGCATCGGTTAGTCCATTATAAAAGATATCAAGTATTTCATTTTTCTTGAGAGAATGATCAGGCAAAGCATTAAGTAATTGAAAAAGCCTCCCCCATGTTTGTGGGAGACTCTCTTCTTCAATTTGCACAAAATTATATATTTCCCTCAAAGCAGCTTGTTTCTTATGAGCGGGGAAATACTTAGCAGAGAAGTAATAAATCATATCCTGGGGACTACGCACACAACCAAGGATCAAGAGAATTAAACCATGTTTTAGCATCACCCTTTAATGAGAACGGAAATAATTTAAGGATATAGTAGTAACGATTTTTTTCATCATTAGCAAATAGGGTGGCTATGTCATTTAATTTAGTAAGACGTGCCATAACAGTTTCAGATTCATAGCCATAAAAAGGATCAAATTCAACCAAAGTAATTATCTTAGGGTCGACAGAGAAATCATAATACTTATCGGAAATACAGATAGGTGAAGTAGCAAAAGCAGGGTCATATTTCATTCTAGCATTCAAAGATTTTTCTTTCAGCTTAGCTAATAATTTCTTAAGATCATATCTATCATTGCAAGCAAGTAAATCTCTAGCAGTTTCTTCATCCATAACATAACACTCAGGCACAACAGGCAATTCATATCTAGGGGGAGAATCTTCATCATCACTTTCATCAATATTATCAGTTTTAATAATTTCATTCTCTCTAGCCCTAGCAAGTTGTTCATCCAAAAATTCACCTAGTGGCACAGTATTATCAAGCATAGAAGTAGTTTCATCATAAGTATCATGCATAGCTGAAGTGGCATCATCAATAACATGCGACATATCAGAATTAATAGCAGAAGCAGCTTTAGGTGCCGCAAGTTTACTCAAAACAGAAGGCGAATCAAGTGAAGAGCTAGATGGCAGTTCCTTACCTCCCATCGTAGTTGAGGGATAAATTTTGGTTTTCTCGTCTTTCAAGTTCCTCATTGTGATCAGCAGATATAAATCCCAAGTGACTCAAAGAATAGAGCTATGCTCCCCGGCAACTTTGCCAGAAAATAGTCTTGATAACCCACAAGTATAGGGGATCGCAACAGTTTTCAAGGGTACAGTATTAAACCCACCAGGGGAGCCAAAGAATATTCTCAAGTATTAGCAGTTGAGTTGTCAATTCAACCACACCTGGATAACTTAATATTTGCAGCAAAGTATTTAGTAGCAAAGTAGTATGGAAGTAACGGTAACGGTGGCAAAAGTATCAGTAGTAGTTTTGTAGCAATTGTAACAGTGGCAACGGAAAAGTAACTAAGCAAAGATCAATAAGTGAAAAAGCTCGTAGGCATTGGATCAGTGATGGATAATTATGTCGGATGCGATTCGTCATGCAAAAGTTATAACATAGGGTGACACAGAACTAGCTCCAGGTCATCAATGTAATGTAGGCATGTATTCCGAATATAGTCTTACGTGCTTATGAAAAAGAACTTGCATGACATCTTTTGTCCTACCCTCCCATGGCAGCGGGGTCCTATTGGAAACTAAGGGATATTAAGGCCTCCTTTTAATAGAGTACCGGACCAAAGCATTAACACTTAGTGAATACATGAACTTCTCAAACTACGGTCATCACCAGGAGTGGTCCCGATTATTGTCGCTTCGGGGTTACCGGATCAAAACACATAGTAGGTGACTATTGACTTGCAAGATAGGATCAAGAACTCACATATATTCATGAAAACATAATAGGTTCAGATCTGAAATCATGGCTCTCGGGCCCTAATGACAAGCATTAAGCATAGCAAAGTCATAGTAACATCAATCTCAGAACATAATGGATATGAGGGATCAAACCCTAACAAAACTAACTCGATTACATGATAAATCTCATCCAACCCATCATCGTCCAGCAAGCCTACAATGGAATTACTCAGGCACGATGGTGAGCATCATGAAATTGGTGATGGAGGAAGGCTGAGGATGACGACGGTGACGGATTCCCCTCTCCGGAGCCCCGAACGGACTCCAGATCATCCCTCCTGAGAGAGTTTAGGGCTTGGCGGCGGCTCTGTATCATAAAATGCGATGAATCCTTCTCTCTGATGTTTTTCTCCCCGAATGTGAATATATAGAGTTGGAGTTGAGGTCGATGGAGCACCAAGGGGCCCACGAGGCAGGGGGCGTGCCAGGCGGTAGGCGCCCCCCCCCCCCCACCCTTGTGGACAAGGTGTGGGGCCCCTGGTCTTGATTCTTTCACCAGTATTTTTTATTAATTTCAAAAATATTCTCCGTGAAGTTTCAGGTCATTCCGAGAACTTTTATTTCTGCACAAAAATAACACCATGGCAATTCTGCTAAAAACATCGTCAGTCCGGGTTAGTTCTATTCAAATCATGCAAGTTAGAGTCCAAAACAAGGGCAAAAGTGTTTGGAAAAGTAGACACGATGGAGAAGTGTCACCCCATAGGACCAACGCGCCAGAATAGCAACCGCCGCCGATGAAGAGAAGCGTAGATCGGAAGGATCCAACCTGTAGACACACGAACACGGACGAACGAAGACAAGATCCACGTGGATCCACCGAAAACAAACACCGACCGAATTCCTCGAGATGCGCCGGAGACAAACCTCCACACGCCCTCTAACGATGCTCGAAACACCATCGAAATAGGGACAAGGTGGGAATAACCTTATTCCATCTTTAGAGAGCTGCCATCGCCTCGTCTCTCTGAGCAGGACACAAACCCTAACCAAACTCAAAAGAGCATGAAAAATGAAGCCTTCCCACCGGCAAGGGCCGGGATCCACCATGCCTCCATGGCCCTAAAACCACAAGAGACGAGGCAGCACCGGCAGGAGGCAGAAAAAACCCTAGCCAAAGGGCCCTCCCATCACTTGTTTTTAAGTTCGTACAAGTCAGTGCCCCGGTCATCTCACATTTGTTGTTTGCAGATGACTCACTTTTTTTTTTCAAGCTTCAGAACAGCAAGCTAATTTAGTCAAGAGTGTGTTGAACATGTATTCGACGGCGACTGGTCAATTAATTAACCCGTTGAAATGCTCCATCCTCTTCTCTGAAAACTGTTTGCCAACTGTGGTAAATGAAGTCAAGTCAGCCTTGGAGATTACCCAGGAAGTTTTTGAGCCTAAGTACTTGGGCCTCCCGGTCCCGGAGGGAAGATTACACAAAGGCAACTTTGAAACAGTCCAGGACCGCTTACGCAAAAAACTAGTTGATTGGAGCGAGCAATATGTGTCATCAGGGAATAAGGAGATTTTGATCAAGGCTGTGGCACAGGCTATACCTACTTATGTCATGAGTGTCTTCAAAATACCTGCATCAGTCTGTGATGAGCTAACCAGGATGATCCGCCAGTATTGGTGGGGCGTCGAAAACGGGAAGAAGAAGATGGCATGGATGAGTTGGGATAAACTGCGTGTACCGTAGCAGATGGGTGGCATGGGGTTTAAGGATATGAGGGCTTTCAATCAAGCCCTCCTGGCCAAACAAGCGTGGCGCTTACTTGATACGCCGGATAGCCTATGTGCGCAGCTCATGAAGGCTCGATACTACCCGTCGGGGCAACTGTTGGATACTTCGTTCTCTGGCAACGGTTCTGCAGTTTGGAAAGGTATACTTCATGGTCTTGATCTACTTAAGCAAGGAGTTATTTGGAGGGTCGGCAATGGTGCTACTATCCGCACATGGAGAGATCCATGGATACCACGGCCGTCGACCTTCCGCCCTATCACCCCTAAAGGAAATTGTCGACTGAACCGGGTGTCAGACTTCATCGACGCAAATGGTGCTTGGCGTGTGGACCTTCTTCGGGAGTTCTTCTGGCCGATGGACGTCGACCACATTCTGAAGATCAGGACCTCTCCTAGCAACCGTGAGGATTTTGTCTCGTGGTTCCCGGAGAAGACTGGAACTTTCTCGGTTAGAAGTGCATATAAGTTGGCTACATATGATCACAACGTTACATTTGCCAATGGTGCGTCGAGCACAGATCCTAGTGGGAACCGTGGGGTTTGGAACTGTATTTGGGCTTCCAATGTTCCCCAGAAGATGAAGATTAATGCCTGGAGAGTGGCAACCGGGACGCTGGCAACACAATAGTGTAAAAATAAGAGGCACTTAGCAACTAGAACTCTTTCCCCCCTTTGTGGAGTGGAGGAGGAGTCCACATTCCATGCCTTGGTTGCATGCACTCACGCCAGGATTTTATGGATCAACATGCGTCGGAGATGGCCTCTACCGACCGATGATGTTCTTGTTGATACTGGGAAGGAATGGCTCATGACACTACTCAGCTTTTGCTCAAAGGCAGTCGCAGACATGGTGATCTTGTTAATCTGGAGGATCTGGTAGATTCGTAATGATGTTTACCATGGCAAAGAGGCACCACCCGTGTTGGCTTCCGTTGATTTCTTGGACAGCTATTACAAATCAATCAACTTGGCGGGCAAATACTCTGTGGAGGAGATTATCAAAGGTAAGATGCCATCCGATGCTCCGGCAGTACCGCGCCAGAACAGTCGGGCAGGTTTCCTACCATGGCCGGCACCTCCGAGTGGGACGGTGGCCTTGTCTGTCGATGGCTCTTTTCATGCCGAGGACGGTACAGCGGCGGTGGGTATGACGCTCAGAAACCACGAAGGGGTAATCATCTTTGCAGCTTACAGATATATTTTCCACTGTAATGATCCTTTGGAGGCGGAACTGCATGCGATGATGCAAGGCATGGCGTTGGCGATCGAGCATTCAGAGGCCCCGGTGGTTCTTCAATCTGATTCTTCCGAAGCTCTGTCATGCTTATCCTCGGAGGCACTCCACCGGTCTGCTTATGGCCACTTAGTTTTGGAGATCAAACATTTATCTGGTATTAGGGAGTTTATTCCACAGAAGCTTAATCGAATTCAGAATAGAGTTGCCGATCGGTTGGCAAAATATAGCCGTAATGAGCGTGCCACTGCTGTGTGGCTAGGCTTGATTCCTCCTTGTATTGAGGATGTATGGCCTCTCGACTGTAACTCTATGATTATGCAATAAAAACTCCCTTTACCCTCGCAAAAAAAAAAGAAATTGGGTCGGTGTGGGATCGAACGGGCACCATGTCACGTTAGTGCACACCTCCTAACCAACCCACCTGATCTGCTTGTGTTAAATACAGACTACTAACGTATACCCCTTCGTTCGTAAATATAAGTCTTTGTAGAGATTCACTATAGACTATACACAAAGCAAAGTGAGTTAATCTAAACTCTAAATTGTATCTATATACATCTGTATATGGTCCATAATGAAATCTCTACAAAGACTTATATTTACGAACGAAAGCAATGGAGGGAGTATATTCTTTCGAATAAAAGTACATATTGTGAACTATATTTTCTTTTCTCTAGATTTTAAAATTTAAAATTATTTGGATGCAAACAAAATTTCCGCTGATTTTTCCGAAAGAAAATGACATACATTCATTCTGCAAAGATTTTAATAGAGCAGGATCGCCTAATGCACTGCCCTTGACGTGGGGCCACTGACATGTGGGCTCGGATCCATATGTCGGTGTGCCAACGACACGTTAGGGGATCTGCGTCCGATTTTGATGGTGCCCCCCTTCCTTCTAATCCAACTAATCAGTCTGCTGCCTACCGGTGTCCTTCAGTACCAAACTGGGGCAGTGTAGTCAGACCCTAACTTGCCTGTTCAATCAAGTGCTTTGATGGTGATTTTAAAAAAATCCACTTTAATGTTCGGATCAAGGGCATCTCCAATGGAGATGCGCAAATTTTCTCCCTCATCCGTCCGCTGACAGGGAGGTCAGTCCGCAGACATGGATGTGAGAGGCTGTCATCCAACGCTATCCTGTGTATGTCCGCCAGTGAATTCAAATTCAAATGTACTCTGATCCATACAGAGTGCCGGATCACACCATCCCCGGATCGCATGCCCGATCACAACCAAAAAGTTGTTGCATGCCCGTATCCAAAAGAACACCAGTCTGGCAATCCGTGCATTTGTGCCCTGCCAGACCGGCAATGCCAGCTGTATGCTCCCCGGTCAAGGAGGTGCCGCCGCCGTCGCGTAGGCAGCCTTTGCCTCTGCTTTCGCGTCCGCGTACGCCTCCGCCGCTTCCTCATTCTCCACCGCCGCCAACTGATCACACAACAGCTCGTCCTCCCGCATGTTGCAACTATCTACTCTACCCTTCTTCCGATCGCCGGTTGTATCATTCGGATTATCGTCCTTGTCGTCCTCCTTGTCCTCCCCCTCCGGCTGCTGCTCTTCGTCAACACAATGTTGTTGTTGTTGTGTGCCATCGTCGGTTTGGCTGTAGGATTGATGCGTGGCAGTCTGGGTATAGGACTGCTGCTGCTGGTAGTTATCGGACTGGGTCGGATCCGAGTCTTCCACCTGCCCATCCTTATAGCCCCCACCCGCTCCTCCCTCGCCTCCGTCATGGATGATGTCGAGCATCTCCATGTCCGCGTCGTACACCGACTCCCTCGCTCTAGGCATTGCAACGAACAAGGTGCGGGCACCCATCTGCTCCCCGGCGGCCTTCCATGCCCGGACGTGCTGTGGCGAAGAATACTCGGAGAAGAGCGGCGTCGCGTTAACGTCAACATGTTTGTCTTCGGTTTGCGGGTGAAAACATGTCTGGACTGCGCTGCGGACCGATACATGACTATGTTGGATGGCTTCCGCGGTCCGGACGGGTGCGGGAGGTTGGAGGGTCGGCGTTGGAGATGCCCTAATAAAATCTACTCACCAAAATATAAGATATTTTCGCAACATTTTAATATGGGGCGGTACTCCTATTTGCTAATAATGACCGCTTGATATGATATGCAAGTGCTATGTCAAAAAATTAACGACACTGCTAAAAATCAGTCGACTGAGACTTCGCGAAGTCTCATTCGACTGGCCAGCCATCCGATTTACAACAGCTTCTAGATTCGCGCTGGGAAACTTTTGTCCCTTGTTTCGGCCTGTTAAGGCATGGACCGGCCCGCTTTTGTTTTTCCCCCTCGAACCGGTGCTGCCCTGTACGCGAGCACTGCTGATGCGCAGGGGTTGGGCTGTGTTTCGGTGAGGTTTTTTTCTGTGTTTGTTTTGGGGCTGCATCTATACCAATATAAAAAGACTCAAAGGGGCAGATCCAATTAATCTTGGCCATCAAATAATGTCAATCCAACGACCTAGACTGCTTCAATGTCGAGCGCTCAACACGTTTAGCGTGCAGTTAATTTCATGCCAAATATGGTGCTAATAGCATAATAACACGCAAATAATATCCTACTTAATATACTCATGCACTTAATATACTCCCAAAACGTGCAATGCACGTACACGTTGACTAGTTAAAGTAAGGAAGGGGAAGCGGCCACCCCGTGGTGATTAGGAAGAGGGGAACGCCAAGTTAACTGCACTTTTTAGTGTTTAATTTCAGTTAGGTTCAGTTAGTTTTTTTGTTCTTTTTGCTTCTTTATTCTGAAATAATTGTAGCACTGTGTGAGTCAGCAACAATGCAACATGAGGTCCGGGACTGATGCTAATTGCATGTCTGCTGCACTGTAGGAGTTTGTCACTGTGCCCATGTATCCAGTAGAGTAGTTGGGATTTTGTATGTCCATATTCCCCCCCCCCCCCCCCCGCCTTCTTTTTTGTATGTATCAAATATGTGATAGTAGTTTCAAGCAGAGAATCGCCCCCATAGTTTAGACCTCTTTTTTTAGGGTTTTTTTTCTAGATTCATGCACAATCGTATCTCTTGCCCATGTGTCTATCGGCAATGTCGGTGTGGTGGACTTTTGACGAATGAAACTGGTTTCTTTGCTTGTAGGTAGATTCACTTACCTCGATAAATAAAGCTCCGTTTTTATGTGCCACCGTCAAGTGTCATTCAGATTTTTCTTTTTTCTTTATTCTGTTTATTTTGAAGTTCTTTCCAGTAAAGATTGTTTTACAACTAGTAGTACTAAATTTCTTTTAGTAGGCCAAGAGACTGAAGATGAAGTGTGTTTCTCCGTTGGATTGCACTGGAAGTAGTATTTCATCAACACATTTTTTTATGCTTGTACGTACTTATAGAGAAATTTTTACACCCCCTTTGTACATCCTCTGTACAAAGAGTATAGTGCATTTTTTTACACCCTCTGTTCATGAGTAGGTGACAAGACATATGTGTCTTTAGGGTTTAGCTAAGTTGACATTCTTTTTTGTTTTTTAGGATATAAACCTCTGCTAGTTTTTTTTTGACACATTTTTTTCTTTTTTTAATCTGGTGAGTGCTATAATTTATACTGTTCTTTACTGAGATATTTTTTGGTGTCTCAAGAAGTGCTCCGTCTCTCATATCCCCTCATACACATTATTGAAGCCATTAGCAGGAGTGATTCAATTCACTTGTTTTGTTTTATTCTAGTCTGACATTAGTAGGTCGAAGAATATGATTTTGCTGAAACATTATTTTTCACGAAATCAGATCCATGTTTTTGAGGATTATCTCTGAACTCAAATCCCCTCATATGTATTACTGGGCCATAACTAGGAGTTGTACAGCCCCTTTGTTTGTTTTACTTGGTTGCAACTCGACTTCCAGTTTTGTTGTGCGGGGAGAGGCGCCAGTTGCATGTCCCACAATGAGCACGCAACTGCATGTGTTCTAACTTGGTATCAACTAGGGGGGCCTTTGTTTTATCGGAGGGGGCTACGTTGAGAGAGATGGGGCCCAGTTGCATGTCCCACACTAGGCGTGCAACTGATGTCTTCTAACTTGGTCGCAACTGCATGTCTTATAACTTGGTTACAACTCGACTTCCATTTTTGTTGTGGGGGGAGAGGCGCCAGTTGCATGTTCCACAATGGGCACACAACTCCATATCTTCTAACTTGGTCGCAACTGGGGACCTTTGTTTTGTTGGGGGGGGGGCGTCGAGACAAATGGAGCCCAGTTGCATGCCCCACACTAGGCACGCAACTGCATGTCTTCTAACTTGGTCGCAACTGCATGTCTTATAACTTGGTTGCAACTCGACATCCATTTTTGTTGTATGGGGAGAGGCGCCAGTTGCAGGTCCCACAAGAGGCACGCAACTGCATGTCTTATAACTTGGTTGCAACTCGACTTCCATTTTTGTTGTGCGGGGGAGAGGCGCCAGTTGCATGTCCCAGATGGGCACGCAACTCCATGTCTTCTAACTTGGTCGGAATTGGGATGGCCTTTGTTTTGTAGGAGGGGCGGCGTCGAGAGAGACGGGGCCCAGTTGCCTGCCCCACACTAGGCACGCAACTACATGTCTTCTAACTTGATCGCAACTGCATGTCTTATAACTTGGTTGCAACTCGACTTTCATTTTTGTTGTACGGGGAGGGGCGCCAGTTGCGTGTCCCACAACAGGAACGCAACTGTATGTCTTTGAGCATGGTCGCAATTGCATGTCTTATAACTTGGTTGCAAATCAACTTCCATTTTTTGTTGTACAAGGAGAGGCACCACTTGCATGTCCCACACTAGGCACGCAACAGCATGTCTTCGACCATGGTCGCAACTGCATGTCTTATAACTTGGTTGCAACTCGACTTTCATTTTTATTGTGCGGGGAGAGGCGCCAGCTGCATGTCCCACAATGGGCACATAACTCCATGTCTTCTAACTTGGTCACAACTGGGAGGACCTTTGTTTTGTTGGAGGGGCGGTATCGAGAGAGAGGGGGCCCAGTTGCACACCCCACTATAGGCATGCAGCTGCATGTCTTTCTAACTTGGTGGTAACTGTATGTCTTATAACTTGGTTGCAATTCGACTTCCATTTTTGTTGTACGTGGAGGGGTGCTAGTTGCATGTCCCACAACGGGCACACAACATCATGTCTTCTAACTTAGTCGCAATTGCATGTCTTATAACTTGGTTGCCACTCAACTTTCATTTTTTGTTGTACGGGGAGAGGCACCAGTTGCATGTCCCACACTAGGCACGCAACTGCATGTCTTCGACCATGGTCCCAAATGGGGCGGACCCTTGTTTTGTCGGAGGGGACGTCGTCGAGAGAGATGGGGCCAGTTGCATGTCCCACAACGGGCACGCAACTACATGTCTTCTAACTTAGTAGCAACTAGGGGGCCCTTGTTTTGTCGGAGGGGGCGACAGCGAGAGAGAGGTGTCCAGCTGCATGTCCAAATATACTCATGCAACCACATGTCTTCTAGCATGGTCGCAACTTAGTGTCTTCTAACTTAGTTGCAACTAGGCGCCTTTATTTTGTCGGAGGGGCGGCAACAAGAAAGAGGGGGCAACTGTTGGGGAACGTAGTAATTTCAAAAAAATCCTACGCACACGCAAGATCATGGTGATGATATAGCAACGAGAGGGGAGAGTATTGTCCACGTACCCTCGTAGACCGTAAGCGGAAGCGTTAGCACAACGCTGTTGATGTAGTCGTACGTCTTCACGATCCGACCGATCCAAGCACCGAACGTATGGGGCCTCCGAGTTCAGCACACGTTCAGCTCGATGACGATCTCCGGCCTCCGATACAGCCGAGCTCCGGAGATGAGTTCCGTCAGCACGACGGCGTGGTGACGATGATGATGTTCTACCGGCGCAGGGCTTTGCCTAAACTCCGCCACGATATGACCGAGGTGGAATATGATGGAGGGGGGCACCGCACACGGCTAAGGAACGATCCGTAGATCAACTTGTGTGTCATGGGGTGCTCCCTGCCCCCGTATATAAAGGAGCAAGGGAGGAGGAGGCCGGCCCTAGGAGGAGGGCGCGCCAAGGGAGTCCTACTCCCACCGGGAGTAGGATTCCTTCTTTCCTAGTCCAACTAGGAGAAGGGGGGAAAGAAGGGAAGTGGAGAAGGAAGGGAGAGGGGGGCCGCGCCCCAAACCCTTTGTCCAATTCGGACTGGGCTTGGGAGGGGCGCGCGCCACCTCCTGGCTCCTTCCCACTAAAGCCCATTAAGGCCCAATACTCTTCCCCGTATTCCCGTAACTCCCCGGTACTCCGAAAAATACCCGAATCACTCGGAACCTTACCGAACTCCGAATATAGTCGTCCAATATATCGATCTTTATGTCTCGACCATTTTGAGACTCCTCGTCATGTCCCCAATCTCATCCGGGACTCCGAACTCCTTTGGTACATCAAAACTCATAAACTCATAATAAAACTGTCATCGAAACCTTAAGCGTGCGGACCCTACGGGTTCGAGAACTGTGTAGACATGACCTAGAACTATTCTCGGTCAATAACCAATAGCGGAACCTGGATGCCCATATTGGTTCCTACATATTCTACGAAGATCTTTATCGGTCAAACCGCATAACAACATACGTTGTTCCCTTTGTCATCGGTATGTTACTTGCCCGAGATTTGATCGTCGGTATCCAATACCTAGTTCAATCTCGTTACCGGCAAGTCTCTTTACTCGTTCTGTAATGCATCATCCTGTAACCAACTCACTGGTCACATTGCTTGCAAGGCTTGTAATGATGTGCATTACCGAGAGAGCCCAGAGATACCTCTCTGACAATCGGAGTGACAAAACCTAATCTCGAAATACGCCAACTCAACATGTACCTTCGGAGACACCTGTAGTACTCCTTTATAATCACCCAGTTACGTTGTGATGTTTGGTAGTACCCAAAGTGTTCCTCCGGTAAACGGGAGTTGCATAATCTCATAGTTACAGGAACATGTATAAGTCATGAAGAAAGCAATAGCAACATACTAAACGATCAAGTGCTAAGCTAACGGAATGGGTCAAGTCAATCACATCATTCTCCTAATGATGTGACCCCGTTAATCAAATGACAACTCTTTTGTCCATGGCTAGGAAACATAACCATCTCTGATAAATGAGCTAGTCAAGTAGAGGCATACTAGTGACACTATGTTTGTCTATGTATTCACACATGTATTATGTTTCCGGTTAATACAATTCTAGCATGAATAATAAACATTTATCATGAAATAAGGAAATAAATAATAACTTTATTATTGCCTCTAGGGCATATTTCCTTCAGTCTCCCACTTGCACTAGAGTCAATAATCTAGTTCACATCGCCATCTGATTTAACACCAATATTCATATCTGTATATGATTAACACCCATAGTTCACATCATCATGTGACCAACACCCAAATGGTTTACTAGAGTCAATAATCTAGTTCACATCGCTATGTGATTAACACCCAAAGAGTACTAAGGTGTGATCATGTTTTGCTCGTGAGAGAAGCTTAGTCAACGGGTCTGTCACATTCAGAGCCGTATGTATTTTGCAAATATTCTATGTCTACAATGCTCTGCACGGAGCTACTCTAGCTAATCGCTCCCACTTCCAATATGTATCCAGATTGAGACTTAGAGTCATCTGGATCGGTGTGAAAACTTGCACCGAGGTAACTTTTACGACGAGCTCTTTTATCACCTCCATAATCGAGAAATATTTCCTTAGTCCTCACTAAGGATATTCTTGACCAATGTCCAGTGATCTACTCCTAGATCACTATTGTACTCCCTTGCCAAATTCAGAGCAAGGTATACAATAGGTCTGGTACATAGCATAGCATACTTTATAGAACCTATGACTGAGGCATAGGGAATGACTTTTCATTCTCTTTCTATTTTCTGCTGTGGTCGGGATTTGAGTCTTACTCAATTTCGTACCTTTGCAACACAGGCAAGAACTCTTTCTTTGACTGTTCCATTTTGAACTACTTCAAAATCTTGTCAAGGTATGTACTCATTGAAAATCTTATCAAGCGTCTTGATCTATCTGAATAGATCTTGATGCTCAATATGTAAGTAGCTTTACTGAGGTCTTTCTTCAAAAAACTCCTTTCAAATACTCCTTTATGCTTTGCAGAATAATTCTACATTACTTCCGATCAACAATATGTCATTCACATATACTTATCAGAAATGTTGTAGTGCTCCCACTCACTTTCTTGTAAATACAGGCTTCACCGCAAGTCTGTATAAAACTATATGCTTTGATCAACTTATCAAAGCGTATATTCCAACTCTGAGATGCTTGCACTAGTCCATAGATGCACATTTTGTTAACACCTTTAGGATCGACAAAACCTCTTGGTTGCATCACATACAACTCTTCTTTAATAACTACATTAAGGAATGCAGTTTTGTTTATCCATTTGCCAGATTTCATAAAATCCGGCAATTGCTAACATGATTCGGACAGACTTAGCATCGATACGAGTGAGAAAATCTCATCGTATTCAACCCCTTGAACTTGTTGAAAACCTTTTGCAACAAGTCGAGCTTAGTGGATAGTAACACTACTATCAGTGTCCGTCTTCCTCTTGAAGATCCATTTATTTAACATGGCTTGCTGATCATCGAGCAAGTCAATCAAAGTCCATACTTTGTTCTCATACATGGATCATATCTCAGATTTTATGGCCTCAAGCCATTTCGCGGAATCTGGGCTCATCATCGCTTCCTTATAGTTCGTAGGTTCATCATGGTCTAGTAACATGACTTCCAGAACAGTATTACCATACTACTCTGGTGTGGACTGTACTTTGGAAGACCTACGAGGTTTTGTAGTAACTTGATCTAAAGTTTCATGATCATCATCATTAGCTTCTTCACTAATTGGTGTAGGAATCACTGGAACTGATTTCCGTGATGAACTACTTTCCAATTCGGGAGAAGGTACAAATTACCTTATCAAGCTCTACTTTCCTCCCACTCACTTCTTTCGAGAGAAACTCCTTCTCTAGAAAGGATCCATTTTTACCAACGAATATCTTGCCTTCGGATCTGTGATAGAAGGTGTACCCAACTATTACCTTTGGGTATTCTATGAAGACGCACTTCTCCGATTTCGGTTCGAGCTTATCAGGATGAAACTTTTTCACATAAGCATCGCAGCCCCAAACTTTAAGAAACGATAACTTGGGTTTCTTGCTAAACCGCAGTTCATATGTTGTCGTCTCAATGGATTTAGATGGTGCCCTTTTAATGTGAATGCAGCTGTCTCTAATGCATAACCCCAAAACAATATTGGTAAATCAGTAAGAGACATCATAGATCGCACCATATCCAATAAAGTGCAGTAACGACGTTCGGACACACCATAACGTTGTGGTGTTCCAGGTGGTGTGAGCTGTGAAACTATTCCACGTTGTTTTAATTGAAGACAAAACTCGTAACTCAAATATTCGTCTCTGCGATCAGATCGCAGAAACTTTATTTTCTTGTTACGATGATTTTTCCACTTCACTCTAAAATTCTTTGAACCTTTCAACTATTTCAGACTTATGTTTCATCAAGTAGATATACTCATATCTGCTCAAATCATCTTGTGAAGGTCAGAAAATAACGATACTTGCTACGAGCATCAACACTCATTGGATCGCATACATCGGTATGTATTATTTCCAATAAGTCAGTAGCTTGTTCCATTGTTCCGGAGAACGGAGTTTTAGTCATCTTGCCCAAAAGGCATGGTTCGCAAGCATCAAATGATTCATAACCAAGTGATTCCGAAAATCCATCTTTATGGAGTTTCTTCATGCGCTTTACACCGGTATGACCCAAACGGCAATGCCACAAATAAGTTGCACTATCATTATTAACTTTGCATCTTTTGGCCTCAATATTATGAATATGTGTATCACTACGATCGAGATCCAACAAACTATTTTCATTGGGTGTATGACCATTGAAGGTTTTATTCATGTAAACAGAATAACAATTATTCTCTGATTTTAAATGAATAACCGTATTGCAATAAACATGATCAAATCATATTCATGCTCAACGCAAATGCCAAATAACATTTATTTAGGTTTAACACTAATCCCGAAAGTACAGGGAGTGTGCGATGATGATCATATCAATCTTGGAACTACTTCCAACACTCATCGTCACTTTCCCTTCAACTAGTCTCTGTTTATTCTGTAACTCCTGTTTTGATTTACTAATCTTAGCAACCGAACAAGTATCAAATACTCAGGGGATACTATAAACACTAGTAAGGCACACATCAATAATCTGTATATCAAATATACCCTTGTTCACTTTGCCATCCTTCTTATCCACCAAATATTCAGGGCATTTCCGCTTCCAGTGACCATTACCTTTGAAGTGTAAACACTCAGTTTCAGGCTATGGTCCAGCTTTGGGCTTCTACGCAGGAGTGACAACTTGCTTGTCTTTCCACTTGAAGTTCCCTTTCTTTCCCTTCGCCCTTTTCTTGAAACTAGTGGTCTTGTCAATCATCAACACTTGATGCTCTTTCTTGATTTCTACCTTCGTCGATTTCAACATCACGAAGAGCTCGGGAATTGATTTCGTCATCCCTTGCATACTATAGTTCATCACGAAGTTCTAGTAACTTAGTGATGGTGACTAGAAAATTCTGTCAATCACTATCTTATCTGGAAGATTAACTCCCACTTGATTCAAGCGATTGAAGTACCCAGACAATCTGAGCACATGCTCACTAGTTGAGCGATTCACCTCCATCCTTTAGCTATAGAACTTGTTGGAGACTTCATATCTCTCAACTCGGGTATTTGCTGGAAATATTAACTTCAACTCCTGGAACATCTCATATGGTCCATGACGTTCAAAACGTCTTTAAAGTCCCGATTCTAAGCCGTTAAACATGGTGCACTAAACTATCAAGTAGTCATTATATTGAGCTAGCCAGACATTCATAACGTCTGCATCTGCTCCTGCAATAGTTCTGTCACCTAGCGGTGCATTAAGGACATAATTATTCTGTGCAGCAATGAGGATAAACCTCAGATCACGGATCCAATCCGCATCATTGCTACTAACATTTTTCAACACAATTTTCTCTAGGAACATATCAAAATAAACATATAAAAGCAACAACACGAGCTATTGATCTACAACATAATTTGCAAAATACTACCAGGACTAAGTTCATGATAAATTAAAGTTTAATTAATCATATTACTTAAGAACTCCCACTTAGATAGACATCCCTCTAATCTTCTAAGTGATCACGTGATCCAAATCAACTAAACCATGTCCGATCATCACGTGATATGGAGTAGTTTAAATGCTGAACATCACTATGTTGATCATATCTACTATATGATTCACGGTTGACCTTTCGGTCTCCGTGTTCCGAGACCATATCTGTATATGCTAGGCTCGTCAAGTTTAACCTGAGTATTCCGCGTGTGCAACTGTTTTGCACCCGTTGTATTTGAATGTAGAGCCTATCACACCCGATCATCACGTGGTGTCTCGGCACGAAGAACTTTCGCAACGATGCATACTCAGGGAGAACACTTCTTGATAATTAGTGAGAGATCATCTTAAAATGCTACCGTCAAACAAAACATAATAAGATGTATAACAGATAAACATCATATGCAATCAAAATATGTGACATGATATGTCCATGATCATCTTGCGTCTTTGATCATCATCTCCAAAGTACTGTCATGATCTCTATCGTCACCGGCACGACACCATGATGTTCATCATCTTGATCTATATCAATGTGTCGTCACATGGTCGTCTCGCCAACTATTGCTCTTGCAACTATTGCTATCGTATAGCAATAAAGTAAAGCAATTATTTGGCACTTGCATCTTATGCAACAAAGAGACAGCCATAGGACTTCTGCCAGTTGTCGATAACTTCAACAAAACATGATCATCCCATACAACAACTTATATCTCATCACGTCTTGACCATATCACATCACAACATGCCCTGCAAAAACAAGTTAGACGTCCTCTACTTTGTTGTTGCAAGTTTTACGTGGCTGCTACGGGCTTAAGCAAGAACCAATCTCACCTACGCATCAAAACCACAACGATAGTTTGTCAAATAGACTCTGTTTTAACCTTCGCAAGGACCGGGCGTAGTCACACTCGGTTCAACTAAAGTTGGAGAAACTGACACCCGCCAGCCACCTGTGTGCAAAGCACGTCGGTAGAACCAGTCTCGCGTAAGCATACGCGTAATGTCGGTCCGGGCCGCTTCATCCAGCAATACCGCCGAACCAAAGTATGACATGCTGGTAGGCAGTATGACTTATATTGTCCACAACTCACTTGTGTTCTACTCGTGCATATAACATCAAACCATAAAAAAACCTAGGCTCTAATACCACTGTTGGGGAACGTAGTAATTTCAAAAAAATTCCTACGCACACGCAAGATCATGGTGATGATATAGCAACGAGAGGGGAGAGTATTGTCCACGTACCCTCGTAGACCGTAAGCGGAAGCGTTAGCACAACGCTGTTGATGTAGTCGTACGTCTTCACGATCCGACCGATCCAAGCACCGAACGTACGGGGCCTCCGAGTTCAGCACACGTTCAGCTCGATGACGATCTCCGGCCTCCGATCCAGCCGAGCTCCGGAGATGAGTTCCTTCAGCACGACGGCGTGGTGACGATGATGATATTCTACCGGCGCAGGGCTTCGCCTAAACTCCGCGACAATATGACCGAGGTGGAATATGGTGGAGGGGGGCACTGCACACGGCTAAGGAACGATTCGTAGATCAACTTGTGTGTCATGGGGTGCCCCCTGCCCCCGTATATAAAGGAGCAAGGGAGGAGGAGGCCGGCCCTAGGAGGAGGGCGCGCCAAGGGAGTCCTACTCCCACCGGGAGTACGATTCCTTCTTTCCTAGTCCAACTAGGAGAAGGGGGGAAAGAAGGGAAGTGGAGAAGGAAGGGAGAGGGGGGCCGCGCCCCAAACCCTTTGTCCAATTCGGACTGGGCTTGGGAGGGGCGCGCGCCACCTCATGGCTCCTTCCCACTAAAGCCCATTAAGGCCCAATACTCTTCCCCGTAATCCCGTAACTCCCCGGTACTCCGAAAAATACCCAAATCACTCGGAACCTTTCCGAACTCCGAATATAGTCGTCCAATATATCGATCTTTACGTCTCGACCATTTTGAGACTCCTCATCATGTCCCCGATCTCATCCTGGACTCCGAACTCCTTCGGTACATCAAAACTCGTAAACTCATAATAAAACTGTAATCGAAACCTTAAGCGTGCGGACCCTACGGGTTCGAGAACTATGTAGACATGACCTAGAACTATTCTCGGTCAGTAACCAATAGTGGAACCTGGATGCCCATATTGGTTCCTACATATTCTACGAAGATCTTTATCGGTCAAACCGCATAACAACATACGTTGTTCCCTTTGTCATCGGTATGTTACTTGCCCGAGATTTGATCGTCGGTATCCAATACCTAGTTCAATCTCGTTACCGGCAAGTCTCTTTACTCGTTCTGTAATGCATCATCCCGTAACCAACTCATTGGTCACATTGCTTGCAAGGCTTGTAATGATGTGCATTACCGAGAGGGCCCAGAGATACCTCTCCGACAATCGGAGTGACAAAACCTAATCTCGAAATACGCCAACTCAACATGTACCTTCGGAGACACCTGTAGTACTCCTTTATAATCACCCAGTTACGTTGTGACGTTTGGTACTACCCAAAGTGTTCCTCCGGTAAACGGGAGTTGCATAATCTCATAGTTACAGGAACATGTATAAGTCATGAAGAAAGCAATAGCAACATACTAAACGATCAAGTGCTAAGCTAACGGAATGGGTCAAGTCAATCACATCATTCTCCTAATGATGCGATCCCGTTAATCAAATGACAACTCTTTTGTCCATGGCTAGGAAACATAACCATCTCTGATAAACGAGCTAGTCAAGTAGAGGCATACTAGTGACACTATGTTTGTCTATGTATTCACACATGTATTATGTTTCCGGTTAATACAATTCTAGCATGAATAATAAACATTTATCATGAAATAAGGAAATAAATAATAACTTTATTATTGCCTCTAGGGCATATTTCCTTCAGCAACTAGTCATGCAATTGCAAGCGCCGTCCCCTGGACTATAACTACATGTCTTTTTACAAGCATATTTCGCAACTAGACTTTTTTGCTTGGTCGGAAGGGGGGCAGCTCCCCAGTGAATCCCCTACCCTCGCTATGTGTCACACGAGCACCATAACACCCCCGTTTTCTGCCATGCCCGCAAACACAAATCAAGCACCCGATCTCACAACCAGTTTGTTTTTTCTTATTTTTTTAAAATCATACACATTTTTTTCATTTTTCTTTTTGCAATTTTTTGTTTTTCCAAGGATGAAGAATTTTTTTTAACTTTTTTTTTGTATCTGATTCTGACAGCGGAGCTCATTTTCTAAAAAAAAGAGCATATTAAAGGAGAGAAGAGTTACTTGTCCGGATCCTCATACACATTTTTAATGATGTTGTGAAGGGAGTTTGCTAGTAGGCACGCAACTGCAAGCTTCACCCGGACTGCAATTGCATGTCTTCCAATTGTTACGCATTTGCATGTGCGTCTCCTGATTGTAACTCCAACTTAGTACTGTTCTGTCCGCGTAAAGAAAGGCAATTGCAGTTGCTACTATGCACGCAAGTGCAAGCATCGCCCGACTATAATTGCATGTCTTCAAAGAGGGTGCAACTCGTTATTGTTTTGTGAGGGATGAGGGAAGATTCAAATCCGTATTTTAAATATTGCCAGCAAACTTAATTGTTTGTATTTTCTTTTTAATATTTGCCATCAGGTGGCACACACGTTGGCCACATGAGTTGCTTGTCCGTCAACCCAGTTGCATACATGTCAGACGCATGCAATTGCATGTCCTCGATCAAACGTAATTACATGTCGCACACAATTACATGTCATTCACATGCAAATTACTTTTTCCCCTTCCAAAATAATATTGATACCCATTTGCACACTAGTCGGCCCCATATAGTTATTCGTCGGTCACAGACAATTAAATTATCTTCTTCTTTATATTTTGTTTGTTTGTTTTTTTCTTTGTTGCATTAAATATTTATGTATCATTTAAAAATACAAAAAAACTTGTAAAAAAGATTAAAAAAACAAGATGACACAAAAAGAAGGAACAGAGCATTAGCAATGCTAGCGTAACAAATAAATGCTAGCTACATTGTGATGTGTAGCAATACACCAACGGGACAATGTTCTAGCAATTCCAGTAAAAAGCACAAATAAAAAATAAAAAAAAACAACAAACACAAGCACAACCAATGAACAATGTCAATACAGCCCAACATGAGCCCACGCAGGCCAACGCAGGCCAACACAAAACGAACAAGGAAATCGGAGTTAAAACGTGCGATCAATGTATATATGACGTCAGTGAGATAAGTCGACTGAGATCTAAGACACATCCAAAAATTAATCAGGCATGATTCAAGCTGCGACCCTTATCACGACGAAACTGCGAGCATGCATGGCCAACACAGTGACATTCCTCGGTCCTTATGCTACGCACATTATCCAACAAACTCCACACATGATCCCTCGAGAGATGGCACGCACAAAAAGCCAACAAAAACGGAGAGATAAGCTACGTGCTCGATAGGTCTTAGTTTCGGAGGAGAATGCTAAATTAATCGACGAGCTAATCTAGCGGCACGACCAGCCGGGCGGCGTCGACGTGAGGGTATAACCGGAGAACAGCGCGCTTCATCTCCTCGGCGCCGCGCTCGTACCCCGCCAGCGCGTGCTCCGCGAGCCGCCGCTTGTGCTCCTCGGACGACAGGAACTGCTGCACCGACGTCGTCCTGGCGCTCTCCACCACAGCCTCCGCCGCCAGCTTCGCCGCGGTCAGATCGCCCTTCGCGCTCTCCAGTTGCTCCCGCAGAGCGGCAACCTCTGCGTCCCTCGCCGCCAGCTTCTCTTTCAGCTCCAGCGTGTAGTCCAAGGAGAAGGACGCGTAGTTCGCGGCCTGCACGCGCCGGAGGCACCGCCACCACGCACACAAAACACAACGTGATCAGATAAATGGCATGGACCTAACGATTGCCGATTTAGCTGCTGCGTACCTGGAGCATTGCCGAGTAGCTCGAAGCGACGACGTCGGACGGCTTTGACGCGGCGAACGATTGCGCCCGCGACGGCGTGGTGATGGACTCTAGCACCTTCTTCGCGGCCTGCCAGTCGGCGCTGTTGCCGTCGTGTGCGTCGGGCACGGGCGAGTGCGGCGGCTTCGTGTCGAGACCTGGCGGGGCAGCATGCGGCGTGCTCTGCTCAGAACGGCAGAGACCGTCTTTTGCACTGGCTGCCTCCTCGTGCTTCCTTTTTTTCAGGGACAACGTCGGTGTGTCACCGTCCCGCTCGAGTTTCACCTTCGCCACGGACGAATCCAGGCCTAGCTCAAAACACATGAGTACATTATCTGCTCGCTCGATAGGGGAAGTCTGGATCGGGAGTCCAGAGTTGGGACTCAGGAAGTAGTACTGTTAAAAGCGAATTTACCTTCGGATTTGATGCCATGGGAAGGAAGGGGTGGCGAGGCGAATGCCGCGGCAAGTTTTTTGGCATCACCGAGGTAAGTCCGGAGGTCAACCATGGTGCCGTGTGCGCTCAGTAGCTTTCCCACGATTTTCTTTTGCTGGCCTGTGAGCACGGGATCAGCGACGGAGCTCTTGCACAGTAGCGGCTCGCCCCAGCGCACGGGGCACGGCCATGGCTCCGGCGATGTCAGGAAGAAGAACCTGCCCTTCCACGCCTCGTCGGGCTTAGGAAGCCCAGTGAAGAGCGCGCCGGCGGCGTCCTTTGTTCGGAAGCAGTACCAACCCTTGAGCTTGAACGCGGCCAGCGAGAAAAAGTGGCGGAACACGTCCGTCGATGGCTGCACGCCAGCGTCGTGGCAGAGCACCACGAACCCGACCAGGACGCGCCACCCGCTGGGCGCGAGCTGGCCCGGCGCGATGCCGAAGTGAGTGAGCGCCTCGGAAAAGAAGCCATGCAGCGGCACGCGCGCACCGGCCTCCAGAGCGTGCGCGTACAGGCAAACGGCCCGCTCCGGCGGCGGAGTGCTAGCGCGCCGGGCGCCGGCGGGGCGCGCGGTGTAGGCCGTCGGCACGCCGTGCTTCTTGCAGAGGGCGTCGACGGCGTCCTGGGTGAGGAGAGACGAGGCGACGCGGTCGGCGACGGGCCTCGAGAGGGCGGCCGCGGCGGCGTCGTCACTGTCTGTGTCGCTGATGTCGACGATGGAGGGGGTGGAGGAGGCCTGGGAGGAAGGCATCGCGTCGGCGCTTCTTGTGCTCTCCGTGCGTGCTCGCTGGCTCGCTGCCGTACCTCCTTCGGTCCTTGGAGGATAGGAAAGGGCAGTACAAGCCGGGTTCCCCAGGGGCAGAGATTAGTGGATCTAGAGGACTCACGGCCAGTTCAGAGGAAGTTGATGAGGCCGGGCCGGGTACCCGAGGCATCAAAGAGAAAAGTTACTATTGACACCAGATTTTGGCACGGTCAATAACTTATTTAAGATGGCCTCAAATGGAGAAGTGATCTTCATGAAAGAGTTCCGTATTGTCGGTATGAACATCTTTGAAGTTTGGGTCATCGCAGTCCGATTTCATCTCGAAGGCTGAAACTATGCTCAAAGTACTAAGATTTTATATTCAGAGTACAGTTTGGCTGATTAAGCCCCCAATACGACCTCAAATGGAAAAATTATCTACACGGATTGTCTTCGTCTCGTCCAAACGATCGATTTTGATATAAAAACCGTTCCAATCCGAGTTCGTATGCAAAAGTTAGAGCCATCGGAATACAGCCCTGTCAGGAGGCAAAAACTGGCGCGCCCCACCAGACACCCTGTCTGATGGGTAGCGCGAGGATAGCCTGTCTTGCGCGACCAATTTAACCCTCAAGATGACCTCTGATCAAAAAATGTTCAACACAAAAGTTGTTCTTCTCGTCGAAATGGTCAAGATTGCTTTTGGGCTCATTTCCATTCGAGATCGTTTACCACCACAAAAAAGACCCGCAAGGTGCAGCCAGTTTAAACCGAACAGTTTTGGAAAGTTCGGACAAAACCAATCCGAATTTGACTAGGGTTTTGGACGTGAATCCAAGCCTTTTCCTTGCACGGGAAGTCCAGCCGCCTCTTATATACCTGAGGGGTGACGGCCGATTGAACAACACACAATCGATCAATTCATCTACCACTTTTTATCTTTTATCTTTTCTCCTTAACCCTAATTCTTCTTCTTCCTCGTTCTTCGTTCTTTCTTCTTGTTGCAGGGCGGCGAACCTCGAGGCCCTAGGGGCGGTCAGGCCGACCTAGGGCAGCCCATAGCCTCCGCGCGCCCTGACGGGGTCCCTCCCAGGCGTGTGGGGTTTCGGGTCTACAAAAGCACCCGCCGGATTGCCTACGTACCGCGCTTCCGGACGGGTCTCCTTCGACGTGAGCTGCGGTGCATCACCCTCGGCGTTGGAGGTACATGGTGACGTGTTCGTGTGCGAACACACTTTTTGGCGACTCCGCTGGGGACGAAGCTTTGAACAGTCTCCGGCCTGTTCTTGCTACGAGGAGAGCGTCATTAAGCGGCTGCAATCTACAACGGTAACATGTATCATCAATCTCCTTACGTAGATGCAAATATCCATTATGTTGATGTTGCTAGACCTTTCAATGGACATGTCATATCGGCTAGCCCTAACGAGCAAAGGCCGACTAGTAATTCTATTGGAGAAACTTGGAATTTACAGAATCGCGACATGCAACTTATGAATTAGAATCTTCGTGCATCGGCAACATCTTTCAATATGCCGATGAACAACACGATTTGTTCGAGTGATAGATATATGACACCTCATGTACAGGAGGGCGTCTCACAGTTTTATCCATCGGCAGCCAACTCGCAATATGCGGATTCATCCCTAAACATGCCGATGGATGGGGGAATCGGCCATGCTTCCATTAGCTATTTGGCCGGTTATCCTCAAACATCATATACTACACCTCATGATATTAATTGTTCGGTGGCATATGAAACTAAAAATATTCATGACTCGGATCACCTTGGCCGAGTGAATGGAGATTCTGCAGGAGCATATGTGCCTAATATTGCAGGAGATGAGGTGGCTCTGGCTGCATTAAAAAGTTTAGCCCAAAATAAGAAGATTAGTGCTATTTGCCTTGAGCAGCACAATAAGGGATTGGTTCCTGATTATGAGGCAATAAGAGCTAGGGTTTTGAAAGAAGACGAAGTGTTGCCGATTGATCAAATTGGCGCGAGAAAATATTCAACAACAGTACACATGTCTTCACCTATCATTGCAGCATGTTATACACCCCCTATACAATCGCAAAATTTCGGCAACATCAATTCATTGCCGAAAGATCGTAAAAGTATTGGGGGGCAAGCAGATCCAAGCAGGGCTGAGTTTAAAGAAAAATATGTCGCCCGAATTGACGGGGTCAAGCCAACTCTCACAGGGAATAGCCTCAATGGCTTTACTACACCAACTCTTGAGGAATTACCAGCAGAATATCGACAAGCTTATGAAGCTCTCAAGAAGAGGCGTGGAGAGGAATATTTGCAAGAATATGTCAAGTCCCTTCTTCCATTCAGCAATCATGATGGCTCCTCTATGATGTTGAGGCAAGCCAAGAAAGAAGCTTTGCAGGCAAATCAGCAAGAAAGGGTTCACTCGGCTAATACGGTTGATTCGATTGAAACCGAGTCAAATATGGCTAAGTCGTCTACAGCTAAGTTGAACGGTTCCTTTAGTGACAAGACAATGGTGGATTCAATTGAAACCGGGTTGAGCATTGAGACGTTTAGGGTCGAGTGCGTTGCATCATGCCAGCCAAGTACACCATGCCAGCCAAGTGCATCGCTGGCTAATACCAATTGCATCAAGCCAATTATTGACAGGTGTACCAAAATAGATGATGCAAGATTCACCGAGCTAAGGAACACCAAACGCAGCAAATTGGCTGTCCTCGATTTTTCTAGATGTGAGGGAGCTTACATGCTACCCTATGAGTGTCGTGCCAAAAATATTGATGAGCATCAAGAACAAAGTAATATGGCCGAACACAGTTCCATTAATGATGAACATCAAGAACAAGAAAATGCAGCCGAGAAAAGTTCAACTGACAAAGAGCATCCGAGTGAAATCCACTCGGGCAATCCGACTGAAATATACTCGGGCAATCCGAGTGAAATCTACTCAGACAATCCGAATGATGAAGCACGAGATCCAGAAAAAGAGGACGAGGCATTGGAGAATTATTCAGAAGTGGAGCAAGGTATTGTTCCAGTAGTGCAACCATCTCTTCCTTCCAACGTCTTCACAAAGGTACACCTAGCAGATAGTTTATTCAATTTTCGATTCGGTCAAAATCATATTGTTGATGCACCTGTTAGTAAGATTCTAATTAATTTTGAAAGACCAATCGAAATGAGTAATTTGTTTGTTAGGAATGATCTTGTCACTAATCATGATAGTCAACAACACATGGTATCATTCATAGAGACTGGTAGTGATAACTCATCGCAACCAAAGCTTTTCCCATTATGCCGACTTAAAATTATGTTCATATGAATAGCTTTGCTTGTTTCATGCCTGGCTAACATTTGGTCTCAAATGAGACGTATATTCTGTAATTGTTTTGGTTGCAAAAACATAAAGCCAGGTCCAAAGTCCTTCGAGATAGCTGATTCAAAAGCATCGGAAAAGGAGGATGGAAAACAATGCATAGCCGCGTCGGATGACGTTAACTCACCGTCACTTGGTTACTTAATTCCAAAGCCGGTATCAAAATATCGGCTGAAATATATACGATGTACCATCAGTCCGGACAAAGATGATCACATTGTCGGTGCATCACCATCTAATCCAATTATCATAGAAGATCGTCATGTCGAACCGTCGGGGCAGGAGCCAGAGCAGAACTCGTTTGAGCAAAACGTTGGAAGCTGCGATATGTTTCAGCAATTAACGCAATCATCCATCCAAGGACGATTGGAGTTTGACGAGACGCACGTAGATGATAAGATGGCTATGATTAACTCTGATGACAAAGTTATGACTCGGCTGCATCAAGCCGGCTCACCCAATGACAGACAGGTATACACTGAAATTGATGAGATCGAGTCGTCGAGCGAGAAAATTACTCAAGTCAACAATCTTGAAGACAGACAGTCCATCTCAGTTATGACGAGAATGCCTAGCACTGGGGGGCAACAAGAAAATCCAAAGATCGATCCCGGCAATGCAAAAAAGTACAAAGGCAGCGGTAAGCACAAGAGGAGGAAATCAAAAGTTACCTTCGCTCAGTTATTGGAAAAATATCAAAAAGAAAGCGAAGAAAAATGTGCTTATTGGCCAAGTAGTGCAAAAGCATCAAGATCATCCCCAAGGCGTAAGTGTAATAATCGGGATTGGCGAAAAGAGAAGTTCAATGCAGAAGATACATATTCTACTTTTGGGACGCCAATGCCAATGTCATTGACACCTCCCTATGCTGATTCATCATGGGACATGTATGATTCATGGACACATTATCCATCTTATTATAGATCATCTCACCAAAATTATGCAGCTCCAAGAGGATCATCATTTGATCAACAATCACATGCCAAAGACCGCTTCAATAAAAAAGAATCAGTCCGGAGCTCAAGGGATAAGAAAGAGGTGATCAAGCAAGTTTATCGAGTGAAAAAAGATGGTCGCAAGTGTGCTACTTCAGATTCAGTTTCAAGTAACAAAGAGCCAATGAAAGCAATGAGATAAAGCAATCAATTGTTAAGAGTCAAAGTGTCAAATCTGAAGAAAAGAAGTTGAGAGTGCACAAGGTCAAAAACGAATTGCCATTGGTCAAAACAGAATCACAGTTGAGATGCCCACTCGGCTTATCGTATTGGCAAAAGAAGGAATTACAAAATCTTAGTGCACAAGAGCTGAGAAAGAGGAACATGGCATGGGTTCCCAAAAGGATTAATCAAAACAAAAACAATGTGCATGCTTCAATTGCAACAAGTACAATAAAAGTGAAGAAAGAGAAGGATGGAAGCAACAAACAATTAAGCCGAAGGTGTGCATCACAACATCAAAATCTTCGGTTAGCACATCATCCATTTTCTTCAACAATGCCATTGATGCCTTCGCCATGGAATTCATCCACAGGTATGATCAGTTACCCTCCATGGACTTATTTTGATCCATGGATGCAACATAATTTTCTATATGATGACAGAGTATTACCAAATCACTATACATTTGGTTAGTTACATTTTTGTTGCTAAGACAAAGGAGCTGAAATATTTTATTGCTATTTTATTTGTTTATTTCGGCTATACATGTTTTAATGGATGAATTCTACACGAACCTAATGGTAATGGCCGATACTTAACTATCGTCCTAAGAAACTATCTGATCATGGCCGGTGTGGAATTCTAACATCGTCCTTAGTTCAATTGGAACCGAGACAAGGTACATGTTAATTGATATTAGCCTTGTCTCTCTAGTACTATGGAGATTATATTTTGATGGTTCAATTTGTAGCAATGGCCAAAGTGTTGGTGTTGTTCATTTATCTCCATATGGAGCTAGTTTGTGAAGCCTCGTGCCGCTTAAGATATTTTTGCACAATCATCAAAGCCGAATATGCATTGTCATTCGGATTGGAGCTTTGCCTTGATATAGGTGCTATACATATTGAGGCTTCCGGTGATTCATTATTAGTAGTGCAACAAATATCCAAGGGTTATCAATGTTTTGACGGATCACTTATAGTTTATCCTTTGTTATGTCTAGATGCAAGATTTACCTTGGGTTGCTTTGAAATTGTTCATATATCTAGGCATGACAATTCGAAAGAGTTGGCACAGCAAGCGTCCGGCTACTATGTTAACCATGGTGTATTGCATTTCTATCAATAGCCGATGCTAGGTCTTGTCAACATAGGTAAGGCTGAATCGAAGCGCACTGCTTCGGCCACTAATGAAACTTTTATGCAGGCGAAGTAAGGATTGAAGGAAGTTCATTCTTGATTATCTGCAAAATCCTAGCGAAAGGGTGAACAATATGGTTCGAAGGATGGTTTTGATCTATGGAACCTTATCACCGGATTGTTATAGAAGCTGAGAAGTTCTCACCCAAGTTTGCATCAAGAGGTTCAAACAAGCAATGGCCGATATATACTTGTCGTCCTAAGAACATGCAAATGGCCGATGGAGTGTTGACATCGTCCTTAGAACAAGCTATGCGGAAGTTATTTTTCGGCACACAAACTTTGCCGAAAGACAGGGGGGCATGTGTTGACACCAGATTTTGGCACGGTCAATAACTTATTTAAGATGGCCTCAAATAGAGAAGTGATCTTCATGAAAGAGTTCCATATTGTCGATATGAACATCTTTGAAGTTTGGGTCATCGCAGTCCGATTTCATCTCGAAGGCCGAAACTATGCTCAAAGTACTAAGATTTTATATTCAGAGTACAGTTTGGCTGATTAAGCCCCCAATACGACCTCAAATGGAAAAATTATCTACACGGATTGTCTTCGTCTCGTCGAAACGGTCGATTTTGATATAAAAACCGTTCCAATCTGAGTTCGTATGCAAAAGTTAGAGCCATCGGAATACAGCCCTGTCAGGAGGCAAAAACTGGCGCGCCCCACCAGACACCTTGTCTGATGGGTAGCACGAGGATAGCCTGTTTTGCGCGATCGATTTGACCCTCAAGATGACTTCTGATCAAAAAATGTTCAACATAAAAGTTGTTCGTCTCGTCGAAACGGTCAAGATTGCTTTTGGGCTTGTTTCCATTCAAGATCATTTACCACCACAAAAAAGACCCGCAAGGTGCAGCCAGTTTAAACCGAACAGTTTTGGAAAGTTCGGACAAAACCAATCCGAATTTGACTAGGGTTTTGGACGTGAATCCAAGCCTTTTCCTTGCACGGGAAGTCCAGTCGCCTCTTATATACCTGAGGGGTGACGGCCGATTGAACAACACACAATCGATCAATTCATCTACCACTTTTTATCTTTTATCTTTTCTTCTTAACCCTAGTTCTTCTTCTTCCTCGTTCTTCGTTCGTTCTTCTTGTTGCAGGGCGGCGAACCTCGAGGCCCTAGGGGCGGTCAGGCCGACCTAGGGCAGCCCATAGCCTCCGCGCGCCCTGACGGGGTCCCTCCCGGGCGTGTGGGGTTTCGGGTCTACAAAAGAGCCCGCCGGATTGTCTTGCGTACCGCGCTTCCGGACGGGCCTCCTTCGACGTGAGCTGCGGTGCATCACCCCCGGCGTCGAGGGTACACAGTGACGTGTTTGTGTGCGAACAGTTACTCGTTTGACTAGATTAAAGGAAAAAGTTCAAAATAAACCTCAAAATTGTAGACCAAAGCTAAATCAAACGCTGAAGTTTGAATCCCGGAAATTGACACCCTAAACTTGTATTCCTGGTCTATTTTGGACCCTAGGTCTGTTTGGCACACCGGGAATACGACAATCCCGGCCGGGATAACCAGCTACTCTCACTGACAAGAATTTGGGCCGGCCCACTATAACACAACAAAAATTCGTGAAGTTAAAAAATGTTCGCACATTTCTAAAATTGTTCAGAAGTTAAAAATTGTTCCTGTTTTATATTTTTGGCATGAATTCAATTCGTTTTGTGTTTTTTAAAAAAATATTTGGAATTCTGAAATTATATTCGCATTTTGAAAAAACTATTCATAATTTAAAAAAATCACATTTGTCAAAAATATGTTCAGAATTCCAACAGTTTTTCACATGCTATGAAAAATGTTTCAAATTTTCAGAATTGTGTCACATTTTTTGAATAATATTTCTGGAATTTCATAAATCATTTCGTAAATAATGTTTTGAAAAAATGTTTCGGATTGTTAGCTGCGCACTCGACTGGGATGGCCAACTAGATATAAAGCGAGTTAATTTTTTCTTATCACGCACCTTAAAAATTCCTTCTTTCTTTTTCTTAACATGCGACTAATAATTCAAAAAGAGAAAAACATGCCTTGCATTTTTGAAAATTTTGAATAGTTTTAAAAAACCAATAACTTTCAAAAAGAGAACACCTTTTGAAAATAAACATTTTTTTAAACCTGACCAAAATTTTAAAGTGCAAACACTTTTTGAAACATAGTTGTTTTTCTGAAACCTGAACAAAATTTTAAAGTGCGAACACTTTCTGTACAATGTAAAAAAATGTTTATGTGTTGTAAAAAAACTGTGTTATAACCTTCACAGAATATATGTGACATGTGTTTCAAAAAAGTGTATGCAAATTGAAAAATGTCAAACCATGTAAAAGAGTGTTCGTGTAGTTTTATAAAATGTTTATTGTCATTAAGAAAATATAAAACATATATTTGGAAAATAATACCATGTATTCAAAATAGTTTTGAAAACATTTAATATAAAAATGTCCGTAATTTATTTGAAAATATGACAAGTTTATCGAATATTTAATGTGTGCATTAAAATTTATATTGGGTACTGAGAAAAATTAGATATGTGTAAAACATAAATAATAAAGAGAAAACATAAAAGAAAAAACTATGAAAAAACAAATTAGTGTGCACGCGTGAGCGGCTGTGCTACTGGGCCGGCCAAATTCAAGAAATACCCCGTGAAGTCCTCTCTATGTTTAAAATGGACCGGGATTAGAGAGTTCAGAGTGCCAATTTCCGGGATTGAGAGTTCTGGGTTTGGTTTAACTTTCGTGTATAACTTCAAGGTTCATTTTGGACTTTTTCATAGATTAAATCATCTCTAGCCTTTCCCCTCAAACCACTTTCAAACTTGAAATCCTTACAAAATTTGAGCAGTTGAAGATTATTATTTTTTGAGTAGTTGAAGATTTTGCAACTAGCAATTCCTCTAAACTTAACTCTCTATTGTATTTAGTCTAATTCGCACGTTCTTTTGCATTAAACATATTTCCACTATTACACAAAAAAGCGCAAAATAATAAAAATCATTTTAGACATTTCATCGAACACTTCACGTGTATCGGCGTCCGGAGGTTGCAATGGCCAACAGAGTTCGGAAGGCAGTGGTAGGTGGCAACACGACTAGGAATGGGCAGGGAAGGGCCACGGGGGCAGAGTGGCACCGCTTGTCCGAGCGAGCGGGTAGCCGGAGAGATCATCTGTATTTTTGAGGAGTTAAGTTTATGGCGCTCCTCAAATTTGAGCGGGTTGGGCCGTTTTCAAGGAGTAACTCCTCAAAAAATTAGCAGCTAAAACTTCTAGGGAAGGGCTAGTTCTCTGTTAACTCCATATCTATGAGGAGTTTAAACTTTTTAGAGGGAGGACTTAGAGCAACCCAAGCAGAACCGTTAAAATAGGCTTATCCAGAATAACTAGGGCTCTCGCGAATGGGCCGGAAATTGTCACTTATGTAGAGTCGCCAACCCAGACTCCATCGCCAAATTACGGAGTGTTCTCCAAAACGAGCCCTAATGCCTGCATTTTGGACGAAGAGGGATATTTTTTACAAGACTCCATTTTGAAAATGCATTGCGCGACAGACATTTTAGCTCCAACTCCTTCACGCATGCGGTGCCGCTCCCCTTGCCTCAGAGTAGTGACGCCTAGAGTGCCCGCGACCCTGAATCCAACGACATGGACTCCTCCATGACCCTCGCATCTCATTCGATCGGTACCGTGCAGGATCATGTGTGTCGCCTCAGCCAACACCTCATCGCCTCGGCCATTGACAACATGGGCACACTAGTGAATGACGTTCTCCCCATTGCCAATGTCGAGCCCATCCAACGTCGGTCCAAAGTCGACGACTACTGGGCGCCCAACGTGAATGGAAATCCAAAGGGCATGAAGGCGGCGGGATCCACCACATCCTGCATGGGTCCCCTCATGGTGCCCCGAAAACAAGCGAAATTACATGGGAGAGGGTGAGGGAATCTATGGCCGATGAAATGTGCCCTGCTGAGTCGACGACAAAGTTCAGTGAGCCAAAGTTGGTGCCTTGGCCCGGAGCAGTTTACAAGATGAAGCCTTAGTCGGTTACAAATAGATTGCCTATTTACAACTAAGACCTGATATAGTGGGTAGATACATGTCTTGTACTCCAGGTTTGATGATGGTCGTAACAAGCACATCATGTTGAGGCTTGATTAAAAAAAACATGTTAAAGAGGAGTACACATTATGTATGCTTTATGAGCTACGAAGTCTAACCGTAAAACAAATTCCTCAAAAAAAAGGTTCCAGAAAAAGGTCTAATTGTAAAACATACTTCCTCCATAGAGAAATATAAGAGCGTTTAGATTTTAGAGAAAGTATATCTCTATAAGATATAGCCCGGGAAATAATCTAGCTACGATACTTTGGCATGCAATGAAAACAAATGAAATGGTGATACTTTCTAGGAGCCAAGAAGCAACTTTTGGCAGCATTATAGGTCAACTAATTAAATCCAAACACGACATGTACTGACCCAATTGAAACGGTGATACTCTCAGGTCAAGAGCAATTTCAGTGAAACAGACGTTCATAAACAGGAAATTCCAAATAAAGGAATCTAGAGTGACTGCCTCACCAAACAAAAATCGTGGTATACCAAATTCTCATATTTCTCCTTGGTTGCAGTATGCAAATATAAATGGCAATAGAAAAATACTTGCGATGGGCAAATTTTCTCGACATCACATTGCAATAGGCAACTTTAGAGTGAAATTCTACATAAAAAATCATATTGGTAGCAAAACATATTTCTGCGAGAGGAATTCCTACTAATAGCTTGGTGCACTTTGATAACACAAAAACATCACAAACATAATACCTTAAGTTAGGTACTTGGATAGAGACTACTACTATATTAGAAGGGTTGGGCACACTTTGCTACATCTTTTCTGTTGGGATTTTTTATAATTTTTTACTCATGTTGTTTCAAAATATATGGTGTATTATTTTTAGAAAAGTCAAACATTTTTTAGTTTGAAAAATAAATTGTAGAGAAACATAGCAATATCCGTAATATCGAATTGGTATCATTAGATTCGTGATGAAATAAATTATCATATTGTCTTTATTTAGTATTGTGGATGTTAATTTTTTTGGCTCTGAACTTGGTCAAAGTTTAAGAAATTTGACTTGTCGAAAAGACAATACACCTTATATTCTAGAACTGAGTGAGTATTTGGTTTGACGTGTCGGGTAGATTATGATCTGTGTTTTCTTTTTATTTACAATGCGGAGTTTTGATGGGCCTTTCGTGGTGTCATTTTGTGTTATCTACTAATCAACCCATACTTATACTTATGTGGCAAAAATTTCTTCTTCCGTGGCTACATGTACTATGTTAGTGCTACAGAATCACATATTGGCTCTTTTTTTCTAGATGATGAGAGGGTGCACGAGATTGATATGTTTTTATAAGCCGGTTGTTGCCGGATGATTTGAAAAATGTTGACTCGGTAAACATCATGGGCCATATCTAAAATTGAATACCTCAATCGAATGAGAGAGGACCAAAATTAGGGAACATATTGAATTAAAAATAATAATTCAGAGAGCTCCTTGAGAAATCGTTGACCCAGTCAAACCGATGACTCGGTTCCAAATCGAAGACCTCAATTGATTTGAAGGCATTAAGGTGAATGAGAGAGCACCAAAATTAGGGGGCATAGTGAAATAAAAGAATAGATTGAGAGGGGTCCTTGGGAAATTGTTGACCAGGTCAAAATCAGGTGACTCAATGATGTCTACTACACAACTTGTTCTTGTAGACTCGTGTTGGGCCTCCAAGCGCAGAGTTTTGCAGGACAGTAGTAAATTTCCCTCAAGTGAATGACCTAAGGTTTATCAGTCCATGCGAGGCGTACGATGAAGATGGTCTCTCTCAAACAACCCTGCAACCAAATAATAAAGAGTCTCTTGTATCCCCAACACACCTGTGACGCCCGGATAATTAAACTACAGTCAACCTCTGCTAATGATGCCACGCCACCTCGGTTACTGTTGATAAACTCGCGTTGATTCGAAACAGTTCCAAATTCAAATCCAAAATCAAGTCAAACGATAATGGTTTTCAAATATTAAAACTAAAATGTTCGGGTTGTGCCAAATAATGCATAGGTAATTATGGTGGAGAAACCACACGTTCATAAAAGGTTTGAATGCTCTAAAATGATTTAAGCGGTAACTAAAACATTATTAAACGCCTTTGGTATTTTATAAAATACTAAACTCTAGCACCGCGTATTGCCATGCTACGCTTTGTGATACTTTGATTGCTCTGTTATTTATTGTGTTCCCCCTCCGTTACTTCTTTCCGGTAGACCCCGAGACTGCCGGCGACCCCAGTTCGACTACGGAGTTGACGACCCCTCCTTCTTGCCAGAGCAACCAGGCAAGCCCCCCCTTTGATCACCAGATATCGCTTATTCTTCTCTCTACTCACTACTAGGGAAAACCCTAGCAGTAGCGCGTGTTTTGTGCCCACTAGTAGCGCGGGGGCCGCGCTACTAATAAGGCGCTACAGCTATTGCTTAGCAGTAACGCGTGCCAGCATGCGCCACATGCGCTACTGCTAAGGTAACTACTTGCAGCGTGTTTTCTTTCCATCGCTACTAGTATTTTTTTATTTTTTTTTTATTTTTAGTGTATTTATGCGCCATCATACAAATATTGGTACAATACCAGCTGTTATGAGGTTTACATCATTATGTCCATAACAGTGTGTCAAATGAAGGTGGACTAGGTTTAAGTGGAGGCAATATGTGGTGCATGTCAAAAGTATACTACTAATCCAAACTTGATCTAGTTTGGACTAGTAGTACTTTCGATGTGCACCACATGTTGCCTCCACTTGAATCTAATCCGCCAGCACAAGCTATTTAATCATCATCATAGTCATTACCACCAACAGTATTTATTTAATCAGCACTAACACTAGATAATAATAATCATAATAGTCATTACCACCAACACTAGCTATTTTATCATCATAGTAATAGTGTAGCACATCATCATTCTCAAACTCATTTCTAGCTAGCTAATCACTCCTGCTACTCTCTCTTAGGTAAAATAACATAAAACATGTATAGCTCTCCTCCTCGATCAAACTGGAGCATGCAAATGAACCTGTCTCCTAATCGTGGGTAGCGCATTTGTTTGCTGCCCCCTAGTACTTTGCTGCGCTCCCCCATCACATATTTGGTCCAGTCTTGCACTATTAAGCATCCGTCGCTAATCTTGAATGCACTAAAGTAATCTGTAGGATATCTTGGCCGTAAGCTGATAATACTCATGGTACCTTTAGTCTCGATCCCATAAGGCACAACATTCATCGGGAGTCCCTGTTGAAGAACATCGTACGGTAACATACTTAGCAATGAAGTTTAGCTTCAAAAATAATGTATGGAAAAGATGCACCGATGACAAATAGTAAAAATCTTACCATCCTTCCTAAATAGATGTGATCGTAGTACATTACAAACACTATTGGTCGCACATTTTCAGTACTAACATTTCTAAATGCAGGAAGAAAATTTGTCTTGACAGTATCAAGATCCTAGAGCCATGAAACATAATGACTGAGCTCCTCGCAGTTGAGTTCAGCCCCAGGACAGTATACGGTCCTGTCTACCAAGCGCTGGACATGTTTGCTTGCACCGAAATAAGCTGACAATACAAATTAGTTGTCAACTATTTTCGAATAAACAATATCAAATACATAAATATGGTTGAGAAACTTACATAATGGTATAACTGGAGGCATTTGCACATCGACCCAGATGTCGGTATTACCTTCAATATCATCTTCCGGATGGTTATCAAAGGTGATAACCATATCAGGCTCAAATGCATAAGTCTTGCAAAGTGCTCGCCATGTTTTGCATTCAAAATAGGTGTAGTCGTCTGAATTGTATAACTTTGCATGGAAAATATAACCATGCTCGGTCTTCAAGTAAACTTTATTTTCCTCCATACTATGACTGAAACCTATCTTATCCAATACAAAAACTCTTGCATGGTAGGGGATACGCTAGTAGAATAGTAAAAAAATATAAGTTGAAGCAAATGAAGCAGATGTCATGCTTAATTACGAAAAAAGACTTGTTGTTGTGACTTACTGTATCCACTTCGAAGTTCTCGTCCAGCTTGATGCTGAAGCGCCTATCATCATCTAGGAAGATTCCGTCGCACAGGCCGCGCTCGTCTTCGCAGTATTCGCAAATACCGAAATCCTTTTCGTCGTCAGACATTTCCTATGTTCATAGTTAAAACATTAATTGAAAATCGATTGAAGACAACTACCAAGATACTCAACACACAAATCCGTGGCACTCGATATTTCCTACATATTCTGGCACAAGTCATGCCAAAATTCACGCAAAAATCCGGTATGACCTTTGCTAAAATAGGACATATCGAGCGCCTGAAATTTGCCGGAAAGGAAATGAATCAACACTCCGGCAAAACATAGGCCACTCGAAGGTGTAACCTGCAAACATGACCGGCCACTTGGATATTGAGCAACACAAGATATACATTTCAAAATATCTTATAGGACTCAAATTAGCATGCATTCAATAAGAAAAAGTAAATCATCTCATGCGTCAGTACATCGTCGAATATTATCACTAATACATCACGAATAGTGTCATACATATAACATCACTAATACAACTAAAACTCTAGCACACGACGGGTATCGGCGCGGGCGGTGGACACCCACAGAGAAGGCACCATCACGGGATCATAGCTCCAGTGAGATCCCCGGAGAACCTGCCAGGTATTGGAGAACGGCCTATGATCCAACGCAAACAAGTAGCGACGGACGTGCGCGTCCTCCTCACTTACACGGTGACGCACCACCTCCGCGGAGTCCTCGAGCCTCTGGATCGTCACTGGCCCACGCGACCGCCAGCAAAGAAGGTTTGGGTCAACGACAGGCTGGCACCTCACCAACCTGCGCCCCCCCCCCGGTAGGTAGCGCCTCCCAGTACCACCCCGGCAGAGCCCAGTCCCGGACATGGCCGATCTGGTCAAGCAGGTGTCGTCCTCCGCCGACTCGACGACGAGGATGCGGGATAGGCATCGTCCACGTCAAGGTGGGAAAAATTGCTTTAACTAAAAAATCACCTAATTAGTACCTAGTTCTTACTAACTAGTTCTTACTAACTAAATAGAAGAAGGTCAAATTTTACTCGTTTTATTATGCATTACACTAGTGTTTATTCATCATCTAAGAAAACATCACCTAAGAAAAAATCCCAGCCGCATCTGTACCCAATTCATTTTCACCCATAGATGAACCCTAACTAATTTGATGCAACTAAAATTTGAAGAACCCTATCTAGCCAGAGGTAGGGGAGGGGGAGGAGCAGGCGTGCTCACCTCGATCGGGTGCTTGCGGCGAGAGAGGGGCAGGCGGCGTCGAGGTCGGGCTTGGGGCTCGGGCGCACGAGGAGGGCGGCGTCGAGGTCGGGGCCGGGGGCGGCGTTAAGGTCGGGGGCGAGGGCGGCGTTGAATCCGGGGTCGGGGGTGGCATACAGGGTGCGCAGAGAGTGCGCGGCGACCGACGGGCAACGGCGGCGGCGAGAGCGGAGGAGTTCGATTTGGGGGGAAGTGGCCGTGGGGAAGGACGAACGTGGTGGTTAAGTCAGAAGTAGCAGTAGCGCTTTCCGGAAAGAGCGCTACTACTACATTAGCTACAGCGCGTTCTAAGATATGCGCTACTCCTACTACTTTCTCCTTTTTCCCTTTTTCATTTATTTTTCTTCACATTTTATTTTTTTCCTTTCACCTTCTTCTATTTCTTTCATTTTCAATTACCTTTCTATTTGCTTTTCATTTAATTTTATATCCTTTAGTAGTAGCGAGTTTAGAGCAAAACGCGCTGCTACAAAGAAAGTAGCAGTAGCGCGGTTCCATATAGATCGCTACTACTATGTGTACCATGTCGGCTAAGCCGTGAGAATTTTAGTAGTAACGTGTATGCAGCGAGACGCGCTACTGCTACGGCGTTATCTGCAGTGCGGTTTCAGCAGGCGCGCTGCTGCTACTTAGCACCAGCGTGCTTCTTTGACCCATGCTACTGCTAAAGTTTTGTGTATAAGGTTTTCCGTAGTAGTGACTGCTTGCATTAGAGTAGTGTGATACGTCTCCAACGTATCTATAATTTTTGATTGCTCCATGCTACTTTATCTACTGTTTTAGGCAATATTGGGCTTTATTATCCACTTTTATATTATTTTTGAGACTAACCTATTAACCGGAGGCCCAACCCAGATTTGCTGTTTTATGCCTATTTCAGTGTTTCGAGGAAAAGGAATATCAGACGGAGTCAAAACGGAACGAAATCAACTAGAGAAGTTATTTTTGGAAGGAAACCCACCTGATGGACTTGGACCCCATGTCAGAAGATACGGGAGGTGCTCACGAGGGTGGGGGCGCCCCCTCCCCCCTGGGCGCGCCCCCTGCCTCGTGGGGCCCCCGTAGCTCCACCGACGTTCTTCCTGCACCCATATATACCTACGTACCCTAAAACTTCCAGAACAAAAAATAGATCGGGAGTTCCACCGCCGCAAGCCTCTGTAGCCACCAAAAACCAATCGGGACCCTGTTCCGGCACCCTGCCGGAGGGGGATCCCATCACCGGTGGCCATCTTCATCATCCCGGCGCTATCCATGATGAGGAGGGAGTAGTTCACCCTCGGGGCTGAGGGTATGTACCAGTAGCTATGTGTTTGATCTCTCTCTCTCGTATTCGCTCTCGTGTTCCATCTATAGCACGATCTTGATGTATCCCGAGCTTTGCTATTGTAGTTGGATCTTATGATGTTTCTCCGCCTCTACTCTCTTGTGATGAATTGAGTTTCCCCTTTTGAAGTTATCTTATTGGACTGAGTCTTTTATGAACACTTGATGTATGTCTTGTGTGGGATAACCGTGGTGACAATGGGTTATTCTATTGATCCACTTGATGTATGTTTTGGTGATCAACTTGCGGGTTTCGTGACACTTGGGAACCTATGCATAGGGGTTGGCACACGTTCTTGACTCTCCGGTAGAAACTTTGGGGCACTCTTTGAAGTACTTTTATGTTGGTTGGATGAATCTGAGATTGTGTGATGCATATCGTATAATCATGCCCACGGATACTTGAGGTGACAATGGAGTATCTAGGTGACATTAGGGTTTTGGTTGATTTGTATCTTAAGGTGTTATTCTAGTATGAACTCTTTTATAGATCGATCCGAAAGAATAGCTTTGTGGTGGTTTCGTACCCGACCATAATCTCTATGTTTGTTCTCTGCTATTAGTGGCTTTGGAGTGACTCTTTGTCGCATGTTGAGGGCTTGTTATATGTTCTATCTATGTTATTATTGTTGAGAGAACTTACACTAGTGAAAGTATGAACCCTAGGCCTTGTTTCCTATCATTGCAATACCGTTTACGCTCACTTTTATCTTTAGTTACCTTGCTGTTTTTATATTTTCAGATTACAAAAACCTATATCTACTATCTATTCTGCACTTGTATCACCATCTCTTCGCCGAACTAGTGCACCTATACAATTTACCATTGTATTGGGTGTGTTGGGGACACAAGAGACTTTTTGTTATTTGGTTGCAGGGTTGTTTGAGAGAGACCATCTTCATCCTATGCCTCCTACAGATTGATAAACCTTAGGTCATCCACTTGAGGGAAATTTGCTACTGTCCTACAAACCTGTGCACTTGCAGGCCCAACAACGTCTACAAAAGAAGGTTGTGTAGTAGACATCATAGCGTAGCATGTTACTATTCGGTTACTCCTATTCTGTTGCATAGCCTGTCATTGTTGCTACAGTCATTGATACCTTACGATCCTAAATGCTTATGATAGGATGCTAGTTTATCATCATTGGCCCTACATTCTTGTCAGTCTGCCTTGCTATACTATCGGGCCGTGATCGCTTGGGAGGTGATCACGGGTATATACTATACATATATACATACTATACAGATGGTGACTAAAGTCGGGTTGGCTCGTTGAGTACCCACAAGTGATTCCAATGTGGGGGCTGAAAGGACAGGTGGCCCCATCCCGGTAGAGGTGGGCCTGGGTTCCCGACGGCCCCCGACTGTTACTATGTGGCGGAGCGACAGGGCAGGTTGAGGCCACCTAGGCGAGAGGTGGGCCTGGCCCTGGTCAGCGTCCGCGGTTACTTCATAATAACACGCTTAACGAGATCTTGGTATTTGATCTGAGTCTGGCCACTGGCCTATACGCACTAACCAACTACGCGGGAAAGATATAGGCACTCGACGTCGTGGTATCAGCCGAAGCCTTCTTGACGTCAGCGACGGAGCGGCGCGCGCCGAATTGGACTGGAGCGCCTGCTCTTGTATTAGGGAGGCTAGGTCTGCTTCCAGCCGCCCTCGCAACATGCATGTGTGCAATGGGCGATGGGCCCAGACCCCTCGCGCATAGGATTTAGACCGGTGTGCTGACCTCTCTGTTGTGCCTAGGTGGGCTGCGACGTGTTGATCTTTCGAGGCCGGGCATGACCCAGGAAAGTGTGTCTGGCCAAATGGGATCAAGCGTGTTGGGTTATGTGGTGCACCCCTGCAGGGAAGTTTATCTATTCGAATAGCCGTGTCCCTCGGTAAAAGGACGACCCGGAGTTGTACCTTGACCTTATGACAACTAGAACCGGATACTTAATAAAACACACCCAGACAAGTTCCTGCGCCTCTTTCGATCTGTATCCCAGTTTGTGCTAGCCTTCTTAAGGCAAACTTGTTCAACTTATGTCTGTACTCAGATATTGTTGCTTCCGCTGACTCGTCTATGATCGAGCACTTGTATTCGAGCCCTCGAGGCCCCTGGCTTGTATTATGATGCTTGTATGACTTATTTTATTTTTAGAGTTGTGTTGTGTTATCTTCCCGTGAGTCCCTGATCTTGATCGTACACGTTTGCGTGTATGATTAGTGTACGATTGAATCGGGGGCGTCACAAGTTGGTATCAAAGCCGACTGCCTGTAGGAATCCCCCTTCCACACTCCTTGGCCGAAGTCGAGTCTAGACTTTACAAAACTTTTACTAACATGGTTGTGCAGCCCATGGGCCCACGTCGCCATTGGGTGGTACTAGGATCTTTTACTCTTCGATCTTTACTCTGGGATTTTGATCTCTCTTCTATTCAGGTTAAATGAATTTTGTTAAAATCTAACATTAGGATCTCGTGATCACTTCACCCGGAGAGCACCTTATTACCGATGATCGTCGGCCACACTAGAAGATTCCGAGGTTACTCTACGATGTTCTCCCGAGACACTTGTACCCACCGCCTTTGAAAACTCACTACTACTGTTATATCCTTATTGATAACTGCATACACCTGCCATTCTTACATTCAATCCCATTGATCTTGTTATTACAAGATGCCTCAAACAGCTCTCCGTTGTTCTGAGAATCCTTTGAGCTTACCGCCTTGCAGTTCCTTGTCACCTGAATACCCATACGGATAATTTTGTGAACATATATCCGCTCATTCTCAGTTGATTCATGTATTTCACAAAAGTCTTCGTAATACCATTCGTTCTTTTGAAAATCCTCAACAACCTATGGTTCTTGAATTTCTTGTTGGCTTAAATTATGGTTAATACCATAAGTCTAGTGATCTTATTGTCATCCTTTGCCATTATCATTTTGATTCCGTTGATACAATATGTTGCAAATGCTCGCAATCCTCAATCAGATCCTAAAATTCATCCTTCCGGCTCAGACGTCTTTTTAACATGTGCTGGATCTCGACCAATCAAATTGCCATCGATTGTACCCCTAAGGCTATTCTACCTATCCATTCCTAATCAGAGCATTGCTTTTGATCCCTTGTCTTGGAATTCATAATTCCTTTGCAACTGAGCTTTGAGTTAGTTAGTTATTTCTATAATTCGATGCCTTTGCATTCATTCTTCCTCTGATTGAGTATCGATACTCACGTCAGCTTCGTTGTAGACCACAAGACCCCTTGTTGGATAATTATCCGATAGTGTCATCCACATTCAAAATTCTTGTGAGCCTTTCCTTGGATACATGATGCCTTTGGTAAATCGTATCCTATGCTTTCTCAACCATGCTCTACTGTCGAGCTGGTATAATTTACTCTTGAAGTTTGTGTAATATGTTTCTAAGATGCCCCAATGGGTTGAACCTATGCCTTTCTTAATCTAACCCGAAAACTTCTATGGGTCATACTCTACTGGTGTTATACCGGGTAAAATTTCAACATTATAACCTCGTCAAAAGTGAGAAGTGAATGAAAGATTATGTATTGGAGAAGTGGGAGTCGACCTTGAACCTTTGTGTTCATGCCCACAGACACGATGTGGAACTTATCATGAAAGTTTCTTGCAAGAATATTTAATCATTTGAATAATTCTTCCGGTATCGTAAATTGGATCCCTTGTAGTTATGGTTCCACCATGCTAGCCTTATTCAATATATCTGAAAGGAAACCATTCCATTGCCTTGTCTATTCTGACAAGATTAAAGTATCTGCTATCGCAAGTCAACGCTCCAATTCGGTTTCTATTATGATCTACCTTCGAGTATTACCACGTGGTATCTCGATAATATCACAGAACCATATTACTTCTTATGAGTTCTTCTTCAAGTATTATTTCACACCGATTTCAGTTTCCCCTGGGTTCTGAGTTGTTAGACACTCAAGGACACCGATAAGTGAATCAATTCCGCACTCTGATTCAATAACTCTAAGTAATCTTCGTTGCTTATGAGCTTATTAATCCTTCAAGTCATTCATAGCCTGATCGGCTATATCATTATCATGCAACTTTTAACCGTGCTACCTGTTCCTTAACCGTGCTTACGTCGATTTCCTCGTCTTGTCGTTTTACCTCAAACAGCAAACTTGATTCTGAGTTTGTGTCATATCTGTGGTTCCTATAATCTTTCGTTGCATCAGTCCTTGGCTCAATGCAGTCGTTGTTCGATTGCTTCTTCATGGAGCCTATCGACAAAATTGTCGTGATCATCATCAACATTTTGACTCCTTCTAGGATATCAAACCAAATTCATGATGATAAGTGCCATTGTCCCTTGGTAATTTGAATTACCATCGACAACATCCTTATCTTCCTTTCATCACAAACTTGTTCATGTTGTGGATGCGACTTGCTATCGAACTTGTATTATATTCTACCTTGTAGTATTACTGTCTTCTATATCAAGAATATTGTGAGGATTGCTCCACCTCTTAAGAATTCTTGAAATAGTGATACTTCTCTCCATCACCTTCTTTCTTGGTCCCCGTGTTGATTCCAACAAGTGAACAGTGTTGTTTGGATTCTTTCTTCTAGCAGCTCTATTGCTTTGAAGTTAATGGTCGACATTTCATTCTTAGACCATTGGTTATCGAATCATCGTTCCAACATTGATCATGCTACCTAAGCCCATATTTTGGGTGCAGCTTTCCACCAATGTTTAATTGAGTATGTTTTCCTCGAGCATACCTCATTATATCATTTGATCTGACAAATGTTATCTCTTTGTTCACATGATTGTGGGAATCCATCTATTGGAAATCTCGATGAATCATCGTTTAGTTCATCAGCCACCTCCTCATCCTCTCCTTGGTTTACTGATGAACTCTTGTTTCGGAACTCGCATCCATAGTTCATTTTCCGAGAATCTTACAATGTCATCCTGTCAGTGTGTGTTGCACCTTTTCTTCTCAGACATCCTGAGTCCGAGGTATCTTGACATCAATCAGATCTGAATCTCGGACATATATGATGGTTGGAACATATTTCCAAGAGCTATAACATTGGTCTTTTTATGACCGGTAAGGTGATGTCATGCCTAGCACACCTGACCGGAGGACCTATTGTTATAATTTTCCTTTTAGCAAGGCTATCCATTATTCCATCAGAAAATTGTAAGACTTATTCTACAAGCTGTTCCTAATGGATCCTTCGTGTATCCAGAGTTTGAACTTTGCTTGAAGACCATGTCAATGCTATCCCGAAGCATGTCTGTGGTACTCCGATTTTTGACAAGAACATTTGAAGCCCAATGCTAAATGTTTTCTTGCTCAATTATCCAAACACTGTTGTATGGGTAATGTCATGAAATTTCTCTCCCCTTACCTAAAGAGTTTTCTACATTATATCCTGCCATGGATATCATGCTTTGCTTGTCCTTGGGAAGGATATACCCTTGAAATATGTGTTTAAACACATTTTCCTTTCCATTGTACTGTTTAATCTGATAATCGTATTTTCCTTTCCATTGGTTGGTTTAACGTTTCTTGTGATCTTTATGATCTAAGCAATACTATTCTCCTGCTTATGTAAACACCTCAGTGTACAACTCTGTCAGTAAGACCCTGTTGCATTTGTCGATAGCATTCCAGTAACCACCGATGGACGAGAACTTTGCCTATTGGTCCGCCTCGTTCAATGAGCAGGAAAATGGTTCTCTTCGTCCCTCGCCCTTGGTAACGATGTTGTTGCTGACATAACTGACCGGCTACCATCTGACACGCCTTGCGTACATGATCGTGCAAGACGTCACCGCCCTTCCTACTTTTAGCCCACATGGTGGGCCCATAACCCATAGGTCCCAGGATCGAAACCTGACTCTCCTGGACCCCCTGTTTCCAAAGTTATTCCTCACGTTAGCTTCAGATGAAAATCACGAGCCACCTTCCTAGAGGTGATCCACTCTAGTATCAAACGCAAAATTTATTTTCGTTGCTCGGAACCCCTTTCACACTCCGTTTCAGGCATCGAACGATTGCCTATCTGCTTGAAACTTCTTATTGCAACTTCTCATTTTGCTCTTGATGACTTTCTTGAATCTCATCTCGAGAGATGACTCTTATGCCTCCTTCACTGAGATAGCCCCCAGGTGCCTAACATGTGTTGAACTTCGTCCTTCCCGGTTTTTCCCACCTTATCTTTCCAAAAGTACGATGGAGATCCTGAAGAAAGGATGCCGACTTCATCATGATGACCTGAAGCAGAGGAATGAAGACATCAACATAATGGATCGACCTCTTGGAGAAGAACAACTAAGACCGAGAACACTTGCTAGAATTTCGTAACCAGAACCTCCACACCTTACGCCTCTTAAATCTCGGGACGAGATTTCTTGTAGTGGAGGAGAATTGTGATGCCCGGATAATTAAGCTACAGTCAACCTCTGCTAATGATGCCACGCCACCTCGGTTACTGTTGATAAACTCGCGTTGATTTGAAACCGTTCCAAATTCAAATTCAAAATCAAGTCAAATGATAATGGTTTTCAAATATTAAAACTAAAATGATCGGGTTGTGCCAAATAATGCATAGGTAATTATGCTGGAGAAACCACATGTTCATAAAAGGTTTGAATGCTCTAAAATGATTTAAGCGGTAACTAAAACATTATTAAATGCCTTTGATATTTTATAAAATACTAAACTATTTTATTTTAGGTTAAAACCTTTTGTGGCAGAGGGTTATTTTGAAACGTTATTTTAGGAACTATTATCATATTATACTAACTAAAAATAATGTGGAACAAAAAAATAAAACAGAAAAGAATAGGAAAATTAAATAAAAATAAATAAAAACAAAAGAAGACCCCTGGCCAACTGGGCCAACAGACCCAGCTGGCCACCCACGTGGCCCAACTGGCCAGCCGGCCCAACCGCGGCCTACTTACACCCTTACCCCCAGAAACCCTAACCCTTGAACCCCCACTTCCCCCTCGCACCCCCCCCCCCCATTCTGGATTGGGATCGAGCGGCGCCCAACGCCGCGCCCGCATCACCGCTCGTCTCCTCCAGCACCACCTCGTCCCCGCCGTACTCGTCGCGCTCGGCACATCGTCCGCCGTCGCCCGAAGGCCTCCCCATCGACAGACCACCCCGCCGCCGCTGCTCGTCAACGCCGCCCGGAGCTCCTCCGCCTCGTTCGTCGCCCCTTCCTCGTCTCCCCCTCGACGGCTCCACCGAGCCACGCCAACCCCCTGCCCGCCAACGCCGGTGAGGGCAACGCCCTCCCCTCTCTCCCCTATCATGCACGCGCACCGGCGCCGTACTTCACCGCGCCCAGCGCATGCTCACAGCGCCCGGCGACCCCCCCGCGACTCTCTGCAACTCGTCGCACACGCTCCCCGCGAGCCCCCGTCCGCAACCACCCGCGCGTGGCCGTCCCTGCCCGACCGCGCTTCGCGCCGCACCGGCCGCGTCTCGCGCTCCCCTGCCCACAGCCATTCGCTCCTCGTCGTGTCAAACCCCCTCCGCCACGGTGGCCTGGCCGCACCCGCGCCATGGCGCTGCTTGGCCGTCCCGTTTCCTGCTATAGTGCTGCTGCCCCGGCCCTCCTTGGGTCGCCGCCCGCGCGGCCCCTGGCCGCCGCCGCTTGCACCCATGAGCCCCGTGGCTTTGCTCCACTCCACCCCCCGTTAACCCGCGCCCGTTAGCGCCTGCGCCTGCTAAGCCCCCCCTGGCCAAATGACAAGGGGTCCCACCCCAGAACAAATTTTTTTAAAAAGAGTTAAAATAAATAAATTTGTAATTAATTAATTAAGTTAATTAATCCTGTTTAACTAATCTAATTAAAATTAATTAACCTAATCACTTAGTTAAACTAATTAACCCTGTTTAGTTAGTCTTAGTCTATGACGAATGGGACCCACATGTCAGCTTGACCAGTCAACAGTCAGAGTTGACTGCTGATGTCATGTTGACGTCATAAATGCAATTTCAAATTAAAATAATCTATTAATTCTAGAAAATTGATTAAACCTTTTAAAATTAATATTAAACAATCCGTAACTCGGATGGAAAAACTTTCTACATGAAAGTTGCTCAGTACGACGAGACCAATCCGGATACGCAGCCCGTTCGTCCGCCACACATCCCTAACATATCGAACATGCAACTTTCCCCCTCCGAGTCACCTGTCCGAAAACGCGAAACACCGGGGATACTTTCCCGGATGTTTCCCCCCTTCACCGGTATCACCTCCTACTGCGTTAGGTCACCTCTACCACCGCGTATTGCCATGCTACGCTTTGTGATACTTTGATTGCTTTCTTATTTATTGTGTTCCCCCTCCGTTACTTCTTTCCGGTAGACCTTGAGACTGCCGGCGACCCCAGTTCAACTACGGAGTTGACGACCCCTCCTTCTTGCCAGAGCAACCAGGAAAGCCCCCCCCCCCCTTTGATCACCAGATATCGCCTATTCTTCTCTCTACTGCTTGCATTAGAGTAGTGTAGCATGTTACTGTTCGGTTACTCCTATTCTGTTGCATAGCCTGTCATTGTTGCTACAGTCATTGATACCTTACCCGCAATCCTAAATGCTTAGTATAGGATGCTAGTTTATCATCATTGGCCCTACATTCTTGTCAGTCTGCCTTGCTATACTATCGGGTCGTGATCACTTGGGAGGTGATCACGGGTATATACTATACATATATACATACTATACGGATGGTGATTAAAGTCGGGTTGGGTCGTTGAGTACCCGCAAGTGGTTCCAATGTGGGGGCTGAAAGGACAGGTGGATCCATCCCGGTAGAGGTGGGCCTGGGTTCCCGACGGCCCCCGACTGTTACTATGTGGCGGAGCGACAGGGCAGGTTGAGGCCACCTAGGCGAGAGGTGGGCCTGGCCCTGGTCGGCGTCCGCGGTTACTTCATAGTAACACGCTTAACGAGATCTTGGTATTTGATCTGAGTCTGGCCACTGGCCTATACGCACTAACCAACTACGCGGGAAAGATATGGGCACTCGACGTCGTGGTATCAGCCGAAGTCTTCTTGACGTCATCGACGGAGCGGCGCGCGCCGGATTGGACTGGAACGCCTGCTCTTGTATTAGCGAGGCTAGGTCTGCTTCCGGCCGCCCTCGCAGCGTGCAGGTGTGCAATGGGCGATGGGCCCAGACCCCTGCGCGCATAGGATTTAGACCGGCGTGCTGACCTCTCTGTTGGGCCTAGGTGGGGCTGCGACATGTTGATCTTCCGAGGCCGGGCATGACCCAGGAAAGTGTGTCCGGCCAAATGGGATCGAGCGTGTTGGGTTATGTGGTGCACCCCTGCAGGAAAGTTTATCTATTCGAATAGCCGTGTCCCTCGGTAAAAGGACGACCCGGAGTTGTACCTTGACCTTATGACAACTAGAACCGGATACTTAATAAAACACACCCAGACAAGTTCCACAAACAACCCGGTGATTGCTTTTCCACAGGGCGACGAGGGGAGGATCGCCGGGTAGGATTATGCTATGCGATGCTACTTGGAGGACTTCAATCTACTCTCTTCTACATGCTGCAAGACGGAGGCTGCCAGAAGCGTAGTCTTCGATAGGACTATATACCCCCCTCTTATTCTGGCATTCTGCAGTTCAGCCCACCGATATTGCCTCTTTACACATATACCCATGCATATGTAGTGTAGATCCTTGCTTGCGAGTACTTTGAATGAGTACTCATGGTTGCTTTTCTCCCTCTTTTCCCCCTTTCCATTCTACCTGGTTGTCACAACCAGATGCTGGAGCCCAGGAGCCATGCGTCATTGTCGACGATGACCCCTACTACACTGGAGGTGCCTACTACTACGTGCAGGCCGCGGACGATACCAGGAGTAGTTTAGGAGGATCCCAGGCAGGAGGCCTGCGCCTCTTTCGATCTGTATCCAGTTTGTGCTAGCCTTCATAAGGCAAACTTGTTTAACTTATGTCTGTACTCAGATATTGTTGCTTCCGCTGACTCGTCTATGATCGAGCACTTGTATTTGAGCCCTCGAGGCCCCTGGCTTGTGTTACGATGCTTGTATGACTTATTTTATTTTTAGAGTTGTGTTGTGATATCTTCCCGTGAGTCCCTGATCTTGATCGTACACGTTTGCATGTATGATTAGTGTATGATTGAATCGGGGGCGTCACAACACCCAATACAATGACAAATTGTATAGGTGCACTAATTCGGCGAAGAGATGGTGATAAAAGTGTAATCTGGATGGTAGAAATATATTTTTATAATCTGCATAAATAAAAAGATAGAGAAGGGAAAAACTCCATATGATTCATCTATGTCAACAAAGCCCGCGTTACATCAAGATTGTTCCATCTCAAGAACACGAGTGAGAGAGAGACAACACATAGCTACCGGTACATACCCTCAGCCCCGAGGAGGACAACTCCCTTCTCATCATGGTGGCCACCGGGATGATGAAGATGGCCACCTATGATGATACCCCCTCCGGCGGTGTGCCGGAGAAGGGCTCTAGATTGGATCTCGTAGTTTTGGAACTGGCGGCGGCTGGAACAAAATTTCTTCGACTCCCCTAGGGTTTTTGGAATATTTGGGCATTTATAGAGCGAAGAGGCGGTGCGGGAGGCCAACGAGGTGAGCACAACCCAGCTAGGCGTGCCTGGGCCCCCAGGAGCGCCCTGGTGGGTTGTGCCCCCCTCGGGGCACCCCCCAGGTGCTTCTCTGGCCCAGTGTATGTCTCTGGTCTAAAAAAATCTCCAAAAAGTTTCGCTGCATTTGGACTTCGTTTGATATTGATTTTCCGCGATGTAAAAAACAAGCAAAAAACATCAACTGACACTTGGCAGTATGTCAATAGGTTAGTACCAAAAAATGATATAAAGTTGATATAAAATGGTTGTAAAACATCCAAGAATGATAATATAATAGCTTGGAACAATAAAAAAAATTATAGATACATTGGGGACATATCACTCATTTTCCAAAGACCTCAATATATTGTGAGGCCTTAGAAGTTAGGAAGCATAATGTATTCAGATCAAATGGCACCACATCAAAACTAGGGAGCATAGTGAGTTAAAATAATTGAGTGAGAGAGCTCCTTGAGAAGTTTGTTAACCCGGTCAAAATTGGGTGACTCAATTCTAAATTGTAGATCTCGATTAATTGTGAGCTCTTAAAAATTAGAGAGCATGATGTATTTATAGATTGTGTAATTTAAAGAGGAGGAAATTTAAATCGGTAGAGCTTCTCTTCTTGCCCCATATGCAAACCAATGGCCATCTCGAAAAGCTGTCGATTGTGAAACCACATGTGCATTCTTTACTCCTCTCTATATAATTAGCGCCAACTGCTTTTCTCTGGTTATTTCAACTGCTCGTGTGGTGGCAACAAATTGCTGGGAAGAAGTGCACCTGATTACCAAGTGGAACTAGGAGAGTGGCAACGCAACACTACTTCTTGTCACATCAATTCATCTTGAATGGGCTAATGAAACATAGCATTTCAATTGGCACGATAATATGCAATTGATAGTGTTGACGTCTAAGAATTTCTACTGGAAAACGGGCTAGCATTGGCACGCGCAAAAGTCCTACCCGTGGCGTGTGAGGCAGTGGAGGGCACCCGACACTAATCTGCCGCTATTGTAACATGTTACTAGTGGCGGGCACAAATCCACACCCGCAGGTACTATTTAATATACTAGTGGCAGGCCCAACGACACGCCCGTCACCGGTAACAAATTTTGAAATTGAAAAACAAAAGGACACCGAATAGCTCCATTGTGTGGCCTTGTACGGATTGCGTGTAAATGTGTTAGGCCGGTCGTAATGGGAGTATCATAGCTAGTATTATGCATGCCAACTAGATAATTTTGATAAAGTGGCATAAAATTAAATGAAGAAAGAGAGGGTTGACTATCATATCATGATACCGTATTATAATAAATGTTATGTTATTATGTGTTATGCAAGGAGGATGCCCTTGAAAAGATTGGCTTCTCCTCTTATAAAAAATGCACTTCAGCTATTCAGATGCTTGCATATGGAACCCCCGGTGATCTCATTGATGAGTATGTCCATGAGCGAGTCTACGTGCCTAGAGTCCATGTATAGGTCCTGCAAAGCCGTGATAGTAGTGTTTGGTCCTGAGTACTTGAGAGAGCCAAATGTTGCAGATACAACCCATTGGCGATGAATGCCAGCGGAGGCTCTCCGAGGATGCGTGGTAGCATAGATTGTATGCACTGGCAGCGGAAGAACTACCCTTCTTCTTGTCAGGGGCATTATAGGGGCCATGTCAAAGCTTGTACCGTCATACTCAAGGCAGTGACTTCACAAGATCTTTGAATTTGACACTCTTTCTTCGGCATGGCCGGGTCTCACAATGATATCAACGTGTTTCAACGCTCTCCAGTGTGTGCAAGGCTTGCCGAAGGCAACTGCCCGGAGGTCAATGTTAACATCAATAGCCACAACTACAAAAAAGGATACTAACTAGCTAACTGTATCTATCCTCAGTGGACTACTCTGATGAAGACAATCTCCAACCTTATAGGAGAGTAGAGGAAGAGATTTGCACAAGTGCAAGAGGGTGCTAGGAAGGATGTGGAGCGTGTCTTCGGTGTTCTGCAATCACGATGGGGTATCGTCCGGTATCCTGCTAGAACTTGAAGCACCAAGAAGTTGTGGGAGGTTATGACTGCTTGTGTGATCATGCATAATATGATCGTAGAGGATGAGCGCCCGAAACGTATCTACGACCAAAGGTTTCAGTTTCAGGCTGATAATGGTGTGCTTGAGTATGGAGAAGCGGCAACGCTCGCACAGTTCATCCAATTTCATCATCAAATGCGTGATTGAAAAACTCACGTTCAGCTGCTAAATGATTTGGTTGGCCATATGTGAGCTCACATTGACAGCCAATTGATGTATCGTTTTTAAAATGTATTTGAGACAATCGAATTTTTATTTGACTTATAAACTATGATATTTTTATTTGGCTTGTAAACTATGATATATTTGTTTGGTTGTGAAACTATGTAGTACGTTTGTATTTTATTTGAGTTATGTTTGAAAAAAACACGGCAGACCGGTCGTGAGGACGAAAATGCGTTTTGATCCAAACTCAAAAGGGGACGGCCGGTCGACACTAACAAACAAAAAATAAACAAAACGTGAGTCCGTTTGGTTGGCACGTTGAGTTGCTCTAGATGAGAAAAGCATGTTTGCATTCCGAGGAGTCTTAATGCTAAAACTTGAAATGTTGCACGTTGAGTACTTCTTGGAGAGGGTAGACTGTAGAGGCCAATACAGTCAACAGTGGCGGAGACAGGGGGGGACGAGCAGGCGTCCAACCATCGACTACGTCCTAGTTAAACTAGGGATATGATTCACGTATACAACTACTCGGCCCCACCTAACTTGACGTGAGAATTCTGGAAAAAAGAAAAGGCCCGTCTGAAAGCCCACCAGGGAGTCATTTTCTCTTTTGCGACCATGAAAGCCCACTAGTGAGTCATTCTCAAGTCCATGGCAAGGCCAGATCGGCCATCCTGGGCGCTGGGTATTCTTTCCTGTGATTAGCGCGCGCTTAGGTTAGAGCTCCGCCGCCGCCGTCGTCTTGTGCCATTGCCGCCTGCCCATCGTCCCTGCTCAGGATATGATTCATACGGGGACGCAGACCACTTCATTCGTCAATTTTTCTGCCGGGCTGAACTAGCCAAGGTTGATACATCACACTATCTATTAATCTCTGTCTCTCCCAATTCTCATCTTGTGTCGTTATACATCAGATTTCAGTTATTTTGCTTGTGTGATTTGTGATGCATCACCGCGCTAGGGTATAGGCACCCACAATAGTTTGAAAGCTCGGACTCGTCAATGCTTCGTCGAGCAACAATAGTCAGTGATGGTTGTCACACCGACGGCCAGCTGATTTGCTTTGACCTAGCGGCAGAGGGGACGAGCAGCGGCTGTATTTGATTTTCTAGGTATGTACTCATTGAATTTTTTCTAATTCAACCACAAAGTTTCACAATATAACCATTGATGCTTGCCATTCAAACATGTATAAAATGCACGCTAAAAGCCAATCATTTGGTTTGTTCTTGTTTGTGTATCTTCAGTTTACATATGACAAAAATTTGTAGCAAGGCATTTCATACATATTTTGGAGTAGTTTGATTATCGACTTCGTCAACTCCGCGTGCATGTGGAATTATTGACATGTGTAGGTATAGCAACAAACACTCTAGTTGAAAAAAGGTGTGTTTCTAGGAAAATTTTCTTTTTAAGTTAAATGTGGATGATACTTGATATAATATTGTTGGGTAGTTCTGTGAGGCGAATTTTTTGGCCCCCCCTATGCCTAAATCCTGGCTCCGCCCCTGACAGTCAAGGAGTCTTATGATAAAAACTTGAAATCGCGTCTCCCTTGACCCAACTGGAAACGGGTCACAGGATTACAATGTAGCGAAGCACGCGAAAGATGTGTGTGGGACGCTGAAACGACTTGCCGGACTACGGACGGACTGGATGAGGATCCCTGACGTGGGCTATCCTGCCATTGACCGGCACTACTACTCTGCCGCTAAGTGCTCCTGGACTACTACCTCCGCGGCACCTTCGCCTGGGCGAGCTCGCCCTTGGTCTCCTCCAGCTGCTTCTGCAGCGCGGCGATCTCCGCGTCCCGCGCCACAAGCTTCTCTTCCAGCTCCAGAGCGTAGTCCAAGGAGAAGGACACGTAGTTCGCCGCCTGCACGCAATCTATGTGAGCATGCTCCGGCGAGTGCAGAGCTTGAATTTGATACCGCGTTCTCTGGCATACCTGGAGAATCACGACATAGCTCGACGCGACCACATCTGAAGAATCGTTGGCCGCAAACACGCGCTGCTGCGGCGGCGTGACGGCACCCTGCAGCAGCTCCCGTGCAGCCTCCCAGTCTGCGCCGTCTCCGTCGGCGAAGTCTTGTGGCTGCCGAGAGATTCCCGGCACCGAGTGGCCACGGGCGGGGGCGGCAGGTGGAGCGTCTGAAGAAGGGGGACGACCCTCCTCGTCGTTGGCCTCGTCCAGGTTCCCTTTCTTCCCGCACAACGGAGACGACCCTGGCTCGGTTTTCACCTTCTTTACCGATGCCGACGCTTGCCCGGCCATCTTCTCCGCCAACATGGTTTTCATCATGTCGTAGACGGCGGAATCCATCCCTGAACATCAAGGGTAAGATCAGCCGCTGCACGAAACTTGGGATCTTGGGGATGAGGGGGATTTCAGCGTTTACCTTTGGAACTGGCACTAGTACGAGCAGAGGGCGGCGCCGGAGATGCGGCAGTTACCACGGCAGCGGCAACGTTGCTGTCGGACAAACATGTCCTGATATCAACGGCGGCGCCGCCGGAAGCACGTAGCAGCTTCGCCTCGGATTTCTTCTCCTCATCTGTAAGCAGCGGGTCCACGAAGGAGCTATTGGACGGCTCGCCCCACTCCACGGGACAGGCCCACGGGGTCGGCGAGGAGAGGAAGAAGAACCCGCGCTTCCAGCCGTCGATGGAGTCTGGCAACCCCGTGAAGCGCAAGCCGGAGCTGTCCTTGAACCTGGTTCGGAAGTAGTACCATCTTCTTTTGTGCTTGTGGTTGAGGACGGATAGCAGGAAGAAACGCCGGAACACTGCGAGCGACGGCGGCACGCCGGCGGAGCGGCAGAGCACGAGGAAGCCCGCCATGACGCGCCATGCGTTGGGCGCGAGCTGCGTCGGCGCGATGCCGAAGTGGGCGAGCGCCTCACAGAAGAACGGTTGCAGCGGGACGCGCATCCCGGCCTTCAACGCGTGCGCGTACACGCAGACGCACCCCGCCACGCGCGCAGGTCGCCGGCGGGGCGCGCGGTGTACTGATCCTCGGGGACGCCGTACTTCTTGCACACGGCGTCGACGTCGTCCGGCGTGAGCAGAAACGAGAGGAAGCCCTCCGCGTCGGGGCGCTCCGGGAGGATGACGGTAGCAGCGTCGGCATGACTCTGGTGGACGGCGGTAGCGGCGTCGTCGTCGAGGTCAGACGTGGCGACCTGGTAGTCCGGGTCGGAGGACGAGGAGGAAGGGGAGGGAGAACTCATGGGCGCGAGGGTGCTGGTCTCTGTCTTTGGTGTCTCCTGTCTCTTGTTGGAGTACAGCAGAGATATGAACAGGCTGGTGTACTACTTTGAAGGGTCTGTGTAAAGTCGATTTGAAGGCTGATTGTGATTACTGGATGATACTCACTGCATCACAAACAAAAATTTCTCGACATTACTGTGCGTAGGACAATTCGGTGTATATATATTTCTCATATGGCACTTTGATCACCAGGGACATGATTATCACGCATGCCACTATGGCGCATATGGCACCTCTGGAACGAACTCTCTCATAAAATAGTGTCACGTTCTTTTCCGAGCAGCTACTATAACACGTTCTGCCAAATCTCATCAAGCGTAGAAGAGATTATCAAAGGGAAATCCCATATGGTTTTGGAGCAGGCAGCGAAACATTTTTTTTAAAGCCCAATATATTGATCAAATAACAATATTGTTACAATCGTTCATTACATAGTTTGCCACGCAGGGCGAAACACTATTACAAATCACACAATCAGACCTGCTATCAAAGCTAAATTTTGTAATCTCATGCGCCGTCTTGGTAGCCTGCATAGCAATCTTTACAATCTTGAGATCCTCAATGAACTTAGAGATGCTTTTCGCTTCCCTTTTTAGATCCGCCATGAAAACCTGTCAATGGTTTTTTTTGCAAGAAAAGATGTAACAAAAAAACAGTCCGTTTTCAAAATAATAGGTTTATGAATAGTAATATCAATGTATATACCGGTTAGGCACGCAGGAAATTTCGCTTCATCCACACGAGCATGATTGTAAAAAATCTCATGAAGAAACCAGAACTTCTCATAGATGATTCCAAGCGACAACCCCAACGATAGCAGATCTCATGCTCTCCACATAATAACTTGCACCAACATTTATTTTAATATATTGTGGATCTTGTGGCTTCCAAAGAGCACGATCATTTGTAGGCGTACTATAATATTTCCCGTTACCTATCAACCCCTTACCTTTGTTGCTTAAATGCACTTGCGCACAAGCATTGGCAGCTGTGAAAGTTTTCCAATGATTTTTCACGAGAATCACCGAGGCGGTTACAGATTCTTTCCCTCTTTCAAAAATCAAATCGTTCTCAGGTGCCAATCTATCTATAATCGTTCTCAGGCGCTTTTTTTGTGTGGTGGGTGTGGGGGAGGTGAATGGCTGGGATGCTCTTAGGACACGATGTCGTGTCATGATAAAGTCTTGTGCTCCAACAGACAGCTCGATCAGCAACAAATCTTTTTCCCTGCAACTTGGTCTCGATAGTCCCTAGGGTAGAGCGGTGGCACCTCGGACACGACCTTGCACACGCATCAAGAATCACTGTTGGCCATGGTTTCTGCACCATCTACATGCATATACAAGCGCTGCTTGAATCAACCAGCTAGCAGGCATGGACACGTGCCTACCAGCACGAGATGGGCTACAAGCTACGGCCAGAGGTCTTGATCGGTGTAGGTGCAAGGAAAAGCGAGTAAATGCGACCCATGCCGCTGCAGCATGGCTCGACCGACGCGAGTAGCCAGCCTTCGAGGCGAAGCTATCGCAAGCATTGCCGTCCTTTGGGCTTTGGCCCGCGCCAGGCCTGTGACACTCCCAGAGCGAGAGCCGAGAATGCACGGAGGATCATGTGCCGTTGGCCAGGCTTTCGTCCGGAAATGACGTTTTGATGGCGGGGCCATTATCCAGGCTCGGGAACTGCTCTCCTCCTCACCATTGTGGTCACCGACCCCCTCTGTGTTCAACGTTCAACGCTCCCACCGATGTCTCATGAGAAGCACTACCACTCTTCGAATAATCGCGAGTGGACATGCGGCTACGCGCGGTTGATATCCACACCGCTCGCCCCTACGCGATTCGTGCAACTTCAATACGCGCTAGCCGTATAATTAATTCCAACCCCCGTATCACAGTTGGTATGGACGCGTATTTGCGAACCTGACATGCATAGCACCTGGCCTGCAAGGCAGCTCTGGGCATTCAACAGAGCCTCGGGCCGCTCCCAACCCAGCCCCAACGGCTAGCTGCAGGACAGCTCCTCGTTGTATTTTCAGACTGCTGTCTGGCTTATAAATGCTCATGCCGACGAACCATTCTTCCCCGGTCTCCTTCATCTCTCAGCTCGCCGCCAGAGAATGTGCCATGTGCACCGACCAACTTGTGCGCACAATGCACCGGTCGATTTTGGACCCTTAGATAACAAAGTAACGGGCCATATTTTGGTCAAAAGTTGGACTATGCCTTTTTTGCAGAGGCAACCCTGCACTTTGTATAAATTAACCCGCACTCCACAGCACACATTCCCATCAGAAATCTGCATGTTTTATGTTTTGACCCAAACACAAAATGACTCATATATTTGAACCGAATGTTCAATTTCAGATTCGTTTTGACTGTCTTTTTTTTCTTGACGAGATCTTTGAAATAAGATCAATATTGAATATGTTTCAAAATATTTTTTTGCTTTTGTTAAAACTTGATTCGAAACTTGATGTACCGAAAGCATGTTGCACGTGAGACACACGTATGAGAGAGAGAGAGAGGCGGATGTTTCTCACCAGCAAATTACAAAATTTATAAATGTTGCAGTCAAGTTTTGAGTTAAGTTCGAAAAAGCAAGAAATATTAATTTTCAAAGATATACCTAATATGAATCTTGATTCAAAGATCTCGTCAAAACAAAGAAGGTAGTCAAAACGTTTCCAAATCAGATATTTCGTTTAAAAATACATGACCCCTTTTTTGTTTGCAGCAAAAAATTAAGCACACCGAGTTATTTAGAGGGCAGGGAGACGTGAGGTGTGGATTGATTTTGATAAAATAACAGGACTATTCTGCAATGTTTCGACAATCCATCTACCAGTCTGATCATATCCCTTTGATTTTTATCCGATGACTCAAATAGCAACGAAGCATCGTTTGTGAGCATGGAGCACTAAGCCTGGCTTTGACCGAGGTAGACGCAGTGAGGAATGCGCTAATCGCGTGACCAAATGCTAAACTAATTATAAACTACGAAAAGTAGCAGGGACGGCATCGATTGCATCGTAACCACCCCAACGGCAATAAGTCATCGACCAAGCAGCCGACATGCGTCACAGCAAATTAAATTCACCAGAGGTAATGAATACACCCATCTGCCCTGCAACCTGTCGTACTAACTTAAATGCCGCTCTGGGCCACAGCCGTGGTGTATAGCAAACGTATTCACTGAGTTGGTAACTAAACTGTCCGGTATTTGCCAATGGGCTATATTAATTAGTCATCGCGACTCACGCGCGGACGGGCTAGATTTCGGCAGCGCGTGGCTGCATGTCCCAAAAATCCGCGTCGTACCACTTTACTCCTATATTAGTGAACCAACACGCTGAATGGATCAACTGAGAATATCTGGTGAGCTCGTTCATTACATGCTTCCAAGCTGAGCTCATATATTTTACAAAATTGATTTTAATGTTTCAAAATTGTTTTATTGTTTCTTGATTTTCAGAAAAGATGTGTCTGCAACACTAAAAAATCGTATCTGAATTTGAATTACACGTCAAGAGAAAAGAGAGACCAATCCAGATGTTAGTAGTGTCGTATTTTTGCTTTTCTATTCTTGTGACACCATTAGTGCTCGATTTCTTTTTTAACACATTACAAAATGCAGACGCTCATATATATATGCTTATACTCTCTTCGATCCGTGAAGAGTGTACATTTGGCTTTAAAATTTGTTCACAAAAGAGCGTACTTTTATCTTCCCAATGCACTTTAAAGGAGAAAAAAATGTTTGTCTCTTATCACAAAGAAATCAAGACCAATAATACTCTACACATGGCCTCCTTAATTTCTACATGAAATTAACTCATTGGGGGTTGGATAATTAAAAATGAAAGAGATCGTGTCTTGCACATTTCGAATGCATTTTTACTCCACTCCATAATTTGTCCCAAAATTTCTACACGCAACTTCTTCACCGGACGGAGGGAGTACATTCACCCTTATGGATGACGCACACAATTCTACCCCTATGAGCATCTCCAAAGACTGAGCCGACTCATCATTTTAAGATTGACGATGTCGTCACATACGTCTTCATAGTCGAGAGAACATCTTCTTTAACTAAATGAACATTGCCAGAAGGACTGAAATAAATTCAGGGAGATGCTAGCACCAGTGTTAAGACAAGGACTTCAACTCTAATGGATTGGGCATCCCACTGTCCTGCTAACCATCTAACTCATGTTGATTCGTTATGTTGGATTTTCTTGAGAGTGCTCACACATGGAGTTATCTTTTTCTTTCTCCATATGTGAAATGAAGTTTGTAGGGCTTGTAACAGATGTCTTATGACATCCATGAAATGTTTCAGAATTTTCTGAAATGTTTAAATTGTATTTTTAATGCGGGAGGATGGTGGCTTGTGATGAATGAGAACATTGGATACTAACCCTCTCATGGATCAGAACCGACACATAATTGACTTGTACGCACGCGCACGAGTTACATGAAGCAACTAACACAAATACAATGGAGGAAACACAATGGATGCCGTTGTGTGTGTGTGTGTGTGTGTGTGTGTGTGTGTGTGTGTGTGTGTGTGTGTGTGTGAATTGACTAGGTAATACTTTGCTTTCGTAGGCGATATTCAAGTATTCAAAAACATTATGCATGTGTCTTTTTTTAGATAAATAAAAAACATACTTTTTTATTAATACATATGTTACCTTGTCCCTTACTCCCTCATTTTGAGTAAAGCATTTTGGAAAAAAATGTCCAGGATAAAAAATGAGACTGTCAATGGAGGCATAGACAGACGCTTTAAAATGATAGTAGTAAGCGAACTGTCAAATTTTGAGACGCTTTTCCCTATGAAAATCCAAGTAGTGGCAAACTGGAATGAAAGTGTCATTCTGCTGGCAATCTCAAATGCTCCCTTTTGAATAGTAAATCAGAAATAAATATTCCCTCCATTCCTTTATACAAGGCCACTTCATATTTTTATATCAAACTTTGACCATTAATTTTGTCAACATAAGTTGGGCTATATGCCACAAAAAAGTACATCATTGGATGCACATTTCAAAGAACTTTCTAGTGATATATTTTCTATGGCATATAATCCATATTTTGTTGACAAAAGATATGAGTCAAAGTTTGACGCAAAAATGAAGCGGCCTTGTATAAGGGAATGGAGGGAGTAATATATTATATTTATTTTTTGTCCATAAACACTGACGAAGTTTCTAAATACATGCAAATTTTCGTGAAGAAAAAAGTTGTATTGTTTTGGAAAAAAATCGTTGCTCGAAAATGATTTAAAAAGAGTCTTTTTGGAGCATTGATTTTTCCCCCAGAGAGTTTAGGAATGTTTTTCTTCACCAAAAAATTCACATGTGTAGATAAATAAAGTGAGGGGCGACGCTTCGACATCTAGCCATAAGACTATCCACAGTGGGAGTAACATAGGTAGTAACATCACACATATCTAGATAAAATAGATGATGTGGCAAGCAATAAATGAAGAAAGAGAGGCATGTGGTAACATAGCTAGTTACTACTAGTATGAGTAACATCACACATATCAAGGCAAGATGAGTTTATAGCCTAATAAATAAAGTGTTGCATGTTACCACACATATGTTACTCCCCACTATAGAGGTAGTAACATAGAGTAATAACATGGGCATGTTACTACTTTATGTTACTACACATTGTGGCTAGTCTCAAGCAGCCAGTTCCACAGACGGCTCAAGGATCGAGAAATAATTGTTTTAATAAAGGACCACCCATGGTGGGACCCATCACCCATGGCTAAATAACATGGAAAGTGCTCGGGCTGCGAGGATCACGTCCTTCCGATGATTGGGGTCCGATGATATCTCATGAGCCTAGAAGCCGAGCTAAGACTGATAAGAGCAAGTCACCTGTCAAGCCGAACACTTCAAGCCGAATACATTAGCCCCAGGAAGATTGTCGTCCCCGACTTCGAAAACAAGTTCAAGGCCTATGGATGGTGTCCTGGACTAAGGAGTACCAACCTAGTTGGCCCATAGTCCATGGGCCGAGCTTACGGCTCACGGATCTCACAAGGAAGGACTCCAGAAGCTTCGAACTCAAACGTGATCAAGATGGACATTGCCGAAGACTTGGTGTGTACTTCAAGGACTACTCCAGCTGTCGGCCTGTTTATTCCTAGTTGGCAACCAGACATGTGTAACCATAAATACCCCTGGTGCCTATATAAACCGTGGAGTTTAGTCCACAGAGACACAATCAAAATTACCAGCCTTAGAGTTTAGAACACAACATACAATCTCGAGGTAGATCATCTTGTACTCAATACTCTATCATCAATACAATGAAAAGTATGGCGTATGGTTTTACCTCCTAGAGAGAGCCTAAACCTGGGTAAACATCATGTCCCCTGTCCCATAGTAACCATCAGTACTAGATCCATAGCTCGGGACCCCCTACCCGAGATCAGCCGGTTTTAGTACCGGAAAGGCCGGCCTAGAATGTAGTGCGTTCGCCACTTCATTCTTTTTATATTTTTTCGTTTGCTTTTTTATTTTATTTTCTGTTTTAGTTGTTTTTTCAGTTTCTTCCATGCTTTCTCTAATTTTTGTTTGTTTTTTTACTTCTGTTTTTTTTCCTTTTCTCTTTCACTAATACATCATGGACATTTTATTAATAAACGGTGAACAATTCATTAATATACGATGAACATTTGCTTAGTTGGTTCTTTAATACACAATGAACAGTTTGTTCATGGTCATCGTATATTAATAAAATGTTCACAGTGGATTTCAAAAAAAGAGTTCAATCCATGTTTTTATAAAAATGTTTAGTGTGTGTTTAAAAGGGGTTCACTATATATTAGAAAAGGTTCACCATGTATTATATAAATGTTTATATATAAAAAGTGTTCACCATGTATTACAAAAAAGCTTATGGTGCATTATAAACAATGTTCATCACATATTAAGAGAGTATTCAATTTATATTACAAAAATGTCCAATGTATATTTTAAAAAATGTTCAAAACATGTTACGAAAAAGTTCACCGTATATTAAAACAATGTTAAGAGGGTATGTAAATTAATGTTCACTGTATATTATAAAAATATTTAGAGTATGAAATTATAAAAATGAGAAAGTGAAAAATAAAAAACAAGGAAGAAAAATATAAAAGACCAAGAAAACAGGGTGTATTCTGGTAATACGTGTGTCATTCATATGATAAACATCAAAGTACAAGTCACGTAAAGATCGACATGACAAAATTGAAAAGACAGCAGAACGTCTCTGAGCTTGTACCAACGCCCGTCACCAGCCTCCGACACCACCACAGCAGCCACCGAAGGAAAAAGTGAGGGATCACCTCCTCACCCGGGAGTCCTAGGTACTTCTCATTCGAATCCTCATTCTGAATCCCAAGGGTCCCTTTGACAGATGCCCTCTCATCATCGTTCGTGTTTTTGGAGCATTGACTTTTTTCCAGAGTATTTTGGAATGTTTCTCTTCACCAAAATATTCACGTATGTAGACGGTTCATTAATGTTTGTTGACAAAACATATCAGATTTCCTAGATTTGTCACTATTTTTTACTGTTTATGAGGGAGAATTTGAGTTTGGGGGCAGAAACTCCATGTCCCAAACTAGAATCCTTTTCGTTTCCCCTCATCGTTAGTTTCAATTAAAAAGACGAATTGAGACGGCGAAATTAACATAGTAAGCTTTTTTAAACCGGCAGAGATGACAATTAGTAGATTTTCTTAGTTTATGGAAAGGTATTGAGAAATTTGAATGGTGATCCTCCAGAGGTCACTGAAATCTTAGACGGCGAGTCTCGTATACTCCCTCCATTCCACAATGTAGTGCTTCCTCTATCTACGTGCTTCAACTTTGATCGTAAATTTAACTATCAAGACCGATTGCGGCTGGAGCAAAAATTATATCAGTGAATTCGTATTCGAAAGAAGTTTTTAATTATATAATTTTTTCTTCCGCCGCAGTTGGTCTTGTTGGTTAAATTTATGGTCAAAGTTGGACCTCGGGAAGCGCGGGCGCACTATATTTTGGAATGGAGGGAGTACTAGCAAGGAAACGGATCACTCGATTACAGAGTAGCGAACCAAGGAAAAGATAACTCCATGTGTCGCTCTCCTCCGGCGCTACCTCCGCGGCACCTTCGCCTGGGCGAGCTCGCCCTTGGTCTCCTCCAGCTGCTTCTGCAGCGCGGCGATCTCCGCGTCCCGCGCCACAAGCTTCTCTTCCAGCTCCAGAGCGTAGTCCAAGGAGAAGGACACGTAGTTCGCCGCCTGCACGCAATCTATGTGAGCATGCTCCGGCGAGTGCAGAGCTTGAATTTGATACCGCGTTCTCTGGCATACCTGGAGAATCACGACATAGCTCGACGCGACCACATCTGAAGAATCGTTGGCCGCAAACACCCGCTGCTGCGGCGGCGTGACGGCACCCTGCAGCAGCTGCCGTGCAGCCTCCCAGTCTGTGCCGTCTCCGTGTCCGTCGGCGAAGTCTTCTGGTTCCCGAGAGATTCCCGGCAGCGGCGAACACACGCTGGCAGGCACCGAGTAGCCACGGGCGGCAGGCGGACGGCCCTCCTCGTCCTCGTCCAGATTCCTTCTCTTCCCGCACAACGGCGACCCTGGCTCGGTTTTCACCTTCTTTGCCGATGCCGACGCTTGCCTGGCCATCTTCTCCGCCAGCATGGTTTTCATCATGTCGTAGACGGAGGAATCCATCCCTGAATATCAAAGGGTAAGATCAGCCGCTGCACGAAACTTGGGATCTTGGGATGAGGGGATTTCAGCGTTTACCTTTGGAACTGGCACTAGCACTTGTACGAGTAGAGGGCGGCGCCGGAGATGCGGCAGTTGCCACGGTAGCGGCAATGTTGCTGTCGGACAAACATGTCCAGATATCAACGGCGGCGCCGCCGTTAGCACCTAACAGCTTCGCCACGGATTTCTTCTCCTCATTTGTAAGCACCGGCTCCATGAGGGAGCTCTTGGACGGCTCGCCCCACTCCACGGGACAAGGCCACGGGGTCGGCGAAGAGAGGAAGAAGAAGCCGCGCTTCCAGCCGTAGATGGAATCTGGCAACCCGGTGAACCGCAAGCCGGGGCTGTCCCTGAAACTGGGTTTGAAGTAGTACCATCTTCTTTTGTGCTTGTGGTTGAGGACGGACAGCAGGAAGAAACGCCGGAACACCGCGAGCGACGGCGGCACGCCGGCGGAGCGGCAGAGCACGAGGAAGCCCGCCATGATGCGCCACGCGTTGGGCGCGAGCTGCGTCGGCGCGATGCCGAAGTGGGCGAGCGCCTCGCAGAAGAAGGGGTGCAGCGGGACGCGCATCCCGGCCTCCAGCGCGTGCGCGTACACGCAGACGCACCCCGGCGGCGGGGGCGAGCACGCGCGCAGGTCGCCGGCGGGGCGCGCGGTGTACTGATCCCCCGGGATGCCGTATTTCTTGCAAACGGCATCGACGTCGTCCGGCGAGCGCAGGGACGAGACGAAGCCGTCGGCGTCGGCGCGCTTCGGGAGGACGACGGTAGCGGCGTCGGGAGGACGGCGGTAACGGCGTCGTCGTCGAGGTCGGAGGTGGCGACCTGGTAGTCCGGGCCGGAGTACGAGGAAGAAGAATTCATGGGCGCGGGGTTGCTAGTGTCTCCCGTCTCGTGTTGTACAGCGGAGGTGCGCAGGCTGGTGGACTAGTCTGATGGCTTATCGAGGAGTTGTCCTTGTGCTGTGAAGGGGTCTCGTGTTGTAAAGTCGATTTGAAGGCTGGATAGTGATACTCACTGCATCACAAACAAAAATTGCTCGACATTACTGTGCGTAGGATAATTCGGTGTATATTTTTGTTCATACGACACTCTGATCACCAGGTACATGATTATCATGGTGCTATGGCGCATATGGCACCTCTGAATGAACTCTCTCATGGAAAATCTGTAGTGTCATGTTCTTTTCTGAGCGGCTACTATAACACGTTCTGCCAAATCTCCCCAAGCATACCATGGCCAAGTCCACCTCCGAGGTAGGCTGCACTTTCAGTTGATGGATTTTTCAGTTCAAATGATGGTAAGGCCGGGACAGGGATGATTTTACGAGATGGCTAGGGTAGATATTTGCTACTTACATAAGGATATTTTTTTTCGAAACGGAGGCAAAAGGATTGCCTCATCGATTAATTAAGAAGAAAATAATTGTGTAGTTAATTTACGAAAAACCGATACAAACAGTACAAAAGTGACACTCCAGAAGCGACTCACTCTCACGACCACATAGACGGTCCACCAAATGCTCCCAACACACAACGACCATAACCATCAACTTCTACGACTCAAAAGACCAAAGCCACATGGACAACACGAAACACTGAGCACTACCCATCATGAAATTGCAGCTGCCTTCCCTTTAGCATCATCAACCAAAGGAACCTCCAACTGCTCACTTGACAGAGGCGGAACTTGTCCTTCAATCCCTTCGTATGCTACACTGATACACTCAGGCATAGCTCCCTAAGCTCGGGCATGATCTGCAGCACCGGAGCCACACAGCTGGGCGATGGACTCGCCCTCAGTGGAAGACACCATAGGAGGGGAGGAAGGCACAGATGATGAATGGACTCCAACACGAGGGGAGAAAGAGCCGTACAACTCCTCACCCCTGTCTCCCCGAAGCAAACACCAGCCACACAAGGAGAATGTGGCGTCAGAGTGGTTTGCAACAGAGCCAGCACAAGGGATAGTCTACCCAAAGCAACCTTCGCTCGCTCCAGAAAGCTCTCAACCCGCGCCACACAACCTTGTAGCAGTGCAGTCTGATCAGCTAGTGCGGACTGCAACATCAGCTTGGACGAGGTTGCCGAGCCAGCAGCAGCAGAGACAACAGACGCCCAAGACCCACGGTGAAGCGCCCTGGAAGGGGGTGTGGATCTCACCGAACCCTCACATGAAGCAGGAGCAACATGATGCACGACACCGAGGCGGGACACACGCGGCACACAGGGCATGATAGTGAGCTCAAAGGACGCCAGGGGTTGCGACATTCACGCGCACGATGACCATTCTCCAAACAACGGGAGCACTGCAACGGATCTCTGCAAACAGCCGCACGATGCCCATAAGCAAGACATCTGCAACATCTACCGTGGAGCCAAGCAGGGATGGGACGAGGAGGATGAGGAGCCATCTTCGAGGATGGCGACTGAGGGAGTCCTAGACTAGGGGGTGTCCGGACAGCCGGACTATCATCGTCCGCCGGACTCCAAGACTACGAAGATACAAGATTGAAGACTCCGTCCCGTGTCCGGATGGGACTTTCCTTGGCGTGGAAGGCAAGCTTGGCGATACGGATATGTAGATCTCCTACCATTGTAATCGACTCTGTGTAACCCTAGCCTTCTCCGGTGTCTATATAAACCGGAGGGCTTTAGTCCATAGGACACAACATACATTACAACAATCATACCATAGGCTAGCTTTAGGGTTTAGCCTCCTTGATCTCGTGGTAGATCCACTCTTGTACTACCCATATCATCAATATTAATCAAGCAGGACGTAGGGTTTTACCTACATCGAGAGGGCCCGAACCTGGGTAAAACATCGTGTCCCTTGTCTCCTGTTACCATCTGCCTAGACGCACAGTTCGGGACCCCCTACCCGAGATTCGCCGGTTTTGACACCGACATTGGTGCTTTCATTGAGAGTTCCTCTGTGTCGTCACCGATAGGCTCGATGGCTTCTTCAATCAACAACGCTGTCCAGGGTGAGACTTTTCTCCCCGGACAGATCTTCGTATTCGGCGGCTTCGCACTGCGGGCTAATTCACTTGGCCATCTGGAGCAGATCGAAAGCTACGCCCCTGGTCGTCAGGTCAGATTCGGAAGCCTAAACTTCACGGCCGACATCCCCGGGGACTTGATATTCGACGGGCTCGAGCCACAGCCAAGCGTGCCGCACTGTTACGATGGGCATGATCTAGCTCTGCCGCTGAACAGTGCCTTGGTGGCCGCACAAGAATCCGCTCCGGCCCTTAGTCCGGAGCCGATCGCCCAGATCGAGGACCGGTGGTTGGACACCGCCTCGGGGGCTTCAACTTCCACGGCGATAGAGCCAAACACTAAACTTGTCCCTCGCGAAGCTCGTGACTCTGAGGTGCCGGACTCCTTGCCGGACTCCGGACCTCCCACGCCCCTGCCAATCGAATCTGATTGGGCGCCGGTTATGGAATTCACCGCCGCGGACATCTTCCAACACTCGCCCTTTGGTGACATCCTAAATTCACTAAAGCATCTCTTGCTATCCGGAGAGTCCTGGCCGGATTATGGCCAGGATGGTTGGGATATGGACGACGAAGAAATTCAGAGCCCACCCACCACCCACTTTGTAGCCACTGTCGACGATCTAACCGACATGCTAGACTACGACTCCGAAGACATCGACGCTATGGACGACGATGCCAGAGACGAACAGGAACCAGCACCTACAGGGCACTGGAAGACCACCTCGTCATACGACATATACATGGTGGACACCCCAAAAGATGGGGACGGCGAAGAAGCATCGGAGGCAGATTCCTTAAAGAAACAGCCCAAGCGCCGACGTCAGCGGCGCCGCTCTAAATCCCGCCACAGCAAGAATGGAGATTCCGCCACAGGAGATAACAATACCCCAGAGAGTGCCGAAGATAATCCCCTCCAGCAAGACTCAGCGCAGGAGGATGCAGAAGCAAGCCCTCACGAGAGGGCGGCAGACGAAGAGGTCGAGGACTATAACTATATACCTCCCTCCGAAGACGAGGCAAGCCTCAACGACGACGAATTCGTCGTGCCCGAGGATCCCGTCGAACAAGAGCGTTTTAAACGCACGCTTATCGCCACGGCAAATAGCCTAAAGAAAAAGCAGCAGCAGCTTGAAGCTGATCAGGACCTGCTGGCCGATCGATGGACCGAGGTCCTCGCGGTCGAAGAGTATAAACTCGAACGCCCCTCCAAAAGCTACCCAAGACGCAAGTTGCTCCCCCGATTAGAGGAGGAAGCATACATACCCTCATCACCAGCGCACGATACACAGACCGACCACCCCGTGGTCGCGACAGAGAGGCATCCAGGCCCTCCACCAAGACCGTACCCCGGCATCGCTCCAAAAGTAGGAAGCCAAGAGGGAACGCGCCGGACTTGCGAGATGTATTGGAGGATAAAGCAAGGCAATCCAGATCCATCTACAGATCACGAGGGCGCCCCACGACCCACGACGAATACCGTCGCGCCAGATACAATAACTCCGGCCGGGCCGAACACAGCAGACAACGCTCTCTCCAGCTACGTCGTGATATTGCTCAATATAGAGGCGCCGCAAACCCGCTATGCTTCACTGACGAAGTAATGGATCATCAAATCCCTGAAGGGTTTAAACCCGTAAACATCGAATCCTACGATGGCACAACAGACCCCGCGGTTTGGATCGAAGATTATCTCCTTCACATCCATATGGCCCGCGGCGACGATCTCCATGCCATCAAGTATCTCCCACTCAAGCTTAAAGGACCAGCTCGGCATTGGCTTAACAGCTTGCCCGCAGAGTCAATTGGGTGTTGGGAAGATCTGGAAGCCGCATTCCTCGACAACTTCCAGGGCACGTATGTGCGGCCACCAGACGCCGATGACCTAAGCCACATAATTCAGCAGCCAGACGAATCGGACAGACAATTCTGGACACGGTTCTTGACAAAGAAAAACCAAATCGTCGACTGTCCGGATGCAGAGGCCCTCGCAGCCTTCAAACATAACATTCGCGACAAGTGGCTAGCCCGGCACCTGGGATAGGAAAAGCCGAAATCCATGGCAGCCCTCACATCATTAATGACCCGCTTTTGCGTGGGAGAGGATAGCTGGCTAGCTCGCAGCAACAACCTCAGTAAAAATTCTGGCAGTCCGGATAATAAGGACCACAATGGCAGGGCGCGTCGAAGCAAAAATAAACGCCGCATTAACGGCGACGACAAGGAGGATACGGCAGTCAATGCCGGATTCCGAGGCTTTAAACCCGGTCAGCGGAAGAAGCCATTCAAAAGAACCACTCCGGGTCCGTCCAATTTGGACCGAATACTCGACCGCTTATGCCAGATACATGGCACCCCTGAAAAGCCAGCTAATCACACCAACAGAGATTGCTGGGTGTTCAAGCAGGCAGGCAAGTTAATTGCCGAAAACAATGACAAGGGGCTAAACAGCGACGACGAGGAAGAGACCCGACTGCCGCACAATAGAGGATAGAAGGGTTCCCCCCACAAGTGCGGACGGTGAACATGATTTACGCAACCCATATACCTAAGAGGGAGCGAAAGCATGCACTAAGGGACGTATACGCGATGGAGCCAGTCGCCCCGAAGTTCAATCCATGGTCCTCTTGTCCGATCACTTTCGATCAAAGAGACCATCCGACCAGCATCCGCCATGGAGGATTCGCCGCATTGGTTTTAGACCCAATCGTCGATGGATTTCACCTCACGAGAGTCCTGATGGACGGCGGCAGTAGCCTGAACCTGCTTTATCAGGATACAGTGCGCAAGATGGGCATAGACCCCTCAAGGATTAAACCTACAAAGACAACCTTTAAAGGCGTCATACCAGGTGTGGAGGCCAATTGTACAGGCTCAGTCACACTGGAAGTGGTCTTCGGATCCCCGGATAATTTCCGGAGCGAGGAGTTAATCTTCGACATAGTCCCATTTCGCAGCGGCTATCACGCTCTGCTCGGACGAACCGCGTTTGCAAAGTTCAACGCGATGCCACATTATGCATACCTTAAGCTCAAGATGCCAGGCCCTCGTGGAGTCATCACGGTCAACGGAAATACGGAACGCTCCCTTCGAACAGAGGAACATACAGCGGCTCTCGCGGCAGAAGTACAGAGCAGCCTTTTAAGGCAATTTTCGAGTCTGACCGTTAAACGGCCGGATACATCCAAACACGCCCGAAGCAACACCAACCAAGACCACCTGGCACAATCCGAGCACGCGTAGCAATGCGTCCCTAACCCCCGCCCTCGCATGATCGCAAGAACAACCCTCCGCGTACATCATTACGCTTTGGAGATACCATGAGCGTAGGGGAAGGGGCACGACCACAATAGACCCAGAGTGCGGCTCGACCACACCAAGGGCTCGCAAGTGCGCCACTCTCTCTTATTATTATTTTCCTTTTTGTATACACAGGACTCCGTTAGCCAGAGGCCCTGTCCGGTGGTGAACCTGCCGAACTCATGATGCAACAGCCGGGGAAGAAAGAATGCGGCAACGAACACTCAGGTGGTCTCAATTACGAGCATTAAATTTGATTATATACACCAAGTCCGCAGCCCATCCCTGGAGGGGGATATGTTTAACTAGTCCAAAACCCTTGCTTACCGCACTATTTGTATCAGTCCGCACTCATAGCAGACTTCCTTTAATAAATGATGCATCACTTTTTTGCCTGTTATTACATATATTGGTTCATTACATGACATCTTCCACCCGTATATTTTGGTACGATACACTAGGGGCTTATGTTCCCCACATTATGGTGTGATAAGTCCGAACACTTTCACAAGTGCGGCACCCCGAACTTATAGCATTATATGAATCGGCTCCGAATCATGTCTTGGGTCAATAGTTGGGTTTGCCCGGCTCCCACGTTTTGGTGCCTTACGTTCCGTTCCGTCGGCTAAGGTGGCACTGGGAGAACCACTGCGATTGCGCCCCGGTTGAGCTGGGCGAGCGCCTCAGTGGAGAAAGCTAAAACTGACCGGCATGATAAGGCGAGAGACTGGTCGCTATTCGAGAGGTCTTTTCGGGTCCTTAAAGACTCACGCCGCTTCGAGCGAAGTTCCGGATAATGTCCGATGAAGGCGTGGATAGCGCCCCGAATTCGGTCTTCCGAATACTAGGGGCTTCGCCGAAATTTAAAATTATAGAATTCTATGGCTAAGTGAGAGTGTTCAAGCATTATAAGTCCGGTTGCCTTGTTCGTTGTGTTGAGCGCCTCCCTAGATGGACCCAAAAATGGGAACAAGAGTGCTCAAGTTATCCCGAACACCCCAGCACTTGCGGCTTGGGGGCTGAAGCCAACGACTTGCCATCTCTCAGAGTTTATAAACGGCCGCACAGAAGGTAATATTTTAAATTAAACACGCGTTGCTTAAAGCGCACATGAACAAAGTTTTGAGCGCACAGGATAATACATAGCGAGTTTACTCAAAAATTACATCTCTAGGGCACTCATCCGCAATACCGCGGGCTCCCTTCAGGACAGTTTTATAATACATTTCGGGCGTACGATACTCCTTGCCCGGTGGCGGCGGGTCAGTAAGAAGCCTCTCCGCATCCAGCCTGCCCCAGTGCACCTTTGTGCGGGCAAGGGCCCGACGAGCACCTTCAATACAGGCGGAGCGCTTGATGACCTCCACCCAGGGGCACGCATCCACCAGCCGCCGCACGAGGCCGAAGTAGCTCCCAGGCATGGCCTGTCCAGGCCACAGCCGGACTATAAGGACCTTCATGGCCTCCTCAGCTACCTTGTGCAGTTCGACCAGCTGCTTCAGCTGGTCGCTTGGGGGCACCGGATGGCCGGCCTCAGCGTACTGAGACCAGAAGACCTTCTCCGTTGAGCTCCCCTCCTCGCAGATCTGCAAACGCCCCTGGAGAGCTCCGAATGCGGGTAAGTGTCAGGTAGTTTACATTAACATGCTTGCTTTGCATGAAAAATGCCTTACCCGCCGCTATCTTCTTCACATCTTCAACCTCCTGAAGGGCCTTACGGGCCTCGGCCTTGGCGGACTTGGCACTTTCGAGAGCCGAGGCGAGCTCGGACTCTCGAGTCTTGGAGTCGCGCTCCAAGCTCTCATGCTTCTCCATGAGAGCCTGGAGCTCTTGCTGCACTGCCGCCACCTGTGCCTCCTGCTTTTCTCGCTCTGCCCGTTCCGCGGCCGCACTGCGGTCGGCCGCGGACACAGCCTCCTTCAGGGCTTCCACCTTGTTTGTGGCCCCTGCAATACCCATATTATCCTTGTTACTTTTATTGCGACCAAAATCCTTTTCTGTAAGGTAAAAATTCAAAGTGGTGCTACTCACCTTCTTTGTCCTCGAGCTGCCTCTTGGCATGGCCGAGCTCTCGCTCGGACCGCTCGAGATCTTGCTTTAATGTACCAACCTCCGCAGTCAGTGCGGTTGAGGTTAGCAGCACAGCCTGAAAACCCATATTGACATAATTTATTAGCAACCTGCGAATATCTTTTTAGATCCTCAGTCCGGCTTTTCTTTCCGAACACCGAACCGAGCATCAGGGGCTACTGTCTATGCGGTATTACATTACATAATTTTAACTTCTTACCTCAAAGCCTGTTAGAAGGCTACTGCAGGCTTCGGTCAGCCCACTCTTGGCGAGCTGAACCTTCTGAATCACCGCACTCATAACAGTGCGGTGTTCTTCCTCGATGGAAGCGCCTTTGAGCGCCTCCAGCAAGTTGTCCGGTGCCTCCGGTTGGACGGAGGCCGCCGGCGTCACGGTCTTGCCCTTCTTTCGAAGGGGCCGCCTGCCGGACTTTGGAACCACTGCAGGTTCCGACGTAGAGTTCGGCGCAAAGTCCGGGAGGCTGCCTTGCGGCGCCTCCAGAGCCTCCTCCTGATGGGCCCCTTTCCGGGATCCCACCTCGGCGTCCTCATCGGCGCGGGGGGTAGAGGCAGTCGGAAGTGAATCCACATCCGACGGGGCCAATGACCCGCTCGATGAAGCGGGGAGATCATCATCGGCCGGACTACGGGCAATATGCGGCATTAGTAGGACACTATGTGACACAAAAGAAATTGCACATCAGGGATCCGGATACTTACGATCTCGCCGGAGGCCTGGCCCTTGAAGGCCACTCCTCGTCGCCAACGTCGGTGTTGGCGGAGCTGTCCGGGGGAATAGTTCTCCCCCTCTTGGACCCTTCGGCCTCCCCTGTTGGGGAAGCCTTCCTTTTCCTCTCTCCCCCCTCCGGGAGAGAGTCTTCTTCCTCCTCCTCATCTTCGGGGGAGGATTCTGCCTCGTCGTCGGACGCCTGATAACGGGAACTCTTTCGAGTGCCCGTGGCCACCTTCTTGGCCTTCTTCTCCGGCACCACGTGCGGTGCCGGAACCAGCAGCCCCGCTAGACGGGCACCCACTGGGTCTTCTGGCATGGGAGCCAGGCAGATGAGCTGCTCGGCCTTCTTCATCCATTCCTGTCAAAGGAAAAGGGAAATTGAAACCCTCTTAGAACTAATCTATTTACTATAAGTGTCCCGTAAAGGGGTAGAATCACTTACCTCGTCAGCCGGATGCTGCGAGTAAAATCCGCGATCTTCCGTCGCGGATGCGGGAGCTTCGGCGCCCTTAAACAGCACCCTCCAGGCGCCTTCGTACGTCGTGTCGAAGAGCCCGCTCAGCGCCTGGTGCTGTTCCGGATTGAACTCCCACAGATTGAATGCCTGTTCTTGGCATGGGAGAATCCGGCGGACGAGCATGATTTGGACCACGTCGACGAGCCTGAGCTTCTTGTTCACCAGCTTCTGGATACAGGCTCGGAGTCCTGTCAGCTCCGTCGAACTACCCCACAGCAAGCCCTTCTCTTTCCAGGAGGTGAGCTGCGTAGGGATGCCAGATCTAAACTCGGGGGCCGCTGCCCACGTAGGGTCGCGCGGCTCGGTGATGTAGAACCACCCCGATTGCCACCCCTTGACGAAGTCCACGAAGACCCCTTCAAACCATAGGACGTTGGGCATCTTGCCCAACATGGCGCCTCCGCACTCCGCCTGCGTGCCCTTCACTACCTTCGGCTTGACGTTGAAGGTCTTGAGCCACAAGCCGAAGTAGGGCCGGATGCAGAGGAGGGCCTCGCACACGACGATAAACGCCGAGATGTTGAGGATGAAGTTCGGCGCCAGATCGTGGAAATCCAGGCCGTAGTAGAACATGAGCCCCCGGACAAAGGGGTGAAGTGAAAAGCCCAGTCCGCGGAGGAAGTGGGGAAGGAAAACGAGCCTCTCCTGGGGCCCGGGGGTAGGGATGAGCTGCCCCTTGTCGGGCAGCCAGTGCGCGATGTCGCCGGAAAGGTATCCGGCGCTCTGCAGCTTTGTGATGTGCTCCTCCTTAACGGTGGAAGCCAACCATTTGCCTCCCCCTCCGGACATGGTCGGAGAAGGTTGAGATGAGATGCGCGAACTTGGGCGTTGGAGCTTGAGTGCACGGAGGTGGATAAGCAAAGGAGGAAGAAGGCGTGGGTGAAAAGGTTAATCCTTATCCCTTATATATAGGCGGGCGAAGACTATGCGTCCCCCACCAGCCTGGTAAAACTCACTTATCTCCCAAGCGCCACCATTAATGGCGCGGTTGGGTTACCCACGTCCGTATTGATGAGAATCCCGGAATAATGGGAACACGATCTCTGCTTCGACAAGACGTGCCAAGGAAACCGCTTCGCTAAACGTGCTGAGGTGGTATAATAAAAAACGATTCAAGTAAAGGCTTGGTAGTGGCGTGACGACATGCCGCAAAATACGTAAGCAGATTGGACTTGTGTACATTTTATTCTCTCTACGGTGGAATGTGGAATTTATTTTGCAGAGCCGGACACTATCCTGGTGTTCATGATCTTCTCTGGATTATTCAAAGGAGGAACCCGCCTTGCAATGCCGAACATTATGCGCGCCGGACTTATCGTCATTGAAGCCTGGTTCAGGGGCTACTGAGGGAGTCCTGGACTAGGGGGTGTCCGGACAGCCGGACTATCATCGTTCGCCGGACTCCAAGACTACGAAGATACAAGATTGAAGACTCCGTCCCGTGTCCGGATGGGACTTTCCTTGGCGTGGAAGGCAAGCTTGGCGATACGGATATGTAGATATCCTACCATTGTAATCGACTCTGTGTAACGCTAGCCTTCTCCGGTGTCTATATAAACCGGAGGGCTTTAGTTCGTAGGACACAACATACATTACAACAATCATACCATAGGCTAGCTTTAGGGTTTAGCCTCCTTGATCTCGTGGTAGATCCACTCTTGTACTACCCATATCATCAATATTAATCAAGCAGGACGTAGGGTTTTACCTCCATCGAGAGGGCCCAAACCTGGGTAAAACATCGTGTCCCTTGTCTCCTGTTACCATCCGCCTAGACGCACAGTTCGGGACCCCCTACCCGAGATCCGCCGGTTTTGACACCGACAACGACGAAGTCGGACGACACGGGCCGCGCCGCGGTAGCACCTCCTGCCAACCCTCACTTGTGTCTGTGTCATGGCCCACGCAAATCCCTACGGAGTCGAGGGATTTAGTGACAGTCGATGGCGTCTGGGGGCCAACTCCTCTTCGTCATCTTCGTCATCGTTGTCAACAGTAGAGGCCCATAACGCAGCTCGCGATGCACTGGTCAGCCCATCAATCATACCAACAACGATGCCTTTTGCATTGACGGGCAGCGTCAAGGCCATCTCCTCTTCACAACCCTCGTCGTCTCCATTGGCCAGGGCCACAGGGGTCAGCAACAGGGCTCCGGCTGGCGGTGCATTAGTTAGCTCACGACCCATGGCAACAACGGTGCTCTTTGCATTGGCGGGAAGCGATAGAGCCAGATCCTCTTCACAGTGCCCGTCATCTCCATTCGCCGGGGTAGCAGGGGCCGGCAGCAGCACATTTGAGAAGGCACCAACAAGAGGGATAGGGGTGTCATGAATCCGGACAAAAGCATATGTTGACGCCGGATCGAGATGGGGCGTGCACTGATAATCCGCAAGTGCAGGGAATCATCGTAGCAATTCCCAATGGTGGAAGTGATAAGTATGGAGTGTCGAACCCACAAGGAGCTAAAGGTAAGATCAGTATTCTCTCAAGTCCTATCTGCCACTGATACGACTCTACGTACACCGAACGTTTGCTTCCAACTAGAAACGAGAAATAAAACTACATCGTGGGTATGAAGAGGATAACTTTGCATGATATCGGAGATCTAAAACATAAAAGTAGGTGATGTTATCATAAAATTAGAATATATTACTAAATATTATAAATAGTGAGTGTGGAATACTGATGAGTCGGTGTGCGGAATTATCCTAGGCAATCGTTAACAAGACCGGTAGTCGTCATTGCAATTTCATATGAGGGAGAGGCATAAGCTAACATACTTTCTCTTCTTGGATCATATGCACTTATTATTGGAACTCTAGCAAGCATCCGCAACTACTAAAGAACATTAAGGTAAAACCCAACCATAGCATTAACATATCAAGTCCCCTTTATCCCATACGCAACAACCCCCTTACTCGGGTTTATGCTTCTGTCACTCAAGCAACCCACTATAAGCGAATCATGAACGTATTGCAACACCCTACAGCGGGAATCCCTCACGCTTGCGCGACACCGAGGGCACAATAGGACAGCACCAAAGTAAAACATACAACTCGTACCAATCTAGATCATCAATCAACCCAAGGACAAAAGATATCTACTCAAAACATCATAAGATGGCAACACATCATTGGATCATAATATGTGGCATAAAGCACCTTGTTCAAGTAGGGATTACAGCGGGGAGCGGGAGAGTGGACCGCGTAAAAGAGATGAGGATGGTGATGTTGATGAAGACGATCACCGCGGCGATGATTCCCCTCCCGATGGCACTACGGCGCCACCGAGAGAGAGGAGGAGAGGTTCTCCCCCTTGTGCTTCCTCCTCCATGGCCTCCCACCCTGGATGGGGAGAGGTTCTCCCTCTGGTCCTTGGCCTTCATGGCGATGATGGCCCCTCCGGGATCCTCCTCCATGGCCTCCGGTAATGATGGCCCCCTCCGGCAGGGTGCCAGAGAGGGCCTAGATTGATTTCTCGTGGCTATAGAGGCTTGCAGCGGCGGAACTTCCGATCTAGGTTTCTTTCTGGGGGGGGGGGTTCTATATTTATAGGAATTTTTGGCGTTGGTTTCACGTCAGGGGGGTCTCCAAGTAGTCCACGAGGCAGGGGGTGCGCCTACGGGGGGTAGGGCGCGCCCTCCACCCTCGTGGACGGCTCGGGACTCTTCTGGCCCAAATCTTTTACTCCGGGGGCTTCTTTTGGTCCATAAAAAATCGTCAAACATTGGCACGTCAATTGGACTCCGTTTGGTATTCCTTTTCTGTAAAACTCAAAAACAAGGAAAAAACAGAAACTGGCACTGGGATCTAGGTTAATAGGTTAGTCCCAAAAATCATATAAAATAGCATATAAATGCATATAAAACATCTAGGATGGATAATATAATAGCATGAATACTTCATAAATTATAGATACATTGGATACGTAACATGCACGAGGCCTTCACACCCCCATCTTCCCTCCTGAATCTGCAAGCTGGCGGCAGCGGCCGTGGTCGAGGGAGAACGCCAGCAGCCGGGATGGTGCTTGCAGCCCAAGTGAATGACCCTGCTCCTGCCTTGGTCTCCACGACGCTAACAGCCCGGGATGGCGATGCAGACGGCGGAAGGACGACGGTTGCAGCAGCCGGAGATGCCACTGGAGCGGCGGCCGCCGCGGAGGCCTCCTCGAGCAGCATCGCAGGGAGAACCGGAGGGCAGGGCAGGGCAGAGGACGTGGGAGAGTGCACCTCGGGGCACCCGGATCCAGTCACAGCGGCCGCAACGGAGCACGGAGGCCGGAGATCCGTGCGTCGGCGGCGCGCGCCCTGCCGCCGCTTGCACGGACGCAACAACGCCATCTAGCCCATCCGCTTGACATCGAGCTGAGCCTCGCAGGGAGAAGAGAGATGGCAAGCAGGGGACTCGGGATCTGGCCTCGGCAGCTACAGGGGTAGGCGGATAAGGGAGATGAAGGCGCCAGCGCCAGGGGCACTCACCCGACGCGGGTGCGGTCGCGGGAGCCCATCCTACAACACGACGCAGTCGCGGGAGCCCATCAAAACATAAGGATCTTTCACTTCAATGAGGCTTTAGAAACTGAAATCCAAGCGATTGGTGAAGGGCTCAGGTTGGCGTTAGAACGATCAAGTCTACCTATACAACTTCAGTCTGACTGCGCAAACACACTCAAGGCGCTCACGGATAATTCCCTGGACAGATTGGCACATGGCCATCTAATTAAGGAGACCAAACTTTTCTTTTTCTTTTTTGAAACGCGGTACCTTAGGGCCCAATTCATTAAAAAAGCTTGAAGAGAATTGCCCGGTTAATAAACGGAAAACCGGGCTAAAACCGTCACAACTGGCCCGCAGAAACAAGGCACACAGGGCAACCTGGCAACCAATGCAAGAACGCACACACACTGGCGAGGAAAAAAGTGTCGTCGAGGTTGCAGCCTGACGTTATCGTCATCATGACTCCGTGAGGGCGACAACGACTCCACCATCGACGACCACCGAAGAAGCCCTCATCGCAAACAAGCATCGAGGCTTGCATCGACCGATGCCAAATAGTCAGCCACACGCGCCGGCGACCAGGCAGCTCCGACTCTATCGACGAACATTGCAATAGAAAAGCGTTGGGCTTGCGCCGAGCTAGCGCCAGAGCCGACCACCCATCTCGTGTCATCGTCACCGCAAGGGCCTCTCATCCGCAGCTCCGACTTAAGAAAGACAAAGCGAGGCACGACAACTCCTCGAACACGCCGGAAGAGACCAACTATCAAGAACCATCAGCAAACCTGACTCCGCCCGAAGCTGCCATCGTTGCCACAAACAGGAAGCAGTGCAAACATCTGCATTGCCGGACGAGCACCAGCCGACCGCAATGTCGTGAGCGTCTAGCCCATGAAGCGCGCAAACGGGATCTGAAGCTCTTCAAGACGCCCCAAAGAGGGAAGCGATGATGTCGACACCGTCACCCGACCTGACCGAGCCTTAGGCTTTCACCCGAAGAGCAAGATCCGAGGGTGTAAGAGGGTGTGGCACTCCACAACGACGCCTCCAAGGAGGTTAAATGACGCCCACGGACGCCAACGCAGCCGGCCGGCAAGACCGGGCAAGGATTCGCCCGGAGTATACCCAACAGCGCCAGCACCCTAACGCACTGCACCTCCACTGACCCGCCCACCTCTCGCAGAGCCACCACACCAGCAGCACCGGAGAGCCACCAAGCACCACACCTCCCCTTCAGACAAGAAGACACCGACGGGCCAGATCCGGCTGATCTGGCATCCCACCACCGCACAGCGCAACCAGAGCCACCATAGGCTAGCCCGCCACCGGCCCAACCAGGGACCGCGCCCCACAAGGCAGGCGGGGGAGGGGGGGGGGGCACCCGCCACGACGCTTCAGAAAGGAGCAGTCGGTCCAAAGACCAGGCGCCCATTGACGGAGCTACCGCGGCTGCCACCCGCGAGAGCCGCTGCCAGGGAGCCGTCCCAATGATGAAGGAGGCTGAGGGGCCCACCGGCAATGCAGCCGAAGCCTCCGACCGGATGCATCGCACGACGCAGAAGGGATCGAGCCTCCTCACCCATAGCTCCCGCGGACTGACGAGAGTAAATCGACCATGCCGCCGCCATCTGTCGCCCTGGCTTAGCCCGGCGATGGCGATGGGAGGAAGAGGGGCGGCGCGGCTAGGTTTCAGCCCGTGTCGCCTCAGCCGAGACGACGCATGGGCGTTCTATCGCTTCGATACTCTGTCGATCAAACTTTTCACTGATGTTGGAGTAGTTGTTCCAGTAAATACTTCTTGCTTTCAAAATAGAGTTGCACATTGTTTAGCGACACTTGGTCCGAACAGGGTGCTGGTTAAACCAACCCCCTCCGTGTATCAGTGAGCTAGTCCCTGAAGATTGTAATTCTATTTACCTTGAAATAAATACCCTATGATTCCCTCAAAACAACGGAATCGACGACTGCAGGCCACGCAACACATGTGATGAATGGTTGTTATTTTGAGTAGTAAGAAAATGGTACTGTACTAAAACTATCGCGCAAAAACGAGACCTCCTGTTCAACAACTGTAGTGTCAAACAGCCGAGGCGTCGCACAGAGGCGGGCGGACTTTGCTAGACCCACGGGAGGTTCAATATAAACCTTACGTAAATTATGATGTGGCTTTGGCCTAGTTCTTTTACCAGAATCTAGGGATTCTCCCGAATCCGACCCCTACCAGTTTCTCTCAGAATCTTTAAGCCCCATTTGTTTTACAATCCTATCTAGTTAGGGTCTAATTAGACAAGATTGTAAAACAAATGAGGCTCAAAGATTATGGAAGAAGCTGGGTAGGCGTCGGATTCTGGGAGAATCCTCATATTCTGGCAAAAGAACTGGGCCTTTGTTTGATAGGGTAGCATGGGGCCCACCCTGAAATTCAGTGGGGGATTAGTGAGAATTCCTAAAGTAGATGACGTTCCTAAGTAATACCACATAACAATTTTGTAGGTGTAGCACTTTTAGAGGCTGGTGCATTGGCCTGACCAAGTAAGCGTACTATAGCGATAACACCAGGTAGTCCCACTAGTTGAAAAAGGGTCAAATGTGAAGCACATTAGTGCCGGTTTGATTTTGAGCCGGCACTAATGTGTCCATTAGTGCCGGTTCCAACGGCTAGCCGGCCGCTCTCATTAGTACCGGTTCATGGCAAACCTTTAGCACCCGTTCGTGCCACGAACCGGTACTAAAGAGAGTGGTGGCACGATGTTGTCAGTCTGGGGGCCCCTCCAGCACCTTTAGTACCGGTTTGTGTTACGAACCGGTACTAAAGGTCGTCCTACATAAACCCTTCGTCCACCCGAGCTCGCTCTGTTCTTCCCCTTCCCCCTCACCTCCTCTGTTCTTCCCCTCTCTTCCTCGAGCTCATCACACATTTTGCCCAAAATTTGTCAAGATTTGAAGGCCCCCATCCATTCAAATGATCACAAAGGTTAGCAACTTCGTCCTTTCATCTCTCATTGCTAGATTAGCTCTTGCAATGCTTTGTATAGTGATTAATTTGTGAGTTTAGTAATTTGGGAGGAATTATATGTGCTAGTATTTGATTTATATGCAATTTGAGGTCAAAAGTAACACTTAGTTTGCATATGTAGGTGTGGTTTACTTAGTGCCTTCTAAATCTCCGTCGAAACCACCGTCGGTCGCCCGCACCATCCTGTCGCCGGTACCACCTTGTGGTGAGGCTCTTGTTCATGAATGTTTTACATTACCAAATTGATGTTTGTGTGATTTGGATATATAGTTACTTGTATAATTATCTGATACGTCTCCAACGTATCTATAATTTATGAAGCATTCATGCTATATTATTATGTGTTTTGAATTATTACGAGCTTTATTATTCACTTTTATATTACTTTTCTGACTAACCTACTAACCGGAGGCCCAGCCCATATTGCTGTTTTATTGCCTGTTTCAGTATTTTGAAGAAAGGAAATATCAAACGGAGTCCAAACGGAGTGAAACCTTCGGCAATGTGTTTTTTTGGAAGATTGTCATCCTGGAGGCTTGGAGATCAAGTCAGAAGATCCTCGAGGAGCCCAGGAGATAGGGGGCGCCCCCCTATAGGGCGTGGCCCCCTGTCTCCTGGACCCCTCGAGCACCCCCCGACCGACTTCTTTCGCCTATATAACCCTACGTACCCTAAAACTATCAAAAATCAAGATAGATCGGGAGTTCCGCCGCCGCAAGCCTCTGTAGCCACCAAAAACCTCTCGGTAGCCCGTTCCGGCACCCTGCCGGAGGGGGAATCCATCACCGGTGGCCATCTTCATCATCCCGACGCTATCCATGACGAGGAGGGAGTAGTTCACCCTCGGGCTGAGGGTATGTACCAGTAGCTATGTGTTTGATCTCTCTCTCTCTCATGTTCTCTCTCGTGTTCCCTCTATGGCACGATCTTGATGTATCCCGAGCTTTGCTATTTTAGTTGGATCTTATGATGTTTCTCCCCCTCTACTCTCTTGTTATGAATTGAGTTTCCCATTTGAAGTTATCTTATCGGATTGAGTCTTTTATGAGAACACTTGATGTATGTCTTGCCGTGCTTATCCGTGGTGACAATGGGATATCATGTGCCACTTGATGTATGTTTTGGTGACCAACTTGCGGGTTCCGCCCATGAACCTATGCATAGGGGTTGGCACACATTTTCTTGACTCTCCGGTAGAAACTTTGGGGCACTCTTTGAAGTACTTTGTGTTGGTTGGATGAATCTGAGATTGTGTGATGCATATCGTATAATCATGCCCACGGATACTTGAGGTGACAATGGAGTATCTAGGTGACATTAGGGTTTTGGTTGATTTGTGTCTTAAGGTTTTATTCTAGTACGAACTCTTTTATAGATTGATCCGAAAGAATAACTTTGAGGTGGCTTCGTACCCTACCATAATCTCTACGTTTGTTCTCCGCTATTAGTGGCTTTGGAGTGACTCTTTGTTGCATGTTGAGGGATTGTTATATGATCTATCTATGTTATTATTGTTGAGAGAACTTGCACTAGTGAAAGTATGAACCCTATGCCTTGTTTCCTATCATTGCAATACCGTTTACGCTCACTTTTATCATTAGTTACCTTGCTGTTTTTATATTTTCAGATTACAAAAACCTTTATCTACTATCTATTTTGCACTTGTATCACTATATCTTCGCCGAACTAGTGCACCTATACAATTTACCATTGTATTGGGTGTGTTTGGGATACAAGAGACTCTTTGTTATTTGGTTGCAGGGTTGTTTGAGAGAGACCATCTTCATCCTACGCCTCCTACGGATTGATAAACCTTAGGTCATCCACTTGAGGGAAATTTGCTACTGTCCTACAAAGTTGTGCACTTGCAAGCCCAACAACGTCTACAAAAAGAAGGTTGTGTAGTAGACATCAAGCTCTTTTCTGGCGCCGTTGCCGGGGAAGTGAGTGCTTGAAGGTATATCTTTAGATCTTGCAATCGAATCTTTTTGTTTCTTGTTTTATCACTTCATCTTTTGAATATCTTTCGTGAGAATGATTGTAAGGAAAATTGTGCTCAAGTGCTAGAAGAAGAATCTATAGAATGTTTGATACTAAATATTTGTATGATGAGCATGATTGCAATGTTGTTAGTATGAATTCCTTGAATATCCATGATGCTAATGATATGCAAAGCCACAAGCTTGGGGAAGCTATGTTTGATGAGGATGAAATATTTAAGAATATATTTGCTGAAACTAATGTTTGTCCCAAGCTTGGGGATGCTATGTTTAATGAAGATGATATTTTTAGCATGCCAAGTTTTGATATGCAAAATTGTTATGATGATAGCATGCCTCTTACCTATGATGATTATATTGATGAAAGTGGGTTTGGAAGAGTGTGAACTTTGGGAAGTAGTTATCCCACTATTTTGGAGGATGTTGAATTTTATTGTGATGAATACGAAAGTGGATTTGGAAGAGTGTCAACTTTATTTAGTGATTCCACTATCTTGGGAGAGGTTTCAATCGATTATGATGAGAACGAAGTTGCTACTTATGATGATTATTGTGATGAAATTTATGCTATAAAAAGTAGTGATGATTATATTTACAAATCTTGTCATGATTATGATTACCCTTTTTCTGAACATTACTCTTTTAATGTGGAAACAATTTTTAGTGTTCAAGTCTCCTATGATACTCCCACTATTCCGAATGAGAAGAATTTTGCTTATGTGGAGAGTAGTAAAAATTCTATGCTTGTAGATCATGAAAGGAATGCTTTAGGTCCTGGTTATATTGCTGAATTCATTCCTGATGCTACTGAAAATTGTTATGAGGGAGGAACATATGCTTGTAGGAGTTGCAATAATATCAAGTTTCCTCTCTATGTGCTTCAGTTTTTGAACTTATGCTTGTTTTACCTTCCTATGCTTGTTGATTATTGTTCCCATAAGTTGTTTGCTCACAAAATCCCTATGCATAGGAAGTGGGTTAGACTTAAATGTGCTAGTCATATGCTTCATGATGCTCCCGTTATGTTTCAATTCTTATCTTTTTTGTATGCATCATTGCCATCATCTTGCCTAGCTAGAAAGGCATTAAAGAAAAGTTCTTGTTGGGAGACAACCCAATATTTACCCTTACTGTTTTTGTGTGTCCACATGATTATGCTACTGTAGTAATCATGTTTTATAGCTTTTGTTTCAATAAAGTGCCAAGTAAGACCTTTAGGATGGCTTTTGGTGATAGTTGTGTTGATCCTGTTGAAAATCAGAAACTTTTGCACCCAGTAAATTAGTTTTGTTAATTCACAGTAACGTGCTTATGATCTGATTCTTTTTGCTCTGGATTTGTACACAAATTTCTTACGACTTACTAATTTGGTAGGATTTTTGGAGTTCCAGAAGTATACGTTTGATATAGATTACTACAGACTGTTCTGTTTTTGATAGATTATGTTTTCTATGTGTTGTTTGCTTATTTTGATGAATCTATGAGTAGTATCGGAGGGTATGAGCCATAGATAAGTTGGAATGCAGTAGATATTACACCAATATGAATTTAGAATGAGTTCATTACAGTACCTAAGTGGTGGTTTTATTTTCTTATACTAACGGAGCTTACGAGTTTTCTATTGAGTTTTGTGTTGTGGAGTTTTCAAGTTTTGGGTAAAGATTCGATGGACTATGGAATAAGGAGTGGCAAGAGCCTAAGCTTGGGGATGACCAAGGCACCCCAAGGTAATATTCAAGGACAACCAAAATCCTAAGCTTGGGGATGCCCCGGATGGCATCCCCTCTTTCGTCTTCGTCTATCGGTAACTTTACTTGGAGCTATATTTTTATTCACCACATGATATGTGTTTTGCTTGGAGCGTCATGTTATTTTCTTTTGTTCGTTTTTGCTTACTGTTATTTATAATAATGTTTTGCATCTTTAGTTTCAATAAAAAAAGTCAAGGATAGCCTTTGCCATGCTTATTTTGCTAGTATACATGTTCCTGTTTGAAAACAGAAAGTTTACCGCTGTTGGAAAAATTCCCTAGAAAAGTCAGAGAATGATATAATGTTGAAACTTTTTGCATAATGAGATCTGATAAATCTTCTACAGCTTAGTATTTTTCTCATAATTTTTGGAGTTAGGGAACTATTGATACTCTTGCATTCTTTACAGACTGTACTGTTTTGGCAGATTGCTGTTTTGTTTGCGTTGTTTGCATATGTTTGCTTGTTTAATGATTCTATTTGAGGATAGGAATATTAAATATGCAGAGGCATTTAGTATTCAATGTTGAATAATAATTTTAGTGATTTTTTACAGTATAAAATGATAAGGTTTTGCATTGGTTTATACTAACCTATCTCACGAGTTCTTGTTGAGTTCGGTGTGGATGAAGCTTTTGATAAAAAGAGAAACCATGGTATGAGAGGAATTAAGGAGACACAAAAGTTCAAGCTTGGGGATGCCCAAGGCACCCCAAGATAATATTTCAAGAAGTCTCAAGCATCTAAGCTTGGGGATGCCCCGGTAGGCATCCCACCTTTCTTCTTCAACAACTATCGGTTAGTATCGGTCGAGCCTAAGTTTTTACTTCTTCACATGAGTTGTGCAATCCTTGCAATGTCATTTTATTTTGTTTTGTTTGCTGTTTGAATAAAATACCAAGATCTGAAATTCTTAAATGAGAGAGAGTCTTCATATAGCTACATAATTATTTAGCTACTCGTTGATCTTCACTTATATCTTTTTGGTGTAGTTTGTCATTTACTCGTGTGCTTCACTTATATCCTATGAGTAAATTGTTGAATGAGTTGATTGTTATAAATCCGAAATTATATATGTCTCATTTGCTTATCCCATGGGGAGTTATGACTTCACATCTAAGAAGTAGAGGTTGTAAACTTATTGAAGGTTAGCAAGCATTGTATTGGTCATTTGAACAATGCATGAACGAATATTGAAGGAAGAGAGATTTCACATATAAATACACTATCCTAGACATCTTTAATAATTGGGAGCACTCATTAAGTATGACATGCTAAAGAGTTGATGTTGGACAAGTAAGACAACGTAATGGTTTATGTTTTCCGACATCTCAGTTAAAGTATATTGTCATGGATCATTCAAACATGTTGAGCTTGCCTTTCCCCCTCTTGCTAGCCAAAATTCATTGCACCAAGTAGAGATACTACTTGTGCTTCCAAATATCCTTTAAACCCAGTTTTGCCATGAGAGTCCACCATACCTACCTATGGATTGAGTAAGATCCTTCAAGTAAGCTGTCATCGGTGCAAGCAATAAAAATTGCTCTCTAAATATGTATGACTTATTAGTGCGGAGAAAATAAGCTTTGTACGATCTTGTTATGGAAGCAATAAAAGCGACAGACTGCATAATAAAGGTCCATATACAAGGGGTAATATAAAGTGTCGTTCTTTCGCATTAAGATTTTGTGTATCCAACCCTAAAAGCGCATGACAACCTTTGCTTCCCTCTACGAAGGGCCTATCTTTTACTTTATGTCTTTTACTTTATGCAAGAGTCAAGGTGATCTTCACCTTTCCCTTTTTTATTTTATCCTTTGGCAAGCACTTTGTGTTAGGGTGATCCTGATATATATATATACATATATATATATATATATATGTATATATATATATATATATATATATATATCCAATTGGATGTACGTTAGCATGAACTATTATTGTTGACATCACCCAAAGGTGAATAGGTTTGGAGGCAACATTATAAGCCCCAATCTTTCTCTGTGTCTGATTAAAACTTCATAACCACAAGTATTGCGTGAGTGTTAGCAATTGTAGAAGACTATATGATGGTTGAGTATGTGAAGTTTGCTAAATCAAAGCTCTGACAAAGACCCTTCCAGAAAATAGGATGAATTGCAATTGTTTGATGACTAAGAATGAAGTTTGCTAGTTTTCAAGAAAGTTTATGGTCTATGCTTTAACATGTGAATTGCTTGTTACTTGATTATGAAAAAAAATTATGAGATGAACTACTGTTATGACATATTATCATGCTAGAAAAGGTAATTTAAATTATCATTGTTCAAACGTGTGCACCTTCTAGCATTCACACTTCATAAATTCTTTCTTTATCATTTACCTACTCGAGGACGAGTAGGAATTAAGCTTGGGGATGCTGATATGTCTCCAACATATCCCTAATTTATGAAGCATTCATGCTATATTATTATGTGTTTTGAATGATTACGGGCTTTATTATTCACTTTTATATTACTTTTGGGACTAACCTACTAACCGAAGGCCCAGCCCATATTGTTGTTTTATTGCCTGTTTCAGTATTTTGAAGAAAAGGAATATCAAACGGAGTGAAACCTTCGGCAACGTGTTTTTTTTGGAAGATTGTCATCCTGGAGGCTTGGAGATCAAGTCAGAAGATCCTCGAGGAGCCCAGGAGATAGGGGGGTGCCCCCCCTATAGGGCGCGGCCCCTTGTCTCATGGACCCCTCGAGCACCCCCCGACCGACTTCTTTCGCCTATATAACCCTACGTACCCTAAGACTATCAAAAATCAAGATAGATCGGGAGTTCCGCCGCCGCAAGCCTCTGTAGCCACCAAAAAACTCTCGGGAGCCCGTTCCGGCACCCTGCCGGAGGGGGAATCCATCACCGGTGGCCATCTTCATCATCCCGGCGCTATCCATGATGAGGAGGGAGTAGTTCACCCTCGAGGCTGAGGGTATGTACCAGTAGCTATGTGTTTGATCTCTCTCTCTCTCTCTCTCTCTCTCTCTCTCTCTCTCGTGTTCTCTCTCGTGCTCCCTCTATGGCACGATCTTGATGTATCCTGAGCTTTGCTATTGTAGTTGGATCTTATGATGTTTCTCCCCCTCTACTCTCTTCCCCTTTGAAGTTATCTTATCATATTGAGTCTTTTATGAGAACACTTGATGTATGTCTTGCCGTGCTTATCTGTGGTGACAATGGGATATCATGTGCCACTTGATGTATGTTTTGGTGACCAACTTGCGGGTTCCGCCCATGAACCTATGCATAGGGGTTGGCACACGTTTTCTTGACTCTCTGGTAGAAACTTTAGGGCACTATTTGAAGTACTTTGTGTTGGTTGGATGAATCTGAAATTGTGTGATGCATATCGTATAATCATGCCCACGGATACTTGATGTGACAATGGAGTATCTAGGTGACATTAGGGTTTTGGTTGATTTGTGTCTTAAGGTGTTATTCTAGTACGAACTCTTTTATAGATTGATCCGAAAGAATAACTTTGAGGTGGTTTCATACCCTACCATAATCTCTACGTTTGTTCTCCGCTATTAGTGGCTTTGGATTGACTCTTTGTTGCATGTTGAGGTATTGTTATATGATCTATCTATGTTATTATTGTTGAGAGAACTTGCACTAGTGAAAGTATGAACCCTATGCCTTGTTTCCTATCATTGCAATACCGTTTACGCTCACTTTTATCATTAGTTACCTTGCTGTTTTTATATTTTCATATTACAAAAACCTTTATCCACTATCTATTTTGCACTTGTATCACTATCTCTTCGCCGAACTAGTGCACCTATACAATTTACCATTGTATTGGGTGTGTTGGGGACACAAGAGACTCTTTGTTATTTGGTTGCAGGGTTGTTTGAGAGAGACCATCTTCATCCTACGCCTCCTACGGATTGATAAACCTTAGGTCATCCACTTGAGGGAAATTTGCTACTGTCCTACAAACCTGTGCACTTGCAGGCCCAACAATGTCTACAATAAGAAGGTTGTGTAGTAGACATCATTATCTTACCCGTACGTTGTTTGTTATACATAGTGCCATGGTTTTGATATCTGTCCCCGTCGGCCCTCGTCCTTGTTATGATTCGGATGTGGTATATTCTCTTTTAAAACTAGTTGTTGCATTTCGTGTTTATGACAAATTATGCCCATCAAGTTGACATAGATATTTTTATCTAGGAGGTATGTGAACCGGAAATTCCAACCGACCCTATTGTCGAGAGGTTAAATTTAGTTGAAAGAGAAAATGAGTATTTGAAAGAAAAATTGAAAAGAATTGAGGAGAGAAGATGGAATTGGAGTTGCATGTTGCCGATGTCGTCGATGATCACAAGATCAAGATGGAGAAAATGCGCTTGAAGATTAGAAAGATTAGAAAATATGCCATTAATAGTGTGGCTTGGTATCATTATGCTGTTGGATCAATTGTTACCTTAGTTGCGATCTTGATCGCATTTGTTGTTGCATTTATATTCTTTAGCTAGAGAGTTATTTGTATGTTGCACTTAAGTAAGTGTTCTATATGAACTTGTATTAATTTGGTCTATTCGGTGTTGTGTAATGAAGATGAGCCGACAATGGATGTATGATGACCGATGCTCTCCCGAGTTCATTAATGGTGTGCATACTTTTCTGCTTGCCGCTGAGGCAAACAAGCGGGCGGATGCATGGTTTTATGCCTTGTCCATGTGCTGGCTGTAAGAATGGTCACGATTACTCTACGTCAAGAACCATTCACGTCCACCTATTTGAGTCTGGTTTCATGCCCCACTATAATGTTTGGACCAAGCACGGAGAAAGAGGGGTTATGATGGAAGACAATGAAGAAAAAGAGGACGACGACAACTATCCTGTCCATGGGTTCCCTGAATATGATGATACAACAATGGGGGAAGAAGCTGAGCCGGCAATGTGGGAAGAAGCTGAAGAAGAGGCATCAGATGAGCCCGCTGACGATCTAGGTCGGGCCATTACCGATGCAAAGAGAAACTGCGCAAGTGATTTGGAGAAGAAGAAGTTGCAGCGCATGTTGGAGGATCACAAGAAAGTGTTGTACCCGAATTGCGAAGCTGACAAAAAAAAGTTGGGCACCACACTGGAATTGCTGCAATGGAAGACAGAGAATGGTGTATTTGATAAGGGATTTGGAAAGTTGCTGGTAATGATAAAGAAAATGCTTCCAAAGGACAACGAATTGCCCAAGAGTACGTATGAAGCAAAGAAGGCTGTCGCCCTCTAGGGTTAGAGGTGAGGAAGATACATGCATGCCCTAATGACTGCAATCTCTACCGTGGTGAGTACGAGGATTTGAATGCTTGCCCGGTATGCGGTGCATTGCATTATAAGATCAGTCGCGATGATCCTGGTGATGTCGAGGGCGAGCACCCCAGGAAGAAGATTCCTGCCAAGGTGATGTGGTATGCTCCTATAATACCACGGTTGAAATGTTTGTTCCAAAACAAAGAGCATGCGAAGGCGATGCGGTGGCACGGAGAAGACCGTAAGAAAGACGGAAAGTTGAGAGTACCCGCTGACGGATCGCAGCGGAGAAAAATCGAGAGAAAGTACTGGGAGGAGTTTGCAGGTGACCCAAGGAACGTATGGTTTGGTCTAAGCGCAGATGGCATTAATCCTTTTGGGGAGCAGAGCAGCAACCATAGCACCTGGCATGTGACTCTATGTTTGAATAACCTTCCTCCTTGGTTGTGCATGAAGCGGAAGTTCATTATGATGTCAGTGCTCATCCAAGGCCCTAAGCAACCCGGCAACGACATTGATGTGTACCTAAGGCCATTAGTTGAAGAACTATTACAGCTGTGGAATGGAACAGGTGTATGAGCGTGGGATGAGCACAGACAGGAAGAATTTGACCTAAAGGCGTTGTTGTTCGTGACCATCAATGATTGGCCTGCTCTCAGTAACCTTTCAAGACAGACAAACAAGGGATACCGCGGATGCATGCACTGTTTGGATGATACCGATAGTATATATTTGGATAGTTGTAGGAAGAATGTGTACCTGGGACATCGTCGATTTCTTCCGAGCAGGCATCCCGTAAGAAAGAAAGGCAAGCATTTCAAAGGTGAGGCGGGATCACCGGACAAAGCCTCGCCACCGTACTGGCGCTGATGTACAATGATATGGTCAAGGATTTGAAGGTAATCTTTGGAAAGGGTCCTGGTGGACAACCTGTTCCGAAGGACGCTGACGGACGCGCACCCATGTGGAAGAAGAAAACTATATTTTGGGACCTGCCATATTGGGAAGACCTAGAGGTCCGCTCTACAATTGACGTGATGCCCGTGACGAAGAATCTTTGCGTGACCCTGCTTGGCTTCTTGGGCGTGTATGGGAAGACAAAAGATACACCAGAGGCACGGGAGGACCAGCAACGTATGCATGGAAAAGACGGCATACATCAGGGTCAGGCCAGCTATGCTCTTACCAAAGAAGAGAAGGAAATCTTCTTTGAATGCCTGCTTAGTATGAAGGTGTCGTCTGGCTTCTCGTTGAATATAAAGGGAATAATAAATATGGTAGAGAAAAAGTTTCAGAACCCAAAGTCTCATGACTGCCACGTGATTATGACGCAACTGCTTTCGGTTGCATTGAGGGGGCTTCTACCGGAAAACATTCGACTAGCCATTGTGAAGCTATGTGCATTCCTCAATGCAATCTCTTAGAAGGTAATCGATCCAAAAATCATACCAAGGTTACAGAATGATTTGGTGCAATGTCTTATCAGTTTCGAGTTGGTGTTCCCACCATCCTTCTTCAACATCATGACGCACGTCCTGGTTCACCTTTGCGAAGAGATTAACGTTTTGGGTCCTGTATTTCTACACAATATGTTCCCCTTTGAGAGGTTCATGGGAGTCTTGAAGAAATATATTCATAACCGTGATAGGCCAGAAGGAAGCATCTCGAAGGGCCATGAAAATGAGGAGGTCATTGAGTTTTGTATTGACTTTATTCCCGACCTTAAGCCGATTGGTGTTCCTGAATCACGGCATAAGGGTAGACTGGATGGAAAAGGCATGCTAGGAGGGCTTCAAATAATATGTATGGACGGGCATTCTCGCACTGAAGCACACTACACAGTTCTATAGAATTCCGTCTTGGTGGCTTCGTATATGGAGGAACACAAGAATTTTCTACACTCCAAACACCCGGAGCAGTCTGACGACTGGATTACACGTGAACAAACGAGGACTTTCGCCGGTTGGTTGCAGAAACGTGCCATGCATGATGGCAATATTGAAGATGACATGTACTCGATGTCCCAGTTATCATCTTCGAATATAATGACTTTCAAAGGGTACGAGATAAATGGGAATACATTTTACATGATCACCCAAGATAAGAAGAGCACCAACCAAAACAGTGGTGTCCGCTTTGATGCAACAACCAACACGGGAAAGGAAACATATTATAGTTACATAGAGGACATATGGGAACTTAACTATGGAGGTGGTTTGAAGGTCCCTTTGTTTCGGTGCAAATGGGTCAATATGACACGAGGTGGGGTAACGGAAGACCCGCAGTACGGAATGACAACAGTCGATCTCAACAATCTTGCGTATGCAGACGAACCATTCGTCCTAGCCAATGATGTGGCACAGGGTTTTTATGTGAAAGACATGTCTACCAGGCCGAGAAAAAGAAAAGATAAGGAAGCGAATAGATCATACGATGACCCAAAGCGCCACATAGTTCTTTCAGGGAAAGAAACATCGTGGGAGTGGATGACAAGACAGACATGTCAGAACATTATGAAAAGTTCGAGGAAATTGCTCCATTCACAGTGAATATTGACCCGAGCATCCAGTTAAATGATGAAGATTTTCCATGGCTACGGCGCAAAGGGACACACGCGAAGAAAAAGTTTCACACCCAAAGATCTGGGTTGTGATCGGCTTCACTATCATCACTTTCTTCTGTGTTTCACACCCAGGAGGGAATATCTGTAATAGTTAGGGTAGTTATGTGTTTTGGCATTTGCAACGCGAAGAAATTTTATGTGCAAACAAATTATTTCATGCATTTACTGAAATTTTCAGCTAAATGACCTTGAAATTGAAAAGCATTTCAAATGAACTCAGAAAGGTTGAAAGTTGGCATGGTATCATAATTTCACCCACATAGCATGTGCAAAAAAGTAGAGAGGGTTACCGCAAAAACTGGATGCACTTCGTGTACAAAATGGACAATCTCTTTCGAAGTATCAGGGTTTCGGACGAAAACTCATCTGTTACAAAGGAATTTCATTTTTTAAATAACCTAAGCATTACCAAATTGAATATAATGATAAAACACACTAATATTACACATAAGAAAAAAGAACCACTGAAAAATCTATTTTAAAAGTTAAGTTATTCACAAACTAGTGATTCACACAAATTTAGAATAATTCAAAATTTAAACTATTCAAATTTGAAAACTACTGACACTAACAGAAAGTTTGTAATTTTTTGTACCTAAAGCAAAAATATTCACAAAGAAACTCTAAATATAGCAAAAAAAAACAACTCAAAAGTAAATAAAACAAAAATAAATAAAGCAAAAAAAATAAGAAAATAAAAAAGCCCGCCTACTGGGCTAGAGCGGCCGACATGCGACTAGAAACCCAATGTGTTGTTGGGCCAGGATGCAGGCCCGCAAAGGCCCAGTAGGCCCACAGGGCGGCAAAGACAGGTAGGCCCAGTAGGCCTGCTTTGGAGAGGAGCTCCAGAGAGCTACCACACTGGGGCTTATAAACCAGTGCGGACGCCCCTCGGCTAGCGAGGTGGGACTAAACTTGCCGCACCGCAACTGTGCCAGCGCACCACCTTTAGTACCGGGTGGTGGCTCCAACCGGTACTAAAGGGTTGGTATTTAGTACCGGTTGGTGCCACCACCCGGTACTAAAGGGGAGGGGGCGCTTCCCGCCGCTTGGCCTGGCCAAAACAGACCTTTAGTACCCGTTGGTGGCTCCAACCGGTACTAAAAGGGTGTTCTATATAAGAAATCACTTCAAAAAAATTTAGTTTCTCATCTCTCCCTCTGCTTCTTTCTCCTCTCCCGTCGCCGCCGCCCCTCGTCGCCGTCGCCGTCCCCGTCCCTGTCGTCCCTGTCGCCACGCCCCGCCCCGTCGCCGCGCCCCGCCTTGTCGTCCCGTCGTCCCCGCCAGGCCCGTCCCCGTCCCCGTCGTCGCCGCCCCGTCCCCATCCCCGTCGTCACCGCACGTCTCCGTCCCCGTCGCCGCGCCTCACCGGTGAGCTCCTGCCCGGCCACCATGTCCACACACACACACACATACATAGTTTTTTAGTTATAAATTTTAGTTATAGAAATTTTTCTGTTTTTTAGTTATAGAAATATCTATAGAAATGTTAGAAATTTTCCTGGTTTTTAGTTTATAGAAATATTAGAAATGTTATAGAAATGTTAGTTATATAGAAATGTTATAATTTTTTTTTGTTTTTTAGTTATAGAAATGTTAGCAATTTTTCTATTTTTTAGTTATAGAAATTTTAGAAATGTTAGTTATATATATAGAAATGTTAGAAATTTTAGAATTAGTTTTAATTAGATGAATTATATTAATGTCAAATTGTTACAATTTTGCATACAGAATTTTAGTTATCACAATCCAATCATTTAAAAAATGTTACTTTTTGCGGGCATATTAGTATTTGTTCTCGACGATGCCCGGCCCGCATCCTCGCCGTCGACCCGTTCGCGACGACGTCCGACTGACCCATGTCCGGGACTGGGCTCCGCCGGTCTGGCACTGGGAGGTGCTACCTGGAGGGGGGCGCCGCTTGGTGAGGAACCCGGCTTTGGGTCCCACCGTCGACCCTGATCTCCTTTGGTGGCGTTCGCGTGGGCCACATTCGGTGCAGAGAGAGCCGGCCCCGTCGGAGGTGGTGCATCGCCGTGTCAGGGAGGAGGACGAGCACGTCCATCGCTACATGGCTGCTATGGACGTCAGGTTCTCCAATACTTGGCAGGTTCTTTCGGCAGATGATCGGAGATATGATCCTGTGATGGTTCCTTCTCTTTGGGTGTCCACCGCTCGCGCCCTAGGAACCGCAAGTGTCCTATATTCTTTTGTAGTATTCAATCTTTATTAGGTACCTAGCCAGTGATGTATTCGATATATAATATTTGAGACAATGTATTCAAGATTATATATATTATTCGAGACGATGTATTTGAGATTATATATTAATCGAGATGATGCATATTATGTACTATATGATTCAATTTTTCCTTATTGATTGCATCCATGCATTGTAATTTGAATACTAAATTGTTTTATATTTCTTCTGTATTAGTTAAGTAAAAGCTATGGAGGACAATACCGGCAGAGAGAGAGAAGAGGAATTGTTCGAGATCATACGCAGCCCTCGCATGCTAGATGATCTGAATGAAACAGATGACGGCTCCCAATATCTGAACAATACCGGGGAGGGTGATGATAAGATATTCAATCTCGACGACCGAGCTGATGAAGTCATGAACTATGATTATGATTATGATGATGCAGATAATGTTTATGATGACACAGACAATAATGTTGATCTTGAAATAACAAAGACTACCGGCAAGGTATATTTATATAAGCAGGCATCTGGTGATCATCACATGTTTTTTTGTTTGAATATATATTAACAAATCAATCTTTCTTCTTTTAGCCCTCCGGATCGAGCAAATCTGCTCCTACACACAGCAGGACAAGGCAAGGCCCGGGCAAAAAGTTGAAGGAGGGTGTAAAGTACAACATCGACTCCATCAAAGCTAGTGGAGAACCCCTCACGCCTAAGAACATTGTGAACAAGTGGACTCATCAGTGCGGAGTTCTTATGAAGGACCAACTCCCGATCTCCATTTAAGAATGGAAAGAGCCAAAAACTAAACGTCCAGGTGTTACTTGGGTCGACGACAGAGCAAAAAAAACTTTGGGAATCTCTGATGGAACATTTCACCCTACCAGATTATTTCACTAATGCAGATGTGCAGAAAGTCAAGAACGCTGCTCTTAAGAAGATGGCAATTGTATTCAACACCCACAAGAAAACTGTATGGGCCAACTACCTCGCTGCAGAAAGGAAGACTCCAGAATTCAAGGGAACACTAGAGAAGCAAAGAGAACACTGGGCCGATTTCGTGAAATTCAAGGAATCAGAATTATCTAAGGAACGGTCGATAAAAAACAAGGCCAATGCCGCAAAAAGACGCAGTTCCATGGGCTGGGTCCAGGTGGCTACGCGGTGGGAATGCCTAAGTGGGATAAGTCTGAGCAAGAGATGGAGGATGCAGGGGTCACTCCGGTTACTAGGAGCTGGCCCCCCAGGTGCAGAACTTGGTTCTATGCGCATGGGGGGCGTTGGACCTGAAGACAGGCTTGGTTTCGAAGAAGGCAAGTCTAAAAGGAGTCGAACAAAAGATACTTGATACAATCGAAGATGCTCGAAAGGGGGTGTTCACGCCCAACAGAGAGAATGACGAGCTTACGCGCTCCCTGGGAAATCCTGAACACCCGGGAAGAACACGAGGCAAGGGCGTTATTCCCTCGTATGAAAGCTTTTCGGAATGGAACGACGACTACAGGACCCGTGCAAGAAAGAAGATGGAGGAGGAGGAGAAGAGGAAGCTGGAGGAGGAGCAGAGGAAGCAGGACGCAGAACGCCTTCAAGTCCTAGAGGCAAGGCACGCGGACTTGTCACTCAAATTCCAGCAGCAGCAGCAGCAGATCGACTCACTTAGCCAGGAAAGGGGGTCTCAGCAGTGGCAGCAGCAAGCGGATGATCGTCCAGCATTGGATAGCACCGTCCCATCCATGCCGAGAAGCAGCGTTGGTTCCGCCCCGGGCGACACACTGCTGGATACATACCTCGTGGATGACATCATAGAGAACACTAACTGTGAGCTACACTCCAAAATGAAGAACATATCCATGAAGGTGGCGGACGCCGTTGCTTTTACACCGTCGAAGCAACCTTCCATTGCACCCCGATTCCAGTGGGCTATGCTCGTGTTTGGTTGATGAAGTGGTGGACCCATATTCGGGGCTACAGCTTGACATTCCTGGAGGTGACGATGAGCGCACACTGGGAGAGGCAATACATCGTATCATCCTATGGAGAAAGGATTGCATCATCTTTCGAAGTCCACCGGCACCGCGTCTGCCGACTCCTCCTCGAAGTCCACCACCGAGTCAGAGGACTCCTTCTCCTCCAAGTCCACGAATGCGGGAGCCGACTCCTCCTTGAAGTCCGCCACCTCCTCCAAGTCCATGAACGCGTGAGCAGACTCCTGCTTGAAGTCCGACACAGTGTTAGGCCACTCCTCCTGTTTCAAGTCCGACACCGTGTCAGGCCACACCTCCTACTTCAAGTCCCGCACAGCGTCAGACCACTCCTCCTGCTCCAACTCAGCCACGTCAGCAGTCTCCGCCGTCACAGCAATCGCAGAAGAGACACGCCGTAGCTATGGTGCGTAGAGATACGCGTCGAGGTAGTACAGGAAGTACAGGCAGAGACAAGCGATATAAATATGGTCCAAGCCTCGCTCCTCTTCCTCAGAGGCCTTACGACATGACCGAGCAGCAAAACGCAGCCATAGTGCGGGCCCAAGTGGACGCCCATTTTGGACCGAAACCGGGACCGCCGCCAAGTGGACGCCCATTTCTGTAATTTAAGTCTCAAGCTAGCTGTAGTGATCATTTTGATCAATCATTACATGTAATTATCCTCACTATATTCTTTTCTGTGGTATTATATGCAGGATGAAGATGTATGAAATGAAAAAAATCTGGATGCTATGGCATTGGGTTCATTGACCCAAATACCATTCATGAGTACACATGGAATCTTCCAACTTGTCGAGTAAGTTTAGAGGAAAGCATGCTAGAGTTCTTCAAGCACCTCAATACCAATGAAGATATACTACTTCCTTACAACTTCCTATGAGTCACACTGTCTTGTACTACAAATTCTGTTTTTGCTTACTAGCTAGCTAGATGTTAATAATTAAGTGTATAGGGTTTACGGTAGTTGATTAGTGTTATGCACATGCCGGCTTAATTAAGACATGCAAACGTGTGCGCATGCAGTTTTCACTGGATCTTGTTAGACATTAAAGTTGACGAAGGAAAAGTTGAAGTACTGGACTCACTACTTAAAGAAGAAAGTGACTACACCATCGTGAAGGGGATAGTCAACAGTCATATGAACTATTTAATAACCCCTTTATTAATTTTCTTTGTCGGCGGGCAGGGCTTGGGCAAAGTTCATCAAGGTGACTCCAGGCAAATGGGCAAAAAAGTTGTTTTGGTATCAACCAAAGGTAAGTAATTAAGTACTAGCTAGCTAGCTACCATCTCTTTAATTCTTGTTTCAATACCATTAATTAATTATCATGCTTGATTAATCATTATCTGATTCAATTCTATTCTCGTAAAGGCCCTAAAGCAGGCGCCGGGAAATGATCTGTGTGCATTCTACGTTTGCGAGAACATTCGCTTGATGGCGTCCGAAAGGAGCAGATCTCAAAGACAGGATTGGGTACGTTTGTCAGAACACTATTCACACCATTATCGATAATGTGTGAATAATTAATGGTGTTGGTTGTGAGACATTCGATGATATATATTTATATATATATATATATGTGGTTCTACGTACGAGAAAATCTATTTATATATATGCATAACGTGTACAATATGTAGTATCGTAAAATACCAGCAAAGAAAAAAGAATTAAATGGAAAACACAAAATTAATGGAAAATAAAAAATAAAACCAACCCCCCCCCCCCAAACATTTAGTACCGGTTGGTGTTACCAACCGGTACTAATGGTCTACCGGCACCCGGGCCTGACTCGTGCCACGTGGTGGCACTTTAGCGCCGGTTCGTGCCGAACCGGTAGTAAAGGTGGGGGGGCTTTAGTCTCCACTCTTTAGTGCCGGTTGTAGAACTGACACTAAAGGCCCTTAAGAACCGGCGCTAAAGCTCAGTTCTGCACTATTTCCAATAATTACATGTGGGGAAGGGGGAGAGAGGGAGCCGCCACCGCCAAGAGAGCCAACCCTTCCGGCGGCTCCCCTCTGCCAGCGACCTCTTGGTCGTCAGTGGTGAGGGGGGTCGCCGGATCCCGCGCATGCGGATCATTTTAGCTTTAGGTTCTACGACCCTAGTAGTTAGGTTTTTGGATCGTTCGATGTCTTCGCTTCGGCGGCGGGGACGATGCTGGATAAAGAAGCTCCGGATTCATCTCTGGCGAGGCAATGATCTCTATGGTCAGTGATGGATTTGAGAACCATTCTGTTCAAGCGGGGATGTCGTGGCGGCGACATCCTTGTGGTGGACATGTATCCTCCGGCTCCGTCGTTGTGACGGTGTGGAGGTAGTCCCGGAGCAGATGGAGACAGTGGGTTGTATCTACGACATCCGAAAGACGGAACGTGTGCTGGGTTCGTGGTTGATGGATGTCAGGTATGGTTTCCTTCCTCGGCATCTTAGTCGTGGTGGGGTGCTAGATCTGAAGTTCGATAGCGTATCCGGGGTGTTGCCCTGGTCTGATTCATTCAATGACAAGGGCTTCACTTTTGGTGCGCCACCTTAGATGCCCGCAAGGCTGCATATAAGCGATGGAGCCGCGTCGAGCTCGGGTGAGGAGCTGATCCATCACTTTTTCCTTCGGTGGCTGTTGTGGCCATGTCGGAGGCTGGTGACGGACGTTGGTGTCAAGCTCAGAGATGTTCTGATGTCTTTTTAATTTTGTCATGTCGGTCTTTACGTGACTTGTACTTTGATGTTTATCGTATGAATGACACACGTATTATCATGCAAAAAAAATGATAGCGCCTGGTATAGAATACACCCTGTTTTTGGTCTTTTATATTTTTCTTCCTTGTTTTTTCTTTTTCACTTTCTCATTTTTAAAATTTTTGTACTATAAATATTTTTATAATATACGGTGAACATTAATTTACATACCCTCTTAACATTGTTTTAATATACGGTGAACTTTTTTGTAAATGTGTTGAACATTTTTTAAAATATACATTGGACATTTTTGTAATATAAATTGAACGCTCTCTTAATATATGATGAACATTGCTTATAATGCACCATAAGATTTTTTTTGTAATATATGGTGAACATTTTCTTCTATATACGATGAACATTTGTATAATACATGGTGAACCTTTTCTAATATATAGTGAACCCCTTTTAAACACACACTAAACTTTTTTTCTAAAAACATGGATTGAACTTTTTTTTTGTAATCTGTTGTAAACATTTTCTTAATATATGATGACCATGAACAAACTATTCATTTTGTGTTAAAGACCAACTAAGCAAATGTTCGTCGTATATTGATGAATTGTTCACCGTTTATTAATAAAATGTTCATGATGTATTAATGAAAAGAAAAAAAGAAAAAAAGAAGAAAAAACCAGATGCAAAAAAACAAACAAAAAATAGAGAAAGCATAGAAGAAACTGAAAAACAACTAAAAGAAAAAAGCAAAAGAAAAAATATAAAAAGAACGAAGCGGCGAATGCACAACATCCAGGCCGGCCCTGTCGGTACTAAAACCAGCTGATTTCGGGTAGGGGGTCCCGAGCTGTGGATCTAGTAACAATGGGTAACAAGGGACAAGGGACATGATGTTTACCCAGGTTCGGGCTCTCTTTAGGAGGTAAAACTCTACGTCCCGCTTTGATTGTATTGATGATGGAGTATTGAGTACAAGATGATCTACATCGAGATTGTATGTTCTGTTTTAAACCCTAAGGCTCGTAATTTTGATTGTGTCTCTATGGACTAACTTCATGGTTTATATAGGCACCGGGGGTATCTATGGTTACACATGTACGGTTGCCAACTAGGAATAAACACGCCGGCAACTGGAGTAGTCCTTGAATTACACGCCAAGTCTTTAGCAATGTCCATCTTGATCACGTTTGAGTTCGAGGCTCCCGGAGTCCTTCCTTGTGAGATCTGCGGGCCGTAAGCTCGGCCCATGGACTATGGGCCAACTAGGTTGGTACTCCTTAGTCCAAGACACCGTCAGTAGCCTTTGAACTTGTCTTCGAAGTCGGGGACAACAATCTTCCTCGGACTAATGTATTCGGCTTGACATGCGAGTTACTCTTATCAGTCTTAGCTCGGCTTCTTGGCTCGTGAGATATCATCGGTCCCCACTCATCGAAAGGACGTGGTCCTCGCAGCCCGAGCACTTTCCCTGTGATTTAGCCATGGGTCCCACAGTGGGTGGTCCTTTTATTAAAACAATTCTTTCTCGATCCTTGAGTCGTCTGTGGAACTGGCCGCTCTATGGCTAGATGTCGAAGTGTCGCCCCTCGCTTTATTTATCTACACACGTGAATTTTTTGGTGAAGAAAAACTTTCCTAAACGCTCCGCAAATAAAGTCAATGCTCCAAAAAGACTCTTTTTTAATCATTTTTGAGCAATGATTTTTTCCAAAACAATACAACTTTTTTCTTCACGAAAATTTGCATGTATTTAGAAACTTCGTCGGTGTTTGTGGACAAAAATAAATATAATTACTCCCTCCATTCCCTTATACAAGGTCGCTTCATTTTTGTGTCAAACTTTGACTCATATTTTTTGTCAACAAAATATGATTATATGCCATAGAAAATATACCACTAGAAAGTTCTTTGAAATGTGTATCCAATGACATGCTTTTTTTGGCATATAGCTCAACTTTTGTTGATAAAATTAATGGTCAAAGTTTGATATAAAAATATGAAGTGGCATTGTATAAAGGAATGAAGGGAATATTTATTTCTGATTTACTATTCAAAAGGGAGCATTTGAGATCGCCAGCAGAATGACACTTTCATTCTAGTTTGCCACTACTTGGATTTTCAGAGGAGAAAAGCGTCTCAAAATTTGACAGTTAGCTTACTACTCTCAAAATTTGACATTGTGCAGATTGAAATTTTTTCGGAAGCAGGTCAGTTTGTGATTTGATTTCGGCCTCAGGTCAAATATGTGATTATGCCCCTCTGATGACTTGCCGAGGAGCTGTCCTTGTGCTGTGAAGGGGTTTGTGTAAAGTCGATTTGAAGGCTGATTAGGGATACTCACTGCATCACAAACAAAAACTGATCGATATTACTGTGCGTAGGATAATTCAGTGTATTTTTCTTTTCATATGGCACTTTGATCATCAGGTACATATTATCATGGTGTTATGGCGAATGAACTCTCTCATGGAAAATCTGTAGTGTCATGTTCTTTCTGAGCAGCTCACGTTCTGCCAAATCTCCCCAAGCATACCATGGCCAAGTCCACCTCCGTGGTGGGTTGCACTTTCAGTTGATGGATCTTTCAGTTCAAATGATGGTAAGGCCGGGACAGGGATGATTTTACGTGGGGAAGGGGGAGAGAGGGAGCCGCCACCGCCAAGAGAGCCAACCCTACCCGCGGCTCCCGTCTGCCGGCCACCTCTTGGTCGTCAGTGGTGAGGGGGGTCGCCGGATACCGCTTGTGCGGACCATTTCAGCTTTAGGTTCTAGGGCCCTATTAGCTTAGATTTTTGGATCATTCCACGTCTTGCCTTCGGCGACGGCGATGGCGATGATGAATAAAGAAGCTTCGAATTCATCTCTAGTGAGGCAATGATCTCTACGGTCAGTGATGGATTCGAGAACCAGTGTTCAAGCGGGGATGTTGTGGCGGCGGCATTCTTGTGATGGACATGTGTCCTCCGGCTCCGTCGTTGCGACGGTGTGACAGGTAGTCCAGGAGCAGATGTAGACTATGGGTTGTATATAGGACATCTGGAAGACGGAATGTGTGTTGGTTTCGTGGTTGATGGATGGCAGTTATGGTTTTCTTCTTCGGCGTCTTACTCACGGTTGGGTGCTCGATCTGGAGTTCGATAGCGTGTCCGGGGTGTTGCCCTGGTCTGATTTGTTTAATGACAATGGCTTTACTTTTGGTGTGCCACCTTAGAGGTCCGCAAAGCTGCATATCAATGATGGAGCCGTGTCGAGCTCGGGTGAGGAGGTGATCCCTCACTTTTTCCTTCGGTGGCTGCTGTGGTGGTGTCGGAGGCTGGTGACGGGCGTTGGTACAAGCTCAGAGACGTTCTGCTGTCTTTTCAATTTTGTCATGTCGATCTTTACGTGACTTGTACTTTGATGTTTATCATATGAATGACACACGTATTACCAGAATACACCCTGTTTTCTTGGTCTTTTATATTTTTCTTCCTTGTTTTTTATTTTTCACTTTCTCATTTTTATAATTTCATACTCTAAATATTTTTATAATATACAGTGAACATTAATTTACATACCCTCTTAACATTGTTTTAATATACGGTGAACTTTTTCGTAACATGTTTTGAACATTTTTTAAAATATACATTGGACATTTTTGTAATATAAATTGAATACTCTCTTAATATGTGATGAACATTGTTTATAATGCACCATAAGCTTTTTTGTAATACATGGTGAACACTTTTTATATATAAACATTTATATAATACATGGTGAACCTTTTCTAATATATAGTGAACCCCTTTTAAACACACACTAAACATTTTTATAAAAACATGGATTGAACTCTTTTTTTGAAATCCACTGTGAACATTTTATTAATATACGATGACCATGAACAAACTGTTCATTGTGTATTAAAGAACCAACTAAGCAAATGTTCATCGTATATTAATGAATTGTTCACCGTTTATTAATAAAATGTCCATGATGTATTAGTGAAAGAGAAAAGGAAAAAAAACAGAAGTAAAAAAACAAACAAAAATTAGAGAAAGCATGGAAGAAACTGAAAAAACAACTAAAACAGAAAATAAAATAAAAAAGCAAACGAAAAAATATAAAAAGAATGAAGTGGCGAACGCACTACATTCTAGGCCGGCCTTTCCGGTACTAAAACCGGCTGATCTCGGGTAGGGGGTCCCGAGCTATGGATCTAGTACTGATGGTTACTATGGGACAGGGGACATGATGTTTACCCAGGTTTAGGCTCTCTCTAGGAGGTAAAACCATACGCCATACTTTTCATTGTATTGATGATAGAGTATTGAGTACAAGATGATCTACCTCGAGATTGTATGTTGTGTTCTAAACTCTAAGGCTGGTAATTTTGATTGTGTCTCTGTGGACTAAACTCTACGGTTTATATAGGCACCAGGGGTATTTATGGTTACACATGTCTGGTTGCCAACTAGGAATAAACAGGCCGACAGCTGGAGTAGTCCTTGAAGTACACACCAAGTCTTCGGCAATGTCCATCTTGATCACGTTTGAGTTCGAAGCTTCTGGAGTCCTTCCTTGTGAGATCCGTGAGCCGTAAGCTCGGCCCATGGACTATGGGCCAACTAGGTTGGTACTCCTTAGTCCAGGACACCATCCATAGGCCTTGAACTTGTTTTCGAAGTCGGGGACGACAATCTTCCTGGGGCTAATGTATTCGGCTTGAAGTGTTCGGCTTGACAGGTGACTTGCTCTTATCAGTCTTAGCTCGGCTTCTAGGCTCATGAGATATCATCGGACCCCAATCATCGGAAGGACGTGATCCTCGCAGCCCGAGCACTTTCCATGTTATTTAGCCATGGGTGATGGGTCCCACCATGGGTGGTCCTTTATTAAAACAATTATTTCTCGATCCTTGAGCCGTCTGTGGAACTGGCTGCTTGAGACTAGCCACAATGTGTAGTAACATAAAGTAGTAACATGCCCATGTTATTACTCTATGTTACTACCTCTATAGTGGGGAGTAACATATGTGTGGTAACATGCAACACTTTATTTATTAGGCTATAAACTCATCTTGCCTTGATATGTGTGATGTTACTCATACTAGTAGTAACTAGCTATGTTACCACATGCCTCTCTTTCTTCATTTATTGCTTGCCACATCATCTATTTTATCTAGATATGTGTGATGTTACTACCTATGTTACTCCCACTGTGGATAGTCTTATGGCTAGATGTCGAAGCGTCGCCCCTCACTTTATTTATCTACACATGTGAATTTTTTGGTGAAGAAAAACATTCCTAAACTCTCTGGGGGAAAATCAATGCTCCAAAAAGACTCTTTTTAAATCATTTTCGAGCAACGATTTTTTTCCAAAACAATACAACTTTTTTCTTCACGAAAATTTGCATGTATTTAGAAACTTCGTCAGTGTTTATGGACAAAAAATAAATATAATATATTACTCCCTCCATTCCCTTATACAAGGCCGCTTCATTTTTGCGTCAAACTTTGACTCATATCTTTTGTCAACAAAATATGGATTATATGCCATAGAAAATATATCACTAGAAAGTTCTTTGAAATGTGCATCCAATGATGTACTTTTTTGTGGCATATAGCCCAACTTATGTTGACAAAATTAATGGTCAAAGTTTGATATAAAAATATGAAGTGGCCTTGTATAAAGGAATGGAGGGAATATTTATTTCTGATTTACTATTCAAAAGGGAGCATTTGAGATTGCCAGCAGAATGACACTTTCATTCCAGTTTGCCACTACTTGGATTTTCATAGGGAAAAGCGTCTCAAAATTTGACAGTTCGCTTACTACTATCATTTTAAAGCGTCTGTCTATGCCTCCATTGACAGTCTCATTTTTTATCCTGGACATTTTTTTCCAAAATGCTTTACTCAAAATGAGGGAGTAAGGGACAAGGTAACATATGTATTAATAAAAAAGTATGTTTTTTATTTATCTAAAAAAAGACACATGCATAATGTTTTTGAATACTTGAATATCGCCTACGAAAGCAAAGTATTACCTAGTCAATTCACACACACACACACACACACACACACACACACACACACACACACACACACACACACACACACACACACACACACACACACAACGGCATCCATTGTGTTTCCTCCATTGTATTTGTGTTAGTTGCTTCATGTAACTCGTGCGCGTGCGTACAAGTCAATTATGTGTCGGTTCTGATCCATGAGAGGGTTAGTATCCAATGTTCTCATTCATCACAAGCCACCATCCTCCCGCATTAAAAATACAATTTAAACATTTCAGAAAATTCTGAAACATTTCATGGATGTCATAAGACATCTGTTACAAGCCCTACAAACTTCATTTCACATATGGAGAAAGAAAAAGATAACTCCATGTGTGAGCACTCTCAAGAAAATCCAACATAACGAATCAACATGAGTTAGATGGTTAGCAGGACAGTGGGATGCCCAATCCATTAGAGTTGAAGTCCTTGTCTTAACACTGGTGCTAGCATCTCCCTGAATTTATTTCAGTCCTTCTGGCAATGTTCATTTAGTTAAAGAAGATGTTCTCTCGACTATGAAGACGTATGTGACGACATCGTCAATCTTAAAATGATGAGTCGGCTCAGTCTTTGGAGATGCTCATAGGGGTAGAATTGTGTGCGTCATCCATAAGGGTGAATGTACTCCCTCCGTCCGGTGAAGAAGTTGCGTGTAGAAATTTTGGGACAAATTATGGAGTGGAGTAAAAATGCATTCGAAATGTGCAAGACACGATCTCTTTCATTTTTAATTATCCAACCCCCAATGAGTTAATTTCATGTAGAAATTAAGGAGGCCATGTGTAGAGTATTATTGGTCTTGATTTCTTTGTGATAAGAGACAAACATTTTTTTCTCCTTTAAAGTGCATTGGGAAGATAAAAGTACGCTCTTTTGTGAACAAATTTTAAAGCCAAATGTACACTCTTCACGGATCGAAGAGAGTATAAGCATATATATATGAGCGTCTGCATTTTGTAATGTGTTAAAAAAGAAATCGAGCACTAATGGTGTCACAAGAATAGAAAAGCAAAAATACGACACTACTAACATCTGGATTGGTCTCTCTTTTCTCTTGACGTGTAATTCAAATTCAGATACGATTTTTTAGTGTTGCAGACACATCTTTTCTGAAAATCAAGAAACAATAAAACAATTTTGAAACATTAAAATCAATTTTGTAAAATATATGAGCTCAGCTTGGAAGCATGTAATGAACGAGCTCACCAGATATTCTCAGTTGATCCATTCAGCGTGTTGGTTCACTAATATAGGAGTAAAGTGGTACGACGCGGATTTTTGGGACATGCAGCCACGCGCTGCCGAAATCTAGCCCGTCCGCGCGTGAGTCGCGATGACTAATTAATATAGCCCATTGGCAAATACCGGACAGTTTAGTTACCAACTCAGTGAATACGTTTGCTATACACCACGGCTGTGGCCCAGAGCGGCATTTAAGTTAGTACGACAGGTTGCAGGGCAGATGGGTGTATTCATTACCTCTGGTGAATTTAATTTGCTGTGACGCATGTCGGCTGCTTGGTCGATGACTTATTGCCGTTGGGGTGGTTACGATGCAATCGATGCCGTCCCTGCTACTTTTCGTAGTTTATAATTAGTTTAGCATTTGGTCACGCGATTAGCGCATTCCTCACTGCGTCTACCTCGGTCAAAGCCAGGCTTAGTGCTCCATGCTCACAAACGATGCTTCGTTGCTATTTGAGTCATCGGATAAAAATCAAAGGGATATGATCAGACTGGTAGATGGATTGTCGAAACATTGCAGAATAGTCCTGTTATTTTATCAAAATCAATCCACACCTCACGTCTCCCTGCCCTCTAAATAACTCGGTGTGCTTAATTTTTTGCTGCAAACAAAAAAGGGGTCATGTATTTTTAAACGAAATATCTGATTTGGAAACGTTTTGACTACCTTCTTTGTTTTGACGAGATCTTTGAATCAAGATTCATATTAGGTATATCTTTGAAAATTAATATTTCTTGCTTTTTCGAACTTAACTCAAAACTTGACTGCAACATTTATAAATTTTGTAATTTGCTGGTGAGAAACATCCGCCTCTCTCTCTCTCTCATACGTGTGTCTCACGTGCAACATGCTTTCGGTACATCAAGTTTCGAATCAAGTTTTAACAAAAGCAAAAAAATATTTTGAAACATATTCAATATTGATCTTATTTCAAAGATCTCGTCAAGAAAAAAAAGACAGTCAAAACGAATCTGAAATTGAACATTCGGTTCAAATATATGAGTCATTTTGTGTTTGGGTCAAAACATAAAACATGCAGATTTCTGATGGGAATGTGTGCTGTGGAGTGCGGGTTAATTTATACAAAGTGCAGGGTTGCCTCTGCAAAAAAGGCATAGTCCAACTTTTGACCAAAATATGGCCCGTTACTTTGTTATCTAAGGGTCCAAAATCGACCGGTGCATTGTGCGCACAAGTTGGTCGGTGCACATGGCACATTCTCTGGCGGCGAGCTGAGAGATGAAGGAGACCGGGGAAGAATGGTTCGTCGGCATGAGCATTTATAAGCCAGACAGCAGTCTGAAAATACAACGAGGAGCTGTCCTGCAGCTAGCCGTTGGGGCTGGGTTGGGAGCGGCCCGAGGCTCTGTTGAATGCCCAGAGCTGCCTTGCAGGCCAGGTGCTATGCATGTCAGGTTCGCAAATACGCGTCCATACCAACTGTGATACGGGGGTTGGAATTAATTATACGGCTAGCGCGTATTGAAGTTGCACGAATCGCGTAGGGGCGAGCGGTGTGGATATCAACCGCGCGTAGCCGCATGTCCACTCGCGATTATTCGAAGAGTGGTAGTGCTTCTCATGAGACATCGGTGGGAGCGTTGAACGTTGAACACAGAGGGGGTCGGTGTCCACAATGGTGAGGAGGAGAGCAGTTCCCGAGCCTGGATAATGGCCCCGCCATCAAAACGTCATTTCCGGACGAAAGCCTGGCCAACGGCACATGATCCTCCGTGCATTCTCGGCTCTCGCTCTGGGAGTGTCACAGGCCTGGCGCGGGCCAAAGCCCAAAGGACGGCAATGCTTGCGATAGCTTCGCCTCGAAGGCTGGCTACTCGCGTCGGTCGAGCCATGCTGCAGCGGCATGGGTCGCATTTACTCGCTTTTCCTTGCACCTACACCGATCAAGACCTCTGGCCGTAGCTTGTAGCCCATCTCGTGCTGGTAGGCACGTGTCCATGCCTGCTAGCTGGTTGATTCAAGCAGCGCTTGTATATGCATGTAGATGGTGCAGAAACCATGGCCAACAGTGATTCTTGATGCGTGTGCAAGGTCGTGTCCGAGGTGCCACCGCTCTACCCTAGGGACTATCGAGACCAAGTTGCAGGGAAAAAGATTTGTTGCTGATCGAGCTGTCTGTTGGAGCACAAGACTTTATCATGACACGACATCGTGTCCTAAGAGCATCCCAGCCATTCACCTCCCCCACACCCACCACACAAAAAAAGCGCCTGAGAACGATTATAGATAGATTGGCACCTGAGAACGATTTGATTTTTGAAAGAGGGAAAGAATCTGTAACCGCCTCGGTGATTCTCGTGAAAAATCATTGGAAAACTTTCACAGCTGCCAATGCTTGTGCGCAAGTGCATTTAAGCAACAAAGGTAAGGGGTTGATAGGTAACGGGAAATATTATAGTACGCCTACAAATGATCGTGCTCTTTGGAAGCCACAAGATCCACAATATATTAAAATAAATGTTGGTGCAAGTTATTATGTGGAGAGCATGAGATCTGCTATCGTTGGGGTTGTCGCTTGGAATCATCTATGAGAAGTTCTGGTTTCTTCATGAGATTTTTTACAATCATGCTCGTGTGGATGAAGCGAAATTTCCTGCGTGCCTAACCGGTATATACATTGATATTACTATTCATAAACCTATTATTTTGAAAACGGACTGTTTTTTTGTTACATCTTTTCTTGCAAAAAAAACCATTGACAGGTTTTCATGGCGGATCTAAAAAGGGAAGCGAAAAGCATCTCTAAGTTCATTGAGGATCTCAAGATTGTAAAGATTGCTATGCAGGCTACCAAGACGGCGCATGAGATTACAAAATTTAGCTTTGATAGCAGGTCTGATTGTGTGATTTGTAATAGTGTTTCGCCCTGCGTGGCAAACTATGTAATGAACGATTGTAACAATATTGTTATTTGATCAATATATTGGGCTTTAAAAAAAATGTTTCGCTGCCTGCTCCAAAACCATATGGGATTTCCCTTTGATAATCTCTTCTACGCTTGATGAGATTTGGCAGAACGTGTTATAGTAGCTGCTCGGAAAAGAACGTGACACTATTTTATGAGAGAGTTCGTTCCAGAGGTGCCATATGCGCCATAGTGGCATGCGTGATAATCATGTCCCTGGTGATCAAAGTGCCATATGAGAAATATATATACACCGAATTGTCCTACGCACAGTAATGTCGAGAAATTTTTGTTTGTGATGCAGTGAGTATCATCCAGTAATCACAATCAGCCTTCAAATCGACTTTACACAGACCCTTCAAAGTAGTACACCAGCCTGTTCATATCTCTGCTGTACTCCAACAAGAGACAGGAGACACCAAAGACAGAGACCAGCACCCTCGCGCCCATGAGTTCTCCCTCCCCTTCCTCCTCGTCCTCCGACCCGGACTACCAGGTCGCCACGTCTGACCTCGACGACGACGCCGCTACCGCCGTCCACCAGAGTCATGCCGACGCTGCTACCGTCATCCTCCCGGAGCGCCCCGACGCGGAGGGCTTCCTCTCGTTTCTGCTCACGCCGGACGACGTCGACGCCGTGTGCAAGAAGTACGGCGTCCCCGAGGATCAGTACACCGCGCGCCCCGCCGGCGACCTGCGCGCGTGGCGGGGTGCGTCTGCGTGTACGCGCACGCGTTGAAGGCCGGGATGCGCGTCCCGCTGCAACCGTTCTTCTGTGAGGCGCTCGCCCACTTCGGCATCGCGCCGACGCAGCTCGCGCCCAACGCATGGCGCGTCATGGCGGGCTTCCTCGTGCTCTGCCGCTCCGCCGGCGTGCCGCCGTCGCTCGCAGTGTTCCGGCGTTTCTTCCTGCTATCCGTCCTCAACCACAAGCACAAAAGAAGATGGTACTACTTCCGAACCAGGTTCAAGGACAGCTCCGGCTTGCGCTTCACGGGGTTGCCAGACTCCATCGACGGCTGGAAGCGCGGGTTCTTCTTCCTCTCCTCGCCGACCCCGTGGGCCTGTCCCGTGGAGTGGGGCGAGCCGTCCAATAGCTCCTTCGTGGACCCGCTGCTTACAGATGAGGAGAAGAAATCCGAGGCGAAGCTGCTACGTGCTTCCGGCGGCGCCGCCGTTGATATCAGGACATGTTTGTCCGACAGCAACGTTGCCGCTGCCGTGGTAACTGCCGCATCTCCGGCGCCGCCCTCTGCTCGTACTAGTGCCAGTTCCAAAGGTAAACGCTGAAATCCCCCTCATCCCCAAGATCCCAAGTTTCGTGCAGCGGCTGATCTTACCCTTGATGTTCAGGGATGGATTCCGCCGTCTACGACATGATGAAAACCATGTTGGCGGAGAAGATGGCCGGGCAAGCGTCGGCATCGGTAAAGAAGGTGAAAACCGAGCCAGGGTCGTCTCCGTTGTGCGGGAAGAAAGGGAACCTGGACGAGGCCAACGACGAGGAGGGTCGTCCCCCTTCTTCAGACGCTCCACCTGCCGCCCCCGCCCGTGGCCACTCGGTGCCGGGAATCTCTCGGCAGCCACAAGACTTCGCCGACGGAGACGGCGCAGACTGGGAGGCTGCACGGGAGCTGCTGCAGGGTGCCGTCACGCCGCCGCAGCAGCGCGTGTTTGCGGCCAACGATTCTTCAGATGTGGTCGCGTCGAGCTATGTCGTGATTCTCCAGGTATGCCAGAGAACGCGGTATCAAATTCAAGCTCTGCACTCGCCGGAGCATGCTCACATAGATTGCGTGCAGGCGGCGAACTACGTGTCCTTCTCCTTGGACTACGCTCTGGAGCTGGAAGAGAAGCTTGTGGCGCGGGACGCGGAGATCGCCGCGCTGCAGAAGCAGCTGGAGGAGACCAAGGGCGAGCTCGCCCAGGCGAAGGTGCCGCGGAGGTAGCGCCGGAGGAGAGCGACACATGGAGTTATCTTTTCCTTGGTTCGCTACTCTGTAATCGAGTGATCCGTTTCCTTGCTAGTACTCCCTCCATTCCAAAATATAGTGCGCCCGCGCTTCCCGAGGTTCAACTTTGACCATAAATTTAACCAACAAGACCAACTGCGGCGGAAGAAAAAATTATATAATTAAAAACTTCTTTCGAATACGAATTCACTGATATAATTTTTGCTCCAGCCGCAATCGGTCTTGATAGTTAAATTTACGATCAAAGTTGAAGCACGTAGATAGAGGAAGCACTACATAGTGGAATGGAGGGAGTATACGAGACTCGCCGTCTAAGATTTCAGTGACCTCTGGAGGATCACCATTCAAATTTCTCAATACCTTTCCATAAACTAAGAAAACCTACTAATTGTCATCTCTGCCGGTTTAAAAAAGCTTACTATGTTAATTTCGCCGTCTCAATTCGTCTTTTTAATTGAAACTAACGATGAGGGGAAACGAAAAGGATTCTAGTTTGGGACATGGAGTTTCTGCCCCCAAACTCAAATTCTCCCTCATAAACAGTAAAAAATAGTGACAAATCTAGGAAATCTGATATGTTTTGTCAACAAACATTAATGAACCGTCTACATACGTGAATATTTTGGTGAAGAGAAACATTCCAAAATACTCTGGAAAAAAGTCAATGCTCCAAAAACACGAACGATGATGAGAGGGCATCTGTCAAAGGGACCCTTGGGATTCAGAATGAGGATTCGAATGAGAAGTACCTAGGACTCCCGGTACATGTCGGTCGATCGAGGAGGAAAGCGTTTAGCTATATCAAGCGCAATATGTGTGGGAGAGTACATGGCTGGCAAGAGAGGCTCCTAGCAAAAGAAAGCAAAGAAGTACTCGTGAAGGGCGTCGCCCAGGCCATTCCCGCGTTCGCCATGTCATGCTTCGACCTCACTAAGACTTTTTGTGCAGAATTGAACATGTTGATGGGCATGTTTTGGTGGAGTCAACAGGATAAGCAGAACCCAATGCACTGGATAAGTTGGGATAAACTTGCTCGACTGAAAGCAATGGGGGGCCTGGGTTTTCGTGATATGCATAGTTTCAATATGGCGATGCTGGCGAGGCAAGGGTGGCGCCTCCTCCAACACCCTGACAGTCTTTGTGCAAGGGTTTGGCAGGCGAGATATTACCCCGGACGGTCCGTGCTCGATGCTACAGCCCACGATGGCATCTCTTACTCATGGCGTAGCATTCTGCATGGACTTGACCTCGTGAAGCAGGGCTACATCAGAAGGATCGGAGATGGGGCTACGGTGAACATTTGGTCAGATCCTTGGATACCCAGATCATGGTCGAGGCGAGTAATCACACCAAGGGGGTTGAACCTTCTCACCACAGTCAATGAACTCATAAGCCCAATCACTGGCAGTTGGGATGAGGAGCTTGTCCGGGACACCTTTTGCGAGGAGGATACGAAGCACATTCTCAACATTCCCCTTCGGGAGGGGGTGGATGACTTTTATGCTTGGCATTTTGATACGAAAGGAGAATTCTCAGTCAAAAGTGCTTATAGACTACATATGGAGTTAGCTCAACAAGCACAAATTGGGGCGCCGGGGTCGAGCACTGATGGCGCGGGGCAGCTGGAGAGGACTGAAGATCCGTCATGGAAAAGGATTTGGAAGATGCGGTGCCCAGTTAAGGTGAAGATGTTCATTTGGCGCATAAAACACTAGTCCCTGGCCCTATGCACTAACCTGATGAGGAGAGGGATGAAGCTGGAGAACTCTCGCTGCTTTCTCTGTGGGCGGGTGGAGGAGGACGGCGCACACTTATTCATCAAGTGTAAAATGGTAAAGGAAGGGTGGCGGACATTGGGCCTTGAGAACGAACGGGTGCAACTTGAGTGCATTCGGGGGATGCATGCAATCACTACTAAGGAAAAGGCTATACACAGAATCTTACTAGTAGCGAGGGTTAAAAACCCTCGCTATTGTTACTTACTAGTAGCGCAGGTTTTTAAACCTCGCTACTACTAAGTTGATAGCAGTAGTGCGTGTTTTTAAACCTCGCTACTACTAAGTTGATAGCAGTAGCGCGGGTTTTTAATCCTCGCTACTACTAAGCGGTCTCTACCGTGCCTCCCGGGACATGCCATAGTAGTAGCGAGGGTTTTTAACCCTCGCTACTACTAAGTTGATAGCAGTAGCGCTGGTTTTTAGCCCCCGCTACTTCTAAGTTGATAGCAGTAGCGCTGGTTTTTAGCCATAGTAGTAGTGAGGGGTAAAAACCCGCGCTACTACTAAAGGTCCTATTTTCAAACTCTACCCTCCTCCCCCCGTGGATCGCCTTTTCAGTTTTAAAAAAAATAAAAGAAAATGATGAAAATGTCAAAAAAATAAAAGAAAATAAGTTTCCCATGTGATATGTGGTCTAGTTGTTGGGAAAATTTGCAAATATGAATCTCGACTTTATTTGCAAAATCTCTCGAGAATTGATAAAATTGGACATAACTTTTGCATACTAACTCGGATGAAAAAGGTTTTTATATGAAAAATCATCTACTCGAAAAGTTACATCCAAATTTAACTGGGGGAACCCCGTTAAACATTTTCAAAATCCTCAAAAATCTAACAAAAAAAAAGTTACGGGGCTTTTAAGATCTGGAGGCAAAAAAATTCATCAAATTTCAGTTTTTTTTAATTTTTGTTAAATCTGGTCAAACTATGGTCAAACTAATTATTCAAGAATATTAGTGTTACTAAATAATTATTTTAGTTTTTTTGAATTTTGGTCAAATCTGGTCAAACTATGGTCAAACTAATTATTCAAGAAATATTAGTGTTACTAATTTTTTAGAACAATAGTTTCAAACTCAAACAGTGAAATGTGTGACTTCATGCTCAAGCTAAATTCCTGAGGTTAATAGGATTGACATCTTACTATTGTCAGGAAAACAACAAGTGCAGACTTGAAAACGAGGGAGAATAGAACCCGGAAGTTAAGCATGCTCAGGCTGGAGTAGTGAGAGGATGGGTGACCGTTCGGGAAGTTAGATGATTTGGAATGAGGAGGGGTGATTAGAGATTAAATTGAGCAGCGATGAGGGGTGATTAGAGATTTGAGGTTAAAATAATTCAGAAATTTGAAAATTACGGGAAAAAAATCAAAAAAAAAATCACCCTCGCTAGAGATTAGTAGTAGCGCGGGTTTTTACCCACGCTACTGCTATACGTTAGCTGTAGCGCGGGTGACACCCACGCTACTGCTATACGTTAGCTGTAGCGCCGGCCCCCGCGCTACTAATAGGCCCAAAACTCGCGCTGATGCTAGGCTTTTCCCTAGTAGTGAATGCTCGATAAAGTATGGGAGCTAGATGAGAGGAAGAGGATGCTGATTGTGATATTTTGGTGGCATTGGTGGAACAACAGAAACATGAAACGTGAAGGGGAGCAGCCGATCCATGTATCCGAGGTAGTCCGTCGAACGCGGTGTGATGCACTAGAATATGAGGATGTGTATCATCGGCCAGGCAAAGTGGCCTCAACTGCATGGGTTCCTCCTGCTAATGACGAGATTAAGATCAACCTAGATGGTGCCTTCACGCCTGGAGGAAGCATGTGAGGATGGGGCGTGGTTGCTAGGGACGAAGAAGGACATGTGATCATAGCCCGATCGGGTAGGCTGACTCACACGGCGGATGCCTTTGCGTCCGAGATCGGGGCAATGAGTGCGGCAGTAGCGACAGGAACTGAGTTAGGCGCCATTCGTGTGGTCTTCGAAACTGACTCAATGTTGCTTGCCGAGGCTTTGGATATTGGGAAAACGGACTCCTCACCGTATGCTGCAGCCATTGAGGACATTAAGCTACAACTCAAGATGTGGTTCTCAAAGTTCACTATTAGAGCATGCCGGCGAGAGGCAAATTCTGTAGCCCATGAAGTAGCTCGTATAGGCCATATGTGCCTGTCAGACGTTTGTATGGAGTGGAACACCACTGTACCGCCCATTGTGGTTGCTTGTGTGTTGGGCGATATGCCTAGCCACCCCGTTGATTTATAAAGCTATGCTTTGCTTTCAAAAAAAAATGTCTTACATTATGGGATGGAGGGAGTAGTTTTCAAGCATTTTAGAGAAATATTTGTTTTCCAGAGCATTAGCAAAAAAAACTTCGCGAAAATTTGCATGTATGTAGAAAATTCATGAATGTTTTGGACAAAAAAACTAGAGGCATGGGTGGGAGGGGCAGAGGGGTTCCGTGAAGAAGCGAAGACACACGAGACATGAACTTCTGAGGACAAAGACAATTGTGACGAGGGGAGCAGTTCCCGAGCCTGAATAATGGCCCCGCCATCCAAACGTCATGCCCGGACGAAAGCCTGGCCAATGGCACATGATCTTCAGTCTACTGTCATGGTGTACCGCGGGTCAAAGGACGGCAATGCCAGCAATAGCTTCGTCGCGTCGGTCTAGCCCTGCTGCAGCGGCATGCGTCGCATTTACAGGCTTTTCCTTTTTTGCACCTGACTGATCAAGACTGGCCGTGGCCTGTAGCCCAGCTCATGCTCGTTGAACCAAACGCATTTGTCCATGTTTGCTTGTTCAACCAAACGCATTTACTGGCTTTTGTTTGGGACATGGAGTTTCTGCTCGCAAACTCAGATGCTTCCACCTAAACAGTAAAATTGTAGTGACAAATCTAGCAAATCTAATATGTTTTTGTCAACAAACATTTATGACTTGTGCACGTGAAATTTTTGGTGTAGGAAAACATTCCTATATACTCTTCAAAAACTCAATGCTCCAAAAATACTCTTTTTCAAGCATTTTGAAGAAATGATTGTTTATCGGAGCATTAGAAAAAAAATATTAAGGGACGAAAGAGTCTCAAAATCCGACATTTAGCTTACTACTCTCATTTTAAAGCATCAATCTATGCATCAATTGGCAGTCTTATTTTTCATCAAGGACATTTTTCCAAAATGCTTTACTCAAATGAGTAAGGGACAAAGTAACATATGTACTCCTCAAAAAGAAAGTATGTTTGTTATTTTTTTCTAAAAAAAGACACATGCATAAAGTTTTTGAATACTCCTCGAGTATCACTTACGAAAGCGAGGTGTACCATTTACTCGGAGCTGCCAAAGAGGGTGAGTATCCAATGCTCCCATTCATCACAAGCAACCATCCTCCCGCATTTAAATAATCAATTTAAATATTTTAGAAAATTCTGAGACATTTCATGCATGCCGTAAGACATATGTTTGCAACCCATCAAAATTCATTTCACACATGAAGAAAAAAGAAGACAAATCTATGTGTGACCGTTCTCAAGAAAATTCAACATTGTGAACCAATCTAGGATTGGATGTTTAGAAGGACAGTGGTATTTTCAATCCATCAGAGTTGAAGCCCTAAAGCCTAATTGGTTTGATGTCAATAATTGGCATGCCAATTGTTGGCAAGTCTAAAAATTTGGCTCTCAATTGGTTGGCTACCAATTGATTCTTGCCCACCTCTCAAAAAGTTGCCAACTTTTGGCAACTTTTGGTTTTGCCAAATGTTGGCTTGCCAAATATTGACAATGCCAAACTTTGGCAGCGAACCAATTAGCAAATGTACCTTTCTTTTTTGGATTTTTTTCCAGGCCTTTCTAGCGATGTACGTTTAGTCGAAAAAAATGTTTCCATTGACTACAAAGACATATGTGACGACTTTGTCAATCTCAAAATTATGAGCCGGCCCAGTCTCTTAGAGATGCTAATAGAAATAGAATGTGTGTGTCGTACATAAGGGTGAATGTATGTTGGTCTGCATCAGTGCCGTGTTCAAAAAATCCAGCAGTAATGGTGTCAGAAAATACAAAAGAAAAAAATGACACTACTAACATCTGGATTTGTCTCTCTTTATTTCTTGACGTGTAATTCAAATCCGGATATGATTTTTTGAATTGTAGACACGTCTTTTATTACAATCCACAAACAATAAAAACATTTGTGAACCATTTAAATTGATTTTTTTAAATGTAGGAGCTCAGCTTGGGAGCCTGTAATGAACGAGATATCCACGCAGCATGTTTGAGTCATGGGTGGGAGCGTTGAAGGAACAGAGGGGGTCGGTGACGAAGTGAGGACTCACGAGACACGAACTTGTGAGAACAAAGACAATGGCGAGGGGGGGAGCGGTTCCCGAGCCTAAATAATGGCCCCGCCATCCAAACGTCATGGCCGGTCAAAAGGCTGGCCAATGGCACATGAACCTTCAACGTTAGCAATGGCTTCGTCCCGAAGGCTGCCCACTCGCGTCGGTCCAGCCCTGCTACAGCGGCATGCGTCACATTACTGGCTTTTCCTTTTTGCACCTGACCGATCAAGACCTCTGGCCGTAGCCTCTAGCCCAGCTCGTGGTCGTAGCCATGTGTCCATGCGACCATGTCTGCTGGTTGATTATGTGCATGCGCTTGTATGCACGTGGATGCAAGCGTCTGTCGATTGTGCGGCCAACAGTGATAGTGCGTGATGTGTGTGCAAGGTCGTGTCCGAGGTGCCACCGCTCTACTCTACCCTAAGGGACTATCCAGAGCGAGTTGCTGGGGCAAAAGATTTGCTGCTGATCGAGTTGTCTGTGGGAAGAGAAACGGACGAGCCATATGCGCAACAAAAGAAACGGAATGCTTTTGCCCAGTGTACAATTGTGAAAGAGCACGAGACTTTATCTTGACACGACATCGTGATTGACCCTTAGCGTGTGGTGCTATGACGTCGGCCGGGTCAAAGGAGGAGGACATTGCGTTGCGTGCGCCGGTGCTATTCGTCTTCCGGTGAGAGGAGAGCAAGGATGAAGGCAGTGTGCGGCCAAAGCCAAAGTGCGGTGAAATTTTTGGACTCTTGTTGGTTGGTTGTTCTCTGAGACTCGTTGTTCTCTCGGATAAATGGGCTAGCACGAGTTTAACAGGGACACTGCCTCTGCTCCTCTTCCACCCTGCGGTAGGCAAAAAGACTGGCCATGGCACATGATCCTCGGGGCTACCTTCGTCTCGAAGGCACCTGCTCAAGTCCAGCCACGCTGCAGCGGCATGCCTCGCATTTACTTCTTGCTTTCTACTGTGTATATTACGCACCTGACTGAGTGATCAAGACTCTGGCGCTCGTAGGCATGTGTCAGCCGGTTGTGTAGTGCTCCTATTTTATTTGCCAGCCGGTTGTGGCTTTTTATTAGGCTCGCTTAAGCATCATGTTTTCCTTTCATACTTTCAGATACTGGAGACTTTAAGACTGATTTCTTTTTTTAATAATATGAGCCGTATGCATCGGTCTGATGCAGAGGCTGGGGTAACACCCTTTCTCAAAAAAAAAAAAAACATGTGTGTTCATGTTTATATGCACCAAGATTTTTTGCAGACAGCCAGTGCAACTGTGGTACGTGTGATATGTGTGTACAGTGGAAGCAAAAGATTTGCTGCCGATCCTCCGTGGGATTGGGACGAGTCATGTGAGAACCAAAAAAAAAAAAGGATTGCCGGAGGTTGGGAGCTGGGCCGGGGACGCTAACACATTTGATGCACTTCGCCTACGTCTAGTGGGTGATCTTGATGTGCCTGCGTCATTACCACGATCCGGTGACCGGTTTCTCTGTGAATAAGCATAGATCAATCAAATTCCATGGGGAAAATAATTATAAAACATGGGCAAAAAATATTCATTATCATACTAGACTATTAGGCTGGATAGCATGACTAAGGACATGTGGCAATATTAATTATCTCAAATTTTGGGCTACAATTGTGGGCTTGCCGCCGTGGATCTGCAACGATTTGCTAGCCCCTGAAGCCCGTCAGCTGAGCTTTACACAAACAGAAGAGAGATGCGAGTTGGAAATACCAATTGACAAGAGAAGATGCATATGTGACGTGCGGCTCTTGTGCCTAAACAACAACGCATGTAACTTTAGGCGTGTACGTAGAGTCGTTTGATCGTGGGCTTTTGGGCCATTTGTTTAGTCGTCCACATCATATTTTCCGGTGGGGTCATGCTAGAATTTTTATTGGGTTCATGGTAAGCAAATACTCCCTCCGTAAACTAATTAGTGATCTAAACGCTCTTATATTAGTTTATAGAGAGAGTACATACGTACTGTATGTATATGCAGGTGGCCGAGATCACCTGAACACAACTTTTGTACATTTGCTCCGCCGCAGCTGTAGTGTATCACATTCGTAGTTAACTCCCCATTGGCATCTCTAGCCTAAATAGTTGCGGTGTATCCAACCGTAGTTAGCGCCCTCGTACTTGAAGGTGGAGAGAGAGAGAGACATGGAGAGAGTCGTGCCTAGATTACCCAACGAAAATGCCGGTCTTCATGCTTGTCTTTGTTCTTTTCTTCGTCCTCGGCTTGATCATGGCCGATGCATGTGGTGGCTGTTAGCGATGGAGATAGAAAGTTTTGCTAATGGGCTCAATAAGGATTTGGGTATGAACTAACCATGGCAGAGCTTGTTAAGAAACTCAATCCAATTCGCCAAATAATCGTTCATAACTTAATCCAAGGCTGGGGGCAATGCCCCCCCCCCCCCCTCCTCGATATGTGCATAGCTAGCTCTAACTCAGATTGTTTGTACAATCTTATTCTATCTGGCAAGTTATAACACATAAATGTTTAAAATGAGGAACCGAACTGTCACACCACATATAAATAGTTGGGACAATTGCATTTTTGCTCAATTGGTTCATATCCACAGGTTTTGCCTTACTTTTCGAGTTTGCTCAGTTTTTTTGTTCCTTTCCTCTGAGGGCGTACAGATGCCCTTCCGTCAAGATTCCGGCTGGTCAATGACATTTGATCATTACTTTGGACCAAATTGCCCTGGTACCTGGCCTTGAGAACAGAAAAAATCTCTATCCTCTCCATCGGTTTATTTCCGCCTCACCTCCCACCACCCTCTCAATGTTGGTTTTGTAATCCACTGGTTTATTTTCCTCTCCATTCTTCCCTTCCAAACTAGCACTTCTCTAATGTTCAAAAGATTAACTTTCCTAACTCGCCCAATCAACTGGTCCCTCCCATCAATGCAATTTGCTTTGGGAAACAAATAACAGATTTTAAGGAAATAAATAACGAATGTTAAGAAAACAAATAATGGATTATAAGGAAACTAAGATGTAAATCATGATGCACCATACACCATAGAAACAAATAACGGATTAAGTAAACTACTGGATTTTTTACCCTTATTCCGAAAGGATTTGGGCGATTCTTTCCAACTTTGCCTTTTTTTCCTGTTCTATTGCTATCTATTCGTCTCCTTCGCTCATCTCCACCGATCTAATCTTCCCCTTGCCTTATCCTCCCATTTGTCTGGTCCCCGTCCTATAGTCCCCTTCTCCTCTGCATCCTTATCGTCGCCCCCATAGGGACAAACCAGGACGGCGGCCACCACGCCGATCGATGGTGGTGTGTACGAGGTCATCCACATTAATTGGCTTTAACCAAGACATTGGCGTCCATGTGGAGGAGGAATTGCTCGCATAGGGCGGAGTCCACCCGGTCCACGACGTGCTCCCGGTTGGTGGCACGCACGAGGTCGTCCACAACGGCTTCAACCAAGATGTCAGCGTCCACGTGGAGGGAGTATTGTGCGCAAACGGTGGGCGTACACCCACCCAAATAACGGCGTGCTTGGAGAAGGTCCAGCCACTCGATCACCTTTGCACATAGGATGGAAGATGTGTACTTGGATAAGGTCCAGCCAGTCGATCACCTTTGCACATACCTGGCTCTCCAGTTTTTGCTTTTGCTTATTTTATAGTGTTAAAATTGATTAACTCATTGCTTTTGAAAATGTTATTAGAGAAGTTGAATTGTTGGTGGCCACCTCTTAACGAGAGGAAAAGGTGACCTTAAGCAAGTTCAAGCCAAACGTCTTGCTGTCGCTGTGCATGCGTACACCCAAAGCAGAGGACAGTAGAAACACACACAAAAAAAAAAACCTCTGCTTCTCCTCCGGCAGGGCGAGCACGCCGTCGAGGCGGAAGCGATGCCTTCCTCCCCCTCGCCCCCCATCGTCCTCCTCAGCGACCGCGACGACGAGGAAGCCGCCGCCTCCGCCGCGCTCTCGGGACTCGCCGCCGAGCGCATCACATCGTCCCTGGTCACGGAGGCCGACGTCGACGCCATCTGCAAAAAGCACGGCGTCCCGAGGGAGTTTGCCGCGCGCCCCGCCGGCGACCTGCGCGCGTGCAGCCCGCCGCCGCCGGGGGCCGTCTGCGTGTACGCCCACGCGCTGGAGGCAGGGGTGCGCTTCCCGCTGCACGCCTTCTTCCGCGACGCGCTCACCCACTTCGGCCTCGCGCCGGGCCAGCTCGCGCCCAACGGGTGGCGCGTCCTGGTCGGTTTCTTCGCGCTCTGCCACGAGGCCGGCGTGCGGCCGTCGGTGCCGCTGTTCCGGCACTTCTTCAAGTTGCTCACCGTCACCAGGAAGGGCGGCTGGTACTGGTTCGGCTGCAGGGCCGAGGCCAGAGTGCTCTTCGCTGGTCTCAAATACAAGAAGTCTGACAGAGAGTGGAAAGGGGGTTTCTTTTTCCTCACGTCGCCGGAGCCATGGCAGTGCCCCGTGCTTTGGGGCGAGCCGCCGTCCAAGGGCCTCCCCGGAGATCCGGTGCTAACGAGCCAGCAGAAGCAGTCGGCGAAAAAGCTGCTAGAAGTACACGGCGTCGCGGTCGATCTCCGGGCTTACCTCCGTAAAGCAAATCTTGCTGCGGCCTTCTCCTCCAACCTCTCCGGCGCATCACTTCCGCCTTCTCCTCGTTCTACTGTTCCCAAAGGTAAGCGTTCTACTCCCGATTCCTCTTGTACAATCAGCACATGATCCACGCGATACCAAAGGTATTTTACTGTTCTTGTTTTGCGCCAGGGATGGATCCACCTGCCCGCGAAATGACTGACAGTATGCCAGTGAGGAAGACGGCGGCGCCGGCGGCAGGGACGGAGCAGGTGAAAGGCGAGGCGCACGGCGACACGCTGCCTGTGTCCGGAAAGAAGAGGAGACGGGAGGAGGTGACTGCAACAGACGGGCTTGGCTGCGCCGCCCCGGTGTCTGACCCGCATGCCCCGCCGTCGCCGCCGAGCTTTGACCCGCGGTCACCGCACTCGCCCGTACCCGAGACACACGACGGGGACAGCGCCGACTGGAAGGCCGCGCGGAAGGTCCTAGAGAGCATCATCACGCCGTCGCGGGAGCCCCAATTCGCGGCGTCGAAGCCCTCCGACGTCGTGGCGTCGAGCTACATAGCAATGCTGCAGGTATGCTTCCATACGAATCGTTCGTCCGAATCCCGTCGGTGTATGCCCGGACCAGAATCACATTATTTATGTGTGCCGTTCGGCGGCAACAATGGGGTGTGCAGGCCGCGAACTACGCGACCTTCTCCATGACCTGCGCGCTGGAGCTGGACGAGAAGCTGGTGGCGCTGGAGCGCGACAACCTGGCGCTGTGGGAGCAGCTGGAGAAGGAGAAGGCGGCGAGGCAGGCAGCGGCGGCTGAGCTGGAGAGGGCGAAGCGGGCAGCTGAGGCGGAGCTGGAGAGCGCCAAGGCGACGGCGGTGCAGCAGTTCCTGGGGTCGGAGGAGTACACGCGGCGGGTGGCGGAGCAAGCGCTGCCGGCGTACTTGCGCGGCGCCGAGGAAATGAAGCGCCTCGTGCTCCGGCACTACCCGCACCTCGACGCCGGCAAGCTGGAGCTGCCGGCTGATTAGCTCGGTCTGATTAGTTGGAACTTGGAGTCGTTTTTGTTGACCTTTTGGAGTACATGGGGAAACTACTCTAGATAGCATCATAGCAACATCCTAATTTGGTGGGCCATGAGCTAGTCATATGGCTCTTCTAAATATGTTGGTGGTGAAAGGTTTGTTCACGGTCAAGATTGATTTCATGGACAAATCAAGCAGCCATATATCAGTTCTATGAGGAAATCGACTCAATGATATTGCATGCAGTCAATGTGTTTCAGGGTTCAGATAAAAAGTCGCCTTTCACGATTCATGTTGTTCGCGACATTTGTGAATGTGTTTCAGGGTTCATATAAAAACTCGCCTTTCACGATTCATGTTGTTTCCGATGTTTGGCTTGTTCTGCAGAAGCACCACCGCTCAATAAAAAGATACTCCCTCCGTAAACTAATATAAGAGTGTTTAGATCATTACTTTAGTTATCTAAACACTCTTATATTAGTTTACAGAGGGAGTAGTTCAGAACTTGTCAAATAAGTTTGGGGTTGCTGATGCTCAGATCCCAAGCCCTCTGAAGGGGAAGAAGACCACCAAGCCCAAGAACAAGGATGTCATCAAGACCAAGCAGGCCCCCAAGAAGAAGTGAGCAGCTGATGCTCGCTTGCATCAATAATTTGGGAGAACAGATCAGTCAATTAGTCTTCCCCCAGTCTTTTGTGTTGCTTTTGAAAATCAGTCTATTTTTAGTCTTTGTAACATGCCCTTGAACTCGCAACTCTTTATTTTGGTTAAAATGATCTGCTTATGGTATGATTCCGTCTGAGCCTTCCCAGGTCCATGCTTCTGCTACAGAACAGCCTGGTGCTTTCTGTATTTGGTTACCTCCAATTCACTTTATACTCATGGTTCCCACTGCTGGAAAGTGTTAAATTGGAATATCAGGGGAATTAACTCACCTGACAAATGGCTGCACATTCAGAACAAGATCAGGGATAGTGGTTCTCATGTGGTATGTTTTCAAGAAACAAAAAAGGAGCAAATAGATCAGTCCTTCATTAGAAATATCTGTCCCCCACATTTTGACAGTTTTGCTCTCCAACCGTCCTTGGGGAGATCTGGGGGTCTTTTAACTGTCTGGTGTTCCGCACATTTTAAGGCCTTCTTTGATAGAGGTGGATTGAGGAGGTTTTGAGAGGTGGGGATTGAAGAGGATTTGGTGAATCCCTCCCTTTCACCAATCCTCTTAAATCCCCCCATTCCTCCAAACCCCTCACATACCCCTACTATTTGGTACACAGGGATTGGTACACAGGGTTTGCAAGATTACTATACTATAGTTAAAAATGCAATTTTTACAACTTCCCAAGCTCACAGAATCAGCGGCACTCAGAATCATCGCTGCAGCCTCAGATGATTAATATTACCAAGCTAACATTAATCAGTGGCACCCATGGCAAGAATGAAACTAGCAAGATGGATGCAAGAATAAGAGGAGATAATTATGAACTGGTGTAAAACAATCAAGATATAACAAGCATATTATCATGGAGGACTAAAAAATGTAATGCAAGAGTGAAAACTACAAATGATGCGACGATACTGAAATTTCATTTGTAGATGACTTTGGACAGGGTAAATTTCATGGACATAAAGCATCCAAGATCATGATTTCCTGGTGTTTGGGGACAAGAAAATACGTGAGAATTAGGTTCTGAAAAGAAGAAGAAAATGCAGGCGACAGTGCATTTATTCAGAGCTTGTTCCTCAAACAAACAAGAATTGGCCAATGGAAGAGTTTGCAATGGAGACAAGGCCTTGATTTAGAGCAGTTAATTAGTCCCAATATATTCAAGTGATAGGTAATGGTGAGAAGGATTCACAAAGCAAGCTAGCAAGATTCGAATTCAGGTGACAGGGAGCACCAATTGGGTGGCTTCCAACTTTCCTTGACCCTGACAACTATTATCCATCAAACAATATATCCATCCATCCAACGATTTCCATCTAGTGCTACATATATCTTTAGATAGGCAGATCCACGACGGGGATTGACAGCAGTCACCAGGTGGAGCTAGACACGCATGGAGCTGGACAAGTGTAACGCCCTCGATGCGGCTATATCTCCCACGTCTCGAAGCACGACGTAGAGGCATAACCGCATTGAAAGCAATGTCGCAAGTGAGGTAATCTTCACACAACCCATGTAATACATAAGGGAAAGAGATACATAGTTGGCTTACAATCGCCACTTCACACAATTACATAAATAAAGCATTACATCATCCAGATACAATCAAGGTCCGACTACGGAACCAAAATAAAAGAAGAACCCCAAATGCGACAAAGGTCCCCGATCGACCCCAACTGGGCTCCACTACTGATCAACTAGAACGAAACAACACAAAGGGCAAGATCTTCATCGAGCTCCTCCTTGAGCTCGGATGCGTCACCTGCACGGTTTCATCGGCACCTGTAAACTGGTTTTGGAAGTATCTGTGAGCCACGAGGACTCAGCAATCCCATTACCATGGGTATCAAGACTAGCAAAGCTTAATGGGTAAGGAAGGGGTAAAGTGGTGAGGTTGCAGAAGCGGCTAAGCATGATATGGTGGCTAACATACGCAAATGAGAGCGAGAAGAGAAACAAAGGAACGGTCTTGAAGCTAGCAATGATCAAGAGGTGATCCTGAACACCTACTTACATCAATCATAACACAGAAACCGTGTTCACTTCCCGGACTCCGCCGAGAAGAGACCATCACGGCTACACACGCGGTTGATGCGTTTTAATTCGGATCTGGTGTCAAGTTATCTACAACCGGACATTAACAAATTCCCATCTGCCACATAACCGCGGGCACGGCTCTCGAAAGTTTATACCCTGCAGGGGTGTCCCAACTTAGCCCATGACAAGCTCTCGCGATCAACGAAGGAATAGACCTTCTCCCAGGAAGACCCGATCAGTCTCGGAATCCCGGTTTACAAGACATTTCGATAATGGTAAAACAAGACCAGCAAAGCCACCCGATGCGCCGACAATCCCGATAGGAGCTGCACATATCTCGTTCTCAGGGCAACACCGGATAAGTCAAGCTACGAGTAAAACCAGCCCTCGAGTTGCCACGAGGTGGCCCCGCAGGCTGCTCGGTTCGGACCAACACTTAGACAAGCACTGGCCCGGGGGGGGGGGGGGGCTAAAATAAAGATGACCCTTGGGTTGGCCGACCCAAGGGAAGGGTATAGGTGGTGGTGAGGCAAATGGTAAAACCAAGGTTGGGCCTTGTTGGACAAGTTTTATTCAAAGCGAACTGTGAGGGGGGTCCCATAAATCACCCGACCGCGTTAGGAACGCAAAATCCGGGAACATAACACCGGTATGACGGAAACTAGGGCGGCAAGAGTGGAACAAAACACCAGGCATAAGGCCGAGCCTTCCACCCTTTACCAAATATATAGATGCATTAGTAATATAAGAGATATTGTGATATCCCAACATAAACCCTGTCCACCATGGAGAAATCTTCAACTTCACCTGTAGCTAGCAACGCTATAAGAGGGGCTGAGCAAAGCGGTAACATAGCCAAGCAACGGTTTGCTAGGAATGGTGTCAAAGGTTAGAGGTTCATGGCAATTTGGGAGGCTTGAAGAGCAAATGATAGGTAACGCAGCATAGCGATAGAACGAAGCAACTAGCATAGCAATGATAGTAGTCATCTTGCTAGGAATCTTGCCTGAAATCCCGCTAGGAAGAAGAACGAGTCCATGAAGAAGATGAACGGGAGTAGTCGAACGAATCCTCACAATCGCAACATTACCGGAACTTAGAAGCAACACCGGAAAGAAACAAACAACATGGTAAAACAACCATCACATAAACAAAGCATGATGCACTAACAAGTATGATGCATGACCGGTTTAATGAGGCATGGCATGGCAAAGTGCAACAAACAATACTACAAATTAAGTGGAGCTCAATATGCAACGAGTTGCATATTGACAAAACACCACATCGAGTTATTTAGTTCACTCCCGTTTAGGTACACAACAATGTTAAATGTTGTTAAACATGGCAAGGGGTGTAACAAAAGTAAACTAAATAGTTAGGCAAGTTTAAATGAGGCCGGAACAACAAACAACAATTCCGGAAAATCCCCATGTGCATATTTTGAATTTGGTACTGTTCTGCCCTAAAACATATTTTAAAGTTGTTAAACAGGAAAATAAAGTGGACCATGTTAAACTAGGCATTTTTCCACCCCATTTACATATAAAGTTTATTACAATTGGAGCTACGGTTAATTAGTTATGAATTAAATCATTTTAGCATGGCATTTAGCAAATTTAAACAAACAACATTTTAACTATTTTTAAAAATGGATGAAAGTGGCATATTATGAAACTAGATGAAAAACTAAGCATTTTACATATATAAATTATTTACATCCGATGCACGGTTTGTGAATTATTATATGCATGAAGCTCGGGGTCCAAACTGTAAATATGCAGTTTTCTGGATAAATGCGAAAAATCGCAGAACGAAAAAAAAACAAGACATGGGCCGAATCTGGTGGAACTGGGCTGCTCACATTGGGCTTCAGAGAGCTGGCAGATCCGGGCCTGGTGCGGTGCGGGAGTGGCTGGAGCTGGGCCACGAGGTGCGACCGGTCAACGGGGAGGCTGGACGAGGCGGGCGCTCGTTCTGGAAGAAGCAGAGGACGCAGACATGGGAAGCGGCGGACCGGCGAACTTGGCGGCAGCAGCAAGTCCAGGAGGGGTCGCCGGGGCTTGGACGCGGGGCTCCGGCAAGCGGCAGGATGGAGAGGGGTCGGCGCGGCAGGGGACTCCGGCGGGGCGGCAGGGCTGGACTTGGCAATTGCGCGGTCAACGCGAGGCGCGGCGAGCAGGGATCCGAGGCAGGGGACTCGAGGAGGACTTGGCGCTGGCCTCGTCCTCGAAGCGGAGGAAGCAGGTGCGCGACAGGGAGGGTCTTGGCAACGACGGAGGAGGTCGGAGCAGAGGAGTCGAGGCCGCGGCAGGGTCGAGGAGAAGCTTGGGAAGGCTCCTCTCCTTCTGGAATGAGAGGATGCAGGGGCTCCAGGAGCGCGAGGCCCTTGCTCAGGAGGAGCTGGAGGCTCGCCGGTGGCGTGACTCGGATGACGCGGGGCTGATGAAGAGCTCGGTCAGGCCCGCCATGGGCTCCTGCAGGAGAGAGAGCGAGAGGGAACAGAGAGATGTGAGGCACGGGAAGAAAGAAAAAAAAAGGAGGAAGAGAAAGAGCAGGGTCACGGGGGCGGCCTGGTCCACGGGTCGCCGACGATGAGGTCGCGAGGTGGAGGAGCGCTCGGGCGCTGCTGCTTGCGATGGGGTCGAGGAGGAGGCAGGGCTAGGTGGTGGATGGGTTGGAGGAGGTTGGTTTGGATCCATCGATGCTTGGGGACGATTCCTTCGATCTGGAACGAGCGAGGCTGCGGTTGGAAGGGGGTGGATCTGAGATGGATAGGACAGAGAGGATCGGGCGATGCTCTGGTTGGTGGGTGGCTGAAGACGAGGTGGATCGGGAGGGATCCCGAGAGAACAGTGGCGGCGGCGGACACGGAAGGATGGGACATGGCTCCTAGAATTTAGGGTTAGGCAGTATATATAGCAAGGATTTGGTTTGGGGCTATTTCGTCCCTCCGATCGAAATCGGACGGTCGGGAAAAATAGGTTAGGGAGTCCAATAAATAAAACGAAGATGTTTTATAGATGTTGGGGGATGATCCGGATCCAATGGTGACGACAGACCGGGTCGGGTTCGGGGGAGTTTCGGACACGTGCGCGAGGGGTCTATGCACTGTAGAGAAAGATTAAGTGGCCAGGCAAGAGGGACTCGAGAAAAGAAAACCTGGTTGGTTTCGGAACGGTCAACGAAGGCAAGGGATTTGATGAGCTCAGAAAAGAGAGAGAAGAGAGCGGTCCGGTTGATCTGAGAGGGGTCAACAGGGGCAAGGAAGAAGTGGCAACTACGAGCGAATGCAAGTTTTATGAAAATGATGCCGATGCAATGCGAATGATGACATGAGATGAAATGCATGACATGAACAAAATGCAAAACGAAAGACAAAAACCCAACCACGAAGGAAATATCATAACACATCTCCGGAAAAGGCAAGAGTTGGAGTTACGAATATGGAAAGTTGTATCCGGGGCGTTACAACACTCCACCACTACGAGAGGATCTCGTCCCGAGATCTAGGATGGCACCGGAGGGAAACGAAAGAGGAAGAGAAGAGGTCAAACTAAGTTGCTTCTTCGACCAATGAGTGAAACCAAAGAACCTTGAGAAGTTGAGCAATTTAAAAGAAAGAGTACAACAGAGATGAATGAGATTGCAAACAATCCGTTAGAAAAGAGGAACAAGGAGTATTACGAGGACTTGAAGGTTGAAAGACATGGAAATAAGAGCTTCACGAACAAAAGAATATGACCACCTCGGTATAATGAGATAGCCAAGGAACAAGAATGACAGAATTTGGACAGCACTCCGGTAGAAAAGAGAAGAAAACTTGATGAGATGAAAAGATATTAAATGGATGATACAACACTCCGATTAACTGGATAAGCAAGAAAAGAACATGATCCTCACAAAACGAGGTGATGGGTGAAGAGCATAACATCACAATGCCTCCATAATGAAAGAATAGAAGTTAGACCGTTGGGGTAAAGGGACGGAGAAGAAAATGACAACTTTTGCCACAAGTGAACTTGGAAAGCATCCTTGCAAAGAAGAATCGAACGGAGTTGTTGGAAAATCAACAACGAGAAGCACAAGCTTGTTGTGGCTTATGGAAAACATCTCGAGACTACGAGGTGACATTCTGCCACTAACAAAAACAATTGATTGGTCGAGATCAATGAAGATAAGAGAAACTTATTTCACCAAGAGGATAATTGGAGAACTTGGGTCATTAATAAGCACCACACATTCCTTAGGGAAGGCTTTAGGTGAAATATGACACAAGATAACTCCAACGAAGAGATTAATGGATTTAAAATACCTCATTCTTGACAACATGTGAATCACGAAACATGAAGGAAATTGTCAAGAGTGATATAACACCATCTCAAAAGATAAGATAGAAGGAATTGCACTTTGGAATGCAAGACGGAGAATACTTGAGCTTCTCAAAACAAAACAAGTGTTGGGCACCCTGTTTAATTTTGAGTATAGCTTGGCGGATCATAACTTCGAGCGAAATCTTGAAGAACAATTGAAGAATGAAAAGAATCCTTGACGACCCACCATGTAGAGTCTCAATGAAGAACTCCGGTAATAAAAGGATGATAGAAAGAAAGAGAAGTTGAAAAACACAAGGTGAAGCCTTGCAATGATTTAGATGGAGCTTCGCGATGATATAACCGAGAGAACTTGGAACTCCGAAAAAGAAGGATGAGCAATTGAAACCAAGAATTTTTTGATGAACCTACAGAATAAGGAATTGAATTTACTCGATGAAACAAGAATAAGAATTACATTATGCTTATCACTCATCAATTAAATTGATGACCCACAATGGATTTGGCATGCCACTTATTCTCGTAGAAAGGATTAAGATAGATACGGCGCAAGCTTGGGAAGGTCTTCAACGAACCACCGGTAGGATTGGAAAGAACGAATGAATTAAATGATAACGAAAGAGGTGAAATCTTGAACGAACCACCGTAAGAATTGAAAATGAACGTAGCAAAGGCACAATTCACCGGGAAGAATTGGAAAACGAATGAAGATATTTGAGGGGATTTAAATACATGAGAACGAAGAGAACATGAACTGATTAGAGGATATTTGAACGAATCACCGGTAAGATTTGGAGAACGATAGCTACACGCTGTGAATGAAGAATTATGTCATGATGGCCTTCGGAGGAAATAAATGGAAACAACTCATGAAATGCTCCGGATGGTAAGAAAAGATTCTCACAATCGAAAACAATTATGAGAGGATGGCATCAAGCTAGGACCATGAATCTTGAAGAGAATAGAGCAAGATTAAAGAGAAACTCTTCTTCGGTCTTCAAATGATGAGAATGACAACGAGAAACACCACCAAGAATTATTGAGGCACACCGGAAGAATCAAAAGCAAAGAGGTTGAGCCAACTATGAAAATAATTTGAAAGATCTTGGAGAAAAGCATTTGACTGATGATAACTCATTCTTACGTCAAACTTGGAGAAGAATTTAGGATAGCTCTGGGAAAATAGAAGAGTCAGGTAAGATCCTGGGGAAAGACCTGTGGGTTAGGGCCCACTCAAAAGAACACCGTTGAAAAGATTTAAAAGAGATGTTGCACCGGTTGAATTAAATGACTTGAATGAGATACCAATCTCGAAAGAGCTTGAACGAATGCAGAGTGCAAACACGAATCTTCGAGATATCTTGAGCACTCCGGAATAACAAATAGCGAGAAGTAGAATGATAATGAGGTGCACCGGTATGAGAAGACATTGAAATGAGGAAAAAGGTATGATCAACAAAACTTGACTTGAATCCACCGGAGAAGAGAAAGGAATGAGGAATGATGAACTAGTAGAACATCTTCTTGAGAACCACCGGGTAAGAACATTGATGGAAAATAATGGAGAAACTTCACAAAAATAAAAGGATACTTGGTAAAGAAATCTTAGTCCTTGAGGAAAAAGGGTGGGTGGGCGGGAAAAAACAAAGGCAACTTGGAGACGCATGAAACAAACACCGTTGAGAAGAAATGATAATTGGTCTTGCTGATGTTGAAGTGATCGGATCCACTTGAAGAGAAACACGCCGGTTGAAAAGGATTGACATGACAATCTCGATTGTCGAGAAGGATTGGTATTCACATCGGAGTATGAGAACACCATTTCGGAAAGGTATGGAATCAACACTTGACATTGAAGCAACTCGAATACCACAACTCAAAACAAAAACAAAGGACTGGCTTGCAGAATAAGCCGGAACAAACATATGATAGAGATTTCGTCCGAAGTTTTCGTGGTGGGGCCCACACGGGCTCAATCGTATAGCACCATCATGTACAAGGCAGTGCACATGACATACGAAGCGTCCCCGAGTCGGCATAGCCAAGGATTCTTTAAGACACAACGAGACCACTGTAAAACCAACCGTGAATAGGCGGACCACTAGACGTCGAACCCCAATTTCATATCATACATCCGTCGAAAAGATATTCTAGGAGCTACTTGAATTCCCACCTATGAAACTCCCGAAATTCTCCGGTTATGCAATCAGGTGTTGGGGATACATGGGAAGCATAATATCTCACCCAAAACTAGCAAATCCTACATCCAGCTGTATCCATCCTTCAACACATAACCAAGAAACCTTCGGAAATCGTCTACCTCAACCTTCGAAAAGCATCCGTTATACGAGTCATGGCAATACTCCCGTACTCATCTCAGTACTGGGTTATCGGGGTTATCTCACCAACAACTGCATAAAAGAGATTTTCGATGTCGGCGTACTAAACTCAGGTATTCCAGAACTGCAACGATAAAATTATGGCGACAACACCTCAGAGCTCAACTCCCCGGGACACTTCCACTAAACCCCCGACAGGAGGCACCAAGACAATGTTCTCATCATAAAACCATCGGAACGATTCCAAAATACCCGCGTGATCCTAAATTTTTTTTTAGTGAAATTTGAGAAGAGAAGAGTCAAAACTCTACGTCAGGATGCCTTACCAGAGCGATGAAGAGACTGCGGAGTAAAAAGAATTCCTAACTCTCCGATATATATAATCCTAAATGACTCAAAACATTTTTCTAGACACAACTCGGCCGCTAAAAACGATCAAGCAGTGGGGCTCCTAAGGTCGGGGAAGGCTCTGATTACCAACTTGTAACGCCCTCGATGCGGCTATATCTCCCACGTGTCGAAGCACGACTTAGAGGCATAACCGCATTGAAAGCAATGTCGCAAGTGAGGTAATCTTCACACAACCCATGTAATACATAAGGGAAAGAGATACATAGTTGGCTTACAATCGCCACTTCACACAATTACATAAATAAAGCATTACATCATCCAGATACAATCAAGGTCCGACTACGGAACCAAAATAAAAGAAGAACCCCAAATGCGACAAAGGTCCCCAATCGACCCCAACTGGGCTCCACTACTGATCAACTAGAACGAAACAACACAAAGGGCAAGATCTTCATCAAGCTCCTCCTTGAGCTCGGATGCGTCACCTGCACGGTTTCATCGGCACCTGCAAACTGGTTTTGGAAGTATCTGTGAGCCACGAGGACTCAGCAATCCCATTACCATGGGTATCAAGACTAGCAAAGCTTAATGGGTAAGGAAGGGGTAAAGTGGTGAGGTTGCAGCAGCGGCTAAGCATGATATGGTGGCTAACATACGCAAATGAGAGCGAGAAGAGAAACAAAGGAACGGTCGTGAAGCTAGCAATGATCAAGAGGTGATCCTGAACACCTACTTACATCAATCATAACACAGAAACCGTGTTCACTTCCCGGACTCTGCCGAGAGGAGACCATCACGGCTACACACGCGGTTGATGCGTTTTAATTCGGATCTGGTGTCAAGTTATCTACAACCGGACATTAACAAATTCCCATCTGCCACATAACCGCAGGCACGGCTCTCGAAAGTTTATACCCTGCAAGGGTGTCCCAACTTAGCCCATGACAAGCTCTCGCGATCAACGAAGGAATAGACCTTCTCCCAGGAAGACCCGATCAGTCTCGGAATCACGGTTTACAAGACATTTCGACAATGGTAAAACAAGACCAGCAAAGCCGCCCGATGCGCCGACAATCCCGATAGGAGCTGCACATATCTCGTTCTCAGGGCAACACCGGATAAGTCAAGCTACGAGTAAAACCAGCCCTCGAGTTGCCACGAGGTGGCCCCGCAGGCTGCTCGGTTCGGACCAACACTTAGACAAGCACTGGCCCGGGGGGGGGGGGGGGGGCTAAAATAAAGATGACCCTTGGGTTGGCCGACCCAAGGGAAGGGTATAGGTGGTGGTGAGGCAAATGGTAAAACCAAGGTTGGGCCTTGCTGGACAAGTTTTATTCAAAGCGAACTGTCAGGGGGGTCCCATAAATCACCCGACCGCGTTAGGAACGCAAAATCCGGGAACATAACACCGGTATGACGGAAACTAGGGCGGCAAGAGTGGAACAAAACACCAGGCATAAGGCCGAGCCTTCCACCCTTTACCAAATATATAGATGCATTAGTAATATAAGAGATATTGTGATATCCCAACATAAACCCTGTCCACCATGGAGAAATCTTCAACTTCACCTGTAGCTAGCAACGCTATAAGAGGGGCTGAGCAAAGCGGTAACATAGCCAAGCAACGGTTTGCTAGGAATGGTGTCAAAGGTTAGAGGTTCATGGCAATTTGGGAGGCTTGAAGAGCAAATGATAGGTAACGCAGCATAGCGATAGAACGAAGCAACTAGCATAGCAATGATAGTAATCATCTTGCTAGGAATCTTGCCTGAAATCCTGCTAGGAAGAAGAACGAGTCCATGAAGAAGATGAACGGGAGTAGTCGAACGAATCCTCACAATCGCAACATTACCGGAACTTAGAAGCAACACCGGAAAGAAACAAACAACATGGTAAAACAACCATCACATAAACAAAGCATGATGCACTAACAAGTATGATGCATGACCGGTTTAATGAGGCATGGCATGGCAAAGTGCAACAAACAATACTACAAATTAAGTGGAGCTCAATATGCAACGAGTTGCATATTGACAAAACACCACATCGAGTTATTTAGTTCACTCCCGTTTAGGTACACAACAATGTTAAATGTTGTTAAACATGGCAAGGGGTGTAACAAAAGTAAACTAAATAGTTAGGCAAGTTTAAATGAGGCCGGAACAACAAACAACAATTCCGAAAAATCCCCATGTGCATATTTTGAATTTGGTACTGTTCTGCCCTAAAACATATTTTAAAGTTGTTAAACAGGAAAATAAAGTGGACCATGTTAAACTAGGCATTTTTCCACCCCATTTACATATAAAGTTTATTACAATTGGAGCTACTGTTAATTAGTTATGAATTAAATCATTTTAGCATGGCATTTAGCAAATTTAAACAAACAACATTTTAACTATTTTTAAAAATGGATGAAAGTGGCATATTATGAAACTAGATGAAAAACTAAGCATTTTACATATATAAATTATTTACATCCGATGCACGGTTTGTGAATTATTATATGCATGAAGCTCGGGGTCCAAACTGTAAATATGCAGTTTTCTGGATAAATGCGAAAAATCGCAGAACGAAAAAAAAACAAGACATGGGCCGAATCTGGTGGAACTGGGCTGCTCACATTGGGCTTCAGAGAGCTGGCAGATCCGGGCCTGGTGCGGTGCGGGAGTGGCTGGAGCTGGGCCACGAGGTGCGACCGGTCAACGGGGAGGCTGGATGAGGCGGGCGCTCGTTCTGGAAGAAGCAGAGGACGCAGACACGGGAAGCGGCGGACCGGCGAACTTGGCGGCAGCAGCAAGTCCAGGAGGGGTCGCCGGGGCTTGGACGCGGGGCTCCGGCAAGCGGCAGGGCTGGACTTGGCAATTGCGCGGTCAACGCGAGGCGCGGCGAGCAGGGATCCGAGGCAGGGGACTCGAGGAGGACTTGGCGCTGGCCTCGTCCTCGAAGCGGAGGAAGCAGGTGCGCGATGGGGAGGGTCTTGGCAACGACGGAGGAGGTCGGAGCAGAGGAGTCGAGGCCGCGGCAGGGTCGAGGAGAAGCTTGGGAAGGCTCCTCTCCTTCTGGAACGAGAGGATGCAGGGGCTCCAGGAGCGCGAGGCCCTTGCTCAGGAGGAGCTGGAGGCTCGCCGGCGGCGTGACTCGGATGACGCGGGGCTGATGAAGAGCTCGGTCAGGCCCGCCATGGGCTCCTGCAGGAGAGAGAGCGAGAGGGAACAGAGAGATGTGAGGCACGGGAAGAAAGAAAGAAAAAAAAGGAGGAAGAGAAAGAGCAGGGTCACGGGGGCGGCCTGGTCCATGGGTCGCCGACGACGAGGTCGCGAGGTGGAGGAGCGCTCGGGCGCTGCTGCTTGCGATGGGGTCGAGGAGGAGGCATGGCTAGGTGGAGGATGGGTTGGAGGAGGTTGGTTTGGATCCATCGATGCTTGGGGACGATTCCTTCGATTTGGAATGAGTGAGGCTGCGGTTGGAAGGGGGTGGATCTGAGATGGATAGGACAGAGAGGATCGGGCGATGCTCTGGTTGGTGGGTGGCTGAAGACGGGGTGGATCGGGAGGGATCCCGAGAGAACAGTGGCGGCGGCGGACACGGAAGGATGGGACATGGCTCCTAGAATTTAGGGTTAGGCAGTATATATAGCAAGGATTTGGTTTGGGGCTATTTCGTCCCTCCGATCGAAATCGGACGGTCGGGAAAAATAGGTTAGGGAGTCCAATAAATAAACGAAGATGTTTTATAGATGTTGGGGGATGATCCGGATCCAATGGTGACGACAGACCGGGTCGGGTTCGGGGGAGTTTCGGACACGCGCGCGAGGGGTCTATGCACTGTAGAGAAAGATTAAGTGGCCAGGCAAGAGGGACTCGAGAAAAAAAACCCCGGTTGGTTTTGGAACGGTCAACGAAGGCAAGGGATTTGATGAGCTCAGAAAAGAGAGAGAAGAGAGCAGTCCGGTTGATCTGAGAGGGGTCAACAGGGGCAAGGAAGAAGCGGCAACTACGAGCGAATGCAAGTTTTATGAAAATGATGCCGATGCAATGCGAATGATGACATGAGATGAAATGCATGACATGAACAAAATGCAAAACGAAAGACAAAAAACCCAACCACGAAGGAAATATCATAACACATCTCCGGAAAAGGCAAGAGTTGGAGTTACGAATATGGAAAGTTGTATCCGGGGCGTTACAACAAGTTCTTCACTCCATGGGAGGAGGAAGAAGGCGTGTCCTCCGCCACGACCCTAGGGTTTGCAGGGGAGGGGATGCAGAAGTGAAGGACTGGAGGATTCAGCTCAGGAAGAACCGGTGTAGGAGCACGTCGACGATCTGGCAGCGGCGGGGCGATGAAGATCTGGCAGCGGGACTCCTCCTCTTGGGGGCGGAGGGGCGATGAAGATCCGGCAGCGGGACTCCTCCTCTCGGGGGCGGCGGGACGACGCTCTGTCTCGGTGCGTCTCGCCCATCTCGTTCCCTACGGGTGCCCTCGAGGCTTGAAAGACGCGTGGATAAGAAGGGATCAAAGGGGGATCGAGGGGGTTGGGTTATGCAAACCCCGTGAAACAAATGGGCAGCCAAAGTTTGTCGAGGATTCTGGGCCCTGCGGGGTTAATCCTCTCGAAACCCTCTCGATCCTCCTGTATCAAACGAGGCCTAAAGGAGTTGTTTTTCAGAATGCTTTTGCACTCTCTCTGGTTTTACAATCTGTAAGATGTGGCAGTTGTTGGACCCTTACAAATGTTTACGCACCATGTCAGGAAGATAAAAAGCAGGAATTCCTTCAATGGTTTGCTAGCATCGCAATCCCAGAGGAGGCTGATTGGTTAACTGTCGGAGATTTTAATATGATCCGAAGCTTTCAAGATAGAAATAAACCAAGGGGTAATATCTCCGACATGCTACAGTTCAACGCTGTTATAAGTCAGCTAGGTTTGATGGAAATCCCTTTAAAAGGAATAAAATTCAAATGGAGCAATATGCATCTTGATCCTCTTTTAGAGAAGCTCGATTGGTTCTTCACCTCTGCTTCCTGGACACTAAGCTTCCCAAATACTTTGGCATATCCTTTGGCAATGATCACGTCCGATCATGTGCCATGTGTGATTCAAATTCAAACCTCTATGCCAAAAGGCAACTTATTCAAGTTTGAAAATTGGTGGATGGAGCACTCTCAATTCTTGCCATTAGTAGAATCTATTTGGACACAGAGTATCCACTATGCAGATGCTGCTAAAACAATCAATGCAAAGATGAAAGTTCTTAGGAAACATCTCAAGAGTTGGGCAAAAACACTTTCCAACATTAAGACTGATATTGCTGATATTAATGCCCTTGTGGCCATGATGGACACCATCGAGAATTCCAGAAACCTCAGTGATATAGAATCTTCTTTCAGGGACAGACTAAAGAATCATCTGACGCATTTACTCAAGAAAGAGAAGCTATATTGGCAACAAAGAGGTAAGATCAAATGGGCCACTCTTGAGAGTGAGAATTCTAAGTTCTTTCAGTCTCTAGCAACTGTCCAGAAACGCTCAAACAATATTGCGTCTTTGCAAACATCTGACGGCTCCATTGTGTCTACTCATGAAGAAAAGGCCAGTCTAATTCATACAGCTTTCAAGGACAGACTTGGCCAAACTGAACATTGTTCTATACCCTCGACCTGCTAAATCGTATTGTGCCACATCACGATCTTAGTTGCGTGGAAGTCCCTTTTACACATGAGGAGATTGATAATATTATTAAAGAGCTCCCCTCTAATAAATCCCCGGGGCCAGATGGTTTTAACACAAATTTTATCAAGAAGTGCCGACATATCATTAAGAAGGACTTCTATGACTTGTGCAACCATTTTTTTGATGGCACTCTTTGCTTGCAGAGCATTAACAACTCCTTCATCACACTAATCCCAAAGAAACCCAGTGCACTCTCTGTTAATGATTATAGGCCCATTTCACTCCTCAGTTGCACAATAAAGCTCTTGACTAAATTGCTAGCTAATAGACTACAAGCTGTAATCATGGAGTTAATACATGTTAACCAGTATGGATTTATCAAGTCAAGAAGCATTCATGATTGCATTGCATGGGCTTATGAATTCCTTTTTCAATGTCACAAAAGTAAGAAGCCAACCCTGGTGCTCAAATTGGATTTTGAAAAGGCCTTTCATAAAATTGAGCATGGATGATCCTAATGCTCCTGAAGAAAAAAGGCTTTGGAGCTAAATGGTGTAGTTGGATTTCTCAGATATCCAGTTCTGGAACCTCTGCTGTCCTCCTCAATGGAATTCCGAGAAAAAATTTCAAATGCAGAAGGGGATTTAGGCAAGGAGACTGTCGGTGTCAAAACCGGCGGATCTCGGGTAGGGGGTCCCGAACTGTGCGTCTAGGCGGATGGTAACAGGAGACAAGGGACACGATGTTTTACCCAGGTTCGGGCCCTCTTGATGGAGGTAAAACCCTACGTCCTGCTCGATTAATATTGATGATGTGTATTACAAGAGTGGATCTACCACGAGATCAAGGAGGCTAAACCCTAGAAGCTAGCCTATGGTATGATTGTTGTAATGAAGGTTGTGTCCTACGGACTAAAGCCCTCCGGTTTATATAGATTCCAGAGAGGGCTAGGGTTACATAGAGTCGGTTACAATGGTAGGAGATCTACATATCCGTATTGCCAAGCTTGTCTTCCACGCCAAGGAAAGTCCCATCCGGACACGGGGCGAAGTCTTCAATCTTGTATCTTCATAGTCTTGTAGTCCGGCGGACGATGATAGTCCGGCTGTCCGGACACCCCTAGTCCAGGACTCCCTCAGTAGCCCCCGAACCAGGCTTCAATGACGATAAGTCCAGCGCGTATGTATTCTTCGGTGTTGCAAGGCGGGTTCTCCTTCAAGTTCCACGTACCTGCCGAACAATGTCCGGCTTCCTCATTAATGCTGCGCTTCTTGGCTTCCACGCCCAATAACGGCATTCTTCCACGCATCGCACGAATGCGAAAAGCCAGGTTATCTTTTATGTTTTACCCCCTAGCTGTGCAAATAATCTGCCTATAAGAGAGGCAAGAATCCAGATCCAAATCACACCATCTTCCCTCCGCGAATACTCATCGGAGCGCTTCTGACCAAGAATCCATTCCATCATGGACCGTCGACGCGGCTCCTCTTCTCGCGCTCCCAGCCCTCTGCCAGGAGATTGGAGGAGATGCTCTGTTCCGCACAACGAGCTGGTGAAGCTCCAAGCGGGGGGATATCTCCCCCCGGCCTTCATGGTTCCGGTTCGAGCCGGGCTGGCCACCTATCAAGGCGGGAAGCAAGCGGAGGCTACCCCAAATCCCAACAAAGGGGAGCGGGTATGCTTCGTCCCCTATCTGATAAGGGGACTCGGATTTCCTGTACATCTGTTCCTCCGCGGGCTCCTGGAGTTCTACGGACTCCAGCTCCATCACCTTACACCCGCCTCCATTCTGCATATCGCGGGTTACGTAGCTCTTTGCGAGCTATTTCTGGGCATCGAGCCCCATTTCGCACTGTGGAAGCAGTTGTTCTGCCTCGTACCCCGTTCTCACGAGGGGTCCATATATCAAGTGGGCGGCGCCGAAATATGGCGCATTGCCGGGACCGAATATCCATCCGGAATCCCTAAGAAGGCGTCCAAAGACTGGCCTTCGGAATGGTTTTACATAGAAGACGCTCCGCTGCCGGACCCTGTTCGGATTGACCTCCCGGAGTTCAGCACTGCTCCTCTGAAGAAACGCCTTAGTTGGCGCCCGCGGAGCGCCCAACTGGAGGAAGACAAGAGCGTCCATTATCTGATGGGCCGAATAAGATTACTGGCCCATTCCGGGTTGACCATGATTGGAGTCATGGCCACATGCATTACGCGGGGGGTGCAACCATTGCAATACAGGGGCCACCCCATGTGGGATTTCAACGGGGAAGACGATGCCTCCCGTCATGGCCACAAAGGACCGGAGTCGGCCGAGGATCTGGTGCAGATCTTGTCCGGCCTGTACAAGGGGGAGAAGGAGGACTTCCTTCAGACGACCCCCTTGAATGGGTTCTCCATGAATAACCCTCGGCGCTGGGTAAGCGAACACTTTAAGGGCCCGACCCATGCTTTCAAAGTTTAAGCTTTTCATATTATGTCTTTGGCGTAGGAACTGCGTCGGATCGTGGAGGACATGATAAGTCCAGCTCCGCAACCCGAGGATCCGGAGAGATCCCGGGATCCGGCCTCCGAAGAGGATCCGGACATAAAGGTGGAGCTAATCGATGGGGTGTTCCACCAGCTCAGCATGGATAATGCTTTAGTCACCATTACGGCTGACTATCCCGGACTATATCCGGCTTCCCAGGTGATTGTGGCCGAAGTCCTGACACCGTTGTTCCTTGCTTGTTTATTTCTAACCATCGTATACGATGGTGCTGTGCAGGAGGCGCCTCCAGGGCGGGAAGCCGAGCCTGCGGCGGCTGACCAACAAAGTCCAGTCCGGACCAGTAGGCGGAAGAGGAGCGCGGCGCAGACTGAAGCGTCGCCGCAAAGGTATAGCTCACAATTCATTACTTGGAGCAACGTTCCTAGGAAGTGCTTGAGTGCTCATGACTTTTGTAGGAGAAAAAGCGCCCGCCGGACTGCGGGCGTGGAGGTTGCCAATCCAACGTCTACCAGCCAGGCTCCAGCACCTGGTCTGGAGGGGGAGGCGAGCGCAAGGCGCGAGCCGGACAATCCTCCGACGGAGGATGCCGACAGACTGTCCGCCACCAAGTCTGAGGTGGAGAGTGCCATGAACCATAGGCGCCGCCGGACAATATTTCGTGACGCGTGCTTCTCCCCTGAGGCGTTGAATGCCTTTAATGCGGGGGACGCGCACCTCCATGCTGCTCAAGATGGTTTTACCAGAGCCACGGAGCAGTACGTAAAAGACATACGGGTAAGAGAATTTAATAGCTATATATGCCAGTAGCCCCCGAGACTTAAAGTAGTTATATTAACTGATTTAAGGATCATTTGAAACACAGGATCTTACCGAGAAGAATACCCAACTGTCTCAGGAGCTGCAAGAGTGCAAGGCCCAACTAGAGGCCGCACTTGCTGCCGCAGGAGGAAACACAGAGACCCCTCCTGGTAACACATTTTTTGAAAAATATAAGCGCTGTGCGGAGTGCGCGTAAGTCTAATAATGACGTTGCAGGTGCTGCCGGACAAGATCCGGATAGGCAGGAACTACTGCGCCAGCTGAAGGCCGGCGAGAGGTTGCTGAATAGAGTGCAGCAAGAAAGGAACAAGCTCCAAGATGCCCACGCCCAGCTTGGAGAAGAGCTGAAAGGCGTTCAGGCCGAGCTGTCCGGCTCCGTTAAGGAGAATCAGCGGCTTCGTCGCGGCGTCTATAGTAAGTGCTTGAGCGGACTCCTTTGAAAAGAAGAGTTCGGCGAGGAAGTCAATTGACAAAATATGTCTTGTAGGTATACTCACAGGTCGCCCCGCGGAGGAGATGCCCGTATCAACGGGTGATCAACTTCCCGAGCTGTTGCAGCTGCTCGAACGAGTTTGGCAGGCAATGAGCGGCGTCGTCCAGGCTTTATGGCCAGCCCTCTCCCTACCCGAGGGCCTTGGGGAGCTTGCGGAGAAGCTTCAGGGAGTGCGGCAGCGCTTCCGTTTATGGAAGATTTCGGCCTGCCTCCAAGGTGCCAGGAAGGCTTGGGCCATGGTGAAGACGCGGTACAAGAAGGCGGATCCCAACCACATGGCCGAGGTCGGACCTGTGGGGCCTGATGGGAAGGAGATCCCTGTGAGTTTAGTATACGGCCAAGTAGAGTTGGCCGCTAAATTTTCCCAATAGGACTGTAAATTAGACAGCCTGTTAGACGGGATTGAGGAGGAATACAGTGAGTAGATTTGACAATGTATTTTTAAAATGACATGTGAAATGCCTTCTAGCCGGATTGTAGATCGTTTGTCTTTGCCGACCTTTTCGCTTCAACCTCGGGACCCTAGAGTCCGAAGTGTGTCCGAATACCTTCTTGGTTAAGAAACAACCGGGGTATGCATGGAGACCAGGCGTAGGGGTCATTAGTGCTTTATCAGACAAGTGCCCAACTAGTTATGTTATATTACATGGTTAGTAAGAAACATTTTCCAGGGAGAATAGTTCCGTTAAGGGTTCCTTTCCCTGGGAGGCATGCCCTAAAGTGCATGTCCGGACTGCGAAAAAAGCAGAAAACATCTGGGGGCAGATAAATAAGTAGGTAAAAAATCATCTTTCAAGTCACCGACCGAATATTCCCTTAAGAACGCTAGCTTTCGGCTTCACCCAGTCTGAGGTACACATCCGGCTGACCCGGCAGTAACAATCGCAGAGGTGCTCCCTTTACCTCCTAGCCGAACAATCGGGAACGTAGGGGTAAGCACAGGAGCCAGGCAACCCAGCTTGGCCAAAACTTAAGTCATATCGATGCATATAATGGTGAGTAAAAGGTACATGTGGAAGCTTGACACATGTGCTGGGCATGAAGCCCTTATAATTGAGCTTCTGGAAAAGGAGCCCCCAGGTATAATGAGTGCGGATAGCACATCAAGTGTATGCGAACAATGCGCAAGTAGGCCCTTAAGGGCTTTTTAGTAAAAGGGTTAAGAGAAGAAAGAGAAACAAAAGACAACTGAAGTGTAAAAATTTGAACGGGGGAAGGGGACGAACTCTTAGTCCGGCGCTAGGCATAGAATCTTCGGAGGCAGGCTGCGTTCCATGGGTTTGGCTCGAGTCGGTTGTCCGACGCATTTCGTAGACGGTACGCTCCGCCGGTCAGGACTTGATCGATAATGAAGGGGCCCTCCCATTTGGGCTTGAGCTTGTCCTTTTTCTTGTCCGGCAGGCGTAGAACTAGTTCGCCAACGTTGTAAGTCTTGGCCCGTACTTCTCTGCTTTGATATCTTCGAGCCAGCTGCTGATAGAATGCGGAACGAGCCTTGGCAACGTCGCGTTCTTCCTCCAATGCGTCCAAGCTGTCCTGCCGATCCAGCTCGGCCTCTCTTTCTTCATACATGCGCACTCGAGGTGAGTCATGAATAATGTCACAGGGCAGAACTGCCTCTGCGCCGTATACCATAAAAAATGGTGTGAATCTGGTAGTACAGTTGGGCGTTGTCCGCAACCCCCAGAGTACGGAGTCGAGCTCCTCTACCCAGTGCGTGTCAGATTTCGTAAGTGACCGCACTAGTATGGGTTTGATGCCGCTCATTATTAGACCATTTGCTCGTTCCACTTGACCGTTGGTTTGAGGATGATAGACTGAAGCGTAATCGAGCTTAATGCCCATATTTTTGCACCATGATTTAACCTCGTCGGCCGTAAAATTCGTGCCGTTATCGGTGATGATGCTGTGGGGGACACCATAACGGTGTACTACCCCCGCTATAAAGTCTATCACTGGTCCGGACTCTGCCGTTTTGACTGGTTTGGCCTCTATCCATTTGGTGAATTTGTCCACCATGACCAATAGGTACCTTTGCTTGTGGGTTCCCCCTTTAAGGGGTCCAACCATGTCAAGCCCCCAGACCGCGAACGGCCAGGTAATGGGTATAGTTTTGAGGGCGGTGGGTGGCATATGGCTCTGATTAGCAAAGAGCTGACAACCGACGCATCTTTGGACTAAGTCCTGAGCATCTGCCAGGGCCGTCGGCCAATAAAATCCTGTACGGAATGCCTTTCCTACAAGGGCCCAAGCTGCTGCGTGGTGTCCGCCTAGTCCGGCATGAATTTCAGCCAGGAGGTTTCGCCCTTCCTCTTCGGAGATACACCTTTGAAGGACTCCGGTTGTGCTTTTCTTATAAAGTTCTCCCTCATGGACCTTGTAGGCTTTAGATCGCCGGACTATGCAGCGAGCCTCATTTTGGTCTTCGGGAAGTTCCTGCCTAAGAAAGTAGGCTAGGAATGGTTCTGTCCATGGGGCGATTACTACCATTATGTCGTGGGCTGAACGTGTTGTGTCATCGGCTGAATCGCCGGTTGGCGCGGTTTTTTCCGATTTGTCGTTTCCGGACTCCTCTTCCCATAGTACGGATGGCTTGAAGAGCCGTTCCAAGAAGATGTTTGGAGGGACAACGTCACGTTTTGCGCCGATGCGCGCCAGTACATCAGCCTCTTGGTTATTATCTCGGGCTACGTGATGGAATTCAAGTCCTTCAAACCGAGCTGACATTTTTAGGACAGCGTTGCGGTATGCTGCCATTTTCGGATCCTTGGCGTCAAAGTCTCCATTTATTTGGGATATTGCGAGGTTTGAATCCCCGCGCACCTCTAGGCGTTGGATGCCCATGGAGATTGCCATCCGGATACCATGTAAAAGGGCCTCGTATTCGGCTGCGTTGTTGGAGTCCGTGTACATTATTTGAAGTACGTATTGGACTGTGTCCCCGGTTGGGGACGTCAATACGACGCCAGCCCCCAGTCCGGCCAACATTTTAGAGCCGTCGAAGTGCATAATCCAATTGGAGTATGCGCCGTACTCTTTAGGGAGTTCGGCTTCGGTCCATTCAGCGACAAAGTCAGCCAAAACTTGTGACTTTATAGCTCGCCGAGGTTTGTAAGTTATATCGAATAGTAAGAGCTCAATGGCCCATTTTGCAATCCTGCCCGTTGCGTCGCGGTTGTTTATAATGTCATTGAGTGGTACTTCAGAGGCCACTGTTATCGAACACTCTTGAAAGTAGTGTCGGAGCTTCCGGGATGCCATGAACACCGCATACGCTATCTTCTGATTGTGCGGGTAACGGGACTTGCAGGGGGTTAACACAGTGGATACGTAATACACTGGTTTTTGAAGAGGGAATTTATGCCCTTCTGTCTCTCGTTCGACGATGAGTACCGCGCTTACAACTTGATGTGTTGCTGCGATGTATAACAACATTGGTTCGCCCAGGTTGGGCGCAGCCAGGACCGGATTTGTTGCCAATATGGCCTTTCTTTCTTCGAGTCCGGCAGTGGCAGCATCCGTCCACTCGAAGTGTTCGGTGCGCCTAAGGAGGCGATAGAGGGGCAATGCCTTTTCTCCTAGACGGGAGATAAAGCGGCTTAGAGCCGCCACGCATCCAGTCAATTTTTGTATTTGCTTGAGGTCTTTTGGGATATCTAGCTGTGACAGAGCTCGGATCTTGGCTGGGTTTGCTTCAATTCCTCTACCGGATACAATGAAGCCCAGTAGTTTTCCGGCTGGTACGCTAAAAACGCATTTTTCCGGATTCAGCTTGATGTCATATGCTCTGAGGTTGTCGAATGTGAGCCTCAAGTCGTCTACTAGAGTTTCGACGTGTTTGGTTTTGACGACTACGTCGTCTACGTATGCCTCTACTGTTTTGCCGATCTGGGTGGCCAGACATGTTTGAATCATGCGCTGATATGTTGGGCCGGCGTTTTTAAGTCCGAAGGGCATCGTGTTGAAGTAGAATGGTCCATATGGAGTGATGAATGCCGTTGCGGCTTGGTCCGCTTCCGCCATCTTGATTTGATGGTAGCCGGAGTATGCGTCAAGGAAGCACAATGAATCGTGCCCTGCAGTGGCATCGATTATCTGGTCGATGCGGGGGAGGGGGAAGGGATCCTTTGGGCAGGCCTTGTTGAGGTCTTTAAAATCGACGCATAGGCGCCAGGATTTGTCCTTCTTTGGTACCATTACCAGGTTTGCTAGCCAATCCGGATGTTTGATATCTCTGATGAATCCAGCTTCCAATAGTTTGGCTAGCTCTTCTCCCATTGCCTGTCTTTTGGGTTCGGAAAATCGTTGAAGAGCCTGTTTGACTGGCTTGAATCCTTTTAGTATGTTTAGGCTGTGTTCTGCCAATCTGCGTGGGATTCCGGGCATATCCGAGGGGTGCCAGGCGAAAATGTCCCAATTTTCCCGAAGGAATTCTCGCAGTGCGGCGTCTACATCAGGGTTCAATTGTGCCCCGATGGAGTCCATCTTTGTTGGGTCCATTGGATGGACCTGGAATTTTACTATTTCGTCCGCTGGTTTAAAGGAGGTGGACTTGGATCTCTTATCGACTATCACGTCGTCCCTATTTACAGTAGAGCGTAGCGCGGAGAGTTCTTCTGCCGCTAGGGCTTCGGATAGTGTCTCCAGGGCTAATGCAGCTGTCTTGTTTTCGGCGCGGAGTGCTATGTCCGGATCACTAACGAGAGTGATTATTCCGCCGGGCCCAGGCATTTTGAGCTTCATGTACCCGTAATGGGGTACGGCTTGAAAAATTGTGAATGCCTCTCATCCTAATATAGCGTGATATCCGCTGTTGAACGGGGCCACTTGGAACATGACTTCTTCGGATCTGTAATTGTCCGGCGAGCCGAACACCACATCGAGTGTGATTTTTCCGGTGCAGCGCGCTTCCCGGCTAGGGATTATTCCTCTGAAGGTTGTGCTGCTTCACTCAATGCGGCTCCAGTCTATTTCCAATTTTTGAAGAGTTTCCTCGTAGATGAGGTTTAGTCCGCTGCCAACATCCATGAGGACCTTTGTAAGTCGAAAGCCGTCCACTATTGGACTAAGTACCAGTGCGGCTGGTGCTCGGGCAGTTCGGAATTTGGGTTCGTCACTGGCGTTGAAGGTGATGGCTGTGTCGCTCCATGGATTTGTTGTTGCTACTTGGTAGACTTCGGCGAGGCTGCGGATTGTTCGTTTTCGCATATTATTTGATGCGAAAGTCTCGAAGACTGTTGATACCGTACCAGTATTGTTGGAGTGGTTTTCCGGGGCTAGAAGCTCCTCGCCACTTTTGGCCACCTGCCGTAATATCCAACATGCTCGAAGGCTATGTGTTGGGACGGCGCCTTCTGTACTGTGAATTTTACAGGGTCCGCTAAGCCATCCCTCCAGTACGGTTCTGTGCCCTCTATGGGGTTTTTGCTTTTTGGTTTTTGCGTCTGGTGCCTTAGTGTAATGCACCCTTTTGTTGCGGACTAGGGTTGTATTCGGGGCCGGATTGTCCCAAAATTTATTTTCGATTTTCCGGAAACTCTCCATCGCACAGTACTTTCGTACTATGGACGCCAGGTCGGCGAAGCGTGTAATTTCACGACGGCTGACGGCATTCAGGATTCCCTCGTCCGTGCAATTATTGCAAAAAATTGAGATTGCGTTTTCCTCTCGGCAGTCCTTTATCCTGTCCATAACCAGGAGGAATCTGGCCCAGTAGTGATGTACTGTTTCAGCGGGCTCTTGCCGGATTAGAGATAGATCGCATATGTCTGGGCGGGTGGGTGTAATTGAGTCCGGAACCCTACCCATCTCAAGGCTCGGAGGCCGGGAAGCTTCCAAACCTTGAAGCTTTGATTGCTGGGCGTTGTCCAACGAGTCCGGAACTATGCCTGACTTTAAGTTCAGTGCTCGATGAAGTCCATCCCTCCGCGGGAATCCGGCATGGAGGGTTCGGGAGCTCGGACATGACTAGTTTTCAATGCAGGAAAAGAGTCGCCGCATTGTTCCTCTACCACTGCAACGTGGTGGGTGACCCGGGGAGAATTAATCTCTCTCAGATCGGTTTTAAGCCCGATCTGATTGTAGTCCGTAGCGACTCCCAGGGTGGCGATGCGATCCAAGAGCTCGCTGACAGACGAGAGCTCTATTGGATCCAGCCGCTCGACAAATTCCGAGCTGACGTGAAGATTGCTTTTGACGACTTGAGAAGTCATTGTCGAAGCGGTGGCCGGACAGGCGGTCATAAGAAAACCACCTAGCCGTATAGTTTGGCCGGCGGCCAAGGCTCCTTTGGCGAAAATACCGTCCTTGAAGACGGGAGAAGGCATCCTTCCTATTGGTGACGGCACAGAGGAACTCTCAATGAAAGCACCAATGTCGGTGTCAAAACCGGCGGATCTCGGGTAGGGGGTCCCGAACTGTGCGTCTAGGCGGATGGTAACAGGAGACAAGGGACACGATGTTTTACCCAGATTCGGGCCCTCTTGATGGAGGTAAAACCCTATGTCCTGCTCGATTAATATTGATGATGTGTATTACAAGAGTGGATCTACCACGAGATCAAGGAGGCTAAACCCTAGAAGCTAGCCTATGGTATGATTGTTGTAATGGAGGTTGTGTCCTACGGACTAAAGCCCTCTGGTTTATATAGACACCGGAGAGGGCTAGGGTTACATAGAGTCGGTTACAATGGTAGGAGATCTACATATCCGTATTGCCAAGCTTGTCTTCCACGCCAAGGAAAGTCCCATCCGGACACGGGGCGAAGTCTTCAATCTTGTATCTTCATAGTCTTGTAGTCCGGCGGACGATGATAGTCCGGCTGTCCGGACACCCCCTAGTCCAGGACTCCCTCAGAGACCCTTTGTCCCCACTTTTGTTTGTTTTGGTAGCTGATTTTTTTACAAACAATCCTAAATGATGCCATGCACAAAGGACAACTCGACAGGCTGATCCATCTCAATTCGTGCCCGAATTTGCCCATTGTGCAGTACGCGGATGACACCCTTGTTATTCTACCAGCATGTCCCACACAGTTGACACATTTGAAAGATCTGCTTCAACAGTTTTCAAGAGCATCTGGCCTTCGAGTGACCTATGACAAATCCAACTTGATCCCAATTAATGTACAAGACTCTAATCTTCATGCCCTATCTGACATTTTGGGCTGCTCCATAGCGCACTTCCCGTTTACTTATCTTGGGGTTCCTCTTAGCATCACAAAACCAAGACTAGAGCACTTCATGTATATAATTGAGAGAATCCAAAAGAGGCTGAATGCGTGCTCCCAATTCCTAAGCTATGATGGTAGGCTCCTCATGGTTAATGCAGTTCTCTCGTCTCTTCCCACCTTTCTAATGAGTTGTCTGCTCCTTTACAAAGGCCTCATAACTCAGATTGATAAATATCGACGACATCTATTCTGGAGAGGAAAGGATCTAGAAAAGAAAAACCCACCTTTGGTGGTGCTACCTCTTGAGCACTGCGTTGGATTTCCCCGAAGAGGAGAGGATGATGCAGCAAAGTAGCGTAAGTATTTCCCTCAGTTTTTGAGAACCAAGGTATCAATCCAGTAGGAGACCATGCACAAGTCCCTCGTACCTACACAAAACGATAGCAACTCGCAACCAACGCTTAGGGGTTGTCAATCCCTTCACGGTCACTTACGAGAGTGAGATCTCATAGAGATAATATTTTTGGTATTTTTGATAGATAGATGCAAAGTAAAAAGTAAAGGCAAAGTAAAAACAAAGCAAATAAATAAAGTGATAGAGATTGATATGATGAGAATAGACCTGGGGGCCATAGGTTTCACTAGTGGCTTCTCTCAAGAGCATAAGTATTCTACGGTGGGTGAACAAATTACTGTTGAGCAATTGACAGAATTGAGCATAGTTATGAGTATATCTAGTCAATGATCATGTATATAGGCATCACGTCCAAAACAAGTAGATCGAAACGATTCTGCATCTACTACTATTACTCCACTCATCGACCGCTATCCAGCATGCATCTAGAGTATTAAGTTAAAAACAGAGTAACGCTGTAAGCAAGATGACATGATGTAGAGGGATAAATTCATGCAATATGATAAAAACCCCATCTTGTTATCCTCGATTGCAACAATACAATACGTGTCTTGCTGCCCCTTGTGTCACTGGGTAAGGACACCGCAAGATTGAACCCAAAGCTAAGCACTTCTCCCATTGCAAGAACTACCAATCTAGTTGGCCAAACCAAAAAGGATAATTCGAAGAGACTTGCAAAGATAACTCAATCATACATAAAAGAATTCAGAGAAGGATCAAATATTTTCCATAGATAATACTGGATCATAAACCCACAATTCATCGGTCTCAACAAACACACCGCAAAAAGAAGATTACATCGAATAGATCTCCACGAGAGAGGGGGAGAACATTGTATTGAGATCCAAAAAGAGAGAAGAAACCATCTAGATACTAGCTATGGACCCGAAGGTCTGAAGTAAACTACTCACACTTCATCGGAGGGGCTATGGTGGTGATGTAGAAGCCCTCCATGGTGGATGCCCCCTCCGGTGGAGCTCTGGAACAGGACCCAAGATGGGATCTCGTGGATACAGAAGGTTGCGGCGGTGGAATTAGGTTTTTAGCTCCTGTTCTGATCGTTCGGGGATACGTAGGTATATATAGGAGGAAGGAGTACGTCGGTGGAGCTCCGAGGGGCCCACGAGGTAGGGGGGCACGCCCAGGGGGGGGCGCCCTCCACCCTCGTGACCTCCTCGGACACTTCTTGGAGTAGGGTCCAAGTCTCCTGGATCACGTTCGGTTGGAAAATCATGATCCCGAAGGTTTCATTCCGTTTGGACTCCGTTTGATATTCTGTTTCTTCGAAATACGGAAAATGCAAAAAACAGCAATTCTGGGCTGGGCCTCCGGTTAGTAGGTTAGTCAGTAATATAAAAGTGGAAAATAAAGCCCAATATAGTCCAAAACAGTAGATAAAGTAGCATGGAGCAATCAAAAATTATAGATACGTTGGAGACGTATCAGGCATCCCCAAGCTTAATACCTGCTCGTCCTCGAGTAGGTAAATGATAAAAAAGAATTTTTGATGTGGAGTGATACTTTGGCATAATTTCAATGTAAATCTTCTTATTTGTGACATGAATATTCAGATCCAAAAGATTCAAGACAAAAGTTCATATTGACACAAAAATAATAATACTTCAAGCATACTAATCAAAGCAATCATGTCTTCTCAAAATAACATGGCAAAAGAAAGTTCGTCCCTACAAAATCATATAGTTAGGCTATACTTCATTTTCGTCACATAAAGATGTTCCAAACTTCTATACCCCCGATGACAAGCCAAGCAATTGTTTCATACTTAAATAATCTCAAACTTTTTCAACCTTCACGCAATACATGAGCGTGGGCCATGGATATAGCACTATGGGTGGAATAGAATATGATGATGGGGATTGTGTGGAGAAGACAAAAAAGGAGAAAGTCTCACATTGACGAGGATAATCAACGGGCTATGGAGATGCCCATCAATTGATGTCAACATGAGGAGTAGGGATTGCCATGCAACGGATGCACTAAAGCTACGAATGCCCAACAAAAGAAAACTAGTGGGTGTGCATCCAACTCGCTTGCTCACGAAGACATAGGGCATTTGAGGAAGCCCATCGTAGGAATATACAAGCCAAGTTCTATACTGAAAAATTCCCACTAGTATAAAAAGACAACTTATGAGACTCACTACATGAGGAACAAGGTGCTACTTTGAAGCACAATATATGAGACTCACTACATGAAGAACAAGGTGCTACTTTGAAGCACAAGTGTGGAAAAAAGAGATAGTAGCATTGCCCCTTTGTTATTTTCTTTTTTTATTTTCTTTTTTGGGCCTTTTTTTGGCCTTTCTCTTTTTTTTATTTGGGCAATGCTCTAATTATGATGATCATCACACTTCTATTGATTACAACATAAGGATTACAACTCAAAACTTAGAACAAGATATGACTCTATATGAATCCCTCTGGCGGTGTACGGGGATGGTGCAATGAATCAAGAGTGACATGTATGGAAAATAATGCATGGTGGTTTGCCACAAATACGATGTCAACTACAAGATCATGCAATGGCAATATGACAAAAGTAATGTATGTCATGATGATGATGGTGGAAGTTGCATGGCAATATATCTCGGAATGGCTATGGAAATGCCATGATAGGTAGGTATGGTGGCTGTTTTGAGGAAGATATAAGGAGGTTTATGTGTGATAGAGTATATCGTATCACGGGGTTTGGATGCACCGGCGAAGTTTGTGCCAACTCTCCCAAGGTGAGAAAGGGCAATGCACGGTACCGAAGAGGCTAGCAAAGGTGGAAAGGTGAGAGTGCGTATAATCCATGGACTCAACATTAGTCAAAAGAACTCATATACTTATTGCAAAAAATTAGAAGTCATCAAAAATTCAAGTACTACGCGCATGATCCTAGGGGGATAGATTGGTAGGAAAAGACCATCGCTCGTCCCCGACCGCCACTCATAAGGATGCACAAGCCAGGTACACTTCATGTTTCAAATTTGTTACACAACTTTAACCATACGTGCATGCTACAGGACTTGCAAACTTCAACACAAGTATTTCTCAAATTCATAATCACCCAACTAGCATGACTTTGATATTATCACCTCCATATCTCAAAACAATTATCAAGCATCAAACTTATCTTAGTATTCAATTCACTCAAAAGAAAGTTCCACATATCTTGAACACCAAGTATATTAACATTAAGCAAATTGCGATGCTATTAAAGACTCTCAAAATAATCTAAGTGAGCATGAGAGATCAATAGTTTCTTTAAAACAAATCCACTACCGTGCTCTAAAAGATCTAAGTGAAGTACTAGAGCAAAAATTATCACACTCAAAAGATATAAGTGAAGCACTATGAGCAAAACTATCAAGCTCAAAAGATATAAGTGAAGCACATAGAGTATTCTAACAAATTCCAAATCATGTATGGCTCTCTCAAAAGATGTGTACATCAAGGATGATTGTGGTAGACTAACAAGCAAATACACAAATAATACAAGACGCTCCAAGCAAAACACATATCATGTTGGTGAATAAAAATATAGCTCCAAGTAAATTACCAATGGAAGTGGACGAAAGAGGGGATGCCTTCCGGGGCATCCCCAAGCTTTGACTTTTTGGTGTCCTTGGATTATCTTGGGGGTGACATGGGCATCCCCAAGCTTAGGCTCTTGCCACTCCTTGTTCCATAATCCATCAAAAGAATTCACCCAAAACTTGAAAACTTCACAACACAAAACTCAACAGAAATCTCGTGAGCTTCGTTAGAGGAAGAAAACAAAAGACTACTTCAAGGTACTGTAATGAACTCATTCTTTATTTATATTGGTGTTAAACCTACTGTATTCCAACTTCTCTATGGTTTATAAACTAATTTACTAGCCATAGATTCATCAAAATAAGCAAACAACACACGAAAAACAGAATCTGTCAAAAACAGAACAGTTTGTAGTAATCTGTAACTAACGCAAACTTCTGGAACTCTAAAAATTCTACCAAAATAGGAAGTCCTGGAAAATTTGTTTATTGATCATAAGCAAAAAGAATCAACGCAAAAGCTTGTTCCTGTGATTTATCATAACTAAATTCGTGCACGCAAAGTTTCTGTTTTTGAGCAGAATCAAATCAACTATCATCGTAGGTTATCCTATAGGTTCTACTTGGCACAAACACTAATTAAAACATAAAACCACATCCAAACAGAAGGTAGATGGATTATTTATTCCTTAACAGAAGCAAAAACAAAAAACACAAAATAAAATTGGGTTGCCTCCCAACAAGCGCCGTCGTTTAACGCCCCTAGCTAGGCATAAAAGCAAGGATAGATCTAGGTATTGCCATCTTTGGTAGGCAATTCTTCAATGAGGCATCTACCTCCTTTAGGTTTTTCTTTCTTACTAGTAATTGTCAAATTTTCAGGCAAAAGATCAAAAAGTTCATCTATAGCAAAAGGTTCCTTAATGGTGGAAAAAAGATTGGGATGAACACTTATAGATTTAAGATCCGCAGTTTCCTTACTAGATGATCCACCCTTATTCTTAGGAACATAAATGAGCTTAGTATTTTTAGTAGACGAACTTGGAGTATTTTGCACGGAAGAAAAAGCGGTTCCCAAGTTGGTAATGATACCCTCAAGTTTATCGATTCTTGTGGAGTCTAGATTTATTTTTTCATTGACTATGAGATCTTTTTCTTTAATATTTTTCAAAGTCATTCCTACCTTAGATCCATATTGGGTAATTTGATCGTGGATCTTTTTATCAAGATTTTCAATTGATTCAAGGGTAGCAACTTTATTCTCAATAATCTCAAGTCTTTGCATAACATGCTCCAAAGTTAACGTAGTTCCATTAATCAAAAGAGGTGGTGAGCCAAATATATCTATTAAAGCATTATAAGAATCAAAAGTATGGCTACCCAAAAAATTCCCTCCGGTAATGGTAGCAAGGATATATCTATACCAAGGATTAGCACCTACGTAAAAATTGCGAAGAAGAACTGAAGTAGATTGCTTCCTGGTAGATTTATTTTGAGCATACCTGCCGAACAATGTCCGGCTTCCTCATTAATGCTGCGCTTCTTGGCTTCCACGCCCAATAACGGCATTCTTCCACGCATCGCACGAATGCGAAAAGCCAGGTTATCTTTTATGTTTTACCCCCTAGCTGTGCAAATAATATGCCTATAAGAGAGGCAAGAATCCAGATCCAAATCACACCATCTTCCCTCCGCGAATACTCATCGGAGCGCTTCTGACCAAGAATCCATTCCATCATGGACCGTCGACGCGGCTCCTCTTCTCGCGCTCCCAGCCCTCTGCCAGGAGATTGGAGGAGATGCTCTGTTCCGCACAACGAGCTGGTGAAGCTCCAAGCGGGGGGATATCTCCCCCCGGCCTTCATGGTTCCGGTTCGAGCCGGGCTGGCCACCTATCAAGGCGGGAAGCAAGCGGAGGCTACCCCAAATCCCAACAAAGGGGAGCGGGTATGCTTCGTCCCCTATCTGATAAGGGGACTCGGATTTCCTGTACATCTGTTCCTCCGCGGGCTCCTGGAGTTCTACGGACTCCAGCTCCATCACCTTACACCCGCCTCCATTCTGCATATCGCGGGTTACGTAGCTCTTTGCGAGCTATTTCTGGGCATCGAGCCCCATTTCGCACTGTGGAAGCGGTTGTTCTGCCTCGTACCCCGTTCTCACGAGGGGTCCATATATCAAGTGGGCGGCGCCGAAATATGGCGCATTGCCGGGACCGAATATCCATCCGGAATCCCTAAGAAGGCGTCCAAAGACTGGCCTTCGGAATGGTTTTACATAGAAGACGCTCCGCTGCCGGACCCTGTTCGGATTGACCTCCCGGAGTTCAGCACTGCTCCTCTGAAGAAACGCATTAGTTGGCGCCCGCGGAGCGCCCAACTGGAGGAAGACAAGAGCGTCCATTATCTGATGGGCCGAATAAGATTACTGGCCCATTCCGGGTTGACCATGATTGGAGTCATGGCCACATGCATTACGCGGGGGGTGCAACCATTGCAATACAGGGGCCACCCCATGTGGGATTTCAACGGGGAAGACGATGCCTCCCATCATGGCCACAAAGGACCGGAGTCGGCCGAGGATCTGGTGCAGATCTTGTCCGGCCTGTACAAGGGGGAGAAGGAGGACTTCCTTCAGACGACCCCCTTGAATGGGTTCTCCATGAATAACCCTCGGCGCTGGGTAAGCGAACACTTTAAGGGCCCGACCCATGCTTTCAAAGTTTAAGCTTTTCATATTATGTCTTTGGCGTAGGAACTGCGTCGGATCGTGGAGGACATGATAAGTCCAGCTCCGCAACCCGAGGATCCGGAGAGATCCCGGGATCCAGCCTCCGAAGAGGATCCGGACATAAAGGTGGAGCTAATCGATGGGGTGTTCCACCAGCTCAGCATGGATAATGCTTTAGTCGCCATTACGGCTGACTATCCCGGACTATATCCGGCTTCCCAGGTGATTGTGGCCGAAGTCCTGACACCGTTGTTCCTTGCTTGTTTATTTCTAACCATCGTATACGATGGTGCTGTGCAGGAGGCGCCTCCAGGGCGGGAAGCCGAGCCTGCGGCGGCTGACCAACAAAGTCCAGTCCGGACCAGTAGGCGGAAGAGGAGCGCGGCGCAGACTGAAGCGTCGCCGCAAAGGTATAGCTCACAATTCATTACTTGGAGCAACGTTCCTAGGAAGTGCTTGAGTGCTCATGACTTTTGTAGGAGAAAAAGCGCCCGCCGGACTGCGGGCGTGGAGGTTGCCAATCCAACGTCTACCAGCCAGGCTCCAGCACCTGGTCTGGAGGGAGAGGCGAGCGCAAGGCGCGAGCCGGACAATCCTCCGACGGAGGATGCCGACAGACTGTCCGCCACCAAGTCTGAGGTGGAGAGTGCCATGAACCATAGGCGCCGCCGGACAATATTTCGTGACGCGTGCTTCTCCCCTGAGGCGTTGAATGCCTTTAATGCGGGGGACGCGCACCTCCATGCTGCTCAAGATGGTTTTACCAGAGCCACGGAGCAGTACGTAAAAGACATACGGGTAAGAGAATTTAATAGCTATATATGCCAGTAGCCCCCGAGACTTAAAGTAGTTATATTAACTGATTTAAGGATCATTTGAAACACAGGATCTTACCGAGAAGAATACCCAACTGTCTCAGGAGCTGCAAGAGTGCAAGGCCCAACTAGAGGCCGCACTTGCTGCCGCAGGAGGAAACACAGAGACCCCTCCTGGTAACACATTTTTTGAAAAATATAAGCGCTGTGCGGAGTGCGCGTAAGTCTAATAATGACGTTGCAGGTGCTGCCGGACAAGATCCGGATAGGCAGGAACTACTGCGCCAGCTGAAGGCTGGCGAGAGGGTGCTGAATAGAGTGCAGCAAGAAAGGAACAAGCTCCAAGATGCCCACGCCCAGCTTGGAGAAGAGCTGAAAGGCGTTCAGGCCGAGCTGTCCGGCTCCGTTAAGGAGAATCAGCGTCTTCGTCGCGGCGTCTATAGTAAGTGCTTGAGCGGACTCCTTTGAAAAGAAGAGTTCGGCGAGGAAGTCAATTGACAAAATATGTCTTGTAGGTATACTCACAGGTAGCCCCGCGGAGGAGATGCCCATATCAACGGGTGATCAACTTCCCGAGCTGTTGCAGCTGCTCGAACGAGTTCGGCAGGCAATGAGCGGCGTCGTCCAGGCTTTATGGCCAGCCCTCTCCCTACCCGAGGGCCTTGGGGAGCTTGCGGAGAAGCTTCAGGGAGTGCGGCAGCGCTTCCGTTTATGGAAGATTTCGGCCTGCCTCCAAGGTGCCAGGAAGGCTTGGGCCATGGTGAAGACGCGGTACAAGAAGGCGGATCCCAACCACATGGCCGAGGTCGGACCTGTGGGGCCTGATGGGAAGGAGATCCCTGTGAGTTTAGTATACGGCCAAGTAGAGTTGGCCGCTAAATTTTCCCAACGGGACTGTAAATTAGACAGCCTGTTAGACGGGATTGAGGAGGAATACAGTGAGTAGATTTGACAATGTATTTTTAAAATGACATGTGAAATGCCTTCTAGCCGGATTGTAGATCGTTTGTCTTTGCCGACCTTTTCGCTTCAACCTCGGGACCCTAGAGTCCGGAGTGTGTCCGAATACCTTCTTGGTTAAGAAACAACCGGGGTATGCATGGAGACCAGGCGTAGGGGTCATTAGTGCTTTATCAGACAAGTGCCCAACTAGTTATGTTATATTACATGGTTAGTAAGAAACATCTTCCAGGGAGAATAGTACCGTTAAGGGTTCCTTTCCCTGGGAGGCATGCCCTAAAGTGCATGTCCGGACTGCGAAAAAAGCAGAAAACATCTGGGGGCAGATAAATAAGTAGGTAAAAAATCATCTTTCAAGTCACCGACCGAATATTCCCTTAAGAACGCTAGCTTTCGGCTTCACCCAGTCTGAGGTACACATCCGGCTGACCTGGCAGTAACAATCGCAGAGGTGCTCCCTTTACCTCCTAGCCGAACAATCGGGAACGTAGGGGTAAGCACAGGAGCCAGGCAACCCAGCTTGGCCAAAACTTAAGTCATATCGATGCATATAATGGTGAGTAAAAGGTACATGTGGAAGCTTGACACATGTGCTGGGCATGAAGCCCTTATAATTGAGCTTCTGGAAAAGGAGCCCCCAGGTATAATGAGTGCGGATGGCACATCAAGTGTATGCGAACAATGCGCAAGTAGGCCCTTAAGGGCTTTTTAGTAAAAGGGTTAAGAGAAGAAAGAGAAACAAAAGACAACTGAAGTGTAAAAATTTGAACGGGGGAAGGGGACGAACTCTTAGTCCGGCGCTAGGCATAGAATCTTCGGAGGCAGGCTGCGTTCCATGGGTTTGGCTCGAGTCGGTTGCCGACGCATTTCGTAGACGGTACGCTCCGCCGGTCAGGACTTGATCGATAATGAAGGGGCCCTCCCATTTGGGCTTGAGCTTGTCCTTTTTCTTGTCCGGCAGGCGTAGAACTAGTTCGCCAACATTGTAAGTCTTGGCCCGTACTTCTCTGCTTTGATATCTTCGAGCCAGCTGCTGATAGAATGCGGAACGAGCCTTGGCAACGTCGCGTTCTTCCTCCAATGCGTCCAAGCTGTCCTGCCGATCCAGCTCGGCCTCTCTTTCTTCATACATGCGCACTCGAGGTGAGTCATGAATAATGTCACAGGGCAGAACTGCCTCTGCGCCGTATACCATAAAAAATGGTGTGAATCTGGTAGTACAGTTGGGCGTTGTCCGCAACCCCCAGAGTACGGAGTCGAGCTCCTCTACCCAGTGCGTGTCAGATTTCGTAAGTGACCGCACTAGTATGGGTTTGATGCCGCTCATTATTAGACCATTTTCTCGTTCCACTTGACCGTTGGTTTGAGGATGATAGACTGAAGCGTAATCGAGCTTAATGCCCATATTTTTGCACCATGATTTAACCTCGTCGGCCGTAAAATTCGTGCCGTTATCGGTGATGATGCTGTGGGGGACACCATAACGGTGTACTACCCCCGCTATAAAGTCTATCACTGGTCCGGACTCTGCCGTTTTGACTGGTTTGGCCTCTATCCATTTGGTGAATTTGTCCACCATGACCAATAGGTACCTTTGCTTGTGGGTTCCCCCTTTAAGGGGTCCAACCATGTCAAGCCCCCAGACCGCGAACGGCCAGGTAATGGGTATAGTTTTGAGGGCGGTGGGTGGCATATGGCTCTGATTAGCAAAGAGCTGACAACCGACGCATCTTTGGACTAAGTCCTGAGCATCTGCCAGGGCCGTCGGCCAATAAAATCCTGTACGGAATGCCTTTCCTACAAGGGCCCAAGCTGCTGCGTGGTGTCCGCCTAGTCCGGCATGAATTTCAGCCAGGAGGTTTCGCCCTTCCTCTTCGGAGATACACCTTTGAAGGACTCCGGTTGTGCTTTTCTTATAAAGTTCTCCCTCATGGACCTTGTAGGCTTTAGATCGCCGGACTATGCAGCGAGCCTCATTTTGGTCTTCGGGAAGTTCCAGCCTAAGAAAGTAGGCTAGGAATGGTTCTGTCCATGGGGCGATTACTACCATTATGTCGTGGGCTGAACGTGTTGTGTCATCGGCTGAATCGCCGGTTGGCGCGGTTTTTTCCGATTTGTCGTTTCCGGACTCCTCTTCCCATAGTACGGATGGCTTGAAGAGCCGTTCCAAGAAGATGTTTGGAGGGACAACGTCACGTTTTGCGCCGATGCGCGCCAGTACATCAGCCGCTTGGTTATTATCTCGGGCTACGTGATGGAATTCAAGTCCTTCAAACCGAGCTGACATTTTTAGGACAGCGTTGCGGTATGCTGCCATTTTCGGATCCTTGGCGTCAAAGTCTCCATTTATTTGGGATATTGCGAGGTTTGAATCCCCGCGCACCTCTAGGCGTTGGATGCCCATGAAGATTGCCATCCGGATACCATGTAAAAGGGCCTCGTATTCGGCTGCGTTGTTGGAGTCCGTGTACATTATTTGAAGTACGTATTGGACTGTGTCCCCGGTTGGGGACGTCAATACGACGCCAGCCCCCAGTCCGGCCAACATTTTAGAGCCGTCGAAGTGCATAATCCAATTGGAGTATGCGCCGTACTCTTTAGGGAGTTCGGCTTCGGTCCATTCAGCGACAAAGTCAGCCAAAACTTGTGACTTTATAGCTCGCCGAGGTTTGTAAGTTATATCGAATAGTAAGAGCTCAATGGCCCATTTTGCAATCCTGCCCGTTGCGTCGCGGTTGTTTATAATGTCATTGAGTGGTACTTCAGAGGCCACTGTTATCGAACACTCTTGAAAGTAGTGTCGGAGCTTCCGGGATGCCATGAACACCGCATACGCTATCTTCTGATTGTGCGGGTAACGGGACTTGCAGGGGGTTAACACAGTGGATACGTAATACACTGGTTTTTGAAGAGGGAATTTATGCCCTTCTGTCTCTCGTTCGACGATGAGTACCGCGCTTACAACTTGATGTGTTGCTGCGATGTATAACAACATTGGTTCGCCCAGGTTGGGCGCAGCCAGGACCGGATTTGTTGCCAATATGGCCTTTCTTTCTTCGAGTCCGGCAGTGGCAGCATCCGTCCACTCGAAGTGTTCGGTGCGCCTAAGGAGGCGATAGAGGGGCAATGCCTTTTCTCCTAGACGGGAGATAAAGCGGCTTAGAGCCGCCACGCATCCAGTCAATTTTTGTATTTGCTTGAGGTCTTTTGGGATATCTAGCTGTGACAGAGCTCGGATCTTGGCTGGGTTTGCTTCAATTCCTCTACCGGATACAATGAAGCCCAGTAGTTTTCCGGCTGGTACGCTAAAAACGCATTTTTCCGGATTCAGCTTGATGTCATATGCTCTGAGGTTGTCGAATGTGAGCCTCAAGTCGTCTACTAGAGTTTCGACGTGTTTGGTTTTGACGACTACGTCGTCTACGTATGCCTCTACTGTTTTGCCGATCTGGGTGGCCAGACATGTTTGAATCATGCGCTGATATGTTGGGCCGGCGTTTTTAAGTCCGAAGGGCATCGTGTTGAAGTAGAATGGTCCATATGGAGTGATGAATGCCGTTGCGGCTTGGTCCGCTTCCGCCATCTTGATTTGATGGTAGCCGGAGTATGCGTCAAGGAAGCACAATGAATCGTGCCCTGCAGTGGCATCGATTATCTGGTCGATGCGGGGGAGGGGGAAGGGATCCTTTGGGCAGGCCTTGTTGAGGTCTTTAAAATCGACGCATAGGCGCCAGGATTTGTCCTTCTTTGGTACCATTACCAGGTTTGCTAGCCAATCCGGATGTTTGATATCTCTGATGAATCCAGCTTCCAATAGTTTGGCTAGCTCTTCTCCCATTGCCTGTCTTTTGGGTTCGGAAAATCGTTGAAGAGCCTGTTTGACTGGCTTGAATCCTTTTAGTATGTTTAGGCTGTGTTCTGCCAATCTGCGTGGGATTCCGGGCATATCCGAGGGGTGCCAGGCGAAAATGTCCCAATTTTCCCGAAGGAATTCTCGCAGTGCGGCGTCTACATCAGGGTTCAATTGTGCCCCGATGGAGTCCATCTTTGTTGGGTCCATTGGATGGACCTGCAATTTTACTATTTCGTCCGCTGGTTTAAAGGAGGTGGACTTGGATCTCTTATCGACTATCACGTCGTCCCTATTTACAGTAGAGCGTAGCGCGGAGAGTTCTTCTGCCGCTAGGGCTTCGGATAGTGTCTCCAGGGCTAATGCAGCTGTCTTGTTTTCGGCGCGGAGTGCTATGTCCGGATCACTAACGAGAGTGATTATTCCGCCGGGCCCAGGCATTTTGAGCTTCATGTACCCGTAATGGGGTACGGCTTGAAAAATTGTGAATGCCTCTCATCCTAATATAGCGTGATATCCGCTGTTGAACGGGGCCACTTGGAACATGACTTCTTCGGATCTGTAATTGTCCGGCGAGCCGAACACCACATCGAGTGTGATTTTTCCGGTGCAGCGCGCTTCCCGGCTAGGGATTATTCCTCTGAAGGTTGTGCTGCTTCACTCAATGCGGCTCCAGTCTATTTCCATTTTTTGAAGAGTTTCCTCGTAGATGAGGTTTAGTCCGCTGCCAACATCCATGAGGACCTTTGTAAGTCGAAAGCCGTCCACTATTGGACTAAGTACCAGTGCGGCTGGTGCTCGGGCAGTTCGGAATTTGGGTTCGTCACTGGCGTTGAAGGTGATGGCTGTGTCGCTCCATGGATTTGTTGTTGCTACTTGGTAGACTTCGGCGAGGCTGCGGATTGTTCGTTTTCGCATATTATTTGATGCGAAAGTCTCGAAGACTGTTGATACCGTACCAGTATTGTTGGAGTGGTTTTCCGGGGCTAGAAGCTCCTCGCCACTTTTGGCCACCTGCCGTAATATCCAACATGCTCGAAGGCTATGTGTTGGGACGACGCCTTCTGTACTGTGAATTTTACAGGGTCCGCTAAGCCATCCCTCCAGTACGGTTCTGTGCCCTCTATGGGGTTTTTGCTTTTTGGTTTTTGCGTCTGGTGCCTTAGTGTAATGCACCCTTTTGTTGCGGACTAGGGTTGTATTCGGGGCCGGATTGTCCCAAAATTTATTTTCGATTTTCCGGAAACTCTCCATCGCACAGTACTTTCATACTATGGACGCCAGGTCGGCGAAGCGTGTAATTTCACGACGGCTGACGGCATTCAGGATTCCCTCGTCCGTGCAATTATTGCAAAAAATTGAGATTGTGTTTTCCTCTCGGCAGTCCTTTATCCTGTCCATAACCAGGAGGAATCTGGCCCAGTAGTGATGTACTGTTTCAGCGGGCTCTTGCCGGATTAGAGATAGATCGCATATGTCTGGGCGGGTGGGTGTAATTGAGTCCGGAACCCTACCCATCTCAAGGCTCGGAGGCCGGGAAGCTTCCAAACCTGGAAGCTTTGATTGCTGGGCGTTGTCCAACGAGTCCGGAACGATGCCTAACTTTAAGTTCAGTGCTCGATGAAGTCCATCCCTCCGCGGGAATCCGGCATGGAGGGTTCGGGAGCTCGGACATGACTAGTTTTCAATGCAGGAAAAGAGTCGCCGCATTGTTCCTCTACCACTGCAACGTGGTGGGTGACCCGGGGAGAATTAATCTCTCTCAGATCGGTTTTAAGCCCGATCTGATTGTAGTCCGTAGCGACTCCCAGGGTGGCGATGCGATCCAAGAGCTCGCTGACAGAGGAGAGCTCTATTGGATCCAGCCACTCGGCAAATTCCGAGCTGACGAGAAGATTGCTTTTGACGACTTGAGAAGTCATTGTCGAAGCGGTGGCCGGACAGGCGGTCATAAGAAAACCACCTAGCCGTATAGTTTGGCCGGCGGCCAAGGCTCCTTTGGCGAAAATACCGTCCTTGAAGACGGGAGAAGGCATCCTTCGTATTGGTGACGGCACAGAGGAACTCTCAATGAAAGCACCAATGTCGGTGTCAAAACCGGCGGATCTCGGGTAGGGGGTCCCGAACTGTGCGTCTAGGCGGATGGTAACAGGAGACAAGGGACACGATGTTTTACCCAGATTCGGGCCCTTTTGATGGAGGTAAAACCCTATGTCCTGCTCGATTAATATTGATGATGTGTATTACAAGAGTGGATCTACCACGAGATCAAGGAGGCTAAACCCTAGAAGCTAGCCTATGGTATGATTGTTGTAATGGAGGTTGTGTCCTACGGACTAAAGCCCTCTGGTTTATATAGACACCGGAGAGGGCTAGGGTTACATAGAGTCGGTTACAATGGTAGGAGATCTACATATCCGTATTGCCAAGCTTGTCTTCCACGCCAAGGAAAGTCCCATCCGGACACGGGGCGAAGTCTTCAATCTTGTATCTTCATAGTCTTGTAGTCCGGCGGACGATGATAGTCCGGCTGTCCGGACACCCCCTAGTCCAGGACTCCCTCAGAGACCCTTTGTCCCCACTTTTGTTTGTTTTGGTAGCTGATTTTTTTACAAACAATCCTAAATGATGCCATGCACAAAGGACAACTCGACAGGCTGATCCATCTCAATTCGTGCCCGAATTTGCCCATTGTGCAGTACGCGGATGACACCCTTGTTATTCTACCAGCATGTCCCACACAGTTGACACATTTGAAAGATCTGCTTCAACAGTTTTCAAGAGCATCTGGCCTTCGAGTGACCTATGACAAATCCAACTTGATCCCAATTAATGTACAAGACTCTAATCTTCATGCCCTATCTGACATTTTGGGCTGCTCCATAGCGCACTTCCCGTTTACTTATCTTGGGGTTCCTCTTAGCATCACAAAACCAAGACTAGAGCACTTCATGTATATAATTGAGAGAATCCAAAAGAGGCTGAATGCGTGCTCCCAATTCCTAAGCTATGATGGTAGGCTCCTCATGGTTAATGCAGTTCTCTCGTCTCTGCCCACCTTTCTAATGAGTTGTCTGCTCCTTTACAAAGGCCTCATAACTCAGATTGATAAATATCGACGACATCTATTCTGGAGAGGAAAGGATCTAGAAAAGAAAAACCCACCTTTGGTGGTGCTACCTCTTGAGCACTGCGTTGGATTTCCCCGAAGAGGAGAGGATGATGCAGCAAAGTAGCGTAAGTATTTCCCTCAGTTTTTGAGAACCAAGGTATCAATCCAGTAGGAGACCATGCACAAGTCCCTCGTACCTACACAAAACGATAGCAACTCGCAACCAACGCTTAGGGGTTGTCAATCCCTTCACGGTCACTTACGAGAGTGAGATCTGATAGAGATAATATTTTTGGTATTTTTGATAGATAGATGCAAAGTAAAAAGTAAGGGCAAAGTAAAAACAAAGCAAATAAATAAAGTGATAGAGATTGATATGATGAGAATAGACCCGGGGGCCATAGGTTTCACTAGTGGCTTCTCTCAAGAGCATAAGTATTCTACGGTGGGTGAACAAATTACTGTTGAGCAATTGACAGAATTGAGCATAGTTATGAGTATATCTAGTCAATGATCATGTATATAGGCATCACGTCCAAAACAAGTAGATCGAAACGATTCTGCATCTACTACTATTACTCCACTCATCGACCGCTATCCAGCATGCATCTAGAGTATTAAGTTAAAAACAGAGTAACGCTGTAAGCAAGATGACATGATGTAGAGGGATAAATTCATGCAATATGATAAAAACCCCATCTTGTTATCCTCGATTGCAACAATACAATACGTGTCTTGCTGCCCCTTGTGTCACTGGGTAAGGACACCGCAAGATTGAACCCAAAGCTAAGCACTTCTCCCATTGCAAGAACTACCAATCTAGTTGGCCAAACCAAAAAGGATAATTCGAAGAGACTTGCAAAGATAACTCAATCATACATAAAAGAATTCAGAGAAGGATCAAATATTTTCCATAGATAATACTGGATCATAAACCCACAATTCATCGGTCTCAACAAACACACCGCAAAAAGAAGATTACATCGAATAGATCTCCACGAGAGAGGGGGAGAACATTGTATTGAGATCCAAAAAGAGAGAAGAAACCATCTAGCTACTAGCTATGGACCCGAAGGTCTGAAGTAAACTACTCACACTTCATCGGAGGGGCTATGGTGATGATGTAGAAGCCCTCCATGGTGGATGCCCCCTCCGGTGGAGCTCCGGAACAGGACCCAAGATGGGATCTCGTGGATACAGAAGGTTGCGGCGGTGGAATTAGGTTTTTAGCTCCTGTTCTGATCGTTCGGGGATACGTAGGTATATATAGGAGGAAGGAGTACGTCGGTGGAGCTCCGAGGGGCCCACGAGGTAGGGGGGCACGCCCAGGGGGGGCGCCCTCCACCCTCATGACCTCCTCGGACACTTCTTGGAGTAGGGTCCAAGTCTCCTGGATCACGTTCGGTTGGAAAATCATGATCCCGAAGGTTTCATTCCGTTTGGACTCCGTTTGATATTCTGTTTCTTCGAAATACTGAAAATGCAAAAAACAGCAATTCTGGGCTGGGCCTCCGGTTAGTAGGTTAGTCAGTAATATAAAAGTGGAAAATAAATCCCAATATAGTCCAAAACAGTAGATAAAGTAGCATGGAGCAATCAAAAATTATAGATACGTTGGAGACGTATCAGGCATCCCCAAGCTTAATACCTGCTCGTCCTCGAGTAGGTAAATGATAAAAAAGAATTTTTGATGTGGAGTGATACTTTGGCATAATTTCAATGTAAATCTTCTTATTTGTGACATGAATATTCAGATCCAAAAGATTCAAGACAAAAGTTCATATTGACACAAAAATAATAATACTTCAAGCATACTAATCAAAGCAATCATGTCTTCTCAAAATAACATGGCAAAAGAAAGTTCGTCCCTACAAAATCATATAGTTAGGCTATACTTCATTTTCGTCACACAAAGATGTTCCAAACTTCTATACCCCCGATGACAAGCCAAGCAATTGTTTCATACTTAAATAATCTCAAACTTTTTCAACCTTCACGCAATACATGAGCGTGGGCCATGGATATAGCACTATGGGTGGAATAGAATATGATGATGGGGATTGTGTGGAGAAGACAAAAAAGGAGAAAGTCTCACATTGACGAGGATAATCAACGGGCTATGGAGATGCCCATCAATTGATGTCAACATGAGGAGTAGGGATTGCCATGCAACGGATGCACTAAAGCTACGAATGCTCAACAAAAGAAAACTAGTGGGTGTGCATCCAACTCGCTTGCTCACGAAGACATAGGGCATTTGAGGAAGCCCATCGTAGGAATATACAAGCCAAGTTCTATACTGAAAAATTCCCACTAGTATAAAAAGACAACTTATGAGACTCACTACATGAGGAACAAGGTGCTACTTTGAAGCACAATATATGAGACTCACTACATGAAGAACAAGGTGCTACTTTGAAGCACAAGTGTGGAAAAAAGAGATAGTAGCATTGCCCCTTTTTTATTTTCTTTTTTTATTTTCTTTTTTGGGCCTTTTTTGGCCTTTCTCTTTTTTTATTTGGGCAATGCTCTAATTATGATGATCATCACACTTCTATTGATTACAACATAAGGATTACAACTCGAAACTTAGAACAAGATATGACTCTATATGAATCCCTCTGGCGGTGTACCGGGATGGTGCAATGAATCAAGAGTGACATGTATGGAAAATAATGCATGGTGGTTTGCCACAAATACGATGTCAACTACAAGATCATGCAATGGCAATATGACAAAAGTAATGTATGTCATGATGATGATGGTGGAAGTTGCATGGCAATATATCTCGGAATGGCTATGGAAATGCCATGATAGGTAGGTATGGTGGCTGTTTTGAGGAAGATATAAGGAGGTTTATGTGTGATAGAGTATATCGTATCACGGGGTTTGGATGCACCGGCGAAGTTTGTGCCAACTCTCCCAAGGTGAGAAAGGGCAATGCACGGTACCGAAGAGGCTAGCAAAGGTGGAAAGGTGAGAGTGCGTATAATCCATGGACTCAACATTAGTCAAAAGAACTCATATACTTATTGCAAAAAATTAGAAGTCATCAAAAATTCAAGTACTACGCGCATGATCCTAGGGGGATAGATTGGTAGGAAAAGACCATCGCTCGTCCCCGACGGCCACTCATAAGGATGCACAAGCCAGGTACACTTCATGTTTCAAATTTGTTACACAACTTTAACCATACGTGCATGCTACAGGACTTGCAAACTTCAACACAAGTATTTCTCAAATTCATAATCACCCAACTAGCACGACTTTGATATTATCACCTCCATATCTCAAAACAATTATCAAGCATCAAACTTATCTTAGTATTCAATTCACTCAAAAGGAAGTTCCACATATCTTGAACACCAAGTATATTAACATTAAGCAAATTACGATGCTATTAAAGACTCTCAAAATAATCTAAGTGAGCATGAGAGATCAATAGTTTCTTTAAAACAAATCCACTACCGTGCTCTAAAAGATCTAAGTGAAGTACTAGAGCAAAAATTATCACACTCAAAAGATATAAGTGAAGCACTATGAGCAAAACTATCAAGCTCAAAAGATATAAGTGAAGCACATAGAGTATTCTAACAAATTCCAAATCATGTATGGCTCTCTCAAAAGATGTGTACATCAAGGATGATTGTGGTAGACTAACAAGCAAATACACAAATAATACAAGACGCTCCAAGCAAAACACATATCATGTTGGTGAATAAAAATATAGCTCCAAGTAAATTACCAATGGAAGTGGACGAAAGAGGGGATGCCTTCCGGGGCATCCCCAAGCTTTGACTTTTTGGTGTCCTTGGATTATCTTGGGGGTGACATGGGCATCCCCAAGCTTAGGCTCTTGCCACTCCTTGTTCCATAATCCATCAAAAGAATTCACCCAAAACTTGAAAACTTCACAACACAAAACTCAACAGAAATCTCGTGAGCTTCGTTAGAGGAAAAACAAAAGACTACTTCAAGGTACTGTAATGAACTCATTCTTTATTTATATTGGTGTTAAACCTACTGTATTCCAACTTCTCTATGGTTTATAAACTAATTTACTAGCCATAGATTCATCAAAATAAGCAAACAACACACGAAAAACAGAATCTGTCAAAAACAGAACAGTTTGTAGTAATCTGTAACTAACGCAAACTTCTGGAACTCTAAAAATTCTACCAAAATAGGAAGTCCTGGAAAATTTGTTTATTGATCATAAGCAAAAAGAATCAACGCAAAAGCTTGTTCCTGTGATTTATCATAACTAAATTCGTGCACGCAAAGTTTCTGTTTTTGAGCAGAATCAAATCAACTATCATCGTAGGTTATCCTATAGGTTCTACTTGGCACAAACACTAATTAAAACATAAAACCACATCCAAACAGAAGGTAGATGGATTATTTATTCCTTAACAGAAGCAAAAACAAAAAACACAAAATAAAATTGGGTTGCCTCCCAACAAGCGCCGTCGTTTAACGCCCCTAGCTAGGCATAAAAGCAAGGATAGATCTAGGTATTGCCATCTTTGGTAGGCAATTCTTCAATGAGGCATCTACCTCCTTTAGGTTTTTCTTTCTTACTAGTAATTGTCAAATTTTCAGGCAAAAGATCAAAAAGTTCATCTATAGCAAAAGGTTCCTTAATGGTGGAAAAAAGATTGGGATGAACACTTATAGATTTAAGATCCGCAGTTTCCTTACTAGATGATCCACCCTTATTCTTAGGAACATAAATGAGCTTAGTATTTTTAGTAGACGAACTTGGAGTATTTTGCACGGAAGAAAAAGCGGTTCCCAAGTTGGTAATGATACCCTCAAGTTTATCGATTCTTGTGGAGTCTAGATTTATTTTTTCATTGACTATGAGATCTTTTTCTTTAATATTTTTCAAAGTCATTCCTACCTTAGATCCATATTGGGTAATTTGATCGTGGATCTTTTTATCAAGATTTTCAATTGATTCAAGGGTAGCAACTTTATTCTCAATAATCTCAAGTCTTTGCATAACATGCTCCAAAGTTAACGTAGTTCCATTAATCAAAAGAGGTGGTGAGCCAAATATATCTATTAAAGCATTATAAGAATCAAAAGTATGGCTACCCAAAAAATTACCTCCGGTAATGGTAGCAAGGATATATCTATACCAAGGATTAGCACCTACGTAAAAATTGCGAAGAAGAACTGAAGTAGATTGCTTCCTGGTAGATTTATTTTGAGCATTGCAAATTCTATACCAAGCATCTTTTAGATTTTCTCCCTCCCTTTGTTTAAAATTTAGGACTTCATTCTCGGGGGATAACAGAGAAGATAAGAAACTAGTCATGACGACAAGCAAGCAAACGAGCTAGCACACGAGCAAACAGAAAGGCAACGAGAAAAAGGCAAACGGGAAGAGAGGAGGAGATTGGGAAAGAGAGGGCAAATAAAACAGCAAGGGTGAAGTGGGGGAGAGGAAAACGAGAGGCAAATGGCAAATAATGTAATGCGAGAGATAGGGATTGCGATGGGTACTTGGTATGGTTGACTTGCTTGCGTGAGCCTCCCCGGCGATGACGCCAGAAATTCTTCTTGCTACCTCTTGAGCACTGCGTTGGATTTCCCCGAAGAGGAGAGGATGATGTAGCAAAGTAGCGTAAGTATTTCCCTCAGTTTTCGAGAACCAAGGTATCAATCCAGTAGGAGACCACGCACAAGTCCCTCGTACCTACACAAAACGATAGCAACTCGCAACCAACACTTAGGGGTTGTCAATCCCTTCACGGTCACTTACGAGAGTGAGATCTCATAGAGATAATATTTTTGGTATTTTTGATAGATAGATGCAAAGTAAAAAGTAAAGGCAAAGTAAAAACAAAGCAAATAAATAAAGTGATAGAGATTGATATGATGAGAATAGACCTGGGGGCCATAGGTTTCACTAGTGGCTTCTCTCAAGAGCATAAGTATTCTACGGTGGGTGAACAAATTACTGTTGAGCAATTGACAGAATTGAGCATAGTTATGAGTATATTTAGGCAATGATCATGTATATAGGCATCACGTCCAAAACAAGTAGATCGAAACGATTCTGCATCTACTACTATTACTCCACTCATCGACCGCTATCCAGCATGCATCTAGAGTATCAAGTTAAAAACAGAGTAACGCCGTAAGCAAGATGACATGATGTACAGGGATAAATTCATGCAATATGATAAAAACCCCATCTTGTTATCCTCGATGGAAACAATACAATACATGCCTTGCTGCCCTTCTGTCACTGGGTAAGGACACCGCAAGATTGAACCCAAAGCTAAGCACTTCTCCCATTGCAAGAACTACCAATTTAGTTGGCCAAACCAAAAAGAATAATTCGAAGAGACTTGCAAAGATAACTCAATCATACATAAAAGAATTCAGAGAAGAATCAAATATTTTCCATAGATAATACTGGATCACAAACCCACAATTCATCGGTCTCAACAAACACACCGCAAAAAGAAGATTACATCAAATAGATCTCCACGAGAGAGGGGGAGAACATTGTATTGAGATCCAAAAAGAGAGAAGAAGCCATCTAGCTACTAGCTATGGACCCGAAGGTCTGAAGTAAACTACTCACACTTCATAGGAGGGGCTATGGTAATGATATAGAAGCCCTTCGTGGTGGATGCCCCCTCCGGCGGAGCTGCAGAACAGGCCCCAAGATGGGATCTCGTGGATACAGAAGGTTGCGGCGGTGGAATTAGGTTTTTGGCTCCTGTTCTGATCGTTCGGGGATACGTAGGTATATATAGGAGGAAGGAGTACGTCGGTGGAGCTCCGAGGTGCCCACGAGGTAGGGGGGCGTGCCCAGGGGGGGGGGGGGGGGCTCCACCCTCGTGACCTCCTCGGACACTTCTTGGAGTAGGGTCCAAGTCTCCTGGATCACGTTCGGTTGGAAAATCACGATCCCGAAGGTTTCGTTCCGTTTGGACTCCGTTTGATATTCTGTTTATTCGAAATACTGAAAAAGGCAAAAAATAGCAATTCTGGGCTGGGCCTCCGGTTAGTAGGTTAGTCCCAAAAGTAATATAAAAATGAAAAATAAAGCCCAATATAGTTCAAAACAGTAGATAAAGTAGCATGGAGCAATCAAAAATTATAGATACGTTGGAGACATATTAGGTGGCATGGGACCTTATCTGTAGACCTAAAGAACAGGGGGGTCTGGGCAACGTCAATATTCAACTACAGAACCAAAGTTTGTTAATGAAAATGCTCCATAAATTTTTTAATCACGATGATATTCCATGGGTGCATTTGGTATGGGAAGTTTATTACAAGGACATCTCCCCTTCGGATCAGATTATAGGAGCATCATTTTGGTGGAGGGACTGTCTGAAATTCCTACCGACACATAAACTTTCTGCAAGCTGCTTTGTTCAGACTGGGTCATCCGTACAGTTTTGGAAGGATAACTGACATGGGTTACCTTGCATGCAAGCATGGCCCCATCTTTTCTCATTCAGTAAAAGTGAGAATATCACTGTTTCGCAACTTTGGGATCTTGAAGACCTTTCTGAACACTTCCATCTCCCCATGTCCGAGGAGGCTTTTGCTCAGTTCAATGATCTTGCACTGCTTATCGCCGAAACCAATCTTTTTGAGCATAAAGATATATGGCAATACCCTTCTGGTGCTGCACATTATAAGGTTTCCAGCATTTACAAATTGTTAATGGGCGAGCATACAGTTTTACCAGCTATCAAATGGATTTGGCAAACTTGCTGTCAGCTAAAGCACAAGATTTTCTTCTGGCTTCTAGCTAATAACAGACTAAATACAAGAGGTATGCTCTAGCGTAAGAACTTTTTCATAGAATACTATACTTGTATCTTGTGTAACAGGGATGCGCTGGAGACAAGGGACCATCTATTCTTCCATTGTCCTTTTGCAAGAGCATACTGGTCTTATCTCGGCCCCAATTGGTCTCCACTTCAGCAAGGCTTACAGGCAGATATCGATTCACTCAAAGCTGAGCTGGAATTACCCTTCGCGCTAGAGATAATCATCCTAGCTTCTTGGGCCATTTGGAATACACGCAATGATTGGATCTTTAAACGAATTGTTCCAAGCCTTTATAGTTGCAGAAAGAGATTCAAGGAAGAGCTCAAGTGGTTGGTTCACAAAGCAAAGAGGAAAGCATACCACAACATGGAGGGCTGGGTTCAGGCCTTTGCCTAACCCCTGTATTTTATTTCCTTGTTGTTGTTGTATCGCTCCATTTTTTCTTTCCTTTCGGCTTGTTAGGTCTTCTCCTTCTTTTGTATAGCTTTTTTCTACTTTTGAGACCTTTGTATTTTGTTTACAAAAATTAATAAAAATACGCAGCAGAGTCCTGCTGTTTCCCTAAATATATATATATAGATAAAATAGGAAAATAAACTAGTAGAAATTCTCTCAAAAATCATAAACATCTGGCCGCCAATTTAATGAACTAGCAAAAAACAACAAACATTATATTCGCTACTACTAATAGTAGTACTTTGACATAAAAGTTAGGAGTACTCAATTTTGTGTTTTGAGGGTAACCAAATGCGGATAACGGAAAGGAGAGTGGGGCCAGCCTTGCCGCACCCCGTCTCCACCCGGCCGGCGTCGCCCTGAACTACCTTCAACTAGTAGTATGCCCGTGCGTTGCCACGGGATTTTGAAACATTTTGCTTTTTTTTTTGCGATGGTTTAGAAATATTTTGCTGAAGGTATATAAAATAATCCATGTAAAATATCACATGAAGAGACAATATAACATGGACACAATTTCATAATAAATTGAACTCTACATAATTTGTAATGTAAACTGATAACAAAAAGGCAAATTGACGATGTATACACATAAATTGATGATCCAACTAAAAATATATTATAAATTATTAAAATCTACTTGATGCGCTTAAGAAATTCTCGCACAATATCAAGAAAGTTTTTTTTCTTCATTCGCACGATGCTTGAGCAAGTAGAATAAAAACTGTTTTCTCAACTCATACCCATCATGCAAAAACAATAGTAGAACGCCCGTGCGTTGCTACGGACTGCTACAGGCAACAATGCATATAAATGAATCAGAGAAACAATTAAAGTCGTATTCAACGTCTAAGCTTATTTTTTTTCCTCATACGTCCGAATGTGTTCGAACATCAAACGGGCTACTACAACCATCTTGATAGTCCGGATGCCCCAAATCCAGCCCATATGTGAGAAAGAAATGTTGCTATCCACACTATTCGTGATGTTATCTCCAACATGTGAAACCAACGCGAAACCCCACCACCATGATACACCCTCTCCTATTCTCATCGGACCCTCCCCTTCCCGCTCTGTTTCCCGCCGTAGTGGGTGACGTCCGCCTCACTTTCGCCGTGACACCCTCTCTCCTTCACACCATACTTCCTCATAGACCGATAAGGAGGAGTCCCTCGTAATGCCTGCCCCGCTCTCCGCCATGATCCCCTCCCCCGTGTTCGTGTGTTTTCACCACTGCCATCAAGAGGGAGGAGGTATTGTGCCGCATGTGGCGCCCCCAAAGCCAAGAATGCAAATTTGTAAGTAAACATACCAAACCCAACCACCGTCCCGCTCACTCTTATCACAAAATCCGTCAACTTGTATTTTAAGGGAGCCGGTGATCAACATCGCCGTGGTCGGCCAACACTAGACCCACCCTTCATCCCGGCCACGGCCAGATCCGTGGTCAATTGTGGCCACGGCCAGATCCATGGAGGACGGTGACGGGTGGTCGGGGAGGAAGAAGAACATCGAAGGTGGAGGTCTCCCTTTGTCGATCTAGTGACGGGGACGGGTCCATCCGGGAGGAGATTGATGGAGGTTGAGATATAGTGATGTGGAGGTGAGAGTTGGCGGTGGTGATGGAGAGGAGGGCATCGGTGGTGGCCATGGCTGAATCACAGAGGAGGGGAGGAGATGGTGGCGTCTTGAGGAGGAGGACAGAGAGGGCATGAGGAGGGGGTCATTGCCGGGAGAACCACGTCGTCGTGAGGTGGAGAGCCAGATCGGGGATTGGGGTGCGACGGCGGGTGTGGCTGGAGGCGGGGAGACGAGGGGTAGTTAGGGTTTGAGGGAGGGAGCCTCGTTCGTCTAATTTTTCGCATTACGTGCGAGGGGGCCTCGCCCCTGGTTAAATTTCTTAGGTTTTTTTTGTAGATTTTCCCTCCGATTTTCTCTGGATCGACCGGAGGTTTGGCACCTTGACTTCGTGGGGGCATCGCTAACCCAAACTTCTACTTTTTTGTTCGACAGCCCTGGGGGGTTCGCTAGGAGGTGGGAGGGAGGACAAAAAAACCCAGTGGAGGTGAGACAAAAATTAATCGTGAAACGAAGACTACCAACTGAGACATTAAGACTAAGAGACTAATATTATTATTCTCTGGCAAGCATCTATTCAAGTTTGTTCTCACAAGGTGGTTATACGCATTCTTATATGTGAAAACATAAAACAAAAGCATTATGCTTAAACAGACAAACAAAAGCACATATTACTGTTAGTTCCATTCTCGTTGAAAAAGGGGTGTATATTCACACTAAATTGACATCCGAGCAACACAACAGATTATTTATTCAAAGCCTTGGGCATAGCTACGATATTAGCCTCAACCTTGCATTTGAATATCTTTAGCTCAGTAATATCTTGTCCAACTTTGGCGTGCAAGGTCAGCTATAAACTAGGGAGTCAACATATGTTCTCTTTAATTTACAAGGCTACAAGTTACACTCAAAGTGAACACGACTCAATTGTATGAGAAAGGGGGCACCTGACCCACCCAAAGAGTTATATGTGTTTTAGTAGAAACTTCTAAACACAAACATCATCTGCATAGTTTGCACTCCATAGTACTAAACAAGATTGAATTTTGAAGGCTGGAGCAGAGCACCTGAATCTGGCTTAGAATGCACTTCTGTCTGAGCACTGGTGGGCTAATCCTTCCACAAGTGCAATCACCTGAACATATATTTGTTCAGGCAAAAAAACACATAAAAGAAGAACACGGTTGACAAGGATTCGAGAGCTATAAAACCTTCTTTTTGCCAACATACATTACTTGAAAGGAAAGCAACGGCGCTTCGGTTATCAAGAATGAGACGAGGAAGCGAGTAAAAAAGAAGAACATAACCTATCACAATTTTAAAAATAATACTACATGTTCTTTGGTGGAAACCATTTGCATAATCTTGGCAAATGACTATGAGCAATAACACTGATATGTAAATATCGTATAATTCAGCCCAACTAAAAGGCATTGTCTTGTAGAAGTATATATTGTCTAATTATTGGATTATATGTGATATTGATGGAACCACAAATGATAGGTTGTGTGTGTGAAATGGTCAAAATTCAGATTGTATGACCAAGCAATTTTTTTAGTACCAGTTTCTAAGCCTTAAAGGTGACACTAATGCAGAGTTATTACTAAAGAATTTAAATATTGTTGGAAGTTTGAGATTCGGAATTTATACCTGTACAATACAGAACTACATCAGCAGGGTGAGAGGTCAACAAGGAACCAATATAGAATTCAGCTCCTCCAATTTCCTAGACGAACGTATATGGAATACAAGAGAGTAGTTATAACTACATAACCATGGAATTAAGGAAATGATACAAAGATTGCTAGAAACAAACTACAAATCCCTCATTAGAATATCATCAGAAGGCAAGCAATTTAGCTCCTGTAGCATTATATCCATCATTGTGATAGCTCTCCCCTTATTGTTGTTGGCCCTAGCTAAGAATGCCGTTGACGCTTACTCAAACCAGAAAGCTGATTTCTTAAAAAAACTAATTTGAAGGCAATTGAGTGTGTGTTTCAAGGAGCCTTTGTTGCTGCGTGTGTACTGTATGAGCACCCAGGTGCATGTTATTATTGTTACATGGTTCTCGTACATGCAGATGCTAATGGGGCCCGCTCATTACAATTGGTCATGGGAACCTTACGAACTGACAACGTGCTATTAGATTAGCTAGAAGTCATTTGCAACCAATGCTATGAGATAAACTGATCAAAATAAGATAGAGCAATAGCTGATTAACAGCACTTGCATACTGGAAGTGGCAAGAAGTAAAACATATCTTGGAATAGGAAATGAGACTGGAAATTAGGTAACAAATAAGAAAAGAACTTACATGCTATCGGCACATGTCATGCCTTGTATTATCTCATTTCACTCCCAAAGCTAGCTGCAGAACAAGAAAAAAATAGAGAAAAGTAGAAGGATGAGCAGTGCGGTCTATATCATGACACATATAGTCTAAACCTCATATTAGGTTGCCCAAACATAATTTGAACTTTAGTTTGTCGTATATAGTTGAAAATATGCAAATGAGCAGTGTAGACTTTACAAAAGTATTCTCTAAATAAATCAGTAAGATTTAATAGTACTCTTTTTCTTTCTAACCATAACCATGTTTAGCTGAAAGGTCTATGATAACAATATAAGCATTAATTTAGAGAATAGCCGAATGGCCATGCGTTGTAGCAGTTTAAAAAGCATATTACTATAGCATGTCAACCTGCACACGCTGCCCACCTTTCTATACTTTGTCCACGACATGCCCTTGGCTCTGTTGTGTAACAAACTGAGCTTTACCTCAACACCGCAAACAGACATGCTCATATTCAGCCTACAACAATTAAATTTTGGAAGTAAGAAATGTGACATTTTGGGGCAAAAATATCATAGCCTACCAAACATAAACTACAATGTAGCATATCAACATCATCTGCCTTCCAGAAGCATTTAAAAGCAACCCAAATTGAATTTTGGCGTTGGATCTGATTACCTGAGATCATCTGCAATGACATGGTACGTAATCAAGAAAGATGGCGATGTAAAATAAATTATTATCGAATCTGACTTGAGATAGTAACTAACTTAGTGGCATTTCAGCAAGGACTATCATTAATCACGCAGTTCATTATCACACAAAAAGAGGGCCAATTGTCTATTAGAATGCACATGGGAGAATATATTGAAGCAGAAATAGAATATATGGATGTATGTCTCAGTACAAAATATAATGTTGAAACAATATATAAATTATGAACTTATCATAATGTAGAAAATATGGAACATAGCATTACATGAGGTATTTTCATGGAGAAAATGGGTACCCATGTGATAATTCCAACTCACACAATACTTTGAAATTTCTATCATATCTTTACCTAATAATAAAGCAAATTGGGTTTCTTTCGTCCGTCATGGCATTTTTCAGAAAAGTCCTTCTATTTCAGAGAAGTCAACCCGCAGTCCTGTTTTAAGTCAAAACGAGTCGTTTTTTTTCGTATTTTACACAAAAGTCCCTGTGTTTTCTTGAAATCAACCCGCCGTCTGGATTTAAGTCACACCCGAACCGTTATTTTACGTTTTTTGAAAACCCCACTGACGTTTTAGGTAATTCATCCGTGGATCATATGTAAGTCAAACAAATACTTTTTAAAATCATCCATATCTTTTAAACCGTAATTTCTATTTGAACGTGTTATATATGAAATTTGATTAGAAAAATATGTAGAATATGAATATGAGATTATTTTACCTATTAAGTATTTTAATATTATTTTGGAATATATTTAAATCAAACAAATGATTTTCTAAATTATCCGTATCTTTTAAACCGTAACTTTGATTTTAACATATTATATATGAAATTTTATTAGAAAAATGTGTGGAATCTAAATATGATGTAAATTTTACCTGTTAAATATTTTTAAAATATTGTTTTGAAAGCAAACTTATAATTTCTAGCGCAAGATCCGTTTTTCTTTCGTACCGGCGGCGATCCGGATTGCAAATAAACACCCCAGTATAACCATATAGGCATAAGAAAACATCAATAACTACACACGCATACCTCTAAAAAATGTCGCAGGAGAAAACAACAAATTTCTCATCGCGAGAATGAGAGAAAGAGAGAGAGAGAGAGAGAGAGAGAGAGGAGAGAGAGGGAGAGAGAGAGACGCCTTAGGGTTAACCATATTCAAACACGTTTTTTTGTTGTTTTGTGTGAACACCGAGGCCATCGCCGGCGAGGGTGAGAAGGAGGATAAGCGGCATCGCAAATATGATGCCTCGCAAATATAAAGGAGATGGACCTATTGAGTGATGGTTGTTGGGTTAAAAGTGTGTGTTATGTTTTTTTTCTCCCATTGCAACGCACAGGCTCTTTTGCTAGTACTTATTCATATGAGCATGGGAATCAGAGCATGTAAATGTTGTGAACCAAAAATGATAGGTTGTCTATGTGAAATGCTAAAATTTCAGATTGTATGACCAAAAAAGTTTATATGTTGAAACCGGAAGCAAGGCTTCCGGTTTATATGTTGTAGACACTGAACTTTGTATCTACTACCCCTGACAAAGTTGCATCCTTTCTATCTACGATCCAGAGAAAAATAGCTTCCTTTCTGTGTAGAAAAAAAATCATAAATTCTTCCAATTCCATGAGCCAGGGCAGCTGCACTCTTCCAATTTGTCTCTACAAAACTGTTCCAACTGGAGCGGGCCACCATATCAAAAATGGATTTAGAGGAGTTATAACAATGGAAATACAATTAGTGCGGAGCAGAACAACACACAATTCAAGATTTGGTGGAGAGGGGAAGGGACCGTACCATGAAAACCAGAGGGAGGCCCGAGGTCTGGCATCTCGTCGAGGCCTAGGTCCAGCAGCTCGTCAAGGCGGAGGTCCTACGGCTCGGCCATGACGTCCCAGTACAAATTGCCTTCATCTCCGCTGCCGGCATCCTGGGCGGCTCGTCCACCAGAGCCAGGAAAATTCATGTGATAGTTCATCTGCTAGAAAATTCTAAAAAAAATAGAAGACACGATTATGGAGAAACACCGAACAACAATATGAAATTTTAAAGCACACCATCGACTAAAATTGCCTCTTCAAGTTTCCTGGTACAAGCCTAAAATTATCACAGGAAGATAATAATGGTGAGTGTGTGCATCTTTTTCTGCTTTCAAGCTTGGTGGTGTTTTTCTAAGCCTGCTTCCAATTTCTGCATGCTAAATAGTCCGATCAAGTAACTGAACCGTCCTAATTCCTTAGCATAGTGGGCCAGTTCGCTTAGATGATCAGACAGCACATCCTGGATACCAGTAAAGATCTTCAGTGCCTTTTGTTTGTTCAGTTGATCTATGGATGCGGTGAGGTTACTGTATATGATATCCAACTTTGAAGGAAGGTATCTCTAATAGGGTTAACCACCGGCCTATATGCAACACCTAGCTTTATCTCCTCCTGCTATTTCTGAATATAGTGTAGTACTATCACGGCTACAGTTTACCAATTCTGGTCACAGAGAACAAGCTAGGTGTGTAAATAATGCATTGAGATATTGTTCGAAATAACAGAAAGTGCTACTATGGGGATGGAAAATGAGGTAAAAAACTGAGCCTGCTTTTAACTGCTGGTCAATAATGAACTCTTTCTCCTTCAGGTTATGGCACAAACTTGAGAGCCTAGAACAAATGGCCTACTTTCTAGAAACAGAGAAACACAATAAGGGGATATAGAAGTGATAAAAGGTAAATACCCAACACCAGCGAACATTTTGTACAAACTCATTGTATAATCAGTACCACTGATAGATCATCCTTAGATCCTAAACCTTCTGGAAAAAACTCAAATTCTAGATAAGAATGTTGTATCTGGCTAAATAATTTTGGTGGAATTCCTATTAAATGTTGCTCTGCTCCAGTAAAGCTAATGGTAGCTACACCAGAACATCATGCACTAAAATGACCTCTCTGAGGTATAAATTATACGGTGCCATGGAAAGAAATGAATGCAACAACTAGCTAGAAAGAAAGTGAGCAAAACACTATACATGCAGTTTTGCAAAAAAAAAACACTATACATGCACTAAAAGGACTTTATGTGAGGGAGAATATTACTTACTTGTGTATGTGAGATTCAGGAATGCAACACCGATGCTTGTGATCCCTGCCAGCTCACCTAAAATTGAAGTAGCCTGCTCAAAAGAAAAGTGGGAAAGTCAACATACATATAATCAAGACCATAGTTGTCCTGCCCAAGTGAGACTTAACAAAAATCCCAGCCAGTTCATGAAACCAGGACAAAATCTTTACATATACACCAATTTTGCAATCACAAGCATGAACTTCTCTTGTGTGCAAGCATCATATCTCAGGCAATACCATCAATTTTGGAAATTATTGAACTATTGTGCCCTCTTTGGAATCCGGACACAACCACATCATTCTCCCTCGTGCTTCACCAGTCCATCCAATTGACGGTTCATCAGAACTCTAAGGTATCTAGTCAGTAGATTAGGAATATTTGAGCTTCAGAACGCAAGGCAAACTTACTTGCTTGAGGACCGGGGTGGGGGTGGGGGGGTGGGGGGGTGAGGGAGTCCTGGATTAGGGGGTCCTTGGATAGGCGGACTATGTACTTGTGCCGGACTGTTGGACTATGAAGATACAAGATTGAAGACTCCATCCCGTGTCCGGGTGGGACTCTCCTTTGCATGGAAGGCAAGCTTGGCAATTTGGATATGTAGATTTCCTTCTCTGTAACCGACTCTGTGTAACCCTATCCCTCTCCAGTGTCTATATAAACTGGAGGGTTTGGTTCATAGGAGGAACAACAATCATAATCATAGGCTTGCTTCTAGGGTTTAGCCTCTACGATCTCATGGTAGATCAACTCTTTTAATACCCATATCATCAAGATCAATCAAGCAGGAAGTAGGGTATTACCTCCATCGAGAGGGCCCGAACTTGGGTAAACATTGTGTCCCCTGCCTCCTGTTACCATTAGCCTTAGACGCACAGTTCAGGACCCCCTACCCAAGATCCGCCGGTTTTGACACCGACATTGGTGCTTTCATTGAGAGTTCCACTCTGTCGTCGCGATAAGGCTTGATGGCTCCTTCAATCATCTATAGTGATACGATCCAGGGTGAGGTTTTCCTCCTCGGACATATCTTTGTATTCGGCAGCTTCGCACTACGGGCCAACTCGCTTGGCCATCTGGAGCTGATCGATAGCTACGCCCCTGGTCATCAGGTCAGGTTTGGAAGCCTGAACTACACCACCGACATTCGCAGAGACTTGATCTTCGAGGGATTCGAGCCCATGTCAGGTGTGCCGAACAGTCACGACGAGCATGACTTGGATCTACCATCAGTGGGTGTTCGGGAGATCACACCTGCGGCTGCCCTGGCCCTTAATCCAGAGCAGATCGTGCCATCCGAGGACGGGTGGATGGACCCCGCCACGGAGGCCGCACACTCAGCGGCGATAGAGCCGGGCACAGACTTCACCTCCAATGAGGCCTGTGTCATCGGACCCTCGGACTCGTCTCTGGCGATAGGCTCCAAACCGCGTGCATCCGTGCCTATCGAATCTGACTGGGCAACGATCATGGAGTTTACCTCCGCGGATATCTTTTAGTACTCGCCCTTGGGCGACGTGCTAAACTCATTGAAGTCTCTCTCCCTGTCAGGAGACTCTCGGCCGAACTATGTCCGGCTTGAGTGGGAAGCGGATGATGAAGAAATTCGTTCCCCACCCACCACCCACTTAATAGCCACTGTTGATGACTTAACCGACATGCTTGATTTCGACTTCGAAGACGTCGACGGTCTGGACGACAATGCTGGAGAGGAACGAGAACCACCACCCACAGGGCGCTGGACAGCCACCTCATCATATGATATATACATGGTGGACACACCAAAATTAAACAACGGCGAGGAACAACAGGATGCAACGAAGGACAATCCTCTTGAGAAGCAACCAAAGCGACGACGTCGGCGATGCTCCAAATCCCGCCTCAGCAAAAGCAGCAATAACATCGCAAGAAAGAATAATACCCCGGTCGACTCCAAAGGAAACGACGACCCCATGGACCTAGCGATGGAGCAGGATGAGCAAGGGGACGGCGAACATAGTCCGGAGCCGATGTCCAATCACGGCAATGCCGAGGGTAAAACTCATCAACTTGTCTCCGGAGAGGAGAATAGTACGGACGACGATGCATTCATCATCCCGGAAAAACACTTGGAACAAGAGAGCCTCCATAGAAGGCTTATCGCCACTGCGAGGAGCTTAAAGAAGCAGAAGCAAAGGCTTAAGGCCATGCAGGATACGCTCAACCGCAGATGGAATAAAGTGCTCGACACTGAAGAAAAATATGGTGGCGATCGCCACACAAAGAGCTACCCAAAGCGCAAGCTGCTGCCCAAATTCGATGACGAGGCTATAGAGCCCATTCCGCCAAAAAATAATACGGCCGATCCTCCGGACCGACCACCCCGTGGCCGCGACAGGGCGGCTAATGACGCCGCACACAAGTCAGCACACGATTTACGCGAGCACCTGGACAAAAAAGCCGGTATGGCCAGGTCCATCTATGGATCTAGGAAGCATGCTCCAGTGCAGGATCACGGCCACCAAAACGATTATACTGATCAAATACCAGCTCGAAATCAACACCGAGCACTACAACCGTCGGCAGAATGCCATGACACAACCAAATACAGGGGTTCCGCACACCCCCTGTGCTTCATCGATGAGGTGCTGGATCATGAATTTCCAGAGAGATTTAAACCCGTAAACATAGATGCATATGACGGAACTACAGTCCCGTTGGTCTAGATTGAGGACTTTATTCTTCACATCCACATGGCTCGCGGAGATGATCTCCACGCCATCAAATACCTGCCCCTCAAGTTGAAAGGACCAGCTCGGCACTGGTTGAAGAGCCTCCCCGAAAACTCAATTGGAAGTTGGGAGGAACTTGAGGGTGCTTTCAGGGCTAATTTTCAAGGGGCCTATGTCCGACCTCCGGATGCAGACGATTTAAGTCACATAACTCAACAACCCGGAGAGTTAGCCCGTAAGCTTTGGAATAGATTTCTCACCAAGAAGAATCAAATCGTTGACTGCCCGGACGCCGAAGCCTTAGCGGCTTTCAAACACAGTGTTCGGGACGAATGGCTTGCCAGACACCTCGGCCAAGAAAAACCGAGGACAATGGCAGCCCTAACAACCCTTATGATCCGCTTTTGCGTGGGCGAGGACAGTTGGTTGGCTCGTAGCGGCACCAGCTACCCAGGCACATCTGAAGTCAGGGATGGCAATTGGAAGCCACGAAGCAATAAAAACAAGTGTTGCAATAATGAAGACAACCCAGAGAACACGGCGGTAAATGCCAGATTCAGGGGCTCTCGACCCGGTCAACGGAAAAAGCCATTTAAAGGCGGTTGAGATGGACCGTCCAGCCTAAGCAAAATTCTAGACATATTATGTCAGATTCATGGCACCCCCGAAAAACCTGCAAATGACACCAACAGAGAATGCTGGGTCTTCAAGCAGGCCAGCAAACTAAACGCCGAACACAAGGGGAGGGAGACTCCAAGTGAAGACGAGGATGAGCCTCACCAGCCGAACACTGGGGGACAGAAAAAATTTCCACCAGAGGTCAAAACAGTGAACATGATTTACGCAACTCACATACCAAAGAGGAGGCGCAAACGCGCACCCCGAGACGTATACGCTGTAGAGCCCGTCGCCCCCAAATTCAACCCTTGGTCGGCCTGCTCGATCACCTTTGATCGCATGGATCATCCGACTAGTATCCGGCACGGAGGATCGACTGCCTTGGTGCTTGACCCAATAATTAACGGATACCATCTCACCCGAGTCCTTATGGACGGAGGAAATAGTCTTAATCTGATATATCAGGACACTCTCCGCAAGATGGGGATAGACCCGTCAAGAATCAGCCAAAGCAGTACTACCTTCAAAGGAGTAATACTAGGCGTAGAGGCCCGCTGTACGGGCTCTCTAACATTAGAGGTTGTATTCGGTTCTCCCGACAACTTCCGAAGCGAAGAATTAATCTTCAACATCGCTCCATTCCGAAGCGGCTATCACGCACTACTCAGAAGAATGGCCTTCGCTCGTTTCAATGCGGTACCGCATTATGCTTATCTTAAACTTAAGATGGCCGGCCCATGTGGCGTCATCACAGTCAGCGGAAATACAGAGCGTTCCATACGTGCGGAAGAATATGGGGCGGCTCTAGCAGCCAAACCACTGAACGACCTCCCCAATCCGAACAAATGATCGGTCGTAAAGACCACGGACACGGCTAGACGTGTCCGATGCACCACTAGTTGTAGCAGCCCAGATGAACCTGAGCTTGGTCGACGGATATGCCCCCAAACGTGGGGCTAGGGGCTGCCCGCATGCAAAATGGTCCATAGTTCGGCTTGACCCTACACTACAAAAAAAAACACTTCCGTGATGATACGTGTTTGTCACAGTAGGTCGCATTTTTTGTCATCCATGTACATCCATGACGATTTTATGACAGAATCAAGATAGTCATACCTGTGCTGTCATAGAAGTGTTCCATGACATTACCAAAATTATCATCACGGAAGTGTCCACTTCCATGATAATAAATTGTGCATCACAGAAGTGCTTTCGTCAAGGGTGACCGACACATGGCATCCACCGTAACAGAACGCCGTTAAGCTATCGGGTCCGGTTTTGGATCCGATAACCTGTTAAAAGCCCGGACCAATGGGGATTTTCCGCATGTAAAATCATCATTGGCCGCAGGAAACACATGTTGCCTCACCGTTGGGACAGATGTCATCCACTCATTGGACAGGAGGCGCCTATGATAGGTTGACACGTGGCACGGCCCAACAGTGGCCCATTCCAGTGAAAAAGACCAGCCCATATAAGGCCTACTTGTGTCAGGTCCATTTAAGCCAACGGCCCATACGAGATGTGCCAATTCGGCCCATCAACGACCCGTTAAAGATTTGACACCATTGCAGCCCACCGTCAGTTCGAGCCCGTTAACAGCCCACTATATATTTGGGCTCAATATCGGCCTGATGAGATTTCGGCCTGTTAACGACCCATTTAATGGATGGACCAATTTTCAGGATGTACATCTTTCGGCCTTTTAGTGACCCATTTAGATGTTGGGCTAATTTCCGGCCCGGTGTGTCTTTCAGCCTGTTGACGGCCCATAAATCTGATGGGCCATTTGTAGTCGGACCTGAGTTTCGGCCTTTTAGTGGCCCATTTAAGTGTTGGGCCAATTTCTGGCCCGGTGTCACTTTCAGCCTGTTGGCCCATAAATCAGTTGGGCCATTTGTAGTCGGACCTGAGTTTTCGCCTTTTAGTGACCCATTTAAGTGTTGGGCCAATTCCCCTTCCTGTGTGCCTTTCGGCCTGTTAATGGACCATAAATGAGTTGGGCCATTTGTAGTCGGACCTTAGTTTTGGCCTTTTAACGCCCCATGCCCTTCATGGTCCAATACCAGCCCGGTTTCTCTTTCGGCCTGCTAAAGGCCCACAACACAGTTGGGCCATTTACAATACGACCTGACTTTCGGCCTCTTAGCGGCCCATGCTCTTCATGGTCCAGTACAAGCCCGCTGTCTCTTTCGGTCAGCTAAAGGCCTACAGTATAGTTGGGCCATATGTAGTCCAAACTTAGTAATGACCTATTAACGGCCCGTGAAATAAATTGGGGCCACCTGTTGCCCGCTTTGATGTCGGCCTGTTAACGACCCGGGAGGTAAGAGGTCCGACCATTAACTTTCGTCCTAGTAATGGCCCATTAACTTAATGGGCCCACTAAAGTTCGTACATGTCTTTAGGCCAAATTAGATAATTTGAGCCCATTACGACGAGAAATTATGCACAGGACCAAAACCGATCAAGCAAAGGTATGGCAAACAGGGAATAACGTTGCACATCCAGCATATATTACAGGAAATTACATCCACTGGGCAATCAAAGATTGATGCCAGTGCAAATAAATGAGCATAACCTAACCATCTACAACGTCACAATCTGCAACCTCAGCACAGATGACGCCCATAAGCATGTGGGCAAGTTCTTGCTGCTTTGCTACACTGTCTCTGAAAACATTGATCAGTTGTTGTGTCGCACAACTCTGCACCTCTGATTCATCCACCATTTCCATCATTGCTTCAACCATTAATTGGTCACAAACATACATTTATTCCATTGCACTCGAGACAGAGGATACTAAACAGATTCAGATGGCAATTTTGGCAGGCTTGTATTATTGATAGTGGAGAGTGTCTCGACCACTACATCATAACATAAATTAGAACGGGAACCAAACAGATTAATCATGAGTTATTGCCATATTACCTCGCCTAGATTTACTGGAAAGAAACAATGGGGTTGCCTTGCTGTTTCCAGAGTTTGTCTTCTTATCTTCAGCAACCTGCACAAAATTAACACACTAGCATTGCTATCATTGGCCAAGTTAGATAATAGGAAAGCAACATTGACACAACGAACGTTTGGGCAACTAGCCTACACCAAATTAACAAAATATGGCACAGCTATCATCAGCCAGGTAAGGTAATACGAAAGCAACATTGACACAATGAATGAATGGGCAACCAGAGAAGCACTACAATTCAGTAATGTGCGTGATATGAGATAGTACATTCATGCAGCTCAGTATGCAAAACTACCAGGCAATTTTCCTTACAAAAATCAACATTGGCGCCTCTAACATTTTGCTACAACTAATTTTAGATCAGATAAAGGTCAGATTCACGCCGATTAACAAAATACATGCTGATGTAAAAATATAGTGATATACAACAGGTACTTACATCAGCATTGGAGCACAGAGAATTCCCGCAAGATATTTTCCTCGAATACGATCCCAATGGAGGAAGTCTTCTATCGTTTAACCTTATTTTATAAAAGAGAGATGGGTAAGAAATATGTAGAAAATATGATCAGAATGCTATAAAATTTCATGATGCGAGGATACGCACACACTTCTTAGAATGGAGTTGACATTCTTTTTCTGGACTGGAGCAGACTAGTTCTTTGGCCACTGGAATCTGCTTATTATCAGTGGGAGTTGGGGTTCTCTGTGCTGGAGCAGTATCTATGAAAAATGGAGTTGGTTTATTATCTCCTAGCGTTTGGATCTTTTGCAAAGACATGGTTTGTAACCCTTCAGATTCTAACATAGCCGTCTTCCCCTTGCATGCCTTATATAGAAGAATGATGATTCAGTTATAAAACATGCTGCAACAAAGAAGGAATAGGTACTGAAGAATAGAAAGGCATGACATATTGACATGTATTCCCTCCATCCGGAAATAAATGGATGGGTCTAGGCGTATTTCAGTTCTAGATACATCCAGTTTTATCCATTTCTGCGACATTTAATCCGGATGGAGGGAGTATGATGTAAGAGCTAGGGATACGACATGACAACACAGTAAAAAACCCACTGAAAAACCCACTACAGAACCAAAGTATTCAAACCCACTGATATGAGATAGTACACTCATGTAGCTCAGGATGCAAAACTACCAGTCAGTTTTCCTACAAAAATCAACATTGTGGCCTAAAGACATACTGCAGAACCAAAGTATTCATACATTTTGCTACAACTAAATTTAGATTTGATAAAGGTTGGATTCACGCCGATTAACAAAATACATACTGATGTAAAAATATAGTGATATACAACAGGTACTTACATCTACATTGGAGCACAGAGAATTCCTATAAAATCTTTCCTCATAAACGGACCATTGCAGAAATTCTTCTATCTGTTAAGCTTATTTTCTAAAAGAGAGATGGGTAAGAAACAAGTAGAAAATATGATCAGCATGCTATATAATTTCATGATGCAAGGATACGCACACGCTTCTTAGAATTGAGTTGACATATTTTTGCTGGACTGGAGTGGACTAGTTCTTTGGCCACTGGAACCTGCTTATTATCAGTAGGAGTTGGGTTTCTCTGTGCTGGAGCAGTATCTATAAAAACTGGAGTTGGTTTATTATCTCCTGGCGTTTGGATCGTTTGCAAAGGCCTTGTTTGTAACCCTTCAGATTCTAACATAGTAGTCTTCCCCTTGCATGCCTTGTATAGAAGAATGGTGCTTTAATTATAAACCATGCGATAGCAGAGAGATGTAATAGGTCCTGAAGAATAGAAAGGCATGACATATTGACATGTATTCCCTCCATCTGGAAAAAAATGGATGGGTCTAGGCGTATTTCAATTCTAGATACATCGTCTTTTATCCATTTCGGCAACATGTAATCCGAAAGGAGGGAGTATGGTGTAAGAGCTAGGGATACGACATGACAACACAGCAAAAAAACACTAGTTGAACGTAAAATTGTATGCTAGCGGAATACGTATAGAAATAACTAAGGCAACATACACGTGTATGATTGGGAAAATAAGATGGCATTGCAACAGAGCACTAGAACAACACTTCAATGTAAAAAAACATGGTATGGTAGACAGATGAAGTACATACTGATGAATAACAATGCATAAGATATTCAGAAGCATGATGTCCAAATTAAGCAGATGGCATTGCGATAGAGTAGAATGACAGTACTTGAATTTGAAAACATGTTATCATGAATGGAATAGGTACTGAAAAACAGGAAGGCATGACATATTTACATGCATGATCAGCATGCTAAGCACATGGCATTGCAACAGAGTAGATACACTCCAGGACATTATATGCATGTTGAACCCATATCACAAGCCAAGTTAGAGCAAGGACCTTGTGGGGTGAAGAGGATTCATCATCTTTCTGCAAGTCTTCTGAAGAACTGCCTTTACATGTTCCATCATATTGGGTATCATTGACATCAAGTTTATTGGCCTTTAAATTGCTCTGTGAGGTTCTTGTGGATATATCAGTGTGTGCAATTATATCTGACATGCATGGAAGACAACTAGTAGTTAGATTTATGTAATGAGTGCCTGTAGGAGACGACAAAAATAGTAGGACCGAGGTTAACTAGCAGCAACAGGTCTCATAAACTAAAGGGAGAACACAGATGAAAGCTATAGAATATGTATCGTTTGTACTCGAGATTAACTAGATGGCTCACAAAAGTATTAAAGAACAACATAGGTAATACTAGAAGTGGTATAATATTATAATCACCAGCCTCTGGGATAGCATTGGCTGATGGATGCTAACTATGGAACAACATTACCTAAAGAACAAGTATCTGAGCTGAACTATGGAACAACATGAACTCCTGAACAAGACCCGTAAGAGATCAGCATGAATATACAGTGAAATGTGATGATCTATTTTCCATGCTTAGATGAATAACAAAGCCATAAATGTTGCACACAAGTAAGATGAGGGTACAACCTATCTGGCTGCCATCCATAGGAGTGAGCATCATGTGCTGACTTGTCGATTGCCCTGTAGTTGTTGTGGTTGTCCATGTCGGGCACGCGCATTCGATGCAGGGAACTGTTGAGTGGGGACTATAGCTCCCTTATAGTGTATGCTTCCCTTGTTGGAGCAGCTGCGGTGAGTCGGAAGACGGTGTGTCTGAAAATGCAGATAACACATAATGTTAAGAACGACATATCTCTTTGATCTGAAGAAATACACTAAGAGATCAACAACAAGGTACGAGAGTGGTCACACATCTGTTGACTGAAGACTAAATTGGGGTCACACGATTTTATTTTATTTTGGTACTGTCCGATCTACGCCGGATGGCTTGATGGCCGTCTTGTGCCTCCCGGCTGACACTGTTCGGAATCTTCCCCGAAGAGCCAGTGACCAACAGCAGAGCAGCCTGCCTCCGCCGTCCGTGGCCCCGGCCAAAACCCCGCTCCCCGCCCCACCGCACTGCCGTGGTTGCGCCGCTCCCGGGCCAATCCACAAAGACTCCCCGTCATCCAGATCCTGCAGCGGCAGTACCTCAACCCACGCAACTCTAAAAGATAGCCATCTAAGCGCTGCTTTCGCGGCGAACTTGCGGCCCTGCACGCTTACGTTAGACACCAGCCAACCGGCAGCCTAGGATCTTTGCCGCCTCGAGGGGTGCTGCTTCCCACTGGGAATCGATTGGCCCAGAATAAAAATTCAGACAACTGACGCCTAAATAAAGTGATTTGAGATGAGAGTGCGACCTATCTGGCGGCATGGTGAAGTAGGCAGGTCCAGCTGCCGAGTCGGTGAGGCCGGCGCGGTTGCGGTGGCGACCGACGGCAGGGAAAGAGCAATGTCACGATGGTCGACGGCTACGCGGAAGAAGCGCCAGGAATCTGGACGGATCCGAAGTTGGAGCCGCTCCGGTGTCGTGAACAACGGCGGGGGTGAATCGGCTCTGGTACGGTTCACGTGGCCGTCGACGAGACAGCACCAGTAGCACGGAGTAAGAGGCACATGGCCCAGTGCACGGCGGCAAATGGACATCGTCTCCGGCATTAGGGAGGAGGGCGAATGTGAAATTGGTGCGGTGGGGGCGCCATGGAGGTGGGGCTGAGGTTTCGCGGCTCGGGAGAAGGGAGCTTCCCGGAGAGAAGGTGATTTGGCGCCCACGAGGTATGAATGGGGGCGGGCGGGGGGGGGGGGGGGGGAGGGGGGAATTGGGAGGGGAGTGGAACCATGTCTTACGGACGCATTTGTCTGAAATGTGAGGGGGAGTTACAGTTCTACCCTTGCCTATAGGCTTCTCGGCTTGGGTCTGTGTACTGAGGGTCGGGAATAGTAGAGTAACTTTGCTTCTCCCCAAATAGTGGGCGGGAGAGATTTCTGGCGAGGAGGGTGTGTTTTGAACTATAGTGGGTGCGAGCAATTTCGGGCGAGGAGAGAGTGTTTTGAAATAGTGGGTGAGGGAGTCCTGGACTAGGGGGTGTCCGGACAGCCGGACTATCATCGTCCGCCGGACTCCAAGACTACGAAGATACAAGATTGAAGACTCCGTCCCGTGTCCGGATGGGACCTTCCTTGGCGTGGAAGGCAAGCTTGGCAATACGGATATGTAGATCTCCTACCATTGTAACCGACTCTGTGTAACCCTAGCCTCCTCCGGTGTCTATATAAACCGGAGGGCTTTAGTCCGTAGGACACAACATACATTACAACAATCATACCATAGGCTAGCTTTAGGGTTTAGCCTCCTTGATCTCGTGGTAGATCCACTCTTGTACTACCCATATCATCAATATTAATCAAGCAGGACGTAGGGTTTTACCTCCACCGAGAGGGCCCGAACCTGGGTAAAACATCGTGTCCCTTGTCTCCTGTTACCATCCGCCTAGACGCACAGTTCGGGACCCCCTACCCGAGATCCGCCGGTTTTGACACCGACATTGGTGCTTTCATTGAGAGTTCCTCTGTGTTGTCGCCAATAGGAAGGATGCCTCCACCCGTCTTCAAGGACGGTATTTTCGCCGAAGAGGCCTTGACCGCCGGCCATACTATCCGGCTAGGCGGTTTTCTTACGACCGCCTGTCCGGCCACTGCTTCGACAATGACTTCTCAAGTCGTCTGAAGCAATCTCCACGTCAGCTCGGAATTCGCCGAGCAGCTGGATCCGATAGAGCTCTCGTCTGTCAACGAACTCTTGGATCGCATCGCCGCCCTGGGAGTCGCTACGGACTACAACCAGATTGGACTTAAAACCGATCTGAGAGAGATCAACTCTCCCTAGGTTACCCACCACATCGCTATGGTAGAGGAACAATGCGGCGATCTTCCTCCTGTATTAAAAACTAGACATGTCCGGGCTCCCGAACCCCCCACGCCGGATTTCCGCGGGGGAACGGACTCTGATCGAGCAGTGAACTTAAAGTCAGGCATCAGACCGGACTCGTTGGACAATGTCTAGCAATCCAGGCTTCCAAAATTGGAAACTTCACGACCTTTAAGCCTCAATACGGGTAGGGATCCGGATTTTATTCCGCCCACCCGCCCAGACATATGCGATCTATCTCTAATACGACAAGAGCCCGCTGAAACAGTACATCACTACTGGGCCAGATTCCTCCTAGTTATGGACAGGATAAAGGACTGCCGAGAGGAAAACACAATCTCAATCTTTTGCAATAATTGCACGGACAAGGGAATATTGAACACCATCGGCCGTCGAAAAATCACACGCTTCACCGATCTGGCGTCCATAGTACGAAAGTACTGTGCGATGGAGAGTTTCCGGCAAACCGAAAACCATTTTTGGGACAATCCGGCTCCGAATACAACCCTAGTCCGCAACAAAAGGGCGCATTATACTCAGGCCCCAGATACAAAAACCAAAAAACAAAAACCCCTTAGAGGGCACGGAACCGTACTGGAGGGATGGTTTAATGGACCCTGTAAGCTTCATAGTACAGAGGGAGCCGTCCCAACACATAGCCTTCGAGCATGTTGGATATTACGGCAGGTGGCCAAAAGTGGCGAGGAGCTTCTAGCCCCGGAAAACTACTCCAACAATACCGGTACGATATCAACATTCTTCGAGACCTTCGCATCAAACAATATGCGAAAACGAACAATCCGCGGCCTCGCCGAAGTCTACCAAGTAGCAACAGCAAATCCATGGAGCGACACAACCATCACCTTCAACGCCAGCGACAAACCTAAATTCCGAACAGCCCGAGCACCAGCCGCACTGGTGCTTAGTCCCATAGTGGATGGCTTTCGACTTTTACAAAGGTCCTCATGGATGGCGGCAGCAGACTAAACCTCATCTACGAGGAAACTCTTCAAAAAATGGAAATCGATTGGAGCCGTTATTAGCGAAGCAGCACAACCTTCAGAGGAATAATCCCTAGCCGGGAAGCGCGCTGCACCGGAAAAATCACACTCGATGTGGTGTTCGGCTCGCCGGACAATTACAGATCCGAAGAAGTCACGTTCCAAGTGGCCCCATTCAACAGCGGATATCACACTATATTAGGACGAGAGTCATTCACAATTTTTCAAGCCGTACCCCATTACGGGTATATGAAGCTCAAAATGCCTGGGCCCGGCGGAATAATCACTCTCTCTAGTGATCCGGACATAGCACTCCGCGCCGAAAACAAGACAGCCGCACTAGCCCTGGAGGCACTATCCGAGGCTCTAGCGGCAGAAGAACTCACCGTGCTGCGCTCTATGGTAAACAGGGACGACGTGATACTTGATAAAAGATCCAAGTCCACCTCCTTCAAACCAGCAGATGAAATAGTGAAATTCCAGGTCCACCCAACGGACCCAACAAAGACAGCCTCCATTGGGGCACAATTAAACCCCGAGGTAGACGCTGCACTGCGCGAATTCCTCTGGGAAAATTGGGAAATTTTCGCCCGGCATCCTTCGGACATGCCCGGAATCCCACGCAGATTGGCAGAACACAGCCTAAACATCCTAAAAGGATTCAAGCCGGTCAAACAGGCTCTTCGACGATTTTCCGAACCCAAAAGACAGGCAATGGGAGAAGAGCTAGCCAAACTGTTGGAAGCCGGATTCATCAGAGATATCAAACACCCGGATTGGCTAGCAAATCTGGTAATGGTACCAAAAAGGACAAATCCTGGCACCTATGCATCGATTTTAAAGACATCAATAAGGCTTGCCCAAAGGATCCCTTCCCTCTCCCCTGCATCGATCAAATTATCGATGCTACCGCAGGGCATGATTCGTTGTGCTTCCTTGATGCATACTCTGGCTACCATCAAATCAAGATGGCGGAAGCAGACCAAGCCGCAACGGCATTCATCACTCCATACGGACCATTCTGCTTCAACCCGATGCCCTTCGGACTTAAAAACGCTGGCGCAACATATCAGCGCATGATTCAAACATGTCTGGCTACCCAGATCAGCAAAACAGTCGAAGCATACGTAGACGACATAGTCGTCAAAACAAAACACGTCGAAACTCTAGTAGACGATTTGAGGCTCACATTCGACAACCTCAGAGCATATGATATTAAGCTGAATCCGGAAAAATGCATTTTCGGCGTACCAGCCGGAAAGCTTCTGGGCTTCATTGTATCCGATAGAGGAATTGAAGCAAACCCGGCTAAAATCCGAGCTTTGTCACAGTTGGATATCCCAAAGGACCTCAAACAAATACAAAAATTAATAGGATGTGTGGCAGCTTTAAGCCGCTTTATCTCCCGTCTAGGAGAAAAGGCATTGCCCCTCTATCGCCTCCTCAGGCGCACCGAACACTTCGAGTGGACGGATGCTGCCACTGCCGGACTCGAAGAAATAAAAGCCATATTGGCAAAAAATCCGGTCCTGGCTGCGCCCAATCTGGGCGAACCAATGTTGCTATACATCGCAGCAATGCATCAAGTTGTAAGCGCGATACTCGTCGTCGAACGAGAGACAGAAGGGCATAAATTCCCTCTTCAAAAACCAGTGTATTATGTATCCACTGTGTTAATTCCCTGCAAGTCCCGTTACCCACACTATCAGAAGATAGCGTATGCGGTGTTCATGGCATCCCGGAAGCTCCGACACTACTTTCAGGAGTGTTCGATAACAGTGGCCTCCGAAGTACCACTCAATGACATCATAAATAACCGCGACGCAACGGGCAGGATTGCAAAATGGGCCATTGAGCTCCTACCATTCGATATAACTTACAAACCTCGGCGAGCTATAATGTCACAAGTTTTGGCTGACTTCGTCGCCGAATGGACAGAAGCCGAACTCCCTAAAGAGTACGGCGCATACTCCAATTGGACTATGCACTTCAACGGATCCAAAATGTTGGCCGGACTGGGGGCTGGCATCGTCTTGACGTCCCCAACCGGGGACATAGTCCAATACGTACTTCAAATAATGTACTCGGACTCCAACAATGCAACCGAATACGAGGCCCTCCTACATGGTCTCTGGATGGCAATCTCCATGGGCATTCAACGCCTAGAGGTGCGCGGGGATTCAAACCTTGCAATATCCCAAATAAACGGAGACTTTGACGCCAAGGATCCGAAAATGGCAGCATACCACAACGCCGTCCTAAAAATGTTGGCTCGGTTCGAAGGACTTGAATTCCATCACGTAGCCCGAGAAAATAACCAAGCAGCCGACGTACTAGCACGCGTCGGCGCAAAACGTGACGCTGTCCCTCCAAATATCTTCCTGGAACGGCTCTTCAAGCCATCCGTACTATGGGAAGGGGAATCTGGAAATGACAAACCGGAAACAACCGCGCCAACCGGCGATTCAGCCGATGACATAACACCTTCAGCCCACAACATAATGGCAGTAATTGCCCCATGGACGGAACCATTCCTAGCCTACCTGCTTAGACAGGAACTTCCCGAAGACCAAAATGAGGCCCGCTGCATAGTCCAGCGATCGAAAGCCTACAAGGTCCATGAGGGAGAACTTTATAAGAAAAGTACAACCAGAGTCCTTCAAAGGTATATCTCCGAAGAGGAAGGGCGAGACCTCCTAGCTAAAATTCACGCCGGACTAGGCGGACACCACGCAGCAGCCCGGGCCCTTGTAGGAAAGGCATTCTGTACAGGATTTTATTGGCCGACGGCCCGGGCAGATGCCCAGGACTTAGTCCAGAGATGCGTCGGTTGTCAGCTCTTTGCTAATCAGAGCCATATGCCACCCACCGCCCTCAAAACTATACCCATCACCTGGCCGTTCGCGGTCTGGGGGCTTGATATGGTTGGACCCCTTAAAGGGGGAACCCACAAGCAAAGGTACCTATTGGTCATGGTGGATAAATTCACCAAATGGATAGAGGCCAAACCGGTCAAAACGGCAGAGTCCGGACCAGTGATAGACTTTATATCTGGGGTGGTACACCGTTACGGAGTCCCCCACAGCATCATCACCGACAACGGCACGAACTTCACGGCCGACGAGGTTAAGTCATGGTGCAAAAATATGGGCATCAAGCTCGACTACGCTTCAGTCTATCACCCTCAAACCAACGGTCAAGTGGAACGAGCAAATGGTCTAATCATGAGCGGCATTAAACCCAGACTAGTGAGGTCACTTACTAAATCTGACACGCACTGGGTTGAGGAGCTCGACTCCGTACTCTGGGGGCTGCGGACAACGCCTAACCGTACTACCGGATTCACACCATTTTTTATGGTATACGGCGCAGAGGCAGTTCTGCCCTGCGACATTATTCATGACTCACCTCGAGTGCGCATGTACGAAGAAAGAGAGGCCGAGCTGGATCGGCAGGACAGCTTGGGTACATTGGAGGAAGAACGCGACGTCGCCAAGGCTCGTTCCGCATTCTATCAGCAGCAGGCCCGAAGATATCAAAGCAGAGAAGTACGGGCCAAGACTTACAACGTTGGCGAACTAGTTCTACGCCTGCCGGACAAGAAAAAGGACAAGCTTAAGCCCAAATGGGAGGGCCTCTTCATTATCGATCAAGTCCTGACCGGCGGAGCGTACTGTCTACGAAATGCGTCGGACAACCGACTCGAGCCGAACCCATGGAACGCAGCCCGCCTCCGAAGATTCTATGCCTAGCGCCGGACTAAGAGTTCGTCCCCATTCCTACGTTCAAATTTTTTCAATTCAGCTGTCTCTTGTTTCTCTTTTCTTCCCCTAACCTTTTTACTATAAAGCCCCTAAGGGCCTACTCCCGCATTGTTCGCATACACTTGATGTGCCATCCGCACTCATTATACCTGGGGGCTTCTTTTCCAGAAGCTTAATTATAAGGGCTTCATGCCCAGCACATGTGTCAAGCTTCCACATGTAGCTTTTACTCACCATTATATGCATCGATATGACTTAAGTTTTGGCCAAGCTGGGTTGCCTGGCTCCTGTGCTTACCCCTACGTTCCCGATTGTTCGGCTAGGAGGTAAAGGGAGCACCTCTGCGATTGTTACTGCCGGGTCAGCTGGACGTGTACCTCAGACTGGGTGAAGCCAAAAGCTAGCGTTCTTAAGGGAATATTCGGTCGGTGACCTAAAAGATGATTTTTTACCTACCTGTTTATCTGCCCCCAGATGTTTTTCTGCTTTTTTCGCAGTCCGGACATGCACTTTAGGGCATGCCTCCCAGGGAAAGGAACCCTTAACGGAACTATTCTCCCTGGAAGATGTTTCTTACTAACCATGTAATATAACATAACTAGTTGGGCACTTGTCTGATAAAGCACTAATGGCCCCTACGCCTGGTCTCCATGCATACCCCGGTTGTTTTTTTAACCACAAAGGTATTCGGACACACTCCGGACTCTAGGGTCCCGAGGTCGAAGCGAAAAGGTCGGCAAAGACAAACGATCTACAATCCGGCTAGAAGGCATTTCACATGTCATTTTCAATACATCATCACATTTACTGATTGTATTCCTCCTCAATCCCGTCTAACAGGCTGTCTAACTTACAGTCCCGTTGGGAAAATTTAGCAGCCACCTCCACTTGGCTGTATACTAAACTCACAGGGATCTCCTTCCCATCAGGCCCCACCGGTCCAACTTCGGCCATATGGTTGGGATCTGCCTTCTTGTACCGCGTCTTCACCATGGCCCAAGCCTCCCTGGCACCCTGGCGGCAGGCCGAAATCTTCCATAAACGGAAGCGTTGCCGCACTCCCTGGAGTTTCTCCGCAAGCTCCCCAAGGCCCTCGGGTAGGGAGACGGCTGGCCATAATGCCTGGACGACGCCGCTCATCGCCTGCCGAACTCGTTCGAGCAGTTGCGACAGCTCGGGAAGTTGATCACCCGTCGATACGGGCATCTTCTCTACAGGGTGACCTGTGAGTATACCTACAAGACACATTCTGTCAATCGACTTCCTCGCCGGACTCTTCTTTTCAAAGGAGTTCGTTCAAGCACTTACTATAGATGCCGCGACGAAGCCGCTGATTCTCCTTAACGGAGCCGGACAGCTCGGCCCGAACGCCTTTTAGCTCCTCTCCAAGCTGGGCGTGGGCATCTTGAAGCTTGTTCCTTTGTTGCTGCACCCTATTCAGCACCCTCTTGCCGGCCTTCAGCTGGCGCAGTAATTCTTGCCTGTCCGGATCTTGTCCGGTGGCACCTGCAATGTCATTATTAGACTTGTGCGCACGCCGCGCAGCGCTTATATTTATTAATAAAAATGTGTTACCAGGAGGAGCCTCTGTGTTTCCGCCTGCGGCAGCAAGCGCGGCCTCAAGTTGGGCCTTGCATTCTTGCAGCTCCTGAGACAGCTGGGCGTTCTTCTTGGTAAGAGCCTGCGTTTCAAATGATCCTTAAATCAGTTAACATAACTACTTTAAGTCTCAGGGGCTACTGGTATATATAACCGTTAAAAATTCCCTTACCCGTATGTCTTTCACATACTGCTCCGTGGCTCTAGTAAAACCGTCTTGAGCAGCACGGCGGTGCGTGTCCCCTGCATTGAAGGCGTCCAATGCCTCAGGGGAGAAGCAAGCTTCACAAAATACTGTCCGGTGGCGCTTGTGGTTCATGGCGCTCTCCACCTCTGATTTGGTGGCGGACAGTCTGTCGGCATGCTCCGTTGGAGGAGTATCCGGCCCGCGCCTTGCGCTTGCCTCCCCCTCTTGACCAGGCGCTGGAGCCTGGCCGGTATAGGCTGGATTGGCAACCTCTACGCCCGCTGTCCGGCGGGCGCTTTTTCTCCTATCAAGGATCATGAGCACTCAGACACTTCCTAGGAACGTTGCTCTGAATATTTGAAATACGAGCTATACCTTTGCGGCGACGTTTCAGTCCGTACCGCGCTCCTTTTCCGCCTGCTGGTCCGGACTGACCTTTGTTGGTCAGCCGCCGCGGGCTCGGCTTCCCGCCTTGAAGGTGCTTCCTGTGAAACACCATCGTTCGCGAAGATCAGAAATGGGCAAGGAAGAGATAATGGTGTCTGAACCTCGGTCACAATCACCTGGGAAGCCGGATATAATCCGGGGTAGTCCGCCGTAATGGCGACCAAAGCATTGTCCATGCTGAGCTGGTGAAACACCCCGTCGATCAGCTCCACCTTGATATCTGGATCCTCTTCGGAGGCCGGATCTTGGGATCTCCCTGGATCCTCAGGTTGCGGAGCGGGACTTACCATGTCCTCCACAGTCCGGCGTAGTTCCCGCGCCGAAGACATAATGTGAGAAGCCTAAACTTCGAAAGCATGGGTTGAGCCCTTAACAATGTTCGCTTACCCAGCTTCTAGGGTTGTTCATGGAAAACCCATTCAAGGTGTTTGTTCGAAGGAAATCCTCCTTTTCCCCCTTGTACAGGCTGGCCAGGATCTGCACCAGGTCCTCGGTCGAATCCGGTCCTTTGCGGCCGTGGCGGGTGGCGTCGTCCTCCCCGTTGAAATCCCACATGGGGTGGCCCCTGTATTGCAGTGGCTGTACTCCCCGCATAATGCATATTGCCATGATTCCAATCATGGTCAATCCGGAATGGGCCAGTAATCTTATTCGGCCCATCAGGTAATGGATGCTCTTGTCTTCCTCCAAACGGGGGCTCCGCGGGCGCCAGCTGAGGCGTTTCTTCAGAGGAGCAGCATCGAACTCCGGGAGGCCGATCCGGACTGGGTCCGGCAGCGGAGCGTCTTCTATGTAAAACCACTCCGAAGGCCAGTCTTCGGACGCCTTCTTAGGGTACCGGATGGGTATCCGGTCCCGACAATGCGCCATATTTCGGCGCCGCCCACTTGATATATAGATCCCTCGTGGGAACGGGGTACGAGGCAGAACAGCCTCTTCCACAATGCGAAATGGGGCTCGATGCCCAGGAATAGCTCGCAGGACAGAGGCGGGCGTAAGGTGATGGAGCTGGAGTCCGTAGAACTCCAGGAGCCCGCGGAGAAACGGATGTATCGGAAATCCGAGTCCCCTTATCAGATATGGGACGAAGCATACCCGCTCCCCTTTGTTGGGACTTGGGGTAGCTTCCGCTTGCTTTCCACCTTGGTAGGTGGCCAGCCCGGTTCGAACCGGGACCATGAAGGCCGGAGGGAGATATCCCCCCGCTTGGAGCTTCACTAGCTCGTTGTGTGGAACAGAGCACCTCCTCCAATCCCCTGGCTGTGGGCTAGGAGCGCGAGAAGAGGAGCCGCGTCGACGGTCCATGATGGAATGGATTTTTAGGTCAAGGGCGCTCCAATGAAGTATTCGCGGAAGGAAGATGATGTGGTTTGGATCTGGATTTTTGCCTCTTTTGTAGGCGGATGACTCGCACGACTAGGTGGTGAAATATAAAAGACACCCTGGCTTTTCGCATTCGTGCGACACGTGGAAGAGGGCCATTATTGGGCGTAGAAGCCAAGAAGCATAGTATTTATGATGAGGCCGGACACTGTTCGGCAGGTACATGGAACTTGAAGGGAGAACCAGCCTTGCAACGCCGAAGACTATATACACGCTGAACTTATCGTCATTGAAGCCTGGTTCGGGGGCTACTGAGGGAGTCCTGGACTAGGGGGTGTCCGGACAGCCGGACTATCATCGTCCGCCGGACTCCAAGACTACGAAGATACAAGATTGAAGACTCCGTCCCGTGTCCGGATGGGACCTTCCTTGGCGTGGAAGGCAAGCTTGGCAATACGGATATGTAGATCTCCTACCATTGTAACCGACTCTGTGTAACCCTAGCCTCCTCCGGTGTCTATATAAACCGGAGGGCTTTAGTCCGTAGGACACAACATACATTACAACAATCATACCATAGGCTAGCTTTAGGGTTTAGCCTCCTTGATCTCGTGGTAGATCCACTCTTGTACTACCCATATCATCAATATTAATCAAGCAGGACGTAGGGTTTTACCTCCACCGAGAGGGCCCGAACCTGGGTAAAACATCGTCTCCCTTGTCTCCTGTTACCATCCGCCTAGACGCACAGTTCGGGACCCCCTACCCGAGATCCGCCGGTTTTGACACCGGCAGTGGGCGTGAGCTATTTCGGGCGAGGAGAGCGTGTTTTGCCGACCATGGTTTATGAATTATTCGGCACATGTCATTTCGGCCGAGGAGAAGGTGCGCTTTGCTGAAGTTACGAACCTACCCTCGATGTACAACGGACCAATTGATGCGTGTCCCACATGGGACGGCAATTTCGCGTCTCCCATTTATTTGCTTGGGTGAATTCCACCGAGCAGAGAGGATGTTTCACGGTTCGTTCAAATTTTGGGAGAACGAGCATGCACGTCTACCTTACCAAGTCGATTCGAATCAAATTTTGAAATATTAGCTTTGCCACTTCTTTTTTAGATGGAGAGATGATGCTCGGGAGTAATGTGTTTTTACATGCTCGTTGCTAGCGATTTACTATATGGCAAATAGTTGACCCACTAAAAAATGCGAATCAAACCCAAAATGAAATATCTCGATTCTATGAAATAGCTCGTTCAGTAGGTCAAAATAGTGAACTAAATCCAAAATTGAACACCTCAATCGAGTAGCATGTTGTACAGTATTATAGTACTCCATGAACATGTTGAAAGTCAAATTAATGAACTTGTTTGATATACGCATATATCCGTTCATGTGTGCATTGCAGACAACATGTTCTCCAATTTAAATATTTGAATGCAAGTTTATATCGAAACATGGTTTATATCAGTCTTTGATGCATAAAACGCGACCTCCTCCTCTCCCGGACTCCTGTTCTCTCTCTCTCTCTCTCTCTCTCTCTCTCTCTCTCTTGCCGACAATCTTCAATTCTGTCGCACGCATTCGACACAAAAACCTTGTTGGTCCCTCTCCCTTTCTCTCCATCTCTCTCTCTCTCTCTCTCTCTCTCTCTCTCTCTCTCTCTCTCTTTGTGTGTGTGTGTGTGGGGGGGGGTCTTTCTAGTTCGCATGCATATATACACCATCTATAGGTCTCTCTCGCACACTATGTATGATACTCTAGCTAGTCCAAGCTAGATATCTTGGGTGCACTCATCGTACGCACACAAATTCCTTGGCTCTTTGCTCGTAACTCTCTCACGCACCACTATGTCATCTCGGAGCTCTTCCCTCCCCTCTCTCAAACTCTCCATCTACCTGGGTCACACATACACATGCATATCTCACTCGCACTTGATAGGCCCATCTAATACTCTATATCTCTCCCTCGTTCTCTCTCCATCTCAAACGCACACACACACAATCTCATGCCTAGCTAGCCAAGTATGATGGTCTCTCACTCAGTTGTAGGCACACGCAGTCCCCCCTATATGTATATGACTAGCTAATCTTAGTCTCCATCACAAACATGTGCATGGTCTATCTCAATGTCTCTCGGTGCATCTTTCTATCGCGCACGCACTCCCTCGATCTCCCACCCATATAGTCCCCTCACGATCTCGAGGGGATCTCTCTATCACAAAAACACCCTCTCTCCCTCCCCATGCGTCCATGCCATCCATGTGTCCCTCTCGACCTTTGTTCCTTGTTGGCCAGACCTCTATCGGACATGTGCTACAGGGGTGTCTCTCTCCGTTGCAAACAACCACACACTAGCTATCTTCGTGTATCTCCTCGCCTCGCTTTTCCATCTCGGAGATGCTTACGTGATATGTTCACATAAGAAACGAAAACACACACACTCTCTCTAATTTATCGTTTGTTGTCACTTTCTCTTTCACACACATACTCTTTTTGCACACTTACTCATTCTCCTTCACACGCACTTGATTTGTCTCGACTGAGGAACTCTCCTCGGTCCATAGCATATAGATTTATTGAAAAGTCAAACATCACAAAGTTTGACCATGTACGTGGAGAAAAAGAATTAGATCTAGTACGGCAAACATATACCATTAGATTCACCATGAGATGTAGTTTTGTATGATGTATCTTTGGTAGTGTAGATATAAATAACATTTGCGTAAACCTGATCAAAGTTTCCAAAGTTTGACTTCTAAAAAATTTAGATGCACTGCATTATCGAGCGGATGGAATATCTCTTTCCCCCTCTGAGCTATCTGACGCCCACTCAGCCTTATCGGGGCTCCTCAATCTCTCTCAAACTTTATTGGTCAGTCTGGTTCGTGACCTGACCCTCATGCCTTGATGGCCGGTGTTGGTGTCAAAACCGGCGGATCTCGGGTAGGGGGTCCCGAACTGTGCGTCTAGGCGGATGGTAACTGGAGACAAGGAACACGATGTTTTACCCAGGTTCGGGCCCTCTTGATGGAGGTAAAACCCTACGTCTTGCTTGATTAATATTGATGATGTGTATTACAAGAGTGGATCTACCACGAGATCAAGGAGGCTAAACCCTAGAAGCTAGCCTATGGTATGATTGTTGTAATGGATGTTATGTCCTACGGACTAAAGCCCTCCGGTTTATATAGACATCGTGGAGGGCTAGGGTTACACAGAGTCGGTTACAATGGTAGGAGATCTACATATCTGTATTGCCAAGCTTGCCTTCCACGCCAAGCAAAGTCCCATCCGGACACGGGACGAAGTCTTCAATCTTGTATCTTCATAGTCTTGGAGTCCGGTGGACGATGATAGTCCGGCTGTCCGGACACCCCCTAGTCCAGGACTCCCTCAGTAGCCCCTGAACCTGGCTTCAATGACGATGAGTCCGACGCGCATAATGTTCGGCATTGCAAGGTGGGTTCCTCCTCCGAATAACCATAGAAGATTGTGATCACCAGGATAGTGTCCGGCTCTGCAAAATAAATTCCACATTCCACCGTAGAGAGAATAATATATACACAAGTTCAATCTGCTAACATATTTTGCGGCATGACGTCACACCACTACCAAGCCTTTACTTGCATCGTTTTTTATTGTACCGCCTCAGAGCGTTTAGCGAAGCGGTTTCCTTGGCACGTCTTGTCGAAGCAGAGATCGTGTTCCCCTTATTCCGGGATTCTCATCAATACGGACGTGGGTAACCCAATCGCGCCATTGATGGTGGCGCTTGGGGGATAAGCGAGTTTTACCAGGCCGGTGGGGACGCATAGTCTTCGTCCGCCTATATATAAGGGATAAGGATCCACCTTTTCACCTACGCCTTCTTCCTCCTTTGCTTATCCATCTCCGTGCACTCGAGCTCCAGCGCCCAAGTTCGCGCATCTTGTCTCAACCTTCTCCGACCATGTCCGGAGCGGGAGGCAAGTGGTTGGCCTCCACCGTTAAGGAGGAGCACATCACAAAGCTGCGCAGCGCCGGATACCTTTCTGGCGACATCGCGCACCGGCTGCCCGATGAGGGGCAGCTCATCCCCACCCCCAGGCCCCATGAGAGGGTCGTTTTCCTTCCCCACTTCCTCCGCGGACTGGGCTTTCCACTTCACCCCTTTGTCCGGGGGCTCATGTTCTACTACGGCCTGGATTTCCATGATCTAGCGCCGAACTTCATCCTCAACATCTCGGCGTTTATCGTCGTGTGCGAGGCCTTCCTCTGCATCCAGCCCCACTTCGTCTTGTGGCTCAAGACCTTCAATGTCAAGCCGAAGGTAGTGAAGGGCACTCAAGCGGAGTGCGGAGGCGCCATGTTGGGCAAGATGCCCAACGTCCTTTGGTTTGAAGGGGCCTTCGTGGAATCCATCAAGGGGTGGCAGTCGGGGTGGTTCTATATCACCGAGCCGCGCGACCCTACGTGGGCAGCGGCCCCCGAGTTCAGATCTGGTATCCCTACGCAGCTCACCTCCTGGAAAGAGAAGGGCTTGCTGTGGGGTAATTCGAAGGAGCTGACGGGACTCCAAGCCTGTATCCAGAAGCTGGTGAACAAGAAGCCCAGGCTTGTTAACGTGGTCCAAGTCATGGTCGTCCGCCGGATTCTCCCATGCCAAGAACAGGCATTCAATCTGTGGGAGTTCGATCCGGAACAGCAACAGGCGTTGAGCGGGCTCTTCGACACGACGTACGAAGGCGCCTGGAGGGTGCTGTTTAAGGGCGCCGAAGCCCCCGCATCCGCGACGGAAGATCGCGGATTTCACTCGCAGCGTCCAGCCGACGAGGTAAGTGATTCTACCCCCTTTACGGGACACTTGTTGTTAATAGTTCGACCCTAAGCGGGTTTCAATTTCACTTTTCCTTTGACAGGACTGGATGAAGAAGGCCGAGCAGCTCATCTGCCCGGCTCCCATGCCAGAAAACCCAGTAGACGCCCGTCTAGCGGGGCTGCTGGTTCCGACACCGAATGTGGTTCTGGAGAAGAAGGCCAAGAAGGTGGCCACGGGTACTCGAAAGAGTTCCTGTTTTCAGGTCTCCGACGACTCCGAGGCGGACTCCTCCCCCGAAGATGAGGAGGAGGAAGAATACTCTCTCCCAGAGGAGGGAGAGAGGAAGAGGAAGGCTTCCCCAACAGGGGAGGCCGAAGGGTCCAAGAGGGGAAGAACTATTCCCCCGGATAGCTCTGCCAACACCAACGTTGGCGGCGAAGAGTGGCCTTCAAGGGCTAGGCCTCCGGCGAGATCATAAGTATCCGGATTCCTGAATGATTTATAATTTCTCTTTTGTGTCACATAGTGTCCTTCTAATGACGCATACCTGCAGTCCGGCCGATGATGATCTCCCCGCTTCATTGAGCGGGTCGTTGGCTCCGTCGGATGTGGATTCCATCCCGACTGCCTCCACCCCTCGCGCCGCTGAGGACGCCGAGGTGGGATCCCGGGAAGGGACCCATCAGGAGGAGGCTCCGGAGGCGCCGCAAGGCAGCCTCCCGGACTTTGCGCCGGACTCCACACCGGAACCTGTAGTGGTTCCGGAGTCCGGCTGGCAGCCCCTTCGAAAGAAGGGCAAGACCATGACGCCGGCGGCCTCCGTCCAACCAGAGGCGCCGGACAACTTGCTGGAGGCGCTCCAAGGCGCTTCCATTGAGGAAGAACACCGCACTATTATGAGTGCGGTGGTTCAGAAGGTTCAGCTCGCCAAGAGCGGGCTGACCGAAGCCTGCAGTAGCCTTCTAACATTCTTTGAGGTAAGAAGTTAAAATTATGTAGTGTAATACCGCATAGACAGTAGCCCCTGATGCTCAGTTCGGTGTTCGAAAAGAAAAGCCGGACTGAGGATCTAAAAAGATATACGCAGGGTTGCTAAAAAGTATGTCAATATGGGTTTGCAGGCTGCGCTGCTGACCTCTGCCGCACTGACTGCGGAGGTCGGTGCATTGAAGCAGGATCTCGAGCGGTCCGAGCAAGAGCTCGGCCGTGCCAAGAAGCAGCTCGAGGCCAAAGAAGGTGAGTAACACAACTTTGAATAGTTACCTTACAGAAAAGGATTTAGGTTGCAATAAGAGAATAACAAGGATAACATGGGTACTGCAGCGGCCACGAACAAGGTGGCAACCCTGAAGGAGGCTGTGTCCGCAGCCGAACACAATGCGGCCGCGGAACGGGCAGTGCGAGAGAAGCAGGAGGCGTGGGTGGCGGAGGTGCGGCAAGAGCTCCAGGCTCTCATGGAGAAGCATGAGAGTTTGGAGCGCGACTCAAAGACTCGAGAGTCCGAGCTCGCCTCGGCTCTCGAAAGTGCCAAGTCCGCCAAGGCCGAGGCCCGTAAGGCCCTTCAGGAGGTTGAGGATATGAAGAAAGTAGCAGCGGGTAAGGCATTTTTCATGCAAAGCAAGCATGTTAATGTAAACTACCTGACACTTACCCGAATTTGGAGCTCTCCAGGGGCGTTTGCAGATCTGCCTCGCAATGTGTCCGATGCCGCCGCATTCTACCGTGGCGAGGAGGGGAGCTCAACGGAGAAGGTCTTCTGGTCTCAGTACGCTGAGGCCGGCCATCCGGTGCCCCCTAGAGACCAGCTGAAGAAGCTGGTCGAGCTCCACAAGGTAGCTGAGGAGGCCATGAAGGGCCTCATAGTCCGGCTGTGGCCTGGACAGGCCATGCCTGGGAGCTACTTCGGCCTCGTGCGACGGCTGGTGGATGCGTGCCCCTGGGTGGAGGTCATCAAGCGCTCCGCCTGTATTGAAGGTGCTCGCCGGGCCCTTGCCCGCGCAAAGGTGCACTGGGGCAGGCTGGATGCGGAGAGGCTTATCACCGACGCGCTGCCAGCAGGCAAGGAGTATCGTACGCACGAGATGTACTATAAGACTGTCCTGAAGGGTGCCCGCAAGATTGCGGATAAGTGCCCCAGAGATGTAATTATTGAGTAGACTCGCTATGTATTATCCTGTGCGCTGAAAACTTTGCTCATATGCGCGAAGAAACGCTTGTTTGATTTAAAATATTACCTTCTGTGCGGCCGTTTATAAAATCTGAGAGATGGCAAGTCGTCGGCTTCAGCCCCCAAGCCACGAGTGCTGGGGTGTTCGGGATAAACTTGAGCACTCTTGTTCCCATTATTGGGTCCATCTAGGGAGGCGCTCAACACAACGAACAAGGCATCCGGACTTATAATGCTTGAACACTCTCACTTAGCCATATAATTCTATAATTTTAAATTTCGGCGAAGCCCCTAGTATTCGGAAGACCGAATTCGGGGCACTATCCACGCCTTCGTCGGACATTATCCGGTACTTCGCTCGAAGCGGCATAAGTCTTTAGGGACCCGAAAAGACCTCTCGAACAGCGACCAGTCTCTCGCCTTATCATGCCAGTCAGTTTTAGCTTTCTCCACTGAGGCGCTCGCCCAGCTCAACCGGGGCGCAATCGCAGCGGTTCTCCCAGTGCCACCTTAGCCGACAGAATGGAATGTAAGGCACCAAAACGTGGGAGCCGGGCAAACCCAACTATTGACCCAAGACATGATTCGGAGCCGATTGATATAATGCTATAAGTTCGGGGTGCCGCACTTGTGAAAGTGTTCGGACTTATCACACCATAATGCGGGGAACATAAGCCCCTGGTGTATTCGGCCGTACCAAAATATACGGGTGCAAGATGTCATTAGTGAACATATATGTAAAGTAATGCAATTACAGGCAAAAAGTGCTGCATTATTTATTCAAGGAATTCTTATGAGTGCGGAAGGATACAAATAGTGCGGTAAGCAAGGGATTGGACTAAATAAACATGTCCCCCTCCAGGGGTGGGCTGCGGACTGGTGTATATAATCGAATTTAATGCTCGTAATGGAGACCACCTGAGTGTTCGTCGCAGCCTTTTTCCCTCCCTGGCTGTTGCATCGTAAGTTCGGCGGGTTCGCCACTGGACAGGGCCTCTGGTGAACGGAGTCCTGTGTATACAAAGAAGGAAAATAGAAAAAAAAAGAGTGACACACTTGTGAGCCCCTAGTGTGGTCGAGCCGCACTCTGGGTCTGTTGTGGTCGTGCCCCTCCCCCTAGGCCCATGATATCTCCAGAGCGTAATGATGTACGCGGAGGGTTGGTCTTGCAATCATGCGAGGGCTGGGGTTGGGGCCGCATTGCTACGCGTGCTCGGAACGTGCCAGGTGGTCTTGGTTGATGTTGCTCCGGGCACGTTTGGTTGTGTCCGGCCGTTTAACGGCCGGACTCGAAAATTGCCTTATAAGGCTGCTCTGTACTTCTGCCGTGAGAGCCGCTGTATGTTCCTCCGTTCGGAGGGAGCGTTCTGTATTTCCGTTGACCGTGATGACTCCACGAGGTCCTGGCATCTTGAGCTTGAGGTATGCGTAATGCGGCACCGCGTTGAACTTTGCAAACGCGGTTCGTCCGAGTAGAGCGTGATAGCCGCTGCGGAATGGGACTATGTCGAAGATTAACTCCTCGCTCCGGAAATTGTCCGGGGATCCGAAGACCACTTCCAGTGTGACTGAGCCTGTACAATTAGCTTCAACACCTGGTATGACGCCTTTGAAGGTCGTCTTTGTAGGTTTAATCCTTGAGGGGTCTATGCCCATCTTGCGCACTGTATCTTGATAAAGCAGGTTCAGGCTACTGCCGCCGTCCATCAGGACTCTCGTGAGGTGAAATCCATTGACGATTGGGTCTAAAACCAATGCGGCGAATCCGCCATGGCGGATGCTGGTCGGGTGGTCTCTTCGATCGAAAGTGATCGGACAAGAGGACCATGGATTGAACTTTGGGGCAACTGGCTCCATTGGGTATATGGGTTGCGTATATCATGTTTACCGTCCGCACTTGTGGGGGGAAACCCTTCTGTCCTCTACTGTTCGGCGCCCGGGTCTCTTCTTCGTCATCGCTGTGCAGACCCTTATCGTTGTTTTCGGCAATTAACTTGCCTGCCTGCTTAAATACCCAACAATCTCTGTTGGTGTGGTTAGATGGCTTTTCGGGGGTGCCATGTATCTGGCATGAGCGGTCGAGTATTCGGTCCAAATTGGACGGACCCGGAGTGGTTCTTTTGAATGGCTTCTTCCGCTGACCGGGTTTAGAGCCTCGGAATCCGGCGTTGACTGCCGTATCCTCCTTGTCGTCGCCGTTAACGCTGCGTTTATTTTTGCTTCGACGTGACCTGCCATTGTGGTCCTTGGTGTCCGGACTGCCAGAATTTTTACTGAGGTTGTTGCTGCGAGCTAGCCAGCTATCCTCTCCCGCACAGAAGCGGGTCATTAGTGATGTGAGGGCTGCCATGGATTTCGGCTTTTCCTGTCCTAGGTGCTGGGCTAGCCATTTGTCACGGATGTTATGTTTGAAGGCTGCGAGGGCCTCTGCATCCGGACAGTCGACGATTTGATTTTTCTTTGTTAAGAACCGTGTCCAGAACTGTCTGGCCGATTCATCTGGCTGCTGAATTATGTGGCTTAGGTCATCGGCATCTGGTGGTCGCACATATGTGCCCTGGAAGTTGTCGAGGAATGCGGCTTCCAGGTCTTCCCAACACCCAATTGACTCTGCGGGCAAGCTGTTAAGCCAATGCCGAGCTGGTCCTTTAAGCTTGAGTGGGAGGTACTTGATGGCATGGAGATCGTCGCCGCGGGCCATATGGATGTGAAGGAGATAATCTTCGATCCAAACCGCGGGATCTGTTGTGCCATCGTAGGATTCGATGTTGATGGGTTTAAACCCTTCAGGGATTTGATGATCCATTACTTCGTCAGTGAAGCATAGCGGGTGTGCTGCGCCTCTGTATTGAGCAATATCACGACGTAGCTCGAGGGAGCGTTGTCTGCTGTGTTCGGCCCGGCCGGAGTTGTTGTATCCGGCGCGACGGTATTCGTCGTGGGTCGTGGGGCGCCCACGTGATCCGTAGATGGATCTGGATTGCCTTGCTTTGTCCTCCAATATATCTCGCAAGTCCGGTGCGTTCCCTCTTGGCTTCGCACTTTTGGAGCGATGCCGGGGTACGGTCTTGATGGAGGGCCTGGATGCCTCTCTGTCGCGACCACGGGGTGGTCGGTCGGCCGTATTATGCGCTGGTGATGAAGGTATATATGCTTCCTCCTCTAATCAGGGGAGCAACTTGCGTTTTGGGTAGCTTTTGAAGGGGCGTTCAAGTTCGTACTCTTCGGCCGCGAGGACCTCGGTCCATCTGTCGGCCAGCAGGTCTTGATCAGCTTGAAGCTGCTGCTGCTTTTTCTTTAGGCTATTTGCCGTGGCGATAAGCCTGCGTTTAAAACGCTCTTGTTCGACGGGATCCTTCGGCACGACGAATTCGTCGTCGTTGAGGCTTGCCACGTCTCCGAAGGGAGGTATGTAATTATCATCCTCGACCTCTTCGTCTGCCGCTCTCTCGTGAGCGCTTGCTTCTGCATCCTCCTGCGCTGAATCTTGCTAGAGGGGATTGTCTTCGGCACTTTCTGGGGTGTTATTATCTCCTGTGATGGAATCTCCATTCTTGCTATGGCGGGATTTAGAGCGGCGCCGCTGATGTCGGCGCTTGGGCTGTTTCTTTAAGGAATCTGCCTTCGCTGCTTCTTCGCTGTCCCCATCTTTTGGCGTGTCCACCATGTATATGTCATATGACGAGGTGGTCTTCCAGTGCCCGGTAGGCGCTGGTTCTTGTTCGTCTCCGGCATCGTCGTCCATACCATCGATGTCATCGGAGTCATAGTCTAGCATGTCGGTTAGATTGTCGACAGTGGCTACAAAGTGGGTGGTGGGTGGGTTTTGAATTTCTTCGTCGTCTGCATCCCAACCATCCTGGCCGTAATCCGGCCAGGGCTCTCCGGATAGCGAGAGATGCTTTAGCGAATTTAGGATATCGCCAAAGGGTGAGTATTGGAAGATGTCCGCGATGGTGAACTCCATGACCGGCGCCCAATCAGATTCGATTGGCAGGGGCGTGGGAGGTTCGGAGTCCGGCAGGGAGTCCGGCACCTCGGAGTCACGAGCTTTGTAAGGGACAAGGTTAGTGTTCGGCTCCATCGCCGTTGAAGTTGCAGCCCCCGAGGTGGTGTCCAGCCACCCGTCCTCGATCTGCTTAATCGGCTCCGGACTAAGGGTCAGAGCGGATTCATGTGCGGCCACCAAGGCACTGTCCTGCGGCAGAGTTAGATCATGCCCATGGCGACAGTGCGGCGCGCTCGGCTGTGGCTTGGATCCATCGAAGATCAAGTCTCTGTGGATATCCGCCGTGAAGTTTAAGCTTCCAAATCTGGCCTGACGGCTAGGGGCGTAGCTTTTGATCTGCTCCAGATGGCCATGTGAATTAGCCCGCAGTGCGAAGCCGCCGAATACGAAGATCTGTCCGGGGAGAAAAGTCTCACCCTGGACGGCGTTGTTGACTGGGGAAGCCATCAAGCCTATCGGTGACGACACGAAGGAACTCTCAATGAAAGCACCAATGTCGGTGTCAAAACCGGCGGATCTCGGGTAGGGGGTCCCGAACTGTGCGTCTAGGCGGATGGTAACAAGAGACAAGGGACACGATGTTTTACCCAGGTTCGGGCCCTCTTGATGGAGGTAAAACCCTACGTCCTGCTTGATTAATATTGATGATGTGTATTACAAGAGTGGATCTACCTCGAGATCAAGGAGGCTAAACCCTAGAAGCTAGCCTATGGTATGATTGTTGTAATGGATGTTATGTCCTACGGACTAAAGCCCTCCGGTTTATATAGACACCGGAGAGGGCTAGGGTTACACAGAGTCGGTTACAATGGTAGGAGATCTACATATCCATATTGCCAAGCTTGCCTTCCACGCCAAGGAAAGTCCCATCCGGACACGGGCCGAAGTCTTCAATCTTGTATCTTCATAGTCTTGGAGTCCGGCGGACGATGATAGTCCGGCTGTCCGGACACCCCCTAGTCCAGGACTCCCTCAGCCGGTACTGCCTAGTGTGGACGTGAGATGTAAAATATTTCTGTCGGGCCAGGCTGGTGTGGTTGGTACGTCTCCAACATATGTACTTTTCCAAACACTTTTGCCCTTGTTTTGGACCCTAACTTGCATGGTTTGAATGAAACTAACCTGGACTGACGCTGTTTTCAGAAGAACTGGCATGATGTTGTTTTATGTGTAGAAAAGAAAAGTTCTCGGAATGTCCTGGAAATACACGGAGGCACTTTTTGGAATTAATAAGAATTTTTGGCGAAAGAATCAAGACCAGGGGGCCCACAGCCTGTCCACGAGACAGGGGGGCGCCCCCCCAGGGCGCCCCCTCCTATCTCATGGGCCCCCTGGACCTCCACCGACCTCAACTCCAACTCCATATATTCACGTTCGGGAAAAAAATCAGAGAGAAAGTTTCATCGCGTTTTATGACACGGAGCCGCCGCCAAGCCCTAATCTCTCTCGGGAGGGCTGATCTGGAGTCCGTTCGGGGCTCCGGAGAGGGGGATTCATCGCCGTCGTCATCATCAACCATCCTCCATCACCAATTTCATGATGCTCACCGCCGTGCGTGAGTAATTCCATCATAGGCTTGCTGGACGGTGATGGGTTGGATGAGATTTACCATGTAATCAAGTTAGTTTTGTTAGGGTTTGATCCCTAGTATCCACTATGTTCTGAGATTGATGTTGCTATGACTTTGCTATGCTTATGCTTGTCACTAGGGCCTGAGTGCCATGATTTCAGATCTGAACCTATTATGTTTTCATGAATATATGTGTGTTCTTGATCCTATCTTGCAAATCTATAGTCACCTATTATGTGTTATGATCTTGATTCATGAATATATGGACGGCGGGGCAGCCAACAAGCGGAGGCGACTTGAGCCAAAACTGCATCCGACAAGCCTGGACTTCATCAGCAGCCTCCCCAACGACATGCTGCTCGTTATCATCGGCCTCCTCCCCACCAAATCTGCCGTGCGGACCGCCCTGCTCTCCCGGCGGTGGCGCCCCCTCTGGCGCTGCGTCCCCCTCAACCTCACTGTCGACAGCTGCCTCTGCGACGGGGATTGCAAACTCATGACCGCAGTCTTCAAGATCCTTTCATCGCACCCTGGGCCAGCCAGATGCCTTGACATCTGTATGTTCAGTACCAACTGCAAGGCCCAACCTAAGTTCGACGAGTGGTTCTTATCCCCCGCCCTAGATCAGCTCGAGGAGCTCAGCTTTGAAGCTGGACGATGTCGCTCTCTGCCGCCGTCCGCGCTCCGCCTCACGCCAACGCTGCGCCGCGCCAGCTTCAGCTCCTGCTATCTTCCCCAGATTAATGTCGCGCCCTCCCTTCTTATCCCTCAACTCAAGCAGCTCGACCTCTTCGATGTTGTCTTCTCGAAGAAGGCTATGGAGCACCTGCTCCGCAGCTGTACTGCGCTCGAGTACCTTCGTCTTGAGCACATCCACGGGTTCATTAGCCTCCACATCGCCTCGACGAATCTCCGATGGATTTTATGTGTCTTGCTGGCCCCGCAACAAGACATCAATTGGGAAGAGACCACTCCAGCTGTTCCACGTTATGGTCATTGAGAATGTGCCTTTCCTTGAGAGATTGCTTGTATCGGATCTAGAAGGTCCAACAAAAATCAAGGTCATTGACGCGCCGAAATTGACAGCGTTGGTGTACTCGTCTACCAAATGCTCCGAACTCTTTATTGGATCCGTAATTGTTCAGGTACAACACTCATCTTCTTCTCCATCTTCTTGAAATTCACATTTTTAAATTTCTTCTTGATGTATTTACGACCGTCTTCTAGAAAATGATTCCCACAAACTTGACCCAGTCCATGCGCACAGTGAAGATCTTAGCACTAAAATCTATCAGCCCCAATCTAGATCAAGTTGTTGGATTCCTTACATGCTTTCCGTGCATGGAGAAGCTACTCATCGAGGTGAAACTTCTTTCCTATAAGTAAACGGTAATCACAACGTAGCTCAATTTTGTTGTAATTTTCCCAAATTACGATGACAAGTGTAGTGTTCAAAACTGCATCTACACACGGCACCGAAAGAAATGTTTTTAGTATTTTTTTCTCACGTGATCACCTGCATCGGTTTTTATGCTGTACTACTATAGTAGCCTAGGCTAGTCATAGTGGAAAGTAACTTAGACTGCTCCAGTAACTCTATGGTTACCCTAAGAGCAAGTACTACCTCCGTCCTGGTTTACTCTTCCAATTTTGTAGTATCAAAATTTGACCATAGATTTAACTCACAAAATGTTAATGCATGTCACTAAGAACTATATCGTTGGATTCGTATTTGAACATAATTTCAAATGGTGTAATTTTTAGTGACATGCATTGGCATTTTCTTAGGTAAATCTATGGTCAAAATTTTATACTAAATACGAGGTAGTATTCCCTCCGTCCCAAAATTCTTGTCTTACATTTGTTTAGATACGGATGTATCTAACACTAAAATGTAACTAGATACATCCGTATTTAGACAAATTTAAGACAAGAATTTTGGGACGGAGAGAGTACAAAAGTTGGCTATGTAGGCCAAAACATGTGCCAAATTCACTTGTGATGCATTTGGCATCGATGCCCTCCATTGCTCACCTGGTGCCCCAATATGGATCACCTACTTTGCTCCGGTGCCAAATTAACTCACGCAATGAAAAAACACTGCGTGGGAGAGAGAGAGGACTGAGGCAATAAAAACACTTGTTTGGGAGAGTGAGAGGCTGGTGTAGTTGGCTTGATTGATTTGTTTATACATGTGGGTCTGTGTGCACAACGGTGCCAACTCTCTCACATCGCGAGAGCGGTGCCAAAATCTTTTGATTTGACATCGATGCGTATTATGTGGCATACTTTTGCAAAATATGGCATCAGCCACATAGTGGAAGGCAACAAATGCCCAAGCACTTCACGTGCTCCTAGTAAAATGAGAGGAAACAGAAAGAGAGAGAGAGAGAGAGAGAGAGAGAGAGAGAGAGTGAGTGAGTGAAAAAAATATCACTAGCCAGCCAACCCTATCGTATGAGCTAATGATATTGGTACCTCTTGATGACATGACAATCTTATGCAGCCAGCTGCTCTAATATGTTCTCTTCTTTTGCAGATAAAAAAAGACTCGAAAGTGAAAAATGTGCTGCACTATAACAATCTCATCAAATGCCTTGATATCCATCTTACAGAAATTGATTTGATCAACTACCAAGGCAGCACATCTAAGATTAAATTGGCCAGGTTCTTTGTTCTAGAGGCAAGTGTGCTCAAGGTAATGAGGTTTGGCGTTCTCTGGCGCAACAATGAATGGCGTGCTGATCACCGCAAGCGTCTAAGCCTAAATGACAAAGTCTCCGTAGAAGTTGAATTTGTTTTTGAAATATCAAGTGGCCAGAGACTCGAAAACTTATTTGCCCATTAGTGACTTGTCAGGGCGGTGGATTTTAGTTTGTACGATAATGCTGCATCCACCTAAAGTAACGAAAGTTCTTACGTAAACTTCCTAGTAATTCCCTCTTCGTAGGTGCAGCATTACTCCTAACATTTGTAATATCAGTTTGAAACTTGTAATATTGTCGTGTCCTATTCCTGCGTTTTCAAAATCCTGCGAATCAAACAGGTCCTGAGTTGGTGATGATGTTGTGCCTCCCATCTTTCACCAATAGCCGTCGGATCTAGATCTGACGCATACAAACCATGCTTCTCCATTTTTGCAAAAAAGATGCCCGCACTTGTTCCCTATTTACAAAAAACTCCTTGTCTCTCACAATCAGCCTTATCTCCTCCCCACCACATCTAGAAAGTCGTGGAAAAATCTTGTGCGATGGCCGCTGCCGGAGCCGTCCACCCCCAATCTTGGTGTTCCGTGCAATGCACGGGCATCTACGCACGGGAAATTATGTCGAACAGGGTTAGTTGTAAGCAGGCTAGCTCTACAACCTTGATGATAGTGACTGCAGACGGTGAGGCTGACTATGGTATGCCGAACACGGTGCCTATACTCAGGTGTCATCTCCGGCGCAGGGTCTTGTCACTTCACTGTGAGGAGCAACACGTAATAATTTGACCAACGGGTAGTACAGTGCTAGTCTTCCTAATACTACATTGGTAGTACTACTACTAGTACTAGTAGCACGACCGTCTGGATTTAGGAGTACTACCACGTCCATCTGGATTTTAGTATTTGACTAGCAATATCTAGTACTACTACATGGTGTTTTATTGCTATCGGCGAGAGAACTTAATTTTTTTTGCTAACTAGAGTACTAATAGGATTACATGCAATGAACTAAACACTGCATGTCATGTTTGGTAGTCTCAAGTCATTGAAAGCATGCACGGCCCACATCTCTCATTGGTTGATATGTCACGAAATAAGAAACAAGGAGGGAGTTAATGCACTGTGCCTAAGTATTTTGGGATTATTTGGTTTTCGTAAGGTGACTTACACAAAATTTTTGTTTACATGCATTAACATTTTATTAGTTAAATCAGAGGTCAAAACTTGGCGCAAAATGCAAAGGGGACCAATAAACCAGTAAACATCAAACTTGTCTCGTTTGGCCCCAACTAGAGGTCCGGTGAGATGACTATACTGCACCGGCACGGAGGGGGACGCAGCTTCATTGACTTACGGCAACTGCCTTTGGGTGAATGACACGTGGGCCCAGGTGGTGGCTGGCCCACCTATCATACAGCCAAAGGCAGGTGCAATAGAGGGCCGAGGAGTAGTACGAAATCCTATGCACCTATGAACGCTAACCAAGGGCAAGAGTTATCACTCGAATCGCAAGATCAGTGACTAGAAGCTAAGCTAGACCCATGGAGGCGATGAGCGCGAGCATCAGCCCACTGTGCCAGATGGTCCACGACATCGGCCTGTGTCCCGACACCGAGGAACGTCTCCAGGTAGTATTGCTTGAGGCCGCCAGGGCGAGGGGCCGCTTGGACGACAGCTTCGTCTCCTTGTTCGACGAGGTCCTCGTCGGTTTCCTCGACAAGTTCACCATCGTCAAGAAGCTTGCGGACGACTTTGACGTCAGCCTCCAGCCGACGCGCCCAGGCTCTGCGATGCCCGCCACCCTCTACGGCCACTATGGTGACAACCTCTTCGACGCACTGGTGGCCCTGTGACTGCCCGCTGTCGCACCGGAGAATGTCCACCTCGAGGTCGCGCTCGCCGCGCAGCGCCTGGCGCAGCAAGACACCATCAACATAATCACCCACATCTACACGCAAATCGTCCACAAGGACTACTACATGCACGAGGAGGATGATAGGACGCTGGCCTTCTTGGACCGCAGGGCAACCTTGGACGGCACTGTTCAGAAGCACGTTGAGCTCGCCGCTAACGCCGCTGCTCCTCACACATCGGTTGGTGACCCGGCGCACTAGGGCGTGAGGATGTCGTTGATGGATCCGAATGTATTTTATCTTTCCGTCAAATCCATGTAGTAGTATATGATACTACAGTAATTATCTTACCTTTCGCATCAACTTCATAATTTTCGTACGTACTCCATGCATGAACGGCGCCAGAACCAAACTTCTCATTACTCTAGGCAAAATCGTTATTTTCTATCTATCGGTCACGCCATGGAGCAGAACCAAATTTTACAAGTTACGAGTTCAAAAGGAAAAGCCTGCCGTGTTCGCGTCGCACCCCCACACGGTTGGTCCGGCACGCCGCTCAAGCGGGAATGCGTGCGGTGTTGCATTTTCACGTACAAGTGGGACCGCAGTTGAGCAAACCGACTATCGGCAAACCCCCACCCCGCCCACCGCCTGATGGCTGAGAAAACAGGAGGGAGAAGAGATGGTTGTTGCACGGACTCCAAGAAAATTGGTGTCGGATGGGACTCGTGTGGGTGGCGTGTGCTATACTGCTAGACGTGAATGCTAGTTATGGCCCATGCCACCCCACTATATTGAGCCTATATCAATGTACGTAGAACAAATTTCCTGCAGTCCATGCTCAGCCCTCCTGTATCTCCCTTCTCAGCTAGCCAGCGGACGCGCGGAGCCCATCGCTGTTTGCTCACATGGGGCCCCATATGTCAGTGAAAACGCAAGAGGGCCCACTGAGCCTGCACATCTTTCACCTCAACGTGCTGGTGATGAAAAACAAATCCAATAAAGATCTTCGGTGGCCGCTTTTGGAGTTACTCAAGAGTAGTAAGATTCTATTTACAGTTTAACCCAAGATGCACATCTCGTGGCTTCAACTACCACTCTATTTTCTTTCATGACACGACCTGGATGTTGGATGTCCCACATGTCGGCAAAAGGAGGAAGAACCTGACCAAATCTTCGGTTGTGCTCTCGGATTAGACTAGTTGTGCTAATGTAAATTTTTTATTGTGTACTCGCTCCGTTCCAAAATACTTGGCTTCCATTTGTCCAAAAATGGATGTACCTATATACTAAAACATGTCTAGATACATATATATTTTGACAAATAGAAGGCATGTATTGTGCAACGGAGGGAGTAGAATGGACGCAAGTTTTTGTATTGGGAAGAAGAGTACAGCCATATATTGATAGAGCGTTGGAGTTGGCCTTACAAGTGGGACCGCAGTTGAGGAAACCGACTACCGGCAAACCCCCACCTCGCCCGCCGCGCGATGTCCGAGTTAGAGAAATGATGAGGTTGAAGAGATTACTCTAGCACGGACTCCAAGAAATATGGTGTCAGATGGAAGTCATGCTGGTGGCGTGTGCCATACTCCTGGATGTGAATGCTTGTTCTGGCGCATGCCACCCTACTACTCTTACTACTTACTATATAGTACTAGTATCGAGGATTCGAGGTGCTGGTTACGTACAATGTGGCTACAGTAAAAACACCCGCACGACGCGCGAAGCATGTGAAGCTAGTACAAATAGTGTACTACTATTGTTGATTGGCCTCATCCGATAACCTTTTGCAATGCACGTACAATTATGTATTCGGAAAATATTTTTTGCCTCGTCGCACCACTCACTCACAGAAGCAACTCGAAAGCCATTCATAAATTTAGTAAGTTTATCACAGGCATATCATTTTATTACATACAACAGGTCATCAACCCACATCGACAACGAGGATACATTATAAATACTAATGTTTTCACCACACAACAAATAACAAGCAATGAAATGAACTTCAACTCAACCATTCCTCGGCGTTGGAAATGCTTGCTTTGAACCACAAATGATTCTCTGGGACGTGCCATCCATTGTCGATCTGGAGACCAACACAGGACTGATCATCCAGGATGAAGCGGCCTAATATATCATTACCAGGGTAGGGAACCACTCAAATGTACGAGGTATAGACACAGTTGCTTCTCATAAATGGTAGTAACGTTGTGTCAACAGCAGTTGGATCGCCTTTCACCATCATTGCATAGTTTTGTCCAAGGAAGAGCGAGTTTTCTCCAAGACTATCAATTCTATACCAGGGAGAAGGAGTTGGCGCTAGCACACTAGTATCCATCCCGAATACCATGCAACGGGTGTTGGAATAGGTCCGGAGAGTGCGACCATGGGAGACTACACCTGCTTCCTTAGCAGTAACATCATCAGTGGGCTGTGTACACACAAGAAGAGGCGATCCATCGGAATTAGTTGCCAGGCGCCAAAGAGTACATGGGCGCTGCTCGTCCTCATGCTCATGATCATCACCTTCGTCATCTCCCCCTTGGTTATAAAAAATTTCAAGTATAGGTGGTAGAATGTTCACAGGACCTTGGAAACACAAGAAGAAGGTTAATTAGTAAAGGGAAACTTGCTAACCCACATGCATGTGGATGAAACAATTATAATTACGGTGGAAGACAAATGTACCGAAACTACGAGGATGCCATGCAAAAATAGTGCCACGAGTGGTGGCAGCAAACACAAGGCCCTCGTATTGAATTGCATCACAGTACTCATCCGTGTACAGAAACTGATTTTTAAGCAATATCCATCGAGTTAAACCACCAAGGATGGCAACAAGCTTGTCGAAGATAGCAACAACTTCATAGTTGTTGTAATTCCAAGAGCGGTTGGGAACTCGACAAATTGCTATCTTTCGTAGAAGACAGTCACCATGATCATATTTGAAAGTGCAGAGAATACCGATGTGCTCAACCTCTGGGCAGTCTGCTGAGATTTTTGGAAGTGGAACCCGGTCACGAGTGTACACATTCACAAGTTCCCACTCGCAGTTGGACCCAATGTAAACAACCCAATCTCCATTTGCGCCTGCCCAAGCCTTGCCCTCAAGCGATGGCATCTTAACATCATACGTATCATTATCAAGCGGCATCAACTTGCACAGGGCGAGGCCTCCGTCGTGCCGGCGCCAGTCATCAGAGTCACGGCGAAGAAGATAGGGGAGATCAAACCGCTCCTTGACTCTTGGGTTCGTTCTAATGATGTTATTAGTTGAGTCAAGAATGGGCTTGAACGAACCTGCCATGCTAGCCGAGGTGATGACGTCGCACCGATCAATGAGTTCCTCCACCACGTCATCTTTGAGATCGAGGCAAGAATAACGGGGTCGTTTCCGGCCTGTTCCCTCCATGGAGAAGACGATCGAACAATGGCCGAAGAAAGGGTGAAGGGATGAAGGAAAATGGAGGAGGGAGAGGAAGAGAGTGCGACAGCAGTTCCAAATCGAGAGGGAAAGGCGAAGAGTCAGTGGACGGTTCCCAGTTTGCCACGGTTCACGAAGAGGTGCCCCGGCCTACACGTCCGTTCGGAAATACTCCTACTACTCGTCGTCATCTCACTGATATGTTGGAACGGGACCACATGTCAACGAAACATGGTGTGTAATTTCTCGCGCAAAATGCGATCTGGCCGCGTTGGCCCGAGGTGCCGCATTAGTTATCGACCTTTATTTTTTAATGGTGTGCCGTTCAGTTTTGAAGCACGACTAACTGGTACTGTACACAGACAAAATATAAACTACTGTACCAGTACTCCACCTCCAGTACTAGTAGTATAAAAAAGATATATAGGCTGGAGCTTCAGCGCTTTCTTGCTAAGGGCTGCCCACTTGCTTCTCACACTACCACCCTCTCTCCAGACCTAAAAAAGACGGCCCCTCTCTCCCTCCTCACCGGTGGTCACAGATCCACCGGGTAAGAAAAGGACGTGCAGTGTTGACGCACTCGTCATCGGCGAGCGAGGTCACGCACTGACGACAAGGCCGTCCTCTCAGAAATAGCGCCCGCGCGGGATGGCCTCCGTCCCCAAGCTCGCTGCCATAGTGTGTGCGAAGGACGACGAACACGAGCGAAGCCACTTCCCACCGACCCTCAGGTATGCTACCTCTTTTCGAACCATACCATTGTTCTATTGCCCCATCTGCCACGTCGTTGCATGTGGATCTTTTTCAACTCCACCATCTTCCCAATTTGCTATCCTCTGCTCTGCTGGCCACGCAGACGAAAACCATAATTTGCACTATTAAAGGAAACCCTACTTCATGCAGACTAATCCATGTCTGGGTTGAATAAGGAAAGGAAGGGAGACTGTACTGTCCAAGAGAGTAGGCATCGAACCCGCATCTAGGTTGAAAAGGAAAAAAAAATCAGTAGCTAAGGAACGAGTCTCGTGTCTCTTGGTTGAAGAAGGGTAGAAAGGCATGACAACGCAATAGAGAATGACCAGGTCGATCGGTTTGTTGTCCTCACATTGGAAAAAGGTGTCTAAAGAGAACAAAAATGGGACGTAATCCACATATGCTGCCTGGATATTTGTTGCTCTGGGCAACCATACCTCCCTCACCACTCTGTGTCCGTGGAGGTACATCGTACTGGTGTGCCCACTGTCCGAATGGGCCTCCCATGCTCTTATTGCCACTTTTTTGCTATTAGTATAACAGCCAACTGTCAAGTCAAGCAATGCTACTGTTAAAGTGATGCCACATTTAACTAATGCCGCTCTCTGTCTAATGCCACCGATAAATTTAAGCAATGCCATTTAATGTCACTAGATTATTTCAGGGTTAGCTGTTGATTGTGGATGCATTAAAGATTTTTCAGCTAAGGCATTCTAATGCTGTTGCACAACCAGTATACCAATGATGAAACTTGTTACTACCTTCAGATTTTTGCACTGTTAATGCTTATAGATCACATACCTCACTTTCATGAGATAAGTTATTTTTTTGTACAGTGTCACCAAAATTCCAAGGCGCTGATGCCATTTTATTTTGCTTAAACTGCACGGACAATTATGAATACAAGAGGAAAGGTCAAGAGTGGGCACCTACTCCTCCGGCTGTTCTCTTGATTCGTTCGATCAAGTTTTTATGTTTGATCGATTATCAAGATTGGGATAGCAATTTTTAAGGTCCCCTCGAGTTCGAAATGATATTTACCTTGGAGGTACATGGTTTGCAAAAAATTTATACTGTCATTAGTTAATAATGCTAGTTACCTTCAGACTTTTGTATTTCGTTTAATGCTCATGCACAGCTAGTATACCAATGCCGAAACTTGTTACCTTTACATTTTGTATTGTTAATTCTTATAGAAACCTTCCAGTGCTAGAGTTTATTGAAATCTATTCAGTAAAACCATTGTACTGTACTCTATAATAAACTAACTACTCTACTATTGCAGTAGCCACTAGATTAGTGTATATTTGTAGTATACGAATGGTGTTGCATTAGTGTATGGACATAAATAAAGTGTGGCAAGCTTTCCCAGATATGTGCTCAAGAAAACTACTACCTGTTTTTCTAAATACTAGACGTTTGGGTACTTTAAATTGAACCGCGAAAACGTCTTATATTAAGTAACAGATGGTGTAGAGTCACTCAAATTATCCCGGTAAAGCTAGTCACACCTTTGTTAAAATTAATGTTCATTATGTTATCGGAGGAGGTCTGTATGTTTGTCTCTAATGCCTGTCGACTACATACCTGACATCATGATGTAATGTTAAGTCATTTCGATTTGTACAGTGTCACTGAATTGTCAAGGCGGTGATGGCATTTTATTTTAGTAGAACTGCACAAAATTTGCTTAAAAGAAGAGGAAAGGTCAGGAATGGCTCAGTTTTTCAGAAAAAACTATGTATGCCTTCCTGACATCAGCCGATGTTGCTTTATTTATTCCTTTAAACAGGTGGTTAGAAACAGTCTTGCTACCTTTTCCCATTAAGAAATTGGAATGCTTATATTTGTGAGTCTATGCTTCAACTAGTGCCACTTTTATAGTAATCACACTTTCAATATCTATGCAAACAGGGATGCTCGATTTTAGTGGAACTGCACAAAAAGTCCTACTGGTTCAACATTAGGAGCATGTTTTTTTACAAACCTTTATATCCAATTGGTGGCTCTACGAGCTATTCATTACGAAGGTACATGGTTTGCTACTATCTTGCTGCTCTTTTTGTACTGTCATTAGATAGTAATACTAGTGGTTCGCATGTGAATTTATTGGCAGGGTGGACCTACATTGGAGGTGCAGGACATGATTCAATGATTGGATGCTCAATTTCGGTTGTATTGATTTCACCTCTTCCATCACTGCGAACATGGATATCCTTGGTCTGATGAAGAATAGGCGCTATATTTCTGCTCTGAACCAGCAAATCAATTCAGTATGAAATTTTCCAGGGCAAAACATAACTGTATCAGATTGTCCAGTGCAGAACATGACAGATGCTAAGCGGAACAGACATGTTTAACCGAAAATACATGGTGTGGTATATGTTTACTAGCTGCTTGATATTTGTGCAGATAGAGATGTTTGCCCGTTGCTATTTGGCAAACAAACAAAGTGTCCGCAATTTTGGTTGAACTGCACAAGAGAATAGTATAGTCACTACATGCAGTGCCATTTGAAAATAGACACAGAAAGATTGGATAGTCACTTCATGGACTGCAGAAAAGTAGTACTGTACTATTTATTGGCCAACACTAGGTGCTTCATTTCTTTGGTCTGATTATACAATGGGCATCATTTTGCCTAAGTTAAAGTTTGTATTCCGAAAATAGTCTCGTGATGTGATCAAGAGAAGACCAAATCATATTGTAGTGGATGTTTCTCCATCATGTGTGGTTCATTCTCGTGGTTCCGGCTGTTGGTCAAACCACTTATGTTTGCAAGAGGAATTGTAGACTTCACAAACAAATTTGTCTTTCAGTCTGTACTGAATGTTGGCCAAGAGAAGCATCCATGTTAGTAGAAAGAACAGATGTTTTTTTCTAGATCTTTGCTTTTGGAGCTACATATTTGTATATGATCTGTGAATCATTGAGATGCATTAACATGTTGATCTTATGTATGGGAATCGTACTAGTTACTTTTAGTTGCGACGCAAGATCCGAAGTGGCTGATCTTTGCTTTTGGAGCTACATATTTGTATATGATCTGTGAATCATTAAGATGCATTAACAATTACTTATTTCTGTTCGCTTAGTGTTTACAAGTTACTGATCGATCACTAGCTAGCCTATAAATGCGCTCCTGGCAGTTTTATTTGCGACGCAAGATGCGAAGTGGCAGTTTTTTGAATAAAAATGCCTACCTCTGAAGAAACTAAAAAGCTACACTATCGATCCTACATGGATAAAAATGCCTACATCTGAAGAAACTGACAAGCTACACTATCGATCCTACACGGATAAATAGCGGATTACGCACATACTACCTCCTTTCCGGTTTGCAGCGCTCAATTCAAGAAATGACCTACTCGATCCTACACGAATAAATAGCGGATCACGCACGTACTAGTACCTCCTTTCCGGTTTGCAGGGCTTAATTCAAACCTCTCACCAACCAAGGTACTCCCTCCGTCTGGGTTTATTAGTCCCGTGAGCAAAGCAGCAAGACCAAGGCATGGCAATAATTAACGGCATGCAGAAATTTAAGCCTAATTAATTCCAGCAATTTAAGTGGCTGCATGCGTGCCCTCGGCTGCGACTCGTTGCATGCTGCTTCGTGTACTGCCTACGAGCGATTCTGAGTGCCTGCATGCAGCCGGCCATAATTAAGGCAACTAACTGATGCGAAAAAAGATACGCTTTAATTGTTGCGGGCTTTTTAAATCCGTGGAATCATTATTGACAAGGAGGGACATGATTCGAGTGCACTCGTTTGACCGCCATGCCGACATGCGACCCAGACGGAACGGGACGACACAGTCATAATTTCAGTTTCTCTAGTTTTCCACAGCAAGCTGGCGCGCTAAGCCATTATGCATTGAATTCCGATGACCGTCGCGCTACCTTCCTCCTATAAGTATTGTTTCCCGGCCTTCTCCGGTGCCACCGTGACCCAACTGGCCATATCCTCATAAGCTCCCACCGGCCCGACGTTGCTCGCCACGTCCGCCATGCCTCCGCCCGTCCGCGGTAGGCGACGCCGGAGGCGGTCACCGCCGGAACTAGTGTTCGGTTTTTCACCGGAAGGCAGACGGAGGGAGGAGGCATTCTATCTGTCTTTAGATGGCAATGCGGAGATCGAGGAGTTGTTGGAGCGTGACCGCATCGTGGAGGAGCAGGAGTTGTTGGAGTGCGACCAGCTGGCGGAGGAGCAGTGTATCACCGATTTGCGCCGCCAGTGGGACATGGAGCAGCAGCGCACCGACGCTCTGAGTCGCGAGCAGAGCGCCTGCAACTAGGCCGACTACATGGAGGCCGGCGCCCGACAAATAGCCCTGGAGGCTGTCGGGCACGCACGCGTTCGCAACGCTGATTTTTACTACTAGCTCGTCAAGTGGGTTTCCCGCTTGGAAGCCGAAGTTTCGGTGGACCACGCCAGCATGGAAAGGGCTAACGCGTGCGAGCAACGCGCCCTATCGCACCTCTTGCAAGTCCGATGCGAGGCGCAGGACGCCGGTGCCGGCGTTTAGCATGTACCACAGATGGCGGCCGGCATCGTCTAGTTAGCTAAGAGTAAGTTAGTACTTGTATGCTACTAGAGTATTAGTGGGAGTAGATAGTTAACTTGGCTATGATGGTTGTCAACGTGGAAGTTCAGTACTCTATACGTGGATCAGACTAGTTACTTTGCTCTGAATGTTGAACTTTCCGTTTGAATGTATGGAATGGGCTGTTATTTTTTAAAGTGGGTTGTATTTGTCCTCCACGGGTTTAGAGGCTGACTTGTGGGCCTAGCAAGTTGACGCGTACACAATCAGGAGATCATTGTACGTGGAGAGGGTGACAGCAGGGACCCGCCAAGGTCATGGCAGTATGCAAGCAAGTGCCTCCTTATTTCAAGCCAATAAAAAAATGGCTCCTCCTAGTGGATTTCTGACATCTGGGTCCCATGCCATTGTGAACGTAGTCAATAAACGAGAGAATTGCACAACAAGCGACTGAAACTAGGGACCCAGCAGCTCGCCCTGTTATTTTTGTTTTGGGTTAATTTGGTAAATGCCACTCCAAATCTGGTGTATCCGAGAAATGCCACTGCAATTTAAAAACTTTGAAAAATGCCATTACTAGTGGCATTTTTCGAAGTCTGGAGTGGCGTTTTTCAAAGTTTGCAAACTGCAGTGGCGTTTTTCAAAGTTTGCAAAAATTGCAGTGGCATGTTTCAAAGTTTGGAAATTGCAGTGGCATTTTTATGAATCGCCATAATTGGAGTGGCATTTATCTAATTTGTTTGGAGACGGAAGCAGGGTGTCAACTGGGCTATACCGGACACTCTGGCATGTCTAGACAACCTTTTCCTTTATGTTTACCATAGACCAGCCCAGTAGTTTTTTTTTCTTTCTGAAAATGGCTAGCCCAGTTTTTTTTTGTGATTTGTCAAGTAAATCGCTTTATTAGGCCTGTTGGGCTGCAAATCTTTCAAGACGAGGAGAGCTTCATTTGGCTGGCCGAGAAAATGGCCTATCAGTAATGAGAAATGGGCTGTACATTTTTAAAACACATTAAATCGGCAATTAGTTTCAAATATCTTTTTTTCATTTCGAGATTTTAAATTGCATTGATTTTTATGCGTGGACAATTTATTGGATTTTATATTGATATACATTTATTTTTAAAATCAGTCTGAATGTGACTCGAAATTTCGGGATTAAAAACAGTTCAGACCGCACCGACATATGCAAAATTTCATATAATTTTTAACCGTTGCCACAATATGGGCTGTAATTCTAATAAAAAGAATATGGGCTCCAAAAAACCCCGTAAGAATTAGCAAATGGGCTGTAAATTATTTGAAATAATGGCAGATGGGTTGTATGCTGTTTTCCGCAGATGGCCTGTATACTGTTGGATGTCCATCCAACGGCCGTTGTGCTTCTTCAATCTCTGCTCTTCCTGCTCCAGCCGCTCAAACAAGCGATGGCGGGACTGCCTGCTCCCTCCTCCCCGTGGTCGGCTGTACTGCCGCGCAGGCCTCACCGCCCCACCGTACTCCCATCACTGGCCTAGCCATCCCTCTACTCACACACAGTCCCACACCTGCTGTTATTCTCCGGCGACGGCGGATGAACCAGTAAACCCTCGTACAGTGGTACTTCCCTCCACGTGGGAAACAACTGCCGCGTCTTTCTTGCCTCCGTGTCGTTCCCTTCCTAGGCCTCACCGTCATCCACCGCCCTGGTGCTCTCGGCGTCGCGTGGTCAACGTGGTCAACGACCGACATGCATCTGAAGTGAACTGTACGTGGAGAGGCTGACAGCTGGGTCCATGGCCGCACGCAAAGAAATGCCTCCTTATTACGTGCAAAATAATGATTCCTCCACCTGACATCTGGGACCCACCGAAAGGGCCTCTGTATTTCGCAAAAAAAACGTTACCGCCGCTGACAGCTCGGACCCACCAGCTATATCTTCGCACGCAAGGAAATGCCTCCTTATTACGCACAAGAAAATGAATACTCCCCCTGCTAGCTGGGACCCAGTATAGTGGTCCTACTAAGTTGACGGGGACGAAGGGCTTTGTCAACTTAGTCAATATGCACGATTCTAGCTCGACTGACCATACGATGTCCATCCAACGGCCGTAGTGCTTCTTCAACCTCTTGTCTTCTTGCTCCAGCCGCCCAAAGCAGCGCCAGTCGTGACGCCTGCTCCTGCCTCCCGTGGCCGGCTGTGCTGCCGCGGAGGCCTCACGGCCCCCATACTACTCCCACCGCTAGCCAGGCCATCCCTCCACTCCACTCACCCACACCCCCTGTTATTCCGCGGTGACGGCAGCGCAACCAAAGCAGTGAACCCTCGTACTCCTCTCCGCGTGGGCATCCACTGCCGCGTCTTCCCCGGCTCCGCGTCATCCCCTTCCTAGGCCTCGCCGTCGTCCACCGCTGTGGTGCTCTTGGCGCGGCGTGGTCAATGTGGCCAATGACCGAATTCCATCGGAAGAATACTGTACGTAGAGAGGCTGACAGCTGGGCCCACAGTAGCCGCAAGGAAGTGCCTCCTTATTACGCGGAAAATAATTATTCCTCCATATGACAGTAGGGACCCAACGGACGGGCCACCAGTATTTCGTGAAAAAACATTTGCCCCTGACTGCTGGGACCCACCCGACGGCCACTGTATTTCGTGAAAAAAACGTTCCACCTGCTGTCAGCTCGGACCCACCGGAAGTGCCTCCTTATTACGCACAAAAAATGAATACCCCCTGCTAGCTGGGACCCACCTTGGTGGGAGGCTGACTTGTGGGCCTACTAAGTTGACGGGGACGGAGCGCTTTGTCAACTTAGTCAATATAAATGATTCTAGCTCTAGTGACCGTACGATGTCCATCCAACGGCCGTAGTGCTTCTTCAACCTCTGGTCTTCTTGCTCCAGCCGCCCAAAGCAGCGCTGGTCGTGCCGCATGCTCCTGCCTCCCGTGGCCGGATGTGCTGCCGCGGAGGCTGAGGGAGTCCTAGATTACGGGGTATCCGGACAGCCAGACTATATACTTTGGCTGGACTATTGATGCGTGAAGATACAAGACTCAAGACTTCGCCCGTGACCGGATGGGACTCTCCTTTGCGTGGAAGACAAGCTTGGCAATCCGGATAGTAGATTTCCTTCTTTGTAACCGACTCTGTATAAACTCTAGCCCCCTCCGGTGTCTATATAAACCGAAGGGTTTAGTCCTTAGAGACACAATCATAATCATCATAGGCTAGCTTCTAGGGTTTAGCCTCTACGATCTCGTGGTAGATCAACTCTTGTAATACTCATATCATCAAGATCAATCAAGCAGGAAGTAGGTATTACCTCCATCGAGAGGGCCCGAACCTGGGTAAAACATCGTGTCCCCTGCCTCCTGTTACCATTAGCCTTAGACGCACAGATCGGGACCCCCTACCCGAGATCCGCCGGTTTTGACACCGACATTGGTGCTTTCATTGAGAGTTCCTCTGTGTCGTCGCTGCTAGGCTCGATGGCCCGTCTTGTTGTCAAGGACAACATCACCTCTGGGGGAGCGCTGGCGGTAGGCCAGACCCTCTGACTAGGCGGCTTTGTCATGGCCGCCCGATCGGCTTCCGCGCCGACGATGACCTCTCAGTTCATCAAAAATAGCCTCGACATCAATTCGGAGCTCGCCGAACAGATGAATCCCATAGAGCTCTCCTCCCTCAATGAGCTCTTTGATCACATCTCCGCTTTGGGAGTCGCCATAGACTATGATCAGATCGGGCTTAAACCCGACCAGAGGGATATTAAAACCCCACCGGTCACCCACGAGGTAGCAGTAGTGGAAGCGCCACACATGGATTATCCCTCTACTTTGAGGACGAATTATGCCTGGATCACCGAGCTCTCTGAGCCAGATACCCGCTCGCGGGAGGACATGACCCAGACCTCGGACTTAGAATCGGGTGTCGGGCCGGAAAAATCGGGCAGCACCCTGGATCCCGAGCTGTTGAGCCCGAAAGCTCCTCTGCCCCTGGGCGTTAGATCGGATCAGAATCCAGAATCAGCTACACCCACCCACTCACACTTAAACCGTCTCTCCCATATTAGACAAGGGCCCCAAGGGACAGTACATCGCTACTGGGCCAGATTCCTCCTTGTGCTAAACAGGGTTAAGGACTGTCGTGAGGAAGACATAACCTCACTTTTCTGCAAAAATTGCATGAACAAAGGAATCCTTAATGCTATAAGTCGCCGTGACATAATACACTTTGATGACTTAGCAGCCATAGTATAGAAGTATTGTGCGATCGAGAGCACCTGGACAACCCAAATAGACTTCTGGGATAATCCGGCTCTCACTAAACCCTTTGTCCGGACTAAAAGGGTAAACTCTTGTAAGTTACCCGATCCAACTCCCAAAAAACCAAAGCCCACTCCAAGGCATGGAACCGTATTGGACGAATGGCTCAATGGGCCATGCAAAATTCACAGCATGCCGGACACTACGCAAATGCATAGCCTTAGAGCATGTTGGATACTCCGGCAGGTGGCAAAAAGCGGCGACGATCTTCTTGTAAGCCATAGAGCAGAGCCACTATCCGCCAAAGACAACAATGCGGTACTTACAATCTTCGAGACTTTCGCCTCCAATAATAGGCGCAAGCGAGCTCATCGAGACTTTGCTGAAATCTGCCACGTGGAAAAAATAAATCCGTGGAACGACACTGCTATAACTTTCAGTGCCAGTGACGAACCTCAATTCCAGACAGTCCGGGCACCAGTCGCTTTGGTCCTTAGTCCAATCATGGACGGCTTTGGGCTCACTAAAGTACTCATGGATGGCGGAAGCGGATTAAACTTGATCTACGAAGAAACACTCAACAAGATGGAAATTGATAAAGGCTGCATTGAGCAAAGCGGCACAACCTTCAGGGGCATCATCCCTAGTCGGGAGGCACGGTGTGCGGGAAAAATCACACTCAACATGGTATTCGGCACTCCAGAGAATTACAGGTCCGAAGAAATCACATTCCAAGTGGCTCCCTTCAGCAGCGGATACCACGCCCTTTTAGGGTGGGACGCATTCACAAGCTTTCAAGCTATACCCCATTACGAGTACATGAAGCTTAAAATGCCCGAGCCCAATGGAATCATCACTCTAGCTAGTGATCCGAACGTCGCACTCTACACTGAAAATAAAAATGCAGCACTAGCCCTGGAAGCATTATCCGAAGCCCTAGCGGCCGAAGAATTAACAACGCTGCGTGCCACAGTGGGCAGGGACGACGTGATACTCGACAAACGACCCAAGTCCACCTCATTTAAACCCGCAGATGAGATAGTCAAATTCCAGGTCCATCCAACGGACCCCACGAAGACAGCTTCCATCGGGACATAGTTGAGCCCCACAATGGACGCCGCACTACGAGACTTCCTACGCGAGAATTGGGACATTTTCGCCTGGCATCCTTTGGACATGCCGGGCATCACATGCAGCCTGGCCGAACACAACCTCAATATACTAAAAGGATACAAGCCAGTCAAACAAACTCTTAGGCGCTTCTCAGAGCCTAAAAGGCAAGCTGTCAGTGTCAAAACCGGCGGATCTCGGGTAGGGGGTCCCGAACTATGCGTCTAGGCGGATGGTAACAGGAGACAAGGGACACGATGTTTTTACCCAGGTTCGGGCCCCCTCGATGGAGGTAAAACCCTACTCCTGCTTGATTGATATTGATGATATGGGTAGTACAAGAGTGGATCTACCACGAGATCAAGGAGGCTAAACCCTAGAAGCTAGCCTATGGTATGATTGCTGTTGTGTACTACGGACTAAAACCCTCCGGTTTATATAGACACCGGAGGGGGCTAGGGTTACACAGAGTCGGTTACAATGGTAGGAGATCTACATATCCGTATCGCCAAGCTTGCCCTCCACGCCAAGGAAAGTCCCATCCGGACACGGGACGAAGTCTTCAATCTTGTATCTTCATAGTCTCAGAGTCCGGCCGATGATGATAGTTCGGCTATCCGGACACCCCCTAGTCCGGGACTCCCTCAGTAGCCCCGAACCAGGCTTCAATGATGATGAGTCCAACGCGTATGTTGTCTTCGGCGTTGCAAGGTGGGTTCTCCTCCAAATTCCATGTGCTTGCCGAATAGTGTCCGACTTCCTTATAAATGCTGCGCTCCTCGGGTTCCACGTCCAATAATGACCCCCTTCCACATGTCGTATGAATGCGAAAAGCCAGGGTATTTTTACGTTTTACCCCCAAGCTGCACGAATAAGCTGCCTATAAGAGAGGCAAGGATCTAGATCCAAATCACACCATCCTCCTTCCGCGAGTACTCATCGGAGCGCCTCTGACAAAAATCCACTCCATCATGGACAGTCGACGCGGCTCCTCCTCTCGCGTTCCCAGCCCTCAGCCAGGAGATTGGAGGAGATGTTTAGTTCCGCACAGCGAGCTGGTGACGTTCCAAGCAGAGGCATACCTTCCTCCGGCCTTCATGGTCCCGGTTCGAGCCGTACTCGCCACCTACAAAGGCGGAAAGCAAGCGGAGAACACTCCCAATCCCTCCAAAGGAGAGCGGGTGTGCTTCGTCCCCTATCTAATAAGGGGGCTCGGATTTCCCATACATCCATTTCACTGGGGGCTCCTGGAGTTCTACGGACTCCAGCTTCATCACCTTACACCCGCCTCCATTTTGTACGTTGCGGGTTTTGTAGCTCTTTGCGAGCTGTTCTTGGGCGTCGAGCCCCATTTTGCGCTGTGGAAGAGGTTGTTTTGCCTCGTACCCCGTTCTCACGAGGGGTCGATATATCAAGTGGGCGGAGCCGAAATATGGCGCATCGCCGGGACCGGGTATCTATCCGGAACCCCGAAGAAGGCGTCCGAAGACTGGCCTTCAGAATGGTTTTATATGGAAGACGCCCCTTTGCCGGACCCAGTTCGGATCGGCCTCCCGGAGTTCAGTAACGCTCCTCTGAAGAAACGCCTGAGATAGTGCCCGCGGAGCCCTCAGCGGGAAGATGATAGGAGCGTCCAATATCTGATGGGCCGGATAAGGTTACTGGCCCATTCCGGATTGACCATGATTTGAGTCATGGCCACGTGCATTATGCGAGGGGTGCAGCCGCTCCAATATAGGGGCCACCCCATGTGGGATTTCAACGGGGAGAATGACGCCACCCGTCATGGCCGCAAGGGGCCGGATCGACCGCCGATCTGGTGAAGATCCTGTCCGGCTTGTACAAGGGGGAGAAGGAGGACTTCCTCCGCATGAGTCCATTGAATGGATTCTCCATGAATAACCCTCGGAGCTGGGTAAGCAGACGTTTATTCATCCAATCCATATTCCCACAGTTAAGTGTCTCACTTCGTGATTTCGACGCAGGAGCTGCGCCGGGACGTAGAGGGCATACACAGCCCGACTCCACAACCCGAGGATCCGGGACGATCCCTTGATCCGGCCTCTAAGGAGGATCCGGACATAGAGGTGGAGCTGATCGTTGGGGTGTTCCACCAACTTAGCATGGACAATGCTTTAGTCGCCATTACGCCCGACTACCTCGGTTTAACTCCGGCTTCCCAGGTAACTGCGACCGAGGTCTTGTCATTATTACTCATCCATGCTTATTTCCGAACACTGTATACCAACGGTGTCCTGCAGGAGGTACCTTTAGGGCGGGAAGCCGGATCCGCGGCGGCTGACCAACAAGGGTCAGTTCGGCCCAGCAGGCGGAAGAGGAGTGCGGTGCGAATCGAAACGTCGCTGCAATGGTATGGAGCACCACCGTATTTAAGGGAAAGATTCTTGGGAGGTATGTTAACACTCCTGATTCTTCGGGCTGTGCCCGGAGAGGTTGCCAATCGAGCCTCCGCCAGCCAGGCCCCAACGCCTGGTCCGGAGGGGGAGGCGAACACAAGGCGTGAGTCGGATGCTCCTCCAACGGAGGATGCCGACAGGCTGTCCGCCACCAGGTCTGAGGTGGAGAGCGCCATGAATCATAGGCGCCGCCGGATAGTTCTTCATGACGCGTGTTTCTCCCCGAAGGCGTTGAATGCCTTTAATGCGGGGGATGCGCACCTCCATGCCGCTCATGATGGTCTAACCAGAGCCACGGAGCAATATGTGAAAGACATACATGTGAGAGATTTTAATAGTTATATATGCCAGTAGCCCCCGAGACTTAAAATAGTTGGAATAACTGATTTAAGGATCATTTGTCATGCAGGATCTTACGGAGAAGAATACCCACCTGTCCCAGGAGCTTCAAGAGTGCAAGGCCCAACTTGAGGCCGCACTAGCCGCCTCAGGGGGAGCCACAGAAACCCCCTCCGGTAATACATACTTCGAAAAGATAAGTAGCTTATGAAGTGCGGTGTATGGGTAAGTCTGACAATAATATTGCAGAGGGCACCAGACTAGATCCGGACAAGCAACATCTGCTACGCTAGCTGAAGGCCGGCGAGAAGGTGCTTATGAGGGTGCAGCAGGAGAGGAACAAACTCCAAGATCCAACACCCAGCTGGGCGAAGAACTAAAAGATGTTCGGGTCCAGCTGTCTGACTCCGTAAAGGAGAATCGGCGGCTTCGTCGTGGCATCTACAGTAAGTGCTTGAGCAAACTCTTTTGAAAAGAAGAGTTCGGCGAGGAAGTCGATTGACAGAAATGTGTCTGTAGGTGTGCACACAGGTCGCCCTACGGAGGAAATGCCCGGTTCAATGGGTGACCAACTTCCCGAGCTGCTGCAACTACACGAACGTGTTCGGCAGGCGATGAGTGGCGTCGCCCAGGCCTTATGGCCGTCCGTCTCCCTACCCGAGGGTCTTGGAGGGCTTGCGGAAAGCTTCAGGGAGCACGGCAGCGCTTCCGTCTGTGGAAGATATCGGCCTGCCGTCAACGCGCCAGGGAGGCCTGGGCCATGGTGAAGACGCGGTACACGAAGGCGGATCCGAACCACATGGCCGATGAGGGAGTCCTGGACTAGGGGGTGTCCGGACAGCCGGACTATCATCGTTAGCCGGACTCCAAGACTATGAAGATACAAGATTGAAGATTTCGTCCCGTGTCCGGATGGGACTTTCCTTGGCGTGGAAGGCAAGCTTGGCAATACGGATATGTAGATCTCCTACCATTATAACCGACTCTGTGTAACCCTAGCCCTCCCCGGTGTATATATGAACCGGAGGGTTTTAGTCCGTAGGACAACAACCATTACAACAATCATACCATAGGCTAGCTTCTAGGGTTTAGCCTCCTTGATCTCGTGGTAGATCCACTCTTGTACTACCCATATCATCAATATCAATCAAGCAGGAATAGGGTTTTACCCCCATCGAGAGGGCCCGAACCTGGGTAAAAACATTGTGTCCCTTGTCTCCTGTTACCATCCGCCTAGACGCACAGTTCGGGACCCCCTACCCGAGATCCGCCGGTTTTGACACTGACATTGGTGCTTTCATTGAGAGTTCCTCTGTGCCGTCACCGATAGGAAGGATGCCTCTTCCCGTCTTCAAGGACGGTATATTCGCCAAAGGAGCCTTGGCCGCCGGCCAAACTATCCGGCTAGGTGGTTTTCTCATGACCGCCTGTTCGGCCACCGCTTCGACAATGACCTCTCAGGTCGCCAAAAGCAATCTTCACGTCAGCTCGGAATTCGCCGAGCGGCTGGATCCAATAGAGCTCTCGTCCGTAAACGAGCTCTTGGATCACATCACCACCCTGGGAGTCGCTACAGACTACAATCAGGTTGGTCTGAAAACCGATCTGAGAGAGATTAACTCTCCCCAGGTCACCCACCACGTTGCGGTGGTAGAGGAACAACGCGGCAACTCTTCTCCTGTATTGAAAACTAGTCATGTCCGGGCTCCCGAACCCTCCATGCCGGATTCCCGCGGAGGGACGGAATTCGATCAAGCGCTGAACCTAAAGTCAGGCATTGGACCGGACTCGTTGGACGACATCCAGCAATCCAAGCTTCCAGATCTTGAAACTTCTCGGCCCTTGAGCCTCGAGATGGGTAGGGTTCCGGACTTAATTCCACCCACCTGCCCAGACATATGCGATCTATCTCTAATATAGCAAGAGCCCGCTGAAACAGTACATCATTACTGGGCCAGATTCCTCCTGGTCATGGACAGGATAAAGGACTGCCGAGAGGAAAACGCAATTTCAATTTTCTGCAATAACTGCACGGACGAGGGAATCTTGAACGTCGTCAGCCGTCGTGAAATTACACGCTTCGCCGACCTGGCGTCCATAGTATGAAAGTACTGTGCGATGGAGAGTTTCCGGAAAACCGAAACTAAGTTTTGGGACAATCCGGCCCCGGATACAACCATAGTCCGCAACAAAAGGGTGCATTACACTCAGGCACCAGGTACAAAAACCAAAAAGCAAAAACCCCATAAAGGGCACGGAACCGTACTGGAGGGATGGCTTAGCAGACCCTGTAAAATTCATAGTACAGAAGGCGCCACCCCAACACATAGCCTTCGAGCATGTTGGATACTGCGGCAGGTGGCCAAAAGTGGCGAGGAGCTTCTAGCCCCGGAAAACCACTCCAACAATACCAGTACGGTATCAACAGTCTTTGAGACTTTCGCATCAAATAATATGCGGAAACGAACAATCCGCAGCCTCGCCGAAGTCTACCAAGTAGCAACAACTAATCCATGGAGCGACATAGCCATCACCTTCAACGCGGGCGACGAACCTAAATTCCGAACAGCCCGAGCACCAGCCGCATTAGTCCTCAGTCCGATAGTGGACGGCTTTCGTATTACCAAGGTACTCATGGATGGCGGAAGCGGATTAAACCTCATTTACGAGGAAACTCTTCAAAAAATGGAAATAGACTGGAGCCGCATTGAGGGAAGCAGCACAACCTTCAGAGGAATAATCCCTAGCCGGGAAGCGCGCTGCACAGGAAAAATCACACTTGATGTGGTGTTCGGCTCACCGGATAATTACAGGTCCAAAGAAGTCACGTTCCAGTTGGCCCCGTTCAGCAGCGGATATCACACTATATTAGGACGAGAGGCATTCACAGTTTTTCAAGCCATACCCCATTACGGGTACATGAAGCTTAAAATGCCCGGGCCCGGCGGAATAATCACTCTCGTTAGTGATCCAGACATAGCACTCCGCGCCGAAAACAAGACAGCCGCATTAGCCCTGGAGGCACTATCCGAAGCCTTAGCGGCAGAAGAACTCACCGCGCTGCGCTCTATGGTGAATAAAGACGATGTGATACTCGATAAGAGATCCAAGTCCACCTCCTTTAAACCAGCGGACGAAATAGTAAAATTCCAGGTCCATCCAACGGACCCAACAAAGACGGCCTCCATCGGGGCACAGTTGAACCCTGATGTAGACGCCGCACTGCGAGAATTCCTTCGGGAAAATTGGGACATCTTTGCCTGGCACCCTTCAGACATGCCAGGAATCCCACGCAGGTTGGTAGAACACAGCCTAAACATCCTAAAAGGATTTAAGCCAGTCAAACAGGCTCTTCGACGATTTTCCGAACCCAAAAGACAGGAAATGGGAGAAGAGCTAGCCAAACTATTGGAAGCCAGATTCATCAGAGACATCACCGGATTGGCTAGCAAACCTGGTAATGGTACCAAAGAAGGACAAATCCTGGCGCCTATGTGTCGATTTTAAAGACCTCAACAAGGCCTGCCCAAAGGATCCCTTCCCCCTCCCCCGCATCGAGTAGATAATCAACGCTACTACAGGGCATGATTCATTGTGCTTCCTGGACGCATATTCCGGCTACCATCAAATCAAGATGGCGGAAGTAGACCAAGCCGCAACAGCATTCATTACTCCATATGGACCATTCTGCTTTAACACGATGCCCTTCGGACTCAAAAACGCCGGCGCAACATATCAGCGCATGATTCAGACATGTCTGGCTACCCAGATCGGCAAAACAGTAGAGGCATACGTAGACGACGTAGTCGTCAAAACCAAACACGTTGAAACTCTAGTAGATGATTTGAGGCTCACATTCGAAAACCTCCGAGCATACAACATCAAGCTGAACCCGGAAAAATGCGTTTTCGGCGTACCAGCCGGAAAGCTCCTGGGCTTCATTGTATCCGGTAGAGGAATTGAAGCGAACCCAGCCAATAACTGAGCTCTGTCACAGCTGGATATTCCAAAGGACCTCAAACAAATACAAAAATTGACTGGATGTGTGGCGGCTCTAAGCCGCTTTATCTCCCATTTGGGAGAAAAGGCATTGCCCCTCTATCGCCTCCTCAGGCGCACCGAACACTTCGAGTGGACGGATGCTGCCACTGCCGGACTCGAAGAAATAAAAGCCATATTGGCAACAAATCCGGTCCTGGCTGCGCCTAACCTGGGCGAACCAATGTTGTTATACATCGCAGCAACACATCAAGTTGTAAGCGCGGTACTCATCGTCGAACAAGAGACAGAAGGGCATAAATTCCCTCTTCAAAAACCAGTGTACTACGTATCCACTGTCTTAACTCCCTGCAAGTCCCGTTACCCGCACTACCAAAAGATAGCGTATGCGGTGTTCATGGCATCCCGGAAGCTCCGACACTACTTTCAAGAGTGTTCGATAATAGTGGCTTCCGAAGTACCCCTCAACGACATCATAAACAACCGCGACGCGACGGGCAGGATTGCAAAATGTGCCATTGAGCTCTTACCATTCGCTATAACTTACAAACCTCGGCGAGCTATAAAGTCGCAAGTTTTGGCTGACTTTGTCGCTGAATGGACTGAAGCCGAACTCCCTAAAGAGTACGGCGCATACTCCAATTGGACTATGCACTTCGACGGCTCCAAAATGTTGGCCGGATTGGGGGCTGGCGTCGTATTGACGTCCGTACTCTGGGGCTGCGGACAACGCCCAACCGTACTACCGGATTCACACCATTTTTTATGGTATACAGCGCAGAAGCAGTTTTGCCCTGCGACATCATTCATGACTCACCTCGAGTGCGCATGTACGAAGAAAGAGAAGCCGAGTTAGATCGGCAGGACAGCTAGGACGCATTGGAGGAAGAACGCGATGTCGCCAAGGCTCGTTCCGCATTCTATCAGCAGCAGGCTCAAAGATATCAATGCAGAGAAGTACGGGCCAAGACTTACAACGTTGGTGAACTAGTTCTACGCCTGCCGGACAAGAAAAAGGACAATCTCAAGCCCAAATGGGAAGGCCCCTTCATTATCGATCAAGTCCTGACCGGCGGAGCGTACCGTCTGCGAAATGCATCGGACAACCGACTCGAGCTGAACCCATGGAACGCAGCCCGCCTCCGAAGAATCTATGCCTAGAGCTGGACTAAGAGTTCGTCCCCTTCCCCCGTCCAACTTTTTACACTTCAGCTGCCTTTTGTTTCCCTTTTTTCCCTCACCCCTTTCTCATACAAGCCCTTAAAGGCCTACTTGCGCATTGTTCGCACACACTTGATGTGCTATCCGCACTCATTATACCTGGGGGCTTCTTTACTAGAAGCTTACTTATAAGGGCTTCATGCCCAGCACATGTGTCAAACTTCCACATGTACCTTTTATTCACCATTATATGCATCGATATGACTTAAGTTTTGGCCAAGCTGGGTTGCCTGGCTCCTGTGCTTACCCCTACGTTCCCGATTGTTCGGCTAGGAGGTAAAGGGAGCACCTCTGCGATTGTTACTGCCGGGTCAGCCGGATGTGTACCTCAGACTGGGTGAAGCCGAAAGCTAGCGTTCTTAAGGGAATATTCGGTCGGTGACTTGAAAGGTGATTTTTTACCTATTTATTTATCTGCCCCCAGATGTTTTTCTGCTCTTTTCGCAGTCCGGACATGCACTTTAGGGCATGCCTCCCAGGGAAAGGAACCCTTAACGGAACTATTCTCCCTGGAAGATGTTTCTTACTAACCATGTAATATAACACAACTAGTTGGGCACTTGTCTGATAAAGCACTGATGACCCCTACGCCCGGTCTCCATGCATGCCCCGGTTGTTTCTTAACCGAGAAGGTATTCGGACACACTCCGGACTCTAGGGTCCCGAGGTTGAAGCGAAAAGGTCGGCAAAGACAAATGATCTACAATCCGGCTAGAAGGCATTTTACATGTCATTTTAAAATACATTGTCAAATCGACTGACTGTATTCTTCCTCAATCCCGTCTAACAGGCTGTCTAATTTACAGTCCCGTTGGGAAAATTTAGCGGCCAACTCTACTTGGCCGTACACTAAACTCACAGGGATCTCCTTGCCATCGGGCCCCACAGGTCCGACCTCGTCCATGTGGTTGGGATTTGCCTTCTTGTACCGCGTCTTCACCATGGCCCAGGCCTCCCTGGCACCTTGGCGGCAGGCCGAAATCTTCCATAAACGGAAGCGCTGCCGCGCTCCCTGAAGCTTCTCCGCAAGGTCTCCAACGCCCTCGGGTAGGGAGAGGGATGGCCATAAGGCCTGGACGACGCCGCTCATTGCCTGCCGAACTCGTTCGAGCAGTTGCACCAGCTCGGCAAGTTGATCACCCGTTAATACGGGCATCTCCTCCGCAGGGCGACCTGTGAACACACCTACAGACATATTTTTGTCAATTGACTTCCTCGCCGAACTCTTCTTTTCAAAGGAGTTCGCTCAAGCACTTACTATAGATGCCGCGACGAAGCCGCTGATTCTCCTTCACGGAGCCAGACAGCTCGGCCCGAACACCTTTCAGCACTTCTCCAAGCTGGGCGTGGGCATCCTGGAGCCTGTTCCTTTCCTGATGCACCCTCGTCAGCACCCTCTCGCCGGCCTTCAGCTGGCGCAGTAATTCTTGCCTGTCCGGATCCTGTCCGGCACAATCTGCAAAGACATTGTCAGACTTACACGTACGCCGCACACCGATTATCTTTTCGAAATAATGTGTTACCAGGAGGGGTCTCTGTGCTTCCTCCTGGGGCAGCTAGTGCGGCATCAAGTTGGGCCTTGCACTCTTGTAGCTCCTGGGACAGTCGGGTATTCTTCTTAGTAAGACCCTGCATATCAAATGATCCTTAAATCAGTTATTCCAACTACTTTAAGTCTCGGGGGCTACCGGCATATACAATCATTAAAATCTCTTACCCGTATGTGCTTTACATAATGCTCCGTGGCTCTGGTCAAACCATCTTGAGCAGCACGGAGGTGCGTGTCCCCCGTGTTAAAGGCATTCAACGCCTCGTGGGAGAAGCACGCGTCACGAAAGACTGTCTGGCGGCGCCTATGGTTCATGGCGCTCTCCACCTCAAACTTGGTGGCGGACATTCTGTCGGCATCCTCCGTTGGAGGAGTATCCGGCTCGCGCCTTGCGCTCGCCTCCCCCTCCAGACCAAGTGTTGGAGCCTGGCTGGCAGAGGTTGGGTTGGCAACCTCTACGCCCACAGTCCGGCGGGCGCTTTTTCTCCTGCAAAAGTCATGAGCATTCAAACACTTCCTAGGAACGTTGTTCTAAATACCAAATCATGAGCCATACCGTTGCGGCGATGTTTCGACCCGCGCCGCGCTCCTCTTCCGCCTGCCGGGCCGAACTGACCCTTGTTGGCCAGCTGTCGTGGCCTCGGCCTCCTGCCCTGAAGGCACCCCCTGCGAGACACCATTATATATGGCGGTCAGATATGCACGAGGACGGGATGATGGTGTCAGGACTTCGGTCACAATCACCTGGGAAGCCGGATATAGGCCGAGGTTGTCAGCCGTAATGGCGACTAGAGCATTATCCATGCTGAGTTGGTGGAACACCCCGTCGATTAGCTCCACCTTTATGTCCGGGTCCTCTTCGGAGGCCGGATCTTGGGATCTTTCTGGATCCTCAGGCTGTGGAGCCGGGCTATGAATGCTCTCCACAGTCCGGCGCAGACCCTGCCTCGAAACCATAAAGTAAGGTACTTAACGTTGAAAGCGTGGGTCGGATAAATGAACATTCGCTTACCCAGCTTCGAGGATTGTTCATGGAGAACCCATTCAATGGGCTCGTCTGGAGGAATTCCTCCTTCTCCCCCTTGTACAGACTGGACAGAATCTTCACCAGGTCTTCGGCTGATCCCGGCCCTTGGCGGCCATGACGAGTGGCATCATTCTCTCCATTGAAATCCCACATGGGGTGGCCCCTGTATTGCAGCGGCTGCACCCCCCGCATAATGCACGTTGCCATGACTCCAATCATGGTCAATCCGGAATGGGCCAATAACCTTATCCGGCCCATCAAATAATGGACGCTCTTGTCTTCCTCTAGCTGGGGGCTCCGTGGGCGCCAGCTCAGGCGTTTCTTCAGAGGAGCATTACTGAACTCTGGGAGGCCGATCCGAACAGGGTCCGGCAGCGGAGCGTCTTCTACATAAAACCATTCTGAAGGCCAGTCTTCAGGCACCTTCTTAGGGGTTCCGGATGGATATCCGGTCCCGGCGATACGCCATATTTCGGCACCGCCCACTTGATATATGGACCCCTCGTGAGAGCGGGGTACGAAGAAAAATAACCTCTTCCACAGCGCAAAATGGGGCTCGATGCCCAGAAATAGCTCGCAAAGGGCTACGTAGCCCACGATATGCAGAATAGAGGCAGGCGTGAGGTGATGAAACTGGAGTCCGTAGAACTCCAGGAGCCCGCGGAGGAACGGATGTATAGGAAATCCGAGCCCCCTTATCTGATAGGGGATGAAGCATACCTGCTCCCCTTTGTTGGGACTTGGGGTAGCCTCCGCTTGCTTCCCACCTTTGTAGGTGGCCAGCCCAGCTCGAACTGGGACCATGAAAGCCGGAGGAAGATATCCCTCCGCTTGGAGTGTCACCAGATCATTGTGAGGGACAGAACATGTCCTCCAATCTCCTGGCAGAGGGCTGGGAGCGCGAGAGGAGGAGCCGCGTTGACGGTCCATGATGGAATGGATTTTTGGTCAGAGGCGCTCTGATGAGTACTCGCAGGAGGAAGATGGTGTGATTTGGATCTGGATTCTTGCCTCTCTTATAGGCAGATTATTTGCGCAGCTAGGGGGTAAAACACAAAAGATACCCTGGCTTTTCGCATTCGTGTGACGCGTGGAAGAAGGCCATTATTGGGCGTGGGAGCCAAGGAGCGCAGTGTTTACAAAATAGCCGGACATTATTCGGCAGGTACATGGAACTTAAAGGAGAACCCGCCTTGCAACGCCGAAGACTATACACGCGCTGGACTTATCGTCATTGAAGCCTGGTTCGGGGGCTACTGAGGGAGTCCTGGACTAGGGGGTGTCCGGACAGCCGGACTATCATCGTCACCCGGACTACAAGACTATGAAGATACAAGATTGAAGACTTCGTCCCGTGTCCGGATGGAACTTTCCTTGGCGTGGAAGGCAAGCTTGGCAATACGGATATGTAGATCTCCTACCATTGTAACCGACTCTGTGTAACCCTAGCCCTCCCCGGTTTCTATATAAACCGGAGGGTTTTAGTCCGTAGGACAACAACCATTACAACAATCATACCATAGGCTAGCTTCTAGGGTTTAGACTCCTTGATCTCGTGGTAGATCCACTCTTGTACTACCCATATCATCAATATCAATCAAGCAGGTGTAGGGTTTTACCTCCATCGAGAGGGCCCGAACCTGGGTAAAAACATCGTGTCCCTTGTCTCCTATTACCATCCGCCTAGATGCACAGTTCGGGACCCCCTACCCGAGATCCGCTGGTTTTGACACCGACAGCCGAGGTCGGACCTGTGGGGCCCGATGGGAAGGAGATCCCTGTGAGCTTAATGTACGGCCAAGTAGAGTTGGCCGCTAAGTATTCCCAAAGGGACTGTAAATTAGACAGCCTGTTAGATGGGATTGAAGAGGAGTACGCTCAGTCAATTTGACGATGTATTTTAAAATGACATGTATAATGCCTTCTAGCCGGATTGTAGATCGTTTGTCTTTGCGGACCTTTTCGCTTCAACCTCGGGACCCAATAGTCCGGAGTGTGTCCGAATACCCTCGCGGTTATGAGAAAATCGGGGCATGCATGGAGACCAGGCGTAGGGGCCATTAGTGCTCTATCAGACAAGTGCCCAACTAGTTATGTTATATTACATGGTTAGTAAGAAACATCTTCCAGGGAGAATAGTTCTGTTAGGGGTTCCTTTCCCTGGGAGGCATGCCATAAAGTGCATGTCCGGACTGCGAAAAGAGCAGAAAAGCATCTGGGGGCAGACAAATAAATAGGTAAAAAATCATCTTTCAAGTCACCGACCGAATATTCGCTTAAGAACGCTAGCTTTCGGCTTCACCCAGTCTGAGGTACACATCCGGCTGACCCGGCAGTAACAATCGCAGAGGTGCTCCCTTTACCTCCTAGCCGAACAATCGGGAACGTAGGGGTAAGCACAGGAGCCAGGCAACCCAGCTTGGCCAAAACTTAAGTCATATCGATGCATATAATGGTGAATAAAAGGTACATGCGGAAGTTTGACACATGTGTTGGGCATAAAGCCCGTATAAATAAGCTTCTGTTAAAGAAGCCCCCAGGTATAATGAGTGCGAGTAGCACGTCAAGTGTGTGCGAACAATCCGCAAATCAGCCCTGAAAGGCTCTATGAAAAAGGGAGGAGAAAAGAGAGAAACAAAAGACAACTGAAGTATAAAATGTGGACGGAGGAAGGAGACGAACTCTGAGTCCGGTGCTAGGCGTAGAATCTTCGGAGGCGGGCTGCATTCCATGGGTTCGGCTCGAGTCGGTTGTCCGATGCGTTTCGCAGACGGTATGCTCCGCCGGTCAGGACTTGGTCGATGATGAAGGGACCTTCCCACTTGGGCTTGAGTTTGTCCTTTTTCTTTTCCGGCAGGCGTAGAACTAGTTCGCCAACATTGTAAGTTTTGGCCCGTACTTCTCTGCTTTGATATCTTCGAGCCTGCTACTGATAGAATGCGGAACGAGCTTTCGCCATGTCGCGCTCCTCTTCTAGGGCATCCAAAATGTCTTGCCGATCCAACTCGGCCTCTCTTTCCTCGTACATGCGCACGCGAGGTGAGTCATGAATTATATCGCAGGGCAAAACAGCCTTTGCTCCGTATACCATAAAAAATGGTGTGAATCCGGTAGTACGGTTTGGCATGGTCCGCAGCCCCCAGAGTACGGAGTCGAGCTCCTCTACCCAGTGCGTGTTAGATTCCGTGAGGGACCGCACTAACCTGGGTTTGATGCCGCTCATGATTAGACCATTTGCTCATTCGACTTGACCGTTAGTTTGAGGGTGATAGACTGAAGCGTAGTCGAGCTTGATGCCCATATTTTTGCACCAGAGTTTAACCTCGTCGGCCGTGAAGTTCGTGCCGTTATCGGTGATGATGCTGTGGGGGACGCCATAAAGGTGTACTACCCCGGATATGAAGTCTATCACAAGTCCGGATTCGGCCGTTTTAACTGGCTTGGCCTCTATCCATTTGGTGAATTTGTCCACCATGACCAATAGGTACTTTTTCTTGTGGGTTCCCCCTTTAAGGGGTCCAACCATGTCAAGCCCCCAGACCGCGAACGGCCAGGTGATGGGTATAGTTTTGAGGGCGGTGGGTGGCATGTGGCTTTGATTAGCAAAAAGCTGGCGCCCGACGCATCGTTGGACTAAGTCCTGAGCATCTGCCCGGGCCGTCGTCCAATAAAATCCTGTACGGAAGGCCTTGCCTACAAGGGCCCGGGCTGCGGCGTGGTGCCCGCCGAGTCCGGCGTGAATTTCAGCCAGCAGATTTCGCCCTTCCTCTTCAGGGATGCACCTTTGAAGGACTCCGGTTGTGCTTTCTTATAAAGCTCTCCCTCATGGTCTTTGTAGGCTTTAGATCGCCGTACTATGCAGCGGGTCTCATTTTGGTCTTCGGGGAGTTCCTGCCTAATTAAGTAGGCTAGGAATGGTTCCGTCCACGGGGCAATGACTGCCATTATTTCGTGGGCTGAAGGTGTTATTTCATTGGCTGAGCCGCCGATTGTGTCAGAATGTTCTGTGTTGGGCGGTGCTATTGGTTCCGGATTGTTGTTTCCGGACTCCTCTTCCCATACTACGAATGGCTTAAAGAGCTGCTCCAGGAAGATGTTTGGAGGGACGGCGTCGCGCTTTGCGTCGATGCGCGCCAACACGTCGGCCGCCTGGTTATTATCCCGGGCTACATGGTGGAATTCGAGTCCTTCGAACTGAGCTGACATTTTTAAGATGGCGCTATGGTAGGCTGCCATTTTCGGATCCTTGGCATCAAAGTCTCCATTTACTTGGGATATTGCGAGGTTTGAATCCCCGCGGACCTCTAGGCATTGAATAGCCATGGAGATTGCCATCTGGAGACCATGTATAAGGGCCTCGTATTCGGCTGCGTTGTTGGAGTTCGTGTACATTATTTGAAGTACGTATTGGACTATGTCTCCGGTTGGGGACGTCAAGACGACGCCAGCCCCCAAGCCGGCCAACATTTTAGAGCCGTCGAAGTGCATGATCCAATTGGAGTATGCGCCGTACTCTTTAGGGAGTTCGGCTTCAGTCCATTCAGCGATGAAGTCAGCCAAGACTAGCAACTTTATAGCTCGCCGTGGTTTGTAGGTTATGTCGAATGGTAAGAGCTCAATGGCCCATTTTGCAATCCTGCCCGTCGCGTCGCGGTTGTTTATAATGTCGTTGAGAGGTACTTCGGAGGCCACTGTTATCGAACACTCTTGAACGTAGTGTCGCAGCTTCCGGGATGCCATGAACACTGCATACGCTATATTTTGATATTGTGGGTACCGGGACTTGCATGGAGTTAAGACAGTGGATACGTAGTATACTGGTTTTTGAAGAGGGAATTTGTGCCCTTTTGTTTCTCGTTCGACGACGAGCACCGCGCTTACAACTTGATGTGTTGCCGCGATATATAACAACATTGGTTCGCCCAAGTTGGGCACGGCCAGGACCGGATTTGTTGCCAATATGGCCTTTATTTCTTCGAGTCCGGCCGTGGCAGCATTCGTCCATTCGAAGTGTTTGGTGCGCCTGAGGAGGCGATAGAGGGGCAATGCCTTTTCTTCCAAACGGGAGATGAAGCGGCTTAGAGCCGCCATGCATCCAATCAATTTTTGTATTTGTTTGAGGTCTTTTGGGATATCCAACTGTGATAGAGCTCGGATCTTGGCTGGGTTTGCTTCAATTCCTCTACCGGATACAATGAAGCCCAAGAGCTTTCCGGCTGGTACGCCGAAAACGCATTTTTCCGGGTTGAGCTAAATGTCGTATGCTCGGAGGTTGTCGAATGTGAGCCTCAAATCGTCTACTAGAGTTTCGACGTGTTTGGTCTTGACGACCACATCATCTACGTATGCCTCCACTGTTTTGCCGATCTGGGTAGCCAGACATGTCTGAATCATGCGCTGATATGTTGCGCCGGCGTTTTTGAGTCCGAAGGGCATTGTGTTGAAGCAGAATGGTCCGTATGGAGTAATGAATGCCGTTGCGGCTTGGTCTGTCTCCGCCATCTTTATTTGATGGTAGCCGGAGTATGCGTCGAGGAAGCACAATGAATCGTGTCCTGCGGTAGCATCGATGATTTGATCGATGCGGGGAAGGGGGAAAGGATCCTTTGGAGAAGAGCTAGCCAAGCTACTCGAGGCCGGATTCATTAGAGATATCAAACATCCGGATTGGCTGGCAAATCTGGTAATGGTACCAAAGAAGGATAAATCCTGGCACCTTTGCGTCGATTTCAAAGACCTCAACAAGGCCTGCCCCAAGGATCCCTTCCTCCTCCCTCGCATCGACCAAATCATCGACGCCACCGCAGGACACGATTCACTGTGTTTCCTCGACGCATACTTCGGATACAATCAAATAAAGGTGGTAGAGTCCGACCAAGCCGCAACGGCCTTCATAACACCATGTGGTCCTTTCTGCTTCAACACTACGCCTTTCGGGCTTAAAAACGCCGGTGCAACCTATCAACGCATGATTCAAACATGCCTGGAAAAGAAAATCGGCAAAACTGTGGAGGCATATGTGGATGACGTGGTCATAAAAACAAGACACGTCGAAACCCTAATAGATGACTTGAGGCTTACGTTCGATAACCTCCGAACATACGACATCAAGCTAAACTCGGAAAAATGTGTTTTCGGCGTACCCTCCAGGAAGTTGGTCGGCTTCATCGTTTCCAATAGAGGAATTGAAGCAAACCCTGCAAAAATCCGAGCTCTATCGCAGTTGGCTATCCCAACAGACCTCAAGCATATCCAGAAATTAGCTGGATGCGTGGCTTCTTTAAGCCGCTTTATGTCCTGATTAGGAGAAAAGGCACTACCTCTTTACCGCCTTCTTCGACGCACCGAACACTTCGTGTGGACGGATGCAGCCGCGGCCGCACTGGATGAAATAAAGACCTTATTGGCCAGTAATCCAGTCCTGACAGCGCCAAATATTGGCGAACCTATGCTATTATAATAGCCGCAACACATCAAGTTGTAAGCGCAGTGCTCGTCGTCGAACGAGAAGCAGACGAACACAAATTCCCGCTCCAAAAGCCGGTATATTACGTGTCCACGGTCCTCAACCCATGCAAATCCCGATACCCGCACTATCAAAAGATAGCATACGCAGTCTTCATGGCATCCCAGAAGCTATGACACTACTTTCAAGAGTGTTCGATTATGGTGGCCTCCGAAGTACCACTCAACGACATAATAAACAACTGCGATGCTACAGGACGGATCGCTAAATGGGCCATCGAGCTCCTCCCGTTTGACATAACATACAAACCATGGCGGGCCATTAAGTTGCAAGTATTGGCTGACTTCGTTGCCGAATGGACAGAAGCCGAACTCCCTAAAGAGTATGGCGCGTACTCCAATTGGATCATGCACTTCGATGGCTCTAAAATGCTGGCCGGATTGGGGGCAGGTGTAGTCCTGACTTCCCCCACCAAAGACACGGTCCAGTACGTACTCCAAATATTTTACACAGACTCCAACAACACAGCCGAATACGAGGCTCTGTTGCATGGTCTTCGGATGGCAGTCTCTATTGGAATTCAATGCCTAGAGGTGCGCTGGGATTCAAACCTCACAATATCACAAATCAATGGAGACTTTGATGCCAAGGATCCGAAAATGGCGGCCTACCGCAATGCCGTTCTCAAAATGTCAGCTCGGTTCGAGGGGCTCGAATTCCACCATGTGGCTCGAGAAAACAATCAAGCGGCGGATATCCTCGCCCTCATCGGCACTAAACACGACCCCGTCCCACCTAACATATTCCTGGAAAGACTGTTCAAGCCATCCGTAGTATGGGAAGGGGAGTCCAGCAACACTAGCGCGGGTCCGAATACACCCCCAGATTCCGAACCATCTGACGTAATCGGAGGCTCCGCCACCGAAATAACATCTTCGGCCCATGAAATCATGGCTGTAATTGCCTCGTGGACCAAGCCTTTCCTGGCCTACCTAAGTAGGCAGGATCTCCCTGAGGACTAAACTGAAGCACGTTGTATTGTGCAGCGTTCCAAGGCCTACAAAGTCCATGAGGGAGAACTCTATAAGAAAAGCGCGACCGGAGTGCTCCAAAGATGCATCTCCGAAGAGGAAGGGCGGTAGCTCTTGGCTGAAATCCACTCTGGACTCCGCGGGCACCACGGTGCGGCTTGGGCACTTGTCAGCAAGGCCTTCGTACAGGTTTTTATTGGCCGACAGCCCGAGCAGACGCACAGGACCTTGTCCAACACTGCGTCGGTTGCCAGCTCTTTTCCAATCAGAGTCATATGCCCCCTACCGCTCTCCAAATAATCCCCATTACATGGCCCTTCGTGGTCTGGGAGCTGGATAGGGTTGGGCCTCTTAAAGGGGGAAGCCATAAGAACAAATACTTATTGGTCATGGCGGACAAGTTCACCAAATGGATAGAAGCCAAACCAGTTAAAACGGCCAAATCCGGACCAGTGATAGACTTTATATTAGGGGTTGTACACCGTTATGGCGTCCCCCACAGCATCATCACTGACAATGGCTCAAACTTCACAGCCGATGAAGTGAAAACTTGGTGCGGCAACACGGGCATAAAGCTTGATTACGCCTCCATCTACCATCCCCAAACAAACGGCCAGGTCGAACGTGCAAACGGTCTCATTATGAGCGGCATCAAACCCATACTAGTGCCGTCCTTGACAGAATTGGACATGCACTGGGTCGAGGAGCTCGACTCCGTACTCTGGGGGCTGCGGACCACGCCGAATCGCACCACTGGATACACACCATTTTTTATGGTGTACGGCGCAGAAGCAGTACTACCCTGCGACATAATCCATGACTCACCTCGCGTGCGTATGTACGAAGAGAAGGAAGCCGAGTTAGATCGGCAGGACAACTTAGATGCCCTGGAGGATGAGCGCCACGTTGCAAAAGCCCGTTCTACATTCTATCAGCAGCAGGCTCGACCGTATTAAAGCAGAGAAGTGCGGGCCAAAACTTATAATATTGGCGAACTTGTTCTACGCCTACCGGAGAAGAAGAAGGACAAGCTCAAACCTAAGGGGAGGGTCCCTTCATTATTGATAAAGTTCTCATTGGAGGAGCATACCGCCTGCGTAATGCATCCGATAACAGGCTCGAGTCGAACCCATGGAACGCGGCCAGACTCCGGAGATTCTACGCCTAGCGCCGAACTCAGTGTTTGTCTCCTTACCCCCGCCCTTTTAACTATGTTCCTCCCCTTTTTTTCCTTTCTTGCCCCTTTTTCCTTCTTCACACAAAGTACTCAATATAGTCCGGATGCTCGGATCACTCCGGTTGCACTATGTGTGTAAACCATACATGGGGGCTTCCTATACGGAAGCTAAATATAATTACTTTCAGGGCTTCTTGCCTATCACATATGCGTTCTTTTTCCACATGTGCCTTTTCTTCTCCATTATATGCATCGATATGACTTAAGATGTGGCCATGCCGGGTTGCCTGGCTCTTGTTTTTATGCCCTACGTTCCCGTTAATTCGGCTTGGGCATAAGGGGAGCACCTCTGCGATTGTTACTGCCGGTTGAGCCGGATGTGTACCTCAGACTGGGTGAAGCCGAAAGCTAGTATTCTTAAGGGAATATTCGGTCGGGGAACAAAAGACATTTATTTTGTTTATTACAACATGAACCCCCAGAAGTTTTGTATCTTGCGTCCCTGTTCGCAGTCCGGACATGTACATCGATGCATGCATACCCAGGGAAAGGAACCCCTAACGGAACTATTCTCCCTGGAAGATGTTTCTTACTATCCATGTAATATAACATAACTAGTTGGGTACTTGTCTGTTCAAGCACTTATGACCCTACGCCTGGTTTCCACGCATACCCCGGTTCTGCATAACTAAGCGAGTATTCGGATACAGCCCGGACTGTCGGATCCGGGGGCTGAAGCGAAAAGGTCCGCCATGACAAATGATCTTTAATCCGGCTAGGGACCACATATGTCCATTGAATTACATAGTCACTTGGACTGACTGTATTCTTCCTCTATACCGTCCAACAGGCTATCTAGCTTACAATCCTGTTGGGAGTACTTTGCGGCTAACGCTACCTGGTCATACACCAGACTCACGGGAATTTCTTGCCCATCTGGCCCCGCCGGTCCGACTTCGGCCATATGGTTTGGGTCAAGCTTGGTGTAGCGGGTCCTCACCATGCCCCAGGCTTCTCTTGCACCTTGCCGGCAGGCTGACATCTTCCACAATCGGAAGAGCCGCCGTGCTCCTTGGAGCACATCCACGAGCTCCCCCATGCCTTTTGGCAGGGAGGTGGATGGCCACAAGGCATGGACAATACCCTGCATCACTTGCCGAGCTCGCTCATGCAGCTGCAAGAGTTCTTGCAGTAAATCACCTGCGGACGCGGGCATCTCCTCTTCAGGGCGGCCCGTCAACATACCTACAGATATAAATTCTTTCAATATGCTTCCTCGTCGAGCTGTATTACAGTTCGTCTAGGCACTTACCATAAATGCCGTGACGAAGCCTTCTGTTCTCCTTCACGGAGTCCGCCAGCTGAGCGCGAACATCTCCTAATTCGACGCCCAGCCGGACATTGGCATCTTGAAGATCGTTCTTCTCCCACCTAACTTGTGTAAGAACACGCTCGCCAGCTTTTAGTTGCCTTTGGAGATATGACTCACTCTCTCCTATGATCTCCGGATTCTCTCCGGGATTGTTTGCAGAATTTTCTGTTAGGTTTATCAAACAAGCCAATTACTAACTGGTACATTTCAATAAAATTTCTCTATCGAGACATATGTTACCAGATGAGGCCTTCTGGGACTCCTCTAGTTTGGCAACAGCAACCCTCAGCTGGATCTTGCGCTCCTCCAGCTCTTGAGACAATTGGGTATTTTTATCTACAAGGACCTGCGCATAAAATGATCCTTAAAAAAGTTGTTCCAACCATTTCAAGTCTCAGGGGCTACTGCTATATATGCTTATCAAATTTTCTTACCCGTATATCTTTGGCATACTGGTCCATCACTCGGGCGAGCCCGCCTTGAGCAGCTCGGATGTATGCGTCTCCCGAATTGAAAGCATTAAAAGCCTCGTTGGAAAAGATGTTATTGCGAAGTACGGCCCATCAGAGCCGATGGTTCATGGCACTCTCTACTTCTGAATTCGTGGCGGAGAACATTTCTGCGTCCTCTGTCGGAGGGCAATTCGGCACCGGCCCCGCATTGACCTCCTCTCTCGAAGCCGGTTCTGGAATCCGGCTGGTGGAGGCGCGATCGGCGGGATCTCCGGATATAGTCCGGCGACTCCTATTTCTACCAGAACACAAAGGACGCTGTTACATTTTAAACAAAAATAATCAAAGAGCAGGTTTTTACCATGCCTCTGTAACGGCGTTTCGGCCCAAACCGCCTTCCTCTTAAGCCTGCCCAGTCCGGATGCCCTTTGCCGACGAGCCCCCAGGGGCTCGGCGCCGCGTTCCGATGGTCGTCTCTATAGAAATACGATACTTTAAGCATAGGGCATGGAAACAAAAAGGAGTCCTCTTCAGAGGACAGGGTTTCGGCTTTGCTTACACACGATGCAGGTAGCAGTCCGGGATAGTCGGCGGCAATAGCCACCGAGGCGCCATCGCAGCTGGCCTGATAAAATATCCCGTTGTTGAGCTCCACAGTAATATCCGGGTCTTCTTCAAGTCCTGGATCGAAGGACCTTCCGGGGTGGAGGGGCTGTCGAATCCTTCTACGGCCCTCCTCAGTTCCTACTCGGAAATATCGAGTTAAATAATAGTAACGAAGGATGCCAGAATGAATGGAGCGGGGGAAGGAGTGACGACTTACCCAGCTTGGGGGGTTGTACGTGGGAAACCCATCCCGCGGTTTAATATGAAGAAATTCTTCTTCTTCTCCTTTATACAAATCGGACAATATCCTCGCCAGAGCAGTGGCGGAGTCTAGACCTTTACGACCGCAGCGGGTGGCATCGTCTTCCCCGTTGTAATGCCACATGGGCTTCCCCCGATATTGAAGCGGCTGCACTCCCCGCATTATGCATATTGCTATAACCACAACTATTGCCAGCCCTGATTTGGCCAATATCTTTATCCTGCTCATCAGGAAGTGTACTCCTCTGCTATCCTCCTCTTGGGGGCCCTGAGGGCGCCAACTTCGGTGTGCCTTCGGCGGAGCATTACTGAACTCAGGGAGACCCGTCTAGACTGGATCTGGAAGGGGAACGTCATCAACATAAAACTACTCCGAGGGCCAGTTTTCGGGTGCCTTCTTGGGAGTACCGGACAGGTATCCGGTCTCGGCGACGCGCCATACTTCGGCTCCGCCCACTTGACATATGGATTCCCCCTGGTTGCGAGGGACAAGGCAGAACAACTTCCTCCATAAACCAAAGTGAGCCTCGCAACCCAGAAATAGTTCACAAAGGGCAACGTATCCTGCTATGTGCAGCACGGAAGCAGGGGTGAAGTTGTGCAGCTGGAGGCCATAAAACTCCAGGAGCCCGCGAAGGAATGGTTGCATTGGAAACCCGACGCCTCTTAACAGATGCGGGATGAGGCATATTCGCTCCCCCGGGGATGTATTAGAAGATCTCTCCGCTTGCACCCCGCCATTATAGGTGGCTAGTCCGGCTCGGACGGGAACCATGAAAGCCGGTGGAAGAAATCCTTGGGTTTGTAACTCTATCAAACGGCTTTGAGGAACTGAACACTCTTCCCAGTCGCCTAGTTTGGAGCGAAAGGAACGAGAAGAAGAGCTGCGGCGACCGGCAATGATGGAATGGTTTTTTCGGAGAGCTCTGTTGGATGCTTGCTCAATGGAAGAAGGTGAGGTTTGGATCGGAAGATCCCCGTCCCTTCCAATAGATGGTTTGTCTGCAGGGCCAGGGTGGCAAATGCAGATCCTCGTATTCGCTCGACACATGGAGATGGCCATTATTGAAGCACATAAGCCAAGGAGTACAACATTGATGGGAAGCCGGATACTGTTTGTTGCAACAGGTACTTTGGAGTATTCGGAGATGGAACCCGCCTTGCAATGCCGAAGACAAACTGCGCGCCGGACTCATCGTCATTGAAGCCTGGTTCAGGGGCTACTGAGGGAGTCCTAGATTAGGGGGTATCCGGATAGCCGGACTATATAATTTGGCCAGACTATTGAACCGTGAAGATACAAGACTCAAGACTTCGCCCCGTGTCCGGATGGGACTCTCCTTTGCATGGAAGACAAGCTTGGTGATCCGGATAATAGATTTCCTTCTTTGTAACCGACTCTGTATAAACCCTAGCCCGCTCCGGTGTCTATATAAACCGAAGGGTTTAATCCTTAGAGACACAATCATAATCATCATAGACTAGCTTCTAGGGTTTAGCCTCTACAATCTCGTGGTATTTCAACTCTTGTAATACTCATATCATCAAGATCAATCAAGCAGGAAGTAGGGTTTTACCTCCATCGAGAGGGCCCGAACCTGGGTAAAACATCGTGTCCCTTGCTTCCTATTACCATTAGCCTTAGACGCACAGATAGGGACCCCCTACCCGAGATCCGCCGGTTTTGACACCGACAGAGGCCTCACCGCCCCTACTATTACCACCGCTGGCCAGGCCCTGCGGCGACGGCAGCCTCACACTGCAGCCGAACCAGTGAACCCTCGTACTCCTCTCCGCGCGGGCTTCCACTGTCGCGTCCTCCCCGGCTCCCCGTCGTCCCCTTCCTAGGCCTCGCTGTCGTCCACCGCCCTGGTGCTCTCGGCGCGGCGTGGTCAACATGGTCAAGGAACGACTTCCATCAGACGTGGACTGTATGTGGAGAGGCTGACAGCTGGGTCCATGGTCGCAGCAAGGAAGTGCCTCCTTATTACGCGGAAAATAATGATTCCTCCACCTAATAGCCGGGACCCACCGGACGGGCCACTATATTTCACAAAAAAAAAGTTTCCCCCTGACTGTTGGGACCGACTAGCTACATACTCGCACGCAAGGAAGTGCGTCCGGACAAAAAAAACAATTCGCCCCCTGACTCCTGGGACCCACCAGCTACATCTTCGCACACAAGGAAGTGCGTCCGGGCAAAAAAAAATGATTCGCCCCCCTGACTGCTGGGACCCACCAGCTACATCTTCGCACGCAAGGAAGTGCCTGGCAGTCGGGACCCACCTGGTCGAAGCGTACATAGCGTTGTCATTCTGGTCGCAAACGTGTACGTACATATATACTAGTGGATGTAGAGGTGCGCACGTGTCATAGTAGAGGCGCGCACGTAGCATGTACACATACGTATAGTGGCCAGGGTGCAAGAAAGAAAATATGGCCACATATGTGTACATACGGGCGGGGTCTCGAACGCCTACTCACACATACGTACAGCGAGGGCTCGTGTACATGGCTGGGTCGGAACGGAGAAACAACGTCATCGTCGTGTTCATGGGGAGGCAACGGAATGCGTCGTGTTCATGGGGAGGCAATGGAATGCATCGTGTTCATGGGGAGGCAACGGAATGCGTCGTGTTCATCGGGAGGCAACGGAACGCGTGGGAGCTAACCGGCTGGGTCGGAACGGAATGTGTGGTCGTGTTCATCGGGAGGGCTTGGATGGAACAGACGATGGAAATGAGGCCTGGCGTACCGCAGAACGGAGGAAACAGACCTCCTACGTTCGGAATGGGGTCCTGTTGATCGGGAGGGGTGTGGCGTACCGCAAAACGGAGGAAATGGACCTCCTATGGTCGAAATGGGGGTCCTGTTGATCAGGAGGGGTGTGGCATACCGCAAAACGGACGAAACAGACCTCCTACGGTCGAAACGGGGGTCCTGTTGATCGGGAGGGGTGTGGTGTACCACAAAACGGGCGAAACGGACCACCTACGGTCGAAACGGGGGTCATGTTCATCGGGAGGGGTGTGGCGTACCGCAAAATGGGACTCCACGTGGTACTATTCATCTCCACCGTCGACCTCCTCGAGCCTCCACGGGCTACCGTCGACCTCCTCTAGCCTCCACGGGCTCCTGTTCATCCAGCCTCCACTGCGCGCTACTCCATCGGCTACTATTCAACCACCCCTCCACGGGCACTCCTCCACCGTCTACTGTTCATCCAGCCCTCCACACCACGGGGTCCTGTTCAACCACCCCTCCACGGGCACCCCTCCACCGTCTACTGTTCATCCAGCCCTCCACACCACGCGGTCATGTTCATCCAGAGGCAACGCCACCGCTCACTGTTCATCCACCCCCCCCCCCCCGAAATGCTCATTGTTCATCAAATCAATCGGCTTCAGTTAGCAGCAGTAGCAAAGGAATCGCTCGATCGGTTTCAGTTAACAGCCATCGATCGATCGCTCAGGTTCAGTAATGCGTAGCCTGCAGTGCAATAGCTCGGGTTCAGTTAGAGCCCAACGCCTCGCTCGGGTTCAGTTAGAGCTAACGCCTCGCACACACGCGCGTACGTGTACGAGAGAAAGGCGCATCGCTCGTCCCCCGACCTCCCACCGTAACCGGGAACTCCCCGAAATTTTCCTCCCCCTCGCTTCTACCACGGTTTTTTCCGTCATGGACGGACCAAAGAATGTCATGCAGCTGCGTCTCTGGCCCGCCCAGGACGAAAAGCCCATTTTCTGTCATGATTTTTTGTCATAGAAGTAGGAGCCCACCACATCTATGATGATACCGGGTTTTGTCACAATTATCGTCATAGAAGTGTCATATGTATGACAGACAAAAAAATTGTTCAGCCCAAAATGTCATGGATGTGTCTTTTTTTTTGTAGTGCTACTAATATACAATAGATTGAATTCTCATGGTTCATTAAGAACAACCAACTTTTCGCACAAAGTCTTTCACCTGGGTTTTTTCTCTTTTACAAATGATCATCGTGCTACACCCTTCCAGGATACGGCACAACAGAGACAAAGGCGCAGACGTGCAGCAGGGCCCCGCTCAAAGGTCACTTTTTAGATTAAGACCCTATGTAAACCTTTTTTAATGTCTCTTGTTGCTTCACACCCTTCGGGCACTTAACACAACCGAGAGGGATACTGGCGTTATTAGCATTTCGTCACGCATGTGCATGTACCTAGAAATTCAGGGCTCATTATCGAGGGCGTTACTTAGCCCAGTATATGTTGTAAAGTTCGAATACCTTAGGGAGTGTTCGGCGTCGCGAGTTTGGCCTTATATGCATCAGCTTTGAATCCTGTCTTTTGTCAATAGTTGGGTTTGCCCAGCTCCCGTGTTTTGCTACCTTACGTTTCGCTCTATCGGCTAAGGTGGCACCGGGAGAACTACTGGGATTGTGCCTTGGTTCATCTGGATGAGCACCTCAGTAGAGAAAGCCAAAAACTGACTGTCATGATAAAACGCGAGACTGGTCAACCACTCGGTGACTCAGCGGAATCTTCGCGATTCCTCCGCATTAACGAAGGACCGGTTTCCCGGTCATGTACATACGTGCATCGTATTTGGATGAACGCAGAAGTACCAGGGGCTATATAGTAGCCCCACCGTCAAACTCCTATGGCTAAGTGAAAGTGTTAAAGCTATATAGTCCGATTGCCTGGTTCACCGCGCTATCACCTCCGTAACGGACCAAGACGTTGGATCAAGTGTGACTACGCGCTTTACCGAACACCCCCGCATTACATGCGTGGGGGCTGAAGCCGACTACTGCAAACTTTCAGGATATATACATACATACATAAACGGCCGCGCATGAGGCACTATAATACTTTCAGGCAAAAGTATAAACACAGCCTTTATAATCAAAATAGCATTGTTTTTACAATCAAGATACATGTCACTCAAACATGGTACTCTTCGAGCACTTAACCTCTATTAAACGGGAGCCTTCTAGGACTTCTTCAAAATAGTGCTCGGGCGAGTCCTGGCCTCTGGTCGGACCCCTGGTTGCAATAGCGGTGGCCTCCATCCCTGTCCAGTATGTCTTAACACGGGCAAGAGCCATCTGCGCACCCTCTATGCATGCCGACCTCTTTACAGCGTCGATATGCGGCACAACACGAAGAAATCGTTGCACTAAACCAAAGTAACTATCCGGACTTGGTTCCTTCAGCCAAAGATGATCCACGACAGACCTCATGGCAAGCCCGGACAACTTATGGAGCTCGGCCCACTCGGCCATTTGTTCATTTCACAGCAGCGGACGCTTGGGAGCACTGAACTGCGACCAGAACAACCTTTCCACCTCATGATCTTTCTAATCCTTGAAATACTCAGTCGCATCAGCAGCACTCTTTGCTAAGTCCAAGTATGCATCTGCAGCACTCCATAATTGATCCAGAGGGGATGCCAACACCAACACTAACGGTTGACGACCTTTCTACATCCAGTTCATGGAGGATGTGATCTACGAGGGTGTGCATGGCCGTGCCTACGATCCCGACGAGACCCAAAGTCAGGATGGCCACGCCCAGTACGTTGTCGATGAAGAGCCCAACGACCGTGCTGACTACGACCATGGTGACTCGTGGCATGAAGACGATGACATCTATTGCGAAGGTGATGGTGATGAAGAAGAAGGCAATGACATTGATATTGGTGGAGAGCCATTGTTCATCGATGAGCTCACCCAAAGAGCGGAAGCACAAAATAGGAGGAACAACATTCACACGGGTTCATATTCACAAGAGGAGGACAAGTTGATTTGCCAATGTTGGATGGAGATTAGCCAAGATCCGAGGACCGGCGCGCAACAAAAGGGCCTTGTTTTTTGGACGAGAGTCCACAAAACATTCCATGAAAGGAAGATGTTTGAGCCCTATCAAATTACGAGCAACTGTGGCATCACCTCGATTCAAAAGAGGTGGTTGTTCATCCAACAAGAGTGCAACAAGTATTGCGCCGCACTTGAGAGCGTGGAAGCACGGCCCATGAGTGGTCTCGGCATTGGGGACATGGTATTATCTCCTCATCCTTGTTCTTTCGTTGCCACAACCATGAGACTTAGGCCTTGTATATGTTAGCATGTTCAATTGTTGTTGATCATGTGGTGTAGGCATTTCAATCTTTGGAAGCATTCAAAGCCCGGCACAATGACAAGCCCTTCACTCTTACGCATTGTTGGACGATCATCAACAATTGCCCTAAGTTCAAGGATCAATACCGTGAACTTCAAAGAAAAAGAGGCAAGACGGCCAAGTTGGCTAGAGGTGGAGATGGCGAGGCGTTGAAGAGGCCGAGGGGCAAGACCAACTCCAAGGTGGACGACATACGTTATGTCTCATCCATGGCCTTGCATGAGACTTTGCATGGCATGGTGTCTCAAAAGGATGTGAGGGACGAGAAGAAGCGGCAAAACAAGGACGAGCAAATGAAGCAATACCTAGATCTTCAAAGGAAGAAGCTTGAGATGGAGGAGGCGACCAAGAAGTGGAAGATCGACATGGAGGAGGCGTCCCGGCAAAGGCAACTCGACATCAAGGCCGCCAATGTCAAGGCCAGGCAGAGGCAGCTCGACATCGAGGCCACCAATGCCACAACCAAAGCGAAAGAGGTGGCCCTTGCGATCATGAGCGTGGACTTGACCAATATGGATGAGAAGACAAGGAGCTGGTTCTAGGACAGGCAGAAAGAGATGTTCGACGCCGACGGCCTGAACTATGTCGTCCGATCGGCCGTGGCCGTTCTTTTTTGGAGGCTGGCATGGGTGCCGTCCGCTGGGCTGCTGGCTATGTGCCGGCGAGAAACACATTGATTTTGGAGGCTGGCTGTGTTGTCGGCCGGTGGTTTTGTTGCCGGCAAACAAAACTATTCATTTTGGAGGCTGGCTGTGCTGCCTGCCGCTGGCTATGTTGTCGGCGAGGACGTGTAGGCAGCTGGCTCTGTTGCTGGCGTGAACTAGGGCCGCTGGCCTGGACTAGGGCTTGGTATTTCGAATGTTGTTGTTTTTAAAATGAATGCGGATAAGACGGGGCCAAAGGACGCGGCCACGCGCTGGGCGCACGGCCACCGCATCTCAGGACAGACCCGGACACAATCTCATCCCCTACCTAAACAGACAAAATCCGGGTAAAGCGAACGTCCGTTTAAAGTCGCGTGGTGATGTTGGCCTGAGCACCGGCTGGTTGTTGTATTGTGGCTCGCGATGTCGCGAGATTACTCTGACCGCATACAATTTATTTTCTTCCTACACCATCAGTTTGTCGCTATACGCACTACACCCCAACTCAGGTATTCTTGCTACTACGAGACTCGTTGTCACGTCCCTGCAAAAAAAAAAGACTCGTTGTCACGTGCACGAAAGAAAATGGCCTAGTTTGCTCATGTGAGTGCAATGCATGTCTTGTTTCACGTACATTGAACCAGTATTAAAAGACCTCTAAAAAGACGACCAGGGCTTCTTTGATTTAAAGAAGGCGTGGCTAGGTCTCAGTCGACTGAGACTTAACAAAGTCTCAGTCAAGTGATATAGTATGTAGAAAGAAAAAGAGAAATTAAAACAACTTTTTTTACGAATCTTCATCCAAAATTAAAGGAAGAAAACATCGATTGAGACATAACAAAGTCCCAATCGACTGAGACTTAGCAAAATTGTTTAAAGAATTGTTGTAGGAAATCTATTTAGGGAATGTGGATGAATGTTTGGCTTCTACATCTATGTCCGTGGAGATATGAGAGCAACTCCAATGCGACACGGTGGACGTGGATTTTTTTATGTTTTTTTTGTCCACTTTGATCGGCTAAGTGGACGAACGTGTCCATCCTTTGCTTCGGGTGGGCCTATGCACGAAACATGACCGACACATTATCCGCATGGTCATAAAAAACTAAATACCAATAAAATTTAAAACATGCAAATGAGTTAAATATAATTATATGATAAAACAGTTGGTCAATTGCCGATCAAAGTCCATTTAAAAATAAATAAACATATTTTTTAAAGGCACCTCCCACCCGGCCAGCATGCAGACCTAAGGCATCGCCCTCACCATCAGAGCCAGTGAGGTTGAAGAAGGGCGGTGGTGCAACCCAGGGGAAGGCCTACTCCCACGCCGCCCGCGTGGGCGGCTCTGCTGCGCAACGCACGCGCTCCCGCTCCTGCTGTCATGGTTCTAAGACTGACAGTAAAAAGGGGGTACGTATGGAGAGGCAAGATCTCAGCTATGGTGAAGGTGTACACACAAGGTTTACGAGTTCAGGCCCTTCGCGGAGGAAGTAATAGCCCTACGTCTCGGTGCCCAGAGGCGGTCGACTGGATTATATACGTGTGATGTTACAGGGGGTGCGAACCCTTGTGCCAGAGGAGGGGGTGGCTTATATAGAGTGCGGCAGGACCCCATCCATTCTCCGTTACAAGGGGCCTAATGTACATAAAGTAGGGATGTTACTGGTAACGCCGGTCATAAGTGCTATTAATGACCTTGAAGACTATGGAGTGAATGTACGCCCGTTGCAGTGCTGAGTGACTCCTGGTCTTTAGTAGGTCGAGTGATCCCTCATATGGTCGAGTGACAACAGGTAGGAGGGTATCCGAGTGATATGATTGGTCGTTGCACTCGACACCTTTAACTGGGGGTTTTTTGTTGCCTCTTGGACTTCTTATCTTCTAGGGTAGTGACCTTGGGTAGGACATATAGGTCAGGCCCATGACCCTAACCCAGGTCTGTATTCTCATCAGTAGCCTCTGAATGGATTAAGGTTCGAGTGGAAACTAGGTTGAAGCTGAACTTGTTCCGAGCTTTGCGTCTCGCAAGTGTTTTACGCAGGACGGAAGGCTTATGTTGGTACTTCAGCACCGAATCAGTCGCCTTGATCCATTCAGAGAGTTGCCGACTGAATTTGTAGCATCATCTGCTGAGTGTTGTCTTGGGGTGCAGAATCTTTGGCGCGATTGATAACAGTGTATCCCGGATTTCAAGGGATATGAAATTTCGAGGAAGCGCGCGGGACGGGGCACGCCGAAGTAAGCGGGGTGGATATACAGTAGCACCTCAATTTTTGCACCACCTTTTTCGCCACGTACGTTGCGCGTGACTGTTGCGGGATTTCACAGGATCGCCCGGTCCCACGCGTCAGCCACTCGGAAGCGGCCCTTTATAAGGCGACGGAGCCGAGGCGCTTCCACTGTGCGTTTCTGTTTTCTTTCTTCTTCATGTGCTTCTCCACCGCATTCGGCTCCTCTGCTCTCAACACTGCCGCTCTGCCACCATGGTGAAAGACAAGACGGCGGCGCTAGTACGCGTGAAGAAGGCGACGGGGCGGCGAAGGGCAAAAGCAGAACCGCGGTTCGTCATCGCGCTCGGGGTTGCCGCCAGGCTGGATCCAGGGCGATTGGATCCGATCTTCGCTCCGGCGGGAGGATCTGGATGAGCTGGTGGAATCCGGGCTGATCGCCAAGGGTGCGGCAAGGCTGTTTGAGGGGGAGATGGAGCCGCAGCCTTGACCGGGTGAGTGTGTACTACTCGCCACCCACATCGACCGGGGCTTCGTGCTTCCTCCGCACCCATTATTTCGGGCCTTCTTGAACTTCTTCGGTGCCCAACTTCATCATTTTTCTCCCAATACCATCACATACCTTGCCGTGTTTGTGTCGATGTGTGAAAACTTTTTGGGGTGTCCACCGCACTAGGGTCTTTTCAAACATATTTTCACCATCCGTTCCCAGTCAGTGAAGAAAGCAAAAACGAGTGACAAGAAAACCCATGTCGTTCAGATGTGTGGGGGTTTGGGTATCCAGAAGAGACAAAGGAGTTCTTTCCCTTCCATGACTCCCCCTGAGTCGGTTAGGGGCTGGCAGTCGACCTGGTTCTACTGCCAGGACGTCCCAACTCCAGGTCAGTCGACCGGCCTTCCCCACTTCACTTTTGACCGAGTCCAGACTGCTTCCTCACTGAAAGTAACTGCTGCTGAGAATGTGGAGACAAAGATGCTGGTTGAGAAAGTGGTCCAACTAATCAATCAGGGTGTCACTGGCATGGACCTACTGGAAGTATTCCTCAGTCGATGCATCCAACCTCTTCAGGCTCGTGACCATCCCATGTGGCTGTACTCTGGGGCTGACGACACCGCTCATGTTCATCCAGAGGAAGTGCCAGCCAAGACCGTGGCCATGTGGCTGAAGAGCATTACAGGCAACCAGGACAACCCCAGAGGAGCCAGGAGAGTTGTCCCCTTCAGTGACGACAATCAGCTCGACAAGGTATATTCTTTACTCCGACTGCTTTTGCATGCACATTCCGACTGTCCTTGAGCTCGACTGACTTTCACTCGACTTCTTGCCTTGTAGGTTTTTACTAACATGTATTCAATGCCCAACGGTGAACAAGTTCTAGAGCAGGACCAGGAGGGAGAGGCCAGCGCGGAGGAAAGCGGTGAATGGGAATCTTCGGATGACAACAAGGAGGAGGAAAGCGAGGAGTTAGACGATGAGGAAGCGGTCGACTCGCCGCCGCACTCTGAACGCCGATCCAAGCAACACCATGACCCAGCGGGCGGGCGTGGAAAGAACGTGGCTCCAAGTACCCACACGCAGAAGCGCACTCAGACGTCGACTCCGGAGCTGACAGAGAAGGTCGCCAAGCATCCCAAGGTTTCTCCTCCAAAGACTCGGAAGACTTTGCCGTGGATCAACATGGACGTCCTTGTTGCTTTAGGGTGAGTATCTTTCTTGCATTTATCTAGGATGACTGAAGCTTCTGTTCTGACCGAATGGATCATGTATCTTTCTATCCCAACCTCTGCCGCGACTGACATGGATATCGACAAAGCTCCAGGAGACGAGGAGACCGACGACGCGGCCACCTCTCGAGCTGGTAATTCCGCTCGACCAGAACTCATTAGTCGATTGGGTTATTGGTCGGCTCAATTTCCGATGCTTTGCTTTCACTACAGTAACGCGAGACATCGTCGTACTTCCCGATGATGATGAAGAAGAAGAAGTGCCTCAAAAAAGGAGGAGGAGAGGAGGGGGCTCGAGCAGGAGAGGGCTTGAAGTTCAAGTCCCTCAGTCGACGCCGATGCTCGAGGTGGTGGTCGAGCGTTTCGGAGATCCGGTTCGGACCAACGTTACATTCGCCAACCCGCTGACGACTGATCGTCCGCCGGGGTCGACTGCTCCGGCTCCTGCTGCTCCAGTGCAACTCCACGCATTCGACCCAGTAGCTACCTCGGCCACCTTGGAGCCATCACTCTTTGCTGCATAAGAGACCCCAGATGATTCACCAAGTGCTGCTAGGGAGGCTCTTCGCTAGGTGAACCTTGTTATGGAGAAGGTGAAGGTGATGCACGAGGCCAGCCAGGTGGCCTATAATGCCAGTACCGCTCTGCAGACCAATGTTAAGGTCAGTGAACTCCCGACTGAACTTTTGAATGATGTTTTATATCTGATCACCCACTGGGGTGTGCCTGTTTTTAGAGTTTAGGAAGTCTCCCGCTCCACTTGACTCGTGCTGAGTCTTAGTATTCTATCCGGACCAGTGGGGGCACGCCGAGTGCACCCATTGGGTGTAGTCCCCGAGACCACGGTCGACTGCTGGCAGTCGGCTGAGGTGTGAGAATCTACATTTTTTTTTGACTCATGCTAGGCAGACCATGTTGAGTGTTGATCTAAACCAGTGGGGGCATGCTAAGTGCACCCACTAGGTCTAGTCCCCGAGACTACTGTTGAATATTTGATTTGGCAATAGTCTTAGAGTAATTTTTCACTGTCATTATCTCTTATTTCTATCGACTATTATATCCTCTCTCTGACTGCAGAGGTCTTGTGATCTTGGAGCTCGGCTTTCTGAGTTAAACAAGAAGCACATCAGCCTCGAACTTGATCTTGAACTTGCAAAGAAGAACCTCAAGACTGCTCAAGAAGAAACAGCCATCATGGGAGGTAATCAATCGACACCTTGTCCACCTAGTAGCTCGCGCCTTTCAGTGTTTTATCTTTCAGTCTCTTTGAGCCGAGTGACTTCACACAAGCAGATGTACATAGTGAAAATCGTCAGCTTCAGGCTCATCTGAAGAGTGTTGTTTCTTTAGAGAGAATGAAAGAAGATCTGGAGAAGAAGGATCAGGACCTTGCTGCTGCCCAGAAGGAAGCACGAGAGAAGACAGCACTTGCGGACAAGAAGCTGGCTTCGGTCGGCAAGTTGGAAGAGGAGAACACGAAGTTGAAGACTGCCATCTCTAAAGCCAATCGAGAAGTTGAGCAGCTGAAGAAGGACAAGGAGAACCTGACCAATGAAGTTGGAGGCCTCAGAGCCAAGACAGGCGAGCTAGAGTCCTATCTGGGACAACTTGCTGCAAGACTAGTTCTGAAGCTTGAAGGTACTGCCACTCGACTGGTTAGCTATCATCGATTGAAGTATGTTATTATATTGTTGAGTCACTATTTTTCATTATTGTGCAGAACTTTGTCAAGATTTCGAAGCTGAGACCAGGCGTGTCGAGACAGGTCTCGACCCCATCAATTGTCTTGTGAAAGATGAGGTTGCGATGAACTTGCTGCGGTTGGAATCGCGCTTTAACGGTGCTGTTGCTTATCTGGCTCGACTGAAGGCGGCGATGACTTGGGTTGACGATGAACTCTGGCCTCAGGTGGAACTTTCTCAAGATTTACTCGGCTCAATCAGATTCCTGGCCGAGTGCAGGACTGGAAGAAGTCATCCGCTCGTTGTGGCGCTGACGTTGCCCTGTCATTGGTTCGAGTGCACTACAAGGATGCCAGAGAAGACAAGTTGGCGGCCCTCAAGGTTGTGAATACTAAGAAGAACACCTTCCAGTCCTTCATGGACACCTTCCTTGAGGCGGCCACTCGTATTGCAGACAACATTGATCTTGACAGCTTTTGTGATCCAGCCAGCCCTTCTCCTGCCGAGTGATCAAAAAACATTATGCTTCGCCTTTATTTGCCTCGGAATGCCGAGTGAATTTGTAATCGTTGAAACTCCTTCGAGCCTGACGCCCGAGTACTTTAATCCGCGGTTTGGAACCTTTGGATTTATCTGAACTTGGTTTATCTTTGAATATGTTGTGTTTGTCTTCGAGCGGAACTCGTTCTTCACTCGGATTGGTTCTTGTACTTTTGATGCAACTTCTGAGGAAGAGGCCGCAGTCGACCTGTTGGATGAGCCTTGAACAGCATTGATCAGCTCATCAGCGAGGCACTCAGCAATGGCCTTGACGTTCCTGAAAGCAGCTCATCTTGGCACTAGCTTTTGGATGAGCCTTTGGCAGCATTGATCAGCTCATCAGCGAGGCATTTAGCAATGGTCTTGACGTTCCTGAAAGCAGCTTGCCTTGGCGCCAGCTGTTGGATGAGCCTTTGGCAGGGCGCACAATCTCGTCCTTCTTCTTGACGGTGCAGCCCTGGGGGGAGGGATCGCGGTCGACCCGCACCGTTCGGTTGGATTTTTTACACTTAGGCGAGTACTGGACTGCGGCTAACCCCCCGAGTGGAAGGATCGCTCACCACTCGGTAGGATTTTTTACACTTAGGCGAGTACTAGACTGCAGCTAAGCCCCCGAGTGGGAGGATCGCTCGCCACTTGCATGATTTTTTACACTTAGGCGAGTACTAGACTGCAGCTAAGCCCCCGAGTGGGAGGATCTCTCACCACTCGGCGGGATTTTTTACACTTAGGCAAGTACTGGACTGCAGCTAAGCCCTCGAGTGAGAGGATTTATCACCACTCGGTAGGATTTTTTACACTTAGGCAAGTACTGGACTGCAGCTAAGCCCCCGAGTGAGAGGATTGCTCGCCACTCGGTAAGATTTTTTACACTTAGGAGAGTACTAGACTGCAGCTAAGCCCCCGAGTGAGAGGATTGCTTGCCACTTGGTAGGATTTTAAAAACATAGGCGACTATTGGGCTGCAGCTAAGTCCCTGAGTGGGAGGATCGCTCGCACAATCTCGTCCTTCTTCTTGATGGTGCAGCCCCCCGGGGGGGGGTGTCGTAGACCCACACCGCTTGGTAGGATCTTTCAAACTTAGGCGAGTGCTGGACTGCAGCTAAGCCCCCGAGTGAGAGGCTGGCTCGCCACTCGGTAGGATTTTTTTTACACTTAGGCGAGTACTGGACTGCAGCTAAGCCCCCGAGTGAGAGGCTGTCTCGCCACTCGGTGGGATTTTTTTACACTTAGGCGAGTACTGGACTGCATCTAAGCCCCCGAGTGAGAGGCTGTCTCGCCACTCGATAGGATTTTTTTACACTTAGGCGAGTACTGGACTGCAGCTAAGCCCCCGAGTGAGAGGCTAGCTCACCACTAGGTAGGACTTTTTTATACTTAGGCGAGTACTGGACTGCAGCTAAGCCCCCGAGTGAGAGGCTGGCTCATCACTCAGTAGGATTTTTCAAACTTAGGTAAAACGGATTCGTAGCTAAGCCCGCGAGTGAGAGGCTGGCTCACCACTCGGTAGGATTTTTATTTTTAACTTAGGCGAAATGGATTAGCAGCTAAGGCACCCACTGGGGGATTTAGAACATGTAAAAAATGAACAACAATCATTCGGAAGACTATAAAATCATGCCTTTGATAATCAAACTAAAAGGTATTTCTTATTGCATCTCAACAGTCTGAATGCTTAAGAGTAAAAGGGGCAGAGTAGTTCCACATTCCAAGCGCGTGGGTCGTCTTTATTGTGCTCGACGTTGAAAAGACGATATGCTCCGTTGTTGAGCACTTTGGTGAGAACGAAGGGGCCTTCCCAAGCGGGAGCAAGCTTGTGTGGTTTCTGCTGGTCCACTCGAAGAGCCAAGTCTCCCTCCTGAAATGCCCGACCCCTTACATTTCTGGCGTGGAATTGACATAGGTCTTGTTGACAAATGGTCGACCGGATCAAGGCCATCTCTCTTTCCTCTTCCATGAGATCGACTGCATCTTGCCTTGCCTGTTCCGCTTCTTCTTCAGAGAAGAGCTCGACTCGGGGCGCATTGTGAAACAAATCACTTAGGAGTACAGCTTCAGCTCCGTAGACTAAGAAGAATGTAGTCCGCCCAGTCGACCGATTAGGAGTTGTCCTCAATCCCCAAAGTACTAATGGAAGTTCATCGACCAAGGCACCTGCTGCATGCTTGAGGTCACGCATCAATCGGGCTTTCAGTCCTTTGTGAATCAATCCACTTGCTCTTTCTGCCTGCCCATTCGGCTGAGGATGGGAGACTGAAGCATAATCAACCCTCATGCCTTGGGAAGCACAAAAGGCTCTGAACTCGTTAGAGTCGAAGTTCGACCCATTACCTGTGATGATGCTGTGCGGAATGCCATATCTGAATGTCAATTCTCTGATGAAACTTACAGTTGTACTTGCTTCAAGGTTTTTAATGGGCTTGGCTTCAATCCATTTGGTAAACTTGTCGACTGCTACCAGTACATGAGTAAATCCACTCCTGCCAGTCCTCAGAGGTCCAACCATATCCAATCCGCAGATAGCGAAAGTCCAGACGAGTGGAATAGTCTTCAAAGCTGACGCAGGCTTATGGGACATGTTGGAGTAAAACTGACAGCCTTCACATTTGTCTACTATTTCTTTCGCCATCTCGTTGGCATGTGGCCAGTAAAATCCGGCTCGGTATGCTTTGGCCACGATGGTCCGAGAGGACGCATGGTGACCACAGGTCCCCGAGTGAATATCATTGAGGATCATTCAGCCTTCTTTTGGCGTGATGCATTTCTGGCAGACTCCAGTTACACTTTCTCTAAACAACTGACCTTTTATCACAGTAAAGGCTTTAGATCACCGGACGATCTGTCGAGCCTCTTCTTCATCCTCTGGAAGATCTTTCCTAAGAATGTATGCAACATATGGCACTGTCCAGTCGGGAGTGACGACCAAAACCTCCATGACTAAGTCGACCACGGCAGGGATTTCGACTTCAGTCGGATCTGTGGCGCTCTTAGGCTATGGGGGCTCTTCAGTGAAAGGATCTTCCTGAACTAAAGGTGAATGAATATGCTCCAAAAACACATTGCTGGGAATGGCCTCTCTCTTGGATCCTATCTTTGCCAATTCATCTGCAGCTTGATTTTTCAGTTGAGGTATATGGTGAAGCTCCAACCCTTCAAACTTCTTTTTCAACTTTCTTACTGCGTTGCAATAACCAGTCATGGCTGGGCTCCTGACATCTCACTCTTTCATCACTTTATTAACCACCAAATCCGAGTCACCGTAGACCATAAGGCGATGGACGCCGAGTGAAATGGCCATACGCAACCCGTATAAAAGTGCTTCATATTCAGCTTCATTGTTGGAAGAATCAAAATGAATCTGGAGAACATAGCTAAGCTTGTCTCCACGGGGGGATACCAACACTACCCCAGCACCGGAACCATTCAGCATCTTGGAGCCATCAAAGAACATGGTCCAATTCTCCGAGTGAACTTGAGTCGGGAGTTGCTGCTCAATCCACTCGGCAAGGAAATCTGCGATTGCTTGGGACTTGTTAGCTTTCTTTGCCTCAAACTTGATATCCAATGGAAGGAGTTCAATATCCAATGGAGTGATCAGAGAAATAGTGTGCAACCTTCTTCATGGTCATGTAGATTCCATAGACAAGCTTCTGATAATGTGGATATCAGATTTTTTTCATCAATCGCTAAAGAGGCAAGGCCTTTCCATTGAGACGAGAAATGAATCGACTCAAGGCGGCCAAACAACCAGTAAGCTTCTAAACGTCATGCACACGCACAGGGCGTTTCATTCGGAGGATGGTATCGACTTTTTCCGGATTTGCGTCGATCCCTCGTCCGGAAACGAGGAAACCGAGTAACTTTCCGCCTGGAACTCTGAATATGCACTTCAAAGGATTAAGCTTGATATCATACCTTCTTAGGTTGGCAAAGGTTTTTGCGAGGTAGGTTAGCAGGTCGGAACCTTTGCGTGACTTGACCACAATGTCATCCATGTATGCTTCCACATTCCAACTGATTTGAGTGAGCAGGCACTTCTGAATCATCCTCATGAATGTGGCGCCGACATTTTTAAGACCAAATGGCATGGTGACATAGCAAAAGCACCCGAATGGGGTGATGAAAGCTGTTTTTATTTCATCGGGACCATACAGTCGGATCTGATGATACCCGGAATATGCATCTAAAAAAGACAAGCGCTCACACCCTGCAGTCGAGTCGACAATCTGATCGATGCGGGGGAGAGGGAAATGATCTTTCGGGCAGGCCCGATTGATATGCTTGAAATTGATGCACATACAAAATGAATCGTCCTTCCTAGGGACTATGACCACATTGGCAAGCCACTCAGAGTGGTAAATCTCTCGGACGAACTCTGCTTCTAGGAGCCGAGCCACTTCCTTGCCAATTGCTTTTCTCTTCTGCACGGCGGACCGCCGAAGATGCTTTTTGACGGGTTTTACCTTGGAGTCGACACGCAAAAGGTGCTCAGCCAGTTCTGTGGGTACACCCGGCATGTTAGAAGGTTTCCATGCAAAGATGTCCCAGTTCTCACGGAGGAGCCGAATGAGCGCTTCTTCCTATTTGCTATCGAGTGTTGTTGAGATATGAGTCGGTGCAGCATTAGGATTGGTCGGGTGGATATGAATCGGCTTCGTTTCTCCAGATGACTGAAATGCAGAATTCATGGCAGGCTTCTTGGCTCGGAGCAAATCACTCGGATCTGCATTTTTCTGATGGTCTTGGAATTCAACTGCTGCCATTTGTGCATCAGCAATTTTGGAACCCTTCTGGAAGCATTCTTCTGCCTTCTGCCGATTACCAGTGACTGTGATCACTCCTTTGGGACCGGGCATCTTCAGCTTGAGGTACACGTAACATGGTCGAGCCATAAAACGCGCATAGGTAGGCCTACCTAGAATAGCATGATAATCACTCTGGAAATCCACAACTTCAAATGTCAACTTTTCCTTACGGTAATTCTTGGAATCACCGAAAACCACGTCAAGGGCGATCTGGCCGAGTGACTCGGCTTTATTTCCAAGGATAACACCATGAAAGCTCATATTGCTCTCGCTAAGTTTAGACATCGAAATGCCCATCCCCTTCAAGGTTTCAGCATAAAGGATATTCAGGCTGCTACCGCCATCAGTCAGCACTTTGGTCAGTCGAGTGCCTTCGATCATTGTGTCGACCACCAACGCTTGCCTCCCAGGAGTGGCTATACGCGCCGGGTGATCTGACTGGTCGAATGTGATGGCTGTTTGTGACCATTTCAGGTATGTGGTCGTCATCACCGGAGCAACCATATTCATTTCTCTGTTGATAACTTCCAAATGACTCTTGCTCTCAACATCAGCAAAAATCATCAGGGTGGAATTGACTTTGGGATAACCATCATCTTCCTCTTCGTCCTCATCTTTGTCTGACTCTTTTTCCTTCTCACTGGGTTGTTTCTCTCGGAACTGCTGGATCAGGTGTCGACATTGTTGAGTGGTGTGTTTAGGATAAATCAGATTACCCTCTTCATCCTTCTTCATATGAATGTGACATGGTAAATCCAACACATCATTTCCTGCTTGATCCTTTACCTTCTTAGGGGTCCAGGGCCCCTTAGGTTTTCCTTTAAACTTTCCTTGAACCACTGCTGCAATTTCACCGGGTGCTGCAGGCTCGGCCTTACATTTCTGTTTCTGATTGGAATTACCCCCACCGGCATCTTGGCCGACTGGTTTACCCTTTCCGCTATGGAGTCGATCCTCTTCTTATCCGTTAGCGTAACGGGTGGCTATTTCCATCATCCGAGTCAGAGTCATATCCCCAGTCCGACCGAACTTCAGGACCAGCTCTCGGTATTTAACGCCTTCCTTGAAGGCACACACTGCTTGATGATCTAATACATTTTCCACGGTGTGATGCAAAGTGGTCCACCTCTGAATGAAATCCCTTAGAGTCTCACTCAGTTTTTGCACACAATGCTGCAACTCTGTCAATCCTGCTGGCCGCTTGCAAGTGCCCTCAAAAGTTCTGACGAACACTCGAGCAAGCTCTTTCCAACTGTATATACTGCATGGGGCTAACTGAGTCAACCATGCTCTGGCTGACCCTTCCAACATCAGAGGAAGATGCTTCATTGCCACTTCATCATTCCCGCCACCAATCTGCACAGCCACTCGGTAATCCTCAAGCCAAGTTTCAGGCTTGGACTCTCCAGTGAACTTGCTGACTCTAGTCGCCAACCTGAAGTTGGTAGGAATCACTGCAGCCCTGATGCCTCTGCTGAAACATTCTGGACCCGAAACATGAACTCTGTTACCAGTCGGACAATCTCTGCCAAGGTATTCCCTATGCGCTCTGTTCCGGTCGACTAGACCTTGAACGAGGATAGATCTTGCATCAAATCCTCGCTCTCTTGGGTCGACTGGTGTCCTACGCTCGCCACTGTGAAGAAGTCTATTATCGTACTACCGAGACACATATGATGCACTCCTCGGAGGTGGTGTGGGCACTCGACGATGATTGTCGCAATCGAGTCGGTGATCATACTGTCCACGGCCTTCACGCCGCAGGGGCGATCTTGGGCTGTGGGCCGACTGGACAGTATCCGCTACCACGGATCTACTATGAATCCTATTCCACGACTGAGACACTGTTGTGTTCTGCTCTCCTGCTTCCCGGAGTAAGGCCCGGATCTGCATCAAACCTCTGCCAGCTTCTGACTGGGATGGTTGAATTGACTCTGCTATTCGGGCCGCAGCTGTGAGATTTTGGATCGGAGTGCGGTATACCTTAGGTGGAGGCGGGAAAAGTTGTTGTTGACTGGACTCAGGGATCCGCTCCCGAGCACGCTCGTCGAGAGCGCGCTGGAGGCTCTCCAGTCGAGTGTGCTCAGCCAAATTAGCCAAGCGCACCTCTTCTAAGGCCCGAGCCTCGTGGGGTTCTCCAACGATAGGCGTGTGGAGTGCATCCATGTTGCAGCGACGAAGTTCTTCCCTCTGCTGCGAAGAGAGGGGTTCGGGATGATACTCCTCGTGAACGCGCGACGGATCGCCGCCACCATCTCCGCCGTCTTCACGGAGGAAACCAGGCGGACTACGTGGTCCGTCGACCATCAAGACTTCAGCCGCAGGGTCGCTGCTATCGCACTCGGATGCGGTCTCGACGGAGCCAGTCGACAGGTCGAACAGGCCATGGAGAGTTTCATTGGGCTCGATTGCCGTGACTTGATGGGTGGCCGAATGTCGAGCCACCGCGTGTTTCACCCACCGTTGAAGCCGCGACCGACCGGATCACTTGCGGCAGCGAACAGCGGGGAGAGAAGACACCATCGGAGCCGACCGATACTGGGTCGACGGCTGCCGGAGAAGGATGCCATGAACGCACACACGAAAGTGCGTTGCCCTCGGACAAGGAGCACCTCGACGTCAAGGGGAGCTTCCTGAAGCCAGCCAGAGTCGTCAGCGATGAAAACGAGCGCACCAAGATGGATCTCGCGGCCCTCAGCCAATCCACCGCCGGAAACCATGATGATGGGGATCGAAAAAATTGCAACTTCACCAACAAGTCGCTAATACACCTGCCCCATGGTGGGCGTCAACTGTCGTGGTTCTAAGACTGACAGTAAAAAGGGGGGTAGGTATGGAGAGGCAAGATCTCAGCTATGGTGAAGGTGTACACACAAGGTTTACGAGTTCAGGCCCTTCGCAGAGGAAGTAATAGCCCTACATCTCGGTGCCCAGAGGCGGTCGACTGGATTATATATGTGTGATGTTACAAGGGGTGCAAACACTTGTGCCAGAGGAGGGTGGTGGCTTATATAGAGTGCGCTAGGACCCCAGCCATCCTCCATTACATGGGGCCTAATGTACATAAAGTAGGGACATTACTGGTAACGCCAGTCATAAGTGTTATCAATGACCTTGAAGACTACGGAGTGAATGTCCGACCGTCGCAGTGTTGAGTGACTCCTGGTCTTTAGTAGGTCGAGTGATCCCTCATATGGTCGAGTGACAACAGGTAGGAGGGGTATCAGAGTGATATGATTGGTCGAGTGGATTGCACTCGACACCTTTGACTGGGGGTTCTTCGTTGCCTCTTGGACTTCTTATCTTCTAGGGTAGTGACCTTGGGTAGGACGTATAGGTCAGGCCCATGACCCTACCCAAGGTCTGTATCCTCATCACATGCCGCTCCCCTTCCTCCCGTGCCCAGCGGGCATGCTGCTCCTCCTCGCGTTCCGCCTGTATTTGCCGGTCCCTGTTGACCCGCTCCTCCGCCAGTGTCTGCTGCCTCTAGTGCTCAAGGTACGCCGCCTCCTACTTTGACGCACGCCCATCTCGATGGTCGACACGCTCACCCACTCATTAGGACACCAGTCCAGGAGTACGTCTCCCTGACGACATGTGGTTCCGGCCTGGCCTCCTCCTTGGGCGTTGCCGGTGATGGTTCTTGCAGTGGCGACGGTACCGAAGGGTAGACGGAGTCCCCTGACGCCGATAGTTCGAGCACCTCCTCCGTGCCAGGCCAGCATGCGTCATCCTTGTGCTGGGACTCCTCGATGACGCGCTGGAGCGCCTCCTCTAGTGCAGCCTAGTAGGCCGCCTCTTGCTCCTCCGGCGCCACAACCGGGGGTGGCAGTGTGTGGTTTGCGTCGAGCTGGACAGCGTCGCGGCGGCGCATGTTGTGCTCCATCGTGAATCACACATACCGGTTTGGGGAGTCCACCGCATAGCCCAGGTCACGATGCTGTGCCGATGTGAGATGGGCACACCGCACGCGGATCTCCTCCGTGCGTGCCCTAGCGTACTGCAGCACCGCCGTCACTGGGATGCGGGAGGGGACGAGGTGCCAGCCATGGGGGAGGTTCACGTCGGGCCACAGCAGCGGGACGCGGTACTCCGAGTGGTACCGCACGCGGTGCACTAGATGTACAGACGATCCCGTGGCCGGTGAGCCCTCCTCGTCGCCGGCACCAGCTCCCACTGTCGTGGTTCTAAGCCTGACAGTAGAATAGGGGGTAGGTATGGAGAGGCAAGATCCTAGCTATGGAGTAGTTGTATACGCAAGGGATTTACGAGTTCAGGCCCTTCTCGGAGGAAGTAATAGCCCTACGTCTCGGAGCCCGGAGGCGGTCGACTGGATTATATGCGTATGAGTTACAGAGGTGCGAACCCTTCTACCTGTGGAGGGGGTGTCTTATATAGAGTGCGCCGGGACCCCAGCCAGCCCACGTAATGAAGGATCCAATGTACATTAAGGCCGGGCGTTACTGGTAACGCCATACATAAAGTGCTATCATGACCATAAAGACTACTTAATAACAGACCGTTTGTATGTGGAGTGACTCGAGATCTCCTGGTGGTCGAGTGAGTGGCTTCATGGTCGAGTGTCTTCGAGTCCGTCGAGTAGAATCCTTCCAGGTCGACTGAAAGGCAGTTTCTTATAAAGATGTCCTTGGGAAGGGTACCTTGGATAGGTCCATGACCCTACCCTAGGTACATGGCTTCATCATTAGCCCCCGAATGGATCGAGGTTTGAGTGAGGAAGGAGTTGAGAATTCTTCCGACCTGTTTTTCGTGCTACGAGTGTGTCTTGTTCCGGATCAATGACTTTTAGTGATGGCATCAACTTCTTTTTCAGTCGCCTTGATCCATTCTTTGTATCTGTTGAGTGACTTTTACGTGCTTGGAGATTTCCGAGCGACGGATCGGAGGAAATCTGCGGTCTGACAAGTTGCTCTACTATTCGCGGATTTAGCGGGATCCGAATTTTGGGAAGCGCGCGAAGCGGTTGGGCCGTGGTACTCAGATGGGATGAGGCAGGGACGCCTTGATCTTCACGCCACCTTTTTTGCCACGTATCGCGCGCGCAACTGTTGCGGGATTTGACAGGATCGTCCGGGCCTACCAGTCAGCCACTCGGAAGGGACTTCATATAAGGCGCCGGACGGGGGTTTTTTGAACAATGCGCCCTCATTTTCCTCTCCTTCCTCAGATTCACCTGCTGCGTTCGCCACCGTCCCAGCGCTGTTGCTCTGTGTCTGCTTCGCCGGCGACGATGGTGAAGGAGAAGACAGCGGCTTTGGAGCGGGCGAAGAAGGCGACGGCAAAGGCGAAGGGGAGGGCGCCCAGTCGGGGTGGATCCTCGTCGCGGGCCGGTCTACTGCAAGGCTGGATCCAGGGAGACTGGATCCGCTTGACCATCAGCCAGAAGGACCTCGACGACCTGGCCAACGATGACAGATCCCTCATGGATCAGCAAGGCTTCCGGGGAAGGAGTGGCAGCCGCAGCCTCAGGAGGGTGAGTGCGTCCTCTTAGCCACCCACGTTGACCGTGGGTTTTCTCTACCGCCGAATCCTTTCTTTCGGGGGTTTCTGAACTTCTTCGGGGCACAGCTCCACCACCTCACACCCAACTCTATCGCCTATCTCGCTGCTTTCCGGTCCTTGTGTGAGAACTTCTTGGGTTGTCGGCCGCATTGGGGCCTTTTCAAACACATTTTCACCTGTCGCTCTAAGACGGTGAAAAAGGCAAGTCCGAGTGACGAGAAAACCCAAGTAATCGAGATGTGTGGGGGTCTTGGGGTTCAGATGAGGAGTAAAAGTGCTTTTCCAGCCATGATCCTTCCCGAGTCAGTCCGAGGGTGGTAGTCGACCTGGTTCTACTGCCAAGACCAGCCGACGCCATGGAAATCGACTGGACTCCCTCCTTTCTCCATGGACCGAGTGAACAAGCTGTCCTCTCTCATAGACTGGAGGAGAAGAAGGCTCAGGTTAAGGTGTTGGTAGAGCGTGTAGTCCAGCTCATCCGCGACGGGGTGACTGGCATGGATCTTCTAGAGGTTTTCCTTTGACGGTGAATTCAGCCACTTCAATATCGAGGCCATCCGATGTGGATGTACTCTGGTACCGAAGCCACCACTCGGGTCCACCCGGAGGAGGCCGATGACGCCACTTTGTAGAGGTGGATGACTGCCGTCATAGGGAACAAAGATAACCCTCATGGAGCCAGGAGGATCCCGCCACTCGACTAGTCATACGAACCAGACAAGGTCTGATCACGTATCTCCGATCATGACCCTCTTTCCTTCATTCTGTTTTGCTACCATTCGGTCGACTGACTTTTGTCTTGTTTGTTGTCTTCTAGATCACTACCGAGATGTATTTGATGCCCAATGGGGCGCAATAATAGACCAAAGAGGAGGAAGGGGGTGGGGGTGAAAGTCAGGAGGAGTGGGAATTCGATGGCGAGGAGGGTGAAGAAGATGCCGGCTCTGATGAGGAAGAGGAGGAGGAAGAGGAGGAGGAAGTCGAACCTCCCCGTACTGAAAGACAATCCAAGCTCGTCCATGACCCTGCAGTTGAGCGTGGCAAGGCGGCCATGCCTGTTGGACAGTCGACCAAACGTCCTCGGACGACCTCTCCGGCGCCGACTGAGAAAGCACCGAAGCAACCCCGTGCGGCGTCATCAAAACCGACGAAGGCCCTGCCGAAGATGAGGATGGTGATTCCCACTATTTTCGGGTAATGGCATAACTTGTGTTTTCTTGTTTAACATGGATACACTCTTGGTCGACTCGTTTGCTGACCGACTGATTTCTGAAATCGCAGTGCTGCTACTTCTGAGACCTCAATCAGACATGAAGATCAAGAAATGGAGGATGCTGTCACTTCCAACCCTGGTATGATCTCTGTAGCTTCTCTTTCGGTCGATAGGATCTTTATTTTTAACTTTGAATCTTTTCTGTAGCTCCACCTAATATCATCATTGATCTCCCTGATGATGATGATGAGGAGCCACTAAGGCAGAGGAGGAACAGGAAGACGTCTGCTGGCAAGATTGCTCAGGTTGTATCAGCACCTGAGAGGCTGGTTCCGGAGGGGGGCAACGTCACTCGGACTACCATGTCCTTTGCCGTGCCGCTGACGAGTGCTCGCCCTTCGTTGTCGAGTGCTGATCCGCCTTCCCTTTTCTCCACCCACCACGTCCTAGAGGACCAAGCAGGTGCTGCTAAAGAAGCTATACGCCAGGCGGGGGTCATGATGGAGCAGGTGAAGGCGATCCGAGACGCCAGTCAAGCGGCTTATGATGCAAGTTCAGCCCTTCAGAGCAATGTCCAGGTTAGTTGATCATCGCCTGTTCCGTTAGGATATGGTACCTGAAAACCTTTCTTTCTGAAGATCTTAGTATCTGTACACCCACTGGGTGTGTCGATTGAATATCCGGATTGGTGGGGGCACGCTGAGTGCACCCACTCGGTGTAGTCCCCGAGGCTATGGTGGACTGCTGGCAGTCGACTATAGTCTTTATACCTTGAACTTTTCCTCTTTACTCTCTCCACTAGATCTGGTCGAATGGAATTATGGTACTAGTGGGGGCACGCTGAGTGCACCCACTGGGTGTAGTCCCCGAGACCGTGGTCGACTGCTGGCAATTGACTATGGTCTGAAGAACTTTTTTTTGAAACTGTGGCTAACTGCTGGCAGTTAACCTTTTTGTCTCTTTTGGTCGACTGATCGACCCAAGCTGATAGAACCAGTGGGGGCACGCTGAGTGCACCCACTGGGTGTAGTCCCCGAGACTACAGTTGAATATTTTGATTCGGCTGTAGTCTTAGAAATGCTATGATTTTTCTCTTAGTCAGTCGGAAGTCACCTATCTTTGATGTCTGTCGATTGATCTTTCGCAGAAATCTTGCGAGCTTGTGGCTCGTTATACTGAGTTGGAGAACAAGCATATCCAGCTCAAACTTGATCCGAAGCTTGTCCAGGAGAACTTCACGAAGGCGAAGGAGGAGGCAAAAGGTATGTTTGGTGAGAACCTTGACGACTGCCCTTATTTTTTTGTCCATTCCTGAGTCTGATCTCACTGTCACTTTGTAGATAAGCTGAAGGATGCTCTGAAGAAGAAAGATCTTGACCTCGCCAAGGCGCAGAAAACGGCTTCGGACAAGACGAAACTCGCAGAAGACAAGTTGGCTTCAATCAGCAAACTTGAGGAGGAGAATACCAATCTGAAAGCTGCTCTTGACGGGGCCAACAAGGAGGTCAGTCGACTGAAGAAAGAAAAGATAGCCCTGAGCGACAAGGCTAGCGAACTGGCAGGAAAGAAGAGTGATCTAGAAGTTTATCTGGGAGGGCTCGCCAAGAAGTTATTCCTCATGCTTGAAGGTAATCCCTTATATCCGACTGGCTTGTAATTATGGACTTACCACAAAACTGCTGGCTTATCTTTGGGTTGTGTTTACAGAATTCTGCCAAAACTTTGAGGAAGAGACTGGTCGAGTGGAGACAAGCCTGGATCCCATCAACTCTCCTGTAAAAGACGAAGTTGCTATGAACGTGCTCCGATTGGAGTCTCGCGTTGCTGCCGTGGTCGACTATCTTGCTAGACTGAAGGTTGCAGCGTCGCGCATCGACACAACACTCTGGCCGGGGGAAACACTTCAGAATGACCTTGAGTCTCTAATGACTCGACTGAACGAAATTCCAAGTCGAGTGCAAGAATGGAAAAAGTCTTCTGCCAGGTGTGGTGCCGATGTTGCTCTGTCGCTGGTCCGAGTTCACTACAAGGACGCGCGAGAGGACAAAATGGCGTCTCTCAAGGTGGCCAATACCAAGAAGCATGACTTCCGAGCTTTCACGGAGACCTTCATTGTTGCGGCCACTCGGATTACAGATGGGATCGACCTAGACGAGTTTGTCGCGCTTTCCAGTCCTCCATCGGAGGAGTAAAAAACTTCTATGCTTGATGCCTTAAATTTGCCTCGGAATGCCGAGTGGTTTTTGTAACCGGTAAACTTTAACAGGCTCGGTGCCTGAGCACTTCTGGATCCGTAGGGTCCTATCTGAACTTGGGTTTGTTGTTGAATATGTTTGCCTTTGTCTTCAAACGAACATTGTTCTTCGCTCGGAATATATGCTCGTGATGCCCTCTTGCAGGTAGGAATGAAGCACGGATTGCAGTCGACTTGCGTCCTTGCGGATCGGGATGGAGCGCATATTGTATTTGTGGTGGAGCTCTGAAGGGGAAGGTAACAGTCGACTCGTACCTCGTCATCTCTACAGAGCGGATTTTCAAAAACTTAGGCGAGCACTGGGCTGCAGCTAAGCCCCCGAGTGGGAGGTTTGCTCTCCACTCGGTAGGATTTTCAAAAACTTAGGCGAGCACTGGGCTGCAGCTAAGCCCCCGGGTGGGAGGTTTGCTCTCCACTCGGTAGGATTTTCAAAAACTTAGGCGAGCACTGGGCTGCAGCAAAGCCCCTGAGTGGGAGGTTTGCTCTCCACTCGGTAGGATTTTCAAAAACTTAGGCGAGCACTGGGCTGCAGCTAAGCCCCCGAGTGGGAGGTTTGCTCTCCACTCGGTAGGATTTTTTGTAGCGTACCTCCGAAGGGGAAGGTAACAGTCGACCTGCACCTCGTCCTCCTTGCGGAGCGCACATTGTATTTGTGGCGTAGCTTAGAAGGAGAAGGTAGCAGCCGACCTGCACCTCGTCCTCCTTGCGGAGCGCACATTGTATTTGTGGCGTAGCTCAGAAGGAGAAGGTAGCAGTCGACCTGCACCTCGTCCTCCTTGCGGAGCGCACATTGTATTTGTGGCGTAGCTCAGAAGGAGAAGGTAGCCGTCGACCTGCACCTCGTCCTCCTTGCGGAGCGCACATTGTATTTGTTCTTAGGCGAGCAATGGGCTGCAGCTAAGCCCCCGAGTGGGAGGCTAGCTCACCACTCGGCAGGATTTCGTTTAACTTAGGCGAGTACTTGGACTGCAGCTAAGCCTCCGAGTGGGAGGCTGGCTCACCACTCGGTAGGATTTTTTTGAACTTAGGCGAGTACTTGGACTGCAGCTAAGCCCCCGAGTGGGAAGCTGGCTCACCACTCGGTAGGATTTTTTGAACTTAGGCGAGTACTTGGACTGCAGCTAAGCCTCCGAGTGGGAGGCTGGCTCACCACTCGGTAGGATTTTTTTGAACTTAGGCGAGTACTTGGACTGCAACTAAGCCTCCGAGTGGGAGGCTGGCTCACCACTCGGTAGGATTTTTTGAACTTAGGCGAGTACTTGCACTGCAGCTAATCCCCCGAGTGGTGAGCTGGCTCACCACTCGGTAGGATTTTTTTCAACTTAGGCGAGTACTTGGACTGCAGCTAAGCCCCCGAGTGGTGAGCTGGCTCACCACTCGGTAGGATTTTTTTTGAACTTAGGCGAGTACTTGGACTGCAGCTAAGCCCCCGAGTGGGAGGCTGGCTCACCACTCGGCAAGGATTTTTTTTTTACAAACTTAGGCAAAACGGATTCACAGCTAAGCCACCCAACAAAAGTAACAACAATCGCTGGGAAAATTATAACACTCTTGTCTTTGATAAATAAACTACATAAGTACTTTTATTAAATCTCATCCGAGTAAATACTTAAGTATAAAAGGGGCAGAGCAGCTCCGCGTTCCAAGCTCGGGGCTCGTCAATCTGGTGACCGTCATTGTAAAGGTGGTACGCCCTGTTGTGGAGAACTTTAGTGACGATGAAGGGACCTTCCCAAGTAGGAGCAAGCTTGTGTGGCTTCTGCTGATCCACTCAGAGAACCAAATCTCCTTCTTGGAAGGCTCGACTCTTCACGTTTTTGGCATGGAAGCGACTTAAGTCCTGCTGATAAATGGTCGATCGGATCATTGCCATCTTTCTTTCTTCTTCTAGAAGGTCGACTGCGTCCTGTCGGGCTTGCTCTGCTTCATCTTCAGTGTAGAGTTCGACTCGGGGTGCGTTGTGAAGCAGGTCACTCGGCAAGACTGCTTCGGCTCCGTAGACCAAGAAGAACGGAGTTCTCCCGGTCAACCGATTGGGTGTGGTCCTTAATCCCCAAAGTACTGACGGAAGTTCGTCGACCCATGCACCAGCCGCATGCTTGAGATCGCGCATCAGTCAGGGTTTCAGCCCTTTGAGAATTAAACCATTTGCTCGTTCTGCCTGTCCATTCGACTGGGGGTGAGCGACTAAAGCATAGTCGACTCGTGTGCCCTGAGATGTGCAAAAGGCTCTGAATTCCTCGGAATCGAAGTTCGACCCATTATCAGTGATGATGCTATGTGGAACTCCATATCTAAATATCAACTCCCTGATGAAGCTGACAGCAGTGCCGGCATCAAGATTCTTGATGGGTTTAGCTTCAATCCACTTAGTGAACTTGTCGACTGCCACCAGCACATGGGTGGAGCCGCTTCTGCCTGTTCTCAATGGTCCAACCATATCCAATCCCCATACAGCGAAAGGCCAGACGAGTGGAATGGTCTTCAAGGCTGAGGCAGGCTTGTGTGACATACTGGAGTAAAATTGACATCCTTCACACTTGTCGACTATCTCCTTTGCCATTTCATTTGCTCTTGGCCAGTAAAATCCTGCTCGGTATGCTTTAGCCACAATGGTCCGAGAGGACGCATGATGGCCATAGGTCCCCGAGTGGATATCGTCAAGGATTATCCGACCTTCTTCTGGCGTTATACATTTCTGACCGACTCCAGTCACACTTTCTCTGTACAACTGTCCCTTTTATCACGGTAAAGGATTTGGATCAGCGAAAGATCTGTCGAGCCTCTTCTTCATTCTCTGGGAGCTCTTTCCTTAAGATATACACGATGTACGGCTGTGTCCAATCGGGAGTGGTGACCAACGCTTCCATGATCAGGTCGACCACCGCTGGAACTTCAACGTCAGTCGGATCTGTGACACTTTTTGGCTGCGGAGCTTCTTCAGTAAAAGGATCTTCCTGAACTGATGGAGTATGGATATGTTTCAAAAACACGTTACTGGGAATGGCTTCTCTCTTGGAACCTATCTTTGCCAAATCATCAGCCGCTATATTCTTCAGTCGGAGTATATGATGGAGCTCTAACCCTTCAAATTTCTTCTCAAGCTTTCTTACTGCATTGCAGTAACCAGTCATGGCTGGGCTTCTGACGTCCCACTCCTTCATCACCTGATTGACCACCAAATCTGAGTCGCCATAAACCATAAGGCGACGGACGCCGAGTGAAATGGCCATGCGCAACCCATACAAAAGTGCTTCGTATTCTGCTTCATTGTTGGAGGAATCAAAGTGGATCTGGAGCACATGTCTGAGCTTATCTCCTCGGGGGGAAACCAATACTACCCCAGCACCGGAACCATTCAACATCCTAGAACCGTCAAAGAACATGGTCCAGTGCTCCGAGTGAACTTGAGTCGGTAGTTGCTGTTCAATCCACTCGGCGATGAAATCTGCTACTGCTTGGGACTTAATGGCTTTCTTTGCCTCAAATTTGATATCAAGGGGAAGGAGTTCAATCGCCCATTTTGCCACTCGACCAGTTGCATCTCTGTTGTGCAGAATCTCTGACAATGGGGCGTCGCTGATGACAGTAATGGAATGATTAGAGAAATAATGAGCAACCTTCTTTGTGGTCAAGTAAATCCCATATACAAGCTTCTGATAATGAGGATATCTTTGCTTCGATGGGGTCAACACTTCGAAAAGATAATATACTGGGCGCTGAACTTTGAAGGCTTTCCCTTCTTCTTCCCGCTCGACCGTAAGTACTATACTGACATTTACTTATCCTGTGGCTGCAATGTAAATCAACAAAGGCTCTTTGCTGATTGGAGCAGCAAGCACCGGCTGGGTGGAGAGCAGAGCTTTTAGCTCTGCAAATGCTGCATCAGCTTCTAGAGTCCACTCGAACTTGTCTGACTTCTTCATCAGTCGGTAAAGAGGTAATGCCTTTTTACCGAGGCGAGAGATGAATCGACTTAACGCGGCCAAGCATCCAGTAAGCTTCTGAACATCGTGCACACGCACGAGGCGTTTCATTTGGAGTATAGTGCCAACCTTTTCTGGGTAGGCATCGATTCCTCGTTCGGAAACGAGAAAATCGAGTAACTTTCCGCCTGGAACTCCGAATGTGCACTTTGATGGATTAAGCTTGATATCATACCTCTTGAGATTGGCAAATGTTTCAGCGAGGTCAGTCAACAGGTTGGAACCCTTCCGTGATTTGACCACAATATCATCCATGTATGCTTCCACGTTTTGACTGATTTGAGTGAGTAAACACTTCTGAATCATCCTCATGAACGTGGCTCCGGCATTCTTGAGGCCGAATGGCATGGTGACATAGCAGAAGCACCCAATGGAGTGATGAAAGCCGTTTTGATCTCGTCGGGTCCATACAGACGGATCTGATGGTACCCGGAATAAGCGTCTAAAAAAGACAGGCGCTCACATCCCGCAGTTGAGTCGACTATTTGGTCGATGAGGGGGAGAGGAAAATGATCTTTCGGGCAGACCCGATTGATATGTTTGAAATCAATACACATGCGAAGTGACTTGTCCTTCTTGGGGACCATGACAACATTGGTGAGCCACTCGGAGTGGTAAATTTCTCGGATAAACTCTGCTGCCAGGAGCCGAGCCACCTCCTCGCCAATGGCCTTTCTCTTCTGGACGGAGGACCGTCGAAGATGTTCTTTGACAGGTTTCGCTTTTGAGTCAACTCGTAGACGATGCTCAGCCAGCCCCCTGGGAACACCCGGCATGTCAGCAGGCTTCCATGCGAAGATCTCCCAGTTCTCACGGAGGAACTGGATGAGCGCTTCTTCCTATTTAGAGTCGAGTGTTGTGGAGATATGAGTCGGAGCAGCACTGGGGTCGGTCGGGTGAATGTGAACGGGCTTCGTCTCACCAGACGACTGGAACGCTGACTCTGTGGCGGGCTTCTTGGCCCGCAATAAATCACTCGGATCTGCATTTTTCTGGTATTCCTACAGCTCCACCACTGTTATCTGAGCATCGGCAATCTTCGAGCCCTTCTGAAAGCACTCTTCTGCCTTTTTCCGATTGCCAGTGATGGTGATCACACCCTTCGGACCAGGCATCTTCAATTTGAGGTATACGTAACATGGTTGAGCCATGAATCATGCATAAGCTGGCCTACCTAAAATAGCGTGATAAGCACTCTGGAAATCCACAACTTCAAATGTTAACTTTTCTTTGCGGAAATGCTTTGAATCGCCGAAAACCACATCAAGGGCAATTTGGCCGAGTGACTCAGCCTTCTTCCCAGGAATGACTCAATGGAAATTTGTGTTGCTGGAACTGAGTCTAGACATCAGAATGCCCATTCCCTTCAGCGTCTCCACATACAATATATTCAGGCCGCTGCCACCATCCATCAGAACCTTAGTCAATCGAGTGCCTTCGATGACTGGGTCGACCACCAAAGCTTGCCTCCCAGGGGTGGCTATGTGTGTCGGATGATTAGACTGGTCGAACGTGATGGCGGTCTGGGACCATTTCAGATAACTAGGTGTCGCCGGAGCAACCATATTCACCTCAAGGTTGATAACTTTCAATCGACTTTTGCTCCCAACATCAGCAAAAATTATCAGGGTGGAATTGACATGGGGGTATCCTCCATCACTGTCCTCTTTGTCCTCAACCTTGTCCGACTCCTTCTCCTTATCCTTGGGTTGTTTCCCCTGAAACTGCTAGATTAAGAGTCGGCACTGGCGAGTGGTATGTTTCGGGTAAATGAAGTTACCCTCCTCGTCTTTCTTTGTGTGGATGTGGCATGGCAAATCCATCACGTCATTTCCTTCCTTGTCCTTCACCTTCTTGGGGTTCCAAGATCCTTTGGTCTTCCCTTTAAACTTGCCCTGAGTCACGGCCAAGGCTTCTCTAGGAGCAGCTGGCTCGGATTTCCGCTTCTGCTTCCGACTGGAGTTCCCTCCTCCGGTTTCATGAGCAGTCGGCTTGTACTTGCCACTCCGGAGCCGATCCTCTTCTTCACCATTGGCATATTTGTTGGCAATCTCCATCATTCGACTCAGAGTCATGTCTCCGGTCCGACTGAACTTCAAACTTAACTCCCTGTTATTAACACCTTCCTTGAAGGCACAGACTGCTTGGTGATCAGATACATTCTCCACTGTGTGATGAGATGTGATCCACCTCTGGATGTAATCCCTTAGGGTCTCATTCGACTTTTGCACGCAAACATGTAGCTCTGTCAAACCTGCTGGTCGCTTGCAAGTTCCTTCAAATGTCCTGACAAACACCCGGGCAAGATCTTCCCAAGTGTAAATGCTGCTTGGTGCCAACTGATTTAGCCATGCTCTGGCTGAACCCTCCAACATAAGAGGTAGGTGTTTCATGGCCACCTCATCATTGCCGCCGCCAATCTGAACAGCCACTCGGTAGTCCTCAAGCCAAGTATCGGGCTTGGACTCACCAGTGAACTTACTAACTCCAGTCGCCAACCTGAAGTTGGGAGGAATCACCGCGGCCCTGATGGCTCTGCTAAAACACTCTGGTCCTGAAACATGAACTCTGCTGCTGGTGGGCACATCTCTATCATGACCTTCTCGGTGAGCTCTGTTCCGGTCGACCAAACCCTGAACGATAATAGATCTCGCATCAAAGCCTGGTTCTCTGGGGTCGACTGGAACCCTTCGTCCAACACTGTGCCGGCGCCTGTCATCTTGCTGTCGAGGGGCGTACGACCCACCCCTTGGAGGAGGAGTGGGCACCCGACGCCGATCATCGCGATCGAATCGGTCATCATACTGATCACGTCAACCTCCACGTCCCTCATGCCGCGGGGGCGATCTTGGGCTATGGGCCGACTGGACTGTGATATAGCTGAATTTTGATCTCCCGCTGCCCGGAGTAAATCTCTGATCTGCATCAAGCCTCTGCTAGCCTCTGACTGAGAGGGCTGAATTGACTCTGCTATACGGGCTGCAGCTGCTAAATTCTAAATCGGAGTTTGATATACCTGAGTCGGTGGTGGAAAGAGCTGACGTCGACTGGAGTCTGGTACTCGTTGCCGCGCACGTTCGTCGAGTGCACGTTGGAGGTTCTCCAGTCGAGTGCGCTTAGCCAAGTTGGACAAACGCGCGTCCTCTAGGGCGCGAGCCTCCGTGGTTTCTCCTACGATAGGAGTATGTAGAGCATCCATGTTCCGGCGGCGAAGATCTTCCCTTTGCAGCGAAGTGAGTGGTTTGGGTTGATACTCCTCGTGGACCTGCACTGGGTCGCCTCCGCCGTCTCCTCCGTCGGTGCGGGGGAAGCCGGGAGGACTACGCGGTCCATTGACCATCAGGACCTCCGCCGCTGGATCACTGCTGTCACACTCGGATGCAGTCTCTGCGGAGCCAGTCGACAGATCAAACAGGCCATAGAGAGATTCGTCGGGCTCGATCATCGCGACTTGGGGGGTGGCCGACTGGCGGGCCGCTGTGTGACTCACCCACCGCTAAAGCCTCGATCGACCGGAGCGCTTGCGCTGGCGGGAGACAGGGAGGGAGGACGACGCAGGGGTCGACCGATACAGGGCCGACGGTTGCCGCAGCAGGACCCCGCGGACACATGCGCGAAAGTGTGTCGCCCGCCGGACTGGGAGCGCGTCGATGTCGAGTGGAGCCTCCTGGAGCCAAGCGGAGTCGTCGGCGATGAACGTGAGCGCGCCGAGACGGATCTCGCGGCCCTCAACCAAAACTCCGCCAGAAACCATGATGAAGGAGATCAGTACAATTGCAACTTCTCCAATAAGTCGCTAAGACACCAGCCCCACGGTGGGCGCCAACTGTCGTGGTTCTAAGCCTGACAGTAGAATAGGGGGGTAGGTATGGAGAGGCAAGATTCTAGCTATGGAGTAGTTGTATACGCAAGGGATTTACGAGTTCAGGCCCTTCTCGGAGGAAGTAATAGAGTACATCCACATCGGATGGCCCCGATATTGAAGTGGCTGAATACGCTGTCGAAGGAAAACCTCCAGAAGATCCATGCCAGTCACCCCGTCGCGGATGAGCTGGACTACACGCTCTACCAACACCTTAACCTGAGTCTTCTCCTCCGGGACCACCTACAGAGAGGACGGCTTGTTCACTCGGTCCATGGAGAAAGGAGGGAGTCCAGTCGACTGCCCTGGCGTCGGCTGGTCTTGGCAGTAGAACCAGGTCGACTGCCACCCTCGGACTGACTCGGGAAGGATCATGGCTGGAAAAGCACTTTTACTCCTCATCTGAACCCCAAGACCCCCACACATCTGGATTACTTGGGTTTTCTCGTCACTCGGACTAGCCTTTTTCACCGTCTGAGAGCGACAGGTGAAAATGTGTTTGAAAAGGCCCCAATGGGGCCGACAACCCAAGAAGTTCTCACACAAGGACATGAAAGCAGCGAGATAGGCGATAGAGTTGGGTGTGAAGTGGTGGAGTTATGCCCCGAAGAAGTTCAGAAACCCCCGAAAGAAAGGATTCGGCGGTAGAGAAAACCCGCGGTCAACGTGGGTGGCTAAGAGGACGCACTCACCCTCCTGAGGCTGCGGCTGCCACTCCTTCCCCGGAAGCCTCGCTGATCCATGAGGGATCAGTCCTTCGTTGGCCAGGTCATCGAGGTCCTTCTGGCTGATGGTCGAGCGGATCCAGTCTCACTGGATCCATCCTTGCGGCAGACCGGCCTGCGACGAGGATCCACCCCAACTGGTCGCCCTCCCCTTCGCCTTTGCCGTCGCCTTCTTCGCCCGCTCCAAAGCCGTCGTCTTCTCCTTCACGATCGTCACCGGCGAAGCAGACACAAAGCAATAGCGCTGGGATGGTGGCGAATGCAGCAGGTGAATCTGAGGAAGAAGGAGAGGAAAATGAGGGTGCACTGTTCAAAAAAAACCCGTCCGGCGCCTTATATGAAGTCCCTTCCGAGTGGCTGACTGGTAGGCCCGGACGATCCTGTCAAATCCCGCAACAGTCGCGCGCGCGATACGTGGCGAAAAAGGTGGCGCAAAGATCGAGGCGTCTCTGCCTTATCCCATCCGATTACCACGGCCCCCTCCGCTTTGCGCGCTTCCCAAAATTCGGATCCCGCTAAATCCGCGAACAGTAGAGCAACTTGTCAGACCGCAGATTTCCTCCGATCCGTCGCTCGAAAATCTCCAAGCACATAAAAGTCACTCGACAGATACAAAGAATGGATCAAGGCGACTGAAAAAGAAGTTGATGCCATCACTAAAAGTCATTGATCCGGAACAAGACACACTCGTAGCACAAAAAATAGGTCGGAAGAATTCTCAACTCCTTCCTCACTCAAACCTCGATCCATTCGGGGGCTAATGATGAAGCCATGTACCTAGGGTAGGGTCATGGACCTGTCCAAGGTACCCTCCCCAAGGACATCTTTATAAGAAACTGCCTTTCAGTCGACCTGGAAGGATTCCACTCGACGGACTCGAAGACACTCCCCTATTCTACTATCAGGCTTAGAACCACGACACCCACCTCGCCGGCCCACGCGACAAGCTAGCCTCGGTTTCATGCTTCGCCTTGCCATTCCCCTTCCCGAAGAAGCCAACCGTGGCTAAGGCTAGGGTTTCCTGTCGCTGGCGAGGGAGCAGGTGTGGCTACAATGGACATGATTAGGAATTAGATGAGCCCCCCCCCCCCCCTTCCTCGCGGACGCTTGCCATTTAAATTAAGCGCGGACTTCGGACACTTTCAGCGGTAAGCATGCGGGCCCGAGGTGTCACAGCGCTCGCCGCACTTGCAGCAGAGGCCGCGCACCCATCAGTACTTGCGTAGTGCGGCGACGTGGTCCTCACCTCGAGAAGGTTTAGGGCGCGGATCGGCAGCCCGAGGCGCATCCAGCGCACAACGTCCTTCCGCAGCCGCCGCGTGCGTTGCCAGATGTGGAGGCGATCCGCCCATGACCAGCAATGGAGGAGCAGGTAGCCTCACCTGTCCCGGAACCCTCCGAGGTATTTGTCCCAGCAGCTTCTCCTGCAAGAGAGAAGGGGGAACTGAAGTCTTGCAGGCGATGTAAAGCAATCAACTTGAATTTCACTTTTGGGACCATCAAGGAATTGAGTGGTGAAAAACAGAGGATCAAATGCAAGATTATGAGCTACCAAATGATGCATAAGTTCTTCGAACCGCTCCACATACTCAGTAATAGAACCGGTTTGATGAAGAGTGTTAGATTGCCTATGTCGTGACAGAGATGCCCTAAGTTATGTCCATCATCACTTGAAATTGTTAACTTGTTTTTTACCACCTCGACCAAGAGAGTTTCAAACAGATGCATGCACCACCAAGGCACCAACTGACTCCACGCTCATCAAATTGCGGCCTGCACCTGATCAACATACATCACCACCGACCCAAAACTCCCGTCATAAAACTTAACTACAATGCTTTAGTGAGCACGAGCGCCACCATCACGCACAGTTTTCGCCGGTAGACAAGAGATTGAAGTCGGGAGAGACTGTAGCCAGCACTTGCATGAGTGGTTCCTGAGACTGAACAGCGGCCGAAAGATTGGCCCCGACACATGCTCCTCGCCTCCTCGGGCAGTGTACCAGGTACTCGGACGGAGCTGAAGGCGAGTAAACGACGGGAATGGTTGCCAGCTTCGTCTGGAAGGCATCTCACGACCGTCCAGCCACGCTGCAGCGCCGTGTGTGGGCATTTACTTGCTTCCTTTTTTGCACCTGACTGATACAGTAAAAGACTTTGGCAGTAGCCTGCAACGTAGGTCTTGTGCAGACCATGGTAACTGTGGTGTGTGCGCACTGTGCAACGCCACATCCTAAGTGCTTGGGCGCTAGCGGGACTGCCAGACCAAGCTGCGGAAGCAAGGGATTTGCTGTTGATCCGGTGGTCTGTGAGATTGTGACTAATCGTGCCAGAACGGAGAAGTAAAGGAAGACCAGCCGAGTGTAGTATGGTCAAACGACACAAGATGTCTTGTCCATAAGTCCACACCCGACCCGACCGTGTAGGATTTCTCGAGAGCACGAGAGCATCTGAAACCGGACCCATACCCACCCTAAACACCCGGACAGATTGCCCAGTTAGTGTCAAGATAAAAAAACACCCCCAAACCAGGCGTCTCATTTGCGGCCGAAATGCCCTGGCCTCTCTATATCCATCCGAAATCTAAGGCGTATATGGGATGTCTGGACGCACCCGCGCACGCTTGGCATATAGGCTCTGTCAAGCATTCCTCCTTCATTTCTCCCGCCTTTGTGGAGCTGCGCACCCCATTCCTTGCTCATCGTCCTCGTCCGCCTTCGCAGATGTCATCGCCGACGTTCTTGTCCGTCACCAAGGCCACGGATCATGCCTTGGCGGACAGTCGGACTCCTCGGCTTGGCGGTGGATCCTTGCAAGACGAAGAACCTTGCTCGGAAGGAGTGTCGCCGGAGGCAACGCGGGCGTGAGGCGGCAGAGAAGATAGCGGCGGAGAAGGCCTGCAAGAGAGACGAAGAAGTCGAGGATCATGTTGCAAGATATCAACTTCTTGGATGAGGAAAGAAAGAAGTGATTGCTCCGCATGAAGAAGAGGATCAATGACCGCGACTACCGAAGTCATTAATTCATTCGTTTATCACCTATCTTATGAACTATTAGATTTTGTTTTAGCATGTATTGAATTTATTCGGGCTACACTATGTTTGTATCGGTTTAAGAAGTGTGGTTGTGAAGAGAGACAAATGGGACATGTCCACGGGCATATAGGGTCCGAAGTAGCTATTGTAGATGCTCCAAGGGCATTCCAACACTTAGGAGCATTGAATTGAACATACCAAACTTTGTTGGACATGTCCACATGTCCACGGATGCATTAAATATCTGTCCAATCTATTTTATCCAAAGTACTAAAAAATAAAATTAAAATCATCCTTCGTCCATAGTAACAATGTGCAAACAAACATTCTAATGCAACAATAATCTAAATATATAAATATTACAATCAAAAATGGAATTTTGCAATAAAAATATCAAATTTGAATCCAACTTATTCAAGCGTATTTTGTAGTTCTCCTGTCGAAATTGATCCTCACTTCTAGCAATTCTCCCAACATGCACACCACCCACTTAAGCATGGTGCCACATGAGCGTTCAGCTTGTAAATTCTCTAACAGTGCAGTCATGCATCGCATGCCAACACAAATGAAGCGGAAGCCGTTTCTGTTTCCCTCGATTATTCCTTTTCATCTCCAACAGTAACAGCCGAACCACACCACATCCCTATATCTTCTCTAAAGAAAGAAACATTTCACCTATCCACATACAACCATGGAAGACAAGATGTCCACGCCACCCCATCCATCGCCGTCATACCTTGTAGAGCCGGAGACAAGACATGCAGGCGATGCCCATTCAGGAGCGGTACCGTCGGATGTTCCAACTAATGACCACGAAGCTGCCCACCCCCTTACCTCGTCGTTCTTGTCCGCCTTCACAGATATCGTCGCTGACGATCATGTCCGTCACCACGGCCACGGATCATGCCTCGACGGGAATCAGTCGGGCTCCTCGGCTTGGCGGTGGATCCATGCAAGGCGGAGAACCTTGCTCGGAAGGAGTGTCGCCGGAGGCAACGCAGGCGTGTGGTGGCAGAGAAGATAGCCGCAGAGAAGGCCCGCAAAAGAGACGAAGAAGTCGAGGATCATGTTTCAAGATATCAACTTCTTGGATGAGGAAAGTGTCGGATATCGAGTTCCGGCAAAACACTTAAGGTTCGAACACTGGGGTGCGCACGAAGATCTCTCCCTACCGAAACACGCCCTTAGCCTTGCCGCGATTTCTAAGCTAGATCGATGAACAACACAAGAGACACAAGATTTATACAGGTTCGGGACACCGTTGTGGTGTAATACCCTACTCCTGTATGTGGTGTGGTGGATTGCCTCTTGGGCTGATGATGAACAGTACAAGGGAAGAACAGCCTCGCAAGGAGAAGTGTTCTTGTGCTCAGTGGTGTGTAGATGAACTGGGTCCGGATGCCTCTGGATCAGATGCCTTCTAGTGTGGTGGCTAGCCCTATTTATAGAGGCCCTGGTCCTCTTCCCAAATATTGAGCGGGAAGGGATCCAACAACGGCCATTTTGAAAGGGGACAGCGAGTACAAGCTATCCTGGCTAAAGGTGGTCTTCGCCTGCCAAAGGTGCTGGTGATGACGTCGTCTTGGGCTCCACGGTGACCTCCGTCCTGCCGTCCTGCTGGTCTTGGTCTCATTGCATTGATAAGGAAACCTTTGCCTGATGCCTCAGTACTCCGCGCCTGTGCTTGCCCCCTTTGCACCAAAGGGGGAACGAGGACGCTGCGCGGGTTGGCGCCCGCCCACTACTAGGGAAAAGGCTAGCAGCAGCGCGGGTTCTAGATGTATCAGTAGCGCGGGTACAGGCGCTACTAATAAGGCGCTACAGCTAACGCATAGCAGTAGCGCGTGCTCACCCGCGCTACTGCTACACAAGTGTAGCAGCAGCGCGGTTAGAGGAAGCTCGCTACTGCTAGTAGCGCTAGCGCGCTTTGGCTGGACGCGCTACTGCTATTGAGGCGCTGCTACTAACTTTTATACACTCACTACTGCTAATTTAAGTAGTTTTTTTGGCATATTTGTTTTGTATTTGAACAGGCTTTGTAGAAGAATCTTTAGCACATAGAAATGTCATCATGATACACATACAAATGCCTGCGAGACCACAAATGTAATCATAGGATGTACATACAAATAGTCTCATCATAATCATCATCCAACACAAAGTGATATCTTGTCATCATCTCGAAAATAGCGATACATGCAAGTCTCGAATACTTGCAACTACAACAACGTCATCCATCTAAACAAAGGTATATGCAAGAAGTGCTATCACTATGAGTGAGAGCGGAACTATGCAGTACATGAGGTGGCGGTTATGAGTCCTCTCTCGCGCTAGCGTGAACCTCAAGTAACTAGCTTCTCCTTCTTGTCTGCTTTTGAAGCCTTTATGGCTGGCGCCCGTGAACCCATTCACTTGCGCCTGACACTCATGCCACTCGTTGTACACCCCCGAAACCTTCCCTTTGTACACGACATAGCATTTCCATCTCGCCATCAAGAAACTAGGTACCTGTTAGAGATGCATGTTCATGAAGAGGATGTACAATCATATATATGCAACAAAATATACTAGAGCAACACCGAAAAAGAAAGGGTTAGCAACTAGATGCAACATATACAGTACGCAAATTAATTAACTAGAGGTACGCAGGTCATCGTACGCAAACTAACAAAGTAGCGTTACGTAAGTTCGGCAGGGACCGTGGACATCACAAAGTTTCATCGCTACAAAAAGTATACAAGTTCAACCGACACATATCATCATCATCGGCATTATAAATCACTAGAAGTTCAATCCTTCCATATCATCGAGGACGAACCCTAGCTTCTTGAACGGCGTGAGGTCTAGACGTTGCATGCCTATGCGAGTTCGGACGTCAGCTCGCGATATAGGGCCGTGGTGGAACATCCCCTTCTCATCGACGACTTCTTTCATGATGATCGTCGCAATGTCGCTTTGGATGCGAAAGAAGTCATCTCTAAGTTTATAATTCGCTTCTCCATGAGATTCTAGCCACTTGTGGATATGATCATCATTTCTGCTGTTAATGCGAAGCTTTTGGTGATCCGTGTTGAACTGAATCATGAGATGGACGATGTAGAATCCATCCTTCTTGGTTGGTTTTGGGACATGGATGCAGGAGAAGTTAGTTTTATGCACGAAACCCATCTTCTTGTTCCTTTGTTTCCTGATCTGCACGTGGCCACCTCTAAAGCTGAAGCCTTGGAGAGCATCATCTAGAATATTCATTATGTGGGTGTAGTCCTTTTTCTCGTAGTCTCTGGAAGGGTCAAAATACACGGCGTGGGAGACTTGCGGGTAAAGAACGATAAGGACGGCGCGCCCGTTGCTGCGGGGAAAAGACACCTCAAATTATTCCCCATATGAGAGAGAAGGAATGATTGAAATGTACGAAAGGGTTTTCCGGAACTGACTTACTTTGGATGATAAGGCACGAGGACAATTTCCCGGTCCTTATTCTGTACCATGAAGTTTTGGAGGTAGTCCCTAGCAGTTTCACGCTCAAAGTCGCCGAGACTCAAGAAAGACTCGTGCATGTAGTACGGATCCGCCACACAGATTTGCGAGACTTCTTCACTCTTCATGACGGAGCTCATATGTAGCGCAAAAAGGCGGACGATAGTAAAACCAAGCCGCCTTGTTAGAAACATCTCAAAGATATGGTCAAACCGCAGGAAGAACACCTCCGCGGGCCGTGTGTCGACGTAGCACTTCCCCTCAGGCACACGAGCCGTGTATGTCGGATATCCTGGATCCTTTGAGGCTAGTAGGCTTTTCTCAGTCGACAGCACATGGTCGTGCAGTCTCCTGAGATCCCCTGATAGTGCCTCCAGCGGTTTCGGCGGTAGCATCAGCTCGCCCGTGAGATGGAACATGACCGCACCTTTCACGGGTACACGCTCTTCAGAATGCATCGTCTGGCTGCTGTGTGCTCTGGCTTGTTTGGAGGCAGTTACCTTCCCCGATCTCTTCCTCTCCTTTTTCTTGGGCACACCTTCCAGACCCTTCCTTAACCCATGCCCTAGTGTTCCCGGGCTAAGTATTGTACGACCCTCGCGCCTGGCTAGTTGAGCCTGTGTTGAGGCGGCATCTTCAGGCGTGTCCTGTGAGGATTTCATGAAGAGAGACTTTTTGCAATCCATGGTACGACCCTGCCCGGGCATATCATCCATATCCTCATTAGCAAGCTAATAGCCCGATTCGTCATATGGTTGACTCGTCATATCTATGTCACAGTCATACGCGTTTGTATTGAGGTAATCCATAGGGTCGACCTCCGTCTCATCATCCATTCTCTGTTCTACAGGAGAAATTACATCAGCCAGTACTATTGCACCCCCTTCATCATGTCATCCGCCGCTCTCACCCGGCACTACAGGAGCTGGTAATTGCGTAGGCGGGGTGGTGGTCTCCGCACATGCTTGTTGATGTGTGGTAGTTATTGGTGTGCTCTCGGCCGGCTCCAGACGAATAAGATTCTTCGGCCATAGCAGCACCCAACCCTTGCAGCTTCCAATCCGCGGCGGGGTCTCGTCGTCCGCTCCCACAAGCTGTACTGGAGGAGGCAAATCCTCGTGCCTCGATTTCACACTGGTCAAGCTAACCCTGAAGTGCCCAGCGGGGATCGGCTGGTTGTGGAACGTGCGTTGAGAGGGGTCCATTATCATCCCCTTTCCCACGTCCACCTTTTGGCCTTTGATCAAGTAGAGTATGGTGCACAGGGTTTCTTTCGCCTGCAAACACATATGTCTGTGGCGTAAAACAACCGAAAGGCAACAAAAATGGAATATTATATATATATATATATATATATGTTGGTGCGACATGTAATTACCGTGACGGCGTCGAGCTCAGCCAAAGACGAAGGCCCACCTAGCGCGCCTGAGACTGAGGACGGGCTTCTATGAGCGGGAGCGGCTGCGAGAGGAGGCCCGGTTGCTTGAGCAAGTGATGGTGTGATGGTGTTGTTGTTCATGGAGTTGCTCGCGACGAAACTGGGCATCGGGAAATCATGTACCGTCTTGTCTGGATTTTTCTTCGCCCAGTTGATGATAACTAGAACCAAGTTAGTAGTGAAATCATTTCTGCAGGCAGTTACAGCTGCATTGACTGCCTGCTGTAGCAACTCATATTTGTCCTCGGCTGCTTTTTTCGCGTCCTCAGCTGTTTTTTTCTCGACCGCAAGCTTCACCTTTGCGTCGATGTCCGCCTGACTAAACTTCTTTTTCTGCTTCTTGGCCTCCGGACCTTCATTGTAAAACACCTTCCACGTGGCGCTGTCTCCAGCGCCGTGCACATGACCATATTGCGGCTGCTGGTCCAAAGGGAGTCCCTTAAGTTCGTTCAAGGCCCGGTTGAGAGGGGTGTCCCACTTGGGCCTCATCGGAGAAGTAGGGCTTTCGGCTGCAAGCCGGTGTTGCTTCTCCAGTAGTCTAATCAATTTCCTCGTGATCTTGTCCGTGTAAAAAACCTTTTTCTCCTTGTCCCACTTGTAGCGGGCCCTGATGAAGTCATGCTCCAAGGGGTTGGTGAACTTCGCGAAGGGGTCTGGGAGACCCGCGGCTTCACATTCCGCGTCCTCCTTATCCCATATGGGCCTTTTACCGAGGTAGCCACGGCTTCCGAGGCGATGCTTCCCCGTGTTCCTTTGCTGAAGGCTTTTGAATTTCGCAGCCTTAGCCTTGGCTGCCTTGGTAGCGCAAGTGTCCTTGAACTTTTTGAACTCCTCTTCCGTAAGTGTCGGATTTTCCTCCAGAATCTTGGACAGGGGTTCATCAGCCTCAATAGCTCGTTTCACCCTCCCTTTCCAGGAGGCCAAATCATTGCTGAACATGCCCATGGCGTGATTGTTAATCTTTTTCATCTTCGGATCATCCCACGGTTGTTCTATGTTATCATCCCGGTCGGGGAACTTGAATCTCTTATGCAACTTCGTTAGGAGCAACTGCGTCAAATGTTCTTTACTCCTTAAGTCATCATCGTTGATGCTCGCGCATTCCCGTAGGATGCATCCTACTTGGTTCCCATAGCACTTGTGAGGTTCTTCCGGCTCTAATGGCTCAAACTTGCCAGGTGCCATCTTTGTGATCACAAGTCGTCCAATCCCTAGTTTGTTAGGTTTTCGTATCCTCTGCTTCTTATGTTGGAAATATGCCCTAGAGGCAATAATAAAAGTATTATTATATTTCATTGTTCATGATAATTGTCTTTTATTCATGCTATAACTGTATTATCCGGAAATCGTAATACACGTGTGAATACATAGACCACAATATGTCCCTAGTGAGCCTCTAGTTGACTAGCTCATTGTGATCAACAGATAGTCATGGTTTCCTGGCTATGGACATTGGATGTCGTTGATAACGGGATCACATCATTAGGAGAATGATGTGATGGACAAGACCCAATCCTAAGCATAGCACAAAGATCGTGTAGTTCTTGCTAGAGCTTTGCCAATGTCAAGTATCTCTTCCTTCGACCATGAGATCGTGTAACTCCTGGATACCGTCGGAGTGCTTTGGGTGTATCAAACGTCACAACGTAACTGGGTGACTATAAAGGTGCACTATAGGTATCTCCGAAAGTGTCTATTGGGTTGACACGGATCGAGACTGGGATTTGTCACTCCGTATGACGGAGAGGTATCTCTGGGCCCACTCGGTAATGCATCATCATAATGAGCTCAAGGTGACCAAGGTGTTGGCCACGGGATCATGCATTACGGTACGAGTAAAGTGACTTGCCGGTAACGAGGCTGAACAAGGTATTGGGATACCGACGATCGAGTCTCGGGCAAGTAACGTACCGATTGACAAAGGGAATTGTATACGGGGTTTTGATCGAATCCTCGACATTGTGGTTCAACCGATGAAGTCATCGAGGAGCATGTGGGAGCCAACATGGGTATCCAGATCCTGCTGTTGGTTATTGACCGGAGAGTGGTCTCGGTCATGTCTGCATGTCTCCCGAACCCGTAGGGTCTACACACTTAAGGTTCGGTGACGCTAGGGTTATTAGGAAGACTAGTATGTGACTACCGAATGTTGTTCGGAGTCCCGGATGAGATCCCGGACGTCACGAGGAGTTCCGGAATGGTCCGGAGGTGAAGTTTTATATATGGGAAGTTGTCATACGGACACCGGAAAGTTTCGGGGGCTTATCGGTATTGTACCGGGGCCACCGGAGAGGTTCCGGCGGTCCACCGGGAGGGGCCACCCCTCCCGGAGGGCCACATGGGCCGCAAAGGGGAGGGAGCCAGCCCCTGGAGGGCTGGGCACGCCCCCCACCTTGGGCCCATGCGCCTAGGGTTGGGGGGGAAACCCTAAGGGGGGCGCCCCCCTTGCTTGGGGGGCAAGTCCCCCCTCCCTGGCCGCCGCCCCCCCTCTAGATCCCATCTAGAGGGGTCGGCCCCCCTTGCCCCTTCCCCTATAAATAGAGGGGTGAGGGGAGGGCTGCTGGACACACCTCCAAGGCGCAGCCCCTCCCCTCCCCAACACATCTCCTCCTCCGTTACGCGCTTGCGAAGCCCTGTCAGAGTACTGCAGCACCAACACCACCACGCCGTCGTGCTGCCGTTGGAGCGATCTTCCTCAACCTCTCCTTCCCCCTTGCTGGATCAAGAAGGAGGAGACGTCTCCCGTCCCGTACGTGTGTTGAACGCGGAGGTGTTGTCCGTTCAGCACTTGGACATCGGTGATCTGAATCACGTCGAGTACGACTGCATCATCACCATCCCCTTGCAAGCTTCCGCACGCGATCTACAAGTGGTATGTAGATGCAAACTCACTCCCTTGACTCGTTGCTTAGATGAACTCATAGATGGATCTTGGTGAAACCGTAGGAAAATTTTTAATTTTCTGCAACGTTCCCCAACAGTGGCATCATGAGCTAGGTCTATGCGTAGTTCTCTAATGCACGAGTAGAACACAATTTTGTTGTGGGCGTGGATCTTGTCAACTTGCTTGCCACTACTAGTCTTTTCTTACTTCAGCGGTATTGTGGGATGAAGCGGCCCGGACCAACCTTACACGTACGCTTACGTGAGACCGGTTCCATCGATTGACATGCACTAGTTGCATAAGGTGGCTGGCGGGTGTCTGTCTCTCCCACTTTAGTTGAAGCGGAATCGATGAAAAGGGTCCTTATGAAGGGTAAATAGAAGTTGACAAAATCACGTTGTGGTTATTCGTAGGTAAGAAAACGTTCTTGCTAGAACCCAATTGCAGCCACGTAAAAGATGCAACAACAATTAGAGGACGTCTAACTTGTTTTTGCAGCGATTGATCATGTGAGGTGATATGGCCAGAAGTTGTGATGAATGATGAATTGTGATGTATGAGATCATGTTCTTGTAATAGGATTCACGACTTGCATGTCGATGAGTATGACAACCGGCAGGAGCCATAGGAGTTGTCTTTATTTTTTGTATGACCTGCGTGTCATTGAAGAACGCCATGTAAACTACTTTACTTTATTGCTAAACGCGTTAGCCATAGAAGTAGAAGTAGTCGTTGGCGTGACAACTTCATGAAGACACGATGATGGAGATCATGGTGTCAAGCCGATGACAAGATGATCATGGAGCCCCGAAGATGGAGATCAATGGAGCTATATGATATTGGCCATATCATGTCACAACTATATAATTGCATGTGATGTTTATTATGTTTATGCATCTTGTTTACTTAGAACGACGGTAGTAAATAAGATGATACCTTACAACAATTTCAAGAAGTGTTCTCCCCTAACTGTGCACCGTTGCTACAGTTCGTCGTTTCGAAGCACCACGTGATGATCGGGTGTGATAGATCCTTACGTTCACATACAACGGGTGTAAGACAGTTTTACACAGCAAAAACACTTAGGGTTAACTTGACAAGCCTAGCATGTGCAGACATGGCCTCGGAACACGGAGATCGAAAGGTCGAACACGAGTCGTATGGAAGATACGATCAACATGAAGATGTTCACCGACGATGACTAGTCCGTCTCACGTGATGATCGAACACGGCCTAGTTGACTCGGATCGTGTAACACTTAGATGACTAGAGGGATGTCTAATCTAAGTGGGAGTTCATAATTTGATTAGATGAACTTAATTATCATGAACTTAGTCTAAAACCTTTGCAAATATGTCTTGTAGATCAAATGGCCAACGCTCATGTCAACATGAACTTCAATGCATTCCTAGAGAAAACCAAGATGAAAGATGATGGCAGCAACTATACGGACTGGGTCCGGAACCTGAGGATCATCCTCATAGCTGCCAGGAAGCAATATGTCCTAGAAGGACCGCTAGGTGACGCTCCCGTCCCAGAGAACCAAGACATTATGAATGCTTGGCAAACTCGTGTGATGATTACTCCCTCGTTCAGTGCGGCATGCTTTACAGCTTAGAACTGGGGCTCCAAAAGCGTTTTGAGCATCACGGAGCATATGAGATGTTCGAAGAGCTGAAACTAGTTTTTCAAGCTCATGCCCGGGTCGAGACATATGATGTCTCCGACAAGTTCTACAGTTGTAAGATGGAGGAAAACAGTTCTGTCAGTGAGCACATCCTCAAATGTCTGGGTTGCACAACCGTAACCTCCCAGATGAGGCGGTCATTGACAGAATCCTCCAGTCACTCCCACCAAGCTACAAGAGCTTTGTGATGAACTACAACATGCAGGGGATGGTGAAGACCATTCCTGAAGTGTTCTCGATGCTGAAGTCAGGAGAGGCTGAAATCAAGAAAGAACATCAAGTGTTGATGGTCAATAAGACCACTAAGTTCAAGAAGGGCAAGGGCAAGAAGAACTTCAAGAAGGACGGCAAGGATGTTGCCGCGCCCGGTAAGCTAGTTACCGGGAAGAAGTCAAAGAATGGACCCAAGCCTGAGACTGAGTGCTTTTATTGCAAGGGGAAGGGTCACTGGAAGCGGAACTGCCCCAAATACTTAGCAGATAAGAAGGCCGGCAACACCAAAGGTATATTTGATATACATGTAATTGATGTGTACCTTACCAGTACTCGTAGTAACTCCTGGGTATTTGATACCGGTGCCGTTGCTCATATTTGTAACTCACAGCAGGAGCTGCGGAATAAACGGAGACTGGCGAAGGACGAGGCGACGATGCGCGTCGGGAATGGTTCCAGAGTCGATGTGATCGCCGTCGGCACGCTGCCTCTACATTTACCTACGGGATTAGTTTTGAACCTTAATAATTGTTATTTAGTGCCAAGTTTGAGCATGAACATTGTATCTGGATCTCGTTTAATACGAGATGGCTACTCATTTAAGTCCGAGAATAATGGTTGTTCGATTTATATGAGAGATATGTTTTATGGTCATGCTCCGATGGTCAATGGTTTATTCTTAATGAATCTTGAGCGTAATATTACACATGTTCATAGTGTGGATGCCAAAAGATGTAAAGTTGATAACGATAGTCCCACATACTTGTGGCACTGCCGCCTTGGTCACATTGGTGTCAAGCGCATGAAGAAGCTCCATGCTGATGGACTTTTAGAGTCTCTTGATTATGAATCGTTTGACACATGCGAACCATGCCTCATGGTCAAAATGACCAAGACTCCGTTATCTGGAACAATAGAGCGAGCAACCAACTTGTTGGAAATCATACATACTAATGTGTGAGGTCCAATGAGCGTTGAGGCTCGCGAAGGATATCGTTATGTTCTCACTCTCACTGATGACTTGAGTAGATATGGGTATGTCTACTTAATGAAACACAAGTCTGAGACCTTCGAAAAGTTCAAGGAATTTCAGAATGAGGTAGAGAATCAACTTGACCGAAAGATAAAGTTCCTACGATCAGATCGTGGAGGAGAATACTTAAGTCACGAATTTGGTACACACTTAAAGAAATGTGTAATCATTTCACAACTCACGCCGCCTGGAACACCTCAGCGAAATGGTGTGTCCGAACGTCGTAATCGCACTCTATTGGATATGGTGTGGTCTATGATGTCTCTTACCGATTTACCGCTATCATTTTGGGGATACGCTCTAGAGACAGCTACATTCACTTTAAATAGGGCACCGTCTAAATCCGTTGAGACGACACCGTATGAATTATGGTTTGGGAAGAAACCTAAGCTGTCGTTTCTAAAAGTTTGGGGATGCGATGCTTATGTCAAGAAACTTCAACCTGAAAAGCTCGAACCCAAGTCGGAAAAATGCGTCTTCATAGGATACCCTAAGGAAACTGTCGGGTATACCTTCTACTTAAGATCCGAGGGCAAGATCTTTGTTGCCAAGAACGGATGCTTTCTGGAAAAAGAGTTTCTCTCGAAAGAAGTAAGTGGGAGGAAAGTAGAACTCGATGAAGTACTACCTCTCGAACGGGAAAGTGGTGCAGCTCAGGAAAATGTTCCTGTGATGCCCACACCAACCGAAGAGGAAAACAATGATGATGATCAAGGTACTTCGGATCAAGTTGTTACTGAACTTCGTAGGTCCACAAGGACACGTTCCGCACCAGAGTGGTACGGCAACCCTGTCCTGGAAATCATGTTGTTAGACAACGGTGAACCTTTGAACTATGAAGAAGCGATGGCGGGCCCATATTCCAACAAATGGCTTGAAGCCATGAAATCCGAGATAGAATCCATGTATGAAAACAAAGTATGGACTTTGACAGACTTGCCCGATGATCGGCGAGCGATAGAAAACAAATGGATTTTTAAGAAGAAGACGGACGCGGATGGTAATGTTACCATTTATAAGGCTCGACTTGTCGCTAAGGGTTATCGACAAGTTCAAGGGATTGACTACGACGAGACATTCTCTCCCGTAGCGAAGCTGAAGTCCGTCCGAATCATGTTAGCAATTGCCTCATACTATGATTATGAGATATGGCAGATGGACGTCAAAACGGCATTCCTTAATGGACATCTTAAGGAAGAGCTGTATACGATGCAGCCGGAAGGTTTTGTCGATCCTAAGAATGCTAATAAAGTATGCAAGCTCCAGCGATCCATTTATGCGCTGGTGCAAGCATCTCGGAGTTGGAACATTCGCTTTGATGAGATGATCAAAGCGTTTGGGTTTATGCAGACTTATGGAGAAGCCCGCGTTTGCAATAAAGTGAGTGGGAGCTCTGTAGCATTTCTCATATTATATGTAGATGACATACTCTTGATGGGAAATAATATAGAACTTCTGGAAAGCATCAAGGCCTACTTGAATAAGTGTTTTTCAATGAAGGACCTTGGAGAAGCTGCTTATATATTAGGCATCAAGATCTATAGAGATAGATCGAGACGCCTCATAGGTCTTTCACAAAGCACATACCTTGATAAGATTTTGAAAAGGTTCAAAATGGATCAGTCCAAGAAAGGGTTCTTGCCTATGTTACAAGGTGTGAGATTGAGCTCGGCTCAGTCACCGACCATGGCAAAAGATAAAGAAGAGATGAGTGTCATCCCCTATGCTTCAGCCATAGGATCTATTATGTATGCCATGTTGTGTACCAGACCTGATGTAAACCTTGCCGTAAGTTTGGTAGCAAGATACCAAAGTAATCCCGGCAAGGAACACTGGACAGCGGTCAAGAATATCCTGAAGTACCTGAAAAGGACAAAGGACATGTTTCTCGTTTATGGAGGAGACGAAGAGCTCGACGTAAAGGGTTACGTCGACGCTATCTTCGACTCAGATCTGGATGACTCTAAGTCACAAACCGAATACGTGTATATGTTGAATGGTGGAGCAGTAAGCTGGTGCAGCTGCAAGCAGAGCGTCGTGGCGGGATCTACGTGTGAAGCGGAGTACATGGCAGCCTCGGAGGCAGCGCATGAAGCGATTTGGGTGAAGGAGTTCATCACCGACCTAGGAGTCATACCCAATGCGTCGGGGCCGATCAAACTCTTCTGTGACAACACTGGAGCTATTGCCCTTGCCAAGGAGCCCAGGTTTCACAAGAAGACCAGGCACATCAAGCGTCGTTTCAACTCCATCCGTGAAAATGTTCACGATGGAGACATAGAAATTTGCAAAGTACATACGGATCTGAATGTCGTAGATCCGTTGACTAAACCTCTCTCGCGAGCGAAACATGATCAACACCAGAACTCTATGGGTGTTCGATTCATCACAATGTAACTAGATTGGCGACTCTAGTGCAAGTGGGAGACTGTTGGAAATATGCCCTAGAGGCAATAATAAAAGTATATTATATTTCATTGTTCATGATAATTGTCTTTTATTCATGCTATAACTGTATTATCCGGAAATCGTAATACTCGTGTGAATACATAGACCACAATATGTCCCTAGTGAGCCTCTAGTTGACTAGCTCGCTGTGATCAACAGATAGTCATGGTTTCCTGGCTATGGACATTGGATGTCGTTGGGATCACATCATTAGGAGAATGATGTGATGGACAAGACCCAATCCTAAGCATAGCACAAAGATCGTGTAGTTCATTTGCTAGAGCTTTGCCAATGTCAAGTATCTCTTCCTTCGACCATGAGATCATGTAACTCCTGGATACTGTAGGAGTGCTTTGGGTGTATCAAACGTCACAACGTAACTGGGTGACTATAAAGGTGCACTACAGGTATCTCCGAAAGTGTCTATTGGGTTGACACGGATCGAGACTGGGATTTGTCACTCCGTATGACGGAGAGGTATCTCTGGGCCCACTCGATAATGCATCATCCTAATGAGCTCAAGGTGACCAAGGTGTTGCCCACGGGATCATGCATTATGGTGCGAGTAAAGTGACTTGCCGGTAACGAGGCTGAACAAGGTATTGGGATACCGACGATCGAGTCTCGGGCAAGTAACGTACCGATTGACAAAGGGAATTGTATACGGGGTTTTGATCGAATCCTCGACATCGTGGTTCAACCGATGAAATCATCGAGGAGCATGTGGGAGCCAACATGGGTATCCAGATCCCACTGTTGGTTATTGACCGGAGAGTGGTCTCGGTCATGTCTGCATGTCTCCCGAACCCGTAGGGTCTACACACTTAAGGTTCGGTGATGCTAGGGTTATTAGGAAGACTAGTATGTGACTACCGAATGTTGTTCGGAGTCCCAGATGAGATCCCGGACGTCACGAGGAGTTCCGGAATGGTCCGGAGGTGAAGTTTTATATATGGGAAGTTGTCATACGGACACCGGAAAGTTTCGGGGGCTTATCGGTATTGTACCGGGGCCACCGGAGAGGTTCCGGGGGTCCACCGGGAGGGGCCACCCCTCCCGGAGGGCCACATGGGCCGCAAAGGGGAGGGAGCCAGCCCCTGGAGGTCTGGGCGCGCCCCCCACCTTGGGCCCATGCGCCTAGGGTTGGGGGGGAACCCTAAGGGGGGCGCCCCCCTTGCTTGGGGGGCAAGTCCCCCCTCCCTGGCCGCCGCCCCCCCTCTAGATCCCATCTAGAGGGGTCGGCCCCCCTTGCCCCTTCCCCTATAAATAGAGGGGTGAGGGGAGGGCTGCTGGACACACCTCCAAGGCGCAGCCCCTCCCCTCCCCAACACATCTCCTCCTCCGTTACGCGCTTGCAAAGCCCTGTCGGAGTACTGCAGCACCAACACCACCACGTCGTCGTGCTGCCGTTGGAGCGATCTTCCTCAACCTCTCCTTCCCCCTTGCTGGATCAAGAAGGAGGAGACGTCTCCCGTCCCGTACGTGTGTTGAACGCGGAGGTGCTGTCCGTTCAGCACTTGGACATCGGTGATCTGAATCACGTCGAGTACGACTCCATCATCACCATCCCCTTGCAAGCTTCCGCACGCGATCTACAAGTGGTATGTAGATGCAAACTCACTCCCTTGACTCGTTGCTTAGATGAACTCATAGATGGATCTTGGTGAAACCGTAGGAAAAATTTTAATTTTCTGCAACGTTCCCCAACATCTTATGCTTCCTCTTTTCGGTAGCGGCATCGGGGCCGGTACCTTCCCCGCCGATACCTTCCCTGCCGGTACCTTCCCCACCGGTCTCGGTGCCGCCATCGCTGCCGGCGCCGTCAGTGTCGATGTCGGCGTCAGTACCATCATTGAGGCCGACCTTCAAACCTTGCTTAGCAGTCAAATAGTCGAGGTACTCTTGTTCACCCTCATAATCCATCTCGTCTGCATCTTGGTCAGAAGGCCCAGTTTCTTCGTTGTTCGACATGTTTCCTATGATTAAGTGGTCTCATTTATTTCTAAAAGTATGAATAAATGAGAAATGACATAAAAAGAAATCTATGTGCCAGCACTCGATATGCCAACTATGTAGCACAAATCATGCCTTTATTCACGCGAAATTTCGGCATGACCTTTGCTAAAAAAAATGGACATATCGAGCGCCTGAAATTCACCGGAACGGAAATGAATCAATATTCCGGCGTAACATAGGCCAGTCGGATCATTTTCCAAACATGACATGTCCAAAACATGACATATGCACATATCACATGTCCAGTTCAAATTTGCATATAAATTCAGCTAATTTTGAAACCTAGCTAAATTCATAACTAAATAGATAACCTAATTAATTAACATAACCGAAGAACCCTAGCAGAGAGAGGGGGGTTTACAGAGAGTGCAGGGGCGAGGAGGCAGGCCCGACGACGGCCGGCAGGGGAGAGGAGGGAGGCGAGGGCCGACGGGTCGGGGGCGAGCGCCGGCGCTGGAGTCGGGGGCGAGGGTCGGCCGGGTCGGGGGCGAGCGCCGGGGTCGAGGGCTAGCGCCGGCGCCGGGGTCGGGGTCGAGGGCCAGGACGGGGGCAAGCGCGGAGTCGGGGGCGAGCGCCAGGGCCAGGTCGGGCGCGGCGGTGCGACGGGGGAGAGAGAGTGGGGATTTGGGGGGAAATGGCGGGATGAAGCAGGGCGAGTGAGAATTTTGGGTTAAGTGGACGTAGCAGTAGCGCGTTATGTCAAAACGCACTGCTACTAACATCAGTAGCTGTAGCAGTTTAGGAAAAATGCGCTACTACTAAATTCAGTAGCTGCAGCGGTTTATGCAAAACGCGCTGCTACTACCGTCGCTACTGCCAGATTTCCTTTTTCTTTTCCTTTATTTTATCCCACTTTTATTTCCCGAGGGCAGTGAACGAAGGGAGGGCGATATATATTGCATCATTTGACGGTTAAATATGTATACAAAATAGGAACATATATATATATATATATATATATATATATATATATATATATATATATATATATATATATATATTACACATCATTGGACCGATAACATACGTTTCCTCAGTGCTGATGTTTTCGTTTTTGAGTCAGCTTCTTTCCCTTCTTGTTCGTCGAAGAATAATTGAGCCCCTCATTGTGACTTTGCCTTTTCCATGGAGTACGATTTTTCTTAGGTAATGTAGTATTGATTCTTCTTTTGACGTATACTTCATCATCATCGTCATCTTCCCTCATTGAGTTGCCGTACTGATCATAGTCTTCCTCGTTGGCGACTCCATCCATTCCAATGATGTTCCTTTTGCCTCTCCTCACGACAACACGGCTGGGATTGCGCAGGTCAGTTATGAAGAAGCATTGTGTCACGTGCTTAGCGTGTACCCATGGCTCGTTTTTTGCGATAGCGTTCACGGTAGCGCTCTTGGCGTCGGGTATAGTCATGGTAGTGAACATCCGGCTTTCTCTTTCGACATTCTTAGCCCATCTGACACGGAACATCATCGTATTGTGCAGTCCAGAGTAGTCAAGCTCCCAGATCTCCTCGACCCTTCCATAAAATCGTTCAGTTGCGCTGTTGTCGCTGCCGGTCATGCATTCCATCGTCACCCCTGAGTTCTGATCATCACTGTCCATATCTTTGGCCTCTTTGTAGAACGTGTATCCGTTGATATCATATGCCTGATAGGTTACGAGGTTGGGCGAGGGGCCATGTGCTAAGGCGTATATGAGCAACCCATCCTTAGAGCCCTCCTCCGGGGGATTAGCAATAATATGCTCTTTGAACCAATGCAGGAAAGTGGAGTTGTGCTCTCTAGTAACTTCGGCGTCCGTCCTGCATACCCCCCGGTCACGATACTTCTTTACGATAATTTCTTTGTGCAGTGCCACGAAAGGATCTACCTCTTCTAGGTGTTGTAGCACTACCAAGTTTGCTCTGTCAAAGTCGCTGCGTCGATCTGAGTATGCCACGTGCAGTTCCCTGCGACCGTTGCAGTGACCATCTCCTTCGAGCCTCCCATCATGCTTGTTAACGGGCAAACCAACACTAACACCAGGTGGCTGGTCTGCGCCATATAGAAAATTCTCACAGAAAGAGATGCACTCTTGTGCCAAATAGCCCTGGACGATGCTTCCATCCGGACGGGACATGTTACAAACAAATCCTTTGATGATCCCATTCATCCTCTCAAACGGCATCATGTTGTGCAGGAATGACGGCCCCAGGTCTATTATGTCATCCACAATATGGACACACAGATGCACCATCACGTCGAAGAACGCGGGCGGGAAGTACATCTCAAGCTCATTCAGTATCACAACGATCTCTTCCTGTAGCCTTTGGAGCTGCTTCACATAGATCGTCTTTCGAGAGATGACGTCGAAAAAGTTGCAGAGACCAATAAGCGTGTCACGGACGTGCTTGTCCATTATCCCTCTAAGGGCAACAGGTAGTATCTGCGTCATCATCACATGACAGTCATGCGACTTCATCCCGCTGAACCTTTTCTTGTCCGTGTCTAGATATCTGCTTATCTTGCCACAGTAACTGGAACTAACTTTGACTCCGGTAAGGCACTTAAAGAATTGATTGATCTCAGCCTGACTTAAGGTGAGGCAAGAAGGGGGAGAATAATCCTCTTTCTTTATTTTCTTGCCCTTCTTCTCTCGTGCCTCTGTCTCCAGCTCTGTCTCGTCTGACATTTTACGGGGCGGCATGTGCAGATCTTCCCTGATTTTCAAATCTTGCAAGTCTTTTCTTGCCTTCGGCCCATCCTTGGTCTTATCCGGCATGTTCATCAGTGTTGCGAGCAAGCTCTCAAGGACATTCTTACAGATATGCATTTGATCAAGGCAATGAGGTGTATCGAGTTTGTGCCAGTACTCCAAGTCCCAGAACACATACCTCGTCTTCCATACCTTCAGCAGCGGCTCTGGCACCTTTCTCATCGTCTTTCCCGGCGTGGGGCACTCCTTCCAGTTTTTCAACAGCTCATCGATTTCGGCACCGCTCCGCTTACGTGGAGGTCCTCGATGCTCAGCATGACCATTGAATAGATCTCCACGGTTTCTCCACGGGTCGTCCTATTCAAGCCATCTTTGATGCCCCATGTACACGATTTTCCCAGACCCGCCATCTTTCCTTGATGTTAGCTGCTGAGATGTCGTATCATCCATGCACCGCGTGCATCCGCAATATCCATGGCACACCTGGCCTGCCACATATCCGTAACCGAGATAGTCCTGTACTGTTGTGATCAGCGCGGCTCTCATGTTGAAATACTCACCTTTGCTGGCGTCCCATGTCTTGGCCGGTGTTTTCCATAACGTGTCTAACTCCTCTTGAAGTAGCCCCAGATACAAATTAATATTATTTCCTGGTTGTTTCGGCCCTTGAATAAGCATGCTCATGTGAATGTACTTCGATTTCATGCACAACCAGGGGGAGGTTGTACATCCATACAAACACGGGCCATGTGCTATGGTTGGTGTTCTGGTTGCCAAACAGATTCATGCCATCGGTACACACGCCGAGCACGATGTTCCTTGCATCACATTCAAAATACCGATAGAAGCTGTTCAACGCTCTCCACTGGCTTCCATCCTTCACGGGTCTCAGCTTCGGATCATCTTCATCGTCGAGCTTCTTCCTCTCCGCGTGCCAGCGCATTAGCTTAGCTTCCTTGGGATCTACAAAATACCTCTGGAGACGGGGAGTGATCGGTAAGTACCATAGAACTTTCTTGGGACATTTCTTCCCGGCCTTCTTGTATCGAGAAGCATTGCACACCGGACAGCTTGTTTTTTCCGCATGCTCCTTCCGATAAATTATGCAATCGTTGATGCATGCATGGTATCTAACGTGTGGCAGATCAAGAGGGCACACGATCTTCTTGGCCTCATCAACACTAGTAGGACATAGATTACCTGCGGGAAGGACATCCTTTAGGTACTTGAGATGCTCATCGAGGCTAGTGTCGGTCCATTTGTTTTTAGCCTTCGTCTTCAGGAGTTGGAGCGTGAAACTCAAGCGGGTCACCTCAGGATTGCAACCATCATACAATGGAGAGTTCGAGTCTACCACCAGTTGCTCCAGCTTAGCCTCCTCTCTAGAAGCAGCTCTCTCAGTACTCGTCTCCTTGCGAAGCAATGCTTGAACATGAGGGTCCCGCACAATTGAACTTGGTACCGACGAACTCTGCTGCGTGGAGTCCATGTCGTTCTCTCCGCCGCCATGTCCGGCCCCTTCTCCTCCGCCATGTCCGGCCCCTGCTCCGCCGCCATGTCCGGCCTCTTCCCCGCCGCCATTATCGATCATCTCTTCGTCTTGCCCCGTGTCATCATTCCCTGCCCCGTCGGCATCCTCAACATCGTCATCCTCATCTTCAATTATCCACCGAGTATAGCCATCCATGAAACCAGTCATGAGTAGGTGCGCTTCGACACGACCATCGTCATGGGGGTCGAGCCAAACTATTCCTTTGCATTTTCGACACGGACATAAAACCTCTATCCGGTTATTTTCTTTCATGTCCTGCATCGCCGACCGCAACCACCTGTCCACCATCGTTCCACTGACCATCGTCAACTCTTCACGGTAATAATAAACAAATTGATTATAAAAATGCATGCATGCACAAAGTCATAAAAAAATTTGGCATGACCTTCCCTAAAAATAGGACATATATGGATCTAGAGTTTGCCCGGAATTCGCCGAAACGGAAATAAATCGACATTTCGGCAAAACATAGGCAACTCAAAAGCACAATTTGGCGGCGTCAACTCATGCCACACACACAATTTCCACAAACATATCACACACACATAAACATATTTCCATTTTGCAAAAGCATGAAATTTTCATCACCTCTATCTCGATCGAGATCGAGCACACGGTGGAGATGATGTTGTAGGGAGATCAAAAGTGCACAAAGCTCTTCTTGACAAAGATAGATCTAGTTAGGGGGCAAATAGGTCACTTAACTAAATCCTACATCTACCTAGCTACCTAATTTGGGAGGAGATAACTTCAACTAGTGGAGGGGGAAGGAAAAAGAGAAAGGAGGTGCATTAATGGAGGTGGTGTAGTTATGTAGGAGTAATGAAGAGAGAGAAAGGTGGATAGAAGAGAGAGAGAGAGTAATGGGGGAGAAGTATTGAGGAAGAAGAAGAGTGAGAGTGGGAGCATGTGGTGGAGGTAGGGGGAAGGGAAGAGAGGAGGGGGAGGGGGAGGTAGGGGGAAGGAAAAGAGAGGAGGGGGAGGGGAGGGACGGGTGGGGAAAGGTGTTGGGTTGGTGCGGGTTAGCAGTAGCGCGGGATATAAAATGCGTTGCTGCTAAGGAATTAGCAGCAGCGCGCTTTGTGGTACGGCGCTACTGCTAACTAGGACAAAAAAGTGTGGCAATTTAAAATTTAGCAGCAGCGATCTCGGGAAAAGTGCGCTACTAATACATATTTACCAGTAGCGCGGTTCGCGCGACCGCGCTACTGCTACTTAGAGTTAGGTGAACACCGCAGGTCGATATTTGTAGCAGCGCGTTTTAAGCCGACCGCGCTACTGCTAAATCCTTAGCAGCAACGAGTTTTACAGAACACGCGCTACTACTAGTTAGCAGCAGCTCTCATTTTTGAGCCGCGCTGCTGCTAAGATTCTGTGTATAGGCTTTTCCCTAGTAGTGGCCTGGTCTCGATCGTCATGGCTTGCGTCATGGGCACATCGCGAGGTACCCCTTGCCTTGATCTCTCCACCTCCTCGCGAGTTTGCCTGGTAAGGTCACTTCTGAGAAGGCCTTGTGTCGTCCGCCCCGCGAGGCTTGGCCCCTCGCGAGGGTCTTGAGCGTTGGTTGATGAAGACGGGTCGTACTGGGCCACTGGTTGAGCCACGCTGCAGGCCGCAGGCAGACAAGTCTAAGGACCCCCGTTCCCAGAACACTGACAAAAAAGAAGAAGTGATTGCTCCGCATGAAGAAGAGGATCAATGACCGCAACTACCGAAGTCATTGATTGATTCATTTATCACCTATCTATGTATGAACTATTAGATTTTTTTAGCATGTATTGAATTTATTCGGGCTACACTATGTTTGTATCGGTTTAAGAAGTGTGATTGTGGAGAGAGACAAATGGGACATGTCCACGGGCGTATAGGGTCCGGAGTAGCTATTGTAGATGCTCCAAGGGCATTCCAACACCTAGGAGCATTAAATTGAACATATCAAACTTTGTTGGACATGTCCACATGTCCACGGATGCATTAAATATCTGTCCAATCTGTTTTATCCAAAGTACTAAAAACTAAAAATAAAATCATCCTTCGTCCATAGTCACTATGTGCAAACAAACATTCTAATGCAACAATAATCTAAATATATAAATATTACAATCAAAAATGGAATTTTGCAATAAAAATATCAAATTTGAATTCAACTTATTCAAGCATATTTTGTAGTTCTCCTGTCAAAATTGATCCTCACTTCTAGCAATTCTCCCAACATGCACACCACCCACTTCAACATGGTGCCACATGAGCGTTCAGCTTGTAAATTCTCTAACCATGCAGTCATGCATCTCACATCAACACAAATGAAGCGGAAGCCTTTTTTCCCCTCGATTGTTCGTTTTCATCTCCAAAAGTAACAGCCGAACCACACCACATCCCTATATCTTCTCTAAAGAAAGAAACATTTCACCTATCCACATACAACCATGGAAGACAAGATGTCCACGCCATACCATCCATCGCCGTCATTCCTTGCAGAGCCGGAGACAAGACATGCAGGCGACGCCCATTCAGGAGCGGTACCGCCGGCTGTTCCAACTAATGACCACGAAGCTGCCCACCCCCTTACCTCGTCGTTCTTGTCCGCCTTCACAGATATCGTCGCCGACGATCCTGTTCGTCACCATGGCCACGGATCATGCCTCGTCGGAATCAGTCGGGCTCCTCGGCTTGGCGGTGGATCCGTGCAAGGCGGAGAACCTTGCTTGGAAGGAGTGTCACTGGAGGCAACGCGAGCGTAAGACAACGGAGAAGATAGCGGTTGTAACGCCCCGGATTTGATGCGCCAGGTGTCTGCCAGTTATTCGTCGGTGTTGCCATGTCATTTGCTTGTGTGTTGCATTTTATCATGTCATCATGTGCATTTCATTTTGCATACGCGTTCGTCTCATGCATCCGAGCATTTTCCCCGTTGTCCGTTTTGCAATCCAGCACTCCTATGTACTCCGGCGTCCCCCTCTTGTCTCTTTTCGTGAGCGGGTGTTAAACGTTCTCGGAATGGACCGAGGTTTGCCAAGCGGCCTTGGTACACCACCGGTAGACCGCCTGTCAAGTTTCGTGCCATTTGGAGGTCGTTTGGTACTCCAACGATTAACCGGGTAACCGCAAAGGCCTCTTTTGTGTTGCAGCCCAACACCCCTTCCAAACTGGCCCAAAACCCAGCAAACTCCCCTCCATGCTCTCGGTCGTTCGATCATGATCGCGTGGCCGAAAACCGCTCCCCATTTGGACACTCCTAGCTCCCTCTATCTATAAATTAGCTCCTCCCCCGAAATTCGCGGATGAATTCCACCCTAACCCTAACCGCTCCCCCTGCCACGTGGCCTCCCGTTGCCGTCCGTCGCCGCGGCCCGCGGGGCCCGGATCGGGCCCGCGCGAGCCCGCACCACCGCCGCCGTCCGCCCGCTCGGCCGCGTTCCGGCCCACGCGCCCGAGTCCCGCGCCGGACCCCGCCGCCTAGCTCACCGGCGCCGCCGCGTCTCCCCGCCTCCGCCGGTCGCCCCCTCGCCGTGGGACAGCACCGCGCCGCCTCCAGCGCCGGCCACCGTGCCCCGGCGAGCTCGCGCCGCCCTGCCGCCAGCGCCTCGCCCGAGCGCCCTCCGGACGCCGCCCCCGCGACCGCCCATCCTCCTCGCCGACGACCGACGCCGCCCGGGGCGCGCCGCCGCCGTCCTCGGCTTCTCCGCCCCGATCCGGTCGGGATCCGACCTCGGCGACCCTCACCTCGCCGGATCCGTCCTCTCCCGGCTTCCCCGAGCCTCTCCGGTCGTCCACGTCCTTCTCCGGCGAAGAATCCGACGAGAACCGCCACTGCCTCGTTTTGCGTGCCGGGTCAACCCCAGATCCGGAGGTATATTTTTTCCTAAGTCCTGAGATTTTTGCATTCTGGTCACCTGTTCAACGCATCATAACTTGCTGCATACTGCTCCGTTTCGTGCGTATAATATGTCAAATTGTTCGTCTCGACGAGTACTTCATTTCATTCCATTGCATCATTTTCATTTGAGCTCATCTTTTTGCCCGAAAAGCTGTTGGAAGAGTGCATGTTGATGTTAATCTGCTGGAACTGTTATAACATGCTCATTTGTCATTTTTGCCATGTTTGATGTGTGCATCCTATGAGGTTGATGTCTACATGTGTTTTGATCTATGCTATTCCATCTTTACAGTGGTGTCATCCATGTATTTTTTGTGATTCTTGTAGTGAGTGCATCGAGCTTGTTAAGTAGTGTACTTGCTGTTGCTGTTTTCCTGACTGAATCTGTTATATTTTGTTGCTATGTAAACCTGCTGCTACAAGTTATTCTATGCATAATTTGGAGATGTTCACTAAGGATATTTTGTTATACATGTCATGATTAATGCATTCATGCCCCTGGTTGCGTTTATAGCCTGCTGTAACATGTTGTAATCTTGCTCTCAAACTTGCTAAATAATGTTGTTGTTCGCGTGTTAACATTAAGTTCAATGTTGGCATGATTGTTGTTAGTGATCCATGCACCCTATGAACTTGCTCTTGCCATGCTTAGCTTCATAAACATGTATTCTTACTGTTGGTTGCCTTGCCGTGCCATTTATTGCTTTGTGGTGAGTGGTACAAGCTCACCAACATGCCTACTTACTGTTGTTCCTGCCATGTATGAATCTGTCATATCTTTTGCCATGTTTACATGGGTGCCATCATATTTTCTATGCCTTTTTGGCTCATGGTCAGTAAGGGACTTTTGTTTTATGAGATTAGTAGATTCATGCCATGCCTATGTTGGGGAACGTTGCAGAAAATTAAAATTTTTCCTACGGCTTCACCAAGATCCATCTATGAGTTCATCTAAGCAACGAGTCATGGGAGAGAGCTTGCATCTACATACCACTTGTAGATCGCGTGCGGAAGCTTGCAAGGTGATGATGGAGTCGTACTCGAACGTGATTCAGATCACCGATGCCAAGTGCTGAACGGACAGCACCTCCGTGTTCAACACACGTACGGGACGAGCGACGTCTCCTCCTTCTTGATCCAGCAAGGGGGAAGGAGAGGTTGAGGAAGACAGCTCCACCGGCAGCACGACGGCGTGGTGATGGTGGAGAAGCAGTACTCCGACAGGGCTTCGCCGAGCACACAACGAAGGAGGAGAGGTGTTGGGGAGGGAGAAGGAGGCAACCAAAGGCCAAGGACTCAAGGTATGAAGTCCCTCCTCTCCCCCACTATATATAGGAGGGCCAAGGGGGGGGTGGCCGGCCCTAGGAGATCCAATCTCCTAGGGGGGCGGCGGCCAAGGGGGGTTTCCCTCCCCCCCAAGGCACCTAGGAGGTGCCTTCCCCTCCTAGGACTCTTGCCCCCTTGAACCCTAGGCGCATGGGCCTATGTGGGGCTGGTGCCCTTGGCCCATGCAGGCCAAGGCGCACCCCCTACAGCCCATGTGGCCCCCCGGGGCAGGTGGCCCCACCCGGTGGGCCCCCGGGACCCCCCCGGTGGTCCCGGTACAATACCGATAACCCCGAAACTTGTCCCGATGCCCGAAACAGGACTTCCCATATATAAATCTTTACCTCCGGACCATTCCGGAACTCCTCGTGACGTCCGGGATCTCATCCGGGACTCCGAACATCATTCGGTAGTCACATACTTGACTTCCTACTAACCCTAGCGTCACCGAACCTTAAGTGTGTAGACCCTACGGGTTCGGGAGACACGCAGACATGACCGAGACGACTCTCGGGCAATAACCAACAGCGGGGTCTGGATATCCATGTTGGCTCCCACATGCTCCTCGATGATTTCATCGGTTGAACCACGATGTCGAGGATTCGATCAAACCCTGTATACAATTCCCTTTGTCAATCGGTACGTTACTTGCCCGAGACTCGATCGTCGGTATCCCAATACCTTGTTCAGTCTCGTTACCCGGCAAGTCACTTTACTCGTACCGTAATGCATGATCCCGTGGCCAACACCTTGGTCACATTGAGCTCATTATGATGATGCATTACCGAGTGGGCCCAGAGATACCTCTCCGTTATACGGAGTGACAAATCCCAGTCTCGATCCGTGTCAACCCAACAGATACTTTCGGAGATACCTGTAATGCACCTTTATAGTCACCCAGTTACGTTGTGACGTTTGATACACCCAAGGCACTCCTACGGTAACCGGGAGTTACACGATCTCATGGTCGAAGGAATAGATACTTGACATTGGCAAAGCTTCTAGCAAACGAACTATACGATCTTTTATGCTATGCTTATGATTGGGTCTTGTCCATCACATCATTCTCCTAATGATGTGATCCCGTTATCAACGACATCCTATGTCCATAGTCAGGAAACCATGACTATCTATTGATCATAACGAGCTAGTCAACTAGAGGCTCACTAGGGACTCATTGGGTCTAAGTGTTCACACGTGTATTACGATTTCCGGATAATACAGTTATAGCATGAACAAAAGACAATTATCATGAACATTGAAATATAATAATCCTTTTATTATTGCCTCTAGGGCATATTTCCAACAGTCTCCCACTTGCACTAGAGTCACCAATCTAGTTACATTGTGATGAATCGAACACCCATAGAGTTCTGGTGTTGATCATGTTTTGCACGCGAGAGAGGTTTAGTCAACGGATCTGCGACATTCAGATCCGTGTGCACTTTGCAAATCTCTATGTCTCCATCTTGAACATTTTCACGGATGGAGTTGAAACGACGCTTGATGTGCCTGGTCTTCTTGTGAAACCTGGGCTCCTTGGCAAGGGCAATAGCTCCAGTGTTGTCACAGAAGAGTTTGATCGGCCCCGACGCATTGGGTATGACTCCTAGGTCGGTGATGAACTCCTTCATCCAAATCGCTTCATGCGCTGCCTCCGAGGCTGCCATGTACTCCGCTTCACATGTAGATCCCGCCACGACGCTCTGCTTGCAGCTGCACCAGCTTACTGCTCCACCATTCAACATATACACGTATCCGGTTTGTGACTTAGAGTCATCCAGATCTGAGTCGAAGCTAGCGTCGACGTAACCCTTTACGACGAGCTCTTCATCTCCTCCATAAACGAGAAACATGTCCTTTGTCCTTTTCAGGTACTTCAGGATATTCTTGACCGCTGTCCAGTGTTCCTTGCCGGGGTTACTTTGGTATCTTGCAACCAAACTTACGGCAAGGTTTACATCGGGTCTGGTACACAGCATGGCATACATAATAGATCCTATGGCTGAAGCATAGGGGATGACACTCATCTCTTCTTTATCTTTTGCCGTGGTCGGTGACTGAGCCAAGCTCAATCTCACACCTTGTAACATAGGCAAGAACCCCTTCTTGGACTGATCCATTTTGAACCTCTTCAAAATCTTATCAAGGTATGTGCTTTGTGAAAGACCTATGAGGCGTCTCGATCTATCTCTATAGATCTTGATGCCTAATATATAAGCAGCTTCTCCAAGGTCCTTCATTGAAAAACACTTGTTCAAGTAGGCCTTAATGCTGTCCAGGAGTTTCGTATCATTTCCCATCAAGAGTATGTCATCTACATATAATAGGAGAAATGCTACAGAGCTCCCACTCACTTTCTTGTAAACGCAGGCTTCTCCATAAGTCTGCGTAAACCCAAACGCTTTGATCATCTCATCAAAGCGAATGTTCCAACTCCGAGATGCTTGCACCAGTCCATAAATGGATCGCTGGAGCTTGCATACTTTGTTAGCGTTCTGAGGAACGACAAAACCTTCCGGCTGCATCATATACAGCTCTTCCTTAAGATGTCCATTAAGGAATGCCGTTTTGACGTCCATCTGCCATATCTCATAATCATAGTATGCGGCAATTGCTAACATGATTCGGACGGACTTAAGCTTCGCCACGGGAGAGAATGTCTCGTCGTAGTCAATCCCTTGAACTTGTCGATAACCCTTAGCGACAAGTCGAGCTTTATAGATGGTAACATTACCATCCGCGTCCGTCTTCTTCTTAAAAATCCATTTATTTTCTATCGCTCGCCGATCATCGGGCAAGTCTGTCAAAGTCCATACTTTGTTTTCATACATGGATCCTATCTCGGATTTCATGGCCTCAAGCCATTTGTTGGAATCCGGGCCCGCCATTGCTTCTTCATAGTTCGAAGGTTCATTGTTGTCCAGCAACATGATTTCCATGACAGGGTTGCCGTACCACTCTGGTGCAGAACGTGTCCTTGTGGACCTTCGAAATTCAGTAGCAACTAGATCTGAAGTACCTTGATCATCATCAACATTTTCCTCTTCAGTTGGTGTGGGCATTACAGGAATGGTTTCCTGCGCTGCACCACTTTCCCGTTCGAGAGGTAGTACTTCATCGAGTTCTACTTTCCTCCCACTTACTTCTTTCGAGAGAAACTCTTTCTCCAGAAAGCATCCGTTCTTGGCAACAAAGATCTTGCCTTCGGATCTTAAGTAGAAGGTATACCCGACAGTTTCCTTAGGGTATCCTATGAATACGCATTTTTCCGACTTGGGTTCGAGCTTTTCAGGTTGAAGTTTCTTGACATAAGCATCGCATCCCCAAACTTTTAGAAACGACAGCTTAGGTTTCTTCCCAAACCATAATTCATACGGTGTCGTCTCAACGGATTTAGACGGTGCCCTATTTAAAGTGAATGTAGCTGTCTCTAGAGCGTATCCCCAAAATGATAGCGGTAAATCGGTAAGAGACATCATAGACCGCACCATATCCAATAGAGTGCGATTACGACGTTCGGACACACCGTTTCGCTGAGGTGTTCCAGGCGGCGTGAGTTGTGAAACGATTCCACATTTTCTTAAGTGTGTACCAAATTCGTGACTTAAGTATTCGCCCCCACGATCTGATCGTAGGAACTTTATCTTACGGTCATGTTGATTCTCTACCTCACTCTGAAATTCCTTGAACTTTTCAAAGGTCTCAGACTTGTGTTTCATTAAGTAGACATACCCATATCTACTCAAGTCGTCAGTGAGAGTGAGAACATAACGATATCCTCCGCGAGCCTCAACGCTCATTGGACCGCACACATCGGTATGTATGATTTCCAACAAGTTGGTTGCTCGCTCCATTGTTCCGGAGAACGGAGTCTTGGTCATTTTGCCTAAGAGGCAAGGTTCGCATGTGTCAAATGATTCATAATCAAGAGACTCTAAAAGTCCATCAGCATGGAGCTTCTTCATGCGCTTGACACCAATGTGACCAAGGCGGCAGTGCCACAAGTATGTGGGACTATCGTTATCAACTTTACATCTTTTGGCATCCACACTATGAACATGTGTAATATTACGCTCGAGATTCATCAAGAATAAACCATTGACCATCGGAGCATGACCATAAAACATATCTCTCATATAAATCGAACAACCATTATTCTCAGACTTAAATGAGTAGCCATCTCGTATTAAACGAGATCCAGATACAATGTTCATGCTCAAACTTGGCACTAAATAACAATTATTGAGGTTTAAAACTAATCCCGTAGGTAAATGTAGAGGCAGCGTGCCGACGGCGATCACATCGACCCTGGAGCCATTCCCGACGCGCATCGTCACCTCGTCCTTCGCCAGTCTCCGTTTATTCCGCAGCTCCTGCTGTGAGTTACATATGTGAGCAACGGCACCGGTATCAAATACCCAGGAGTTACTTCGAGTACTGGTAAGGTACACATCAATTACATGTATATCAAATATACCTTTGGTGTTGCCGGCCTTCTTATCCGCTAAGTATTTGGGGCAGTTCCGCTTCCAGTGCCCCTTCCCCTTGCAATAAAAGCACTCAGTCTCAGGCTTGGGTCCATTCTTTGACTTCTTCCCGGCAACAGGCTTACCGGGCGCGGCAACATCTTTGCCGTCCTTCTTGAAGTTCTTCTTACCCTTGCCCTTCTTGAACTTAGTGGTCTTATTGACCATCAACACTTGATGTTCTTTCTTGATTTCAGCCTCTGCTGACTTCAGCATCGAGAACACTTCAGGAATGGTCTTTACCATCCCCTGCATGTTGTAGTTCATCACAAAGCTCTTGTAGCTTGGTGGGAGCGACTGGAGGATTCTGTCAATGACCGCCTCATCTGGGAGGTTAATGTTCAACTGGGTCATACGTGCGTGCAACCCAGACATCTTCAGGATGTGTTCACTGACAGAACTGTTCTCCTCCATCTTACAACTGTAGAACTTGTCGGAGACATCATATCTCTCGACCCGGGCATGAGCTTGGAAAACTAGTTTCAGCTCTTCGAACATCTCATATGCTCCGTGATGCTCAAAACGCTTTTGGAGCCCCGGTTCTAAGCTGTAAAGCATGCCGCACTGAACGAGGGAGTAATCATCAGCACGAGTTTGCCAAGCGTTCATAACGTCTTGGTTCTCTGGGACGGGAGCGGCACCTAGCGGTCCTTCTAGGACATATTGCTTCCTGGCAGCTATGAGGATGATCCTCAGGTTTCGGACCCAGTCCGTATAGTTGCTGCCATCATCTTTCAGCTTGGTTTTCTCTAGGAACGCGTTGAAGTTCATGTTGACATGAGCGTTGGCCATTGATCTACAATACATATTTGCAAAGGTTTTAGACTAAGTTCATGATAATAAAGTTCTTAATCAAAATTATGAACTCCCACTTAGATTAGACATCCCTCTAGTCATCTAAGTGTTACACGATCCGAGTCGACTAGCCCGTGTCCGATCATCACGTGAGACGGACTAGTCATCGTCGGTGAACATCTTTATGTTGATCGTATCTTCCATACGACTCGTGTTCGACCTTTCGGTCTCCGTGTTCCGAGGCCATGTCTGCACATGCTAGGCTCGTCAAGTTAACCCTAAGTGTTTTCGCTGTGTAAAACTGTCTTACACCCGTTGTATGTGAACGTAAGGATCCATCACACCCGATCATCACGTGGTGCTTAGAAACGACGAACTGTAGCAACGGTGCACAGTTAGGGGAGAACACTTCTTGAAATTTTGTAAGGGATCATCTTATTTACTACCGTCGTCCTAAGTAAACAAGATGCATAAACATAATAAACATCACATGCAATTATATGGTTGTGACATGATATGGCCAATATCATCAAGCTCCATTGATCTCCATCTTCGGGGCTCCATGATCATCTTGTCACCGGCTTGACACCATGATCTCCATCATCATGATCTCCATCATCGTGTCTTCATGAAGTTGTCACGCCAACGACTACTTCTACTTCTATGACTAACGCGTTTAGTAATGAAGTAAAGTAGTTTACATGGCGTTCTTCAATGACACGCAGGTCATACAAAAAAATAAAGACAACTCCTATGGCTCCTGCCGGTTGTCATACTCATCGACATGCAAGTCGTGAATCCTATTACAAGAACATGATCTCATACATCACAATTCAACATTCATCACAACTTCTGGCCATATCACATCACATGATCAATCGCTGCAAAAACAAGTTAGACGTTCTCTAGTTGTTGTTGCATCTTTTACGTGGCTGCGATTGGGTTCTAGCAAGAACGTTTTCTTACCTACGAATCACTACAACGTGATTTTGTCAACTTCTATTTACCCTTCATAAGGGCCTTGTTCATCGATTCCGCTCCAACTAAAATGGGAGAGACAGACACCCGCCAGCCACCTTATGCAACTAGTGCATGTTAGTCGGTGGAACCGGTCTCACGTAAGCGTACGTGTAAGGTTGGTCCGGGCCGCTTCATCCCACAATACCGTTGAGCAAGAAAAGACTAGTAGAGGCAAGTAAGATGACAAGATCAACGCCCACAACAAATTGTGTTCTACTCGTGCATTAGAGAACTACGCATAGACCTAGCTCATGATGCCACTGTTGGGGAACGTTGCAGAAAATTAAAATTTTTCCTACGGCTTCACCAAGATCCATCTATGAGTTCATCTAAGCAACGAGTCATGGGAGAGAGCTTGCATCTACATACCACTTGTAGATCGCGTGCGGAAGCTTGCAAGGTGATGATGGAGTCGTACTCGAACGTGATTCAGATCACCGATGCCAAGTGCTGAACGGACAGCACCTCCGTGTTCAACACACGTACGGGACGAGCGACGTCTCCTCCTTCTTGATCCAGCAAGGGGGAAGGAGAGGTTGAGGAAGACAGCTCCACCGGCAGCACGACGGCGTGGTGATGGTGGAGAAGCAGTACTCCGACAGGGCTTCGCCGAGCACACAACGAAGGAGGAGAGGTGTTGGGGAGGGAGAAGGAGGCAACCAAAGGCCAAGGACTCAAGGTATGAAGTCCCTCCTCTCCCCCACTATATATAGGAGGGCCAAGGGGGGGGTGGCCGGCCCTAGGAGATCCAATCTCCTAGGGGGGCGGCGGCCAAGGGGGGTTTCCCTCCCCCCCAAGGCACCTAGGAGGTGCCTTCCCCTCCTAGGACTCTTGCCCCCTTGAACCCTAGGCGCATGGGCCTATGTGGGGCTGGTGCCCTTGGCCCATGCAGGCCAAGGCGCACCCCCTACAGCCCATGTGGCCCCCCGGGGCAGGTGGCCCCACCCGGTGGGCCCCCGGGACCCCCCCGGTGGTCCCGGTACAATACCGATAACCCCGAAACTTGTCCCGATGCCCGAAACAGGACTTCCCATATATAAATCTTTACCTCCGGACCATTCCGGAACTCCTCGTGACGTCCGGGATCTCATCCGGGACTCCGAACATCATTCGGTAGTCACATACTTGACTTCCTACTAACCCTAGCGTCACCGAACCTTAAGTGTGTAGACCCTACGGGTTCGGGAGACACGCAGACATGACCGAGACGACTCTCGGGCAATAACCAACAGCGGGGTCTGGATATCCATGTTGGCTCCCACATGCTCCTCGATGATTTCATCGGTTGAACCACGATGTCGAGGATTCGATCAAACCCTGTATACAATTCCCTTTGTCAATCGGTACGTTACTTGCCCGAGACTCGATCGTCGGTATCCCAATACCTTGTTCAGTCTCGTTACCCGGCAAGTCACTTTACTCGTACCGTAATGCATGATCCCGTGGCCAACACCTTGGTCACATTGAGCTCATTATGATGATGCATTACCGAGTGGGCCCAGAGATACCTCTCCGTTATACGGAGTGACAAATCCCAGTCTCGATCCGTGTCAACCCAACAGATACTTTCGGAGATACCTGTAATGCACCTTTATAGTCACCCAGTTACGTTGTGACGTTTGATACACCCAAGGCACTCCTACGGTAACCGGGAGTTACACGATCTCATGGTCGAAGGAATAGATACTTGACATTGGCAAAGCTTCTAGCAAACGAACTATACGATCTTTTATGCTATGCTTATGATTGGGTCTTGTCCATCACATCATTCTCCTAATGATGTGATCCCGTTATCAACGACATCCTATGTCCATAGTCAGGAAACCATGACTATCTATTGATCATAACGAGCTAGTCAACTAGAGGCTCACTAGGGACTCATTGGGTCTAAGTGTTCACACGTGTATTACGATTTCCGGATAATACAGTTATAGCATGAACAAAAGACAATTATCATGAACATTGAAATATAATAATCCTTTTATTATTGCCTCTAGGGCATATTTCCAACAGCCTATGTCTGCCATGATAAGTTCCTGTAATATGTTGTTTGATAGCTCTAAACATTGCAACCTGGTGTTATTCCTGCCAAGTCTGAAACTGTTATTATTTGCAATCTTTCTATGCCATTTTGAGCATGTTCTAGTGATTTCTGGAGATAGCTCAGTTTTCATGTTTTGTTATGCTTTACCTGTACTTCATGCCCATGCCTTTTGTTTTCTCGTTGGGATGCTGTAGATTGTTGTTTTGATGCTTGCAATGTGCCTAGTTGCTGTTTTGGACAGATTGTTGTTATGACTTGTATAGAGTGTATGAGTTGAACCGTTGCTCCGTTTTGAGTGTGATCTATATGAAACTTGCTTAATTTTGCATGTTGTTTCATATTATCATGTTGCATCCTTGTTTTGAGGTGTTTGCTTGATGGTTGTCTGCATTTTGCATCAATGTCATGCTTAACTTGTTTTGCTCATATCTTCTAGGCCGTAGCTCCAAATCTAATGAACTTTATATGTAACTTGACTAGAATCTCATGTAGATCATCTTGGTGCATCTTAACTTGCTGTTTAACAACTTGAACATAAGGTTTATTCAGATCTGGACCAACTTTGAAACTTGCATATGAGGACTTACCGGAATTGTTATATGTTGTTTCCGGCCTCATTTAAACTTGCTTTGATGTGTTGCTCTTGTTTGCATCGTCTCTTGCCATGAGTAGCTTCACGTAGCTTTGTAATGCATCATGTTTGTTATGCATCATGTCTTGTCTATGTGTGGTGTGTTTACCATGTTGTGTGCTTCTTCTCGATAGTTCTCGTTTTCGTTGCGATCGTGAGGATTCGTTCGTCTACGCTTGGTTCGTCTTCGTGGCTTCATCTTCTTCATGGACTTGTTCTTCTTCCTAGCGGGATTTCAGGCAAGATGACCGCTACCCTGGATCTCACTACTATCATTGCTATGCTAGTTGCTTCGTTCTATCGCTATGTTGCGTTACCTATCATTTGCTCTTCAAGCCTCCCAAATTGCCATGAACCTCTAACCTTTGACACCCTTCCTAGCAAACCGTTGCTTGGCTATGTTACCGCTTTGCTCAGCCCCTCTTATAGCGTTGTTAGTTGCAGGTGAAGTTGAAGATTGCTCCATGGTGGACAGGGTTATGTTGGGATATCACAATATCTCTTATATTATTAATGCATCTATATACTTGGTAAAGGGTGGAAGGCTCGGCCTTATGCCTGGTGTTTTGTTCCACTCTTGCCGCCCTAGTTTCCGTCATACCGGTGTTATGTTCCCGAATTTTGCGTTCCTAACGCGGTTGGGTGATTTATGGGACCCCCTTGACAGTTCGCTTTGAATAAAACTCCTCCAGCAAGGCCCAACCTTGGTTTTACCATTTGCTTCACCACCAACTACTTTTCCCTTGGGAGTCGCTCTCTCGAGGGTCATCTTTATTTTAGCCCCCCCGGGCCAATGCTTATCTAAGTGTTGGTCCAAACCGAGCGATGTCCGGCGCCCCCTGGGCAACCAGGGTCTATGCCAACCCGACGTCTGCTCATCCAGTGTGCCCTGAGAACGAGATATGTGCAGCTCCTATCGGGATTTGTCGGCACAGCGGGCGGTCTTGCTGGTCTTGTTTTACCATTGTCGAAATGTCTTGTAAACCGGGATTCCGAGACTGATCGGGTCTTCCTGGGAGAAGGTATATCCTTCGTTGATCGCGAGAGCTTATCGTGGGCTAAGTTGGGACACCCCTGCAGGGTTATAAACTTTCGAGAGCCGTGCCCGCGGTTATGTGGCAGATGGGAATTTGTTAATGTCCGGTTGTAGATAACTTGACACCAGATCCGAATTAAAATGCATCAACAGTGTGTGTAGCCGCGATGGTCTCTTCTCGGTGGAGTACGGGAAGTGAACACGGTTTCTGGGTTATGTTTGACGTAAGTAGGAGTTCAGGATCACTTCTTGATCATTGCTAGCTTCAAGACCGTTCCGCTTGTTCTCTTCTCGCTCTTCTTTGCGTATGTTAGCCACCATATATGCTTAGTCGCTGCTGCAACCTCACCACTTTACCCCTTCCTTTCCTATTAAGCTTTGCTAGTCTTGATACCCATGGTAATGGGATTGCTGAGTCCTCGTGGCTCACAGATTACTACAACAACAGTTGCAGGTACAGGTTATGCGATGATCTTGACGCGAGAGCGATGATTGCTTGTTTTGGAGTTCTTCTTCTGCTTCTTCGATCAGGGGATAGGTTCCAGGTCGGCAGCCTGGGCTAGCAGGGTGGATGTTGTTTGAGTTTCTGTTTGTGTTTCATCTGTAGTCGGATGGTGCTTTATGTATGATGATGTTGTATTCGTGTGGTATTGTATGCCTTTTGTATGTATCCCCATCTATTATGTAATGTTGATGTAATGATATCCACCTTGCAAAAGCGTTTCAATAAGCGGGTCTATCCTTGGTGGGACCTTCGAGTTCCTTTTGGATAGGGTCGCATATTGGGCGTGACAGCAGTGGAGAAGGCTTGCCAGAGAGACGAAGGAGTTGAGAATCATGTTGCAAGATATCAACTTCTTGAATGAGGAAGGGAAGAAGTGATTGCTCCGCATGAAGAAGAGGATCAATGACTGCGACTACTGAAGTCATTGATTCATTTGTTTATCACATATCTATGTATGAACTATTAAATTTTTATTTTAGCATGCACTAAATTTATTCAGGCTAAACTATGTTTGTATTGTTGAATGTATGATGAATTTGTGTTGTATGATCTTCGTGCACGGATTTGCATAGATTTGGGTATCAAGACTTGAGAAGTGTGGTTGTGGAGAGGGACAACTGGGACCTGTCCGCGGGCGCATCCCCTAGCGTATAGGTTTCGGATTAGCTATTGTAGATGCTCTAAGAGCATTCCAACACCGTGCATTAACTTGAACACATCAAACGTTGTTGGACATGTCCACGCATACATTAAATATTTGTCCAGTTTGTTTTATCCAGAGTACTAAAAAATAAAAATTAGATTATCCTTCTTACATAGTCACAATGGGAAAACATTCTAACGCAACAGTAATTTAAATATATAAATATTACAGCCAAAAATAAAAATTTGGAATAAAAATTTTCAAATTTGAATTCAATTTATTCAGACATATTTTGTAGTTTTCCTGTAAAAGCGCCTACAGATCTTCAATCTGGTCATTCCGAAGTTGCCATGAGTTGCTCGATGGCAAATCTGTTGATGCATCTACATCTATATAGATATAAAAAGACCTAGAGGGGCATATCCAACTAATCTCAGCCATTAACTAATCCACGGATATGAATTGCTCTGATGGTAAGTGCTCAGCATGTTAACGTGCAACTAATACCATATCAAATATCAATATGAATGCTAATCACACTATTACCATAGCACTGATATCGTACCTAATATCATTGTGCAAGTAAACATTCTACCAAATATTAACAATCAATTTGCAATTAGTATTCTACCCTATATCAACATGCATTGCATGGACGCATTTACTAGTTTGTATAAATTCCTCAAACATCGTTGTGTTATGCTATGGAAGTTTGATAGGATTACTTATGTGCTCAGATTCCAAATCATGGCGAACTCCGTCACCCTTTTCCCTAATAATCATGTTATGCATGATCACACTAGCTATCATCACCTCACACAACGTTTACGGTTTTTTTTGAAGGTCCTCAAACAACTTCAAAACGGGCTTGGAGTGCCCTAAATATTCTCTCTAGAACCTTTCTAGCTCCTCATTCTCTTGGGCAAAGTTTAAATAGTGCACTACAACAAATATCGACAGCCTCAAAATGTGCTAAGTTGGTACTATAGGCCCTGTTTGGTTCGGCTGTGGATTTCTAAAAGCAGCTGTGAACAATCTGATGTGGAAAAACAGGTGTGGAAAATCTAATGTGAAAAAGATGTAGGTCATTTGGCAAACCAGCTGATATAGCTTTTTCAGATTTTGGCCCGCAGCGGAATCAGATTTTGGAAAGCATGACCTGGGCTGCTTCCTCTTTTGGTTCAGATTTTGGCAGCGGATTTCTGGAATCGGATTCTGCTGAGTTCGCCCTTTGGTTCAGATTCTACTGCGCGGCAGCGGAATCCGTCGATAAAAGCTGAACCAAACAGGGCCATAGTACACTTTGATATGTTGTTGATGTGTATGATGATCTTGCAGTGTTTAAATTATATTTGTAGCTCATGTTATGTTTCAATATGTGTGCAACTGTGGAGATGAAAAAGATAGTTTGTGACCTATTTTACATCATCTTCTATTGTGGATTTTTTCTCGTGCCCTATTTTACATCATCAGCTACGAAAGAAAAATTTCTAGTTACCTAAAACCTTTTTAGATGCCCTAATTTTTTTTAGTGTTGCATCATCAGGTGAAGAGCTCTTTTTTTACCATGCAGGTCGCTGGGTTACTACAAACAACAATGATCCCTCATGATTTCTCGAATGTTGATAACATTTCGATACAAAACTATGTAGACCAACTGGGCTCATTGTTGTGATCTACCATCGTCAACGACATTGATATTTGACACCCATCTCAAGCTGGTGCTGCCTGAGTTGGCCATAACACATCTACTCGCTGCAAATCCAATGAGGCGTCATGGCTGATTTTGGCTGATTGTAACGCAATCTCCTTCTTGAGGCATCCATTGATTCTGCCTCGCTCATCCAGGTTTATATTGAAGAGGAAAGAGAATGTAGCATGCAGATGGTTCTTAATTAAATAAATGTTTTTTCTCATATGTTTCTAAAACAATTTTTCACTATTTTTCTGCTATATATATGGATTTTAATCTCTGTTATACCCCTCCCCCTCCTCTCTGGAAATACTTATCTGAAGGATGTGCGTAGACATATTTTAACTTTAGATACATTGGTATTTATTTGAGTACAATATTCCTCACCATGCAATTCGAATGATATACATATATCACTAATCTTTTGGTTAAGTGAAGTCACACACATGAGAAGAATTACAAGCCGCAGTTTATTTAGGCTCTACACTAGCAATCTGTAGTGTAGTACTAATATCATTGAATCATTACCAATAGAGCTACCAATATATGAAATTCTATATCATATTATTTATTGAAGCGTTATCTTATTTGATATGTGGGTATTACTTTAAAAATCCACAACAAATTCAAGCGGTGGGCGTCATTTAGTTAGGGTCCAAATTAAAACCTTGACTCTACCCTTTCTTTAGGGAAACCTTGACTCTACCCCATACCTGGCCCAACGGGCCTGCCCGGCATGGCACAGCCCGGCCCATCGTAATCGTGCCTGGCCCGGCACGGCCCGCCAGAGCACGATTATTATACGGGCTGTGCCGTGCCGACCCACGTGATGCGCCTCCAGGCCCAGGCACGGCCCAGTTAGTAAACGGGCCGGCATGTTGGCCCGTTTAGCACGCTGGGCTGCACATTTTTAACATGTTTGGTTGATTTTTAGGCTTATTGTTGGGCTATATTTTAGGTATACATATAATTTTTTTTTTGAAAATATAGATAAAAAATAAACGGTACGTGTCGTGCCGGCCCGCGTGCCCAGGCTCCAGGCCCAGACACGTCCCAAGGCATGCCATGTGGCGGGCACGCGCCCGTTTAGCCCGTGCCATGCCTGGCCCATGGCGGGCCGTGCCGGCGTGCTCGCGGGTTGGCCTGTTTGGGCCAGCCCGTTTGGCCACCTATACCCTACCCTGACTACCCATATTCCATCCTCCAGGAGAAGAGAAGGTAAAATTCTTTTTTTCCTCAGAAAAAGGTGAAATTCTCGAATGTCTTAATTTACAATGAATGCAAGGATAGATGGGTGTGCATGCTGGGTCCCAAAACGAGGCGATTCCCACGGTACAGACCCGAGCCAAAAGCAGAGTGGTAGAAAGAGGAAAACCCTCGTCACTACGACTCACACCTGCTTCTCCTCCGGCGCCGGCAGGGCAGCGCGCCGTCGAGGCGGAAGCGACCCGGCAGGGCTCGACGCGATGCCTTCCTCCCCCGCCCCATCCCCCGTCGTCGTCCTCAGCGACGACGAAAGCGGCGACGACGGCGCCGCATCCGACGCGCTCTCGAGGCCCGCCGCCGAGCGCATCGCCTCCACCCTGACCACCCAAGCCGCGGTCGACGCCCTCCTGAGGGAGCACGACGTGCCGAGGGGGTTCGCCGCGCGCCCCGCAGGCGAGCTGCGCGCGTGCAGCGCGCCTCCGCGGGGGTCCGTCTGCGTGTACGCCCACATGCTGGAGTCCGGGGTGCGCTTCCCGCTGCACGCCTTCTTCTGCGAGGCGCTCACCCACTTCCACCTCGCGCCGGGCCAGCTCTCCATAAACGGGTGGCGCGTCCTGGTGGGGTTCGTGGCGCTCTGCCACGAGGCCGGCGTGCGGCCGTCGATGGCTCTGCTGAGGCACTTCTTCAAGCTGTACAACCGGAACGACTGGTACTACTTCCGCTGCAGGGCGGACGCCGGAGTGCTCTTCACTGGCACGAGCTATTCGCAATCTGAGAGGGAGTGGAAAGGGGGTTTCTTCTTCCTGATGTCGCCGGAGGCATGGCGGTGCCCCGTGCGCTGGGGGGAGCCGCCGTACAAGAGCTCCGCCGCAGGTCCGGTGCTCACGAGCCAGCAGAAGCAGTCGGCGGAAAAGCTGCTAGGCGTACACGGCACAGCGCGCGATCTCCGAGCTTATCTCCGCGAGACAGATCTTGCTGCGGCCTTGTCCGCCGACCTCGCCGGCGCACCGCCACCACCTCAGCCTTCTCCACGTTCTACTGTCGCCCAAGGTAAGTGTTCTACTCCTGATTCCCCTTGTCCAGGTAGCACATACTCCCAGCGAGAGGTATTTTACTGGTGTGGCTTGTGCTGTAGGGATGGATCCACCCGCCCGCGACATGACTGACAGTATGCCAGGGGAGAAGCCGGCGGCCCCGGCGGCAAGGACGGAGCAGGTGAAAAACGAGCCGCACGGCGACACGCTTCCGTTGTCCGGAAACAAGAGGAGACGAGAGGAGGTGACCGCAACAAACGGGCATGACGGCGCCGCCACGGTGTCCAACCTGCGTCCGCGTGCCCCGTCGGGCTTTGACCCGCGGTCACCGCGCTCCCCCGTACCCGACACACACGACGGCGACAGCGCCGACTGGAAGGCCGCGCAGAAGATTCTAGAGGGCCTCGTCACGCCGTCGCGGGAGCGCCAGTTCGCGGCCTCGAAGCCCTCCGACGTCGTGGCGTCGAGCTATGTAGCAGTGCTCCAGGTACATCTCCAAACAAATCGTTCGTCCGTAGGTGCATGTCTGGACCAGCATCACATTGTTTGTTTGTGCCGTTCGGCGGCAACAATGGCGCGTGCAGGCCGCGAACTACGCGACCTTCTCCATGAACTACGCGCTGGAGCTGGACGAAAAGGTTGTAGCGCGCGAGCGCGACAACCTGGCGCTGTGGGAGCAAGTGGAGAAGGAGAAGGCGGCGAGGCAGGCCGCGGAGGCGGAGCTGGAAAAGGTGAAGGCCAAGCTGAAGAGCGCCGAGGCGACGGCGGTGCAGCAGTTCCTGGGGTCCGGGGAGTACACGCGGCGGCTGGCCGAGCATGCGCTACCGGAGTACCTGCGCGGCGCCGAGGAGATGAAGCGCGTGGTGCTCCGGCACTACCCGCACGTCGACGCCGGCAAGCTGGAGCTGCCGCTTGATTAGCTCGGTTTGAGTTTGATTAGTTGGAGCTTGGAGTCGTTTTGGTTGATCTTTTGTACATGGGGAAACTGCTCTAGCACATAGCAACATCATGTGCAGAGATTTAGCCAGGCCATGATTTGTTGCTGGTTTGGTCTGTTCATGGTTTCAAGACCACTTCTGTGTAGAAATCGACTAGACGATGTTGAATGCAGTGAATGGATTCCATGGTTCAGACAAAAACTCAACATGATGTGCGCGATTACTGGACCGGCCATGACGATTTTTATCTTCGGAGAATGATCCAAAATGGGGAATAGTACCGAATTTGCCATGATTCTGTGAAGATCCAGGTCTTCTAGCAAAATGTGGTTTACGTTTTTGTTCTATGAATGGTTCATGAGTGCTAACAATGATAGTCATCAGAAGCATTTCATATCCATTTGGTGCAAAATATGTTCATGAACAATGGTTCTTTTATCTCGATTCAGCAATGCCAAAACAAGTGGCATGGTTTCTACGTTGATGTCTTGTCTCGTCTGAAAAATGATGAATATGCTCCAAAATGTTAACAAAAATGCTAATCGAATATGGAATCGTTGTCCAGTCCTCTTTATCGCATTTTTTCCAGGGCAACGTCCAATTTCACTTCTCGCGCGCTGCGTCAACACCTTTTTTCTGGCTTCAATGGTGTTTTAGATATGTAGATGGGGATGGAGCTTCGCACATGACGAATCATTGATGAGTGTGGGAGGAAGAACACGTCGATTATCCAAAGTTTTTATTTAATTTGTACTATGTTTCCTAAGATGATCTTGAAAAGGTTGGTAGGCTTTAATATAGTGTCTAAGACACATCTAGATGTGACATAGTTATGTCACATCTAAGCTGATTTCCACTCTGTTTGTGGTCTTTTTTTTTGTCCTAGTTTTTTTGTTTCTTGTTGCTACATTACATATTTGTGGAAGCTTAGATTTGACATCCTTAAAAAATATCTGGATGTGAATTAGACAAACTGTTTAATATACGACCGGTGTTTCTGGTTTTCTTTGTTATGAAAAGTAAGGGAAAACCATGCAAAATAAAAGGATATGTTAAGAAAGAAAAATAACATGCGCAACTCTAGTTGGGCGTGAAAATGTGGTTGCGCATGCGGGGCGACAGTGGGGCACCATGCAAAAGTAAAATGAAAGAGAAAATATTACATAAACAATGAAACAATGCGTGCAAAAATAAGATAGAAAAGGTTGGGCAAAAATGAAAAAAATATATATACATTTTTTTGTAGATTTATGAAAAAAAAATACATGTTCAGCTCTAGTTGCGTGTGCTGCCGTGGTTGCACATAGGGTGCAAGAGGGGGGGGGGGGTGCAATTTTCTTGAAAATGATAGTTAAATTAAAAAAAAAAGCAAGTGTGCAACTCTAGCGGGGGAGAATCCGAAAATCTGCTTATCCCTATTTGGATGTATTGAAGCTTGGAATTCAGAATTGAAAATGGATTTCCAAATTGCACTATTTCTATTTCCTTGTCTACAGAATTCAAAATTGGGACTGTAATTCATTTTCTTGGTATTACCCCCTTTTCGGATACTGAGCCTTACCCCTCTATGTTAGTGGGAATTTGGACCGCTCCATGATCCAATACCATGGGTAGGCTCTCCGACGAGTTGATGCTACCTACCGCTCCTAGTGACCACTACCCGACGTTGTGTATCCTCGTCTTCGTCAACTCGGATCACCTCCTCCGCATAGTTGTGGACTTCTCTGGCGGGGTCGGTCGTTTCAGTCGCTGGCGCAGAGGAGGTCACATCAAGATCGATCACTCTAGCCGCCGGTGCGAATGTGCTCATATTTCGACACAGCCTGGGTGCCAATGCAATGCGGTGGGAGCTTAAATCGGGGCTGATCGCATCTCACAACAAAGGAAAGCCGACCTTTTTGCTCAACTCCAATCACCGCCTCCTTTTTTTCCCTCAACTTCGGCCACGACCAGCATATTCATCCACTCTTATGTCTCGATATGTGGATTAAAAAAGAAGAAACCAGCGGTTTTTTTTAGAAGAATGTGGAAACGAGGCTTGGTCCCAAATGAATTTATGATTTCACTTTTTTTTTTGCGGGTGAATTTATGATTTCACTTGCCATCGAAACCAATGAGATTCTTTGGAACCTTAATTCGGTTCCTTGGGTTCACACCAACATTCAATTCAAACAAGGAAACACAAGATAGCTTGATGGCTCGTCAAATCATGGCAAGTCTTTTCTTCATCCGCATGGTCTAATTTGTTCATGGTGTTCCTTGCACACATGCAAAGGAGGGTGTGTGTGTGTTCCGGTTGTGTGGATATCAAAATTTATATATTTTTTTCTGTATAAAAGTCTTTGGGAGTGGCTAGGACTCATCTAGATGTTACACAACATCAGAAAAAAACAATTAACAAATATTTTGTACAAATCTTGAAGCCCCTAATTATGTGATGAACTACTTAGATGTGACATCTTAAAAAAACATCTACTCCCTCCGTTCCAAAATAAGTGTCTTAGGCTTAGTAGATATGAATAGGTCATTCTGAAAGTCTTTAGCATCTGTAAAACTTCTACAGTTCCTAACTGGGTGTACGAAAAATAAAATCCTGACCCAACCCTACCCTGACGACAGCTATTCCAGATGGTAAAATGGAAAAAGAATTCTAGAAACACTTTCCCACGACCCAAAGCGGAAAAGAACACTTTGCCAGAACTGTAGAAGCCACCCTCCACGAAGCCGCCGCGACTCATCTGCTTCTCCGGCAGGGCGGATCACCGGCGAGGCGGAAGCGGCCAAGCGCGCCGACCGCAGAAGCGCCGCGATGCCTTCCTCCCCCGCCCCATCCCCCGTCGTCGTCCTCAGCGACACAGAAAGCGGCGGCGACGGCGACGCCGTCTCCGACGCCGCGCCCTCGAGGCCCGCCGCCGAGCGCATCGTGTCCACCCTGAGCACCCAGGCCGCGGTCGACGCCCTCTGCAAGAAGCACGGCGTGCCGGCGGAGTTCGCCAGGCGCCCCGCGGGCGAGCTGCGCGCGTGCAGCGTGCCGCCGCCGGGGGCCGTCTGCGTGTACGCCCACGCGCTGGAGGCCGGAGTGCGCTTCCCGCTGCACGCGTTCTTCGTGAAGGCGCTCACCCACTTCCGCCTCGCGCCGGGCCAGCTCACGCCCAACGGGTGGCTCGTCCTGGTCGGGTTCGTCGTGCTCTGCCACGAGGCCGGCGTGCGGCCGTCGACGGCGCTGTTCCGGCACTTCTTCTCCCTGTCGACATGGAAGAACGGGGACGGCTGGTACTTCTTCCGCTGCAGGGGAAAGGGATCCGTCCCAACGCTCTTCACTGGCCTTAGCTGTTCCAAATTTGAGAGTGACTGGAAAGGCCGGTTCTTCTTCCTGACGTCGCCGGGTACATGGCCGTGCCCCGTGAACTGGGGCGACTCGCCGCCCAAGAGCTCCGCCGCAGATCCGGTGCTTACGAGCCAGCAGGAGTCGGCGGGTAAGCTGCTACAGGCACACGGCGTCCCGCTTGACCTCCGGATTTACCTCCGCGACGCAAATCTTCCTGCAGTCTTCTCCTCCGGCGCACCTCTGCCTTCTCCCCGTCCTACTGTTGCCAAAGGTAAGACTTCGACCCCCCTTGTCCAATTGGCGCATACTCACAGCGAAAGGTATTTTACTCCTGTTGTTTGTGGGCTAGTGGTGGATCCGCCCGTCCGCGAGATGACTGACACTATGCCAGTGGAGAAGACGGCGGCGCCGGCACCAGGGACGGAGCAGGTGAAAAGCGAGGCGCACGGAGACACGCTTCCGTTGTCCGGAAAGAAGAGGAAATGGGAGGAGGCCACTGCAAAAGACGGGCTTGGCTGCGCTGACCCGGTGTCCGAGCCGCGGTCAGCGCACTCGCCCGTGCCCGACACACACGACGGCGACACTGCCGACTGGAAGACCGCACAGAAGGTGCTACAGTGCATCGTCACGCCGTCCCGGGAGGACAAGTTCGCGGCGTCGAAGCCCTCGGACATCGTCGCGTCGAGCTACGTGGCAATGCTCCAGGTATTGTTCCAAGCAAACCGTTCGTCCGTCGGTGTATGTGCGGACCTGACCCGAATCGCATTGTTTGTGTGCAGGCCGCGAACTACGCGTCCTTCTCCTCGGGCTACGCGCTGGAGCTGGAGGAGAAGCTGGTGGCGCGGGAGCGCGACAACATGGCGCTGTGGGAGCAGCTGGACAAGGAGAAGACGGCGAGGCAGGCCGTGGAGGCCGAGCTCGCGGCGGCGAAGCGGGCGACTGAGACGGAGCTGGAGAGCGCCAGGACGACGGCGGTGCAGCAGTTCATGGGATCGGAGGAGCACACGCGGCGGCTCGCGGAGCATGCGCTGGCGGGGTACGAGCGCGGCGCGGAGGAGATGAAGGGCGTCGTGCTCCGGCACTACCCGCCCCTCGACGCCGCCAAGCTGGTCCTGCCGCTTGATTAGCCGGTGCTTTGAACTTGGAGCCGTTTTTGTTGATCTTTTGTGCATGGGAAAACTGCTCCGGAGAACTGCTGAGCCATGATCTGGACTTATGCCTATCCTAATTTGTTGCTGGTTGAAGGTTTGTTCATGGTCAAGATTGATTTCATGGGGAAATCAAGCCAGTTATCTAGAGACCACCTTTATGTGGAAATCAAGCTCACCTTTCATGTTTCATTTTGATGAATTTTCTATGGTTTTGCTATTTTTCAGCTGGCTGAAAAGCAATTGGCTTTCATTCAAATTGTGGTCCGTCTGATCAAGTGTCACGATTCGTGCTGATTTCCCATCTCAGTTTTTCTCGGGCCTGAGTTTCTGTTCGGGTTGCCTGTAAGCCGCCCAATAGTGGTTCTCTTTCGTTTTTTCTATTAATTGCCTCCCCTCCCACTCGCAAGCCACCCACCTGTTTGTCTGTTTGTTCATTTCATGCCGCTTGAGAGACAGGAAGAACAGAGTCAGAGGGGAGGGAAGCTACATGGGAAGAGAGGGAGAATAGGTAGTAGAAGCTACATGGAGCACTACCTCATCTTCTTCCCATGGCGATTCCAACGGCTTTTTGAGTGTTGGTGCTCGAAGTTTCCTGCCCCCGGTATCAATTTTCGATCAAAGGGGACCCCCCCCCCCCCCCCCCCCCCGCTCCATTTCATAGAAACAAAACCAAAAGCTTACAAAAGCGAAAACATCTGGGCCAAAACGTCAGGTTCAAGGTGCCACGAAGGACATAAATGCGAAAAAACTACAGGCCACCAAACCGGCGCTGGTCTTTTAAACATAACAAGGTTTACCGCACTTTATGACTCTAGAAACCTAACCACGTAACTAAAAGAAGACCACAGTCATCAGGACATGGGAGCGAAGAACCCCCGGTATCCGATTCATGTGGGGTGTAGCGGTTTTGTCACCTTGTTTGCTCAACCTTCCCCCCTTCCGCTCTTGATTGTTTGTTTGTGTTCATCTCTAGGTCTAGACTTTGGTTTGCTTAGATCATTTCCCCCCTTCATCCTCCAATTTCTAGGAATTCCTAGTTGTTTAGGTGTTTCGTATGGTGGGATTTAAGTTCGGGTGGTTGTCCTCCCCTTAGGGTGTGCTTGTTAGATATTCTAGGGGTTTGTAGTTGCTAATCCAGGCTTGCAGATGGATTTTTGCTTCAATTGTACAAGTTTTGGTGTGCTCTGTATTTTATATGGAGCTAGTGTTGCTAAATCTTGTGGGCAATATTCATGTAGCTTGATTCCCCATCCCCATATGTTCTGTACTTGTTGTTAGGAGGGTCCCAATTGATTGGACATACTCTATGAATGATTATTTCTAGATATTGTGGTACTTCTTCGCGAGGAGGTATTGTACAAGTTTATTTTGTTTTTGAGGTTTCAATTCTCTGTAATTTCTTGAGCAGATGTATCTGACTTTCATTATTGTCTGAACTTGATCAATGGAGCATTACATTGGATTTTACTCTTCCATGTCTTCCTTTTGCAGTTAAACGCATCCAAGTTACAGTAATCAGAAATTAGTAAATTAAGTTGAAATTTCCATGTAATCTTTTTTGCACATTTTTGGTTGGACCAGTTTCTGGGGTCCTATGTAACAAGCATGAATTACTGTTTTAGGCCACTATAATGATTCAAATTTTGTTGGTATACCTTTCATACAGTTGTGATGATGTAGGGTTTCGGTAATTAGGCCACTGTATTTTCTGGTTCTTAGTTTAGTGATTTTTATGTATTGTTCAGTTCAAATGTATATGTGTTACAGTGATTTTTTAATTTTAGCTTTGGAACTGAAGTTTATTTCTAAACTTGTTTTCCTCAGTGTTGCTAGCTACTCATGAGTTAGTGCTTGTTGTCAGCTTGGGTTGGGATATTTTGATTTCTAGGGGTTTCTTAGCTGACAAAGTTATTTTTCTTGTAGATTGCAACATATGTTATTGTCTTCATTATGTGGTGTCTTCAGTGTTGAATTTTTGTAGTTTTTACTGTTTACATGTCACTGTAAAGTAGCTTGCTGCAAGAGTATGTGTTTGGTGATACCAATTTTATAGCCTAGTTCTTAGGCTAATATGTTTCCCCCTTTTTATAGTGAACTTAAAGGCTTTTTACTATGTAAGTGTTACTGTAAAATAGTTTGATGCATGTATGTATGTTGGGTAATTCCAATTTTCTAGCCTCCTATACTTAGGCCCCCCTCTTACAGTGACCTTAAAGGCTTTTACTGTGTATGTGTCACTATAAATGGCTTGATGCATGTATGTATACCAGGTAATACTAATTTTCTAGCCCGCTCCTTAGGTTGTTTCTTTTTTCCTTTTACAGTGAGCTCCTCCAAGTTTGCTTCCATTGTAGGTAGTTGTGCACTTGACAATCAAATATAGTCAGTTTGTATTACTTTTGAAAAATAAGCAAGGTGTCCGTCCTTTGCTTTTATAGTGAGCTTTTGTAATATCTACAGTTTCATGGTCACAGTAATAGGTAGTACTTTCATTTTGGTTCTCTTGTCTCTACTATTGTCTTAGCCTGCTTCTTAGGTATTTTTACTGTTTTCATGTCAATGTGTAAGAGCTTGATGCATGATTTTATCTTTGGTAATAACAAATTTTTAGACTACTCCTTAGATTGTTTTCCTTTTTTTAATAGGTCATCGCTGTAATTTTACACGTTGGACTTTTCTATTTTGACTTGAGCAATTCTTGCATCATCATTGTTCTATATTTCCAGCTCTTTCCACACTATAATTTTTCTTAGATCAATGTTGTAATTTTTCGATTTGGTTTTCTACTGTATTTTTCTAGTTCTTACATCAGTGCCCCATGTATTTCCAGCTCTTTCTAAATTGTACTAACTTCCATAGATCAACGATGTAATTTACACTTTCTATATTGCTGTAATAAAGCTTTGTAATCTCTATTTTATGTCAAATAGACTGTCTCTTTCTTTGTTGTTTTGTTTCGCACTGTATTTCCCAGTGGCGTTACGACTTCTCTACTACTAGTAGGGAGCATGAAGTCAATATAGAGCTATTCCAACACTGCGAGAGGAAGGATCCGACGGCCCACCACCCGATTGATTTCTTCAGGAAATCAGTTGGCTAATTTGTAGCAGCCGCCACTCATAATACATGCATACGACTCCTATCAAGTGGATACAAAAACATTGACGGTAAGTTTAATTTTGCAGCTCCTTTTAACATACTTTACTATTTTAAATATTTTTGTAAAACTCTTATATGATTATGTTAGCCTAGTCAGCATATTCATTCGGTTGTTACAATTTTGTAATACTAAGTACCAAAATACTATCATGTAAATAAGAAAAATGTAATATAAATCCAGGGAAAAAATCTGATTTTTTGTAGTTAATAAGTAGCATCAATGCTTTCTATCAAATTACAACTCAATCATTTCTTATTAACTTTCCTCTCCTCTAGTATACTACTTCATTTCCCTTCGTCTCTTTAACTTTCTCTTATTTGTTTTTCCTTTGTTCTCTTTCTCCATTCTCTGTTGTTCTTCCTTCCGCGGGCGTAGATTTAGTTTTATTTCATTTTCTGAAACCTAATGAACAACCACATTCATAGGATTTTCAATGTAATTACACTTCTATTACACTGTAAATTCAATGATAATTACATAGTAATCATACTGCAATATTCCGTGTCACCATAGTGCAATTACAACGAGTACACAGTAACGTTTGGGGTAATTACACTGTAATTTTCAGGGCAATCATAGTACTAATTTTTACTATAATTACATTGTAATTTTGGGGTAATTACACTGAATTTTTTAGGGGCAATCAAGTACTAATTTTTACTGTAATTTCAGGGGCAACCCTGGAATTTTTCAGGGGCAATCACTGGGAATTGTAATTTCAGGTGTATTTATAGTGTAAATTAAGGGTATTTACACTGTAAGTTCAGGGAAATTACAGTATAGTTTCTGTTCAATTTTACAGTGACTTTTGCTGTAATTATACTGTAAATCACATTGCACTTACACTGCATGTTCATGGCAATTACGCTGTAATTTGATGGAGGTAACAGTGTAATTTAAACGCATACTTTCAGTGTAATTACCCTGATTATTACAATGTACATTGAGAGAAATTTTAGTGCAATTTGCAGTCTACTTTCAGTATAACTACACTACTGTCTTAGGGTAATCACATTGTAATTCCAAGGTTATTATTTTGAGGGCAATTTTTTGTGGTTTGTTGGGGTTTGTCTTTCTTGGGTAGTATTTGATCATTTTTTTTTAGAAATGTTTCTATTGTTTTCCATGTTTTGTGTAGCATTGATCACTTTACTACTCTATATACTATCAATTTTGTATAGATTTTTCGGTGGTAAACCCCAACAGCTAATTCTAGTTTTTTGTAAGATACTTCGTTGCGCACAAGAATTCCTGCTTGACTAGCATGCAATTTCAATGTTTTGCTACTGTAAATTTCAAGTTTCTTTTTGCCTGTAGTGCTTTTGAAATGGTTTTTTTTTCTGTCGGTGTATATACTAGCTCATGTGGTAATATGCTAGTTCTTTTGCTTTTGAAGCAAAACTGACCATTTATTTTGATTTTAATGGGTGCTGTGTGGAATAAACTATGTGGATTAGAGAGTATGTGATCTGTGCTTTCCATGTGGTGATTTTACAGGTTGTTGAATCTTAGAGCAGGGGGAAATTCATTAAACTTGAGAAAAGGAGTTGGAATTGAAGGATTTTCTAACCTGTGGTTTTTCTCTTGTATGATCTTTCATAGTTGTCCCCAATTTGTTAATTTCCGTCTCCTTACACTTTCCCAGTAGTTCAATTGCTGATGTATAGTTTAGTGTAAATTCTTCACTAGTGTGTTGCTATGTGTGAGTCTTTGCTTTTGCTCTGTTGTTTCTGGTTCAGAAATTTCATCAATGTGAATGTTCACGATCTATGGTGTGGTGTAATAAGGCATGGTTTCTTTCAGTTTTGTGTCATCGATTATGTAAAAATCTGCTCTCCTACCTTCGTCTAGATCTTTTTTTGAAATATTATAGTTACAGTGAGCTTGTATGATTTTTACTGTGTTTATGTTGCTGCAACTAGCGTGTCCTTGTTTTGGTATTTTCCAATTTCGAGGTTTTCTTTCCACCCTTGGTGTAATTTTCATTTCTATGGTGAACTTGTACGATTTTTATTGCCTTCATCCTACTTATTATTATTATTATTATATTCTTGTGTAATTCAAATTTTGTAGGCTGGTTTGAAGGCTTAATGTAATTTTTTTGCAGCAAGTTTGTATCATCTTTACAGCGAGCATTGTGCATTTTTGCATGTTAATTTGAACTATAGAAAACAGAAAGGAAAAACAGGCTGTGGCCTCCCGCGCGGATGGGCCGGCCCATCTGGGGCAGCCCCGACGCGAGGCTTCCCATAGGGGCGCGATCCGACCCGACGACCCGGGTCTGTCTCTGTCCTATCTCCTCTTCTCTTCCCTTCCAGACAGATCCCGGTCACCAGCATCTCAAGAAGAAAAAAAAAACCGATTACCGGCGGCGGCGGCGATGGTGTGCACCAAGTGTAGGAACCCTTCCTCCCCCCCTCCCCCCCTCTACGCCCCACTTGCTCCTGGATCGGCCAATCCTTTCACTCGATCTCGTCAATTTCTTCCGCCCTAGAATTAGGGTGCGTGTCTTCCATGAGGATCTTGTCTTCTAAGTCGCGCGCGGTCCTCCTTTTGCAGGCGAGAAGAAGCTGGGGAAGGTGATCGTCCCGGACAAGTGGAAGGAGGGCGCCAGCAACACCTACGAGGGCGGCGGCCGCAAGATCAACGAGAACAAGCTCCTCTCCAAGAAGAGCAGGTTGGATCCCCCTTCCTTTCCCCGGTCAAACCGCGTTGACCCTTTCACGTTGAAGGGGCTATAATCCCCTATTTTGAGCGGAATCTTTCTGGCTGGTATCGGTTATGGGAATCCCGTGGATGTAGGATTTTGAGGGAGTTGAAAAAAAATCCATCCCCGTCACGAATTTTTATGGTTGAGTTTTCATACCAGTCTCGTATACTTGACGCCCGAACCACCCAAAGGAAATTTGAGAAAAAAGTTGTCTTTGTGGACTCATTTCTCTACTAACTGGATCAGGCTGTCCAGATTACTTCATGACAATGCAACCATCTCCAGTCACCAAGAGCATGTAATGTTGAGTAATGGAATAAAAGGAAAGGGGAAGGAAGAGGGCAGGAATTGTAATACAAGTGTATTGATTTTACGTGGCTCATGATGGGGTAGGGATTCATATGGAATAGGGGTGGGCGCAATTCGCTTCTTGTAGTTTTTTTTTTTCCAAATTAGGTTAGCCACAGCTGACAACCAAATTTAGCAACAACAACAAACCAAAAATTCCATTTAAATGTAAATTTGGTTTTGTTTTCGGTTTAAACCCAGCTGCACCGAACGTAGTTTTAAAGCAGGGAGAGGCGTGAAGAAATTATTAGAATAGGTGAGAGGATGATCTAAAGATGGCATGGCATGCACGCTTGGCAAAAATCGAGAATGGCCTCCAGAGGACCTGGAGATGCTGTTGTTCGGGGCGGCAGAGCATGACCGGCGGCGCCGACTGCTGCTAGAAATTCTACGGTGGCGGCGCCCGGTGTGGTGGCACAGCGGACACATTCGTCGTAGGAGATGGATGTGCCTGCTGCAGCGGTCGAGGCGGCTGCAATTCCTTGGCCCATTGGCCGTAGTGCTCGGTTTTCGCTCAAACTCTCGTCAGGGGATCTAATGAAGACCTGGCTAGGGTTGTGACTTGTGGGCTTCAGGCTTACATGAGCAGTCAGCATCTCTTTCTTTAGTGGAGTGTACCTTAGTACCAGGTTAGGGCTCAATGGAACAATGGGCTTTAGGCCCATGTGTTGTTCTGCTGAATTTAACTTGGTTTAGTAGAAATAGAAAGGGAATGACTAGAGACCAGTCAACTTAATTTGTTTTTGGGGTAAGTCGATTTGTTCCCTGCCGTTGGATGCAAAAGGAATGGCCAGACCTTCTTCTTCTACCTCTGAAAATACTGTTCGTCTTCCTCCTCCCGACCTCAATCTGAACCACCAACAACCGCCAGCCGGACAGCATGCCTCCTCCACCCGCGGCCGGCGGCGCTCCTGCGACCGCCTCGACGCCCCGCCCTCCCCTCGACCTCCCCCCACCGCCATGCTTGCCGCTGCCCCGGGCCATCCCTTGCAGCTGGCGAGTTACCGATTTCTCCAGCGAACCTGCACCCTGACGCACCCCTAAGATAGACAAGAAGGATGCTCCTCCCCCCTGCACGCTAAGATAGACTGACCCAAATTCGAAATTCAGGCGACTTACATCCAGCAAAACTGAAATAGAAAACTTAAAAGAGGATTCCAAAACCGAAAATTCGGCTATTTCGGTTTTGGTCTTGATCCGGTTTTCGGTTTTGTGGCCTTAGATATGGAGAAGGAACAAATATTTTCAATTGCCTTATGGTTGAACCTTAAGACTCAAATATTGCTTTATGTTGAAGCCTTGAGATCTCATTGTGCTATTTGTTATCTTCATTTATTGGCCAAGATGCTTGTGTCCACTTGTGATATCCATACGTAAACTCTTCCATGGTGAATGATCTTGATGCAATGTGCACCTATAGCCAATATTCGTCAGCCGGGGTGAGATGTAGAGGGTGGTATGACAGGAGAGATGGTAAGGAGAGGATGACATCTGTTGTAAATGAGCTGTTTGTGGGTGTTTTTACAGGAAATAGCCACCTGTATGGATGATATATTGGCCTTAGGGCGCCAATTCACCAAAGAGTGAGATGCCACAACTCTAACCGAACCCTCAAACGGGCAACTCTACCCCCTCCCCCCCCCCCCTCCCCCTCCTGTTAACTTGCACATGTTCAAATTGTTATTTCAAGATATTATAGTCTAACTCTGCTGTACCACTAAATATCAGGTGGACTCCTTATGGAAATACCAAATGCATAATCTGTAAGCAACAGGTGCACCAGGACGGTAAATACTGCCACACCTGTGCCTATTCAAAAGGTAAGCAGCAAACTCCTTTCGGAACAGCTTATACAACATGTATTGTTTTTCTTTGGCGGTGGTTATTTCTGGCACATTAAGTTTGTCTGCTAATGATGGAATTTATCTAGTAATATGGTCTTAGGGCAACTCTAGCCGAACCCTTGAAAGGATTTAACTGCACTTCTCAAATTTGGGCAGAAGTGCCCCAACCTCCTCAACTTTGCGGGTTCTGCTAGAACCGTTCTCAAAATTGAGGAGTTCAGGTTTGATAAAGGTGTTTGAGGAGTTCAATTTTGAGGGTTCGGCTAGAGGTTCCCTTGGTATTTAGCATGCTATTTTTTGGTAAAAGGATCAAACTTATGGCTGCCAATTTTTAGCATGTTTTGTAGTAGTTCCCAAATTTTTGTTCATACTGGTGGCTAATTTCAGGGGTGTGCGCGATGTGCGGTAAGCAAGTGCTGGACACGAAGCTGTACAAGCAAAGCAATGTGTGAGTAGGATACTCATGCAGTGGACTTGGTATGTTTAACATGTAAGATCATGACATCATGTACTAGCGATATTGCTGTGGAAAAACGTGTTGTACGCGGTGTTATGAAAAGAGCAAATTTTAACAGTTGTGTAAGCGGGCGTGCTTGTCTCTGTAATTTGAACCCTTGAGCAATGTGGATTTTTGCTGCCCTGGCACATAGCTTCTGTTATCCCGAGCTATCCGGTCACCAGATTTATTTTTTGTAAAGATCCAGCTGATGGCTGGCTTGTATTGGTATTAGCAGGAATACAAAGGTGGAATGTCAGGTAACCCAAGGATCAAGGATAAATAAATTAGTACAAAAAGAGAGTATAGGCATCAGTCCTGATTATTCTCACGGTGGATCCCCAAAAGGGTGCTCTAATTTTGCTGCTCCTGCCTGGCCTCCATAACTCCAGCGTTCTCCTGACAATTGCAGTCGAGGATTCAATTTTTCCTCAGAAAGTGCTTTCGTTTCTCTCCTGCCAAATCTCCCACAGGACATAAGGAACTCCGGCCTAGCTCCGTCGATCATGGACGTGATGATTTCTGTGCTCTTCTTCCATGTATCTGGATGTAAAGAAGTGCATCCATACGACGACCATACCATTGCGCTGCTGTGAGCCAAACAGAGTAGGAGGTGTTGCAATTCCAGTAAAGGTGTTCAGTGGATTCCAGGTTCCGTAGGCACATCTGGCAGAAGTAGAGCCATTTGGGCAACCTCTTGTTTGCATATGGTCGTTGCACCAAAGTCAATTTTCGTGCAGGAGCCAGACAAAAAAAATTCAGCCGTCCCGGCGCCACTATAAGAGCATCTACGGGACTTGCAAATCCGACCCTTCAGATGCCCACGGACAGTTTTTTTTTTTGCGGGAAAAAAAACCCATTCAATATCTGGATACCTCGAATCCATATTATTACATGCAACGGGAAACCTAATCTACGCGGAGCTCGTCCGGTTCCGCTCCCCGCTCGCCCGGCTTCGCCCTAGCCATATCCGGCGGCCGTCTGCGTTCCTCAGAGTGTTGGGCCGGTCGCCGGCAAGGTAGGGTAGGAACATGAGCTTGCTCACGGGACTCGAGGCCCCGTCGTCTCCCATGCCCTACTCTTCCTCGCCGGAGATCGGAACCCGAACGGTGCCGGTGGATGTCAGATCGATGATGGATCCATCCGGGGACGAGCCACCGACGTCCACCACGATGCGACTACGGCACCCGGACTGATGCGCCATACAGGGCACCGAAGAATGCGACTCCGCCTCGCCGACATCGGCCGCCGCCTCCCGCGCTCGGTGCCTTGCATGGCGGGCACACCATGCCATGGCCTCATCAGACGAGGCCCGTGGTGCGTCCCGATGCTCGGCGCACCACCGGAGGGGTTGCGCGTCCGCCAGCGCATTCGAACGCCAGACGGACCGCATGGTCTCCAGCGAGGCAGCTATGGCCGGCCTATCGCCGGATCCATGCCCCATTTGGGCGGACGCAATGGATTCCCGGCGGATGGAGTCCGAGCACAGCCGTCCACGAGTTCTCGCTAGTCGGGCATTGCCTTGGTAGATCATGACGGCCTCACACTAGGTCATCAACATCTTCACGGGCACATATCCAGCATATCATAGCAGGAGAAGATCCGTCCATTTTCTAATTTGATCATCACGGACAGCCCTTCCGCGCCGTCGCCATCACACCTGTCTATCATCACAGCAATGGCAGAGTTGTAGTGTGTTTCATTCATTAATTAGTTATTACGAACAAATGAGGCCGCCAATGATTTTTTAGACAACATATCAGCATTAGTTTGAATCTCATATACTGAGTCAATTTGTCAGTCTGATATATATACCAGAATATCAGTTTTCCTGTTGAATGCATCATGTCGTTTGATCTTTACTCGCTTAGCCATGTTGTTCTGACAGGCACATGATCCTCGGGCGGGTCGGTCCGTGCCATGTAGTGCTCGGTGCCGCAGCGGCATGCACTTTCACCGATCAAGACCCTGCCTCCGTGCCTGTGTCTTCTGCATAGCAGAGTGATCTTGGGCAACTGTGGCCACATGTGCCGTGTGTGCAACGCCAAACCCGCGCTAGCTATTCAACTGAGGGAGGTTCACTGCCGGTGGGTGATCCGGGTGGCCCGTGAGGATGCACGCAATGAACCAACCACTGAGAGCGCCAAGGAATACCCGTCGACTATACTACTGGTACAGTCAAAAGAACATGCAAGACTTCCCCTTGACTCAAGACTTGGTCCGCTTTGATTTACAAAACAAGAATGAAAAACACTGGAGCCACTTTGAATTACTATTTTTGGGTGGATTGCAAAATTTTGTTTGGTTGCATGATTTGTTCAAAGCATATTTGTAGGATATAAAATTCCCCTCCAGACGACTCTCCAATTCAGAAATCTAATTAAATTCTGGAGTTTCACGACTTGAATGTTTTCCACGTAGCCTGTTTGACTTTTACAAAGTTGTAATTTTTCATAGACATTTTCCGTACAAAACGCATTGTATCGAATATAAAAGATAAAATTTCATGCCGTCCAAATTTTACAGCATTTCATTTGTAATATGTTCTAACGAAGGCACGCACCTAATATCCAACTAACATTTATGCCTTTTCATGTCACGCAACCAAAAAACTTATGGTCCATATTTTTCGCATTTCAATTTTCCGAAGTAAACACTATGACCTGACATCCAATCCATTCACAGTTCCCCTCTATTTCAACATTTTGATAATCCAACGAACCAAAGAAGTCATAAATTTTGGAGGAACTAACACAGGGTTTAACTTTACGCAAAGTCTCGGGTGAGTTTCAACACATTTTTTTTCTGTAGCATCCCATAGTCAAAATTGCATATGATTTTTATTTTGTGGGGGTTGTACTTTCTCTACAAAGCATCCGACTAAGTGTGTAGGGATTTTTTTTAGTAAGTGTATCCTGAACAAGAGCAGTTCAATTTGTTTCACACATACCCCCCCCCCCCCCCCCCCGTCCCCCCGTCACATAATATAAGAACGTTTTTGACACTAATGTAGTGCTAAAAACGTTATTATATTTTCAGACAGAGGGAGTAGATTCCTATATTCGAAGACTTTCCCGTCCATAGATGCTAGATTAAAGAAGAAATATTTTCGACGCTCATAAGTGAAGAAATTCTAATTTGCTCGCTAAAAATGTTTGGATTCGTGAACTGAGCGGATGTAGCACCATCCCAACTCATCAAGGTTCAAGTTTTAGACTTGACACGGGTGCTCATTTCTGATATTTTTTTTAGCCTTTCAAACGATATTCGTTCAGTGGGAGTAGACGTTCCATCAACTACGATGACTTTGTCAATCTCGAGATGTTGCGCCGGATGAGTATCTCGAAGGTGCTTGTGTGTGCGTTCATATAGGTCAATGTATGTGCGTAAAAAAGTTTGGATTCTCCTTTTATCTCTCAATAAAGCTTTGCTCTCTTCAGGATTTTCCTAGAATATTAAGTTGATTGTGTTAAAAAAAGAATATTCAGATGATTTCAAAATTTCTGTTTTTCTCCATAAAAGTATTTTGCATTTGCATCACACGGTAAGGTTGTAAAACTTGTATGGGTATGTACTACTTTCTAACCCGGTCCGGGCGGCATGTACAAAATGCAGAACTCTGATCCAACACTACTCCGCAGCACAGACTCGAACCAAAGCAGAGTACTAGCAAGAAAACCCTCATCTGCTTCTCCTCCGGCCGGACAAGGACACCGTCGTCGTGGAGGCGGAAGCCACCAAGCAGGGCACCAAGTGCAGAAGCGCGGCGCGATGGCTTCCTCCTCCTCGTCCTCCGTCGTCCTCATCAGCGACACCGACACCGACAGCAACGACGACGACGCCGCCTCGGACGCACTCTCCGGGCCGGCCGCCGAGCGCATCGCCTCGACCCTGCGCACGCAGGCCGCCGTCGACGCCCTCTGCAGGAAGCACGGCGTCCCGAGGGAGTTCCTCGCGCGCCCCGCCGGCGATCTGCGCGCCTGCAGCACGCCGCCTCCGGGGGGCCGTCTGCGTGTACGCCCACGCGCTGGAGACCGGGGTGCGCTTCCCGTTGCACGCCTTCTTCTGCGACACGCTCAACCACTTGGGCCTCGCGCCGGGCCAGCTCTCGCTGAACGGGTGGCGCGTCATGGTGGGGTTCGTCGCCCTCTGCCACGAGGCCGGCGTGCGGCCGTCGCTGGTGCTGTTCCGGCACTTCTTCAAGCTGTACAACAGGAACGGCTGGTGCTACATCCGCTGCAGGGTTGCCGCCGGAGTGCTCTTCACTGGCCTCAACTATACCACATCCGAGAGAGAGTGGAAAGGGGGTTTCTTCTTCCTGACGTCGCCGGGACAATGGCCGTACCCCGTGCATTGGGGCCAGCCGCCGTCCAGGAGCTCGTCGGCAAGTCTGGTGCTAACGAGCAAGCAGAGGCAGTGGGCGGAAAAGCTGCTAGGCGTACGCGGTGCCGCGGTTGATATCCGGGCTTAGGGCATCTCCAGCCGCGCCCCAAGAAGGCCTCCCTAGGCGAATTTTTCGCGCCGGCGCCGAAAAAACGGTTCAATCGCGCCCCCATGACGCCGAAAATCGCCGGCTTGGGCCGAAAACAGCGCCGGCGGACTCAGCCCGAACCCGGCGCGCTGGGGGGCGCCCGGGGGCGCCGGGGCGAGTTGTTTTGGCGCGAAGAAGCCGCGGGCCAGCCGCGTCAGCGACTCGGCGCCTCGTCTCCCCCCAACGGCCTCGGTTTCCGCGGGGAATCAGTGGCAAGGCTGCCGCGGGCGGCGCTTCACGGGGCGGCGCCGACGCCTCCCCTCCCTCGCACGCGTACACACGGGCGCGGCCCGGCTATAAAAGCCGGCGGCCTCCACTTCACTCTCCTGTGCCCACACCAGCCCCGCCCACCCCTCGCCGCCGTCCAGCCCCTCCCTCTCCCTGCCTCTCCCGCGCGCCGTCGCCGTCGCCATGGCAGAGCGTTTCCCCGAGGACGAGGCGGCGGCCAACGGCTTCGGCCGCCGTTCGCTCCGCCTTCTGGAGTCCTGGCTCCTGTTCCAGGCGAACATCCCGGCGCCGCCGGACATGCGCGCCGGGCCATCGGGGTGGAGGCTCAGCGCCGGGGGAGTGCCCATTCCCCCGTTGCCCGACGCCGCCGCGAAGCCGGAGTACTTCGCCGAGGAGGTCGAGATCGTCCGCGCGTCCCTCACTGACGCCCAACGGTCCCTCCCCCAGTACGCCGCCGACAACCACGCCGCCTGGGCGGCGTATTTCGAGCGCCGCCATCAGCAGCGTTTGGCGTCCACCAACGGCGCGCCGGTGGTCGGCGGGCGGCAGAACAGCGAGGGGCGCCACCTCTGGTGGGGCGTCCCACACTCGAGGGCGTGCTCATGCACCTCGAGGGCGGCAACGACCCGCCGTTGGCATACCCCCCGGCGACGCACCGGCGCGTCGGGACATGGGCGCCAAGGCGGTTCGGGTCTTCCTCCTCCTCTTCCTCCTCCCGATCCTCCTCGCACTCCTCCGGCACTCCGGCCCTGCTCGCCGTCAAGGCCGAGCCTACGGCGGAGTCGCCGCTCGGTCGGCGCACTCGCAGCGCCGGCATCGTCATCAACGAGGGCGGCCGGCGCGCTTCCTCCTTGGCTCCTTCGCGTCTCGTCAAGCCGAAGACGGAGCCGGGGCTGGCGCCGGTGAAGACGGAGCCGGGGCTGGCGCCGGTGAAGACGGAGCCGGGTCTGGCGCTGGCGAAGGCGGAGCTCGTCGACAACGACGCGGCCCTGGAATGGGCGCGCCAGGACTCCATTGCGATGGAGAAGGCGCGCCGGGAGAAGGCGAAGGAGCGCCAGCGTGACGCCCTGCGCCGCTTCGAGGAGCGCCGACGCGGTCGCGACGAAGACGGAGTCGTCGTCCTGTGCGACAGCGACGACGACGACGCGCCGCCGCCAGTCCACCATGACGACGTCGGGTCCAGCCGGGGCGTCCGCGTCAAGGAGGAGAAGGCCGACGACGGCGATGGCAGCGACGGCGGCGACGACTTCAGCCCCTTTTCTTTTTTAGATTAGCTTAATTATGTAATGAAAAAGGGCGAATTTGGCCGAAATTCGTCATGTTCAGACGAAATTTAACTACTCTTTATCATAACTTCGCCGAACGGGCCCCTCCTTTTTTTTTACACTCGCCTCTGGGCGGCCTTGGGGGCCGACGGCTGGGCGACGACTCGCCCCCAGGGCCTTTTTTTCCGCCGGCTCACCCTCAGGCGGCGCTTTTCCCCTGGGGGGCCAACGGCTGGAGATGCCCTTACCTCCGCGAGACAAATCTTGCTGCGGCCTTGTCCGCCAACCTCGCCGGCGCACCACCTCAACCTTCTCCCGGTTCTACTAGTGCCGAAGGTACGAGTTGGACCCCCTTTTCCAATGAGCACATACTCACAGGGAAAAATATTTTACTGTTGTTGTTTGTGCGCTAGGGGTGGATCCACCCGTCCGGGACATGACTGACACTATGCCAGTGGAGAAGACGGCGGCGCCGGCAGCAGGGACGGAGCAGGTGAAAAGCGAGGCGCACGGCGACACGCTGCCGTTGTCCGGGAAGAAGAGGAAACAGGAGGAGGCCACTGCAGTAGACGGGCTTGGCTGCGCCGCCCTGGTGTCCGACACGCGTGCCCCGTCGGGCTTTGACCCGCGGTCACCACATTCGCCTGTGCCGGACACACACGACAGCGACACGGCCGATTGGAAGGTCGCACGGAAGGTGCTAGAGTGCATCGTGACGCCGTCGCGGGATGACAAGTTCGCGGCGTCGAAGCCCTCCGACGTTGTCGCGTCGAGCTACGTGGCAATGCTCCAGGTATTCTTGCAAGCAAATCGTTCGTCCGTCGGTGTATGTCCGGATCGGACCCGGATCACATTCTTTGTGTGTGCTGTTCGGCGGCAACGATGGCGTGCGCAGGCCGCGAACTACGTGTCCTTCTCCTCGGGCTACGCACTGGACCTGGAGAAGAAGCTGGTGGCGCGAGAGCGCGACAACATGGCGTTGTGGGAGCAGATGGACAAGGAGAAGACGGCGAGGCAGGCCGCGCAGGCGGAGCTGGAGGCGGTGAAGGCCGAGCTCGCGGCGGCGAAGCGGGCGACAGACTCGGAGCAGGAGAGCGCCAAGACGGCGGCGGTGCAGCAGTTCCTGGCGTCCGAGGAGCACACGCGGCGGCTCGCGGAGCATGCGCTGGCGGGGTACGAGAGCGGCGCGGACGAGATGAAGGGCGTCGTGCTCCGGCACTACCCGCGCCTCGACGCCGCCAAGCTTGTCCTGCCACTTGATTAGCTCGGGCTGATTAGTTGATGCTTTGAACTGCTCAGCGATGATCTTATGATGTAGACATATGCCTATCCTAATTTGATGTTTGTGGAAGGTTTGTTCATGGTCAAGATTGATTTGATGCAGACATATGCTTTTAACTGCGGAGGAGATGAAGATTGATTTGATGGGAAATCGACTCAATGATGTTGCATGCACCGAATACTTCTCGAGCTTCAGATGGAAGCTCACAATTCACGGTTCATTTTGGTGAATGTTCAGGAACAATGCTGCTGTCTGCTAAATCTTGTTTACGAACGTGATCTAGAAATGGTTCATGAAACCGAATAATGATAATCAGTTGAACGTTTCTCACATCGCGATTTAGCAATGCCAAATCGAGTGGCACGGTGCCACGGTCTATATGCTCTGGTCTCATCCTGAATATCGCAAAAATAAAGATACCTTCTTGAAAGAAGGCAAATGTTAACTTTGATACTTCATTTTTGTCACTCTTAACTTTTGACAATGTATCACAAATTCACAATTGCCATTCGTGACAAAAGCGAAAAACAAACATTTAACTTTTGCAAGACTAAGATTTGACAACGTATCGCAATTGCCATTCCATGACAAAAGCGAAAAGAAAAACAATTAAAATTTGCAAGACTTGGATTTGACAATGTATCACAATTGCCATTTCGTGACAAAAGTGAAAAGAAAAACCTTTAACTTTTGCAAGACTTAGGGCTGTTCGGAACTCCTCCCACTCCGAGCTTCTCCAACTCCATGCGCAGAGTCGGGCCGAACGTCTCAGCTCCGTGGAGTGGGCTTCGTGAAGCATTCTGATTCTCTATTGCAAAATCCCGAAGCTGCTAAAGCCCAACTTCATCAAATTGGAGAAGCGAGGAGTTCTGCATAATTACATGGGGATGCCACCGCCAAGTCGAAAAACGGTTCGCAAGGCTCGTCCCCGATGCATCTCTCTCTCTCTCTCTCTCTCTCTCTCTCTCTCTCTCTCTCTCTCTCTCTCTCTCTCTCTCCAGTTCCTCTGTTCCTCTTCTCGGCACTAACCCTAGCCTCCGGCACGACCACCGCGACCATCGCCGCCAGTCCGTCGCCCGCCGCTGCTCCTACTCGGTGGCAGCTCAAGCCGTTCCAGGCCCATCCCTGCCAGATCCCGTCCATTCGAGGTAGATCTCTTGCCGCCAGCCAAGAGCAGCGAGCTCACCGAAAGGAGAAGCCCAACCCGCCGCGGCGACGCCATTGACGCCTGAGCCACCTCGCACGAGCCAGGAGCAATATCCTGAACAACGCTGGTTCCAACAGGCCGAAAGTGGCGCTGAAAAGGCCAACTGCGCTCGGTGCTGAACGGATGGGATTCGCCAGGTGAAGTGAGAAGCTACGTCAAGAAGCTGAATTTGAGGAGTTTTGAGAAGATGGAGGGGATCCGAACAGGTCCATATTTTTGAAGACTGGATGTGAAGGGGCTCCCCTCCCATGACCGCGGCTCCCCTCCCATGACCGCGGCTCCACCATCCCCCTCAACCCCGACCACCACCACCACCACCCATCGTTTCCCCTCGTTCTACCCCGGCGACGCGTTCTCCGGCGCTGTGAGGGACTCGCGGCCCCGCTCGCTTGAGCGCTCTAGACCCAGGGTTGGTCTGGGTGTTGTTTTAACTCCAGATTCAGACCGGGATGAGCGGCTCGAGCGAGGGGGGGATGTCGATGGAGAAGCTGGAGGCGCTGGTGAGATAGGTGAACAGAGCGGAGAAGGCGGCAGCGCGAGCGGTGGAGAAGGCGTGGCAATCCAAGCTGGATCTCGTCGAGCGAATCATGGAGAGATTGACGGAAGAGGAGGCAGACCGACTGTTCCAATCGGGAATACACCTCGACCCGGAACAGGTGTTGGATTGGGCGGCAGGAGAAACAGCATCTACATCGAGAGTTCAGAGGGCGAGGTGGCGGGCATTCCGTCGAGAACCATGGTAGATGCTCAGCAGGAGGTGGTCGTCGGTAGCTTCAGCATCTCCCTGGGGTCAGAACTGGTCAGGTACGGGTCTCCATGCCGACCATCTCCGTTCAGGATTGCTGCGACGGCGAATCAACTGCGTCGACGAGCTGAAGCCATGGCTCCGGCGAGATTTGGGGAGAAGGTTGGATACGGGGCCCCACAAGTCAGTCAGTGTGATGCTGTTCAGTCAAAAAAGGCTGGTGAACCCCGTCTCCAGCCTGATAAAGCGCATCCAAGAAAGGCGTCTTCGCGAGATGGGGAGGAGGAGATTGTGGATATATACGGGCAGCTCTGGTCCGTCCCCTCGCCAGTGAAACCTAGGGTTCCTGCCACCAGGGACAGGCTAGTCTGGATCCGCAGAGATCTCTTCCTCTCCAAACAATTCAAGGCCGAGGACTATTATCCTGCTAGAGTAACAGAAAAATTGCCACAAGCGAAGAGGATTAGCTACTCCAAAGATTTGTGGAAGAACATCTCTGGCAGAGCAACGTACGCGGAGGTGGTGAGAGGAATGGCTGGAAATCGTGGTGGTGGCCGCCGAGGAGGTGGAGGAGGGGCTGGTCGTGGTGATGCCTTCCGCACATAAGGCGACCAGGGCCGCTCCTTGAGCCAAGGGCAGATGCCGCCACAGATGGTGCCGCAGATGGGTGCCTTCCACCCCCAAGGTCAGTCTGGTATGCAAGGGCCGCATCAAGGTAATTTCGGGCCGATTCATCAATTCAGTAACCAGGGAGGGATGCAAGGGATGCAGCCGTGGCAAGGGACCCAATTCCCCCAGTATAATCAGTGGCAGCAACAGTTCCTTCCAACTATGCCAATTCTGCAGCAACGACAACAAAAGTTTGGGCCTCCCCCTATGCAATTTTAGCCTGGATCTCAGTTCCAAAACCTGGGAGAAGGGCAATCAAGCACTCAACAACAAAATTCTCAAAATGTGCAGCAGAAGAAGAAGACCAAGAGCTTCAATTCTCAGAAAGATCAGCAGGGGAAGACTAACAATGCTGATAAATCTGACAGCAGCCAAAGAGAGGAAGCTGTTATAAACTATGATCCTAAGATGAAAGATGTCATATGTTACAACTGTGGTGAACCAGCTCATTTTGTTGGCACCTGCCCAATCCCAAGAAACTGTTTCATCTGTCACAAGGCTGGACACCACATGGATAACTGTCTAGAGTGGTATAAACCACAAGCCACTGCCCAGTACTTTGGAAGTGCTAATGCTGGCTTGGGATTTTTTCCATATTGAATCTGATGGAAAAGATGCCTCCAAGTGGCTCAATCTTACCAATGTCTGTGTGGCTGTGATTGAGGAAGGCTCCATCACCACTCAGGAATTGAAACACAACTTCTCTGATATATGGAAGACCAACTGGCCATGGAAGGTGAGACAACTGACTGAAAAAAGATTTCTGGTCAGGTTCCCACCACATAAGAAAGTGAAGGACCTGGTGGAGCTCCCTTCCATTAATCTCAGGAAAAAAGGAGTGAGTGTTTCATTTGACAAGTGGGAAGGAGAGGAAGTTGCCTATGCTGAGCTACAGGAAGTTTGGGTGACAATGGTGGGCATTCCTGTCAACAAACTTACCTGGAAGGTGATTTCTCAGATTACATACATCCTAGGTGTGCTAGTCAATGTGGACTGGCATGAAATTTTCAGAAGCTTCTATGAAGAAGTCAAGGTCCAGATAGCAGTCAGGGACATCTCTAAGATCCCAGCTGAAAGACTAGTGGAAATAGATAAAGAGCTCTACCTTATATCTTTCATACTGGAAAATGCACCAATTATGGAAGCTGCTGGCCCTAGTGCTCAGGAGTCATAAAATTCTTAGGATGATCTGCTTGAAGGAGATCCTAAGAAAGACCTACAGTTACATGGACCAAGAAACATGGAGACTGGCAAAGGCAAAGATAAAAGTACAAAGTCAATGACTAAAGATCCTGGTCAGAACTCTCAAAGAGCACCACCTCACTCCCAGAAGCCCATGGACATAATGGACACATTGGAAAAGAAGGTGCAAAGTGCTATTTTGGGTATGAAAAATGACGAGAAACTGTCCAAAAGCATGCAGAAAAAGTTGCCTGAGGAGAATATTGGTGTGCAGTTACTTGAGCAGTTTGATGAAGAGTCTGATGGAGAGAAAGACACAGAAGCTGATACCCAACAGCCACAACAGGGGCAAAACAAAAATTGGGGCCCTATTGTGGCGCCCAGAATGAGTAATAGGATTATAAGGGATGGGAGAACAACAATACAGAAGGCTGCAGATCTCAAGAAGCTCAAGGATCTGGAGATACCAAAAGGTAATAGAAATACCAATTCATTTTCTGCTTTCAATAATGAGAACTTATTATCTAAGGCTAGAAACGCTGGTCTGAACCTAGGTGATGATGATAATACTATTTCTCATAATATTCAGACCATTAGGCTGATTGAGGATGGTAGACTATCTACTTTTAAAGATTCTCATCCAGAGTACTTCTTACCTACTAATCTAGATATCAGCTTTGAGGACAAAATCACATCCTCTTTAATTGTAGACCCAGGAAGTGTTCACATTAGTGACACAGCTGGTGATATGCCTACATGGGCTGAAGTTGTATCTGGTAAGAAAAGTAGTTGTAGAAAACTAGAATTTACCAATGGTAGTAGGACTAATTTGGAATGTTAGAGGGCTGAATAAGCCTGAAAAACTAAATGCTGTGGGAAAGCTCATTAGAGATACCCATGCTAACTTAGTTGGTTTTTCTGAATCTAAAAAGGATTCTTTTTCTAGTGTTCAAATTAAATTTCTTGACCCAAACAGTGATTTCACCTGGAATTCGATGCCAGCTATTGGTACTGCAGGTGGGATCCTGGTTGGGGTTAAGCATGATGATTTTGAGATTGTATCTGTAGATATTCTACAATTCTCAGTTGCCTGCTTAATAAAAGATAGGAAAGATGGTAAAATTTGGTGGTTTATCACTGTATATGGGGCTGCATATGATAATATCAAACTTGAATTTATCAATGAGCTACATAATACTATGGAAGCCTGGCTAGGTCCTACCATTATTGGAGGAGATTTTAATTTAGTTAGAAAGTATTGAAGAGAAAAGTACTGGGACTATTAATTTACATTGGGTAACCCTTTTCAATGATTGGGTGAATAAATATGCCCTCATTGAATTGAAAAATTATACTAGGAAATTTACTTGGGCCAATAACCAGGATAATCTGGTGATGGCTAATATTGATAAGATTTTCATTTCCACATGTTGGGAAAAATTATTCCCAGCTGTGCAACTGAAAACCCTCCCTAGGGTGGGTAGTGATCATACACCACTAGTCTTCGATACTGGAGCTATCCAACCACCTAGAGACAAACAGTTTAGATTTGAGAAATGGTGGTTGCAGGTTGAGGGTTTTGTTGAAATGGTTAGAAAGACTTGGAACAAACCATGCTCCATTACTGATCCTATGGATAGATGGCAATACATGATTAGGTTGCTTAGGAGAGTGTGTAAGGGCTGGAATGCCAACTATGAGGCTGAGAAAAACAGAAATAAGCAGCAGCTGGTAGCTGAATATGATTTAGATATTGAGTCTGAGACAAAGGTTCTCTCCCCTACTTCTAAAACTAGGATGAACAAGATTGCCTTGGATCTCCAAAATATTTGGAGACTAGAGGAAATCAAATCTAGACAAAGATCTAGAGAGAGGAATATTTTGGAAGGAGGGAGAAACACAGCTTACTTCCATGCTTTGGCTAATCAAAGAAGGAGGAAAAAACAGATTAGCATGCTGAGAGGTCCAAATGGTCCTGTAGAAGATACTAAAGATATAATTAGTGTTGCTGTAGATTACTACAAGCAACTGTTTGGGAAAGAGGAAACATTAGAAATAGATCTAGATGACAACTTATGGGGTCCTTCTGAAATGGTTTCTATGGATCAAAATATGAGGCTTGAGGCCAATATTATAGAGGAAGATGTCAGGAAAGCAGTCTTTGGCTCTTATGCAGAAGGGGCCCCTGGCCCTGATGGCTTCCCTTTCTTATTCTATCAACAATTCTGGGAAACTATTAAAAGTGACCTAATGTTGACGGTAGAGGCCTGGAACAATGACTCTCTAGATCTGTATAGACTGAACTTCTCTCTGCTCACTTTAATTCCAAAAGAACACGATGCTGACATTATTCAGAAATTCAGACCTATTGCTCTATCTAATTGCAGCTTTAAGATTTTTGCTAAATGTTTAGCCAATCAGCTAGGAGATGTGGGAGATGAGTTGATTTCCCAGAATCAAACTGCTTTTATTAAGGGGTAGATACATAGTAGAAAGTGTGGTAACTGCTCATGAAATTATTAATGATGTTGTGATTAATAAGAAAGAAGGTTTTGTTTTCAAGCTGGATTATGAAAAAGCTTATGATAGAATTAGCAAAAAATTCCTACTGAAAGTTTTATACCAAAGGGGTTTCAGCCCCAGGTGGGTGAGGAGAGTTGAATCTATTTTGTATAAAGGTTCAGTAGGGGTTAGAATTAATGATTGCAATATGATTTATTTGAAACTTTTACAGGGGTTAGACAAGGGGACCCTGCATCACCCATGTTGTTTAATTTGGTGGCAGATGTGTGACAACTTATTGTCTGGCTTAATGACTAATGTTTTCCCTCAGGGTGTAATCAGTCTGCAATATGCAGACGATACCCTTCTGTTCATAGAGAACAATATTAATTCTGCAAAAAACCTGAAATGGTTACTAGCTTGTTTTGAGCAAATGTCAGGGCTGAGGATTAATTTCCATAAATGTGACCTTGTTCCTATTAATGTTAGTGAAGAGGAAGCCCACAATGTTGCTCAAGCCTTATCTTGTGGCTTGAGTTCTTTTCCTCTTAAATACCTGGGTTTCCCCCTTCACCACTCCAAGTTAAAGAGAGAAGACCTCCAGCCTATGGTTGATAAGGTCTTAAAAAAGGCTGCTGGTTGGAGAGGGAGATTACTAGGGTATGAGAAAAAAATAGTTTTAGTTCAGTCCTGTTTGGCTAGTATTCCTACCTATCTGATGAGCATGATAAAATTTCCTAAATGGGCTATAAACCTGATTAACTCTCAGATGGCTCACTGTTTTGGGACAACTATGAAGGTCATCATAAGTACCATTTAGCTAGCTGGGGGTTGTTGACTCAAAAGAAGAAATATGGGGGTTTAGGTATACCCAATATTGTTGATATGAATCTAAGCCTTCTAGCAGCCTGGATAGATAAATATCAAAAGGGGGACCAGAAGATGTGGAAAAAATTATAGATGCTAAGTATAGAACTAAGGACCCAAATATTTTCTCCTGTCCTGATGGCAACTCCTCCTCACCTTTCTGGAAAGGAGTCCTGTGGGCTGCCAAAGCAGCCAAGATGGGATATCAATGGAAGGTTGGCAATGGGAAAAGAGTTAAGTTCTGGGGAGATCATTGGTTTGGATCCTATAGCTTAGCCATCCAATTCTGGGAGCTTTACACCATAGCTAATGAGCAGAACAAACCTATTGCTGATCTTTGGGATGGTGCTAATCTTAAAATCACCTTCAGGAGGTGTGTGGATGATACGTCTCCAACGTATCTATAATTTTTGATTGCTCCATGCTACTTTATCTACTGTTTTGGACTATATTGGGCTTTATTTTCCAATTTTATATTATTTTTGGGACTAACCTATTAACCGGAGGCCCAACCCAGAATTGCTGTTTTTTTTGCCTTTTTCAGTATTTCGAGGAAACAGAATATCAAACGGAGTCTAAACGGAATGAAACCTTCGGGAACATGATTTTCTCATCAGATAAGATCCAGGAGACTTGGACCCTCCGTCAAGAAAGCCACAAGGCGGTCACGAGGGTGGAGGGCGCGCGCCTCCCCCCTGGGCGCGCCCCTACCTCATGGGCCTCTCGGAGCTCCACCGACGTACTCCTTCCTCCTATATATACCTACGTATCCCCGTATGATCAGAACAAGAGCCAAAAACCTAATTCCACCGCCGCAACCTTCTGTATCCACGAGATCCCATCTTGGGGCCTGTTTCGGAGCTCCGCTGGAGGGGGCATCCACCATGGAGGGATTCTACATCAACACCATAGCCCCTCCGATGAAGTGTGAGTAGTTTACTTCAGACCTTCGGGTCCATAGCTAGTAGCTAGATGGCTTCTTCTCTCTTTTTGGATCTCAATACAATGTTCTCCCCCTCTCTTGTGGAGATCTATTCGATGTAATCTTCTTTTTGCGGTGTGTTTGTTGAGACCGATGAATTGTGGGTTTATGATCCAGTATTATCTATGGAAAATATTTGATTCTTCTCTGAATTCTTTTATGTATGATTGAGTTATCTTTGCAAGTCTCTTCGAATTATCCGTTTGGTTTGGCCAACTAGATTGGTAGTTCTTGCAATGGGAGAAGTGCATGGCTTTGGGTTCAATCTTGCGGTGTCCTTACTCAGTGACAGAAATAGTTGCAAGGCACGTATTGTATTGTTGCCATCGAGGATAACAAGATGGGGTTTTTTATCATATTGCATGAATTTGTCCCTCTACATCATGTCATCTTGCTTACGGCGTTACTCTGTTTTAACTTAATACTCTAGATGCATGCTGGATAACGGTCGATGAGTGGAGTAATAGTAGTAGATGCAGAATCGTTTCGATCTACTTGTTTTGGACGTGATGCCTATATACATGATCATTGCCTAGATATACTCATAACTATGCTCAATTCTGTCAATTGCTCAACAGTAGTTTGTTCACCCACCGTAGAATACTTATGCTCTTGAGAGAAGCCACTAGTGAAACCTATGGCCCCCGGGTCTATTCTCATCATATCAATCTATTTACTTGCTTTGTTTTTACTTTGCCTTTACTTTTACTTTGCATCTATCTATCAAAAATACCAAAAATATTATCTCTATCAGATCTCACTCTCGTAAGTGACCGTGAAGGGATTGACAACCCCTAAGCGTTGGTTGCAAGTTGTTATCGTGTTGTGCAGGTACGAGGGACTTGCGCGTGACCTCCTACTGGATTGATACCTTGGTTCTCAAAAACCGAGGGAAATACTTACGCTACTGTGCTGCATCATCCCTTCCTCTTCGGGGAAAACCAACGCAAGCTCGAGACGTAGCAAGAAGGATTTCTGGCGCCTTTGTCGGGGAGGCTTACGCAAAAGTCAACATACCAAGTACCCATCACAATCCCTATCTCTCGCATTACATTATTTGCCATTTGCCTCTCGTTGTCCTCTCCCCCACTTCACCCTTGCCGTTTTATTCACCCTCTCTTTTCTGTTCGCCTTCTTCCCGTATGTATCTTTGTTTGTGTTTCCACGTGCCCTCTATTTGCTTGCATCTTTGCTTGCTAAAAATCTATTGATATGGATCCACTTAAAGTATTCTACTTGGATCATCTTCGATCCTTATGCGCTCATGCTGAAACCCCAACTAGCCTAGTTGATGGGAAATCTTTAGATGAGCATGCTCATTTTGTGCGTCATCGTTTGTCTGAAAAATGGAGACTCTTATGGTATCATATAAATAGTTTGTTATGCTATGCTGGGAATCTTTGTGAAATTTGTGATTTTACTTGTTACTCTAAGAACCCTAAAAAACACCTTCCCTACCTATGTGAGTTCAATGATAATGAAATCTTATCTTCTTATGCAAAGGGTGTTTATAGTTACTATGATATCGAACAAATTGAAGAATTTGTCATTTTTAAGGGTGCTCATGAAGTTGCTTATTTAATTGAAAAGTATGATTTTACTCTCAACAAATCTGAAAATTCCATCGTACTTAAATATTGCAATGAAAACCTTGCTCATAATGTCTATGTCCAAGAGTTTATTGAAAGAATGACCGTTGCTTTGGAAGAAAATAATGATATGCATGAATCTATAGATAATGATGATTCCTATGATTTGGTTGAAATATCCCTTGATGAACATGATGCTTGCTATTCTTGTGGCCATGATGCCAATATTTATGAAGACGAATTTGCTATAGTTCCGTATGATAAACATGAGATCGTTGCTATTGCACCCATACTTGCTAGTTCCTTTGATAAAAAGCATGATTGCAATGATTTTACTGTAAATTATCTTGATGACAATTGTGCTAATAATATTCAAAACCCTAAGCTTGGGGATGCTAGTTTTGCTATGTCTACTACTTGTTGCAATGATCATGACTGGGGTGATTCTTCTTTTGATCTTGAAAATTTATTTAAGTCCCATGATGAATATGAGATTGATAATAATTTTTGCAATAATATTGAAAGTGGGTTTGGAAGAGTGTCAACTTTAGATCCCACATATTTGGAGAATATTCAATTTTATGAAATTTTTGATAAAAGTGGGTTTGGAGAGGTCATGACTTTAGTTAATGTTAATCCCACTATTTCGGAAGAGTGTCAACTTTGCATGCATGTGGATCGTGTTGAAAATATTTTATGTGATAGCTATTTTGTTGAATTTTATTATGATCCCACATGTAATTATTATGAGAGAGGAAAATATGGTCGTAGAAATTTTCATGATAATAATTTACCTCTCGTTATGTTGAGATTGCTATTGTTTCTTTCCGCCTCCTTGCATATGCTAGTTTTTGCTTTCCTTGATAATTTGTTTGCCTATAAGATGCCTATGCATAGGAAGTATGTTAGACTTAGATGTGTTTATCACATGTTTTATGATGCTCTCTTTGTGCTTCAATTCTTGTTTTTTTGTGAGCATCATTGAAATATCAATGCCTAGCTAAGGGCATTAAACGATAGCGCTTGTTGGGAGGCAACCCAATTTTATTTTGTGTTTTTTGTTTTTGCTTCTGTTTAGGAATAAATAATCCATATACCTTCTGTTTGGATGTGGTTTTATGTTTTAATTAGTGTTTGTGCCAAGTAGGACCTATAGGATAACCTACGATGATAGTTGATTTGATTCTGCTGAAAAACAGAAACTTTAGCGCTCACGAGATTAGCTGCTTTTTTTACTGGAGAGTGCTTTTGCGTTGATTCTTTTTGCTGCTGATCAATAAACAAATTTTCCAGGACTTCCTATTTTGGTAGAATTTTTAGAGTTCCAGAAGTTTGCGTTAGTTACAGATTGCTACAGACTGTTCTGTTTTTGACAGATTCTGTTTTTCGTGTGTTGTTTGCTTATGAATCTATGGCTAGTAAATTAGTTTATAAACCATAGAGAAGTTGGAATACAGTAGGTTTAACACCAATATAAATAAAGAATGAGTTCATTACAGTACTTTGAAGTAGTCTTTTGTTTTCTTTCTCTAACGGAGCTCACGAGATTTCTGTTGAGTTTTGTGTTGTGAAGTTTTCAAGTTTTGGGTGAATTCTTTTGATGGATTATGGAACAAGGAGTGGCAAGAGTCTAAGCTTGGGGATTCCCATGGCACCCCCAAGATAATCCAAGGACACCAAAAAGTCAGAGCTTGGGGATGCCCCGGAAGGCATCCCCTCTTTCGTCCACTTCCATCGGTAATTTACTTGGAGCTATATTTTTATTCACCAACATGATATGTGTTTTGCTTGGAGCGTCTTGTATTATTTGTGTCTTTGCTTGTTAGTCTACCACAATCATCTTTTCTGTACACACCTTTTGAGAGAGCCATACATGAATTGAAATATGTTAGAATACTCTATGTGCTTCACTTATATCTTTTGAGCTTAACAGTTTTGCTCATAGTGCTTCACTTATATCTTTTGAGCGTGATAATTTTTGCTCTAGTGCTTCACTTAGATCTTTTATAGCATGGTGGTGGATTTGTTTTAAAGAAACTTGATCTCTCATGCTTCACTTAGATTATTTTGAGAGCCGTTAATAGTATGGTAATTTGCTTAATGTTAATATACTTGGTGTTCAAGATATGTGAAACTTTCTTTTGAGTGCGTTGAATACTAAGGTAAGTTTGATGCTTGATAATTGTTTTGAGATATGAAGGTGATAATATTAGAGTCATGCTAGTTGAGTAGTTGTGAATTTAAGGAATACTTGTGTTGAAGTTTGTGATTCCCGTAGCATGCACGTATGGTGAACCGTTATGTGATGAACTCGGAGCATGATTTATTTATTGATTGTCTTCCTTATGAGTGGCGGTCGGGGACGAGCGATGGTCTTTTCCTACCAATCTATCCCCCTAGGAGCATGCGCGTAATACTTTGCTTTGATAACTTCTAGATTTTTGCAATAAGTATATGAGTTCTTTATGACTAATGTTGAGTCCATGGATTATACGCACTTTTTCCCATCCTCCCACCATTGCTAGCCTCTCTAATACCGCGCACCTTTCGCCGGTAACATACACCCACCATAAACCTTCCTCAAAACAGCCACCATACCTACCTATCATGGCATTTCCATAGCCATTCCGAGATATATTGCCATGCAACTTTCCACCGTTCCGTTTATTATGACACGCTCCATCATTGCCATATTGCTAGGATGATCATGTAGTTGACATCGTATTTGTGGCAAAAGCCACCTTTCATAATTCTTCCATACATGTCACTCATGTTTCATTGCATATCCCGGTACACCGCCGGAGGCATTCATATAGAGTCATATTTTGTTCTAAGTATCGAGTTGTAATTGTTGAGTTGTAAGGAAAATAAAAGTGTGATGATCATCATTATTAGAGCATTGTCCCAAGTGAGGAAAGGATGATGGAGTCTATGATTCCCCCACAAGTCGGGATGAGACTCCGGACGAAAAAAAAGGCCATAAAAAGAGAAAAGGCCCAAATAAAAAAATAATGAGAGAAAAAGAGAGAAAGGACAATGCTACTATCCTTTTACCACACTTGTGCTTCAAAGTAGCACCATGATCTTCATGATAGAGAGTCTCTCATTTCGTCACTTTCATATACTAGTGGGAATTTTTCATTATAGAACTTGGCTTGTATATTCCAATGATGGGCTTCCTCAAAATGCCCTAGGTCTTCGTGAGCAAGCGAGTTGGATGCACACCCACTTAGTTTATTTTGTTGAGCTTTCATATACTTATAGCTCTAGTGCATCCGTTGCATGGCAATCCCTACTCACTCACATTGATATCTATTGATGGGCATCTCCATAGCCCGTTGATACGCCTAGTTTATGTGAGACTATCTTCCCTCTTTTTGTCTTCTCCACAACGACCATTCTATTCCTCATATGGTGCTATATCCATGGCTCACGCTCATGTATTGCGTGAAGATTGAAAAAGTTTTGAAAATGTTAAAGTATGAAACAATTGCTTGTCTTGTCATCGGGGGTGTGCATGATTTAAATACTTTGTGTGGGGAAGATGGAGCATAGCCAGACTATATGATTTTGTAGGGATAACTTTCTTTGGCCATGTTATTTTGAGAAGACATAATTGCTTTGTTAGTATGCTTGAAGTGTTATTATTTTTATGTCAATATGAACTTTTGTCTTGAATCTTTCGGATCTGAATATTCATACCATGATTAAGAAGATTTACATTGAAATTATGCCAAAGTATCACTCCGCATCAAAAATTCATTTTTATCATTTACCTACTCGAGGACGAGTAGGAATTAAGCTTGGGGATGCTTGATACGTCTCCAACGTATCTATAACTTTTGATTGCTCCATGCTACTTTATCTATTGTTTTGGACTATATTGGGCTTTATTTTCCACTTTTATATTATTTTTGGGACTAACCTATTAACCGGAGGCCCAGCCCAGAATTGTTGTTTTTTGCCTTTTTTTAGTATTTCGAAGAAACAGAATATCAAACGGAGTCCAAACGGAATGAAACCTTTGGAAACGTGATTTTCTCATTAGATAAGATCCAGGAGACTTGGACCCTCCGTCAAGAAAGCCACGAGGCGGTCACGAGGGTGGAGGGCGCGCCCCTCCCCCTAGGGGCGCCCCCTACCTCGTGGGCCCCTCAAAGCTCCACCGACGTACTCCTTCCTCTTATATATACCTACATATCCCCGTATGATCAGAACAGGAGCCAAAAACCTAATTCCACCACCGCAACCTTCTGGATCCACGAGATCCCATCTTGGGGCCTGTTCTGGAGCTCCGCCGGAGGGGGCATCCACCACGGAGGGCTTCTGCATCAACACCGTAGCCCCTCCGATGAAGTGTGAGTAGTTTACTTCAGACCTTCGGGTCCATAGCTAGTAGCTAGATGGCTTCTTCTCTCTTTTTGGATCTCAATACAATGTTCTCCCCCTCTCTTGTGGAGATCTATTCGATGTAATCTTCTTTTTGCGGTGTGTTTGTTGAGACCGATGAATTGTTGGTTTATGATCCAGTATTATCTATGGAAAATATTTGATTCTTCTCTGAATTCTTTTATGTATGATTGAGTTATCTTTGCAAGTCTCTTCGAATTATCCATTTGGTTTGGCCAACTAGATTGGTAGTTCTTGCAATGGAGAAGTGCATGGATTTGGGTTCGATCTTGCGGTGTCCCTACTCAGTGACAGAAAGAGTTGCAAGGCACGTATTGTATTGTTGCCATCGAGGATAACAAGATGGGTTTTTATCATATTGCATGAATTTATCCCTCTACATCATGTCATCTTGCTTACGGCGTTACTCTGTTTTAACTTAATACTCTAGATGCATGATGGATAGCGGTCGATGAGTGGAGTAATAGTAGTAGATGCAGAATCATTTCGATCTACTTGTTTTGGACGTGATGCCTATATACATGATCATTGCCTAGATATACTCATAACTATGCTCAATTCTGTCAATGGCTCAACAGTAATTTGTTCACCCATTGAGGGAGTCCTGGACTAGGGGGTGTCCGGACAGCCGGACTATCATCGTCCGCCGGACTCCAAGACTACGAAGATACAAGATTGAAGACTCCGTCCCGTGTCCGGATGGGACTTTCCTTGGCGTGGAAGGCAAGCTTGGCGATACGGATATGTAGATCTCCTACCATTGTAACCGACTCTGTGTAACCCTAGCCTCCTCCGGTGTCTATATAAACCGGAGGGCTTTAGTCTGTAGGACACAACATACATTACAACAATCATACCATAGGCTAGCTTTAGGGTTTAGCCTCCTTGATCTCGTGGTAGATCCACTCTTGTACTACCCATATCATCAATATTAATCAAGCAGGACGTAGGTTTTTACCTCCATCGAGAGGGCCCAAACCTGGGTAAAACATCGTGTCCCTCATCTCCTGTTACCATCCGCCTAGACGCACAGTTCGGGACCCCCTACCCGAGATCCGCCGGTTTTGACACCGACATTGGTGCTTTCATTGAGAGTTCCTCTGTGTCTTCATCGATAGGTTCGATGGCATCTTCAACCAGCAACGCTGTCCAGGGTGAGAGTTTTCTCCCCGGACAGATCTTCGTATTCGGCGGCTTCGCACTGCGGGCTAATTCGCTTGGCCATCTGGAGCAGATCGAAAGCTACGCGCCTGGCCGTCAGGTCAGATTCGGAAGCCTAAACTTCACGGCCGACATCCGCGGGGACTTGATCTTCGCGGGCTCGAGCCACAGCCAAGCGTGCCGCACTGTTACGATGGGCATGATCTAGCTCTGTCACCGAACAGTGCCTTGGTGGCCGCACAACAATCCGCTCTGGCCCTTAGACCGGAGCCGATCGCCCAGATCGAGGACCGGTGGTTAGACACCGCCTCGGGGGCTTCAACTTCCACGGCGATGAAGCCGAACACTACCCTTGTCCCTCGCGAAGCTCGTGACTCCGAGGAGCCGGACTCCTTGCCGGACTCCGGACCTCCCGCGCCCCTGCCAATCGAATCTGATTGGGTGTCGGTTATGGAATTCACCGCCACAGACATCTTCCAACACTCGCCCTTTGGTGACATCCTAAATTCGCTAAAGCATCTCTCGCTATCCGGAGAGTCCTGGCCGGACTATGGCCAGGATGGTTGGGATACGGACGACGAAGAAATTCAGAGCCCACCCACCACCCACTTTGTAGCCACTGTCGACGATCTAACCGACAGGCTAGACTACGACTCCGAAGACATCGACGCTATGGACGACGATGCCGGAGACGAACAGGAACCAGCGCCTACAGGGCACTGGAAGAACACCTCGTCATACGACATATACATGGTGGACACCCCAAAAGACGGGGACGGCGAAGAAGCAGCGGAGGCAGATTCTTTAAAGAAACAGCAAGAATGGAGATTCCGGCACAGGAGATAATAATACCCCGGAGAGTGCCGAAGATAATCCCCTCCAGCAAGACTCAGCGCAGGGGGATGCAGAAGCAAGCCCTCACGAGAGGGCGGCAGACGAAGAGGTTGAGGATTATAACTATACACCTCCCTCCGAAGACGAGGCAAGCCTCAACGACGATGAATTCGTCGTGCCCGAGGATCCCGTCGAACAAAAGCGTTTCAAACGCAGGCTTATCGCCACGGCAAATAGCCTAAAGAAAAAGCAGCAGCAGCTTCAAGCTGATCAGGATCTGCTGGCCGATCGATGGACCGAGGTCCTCGCGGCTGAAGAGTATAAACTCGAACGCCCCTCCAAAAGTTACCCAAGACGCAAGTTGCTCCCCCGATTAGAGGAGGAAGCATACATACCTCCATCACCAGCACACGATACGGCTGACCGACCACCCCGTGGTCGTGACAGAGAGGCATCCAGGCCCTCAACCAAGACCGTACCCCGGCATCGCTCCAAAAGTACGAAGCCAAGAGGGAACGCGCCGGACTTGCGAGATATATTGGAGGACAAAGCAAGGCAATCCAGATCCATCTACGGATCACGTGGGCGCCGCACGACCCACGACGAATACCGTCGTGCCGGATACAATAACCTCGGCCGGGCCGAACACAGCAGACAACGCTCTCTCGAGCTGCGTCGTGATATTGCTCAATACAGAGGCGCCGCACACCCGCTATGCTTCACTGACGAAGTAATGGATCATCAAATCCCTGAAGGGTTTAAACCCGTAAACATCGAATCCTATGATGGCACAATAGACCCCGCGGTTTGGATCGAAGATTATCTTCTTCACATCCATATGGCCCGCGGCGACGATCTCCATGCCATCAAGTATCTCCCACTCAAGCTTAAAGGACCAGCTCGGCATTGGCTTAACAGCTTGCCCGCAGAGTCAATTGGGTGTTGGGAAGACCTGGAAGCCGCATTCCTCGATAACTTCCAGGGCACGTATGTGCGGCCACCAGACGCCGATGACCTAAGCCACATAATTCAGCAGCCAGACGAATCGGCCAGACAATTCTGGACACGGTTCTTGACAAAGAAAAACCAAATCGTCGACTGTCCGGATGCAGAGGCCCTTGCAGCCTTCAAACATAACATCCGCGACGAGTGGCTAGCCCGGCACCTGGGACAGGAAAAGGCGAAATCCATGGCAGCCCTCACATCACTAATGACCCGCTTTTGCGCGGGAGAGGATAGCTGGCTAGCACGCAGCAACAACCTCCGTAAAAATTCTGGCAGTCCGGATACTAAGGACAACAATGGCAGGTCACGTCGAAACAAAAATAAGCGCCGCATTAATGGCGACGACAAGGAGGATATGGCAGTCAACGCCGGATTCCGAGGCTCTAAACCCGGTCAACGGAAGAAGCCATTCAAAAGAACCACTCCGGGTCCGTCCAATTTGGACCGAATACTCGATCGCTTATGCCAGATACATGGCACCCTTGAAAAGCCAGCTAATCACACCAACAGAGATTGCTGGGTGTTCAAGCAGGCAGGTAAGTTAATTGCCGCAAACAATGACAAGGGGCTAAACAGCGACGACGAGGAAGAGACCCGACCGCCGAACAATAGAGGAAAGAAGGGTTTCCCCCCACAAGTGCGGACGGTGAACATGATTTACGCAACCCATATACCCAAAAGGGAGAGGAAGCGTGCACTAAGGGACGTCTACGCGATGGAGCCAGTCGCGCCGAAGTTCAATCCATGGTCCTCTTGTCCGATCACTTTCGATCGAAGAGACCATCCGACCAGCATACGCCATGGCGGATTCGCCACATTGGTTTTAGACCCAATCGTCGATGGATTTCACCTCACGAGAGTCCTGATGGATGGCGGTAGTAGCCTGAACCTGCTTTATCAGGATACAGTGCGCAAGATGGGCATAGACCCCTCAAGGATTAAACCTACAAAGACAACCTTTAAAGGTGTTATACCAGGTGTGGAAGCCAACTGTACATGCTCAGTCACACTAGAAGTGGTCTTCGGATCCCCGGACAATTTCCGGAGCGAGGAGTTAATCTTCGACATAGTCCCGTTTCGCAGCGGCTATCACGCTCTGCTCTGACGAACCGCGTTCGCAAAGTTCAACGCGGTGCCGCATTATGCATACCTCAAGCTCAAGATGCCAGGCCCTCGTGGAGTCATCACGGTCAACGGAAATACGGAACGCTCCCTCCGAATGGAGGAACATACAGTGGCTCTCGCAGCAGAAGTACAGAGCAGCCTTTTAAGGCAATTCTCGAGTCCGGCCGTCAAACGGCCGGATACAGCAAAACGCGCCCGAAGCAACACCAACCAAGACAACCTGGCACGATCAGAGCACGCGTAGCAATGCGGCCCTAACCCCCTCCCTCACATGATTGCAAGGACAACTCTCAGCGTACATCATTACGCTTTGGAGATACCATGGGCGCAGGGGAAGGGGCACGATCACAATGGGCCTAGAGTGCGGCTCGACCACACCAGGGGCTCGCAAGTGTGCCCCCCTTCTTTGTTTATTATTATTATCGTTTTCCTTCTTTGTATACACAGAACTCCGTTAAACCAGAGGCCCTGTCCGGCGATGAACCTGCCGAACTCACGATGCAATAGCCAGGGAAGAAAGAAGGTTGCGACGAATACTCAGGTGGTCTCAATTACGAGCATTAAATTCGATTATATACACCAAGTCCGCAGTTCATCCCTGGAGGGGGACCTGTTTAATTAGTCCAAATCCCTTGCGTACCTCACTATTTGTATCAGTCCGCACTCATAGCAGACTTCCTTTAATAAATAATGCAGCACTTTTCGACTGCAATTACATAACTTTTTATATGTTCATTACATGACATCTAGCACCCGTATATTTTGGTACGGCCTAATACACCAGGGGCTTATGTTCCCCACATTATAGTGTGATAAGTCCGAACACTTTCATAAGTACGGCACCCCGAACTTATAGCATTATATGAATCGGCTCCGAATCATGTCTTGGGTCAATAGTTGGGTTTGCCCGGCTCCCACGTTTTGGTGCCTTACGTTCCGTTCTGTCGGCTAAGGTGGCACTGGGAGAACCACTGCGATTGTGCCCCGGTTGAGCCGGGCGAGCGCCTCAGTGGAGAAAGCTAAAACTGACCGGCATGATAAGGCGAGAGACTGGTCGCTGTTCGAGAGGTTTTTTCGGGTCCTTAAAGACTCACGCCGCTTCGAGCGAAGTTCCGGACAATGTCCGACGAAGGCGTGGATAGCGCCCCGGATTCGGTCTTCCGAATACCAGGGGCTTCGCCGAAATTTAAAATTATAGAATTCTATGGCTAAGTGAGAGTGTTCAAGCATTATAAGTCCGGTTGCCTTGTTCGTTGTGTTGAGCGCCTCCCTAGATGGACCCAAAACTGGGAACAAGAGTGCTCAAGTTTATCCCGAACACCCCAGCACTAGTGGCTCGGGGGCTGAAGCCAACTGTTGGGGAACGTAGTAATTTCAAAAAATTTCCTACGCACACGCAAGATCATGGTGATGCATAGCAACGAGAGGGAAGAGTGTTGTCTACGTACTCTCGTAGACCGAAGCGGAAGCGTTGACACAACGTAGAGGAAGTAGTCGTACGTCCTCCCGGTCCGACCGATCCAAGCACCGTTACTCCGGCACCTCCGAGTTCTTGACACGCGTACAGCTCGATGACGCACCCCGATCTCCGATCCAGCAGAGGTGTGGGGAGGAGTTCCGTCAGCACGACGGCGTGGTGACGATCTTGATGTTCTCCTGTCGCAGGGCTTCGCCTAAGCACCGCTACAATATGACCGAGGTGTAGTATCGTGGAGGGGGGCACCGCACACGGCTAAGGAACGATCTCAATGATCAACTTGTGTGTCTAGGGTGCCCCCTTACCCCCGTATATAAAGGAGGGAGGGAGGAGGAGGCCGGCCCAAGGGGGAGGTGCGCCCTAGGGGGGCAAACCTACTCCAAGTAGGTTTGGCCCCCCCTTTCCTATTCGGAGTAGGAGAAGGAAGGAAGAGGGGGGAGGAGAGAAGGAAAGGGGGGGAGGCCGGCCCCCCTCCCAATTCGGATTGGGCTTGGGGGGGGGGGGGCGCCCCCTCCCTTGCTCCTTCTCCCTCCATCCCACTAAGGCCCAATAAGGCCCATATACTTACCGGGGGGTTCCGGTAACCTCCCGGAGCTCCGGTATATTTCCAATCTCACCCAGAACATTTCCGGTGTCCAAATATATCCGTCCAATATATCAATCTTTATGTCTCGACCATTTCGAGACTCCTCGTCATGTCCGTGATCATATCCGGGACTCCGAACAACCTTCGGTACATCAAAATACATAAACTCATAATGAAACTGTCATCGAAACCTTAAGCGTGCGGACCCTACGGTTCGAGAACAATGTAGACATGACCGAGACATGTCTTCGGTCAATAACCAATAGCGGGACCTGGATGCCCATATTGGTTCCTACATATTCTACGAAGATCTTTATCGGTCATACCGCACAACAACATACGTTGTTCCCTTTGTCATCGGTATGTTACTTGCCCGAGATTCGATCGTCAGTATCCAATACCTAGTTCAATCTCGTTACCGGCAAGTCTCTTTACTCGTTCCGTAATACATCATCTCACAACTAACTCATTAGTTGAAATGCTTGCAAGGCTTAAGTGATGTGTATTACCGAGAGGGCCCAGAGATACCTCTCCGACATTCGGAGTGACAAATCCTAATCTCGAAATACGCCAACTCAACAAGTACCTTCGGAGACACCTGTAGAGCACCTTTATAATCACCCAGTTACGTTGTGACATTTGGTAGCACACAAAGTGTTCCTCCGGTAAACGGGAGTTGCATAATCTCATAGTCATAGGAACATGTATAAGTCATGAAGGAAGCAATAGCAACATACTAAACGATCGTGTGCTAAGCTAACGGAATGGGTCATGTCAATCAGATCATTCAACTAATGATGTGACCTTGTTAATCAAATAACAACTCCTTGTTCATGGTTAGGAAACATAACCATCTTTGTTTAACAAGCTAGTCAAGTAGAGGCATACTAGTGACACTCTGTTTGTCTATATATTCACACATGTATTATGTTTCTGGTTAATACAATTCTAGCATGAATAATAAACATTTATCATGATATGAGGAAATAAATAATAACTTTATTATTGCCTCTAGGGCATATTTCCTTCAGTCTCCCACTTGCACTAGAGTCAATAATCTAGATTACACAGTAATGATTCTAACACCCATGGAGTCTTGGTGTTGATCATGTTTTGCTCGTGGAAGAGGCTTAGTCAACGGGTATGCAACATTCAGATCCGTATGTATCTTGCAAATCTCTATGTCTCCCACCTGGACTAGATCCCAGATGGAATTGAAGCGTCTCTTGATGTGCTTGGTTCTCTTGTGAAATCTGGATTCCTTCGCTAAGGCAATCGCTCCAGTATTGTCACAAAAGATTTTCATTAGACCCGATGCACTAGGTATGACACCTAGATCGGATATGAACTCCTTCATCCAGACTCCTTCATTAGCTGCTTCCGAAGCAGCTATGTATTCCGCTTCACACGTAGATCCCACCACGACGCTTTGCTTTGAACTGCACCAACTGACAGCTCCACCGTTTAATGTAAACACGTATCCGGTTTGCGATTTAGAATCGTCCGGATCAGTGTCAAAGCTTGCATCAACGTAACCATTTACGATGAGCTCTTTGTCACCTCCATATACGAGAAACATATCCTTAGTCCTTTTCAGGTATTTCAGGATGTTCTTGACTACTATCCAGTGATCCACTCCTGGATTACTTTGGTACCTCCCTGCTAAACTTATAGCAAGGCACACATCAGGTCTGGTACACAGCATTGCATACATGATAGAGCCTATGGCTGAAGCATAGGGAACATTTTTCATTTTCTCTCTATCTTCTGAAGTGGTCGGGCTTTGAGTTTTACTCAACTTCACACCTTGCAATACAGGCAAGAACCCTTTCTTTGCTTGATCCATTTTGAACTTCTTCAAAACTTTGTCAAGGTATGTGCTTTGTGAAAGTCCAATTAAGCGTCTTGATCTATCTCTATAGATCTTAATGCCCAATATGTAAGCAGCTTCACCGAGGTCTTTCATTGAAAAACTTTTATTCAAGTATCCCTTTATGCTATCCAGAAATTCTATATCATTTCCAATCAATAATATGTCATCCACATATAATATTAGAAATGCTACAGAGCTCCCACTCACTTTCTTGTAAATACAGGCTTCTCTGAAAGTCTGTATAAAACCAAATGCTTTGATCACACTATCAAAATGTTTATTCCAACTTCGAGAGGCTTGCACCAGTCCATAAATGGATCGCTGGAGCTTGCACACTTTGTTAGTTCCCTTTGGGATCGATAAAACCTTCTGGTTGCATCATATACAACTCTTCTTCCAGAAATCCATTCAGGAATGCAGTTTTTACATCCATTTGCCAAATTTCATAATCATAAAATGTGGCAATTGCTAACATGATTCGGACAGACTTAAGCATCGCTACGGGTGAGAAGGTCTCATCGTAGTCAACCCCTTGAACTTGTCGAAAACCTTTTGCAACAAGTCGAGCTTTGTAGACAGTAACATTACCGTCAGCGTCAGCCTTCTTCTTGAAGATCCATTTATTCTCAATTGCTTGCCGACCATCGGGCAAGTCAACCAAAGTCCATACTTTGTTCTCATACATGGATCCCATCTCAGATTTCATGGCTTCAAGCCATTTTGCGGAATCTGGGCTCACCATCGCTTCTTCATAGGTCGTAGGTTCATCATGATCTAGTAGCATGACTTCCAGAATAGGATTACCGTACCACTCTGGTGCGGATCTTACTCTGTTCGACCTACGAGGTTCTGTATTAACTTGATCTGAAGTTCTATGATCATCATCATCAACTTCCTCACTAGTTGGGTTTGACGTCATAGAAACCGGTTCCTGTGATGTATTATTTTCCAACAAGGGAGTAGGTACATTTACCTCATCAAGTTCTACTTTCCTCCCACTCACTTCTTTCGAGAGAAACTCCTTCTCCAGAAAGGATCCATTCTTAGCAACAAATGTCTTGCCTTCGGATCTGTGATAGAAGGTGTACCCAACTGTCTCCTTTGGGTATCCTATGAAGACACATTTCTCCGATTTGGGTTCGAGCTTATCAGGTTGAAGCTTTTTCACATAAGCATCGCAGCCCCAAACTTTAAGAAATGACAACTTTGGTTTCTTGCCAAACCATAGTTCATAAGGTGTCGTCTCAACGGATTTCGACGGTGCCCTATTTAACGTGAATGTGGCCGTCTCTAAAGCATAACCCCAAAACGATAGCGGTAAATCTGTAAGAGACATCATAGACCGCACCATATCAAGTAAAGTACGATTACGACGTTCGGACACACCATTACGCTGTGGTGTTCCGGGTGGCGTGAGTTGCGAAACTATTCCACAATGTTTTAAGTGTAGACCAAACTCGTAACTCAAATATTCTCCTCCACGATCAGATCGTAGAAACTTTATTTTCTTGTTACGATGATTTTCAACTTCACTCTAAAATTCTTTGAACTTTTCAAATGTTTCAGACTTATGCTTCATTAAGTAGATATACCCATATCTAGTTAAATCATCAGTGAAGGTGAGAAAATAACGATATCCGCCACGAGCCTCAACATTCATCGGACCACATACATCTGTATGTATGATTTCCAACAAATCTGTTGCTCTCTCCATAGTACCGGAGAACGGCGTTTTGGTCATCTTGCCCATGAGGCACGGTTCGCAAGTACCAAGTGATTCATAATCAAGTGATTCCAAAAGTCCATCAGTATGGAGTTTCTTCATGCGCTTTATACCGATATGACCCAAACGGCAGTGCCACAAATAAGTTGCACTATCATTATCAACTCTGCATCTTTTGGCTTCAACACTATGAATATGTGTATCACTACTATCGAGATTCATCAAAAATAGACCACTCTTCAAGGGTGCATGACCATAAAAGATATTACTCATATAAATAGAACAACCATTATTCTCTGATTTAAATGAATAACCGTCTCGCATCAAACAAGATCCAGATATAATGTTCATGCTCAACGCTGGCACCAAATAACAATTATTTAGGTCTAATACTAATCCCGAAGGTAGATGTAGAGGTAGCGTGCCGACCGCGATCACATCGACTTTGGAACCGTTTCCCACGCGCATCGTCACCTCATCCTTTGCCAGTGTTCGCTTAATCCGTAGTCCCTATTTCGAGTTGCAAATATTAGCAACAGAACCAGTATCAAATACCCAGGTGCTACTGCGAGCTCTAGTAAGGTACACATCAATAACATGTATATCACATATACCTTTGTTCACCTTCCCATCCTTCTTATCCGCCAAATACTTGGGGCAGTTCCGCTTCCAGTGGCCAGTCTGCTTGCAGTAGAAGCACTCAGTTTTAGGCTGTTGGAAATATGCCCTAGAGGCAATAATAAAAGTATTATTATATTTCATTGTTCATGATAATTGTCTTTTATTCATGCTATAACTGTATTATCCGAAAATCGTAATACACGTGTGAATACATAGACCACACTATGTCCCTAGTGAGCCTCTAGTTGACTAGCTCGTTATGATCAACAGATAGTCATGGTTTCCTGGCTATGGACATTGGATGTCGTTGATAACGGGATCACATCATTAGGAGAATGATGTGATGGACAAGACCCAATCCTAAGCATATCACAAAGATCGTGTAGTTCGTTTGCTAGAGCTTTGACATTGTCAAGTATCTCTTCCTTCGACCATGAGATCGTGTAACTCCCGGATATCGTAGGAGTGCCTTGGGTGTATCAAACGTCACAACGTAACTGGGTGACTATAAAGGTGCATTACAGGTATCTCCGAAAGTATCTGTTGGGTTGACACAGATCGAGACTGGGATTTGTCACTTCGTATGACGGAGAGGTATCTCTGGGCCCACTCGGTAATGCATCATCATAATGAGCTCAAGGTGACCAAGGTGTTGGCCATGGGATCATGCATTACGGTACGAGTAAAGTGACTTGCCAGGAACGAGACTGAACAAGGTATTGGGATACCGACGATCGAGTCTCGGGCAAGTAACGTACCGATTGACAAAGGGAATTGTATACAGGGTTTGATCGAATCCTCGACATCGTGGTTCATCCGATGACAACATCGAGGAGCATGTGGGAGCCAACATGGGTATCCAGATCCCGCTGTTGGTTATTGACCTGAGAGCGTCTCGGTCATGTCTGCATGTCTCCCGAACCCGTAGGGTCTACACACTTAAGGTTCGGTGATGCTAGGGTTATTAGGAAGACTAGTATGTGACTACCGAATGTTGTTCGGAGTCCCGGATGAGATCCCGGACGTCACGAGGAGTTCCGGAAGGGTCCGGAGGTAAAGATTTATATATGGGAAGTTGTCAAACGGACATCGGTAAGTTTCGGGGTCATAACGGGGCCACCGGGTAGGGCCACCCCTCCCGGGGGACCACATGGGATGCGTGGGGCAGGGAGCCAGCCCCTGGTGGGCTGGGCGCGCCTCCCCACCTAGGCCCATGCGGCTAGGGCAAGGGGAGGGGAAACCCTAAAGGGGGCGCCCCCCTGGCTTGGGGGGCAAGCCACCCTCTCCCCCTCTCCCTTTGGCCGCCGCCCCCCCCCCCCCCCCCCGTAGGGTTTTCCCTAGAGGGCCGGCCCCCCTTGCCCCCTTCCCCTATATATAGAGGGGTGAGGGGAGGGCTGAAACACACAAGCCAAGGCGCAGCCCCTCCCCTCCCCAACATCTCTCCTCCTCCGTACGTGCTTGGCGAAGCCCTGTCGGTGTACTGCTGCACCAACTACACCACGCCGTCGTGCTGCTGTTGGAGCGATCTTCCTCAACCTCTCCTCCCCCCTTGCTGGATCAAGAAGGAGGAGACGTCTCCCGTCCCGTACGTGTGTTGAACGCGGAGGTGCTGTCCGTTCAGTACTTGGTCATCGATGATCCGAATCACGTCGAGTACGACTCCATCATCACCATCCCCTTGCAAGCTTCCGCACGCGATCTACAAGTGGTATGTAGATGCAAACTCACTCCCTTGACTCGTTGCTTAGATGAACTCATAGATGGATCTTGGTGAAACCGTAGGAAAAATTTTAATTTTCTGCAACATTCACCAACAGTGGCATCATGAGCTAGGTCTATGCGTAGTTCTCTTTGCACGAGTAGAACACAATTTTGTTGTGGGCGTGGATCTTGTCAACTTACTTGCCTCTACTAGTCTTTTCTTGCTTCAACGGTATTGTGGGATGAAGCGGCCCGGACCAACCTTACACGTACGCTTACGTGAGACCGGTTCCACCGATTGACATGCACTAGTTGCATAAGGTGGCTGGCGGGTGTCTGTCTCTCCCACTTTAGTTGGAGCGGATTCGATGAAAAGGGCCCTTATGAAGGGTAAATAGAAGTTGACAAAATCACGTTGTGGTTATTCGTAGGTAAGAAAACGTTCTCGCTAGAACCCAATTGCAGCCACGTAAAAGATGCAACAACAATTAGAGGACGTCTAACTTGTTTTTGCAGCGATTGATCATGTGATGTGATATGGCCAGAAGTTGTGATGAATGATGAATTGTGATGTATGAGATCATGTTCTTGTAATAGGATTCACGACTTGCATGTCGATGAGTATGACAACCGGCAGGAGCCATAGGAGTTGTCTTTATTTTTTGTATGACCTGCGTGTCATCGAAGAACGCCATGTAACTTACTTTACTTTATTGCTAAATGCGTTAGCTATAGAAGTAGAAGTAGTCATTGGCGTGACAAATTCATGAAGACACGATGATGGAGATCATGATGATGGAGATCATGGTGTCAAGCCGGTGACAAGATGATCATGGAGCCCCGAAGATAGAGATCAATGGAGCTATATGATATTGGCCATATCATGTCACAACTATATAATTGCATGTGATGTTTATTATGTTTATGCATCTTGTTTACTTAGGACGACGGTAGTAAATAAGATGATCCCTTACAAAAATTTCAAGAAGTGTTCTCCCCTAACTGTGCACCGTTGCTACAGTTCGTCGCTTCTAAGCACCACGTGATGATCGGGTGTGATGGATTCTTACGTTCACATACAACGGGTGTAAGACAGTTTTACACAGCGAAAACACTTAGGGTTAACTTGACGAGCCTAGCATGTGCAGACATGGCCTCGGAACACGGAGACCGAAAGGTCGAACACGAGTCGTATGGAAGATACGATCAACATGAAGATGTTCACCGACGATGACTAGTCCGTCTCACGTGATGATCGGACACGGGCTAGTCGACTCGGATCGTGTAACACTTAGATGACCAAAGGGATGTCTAATCTAAGTGGGAGTTCATAATTTGATTAGAACTTAATTATCATGAACTTAGTCTAAAAACCTTTGCAAATATGTCTTGTAGATCAAATGGCCAACGCTCATGTCAACATGAACTTCAACGCGTTCCTAGAGAAAACCAAGCTGAAAGATGATGGCAGCAACTATACGGACTGGGTCCGGAACCTGAGGATCATCCTCATAGCTGCCAGGAAACAATATGTTCTAGAAGGACCGCTAGGTGACGCTCCCGTCCCAGAGAACCAAGACATTATGAATGCTTGGCAAACTCGCGCTGATGATTACTCCCTCGTTCAGTGCGGCATGCTTTACAGCTTAGAACCGGGGCTCCAAAAGCGTTTTGAGCATCACGGAGCATATGAGATGTTCGAAGAGCTGAAACTAGTTTTTCAAGCTCACGCCCGGGTCGAGAGATATGACATCTCCGACAAGTTCTACAGTTGTAAGATGGAGGAAAACAGTTCTGTCAGTGAGCACATACTCAAGATGTCTGGGTTGCACAACCGTATGACCCAGCTGAATATTAACCTCCCAGATGAGGCGGTCATTGACAGAATCCTCCAGTCGCTCCCACCAAGCTACAAGAGCTTTGTGATGAACTACAACATGCAGGGGATGGAAAAGACCATTCCTGAAGTGTTCTCGATGCTGAAGTCAGCAGAGGCTGAAATCAAGAAAGAACATCAAGTGTTGATGGTCAATAAGACCACTAAGTTCAAGAAGGGCAAGGGCAAGAAGAACTTCAAGAAGGACGGCAAGGATGTTGCCGCGCCTGGTAAGCCAGTTGCCAGGAAGAAGTCAAAAAATGGACCCAAGCCTGAGACTGAGTGCTTTTATTGCAAGGGGAAGGGTCACTAGAAGCGAAACTGCCCCAAATACTTAGCGGATAAGAAGGCTGGCAACACCAAAGGTATATTTGATATACATGTAATTGATGTGTACCTTACCAGTACTCGTAGTAACTCTTGGGTATTTGATACCGGTGCCATTGCTCATATTTGTAACTCACAGCAGGAGCTGCGGAATAAACGGAGACTGGTGAAGGACGAGGTGACGATGCGCGTCGGGAATGGTTCCAGAGTCGATGTGATCGCCGTCGGCACGCTGCCTCTACATTTACCTACGGGATTAGTTTTGAACCTTAATAATTGTTATTTAGTGCCAAGTTTGAGCATGAACATTGTATCGGGATCTCGTTTAATACGAGATGGCTACTCATTTAAGTCTAAGAATAATGGTTGTTCGATTTATATGAGAGATATGTTTTATGGTCATGCTCCGATGGTCAATGGTTTATTCTTAATGAATCTCGAGCGTAATGTTACACATGTTCATAGTGTGGATGCCAAAAGATGTAAAGTTGATAACGATAGTCCCACATACTTGTGGCACTGCCGCCTTGGTCACATTGGTGTCAAGCGCATGAAGAAGCTCCATGCTGATGGACTTTTAGAGTCCCTTGATTATGAATCGTTTGACACATGCGAACCATGCCTCATGGGCAAAATGACCAAGACTCCGTTCTCCGGAACAATGGAGCGAGCAACCAACTTGTTGGAAATCATACATATCGATGTATGCGGTCCAATGAGCATTGAGGCTCGCGGAGGATATCGTTATGTTCTCACTCTCACTGATGATTTGAGTAGATATGGGTATGTTTACTTAATGAAACACAAGTCTGAAACCTTTGAAAAGTTCAAGGAATTTCAGAATGAGGTGGAGAATCAACGTGACCGAAAGATAAAGTTCCTACGATCAGATCATGGAGGAGAATACTTAAGTCACGAATTTGGTACACACTTAAAGAAATGTGGAATCGTTTCACAACTCACGCCGCCTGGAACACCTCAGCGAAACGGTGTGTCCGAACGTCGTAATCGCACTCTATTGGATATGGTGCGGTCTATGATGTCTCTTACCGATTTACCGCTATCATTTTGGGGATACGCTCTAGAGACAGCTACATTCACTTTAAATAGGGCACCGTCTAAATCCGTTGAGACGACACCGTATGAATTATGGTTTGGGAAAAAACCTAAGCTGTCGTTTCTAAAAGTTTGGGGATGCGATGCTTATGTCAAGAAACTTCAACCTGAAAAGCTCGAACCCAAGTCGGAAAAATGCGCCTTCATAGGATACCCTAAGGAAACTGTCGGGTATACCTTCTACTTAAGATCCGAGGGCAAGATCTTTGTTGCCAAGAACGGATGCTTCCTGGAAAAAGAGTTTCTCTCGAAAGAAGTAAGTGGGAGGAAAGTAGAACTCGATGAAGTACTACCTCTCGAACGGGATAGTGGTGCAGCTCAGGAAAATGTTCCTGTGATGCCCACACCAACTGAAGAGGAAATCAATGATGATGATCAAGGTACTTCGGATCAAGTTGCTACTGAACTTCGGAGGTCCACAAGGATACGTTCCGCACCGGAGTGGTACGGCAACCCCGTCCTGGAAATCATGTTGTTAGACAACGGTGAACCTTCGAACTATGGAGAAGCGATGGCGGGCCCAGATTCCAACAAATGGCTTGAAGCCATGAAATCCGAGATAGAATCCATGTATGAAAACAAAGTATGGACTTTGACAGACTTGCCCGATGATTGGCGAGCGATAGAAAACAAATGGATCTTTAAGAAGAAGATGGACGCGGATGGTAATGTTACCATCTATAAAGCTCGGCTTGTCGCTAAGGGTTATCGACAAGTTCAAGGGATTGACTACGACGAGACATTCTCTCCCGTAGCGAAGCTAAAGTCCGTCCGAATCATGTTAGCAATTGCCGCATACTATGATTATGAGATATGGCAGATGGACGTCAAAACGGCATTCCTTAACGGGCATCTTAAGGAAGAGCTGTATATGATGCAGCCGGAAGGTTTTGTCGATCCTAAGAACGCTAAAAAAGTATGCAAGCTCCAGCGATCCATTTACGGGCTGGTGCAAGCATCTCGGAGTTGGAATATTCGCTTTGATGAGATGATCAAAGCGTTTGGGTTTACGCAGACTTATGGAGAAGCCTGCGTTTACAAGAAAGTGAGTGGGAGCTCTGTAGCATTTCTCATATTATATGTAGATGACATACTCTTGATGGGAAATAATATAGAATTTCTGGACAGCATTAAGGCCTACTTGAACAAATGTTTTTCAATGAAGGACCTTGGAGAAGCTGCTTATATATTAGGCATCAAGATCTATAGAGATAGATCGAGACGCCTCATAGGTCTTTCACAAAGCACATACCTTGATAAGATTTTGAAAAGGTTCAAAATGGATCAGTCCAAGAAAGGGTTCTTGCCTATGTTACAAGGTGTAAGATTGAGCATGGCTCAGTCACCGACCACGGCAAAAGATAAAGAAGAGATGAGTGTCATCCCCTATGCTTCAGCCATAGGATCTATTATGTATGCCATGCTGTGTACCAGACCTGGTGTAAACCTTGCCGTAAGTTTGGTAGCTAGATACCAAAGTAATCCCGGCAAGGAACACTGGACAGCGGTCAAGAATATCCTGAAGTACCTGAAAAGGACAAAGGACATGTTTCTCGTTTATGGAGGAGACGAAGAGCTCGTCGTAAAGGGTTACGTCGACGCTAGCTTCGACTCAGATCCGGATGACTCTAAGTCACAAACCGTATACGTGTATATGTTGAATGGTGGAGCAATAAGCTGGTGCAGCTGCAAGCAGAGCATCATGGCGGGATCTACATGTGAAGCGGAGTACATGGCAGCCTCGGAGGCAGCGCATGAAGCAATTTGGGTGAAGGAGTTCATCACCGACCTAGGAGTCATACCCAATGCGTCGGGGCCAATCAAACTCTTCTGTGACAACACTGGAGCTATTGCCCTTGCCAAGGAGCCCAGGTTTCACAAGAAGACCAGGCACATCAAGCGTCGTTTCAACTCCATCCGTGAAAATGTTCAAGATGGAGACATAGAAATTTGCAAAGTACATATGGATCTGAATGTCGCAGATCCGTTGACTAAACCTCTCTCGCGAGCAAAACATGATCAACACCAGAACTCTATGGGTGTTCGATTCATCACAATGTAACTAAATTGATGACTCTAGTGCAAGTGGGAGACTGTTGGAAATATGCCCTAGAGGCAATAATAAAAGTATTATTATATTTCATTGTTCATGATAATTGTCTTTTATTCATGCTATAACTGTATTATCCGGAAATCGTAATACACGTGTGAATACATAGACCACACTATGTCCCTAGTGAGCCTCTAGTTGACTAGCTCGTTATGATCAACAGATAGTCATGGTTTCCTGGCTATGGACATTGGATGTCGTTGATAACGGGATCACATCATTAGGAGAATGATGTGATGGACAAGACCCAATCCTAAGCATAGCACAAAGATCGTGTAGTTCGTTTGCTAGAGCTTTGACATTGTCAAGTATCTCTTCCTTCGACCATGAGATCGTGTAACTCCCGGATACCGTAGGAGTGCCTTGGGTGTATCAAACGTCACAACGTAACTGGGTGACTATAAAGGTGCATTACAGGTATCTCCGAAAGTATCTGTTGGGTTGACACGGATCGAGACTGGGATTTGTCACTTCGTATGACGGAGAGGTATCTCTGGGCCCACTCGGTAATGCATCATCATAATGAGCTCAAGGTGACCAAGGTGTTGGCCATGGGATCATGCATTACGGTACGAGTAAAGTGACTTGCCAGGAACGAGACTGAACAAGGTATTGGGATACCGACGATCGAGTCTCGGGCAAGTAACGTACCGATTGACAAAGGGAATTGTATACAGGGTTTGATCGAATCCTCGACATCGTGGTTCATCCGATGACAACATCGAGGAGCATGTGGGAGCCAACATGGGTATCCAGATCCCGCTGTTGGTTATTGACCTGAGAGCGTCTCGGTCATGTCTGCATGTCTCCCGAACCCGTAGGGTCTACACACTTAAGGTTCGGTGATGCTAGGGTTATTAGGAAGACTAGTATGTGACTACCAAATGTTGTTCGGAGTCCCGGATGAGATCCCGGACGTCACGAGGAGTTCCGGAAGGGTCCGGAGGTAAAGATTTATATATGGGAAGTTGTCAAACGGACATCGGTAAGTTTCGGGGTCATAACGGGGCCACCGGAAGGGTTCCGGAGGTCCACCGGGTAGGGCCACCCCTCCCGGGGGACCACATGGGATGCGTGGGGCAGGGAGCCAGCCCCTGGTGGGCTGGGCGCGCCTCCCCACCTAGGCCCATGCGGCTAGGGCAAGGGGAGGGGAAACCCTAAAGGGGGCGTCCCCCTGGCTTGGGGGGCAAGCCACCCTCTCCCCCTCTCCCTTTGGCCGCCGCCCCCCCCCCCTAGGGTTTTCCCTAGAGGGCCGGCCCCCCTTGCCCCCTTCCCCTATATATAGAGGGGTGAGGGGAGGGCTGAAACACACAAGCCAAGGCGCAGCCCCTACCCTTCCCAACATCTCTCCTCCTCCGTACGTGCTTGGCGAAGCCCTGTCGGAGTACTGCTGCACCAACTACACCACGACATCGTGCTGCTGTTGGAGCGATCTTCCTCAACCTCTCCTCCCCCCTTGCTAGATCAAGAAGGAGGAGACGTCTCCCGTCCCGTACGTGTGTTGAACGCGGAGGTGCTATCCGTTCAGTACTTGGTCATCGGTGATCCGAATCATGTCGAGTACGACTCCATCATCACCATCCCCTTGCAAGCTTCCGCACGCGATCTACAAGTGGTATGTAGATGCAAACTCACTCCCTTGACTCGTTGCTTAGATGAACTCATAGATGGATCTTGGTGAAACCGTAGGAAAATTTTTAATTTTCTGCAACGTTCCCCAACACAGGCTTAGGTCCAGACTTGGGTTTCTTATCTTGAGCAGCAACTTGTTTGCTGTTCTTCTTGAAGTTCCCCTTCTTCTTCCCTTTGCCCTTTTTCTTGAAACTAGTGGTCTTGTTAACCATCAACACTTGATGCTCCTTCTTGATTTCTACCTCCGCAGCTTTCAGCATTGCGAAGAGCTCGGGAATCGTCTTATCCATCCCTTGCATATTATAGTTCATCACGAAGCTCTTGTAGCTTGGTGGAAGTGATTGGAGAATTCTGTCAATGACGCTATGATCCAGAAGTGTAACTCCCAGTTGAATCAATTGATTACAATACCCAGACATCTTGAGTATATGCTCACTGACAGAACTATTCTCCTCCATCTTGCAGCTATAGAACTTATTGGAGACTTCATATCTCTCAATCCGGGCATTCTTCTGGAATATTAACTTCAACTCCTGGAACATCTCATATGCTCCATGACGTTCAAAACATCGTTGAAGTCCCGGTTTTAAGCCGTAAAGCATGGCACATTGAACTATCGAGTAGTCATCAGCTTTGCTCTGCCAGACGTTCTTAACGTCGTCAGTTGCATCGGCAGCAGGACTGGCACCCAGCGGTGCTTCCAGGACGTAATTTTTCTGTGCAGCAATGAGGATAATCCTCAAGTTACGGACCCAGTCCGCGTAGTTGCTACCATCATCTTTCAACTTAGCTTTCTCAAGGAACGCATTAAAATTCAACGAAACAACAGCACGGGCCATCTATCTACAATCAACATAGACAAGCAAGATACTATCAGGTACTAAGTTCATGATAAATTTAAGTTCAATTAATCATATTACTAAAGAACTCCCACTTAGACAGACATCTCTCTAGTCATCTAAGTGATCACGTGATCCAAATCAACTAAACCATAACCGATCATCACGTGAGATGGAGTAGTTTTCAATGGTGAACATCTTATGTTGATCATATCTACTATATGATTCACGCTCGACCTTTCGGTCTCCGTGTTCCGAGGCCATATCTGCATATGCTAGGCTCGTCAAGTTTAACCTGAGTATTCTGCGTGTGCAAAACTGGCTTGCACCCATTGTAGATGGACGTAGAGCTTATCACACCAGATCATCACGTGGTGTCTGGGCACGACGAACTTTGGCAACGGTGCATACTCAGGGAGAACACTACTTGATAATTTTTAGTGAGAGATCATCTTAAAATGCTACCGTCAATCAAAGCAAGATAAGATGCATAAAGGATAAACATCACATGCAATCAATATAAGTGATATGATATGGCCATCATCTTCTTGTGCTTGTGATCTCCATCTCCGAAGCACCATCATGATCACCATCGTCACCGGGCGACACCTTGATCTCCATCGTAGCATCGTTGTCGTTTACGCCATCTATTGCTTCTACGACTATCGCTACCGCTTAGTGATAAAGTAAAGCAATTACAGGGCGTTTGCATTTCATACAATAAAGCGACAACCATATGGCTCCTGCCAGTTGCCGATAACTTCGGTTACAAAACATGATCATCTCGTACAATAAAATATAGCATCATGTCTTGGCCATATCACATCACAACATGCCCTGCAAAAACAAGTTAGACGTCCTCTACTTTGTTGTTGCAAGTTTTACGTGGCTGCTACGGGCTTAAGCAAGAACCAATCTCACCTACGCATCAAAACCACAACGATAGTTTGTCAAGTTGATGTTGTTTTAACCTTCGCAAGGACTGGGCGTAGCCACACTCGGTTCAACTAAAGTTGGAGAAACTGACACCCGCTAGTCACCTGTGTGCAAAGCACGGCGGTAAAACCAGTCTCATGTAAGCGTACGCGTAATGTCGGTCCGGGCCGCTTCATCCAACAATACCGCCGAACCAAAGTATGACATGCTGGTAAGCAGTATGACTTATATCCCCCACAACTCACTTGTGTTCTACTCGTGCATATAACATCAAACTATAAAAACCTAGGCTCGGATGCCACTGATGGGGAACGTAGTAATTTCAAAAAATTTCCTACGCACACGCAAGATCATGGTGATGCATAGCAACGAGAGGGAAGAGTGTTGTCTACATACCCTCATAGACCGAAGCGGAAGCGTTGACACAACGTAGAGGAAGTAGTCGTACGTCCTCCCGGTCCGACCGATCCAAGCACCGTTACTCCGGCACCTCCGAGTTCTTGACACGCGTATAGCTCGATGACGCACCCCGATCTCCGATCCAGCAGAGGTGCGGGGAGGAGTTCCGTCAGCACGACGGCGTGGTGACGATCTTGATGTTCTCCTGTCGCAGGGCTTCGCCTAAGCACCGCTACAATATGACCGAGGTGTAGTATCGTGGAGGGGGGCACCGCACACGGCTAAGGAACGATCTCAATGATCAACTTGTGTGTCTAGGGTGCCCCCTTACCCCCGTATATAAAGGAGGGAGGGAGGAGGAGGCCGGCCCAAGGGGGAGGCGCGCCCTAGGGGGGCAAACCTACTCCAAGTAGGTTTGGCCCCCCCTTTCCTATTCGGAGTAGGAGAAGGAAGGAAGAGGGGGGAGGAGAGAAGGAAAGGGGGGGCCGGCCCCCCTCCCAATTCGGATTGGGCTTGGGGGGGCGCGCCCCCTCCCTTGCTCCTTCTCCCTCCATCCCACTAAGGCCCAATAAGGCCCATATACTTACCGGGGGGTTCCGGTAACCTCCCGGAGCTCCGGTATATTTCCAATCTCACCCGGAACATTTCCGGTGTCCAAATTAATCCGTCCAATATATCAATCTTTATGTCTCGACCATTTCGAGACTCCTCGTCATGTCCGTGATCATATTCGGGACTCCGAACAACCTTCGGTACATCAAAATACATAAACTCATAATGAAACTGTCATCGAAACCTTAAGCGTGCGAACCCTACGGTTCGAGAACAATGTAGACATGACCGAGACATGTCTTCGGTCAATAACCAATAGCGGGACCTGGATGCCCATATTGGTTCCTACATATTCTACGAAGATCTTTATCGGTCATACCGCACAACAACATACGTTGTTCCCTTTGTCATCGGTATGTTACTTGCCCGAGATTCGATCGTCGGTATCCAATACCTAGTTCAATCTCATTACCGGCAAGTCTCTTTACTCGTTCCGCAATACATCATCTCACAACTAACTCATTAGTTGAAATGCTTGCAAGGCTTAAGTGATGTCTATTACCGAGAGGGCCCAGAGATACCTCTCCGACATTCGGAGTGACAAATCCTAATCTCGAAATACGCCAACTCAACAAGTACCTTCGGAGACACCTGTAGAGCACCTTTATAATCACCCAGTTACGTTGTGACGTTTGGTAGCACACAAAGTGTTCCTCCGGTAAACGGGAGTTGCATAATCTCATAGTCATAGGAACATGTATAAGTCATGAAGGAAGCAATAGCAACATACTAAACGATCGTGTGCTAAGCTAACGGAATGGGTCATGTCAATCAGATCATTCAACTAATGATGTGACCTTGTTAATCAAATAACAACTCCTTGTTCATGGTTAGGAAACATAACCATCTTTGATTAACAAGCTAGTCAAGTAGAGGCATACTAGTGACACTCTGTTTGTCTATATATTCACACATGTATTATGTTTCCGGTTAATACAATTCTAGCATGAATAATAAACATTTATCATGATATGAGGAAATAAATAATAACTTTATTATTGCCTCTAGGGCATATTTCCTTCACCAACGACTTGCCATCTCTCAGATTTTATAAACGGCCGCACAGAAGGTAATATTTTAAATTGAACAAGCGTTGCTTAATGCGCACATGAACAAAGTTTTCAGCACACAGGATAACACATAGCGAGTTTACTCAAAAATTACATCTCTGGGGCACTCATCCGCAATATCGCGGGCTCCCTTCAGGACAGTTTTATAATACATTTCGGGCGTGCGATACTCCTTGCCCGGTGGCGGTGGGTCCGTGAGAAGCTTCTCCGCATCCAACCTGCCCCGGTGCACCTTTGTGCGGGCAAGGGCCCAACGAGCACCTTCAATACAGGCGGAGCGCTTGATGACCTCCACCCAGGGGCACGCATCCACCAGCCGCCGCACGAGGCCGAAGTAGCTCCCAGGCATGGCCTGTCCAGGCCACAGCCGGACTATAAGGCCCTTCATTGCCTCCTCAGCTACCTTGTGGAGTTCGACCAGCTGCTTCAACTGGTCGCTTGGGGGCACCGGATGGCTGGCCCCAGCATACTGAGACCAGAAGGCCTTCTCCGTTGAGCTCCCCTCCTCGCCACGGTAGAATGCGGCAGCATCGGACACACTGCGCGGCAGATCTGCAAACGCCCCTGGAGAGCTTTGAATGCGGGTAAGTGTCAGGTAGTTTACATTAACATGCTTGCTTTGCATGAAAAATGCCTTACCCGCCGCTATCTTCTTTAAATCCTCAATCTCCTGAAGGGCCTTACGGGCCTCGGCCTTGGCGAACTTGGCACTTTCGAGAGCCGAGGCAAGCTCGAACTCTCGAGTCTTGGAGTCACGCTCCAAGCTCTCATGCTTCTCCATGAGAGCCCGGAGCTCTTGCCGTACTTCCGCCACCTGTGCCTCTTGCTTTTCTCTCTCTGCCCGTTCCGTGGCCGCACTGCGTTCGGCCGCGGACACAGCCTCCTTCAGGGCTGCCACCTCGTTCGTGGCCCCTGCAATACTCATATTATCCTTGTTAGTTTTATTGCAACCTAAATCCTTTTCTGTAAGGTAACTATTCAAAGTGGTGTTACTCACCTTCTTTGTCCTCGAGCTGCTTCTTGGCATGGCCGAGCTCTCGCTCGGACCGCTCGAGATCCTGCTTCAATGCACCGACCTCCGCAGTCAGTGCGGCAGAGGTCAGCAGCGCAGCCTGCAAACCCATATGGACATATTTCAAGCAACCCTGTGCATATCTTTTTAGATCCTCAGTCCGGCTTTTCTTTCCGAACACCGAACTGAGCATCAGGGGCTATTGTCTATGCGGTATTACATTACATAATTATAACTTCTTACCTCAAAGCCTGTTAGAAGGCTACTACAGGCTTCGGTCAGCCCGCTCTTGGCAAGCTGAACCTTCTGAATCACCGCACTCATGATAGTGCGGTGTTCTTCCTCGATGCAAGCGCCTTTAAGCGCCTCCAACAAGTTGTCCGGCGCCTCCGGTTGGACGGAGGCCGCCGGTGTCACAGTCTTGCCCTTCTTTCGAAGGGGCCGCCTGCCGGACTCTGGAACCACTGCGGGTTCCGATGTAGAGTCCGACGCAAAGTCCGGGAGGCTGCCTGGCGGCGCCTCCGGAGCCTCCTCCTGATGGGTCCCTCTCTGGGATCCCACCTCGGCGTCCTCGTCGGCGCGGGGGGTAGAGGCCGTCGGAAGTGAATCCACATCCGACGGGGCCAACGACCCGCTCGATGAAGCGGGGAGATCATCATCGGCCGGACTACGGACAAAATGCGACATTAGTAGGACACTGGGTGACAAGAAAGAAATTGCATATCGGGGATCCGGATACTTACGATCTCGCCGGACGCCTGGCCCTTGAAGGCCACTCCTCCTCGCCAACGATGGTGTTGGCGAAACTGTCCGGGGGAATAGTTCTCCCCCTCTTGGACCCTTCGGCCTCCCCTATTGGGGAAGCCTTCCTCTTCTTCTCTCCCTCCTCCGGGAGAGAGTCTTCTTCCTCCTCCTCGTCTTCGGGGGAGGAGTCCGCCTCGTCGTCGGACGCCTGATTACGGGAACTCTTTTGAGTCCCCGTGGCCACCTTCTTGGCCTTCTTCTCCGGCACCACGTGCGGTGCCGGAACCAGCAGCCCCGCTAGACGGGCGTCCACTGGATCTTCTGGCATGGGAGCCGGACAGATGAGCTGCTCGGCCTTCTCCATCCATTCCTGCCAAAGGAAAGGAGAGATTGAAACCCTCATAGAATCAATCTATTTACCACAAGTGTCCCGTAAAGGGGTTGAATCACTTACCTCGTCAGCTGGATGCTGCGAGCAAAATTCGCGATCTTCCGTCGCGGATGCGGGGGCTTCGGCGCCCTTAAACAGCACCCTCCAGGCGCCTTCGTACATCATGTCGAAGAGCCCGCTCAGCGCCCAGTGCTGTTCCGGATTGAACTCCCACAGATTAAATGCCCGTTCTTGGCATGGGAGAATCCGGCGGATGAGCATGACCTGGACCACGTCGACGAGCCTGAGCTTATTGCTCACCAGCTTCTGGATGCAGGCTCGGAGTCCCTTCAGCTCCTTCGGATTGCCCCACAACAAGCCCTTCTCTTTCCAGGAGGTGAGCTGCGTGGGGATACCAGATCTAAACTCGGGGGCCGCCGCCCATGTGGGCTCGCGTGGCTCGGTGATGTAGAACCACCCCGACTGCCACCCCTTAACGGAGTCCACGAAGGCCCCTTCTAGCCAAAGGACGTTGGGCAACTTGCCTAACATGGCGCCTCCGCATTCCGCTTGCGTGCCCTTCACAACCTTCGGCTTGACGTTGAAGGTCTTGAGCCACAGGCCGAAGTGGGGCCGGATGCAGAGGAAGGCCTCGCACACGACGATAAACGCCGAGATGTTGAGGATGAAGTTCGGCGCCAGATCGTGGAAATCCAGGCCGTAGTAAAACATGAGCCCCCGGACGAATGGGTGGAGTGGAAAGCCCAGTCCGCGGAGGAAGTGGGGGAGGAAAACAACCCTCTCATGGGGCCCGGGGGTGGGGATGAGCTGCCCCTCGTCGGGCAGCCGATGCGCGATGTCGCTGGACAGGTATCCGGCGCTGCGCAGCTTGGTGATGTGCTCCTCCTTAACGGTGGAGGCCAACCATTTGCCTCCCGCTCCGGACATGATCGGAGAAGGTCGAGGCGAGATGCACGAGCTTGGGCGTTGGAGCTTGAGTGCGCGGAGATGGATAAGCAAAGGAGGAAGAAGGCGTAGGTGAGAAGGTAAATCCTTATCCCTTATATATAGACGGACGGAGACTATGCGTCCCCCACCAGCCTGGTAAAACTCGCTTATCTACCAAGCGCCGCTATCAATGGCGCGGTTGGGTTACCCACGTCCGTATTGATGAGGATCCCGGAATAAGGGGAACACGATCTCTGCTTCGACAAGACGTGCCAAGGAAACCGCTTCGCTAAACGTGCTGAGGTGGTATAATAAAAAACGATTCAAGTAAAAGCCTGGTAGCGGTGTGATGTCACGCTGCAAAATACGTCAGTAGATTGGATTTATGTGCATTATTCTCTCTACGGTGGAATGTGGAATTTATTTTGCAGAGCCGGACACTATCCTGGTGTTCATGATCTTCTCTGGATTATTCAAGGGAGGAACCCGCCTTGCAATGCCGAACATTATGCGCGCCGGACTTATCATCATTGAAGCCTGGTTCAGGGGCTACTGAGGGAGTCCTGGACTAGGGGGTGTCCGGACAGCCGGACTATCATCGTCCGCCAGACTCCAAGACTACGAAGATACAAGATTGAAGACTCCGTCCCGTGTCCGGATAGGACTTTCCTTGGCGTGGAAGGCAAGCTTAGCGATACGGATATGTAGATCTCCTACCATTGTAACCGACTCTGTGTAACCCTAGCCTCCTCCGATGTCTATATAAACCGGAGGGCTTTAGTCCGTAGGACACAACATACATTACAACAATCATACCATAGGCTAGCTTTAGGGTTTTAGCCTCCTTGATCTCGTGGTAGATCCACTCTTGTACTACCCATATCATCAATATTAATCAAGCAGGACGTAGGGTTTTACCTCCATCGAGAGGGCCCGAACCTGGGTAAAACATCATGTCCCTCGTCTCCTGTTACCATCCGCCTAGACGCACAGTTCGGGACCCCCTACCCGAGATCCGCCGGTTTTGACACCGACACCCACCGTAGAATACTTATGCTCTTGAGAGAAGCCACTAGTGAAACCTATGGCCCCCGGGTCTATTCTCATCATATCAATCTATTTACTTGCTTTGTTTTTACTTTGCCTTTACTTTTACTTTGCATCTATCTATCAAAAATACCAAAAATATTATCTTTATCAATCTCACTCTCGTAAGTGACCGTGAAGGGATTGACAATCCCTAAGCGTTGGTTGCGAGTTGCTATCGTGTTGTGCAGGTACGAGGGACTTGCGCGTGACCTCCTACTGGATTGATACCTTGGTTCTCAATAACTGAGGGAAATACTTACGCTACTGTGATGCATCATCCCTTCCTCTTCGGGAAAAACCAACGCAAGCTCGAGACGTAGCAGTGGACAATAGACTATTACACCTCTGCTTTGACTTAATTAGCATTGCGCAAGATATCATTCTGAACGATGATGAAGATGCCATTATTTGGAAGTTTGAATCTAATGGGAATTACTCTGTTAGATCTATGTATGGTATAGTTAATTTTAGAGGGATCTGTCCTGTACATATCCCAGAGATATGGCAGCTTCAGGTTCCTCCTAATATTCATATATTTTTGTGGTTGTTGGCTCATAATAAACTGTTGGTTAGGAGTAATCTGTGCAAGAGACAACATTTAGATGATCTTTCGTGCCTGTTTTGCTCTGAATATGAGAATAGTAATCACCTGTTCTTTGATTGTGCTGTTGCTACTGAGGTATGGAGGAATATTCATGACATTTCAGGATGTATGCTCCAGCCTACTTTTGATAATATGTCTAAGATTTGGGGGAAACACAAGACCCCGCAGCCTGAAAATATGCTTATTTCAGCCACTCTCTGGGTTATGTGGAGAAGCAGAAATGACATGTGTTTTAACAAAGCCCCCTGGATGGGTGTGCAGGTGATTCTGAGGAAAATTGCAGGCTTCTGCGATCAATGGAAGATCTTGTGCAAAGGGGCTGCAAGAGATCGCGTGGAAAGACTCATCTCTTCACTCTGGGAGATGGCCAGACATCCTCCTCTGATGATCTGGCCAGAGCCAGGTTGAGGAAGAAGAAGATGTGGATGCAATACTTGATGAAGAAGAAGGCAGAAGGATGGTCTGGCGTGTTCAGCGGTGTATTGCTGGAAGGGTGACCGTAGAAACCTTGTATGCGGGGAGTGAAAGGGGAAGAAAACTATGTTTAGATCTTTGTTTCAGTTTCGCAGTCAAGGGGTAGTAGAAAGGAACTTTTTCTGAAAAATGCCGGAAGGATGTGCCAATCCTTTCCCGCGAGCTGTAATAAATACTATATGGTTTCATTTATATGGAATGGAACTGGGGCAAGAGCCATTTTCTTCAAAAAAAACATTTAACTTTTGAAAAACTTAGATTTTGAAAATGTATCACAATTGCCACTGTGAAATTTTTGCTTTTGTCATAAAATCTAAAAGTGATAAAAGTGAAGCTTAGAGTGACATAAGAAAAAAAAAGTGAAGCTAAAAGTGATAAAAACTAGTGGCAAAATTTTCCACCGACATTTTCGGTTTTGGGGAAACGAACTACACTCGTTTGCTAACGAACCCAAGCATTGATTCATTCAGACTTTTGGTTGGATGGAGGTGTCCGGCCTAGAAGTCATCGACCGTCCACCACCTCCGGACCAGGCTAGACAAAAAATCGAGTGGAGTATACTCGTTTGCCAACGGACCTGGGCGTTTGCACGATGGATGGTCAAATGATTTAACGCAAAGCTTTGATTCATTTTGACTATCCGTTGGATAGGGGTGTCCTGCCTTGGCCTAGAAGACATCCAACGTCCACCACCACCAGGCTAGGCCGCTAGGCTCCTCGGGAAGAACACTCCACTCCACTGCTACACTCCTGCCACTGCGAGAGGAAACGTGAGGAAGACAATCAGGACGCCATGCCTTCGTCCTCCCCGTCCTCCCTCGAGCCGGACCACCATCCTGCCTTCCGCAGACGGTAAATTTAATAGATTTGACCTATTGACGAAATTAAATCACAGAATGATCTGTCCGTGGAATTATTTCACGCGGCTGACCCGTGGCGCCTAGCTCTCAGGCGCTGCAGTAATGCAACGCCCGGGAGCTAGACGCTGCACTAGTGCAACGCCCGGGAGCTAGGCGCTGCACTGTATAGTGTGGCGCCTATCTCTCAGGCGCTGCATACTGACTTAGTAATTTTTTGAACACACGGGTGCGATGCTGGCCGTGTAGCGCCTATCTCTAAGGCGTTGCACAGTGTAGTGTGGCGCCGTCGTGACGGGCGTCACACAAAAAGATCAGCCGCGTGAAATAGTTTCACAGATAGTTCATTCTATGATTTGATTTCGCCTATAGGTCAAATTTGTCAAATTTGACTCCGCAGACAAGGCGACACCGAGGGCGCCGTCTCGTTCCTGCGAACGCAGCACGACGTCGACGCGGTGTGCGACAAGTACGGCGTCCCCAAGGACCGGTACACCGCGCGCCCCGCCGGCGACCTGCGCGCGAGCTCGCCCCCGCCGCCGAGGTGCGTCTGCGTGTACGCGGAGGCGCTGGAGGCCGGCATGCGCATCCCGCTCCACGGCTTCTTCCGCGACGTGCTCGCCCATTTCGGCATCGCGCCGACCCAGCTCGCGCCCAACGGATGGCGCATCTTGGCGGGCTTCCTCGTGCTCTGCCACTCCGCCGACGTGCCGCCGTCGCTGCCCGTGTTCCGGTACTTCTTCCTGCTGTCCATCGTCAACCGCAAGCACCGAGGCTGCTACTTCTTCCGATCCAGGGACAACTCCGGCCTGCGCTTCAAGGGGATGCCGAGCTGCATCAAGGACTGGAAGAACTCGTTCTTCTTCCTGTCGTCGCCGGAGCCGTGGCCTTTCCCCGTGGAGTGGGGCGAGCCGTCCAAGAGCTCTTTCATGGTGCCGGTACTTGACAGCGAGGGGAAGAAACACGCGGCGAAGCTACTGCGCAGTTACGCCGGCGCCGCCGTTGACATCGACACATGTCTCTCCGACAGCAACCTCGCAGCCGCCATGGCACCTGCTGCATCTGCGCGGCGGCCGCCGCCGGCGGCTTCTTTTACTCGCATTGCTTCCGATTCCAAAGGTAATTGAACACCATCCGAAACCACTCCGATTCCCCTGTTTTTAATCGAGCTCTGATGTTGCTACCTATCGTGTTCGTGTGCTAGGCACGGATCCCTCAGTCTACGAGATGATGAAGCATATGCTGGCGGAGAAGGCGGCCGCTCAGGCGTCGGCGTCGGCAAAGAAGGTGAAAGCCGAGGCGGGCAGCCACGCACCAGGGTCGCCGCCGTTGTGCGCAAAGAAGAGGAATCTGGAGGAAGCCAGCAGGGAGGAGGGCCCGCCTCGTTCTCTGCTGAACACGCCGCTGTCCGGCATGCGCTCGCCACCGCCGGGGTTCCCCATCAGCCACGACGGAGACGGCACGGGCTGGGAGGCTGCACGGGAGCTGCTGCAGGGCGCCATCGCGCCACCGCAGCACCGTGCGTTTGCGGCGACCGAGCCGTCAGATGTAGTCACGGCGAGCTATGTTGCGATTCTCCAGGTATGCCGTGCCAGCAAATGCGGCGCCAAGTTCTTCACCGGTGGGCGGCATGTCCGGAGTCTTCTGATCGATCATTGTGATTTGTGCGCAGGCGGCGAACTACGTGTCGTCGTCCTTGGGCTACGCGCTGGTGCTGGAAGAGAAGCTGGCGGCGCGGGACGCGGAGGTTGCGGCGCTAGAGAAGCAGCTGGAGGAGACGAAGGCCGAGCTCGCCGCGGCGAGGGCGGTGTGGGACAGTGCGTGAGGGGCGCGCGCGGCGGCTCGCGGAGCACGCGCTGGAGCGCTGGAGGAGTGGTAGGGGAGCGGCACGGAGGACATGAGGCCGCGTCGTTAGGAGACTCGTTAATTCAAACTGTACTTTGAGAAACAGAAACAATAACCATAAATCGTGTTAGTGGCCCAATTTATAACCAGCACCATTCATAGCATGAATTGAGAATTTTTTTTATTCCTAGAGTTACAGATTTAATTTAAATCCGAATTTTTGAGACATTGTGAATGTATGTTATGCCTATGCTAAAATATTGGAAAACGTTGCGTACCGGACGACCGGCCGAACGCTGCGCCGGTCGCTTGTGCTGCGCCACGCGTTTTCTCTATTGGCCCACAACCGCTTTTGTTTCCTTCGTTCTTATCTTCACCAAGACTTCTCTCGTCCACTCATTTCTCTCCCCGTGCATCTTCCTCCTCTTATCTATGGGTATGTTTGGTTTGTGCCGCATCTTGCCCCACCAATTTTTTGGCATGACCAATGCAAGGGCATGGCCAAAATTTTGGCAATTTGTTGTTGTTTGGATCATAGCCATTGTATCTTCCTAAATTTTGGCAAAATAGACTTCTGTTTGGTTTGTGACAGGGTATAATGATTTATGTTGGTTCTAGGAAACACTTAAACGGATCGGTTATACATAATTGACGATCTGTACATTGATCAAAAGTTAATGGTTAGAAGGAGTCAACTTGAAAAAAAAATCAGCAAAACAATGAACGGGGTTCTTGCACTTGGGAGCCTATAATCACGTGGAGCACCCCTGAATTGCTAATCCCATGCAGCAATACACGCGCTAATCCCATGCAACAATACACGCGCCTGCTAATCAGCTGAGTTGTTACTGGAAATAAAAAACAAATATTATACTGCATGCACTACCCAGACACACGGAGAAACAGCGAAGCAACGTCGCCAATTTTTTGGCGAACCTTTTCGGCGCCCTCGTTTCGCCTGCGCGTAACACGGAGGGGCTTGGGGCAAGCAGGGCGAGCCAATTTTTCGGCCCCGATCCAAACAACCGCCAAATAACGTTGGCTCGCCAACATTTTGGTATGGCCAGCGTTGGTAGCTATCCAAACAGCCCCTATCTCTTCTCACGCCGCTCCATCGCCCCAAGCTTTGGTTTTCGATGCTGCTCCTCCCCCACATGCTTTGGTCTCCGGTGTTGCTCCTCCGCCATCGCTCTCTTCTCTACAACCCTCCTGCTTCCCCCATCTTCTTCATCTAGCAAACATCACCATGGATGGATTGGATGAGAGCTGCAAGATCCACACGCCAGCATCGGTGGTGCGCGCTCGGAGTAACATCCAGCTAGGAGCAGCCCGCCGGGATGTTGCAACCGGTGGTGCGCGCTGCTGGGGCTGGCAACTACGGATCGGCGACGACCCATTTTTTTGCTGGAACCTGGATTTTTTTGCTGGGACGGACCAATTTTTTTTGCTGTGATCTAGCACCGACAATCCGTTTGTTTTTGCTGGAACCACACTTTGTTTTTGCTGGAACCATGTTTTTTTTGTTGGTCATTGCCAATGCTATGCGAAACCATGTTTTTTTTGCTGGAACCATACTTTGTTTTTGCTGGAACCATGTTTTTTTTTTTTCTTGGTCATTGCCAATGCTATGCGAAACCATGTTTTTTGCTGGAACCATACTCTGTTTTTGCTGGAACCGTACCTTTGTTTGTTGTAACCATGTTTTTGCTAGAACCATCTTTTTTTTTGCTGGAGCTGTGATCGATGGGGTGCTACAACCGTGGTCGGCGATTGCTTCAACCAGCCACGGCACCGTCCTAGCGGCCAAGGGCGGTACCCTCGTCGGAGCTCAACGAACAGAGCACTGTCCCAGTGGGTGCTACAACCGTTATGGCGGGGTGCTACAACCGTGTTCCACGATTGCTTCAACCGAGCACGACACAGACCCGACAGCCATGGGCAGTACCCTGCCAGAGCTTGATGAACACGGCCACAACGGCGACGAACAAGGTTGCAACCAACGACGGCAAGGCAGGGAACAACTACGGCGAGGAGCTTCAACGGTGATGACGGCGAGGAGCTTCCACGGTGATGACGGCGAGCTGCGAAGGCGACGGCGAGCTTCGTGATGCAGTTAGGGCGGTGGCCGGGGGAGGATGATCTGATGGGGCGTTGACCTCGGCCCTCTTTTTTGCGTGGAGATGTGCTCGCTTTGTTTTTTTCTAGTTACAGATGATGGGGACGAGGAATAAGCGCATCAGACCGCTATAGAGAATCTGATCGTACGGTCGGAATAGGACCGGCCCAAATTTGGGCCGGTGCGCCGGCGCCCATCACTGGCCTAAAATATTTTCATATGGTTTGACATTTGTAGAGTCTATGCCCGCAAATTATGAAGCTCAACTGTCCATCAAAACATCCGGACATCACTGTCTGAACACTTTTTGTCATCCAACACGTGTATCAAACGTATGTGGACTGGTATGCACGTACGAATTCTTGCAAAACGGAAGCAAATCTAGGGGAGGTTTGTGGACGTCCGAACAGCCGCCAAGTAGGCGTTCGACACCCCGGCCAACACAAAAACCCTGCCAGGAACCCTGATTTTCTGACCACGTCCCTCCCCCTTGCTTTTGTATCCGTGTAATCCTCGAGACCTACGTCACCATTGTACCTCCCACTCTGCCGCCCAGGGGCTTGCGGGCCACTGTACCCAGGCGCCTATGCCCCCCTTCCATCCATGGTCTGACCGCTGCCCAGATACCCTCCGCCCCTGCACATTTGTGTCCATGGTGGACACCACGCCTGACAAATTTTTGCCAAAATGCCTTAGCCAATTTGTGTCGGTATTGCTGTTTACTTTGAAGTAAACACGATGGGTTAAGACGAGGAGCACTTCTATGTCGAGTTCATTTGTAACATCAGATGAGGACGAATATGAGAATGAAACGGCGATGATGCATGCGGTTATTGCTGATGCCTAACCTGCGAAGGAGCATGTTCTCAATTTCAAGGGATCAATCAGGGACATCCGGTGATAAATCAGAATAGGGCACAAGGCACATGATGTTGATGGACGACTACTTTGTCCTTGATGTGCTATTTGAGGCCTCTTTTCACCGTCGATTCTAGATGAGATAGAATGTGTTCGGTTGCCTCTACAATGGTGTCAGGCCCTATGATGACTACTTCATTTTGAAATAGGATGTCACTGAAAACATTGGATTCCCTGGTTACCAGAAGTGCATGGCTACATTGAGAATACTTGCCTATGGCACAACTGCGGATTCATGGGACGAGTACCTCTGGATGCCATAAAGCACATGTCTCGAAGCCACGGTGAAATTTGCTACTGCGGTGGTCAATGTGTTTGGACCGGAGCATCGGGGATAACCAACAGTCGAAGACATGGCATGGCTCATTGCACTGTCAGAAGCAAGAGGGTCGCTAGATATGCCCAAGTGTTGGACCCCCAAGCCACAAACTGGATTTTGAGCGCATGCTTGATCGTATTCAACTTCCAGAGCAGTATCCAGTGACATTTGAGGATTTTATTCAAATACATCTATTGATTAGCCATCGGGCAATTAATGATCAGCTTCTGAATGATCTTGCTAAGCATTTGTGGGCGCTTCAAGGGTCGAAGTACAAAATGTGTGTGAATAAGTTGAATTCAAATTAAACTATTTTATTGAATACTTCATGTTCGGATTGTAATATTTATATTTAAATTTTGGACAAGGGGTGATATTTATCAATAATTATTGTGCGTGCTCTATATATAGGAAAAAAAGCAGGGATGGACATTTAGTGCATGGGGTTGGGTGGCCACCACCCTATCCGCTATCTGCAAACACGTCCGCAGTGCTGCGTCCGCTAAGGGCATCTCCAGCCGTTGGCCTCCCAGGAGGGCCAAAAAATCGCCCCCTGGGGGCGCACCGGCGCTAAACGGCGCACTGGGGGCGTGATGCCACCCAGTCGCGGCGCCCACGGTATTTCAAAAAATTTGAAGACGGCACAAACACGGCGCAAACACGGCACAAACATAGCAAACTTCGGCGAGTTCGTTCAAACATAAACATATTTTACAAAAAAAAACAGCGGGCTAATCCCGCCGTCTCCCTCGCCGCCCGCCTCGCCGCCCGCCTCACCGCCCGCCCAACGCGTCTACATGCCGAGGAGGCTGTAGAACCGCGTGTAGTCGCCGCCGCCGCTGTCGTCGTTGTCGTCGTCGTCGTCGCCGCTGCCGCCCCCGCCTCCGCCGTCCCTGCTACAGCCCTCCCCGGTTGGCGCGGCGGGTTGGAAGGCCCGGGGGCGTCGTCGTCGTCGCTGTCGAGGATCACGATGCCGTGCTCGTCCTCGCGCCCGTGCTTGCGGGCGGCGATTTCCTCCAGGGCCCGGTACTGCCGGACCGTCTCCTCGCGGAGGTAGTCCTCCCGCGCCCATCGCATGGCGTCCTCGTCGGAGAAGCCGCGCCGGGCTACCTCCTCGTACTTCGCGGGGAGGCCGGGCTCCTTCTTGGGCTCGACGAGGCCGGGCTCCGGCTTGGGCTCGACGAGGAAAAAACGGCCGGCGGGGCTCCGGCTTGACGGGGCGCCGATACGGACGCCGGAGCTGCGGGTGCGCGCGGCCACAGGCGTGTCCTGGGGCTCCGGCTTGACGGGGTGGAGGCAGGGCGATCCGCCGGACGAAGAGGAGGACCCCCCGGTCTCCATGCGCCTCGGGGTCCAGGAGCTTCCCCGGCGGCGTGAAAAGGAAGGGGGGGCTGGGTAGTCGAGGCGCGGCGTGTTGCCGCCCTCGATGTACTCGAGGACGGCGTCCAGCGTGCGTCCTGGCACGCCCCACCATCGACGCCGGTCGGCGGAGTTTTGCCTGCCGGAGGGCACGACGCCGTTGGTGGCCTCGAGATGCTGGGCGTGACGGCGGCGGAAGTAGGACTCCCACAGCGGGCTGTCGGGGGCGTACCGCGGCGCATCCCTCGCCGCAGGCGGCAGATTCGACCGGATGCGGGTGATCTCCGCGCGCCGCACCGCGCCTGAGGGCACCGGGGGCACCGGCACGCCGCCGGCGCTGATCCTCCACGCCCCGGGCACCCGCATGTCCGGCGGGACCGGGTACTCGGCCTCGTAAAGGAGGCGAGCTTCGTCTTCATGGAGATGGCGCCGGCCGAAGCCGTTCGCCGCCGCGCCGTCGCCTGGGAAATGTTCGGCCATTGGAGGAGAGGAGAGGGAGGAAGGAGCGACGGCGGAGGGGAAGGAGTGACGGCGAAGGAGGAGTGTGAGCGACCGAGTGCGCCGGGGCGCGGCATATATAGGCCGACGCGCCGCCCACACGCGTGGCACCGTGCGTACGCGTGGCGGGCGAGGCGAGGGCGAGGGACGCGCGTCGTCCGGCCTTCACTGCGCCGCCCGTGAAGCATCAATGGCGCAGGCTGGCCGGCGCGGCAGCGCGGTAGCTTTGGCATTGATTCGCCGCGGGAAATGAGGCGATGAGGACGACGAAGGGCCGAGAAGTAAACTGGTCGCTGACGCGTCGGGCCCGCGGTTTCTTCGCGCCAAAAAACTTCGCCCGGCGCCCCCGAGCGCCCCCCAGCGCGCCGGGTTCGGGCTGGGTCCGCCGGCGCTGTTCTCGGCCCAAGCCGGCGAAAATCGGGCTCCTGGGGGCGCGACTGGGCCGTTTTTTCGGCGCCGGCGCGAAAAAAACGCCTGGGGAGGCCTTCTTGGAGGCGTGGCTGGAGATGCCCTAAGATGCATGGCGTTGGATGCCCTTCCAATTGCCCGGGGCGGGGTGGGTTGGGTTGGGGGCTCCGAAAATTATGCCACCACCTTTTTTTCATGAAAATGTTTTTAACCCCGAACACTTACACATCACCGATATAACTTCAACATAGGAAAAGGTACACCGACTTGAGATGTAGATGTACCCTTAAATTTAAAATCTAAGAGTTTTTTTTAGGGAAAGCCTCTTGGCACTTTATTTAATTTTAAAAAATATTACATCATTGATTACAAGCATCAAGAGAAAACCAGGTGGATCATTATCCCACCAATACACCAAATTTGAATCATAAGCTTGCCCAGCTAAAAAGTGTGCGAAGCCATTAGCTTCCCTAGGGCAATGTTGAAATCCAAGCATTGGTATTTTATGTGCAAGTTGAAAGTAAAATCCTCCATCACAGCGTGCCAAGAACATTCATGGTACCATTGCAAGCTTCTATATATGATCTCCAAACCATCCAACTTCGCAATCACTCTAGCATAGTTAATCTCATCCACTAGTTTCAGTCCTCGTCGTAGAGCAAGAGCTCCAGCGGTAGTTGTGTCGAGTACATGATCAAACAACTCGGTCAGAGCATCTCTAGCAGACCCTGCATTTCGCCGAACTGTAAACTGTGTTTACAGTTCCCATTGGGCCGCTTATGCAGGCTCAAAATCGCGGCGACGGAACGAAAACTGTAATCCAAACCCGTAAAATTTTTAAAAACTTGTTTCACGCGAGAAATTTAAGCAAAAGCACGTCGGAGCTCGCTTACGTAGATAGTTCTTCTTGCATAGTTAGTTCTTCTTCACATAAGTTCGTACACAAGATGCATATATTACATATAAGTTCGCCGGAGCTAGACCGGGCCTACGCTACCGTATCACTACACAAAATTGAGCTCGCCGGAGCTCGTGCGGTAGCTGCCCAGCAGCGGCGCTCAATCGGAGTCGGAGGAGTCGAGGTCGATGTAGAGCTTCGCCTGCTCCGCCTTCATCACTCGCAAGTCAGCCTCCTTGGATGTGTGCGCCTGCAACGCGACGACGCCCGTCTGGAGGAAGAGCCGCTCGTACTTGAGCTCGCGCCTGATGCGCTCTTCAATCTCCTCCTGCTCCCTCGCGACCGCTCGAGGACGACGCGCTCGAGGAGCTCCTCCTGCCCCAGGGGGAGGTAGTCTTCGGGCCCGATGACGCCTTGGCGCGGCGGCGCATCGGGCATGGCGCGAGGCGAGAGCTCCTCCTCCAGCTCGCTCTTCACCGGAATGAGCCACGAGCTCGATGCACCCGCAGATGAGCTCCCCGTGGACCAGTTGCCAGAGGAGGCGTGGCGGCGGCGGGCGAGCTCGTGATCGAAGTCCTCAAGCTCGCGGCGGTCGAAGACCGGCGGCGGCCGGCTACCGCGGTTCAACCACCTATGCGGCCCCCGCTTGCGCGCAGCGTCAGATCTGGCACGGCGGCGACGCTCCGTCTCATCCCCAGAGCCGTCTATGGCTTTCGCAGGCTTGCCGGCGGCGAGAAATCAAGCGGCGCGGTGGGGAATCTGGGGGAAACGCGGCTGTGGGGGGATAGGGTCTCGACCCGCATCTGCCCCGCAAACCCGCAGTTATACTGCTTCGGGGGTAACGTTTGCCGGCTGCGGCAAAAAATTTACGGGCCGGACGAGCTATAGCACGAGTACCGTCCTGAAAATATGATGCATCGATGTCCAACTTGTTCATGCCCATCGGTGGCTTCTCCCAGAGAACTTCAGCAATAGGTTCTTGGGCGAACTTCCGAGAATTTGATGTAATTGCATGAATAATTTGGTTTAATATCTACTTCCTCCATTACAATTAATAAAGCGTGAACGCTTACCAAAATCCTATTTTGATCATATATTAGATCAAAAATATATACTATTATGGTTATGCTTCAAAATTATACCACCAACAACTTCTTCCAATACAAATTTAACGGTATAATTTTTATCACATATAATCCACGTTTGGTTAGACTAATTTATGGTCAGAGTTAAATTTTAAGGTGAGTACACACCTTATTCATTGAAACAAAGGGAGTAAAATCGAGTTGACTCGGTGAATCCTTCCATCCATAGGCTTCTGTACCCTTAAAACATGTACTCCCTCTACTCCATAATGTAGTGCGCCTGCGCTTTTCGCAATTTAAGTTTGATCATAAATTTAATCAACGTGGGCGACCGCAGTGGGAGCATAAATTATACCGGCAGTGTCCCACGTTGGTTAAATTTATGGCCAAACTCAAATTTTCAATGGTATAATTTCCGATGATAAACTTAAATCTCAAACAGCAAGGACAAACTACATTATGAAATGAAGGAGTAACAATTAATTTATTTGCGAAACCGCACAACCATAGGACAGAGGGGCAACCACTCGTCTTCAAGAATCTCGATGAGTGTAGTGTTGCTTTCCGTATCTATCATGGTGAATGACATCCAACTACTCCTCGTTTGTTCTACTCCCTCTATTTCTATATACAAGGCCTTTTTATTTTTCATGTTAATATTTAACTTATATAATTTTGATCTATAAAATATGGTTTATATGTCGTAAAAAGTACAACATCAGAAAGTTCATCGAAATGTGCATTCAATGACATAGTACTTTTTTGGCATAGTACTCACATTTCGTTGATAAAAAAGTGATGCTTCTTCTATAATGTACAGGAACTTAACGAATTTGCTCTTTTATTCGGATACATTGCAAAGAGAGGTCTGTTTTCATCTGAAATTCATACTACTACTAGTACTTGTTTCCATCTCAAAGAGACCTTCACATGCTTTGGCTGGATTCTACGTTTGGGCAGCTGTGGTCGGGAGCGGGGCGGGGTGAAGAACGAGCAGGGGATCACATCACATTGCGGCGAGCTCGGCCAGGAAGGCGGCGGCGTGCTCCGGCCTGACGCAGAGCGACTGCACGTTGACCCCGTCCTTGCCCTTCCACGGCGGGCACACGATGCACTCCGGCACCACCATCCGGTCCTCGTGCCACATCACCCGCGCCGGCGTGCCGCCGCCGAAGTCGGCCGCGTCGAACCCGATGCGCCGCCAGCTCGACACGGCCAGCCTGTTGTACAAGTCTCCGCCGGTCTCCGCGCCGCCGCCCTCGGCCTCGGCCTCGAGCAGAGTCTCCTTGCCGCGCCTGATGAGCCGCACCACGTCCCTGATGTCGCCGTCGGCCACCTGGGCGCGCGTCGCTCGCACCGACTTCATGATGGTGCAGTTGCCGTAGTAGCCGTCCTGCGCGCCGAAGAGCTCGCGCACGTTGTTGGGGAAGACGAGCGGCGCCGGGGCGTCGGGGTCGTGGACGGCCGCGCGGGTCCGGCACCGCCACAGCACCGCCGCGACGGCTTCGAACAGCGTGCAGGCGCACTGGGCTTTGACGCGGCCGATGAGGCTTGACGGGACGGTGATGTCGAGGAAGGCGCCCTGGCCCTCCTTCTCCTTGTGCTTCATCAAGGAGCGCCTCTCCGCCGTGGGCGTGGGCGGAGGGAGATCCCGGACCGCGGCGGCCGACCTGACCGGGACGACGGACGGCCGCGGCATCCCGCGGGCGAGCTCGCCCACGGCCTGCAGGAACTGCCCCATCCCGGTGCCGTCGGCTAGGACATGGTTCCACGTGACCCCGACAACGAAGCCGCCGCAGGAGAACTCCGTGACCTGCATCTGCAGCAGCGGGTCGGCGCGCCGGCAGAAAGGACCAGCGTAGGCGACGGCGAGATCCGCGAGCAGCGCCGGGGTGACCTCGTCCAGATCCAGGGCGCAGCTGGCGGACGCCCCCACGAACGGCACGCCCTCGTCGATGCACGCGATGCGGTGTTCGGCACCGGCGAGGCGGCCGGACACAGGGCGGTAGTGGACGAGCGCTCGCGACAGCGCCCGCTTGATGGTCTCGACGGGCTTGTCGATCGGGTGGTCGAACATGAGGAGCAATGTGCACGCGAAAGGCGGGATGCGCTGGTCGAAATAGGAGAGTTGGACGTCGCCGGCCGGCGCCTGAGGTTCGGCGGGGTACACGACCACCGGCGAGGACTTGCTCACCACAACGCTCATTGCTATCGATCTGCCCAGCGCTGCTACAAGGAGGAACTTGGTTTACTTGTATGAGTTCGGTTCATATATTTTGGCTGCAGCTATGATTTTTATAACATACTGGTCGGAGCTGAGCAGGGGCTCAGCTTATTTATTTAATGTCAAGTTGATGCCTACCCAAAAATGCTGGACGAGTACAGCCTTTTGCAGACTCACAGGCTCCTTCCAACAATCTAAACATGCACCCTCCCCCTGATTTTCAGGGAGGTGGGGCGATTCACCAACTGACGTCCAATTATAAAATGCCACATTGGATCAACCCCGTAAAAGGCTGTAAACTTCCCGTACGTGTAGCTTTAGTCCTCACTCACCACCTGGCGTTATATGCCAAATTGCCAATTGTCCAATAATTCTACACTTACAGAAAATTACAGGCTGGATCCATCTCTCGTTAATCTCTTCTCCCACTGATTTTCAGGGGTGAACCCCACTTCCCCTAATATCCAACAAGAACTTGACACGTTAGCCCCTAATCATAACTCGTTACTCAGCCACCCGTGGCTCTCTTTCACGAGCTTTGCTACACCTACATAAAATTTGCTACGAAATTTACATAGGAGATGATGTGGGCTTCTTTGACTGGACTGCACAAGGCGCACCTGAAATTCAGGGGAGGTATTAGTGAGATTAAGAAGGAGACTTCATTTCTTAAGTAATTTATGTAGTTAATTTTTAGTCGTAGCATTTTTGCTCTCCCAGTCGTCCCAGACTTATGTCATAGGCTTTTAGATCAATCTTTGTTTGCTCCATCCTATGACTTGTTGGATAGACCCAGTTGTTGGCTGTTAGTTGGTGGGTCAGGGCTTTTTTGTACTACTGCTAAAGAAAGAGAAATAAGACAACTCAACTTTTTTCAGTTGGGTATTGTTGTACTCGATGACGTACATGTGGCGGCGCTTGGTGACGACGATCTATAGGCAGGGACACTCGGCTCAGTCTACAATAGACCATCAGTTTCGGTCAAGCCAACCAAAACATGAAGCAAGTTGCAAAAACTGTACTAGGATGAAGATTGCTTCTGGGATGTTCGATCCAAATCAAATCTACGGCTACGGAGGTGGTCAGACACGCGCACATACATTCCTCGTTTGAGCGACAGTGTTTCCCCTTAATACAAGGTTGTACTAAATCAGCGACAAATAATATGGAACGAAGAGAATAATAGATTTGCTAAACAGAAAACACAAGTATATAAAATTAATAATTAAAAAAATAAAACGAAACAAAGAACTCAGACATGGACTGGCCGCGCTCGTATTGTGGAGCTTGCAGCTACACATGAAGTGCTTATGTGCAATGCAAGTAGGAGGAAATTCTAAAAAAATAAAAATAATATAGTTCTACACCAAGGGCGTGTTTGGTTCCAGTTTGCAACAGTAGATGCATTGCATGTCCATCTCCAGACAACCTGATTCTTGAAATGCAGCCTCATATGCAGCAGATGCAACCTGTTTGGTTGCCTGCATCGCATGGATGAACACTTACCCCCCTGCTGTTTGGTTGTCGTTTTTTATGCTTAGGGTGTGAGCAGATGCAAACTTCAGCTGTTTGGTTGCAAACATCGTTTGTGATCAGCACAACAGCAAGCACATATGAGATCAAACAAAGCAAGCAACAAAATGAAATCAAACAAAGCAAGCAAGGAAATGACAGCAAACTACTTAAGATTAACAGCAGGGGCATCCTCCTTCTCTGCTCCACGTCAGGGTGCTGCTCCTGGCCAAAATATGAACAAGTTCTCAGCACAGGTACCATAATTCTAGCCACACACCATAAAAGTTCAACACTAACACCTTACTTGACTACATAGCGTGCTCAATGTCACCAACGCAGTTGTGCATGCTGCAACGAAACCTGCACATGACCGAGGAGTCGTGGTTGTAGATCTAAGCCTTCAGTCTGAGTCATGAGATGCACAGAACGATGAGGTCGCTGGGGACGATCTGGTGGCGGCGGCAGAAGTAGTTCCAGCCCCGGCCAAGCACCATGTGCCCCTCGAAGTTCGGGACCTGCACCCAGAACACGCACTGCTTGTTCGCCGACAGCCTGACCACGCGAGGGAGCCGCTTGATGACCATCCAGGTGTTCATCACCTCCACGAACTTGCGAGGGACAACGAGCATGGCGAGGTCCTCATTGTCCTTGATCTGCTGGTAGAAGCGCAGCGGCTCCCCGACCCCCTCCTCGTGGCCCTGCCTCGGAGACCGTCCCCTTGAATGAGGCGGGCTCATGAAGGCGATCCTGCCAGGCAGGTCCACCGTCTTGAGCCACCTGTTCGTGGGGATGAAATCCTCAGCGCCCTCAGCTCCGGCCACCACCTGAGCTCCTCCACCCGCTGAGGGAGTCCTGGTTTCTGGGGTCCTCAGGTGTTCGGCCCTAGGATGAGGGCCAGGCTGAATGGGCCATGATAAAGCAGAAGGTTGTCCTCCGTGTTCGGGTAGGATTACTATGTGCGTGGACAACAAGATTAGAGTCCGGATGTATTGTTTCCTTCCCTTATGAACCGACTTTGTACAAACCCTAGGCCCCTACGGTGTGTATATCAACCGGAGGGGTTTAGTCTGTAGAGGCTATCACAATATTCATAGGCTAGACAAGTTAGAGTTCAGCCATTATGATCTCGAGGTAGCTCAACTCTTGTAATCCCTATACTCATTGAATACAATCAAGCAGGACGTAGGGTTTTACCTCCTTTAAGAGGGCCCAAACCTGGGTAAACATTGTGTCCCTTTGTCCATTATTACCATTGATCCTCAGATGCACAGCTTGGGCCCGCTACCCAAGATCTGCTGGTGTTGACACTGACATTGTTGCTTTCATTGAGAGCTCTGTTGTGTAGTCCCAAAAAAGCGATCTATGGCTCACCTAACTTCTGGGCAGACCCTCCAGCTCGGCGGTTTCATCATAGGCGCCCGTACGGCCATCAAGCCTACAACACCCCCTACAACCGCCGAACACCGTCTTCACATCGGTCTCGAGTACTCCGAAAAGATGGATCCGGCAGATGTCTCATCCTTAAACAAGCTGCTAGATCGGATTGCCGCCCTTGGGGTTTCAACAGATTATGGTCGGATCGGGCTTAAGCCTGACCAGAGGGAAATTTATCGCCCGCCGATCACCCATCTGGTAGTGGTCGTTAAGGAACGAGCCAAGACACCTCTTCCCCTATATTGAGAACCAAATATGTTCGAGTCTCTGCTACCTCTTGAGCATGCATTGGTTTTCCCTTGAAGAGGAAAGGGTGATGCAGCAAAGTAGCGTAAGTATTTCCCTCAGTTTTTGAGAACCAAGGTATCAATCCAGTAGGAGGCTACACTCAAATCCCTCGTACCTGCACAAACAAATAAGAACCTTGCAACCAACGCGATAAAGGGGTTGTCAATCCCTTCACGGCCACTTGCAAAAGTGAGATCTGATAGAGATAATAAGATAAATATTTTTGGTATTTTTATGATATAGATTGAAAAGTAAAGATTGCAAGATAAAATGGATCGGAAACTTATATGATGGAAAATAGACTCGGGGGCCATAGGTTTCACTAGTGGCTTCTCTCAAGATAGCATAAGTATTACTGTGGGTGAACAAATTACTGTCGAGGAATTGATAGAAAAGTGCATAATTATGAGAATATCTAGGCATGATCATGTATATAGGCATCACGTCCACGACAAGTAGATCGAAACGATTCTGCATCTACTACTATTACTCCACACATCGACCGCTATCCAGCATGCATCTAGAGTATTAAGTTCATAAGAACAGAGTAACGCATTAGGCAAGATGACATGATGTAGAGGGATACACTCAAGCAATATGATATAAACCCCATCTTTTTATCCTCGATGGCAACAATACAATACGTGCCTTGCTGCCCCTGCTGTCACTGGGAAAGGACACCGCAAGATTGAACCCAAAGCTAAGCACTTCTCTCATTGCAAGAAAGATCAATCTAGTAGGACAAACCAAACTGATAATTCGAAGGGATTTGCAAAGATAACAAATCATACATAAAAGAATTCATAGGAGATTCAAATATTGTTCATAGATAATCTTGATCATAAACCCACAATTCATCGGATCTCGACAAACACACCACAAAAAGTATTACATCGAATAGATCTACAAGAAGATCGAGGAGAACTTTGTATTGAGATCCAAAGAGAGAGAAAAAGCCATCTAGCTAATAACTATGGACCCGAAGGTCTGAGGTAAACTACTCACACTTCATCGGAGAGGCTATGGTCTGTAGAAGCCCTCCGTGATCGATTCCCCCTCCGGCGGAGCACCGGAAAAGGCCCCAAAATGGGATCTCATGGGTACAGAAGGTTGCAGCGGTGGAAATAGGGTTTCATGGTGCTCTCGGATGTTTTCAGGGTATATGAGTATATATAGGCAAAAGAAGTCGGTCGGGGGAGCCACGAGGGGCCCATGAGGGTGGGGGTGCGCCTACCCCCTGGGCGCGCCTCCCTGCCTCGTGGTCGCCTCGTTGCTTCCTTGACGTCCACTCCAAGTCTCCTGGATTGCGTTTGTTCCAAAAACGACTCTCCCAAAGGTTTCATTCTATTTGGACTCCGTTTGATATTCCTTTTCTGCAAAACACTGAAATAAGCAAAAAACAACAGCAATTTGGACTAGGCCTCCAGTTAATAGGTTAGTCCCAAAAATAGTATAAAAGTGTATAATAAAGCCCATTAAACATCCAAAATAGATAATATAATAGCATGGAACAATTAAAAATTATAGATATGTTGGAGACGTAGCAGTCTCCAAACCCCTCAAGCCGGATACTCTCCCTTCAGATGGGACTCCGCGTCCCCCGAACTCTGGCTCGGATGTAGGATCGGGGGAGCACTCGGATCTCCCCGAACCCGAACAGGTCACATCGGAGATTTTCCAAGCTCCAAGCACAGATGTGGGTTGGGATTCGAATTTTAAGCCACCCACCCACCACAATCAATACTCTCCAAGAAACTCAGGCCCTCCAGACATATATGACATGATGTATATATGGCAGCAACCTCAGGAAACGGTCCATCACTTTTGGACCAGATTCCTACTTGTTAAAAGCAAGATCAAAGATTATGCGACAATGATGTAGTCTCAGTCTTCCATCGCAATTGTACCGACGAGAGAATATTGAATGCCCTCGACCGTCGTCACATACAGAGCTTCACAGAACTATCACATGTAGTGCAAAATTATTGCGTGATGGAAAGCACATGGAAGGCCCAGAAAACTCAACTGGAGCCCGCTGCCTTTAAGCAGTACGCGGCCCGGACTGAACGGATGCACCCTAGCGGGACATCCGATCATCAGTCTGTTGGCAGAAAAAATAAACCCTTTACGGGATATAGGTCCGTTCTTGACGAACTCCATGACAAACCCTGTCCGATACATGCGACTCCGAGCACAGACCCAACCCATAGCCTCCGAGAATGTTGGGTACTCCGGCAGGTAGCAAAGGGTGGAGAGGCCATCCTCGCCACCATCACTCCAGAGAAATACTCCCCGGAGAGGAATGATTTTAACGTCCTCACAGTCATCAAGACCTTTTCTTGAAATAATCGGCGAAAAAGGGCACTCCGTGACCTCGCCGAAGTCCACCAAGTTACCACACCGAGCCCATGGAACGACGCGACAATAACCTTCACAGCCGAAGACAAACCAAAGGCTCGGTCAGTCCGAGCACCCACCGCCCCAGTCCTAAACCCCATTGTGGACGGTTTTCGGTTTACCAAAGTGCTCATGGACGGAGGCAGTGGGCTTAACCTCATCTATGAAGACACGCTCGACAAAATGCAGATTGATAGATCACGCATTGAGCAAAGCAACACCACCTTTCGAGGCATCATCCCCTGTCGAGAAGAATGATGCTCTGGGGGAATTAAACTGGATGTGGTATTCGGCACGCCTAAAAACTACAGGTCCGAAGAGTTGCTCTTTCATGTGGTCCCCTTCAATAGTGGGTATCACGCCATCCTCGGACGGGACACCTTCTCATGCTTTCAGGCTATACCCCATCACGGGTATATGAAGCTTAAAATGCCCGGACCCAGCGGAATCATCACAATCTCGAGCGACCCGGACAAAGCACTCCGTGCCGAAAACAAAACTGCATCCCTGGCCCTCGAGACGTTATCCGAAGCCCTAGAAGTCGAACAACTAACCACCCTACCATCCACGGTGGACAAGGACGATGTGATCCTCGATAAGAGACCTAAATCCACCTCTTTCAAGCCAGCAGAGGAAATAGTTAAATTTCAAGTGCACCCGACGGACCCCAACAAGACATCGTCTAGCGGAGCACAGCTGGATCTGGCAGTGGATGCTGCTTTATGCACATTCTTGCGTGAAAATTGGGATATTTTCGCCTGGCACCCTTCGGACATTCCCGGCATCCCACGCAGGCTAGCTGAACACAACCTAAACATAATTAAGGGGTTTAAACCCGTGAAGCAGACACTGCAGTGATTTTCTGAACCCAAGCGTCAAGCCATGGTAGAAGAGCTATCCAAACTGCTAGAAGCCGGGTTCATTAGGGAAATTAAACATCTGGATTGGTTAGCCAACTTGGTCATGGTATCAAAGAAGGACAAATTCTGGCACCTTTGCGTCGACTTCAAAGACCTCAATAAGGCATGCCCTAAAGGTCCTTTCCTATTGCCCCGTATTAACCAGATCATTGATGCGATTGCAGGACATGATTCATTGTGTTTCCTCGATACCTATTCCGGATACCATCAGATTAAAATGAAGGAATCGGATCAGGTCGCAACGACGTTCATCACCCCGTATGGCCCTTTCTGTTTCAATACTATGCCCTTTGGGCTCAAAAACTCTGGGGCCACTTACCAATGTATGAATCAAACATGCTTGGCAAAACAAATTGGCAAAATAGTCGAAACATATGTGGACGACATGGTCATCAAGACAAAACATGTCGAAACACTGGTGGACGATCTTCGCCTCACCTTCGACAACCTCTGGACATACGACATACGGCTCAATCTGGAAAATGTGTCTTTGAAGTTCCATCCAAAAAATTACTAGGGTTCATTGTCTCCCATAGAGGAATTGAAGCAAACCCGGCTAAGATCCAAGCTTTGTCACAATTGGCTATACCAACAGACCTAAAGCAAGTCCAAAAACTAGCAGGGTGCGTCGCGGCCTTAAGCCGCTTCATCTCCAGATTAGGAGAAAAAGCATTACCACTTCACAAGCTACTAAGACGCATTGATAGCTTTGAATGGACGGATGTTGCCACAGCTGGATTGGAAGAAATCAAGGCCCTACTCGCAAGCAACCCAATCTTAGCAGCCCCAGGTGTTGGTGAGCCTATGTTGTTGTATATCTCGGCAACTAACCAGGTAGTCAGTGCCGTACTTGTCGTCGAGCGAGGGGCAGAGGGACATAAATTCCCCTCCCAAAAACCAGTTTATTATATATAGGAGGTCCTTAAACCATGCAAATCCCGATACCACCACTATCAAAAGATAGCCTATACGGTCTTCATGGCATCCCGAAAGCTATGACACTATTTTCAAGAGTGTTTGATCACAGTAGCATCGGAAGTACCACTTGACGACATTATCAATAATAGGGACGCCACTGGATGCATAGCCAAATGGGCCATCAAACTTCTACCGTTCGAAATAACATACAAGCCATGCCGGGCTATTAAATCTCAAGTGTTGGCCGACTTTGTAGCTGAATGGACGGCAAACTCCCTAAAGAGTATAGTTCATACTCCAACTGGATTATGTAATTTGATTGCTCCAAAATGCTAGACGGACTGGGGGCTGGCGTCCTCTTGACATCCCCCACCAGGGACACAGTCTGCGACATGTTACAAATCATGTATACAGACTCCAATAGTGCAGCTGAATACGAGACGCTTCTACACGGTCTTCACATGGCTGTCTCCATGGGTATACAACGCCTTGAGGTGCACGGCGATCCAAACCTCGCAATATCCCAGGTCAATGGAGAGTTCGATGCAAAAGATCCAAAAATGGCGGCATGCCGAAATGCCATATTAAAAATATCAGCTCGATTCGAGGGACCTGAATTCCATCATGTCGCTTGAGACAGTAACCAGGCAGCCGACATCCTCGCTCGCATGGGTGCTAAGCGCGACACTGTGCCACCTAACACCTTCGTGGAAAGGCTCTTCAAGCCATCCACAGTATGGCAAAGTGAGAGTAAGAATCTAGTACAAACCTGGTCACACCCCAGCAGCCGAACACAATACAGACACCGTCAGGGGTCCGGATATCTAAATAACACCCTCTGCTCATGAGATCATGGCTGTTATCACTCCATGGACATAACCCTTCCTGGCCTACCTTAATAGGCAGGAGTTTCCCAACGATCAGAATGAAGCTCGTTGCATAGTTCGGTGCTCTAAAGCCTACAAAATTGCACAAGGGTGAACTGTACAAAAAGAGTACTACCGGAGTCCTCCAAAGGTGCATCTCCGAAGAGAAGGGAAGGCAACTCTTTGGCAGAAATACTAAAGGAAATATGCCCTAGAGGAAATAATAAAGTTATTATTTATTTCCTTATTTCATGATAAATGTTTATTATTCATGCTAGAATTGTATTAACCGGAAACTTGATACATGTGTGAATACATAGATAAACAGAGTGTCACTAGTATGCCTCTACTTGACTAGCTCGTTGAATCAAAGATGGTTAAGTTTCCTAGCCATAGGCATGAGTTGTCATTTGATTAACGGGATCACATCATTAGGAGAATGATGTGATTGACTTGACCCATTCCGTTAGCTTAGCACTTGATCATTTAGTATGTTGCTATTGCTTTCTTCATGACTTATACATGTTCCTATGACGATGAGATTATGCAACTCCCGTTTACCAGAGGAACACTTTGTGTGCTACCAAACGTCACAACGTAACTGGGTGATTATAAAGGTGCTCTACATGTGTCTCCGAAGGTACTTGTTGAGTTGGCATATTTTGAGATTAGGATTTGTCACTCCGATTGTCAGAGAGGTATCTCTGGGCCCTCTCGGTAATGCACATCACTATAAGCCTTGCAAGCAATGTAGCTAATGAGTTAGTTGCGGGATGATGCATTACAAAAGGAGTAAAGAGACTTGCCGGTAACGAGATTGAACTAGGTATTAAGATACCAACGATCGAATCTCGGGCAAATAATATACCGATGACAAAGGTAACAACGTATGTTGTTATGCGGTTTGACCGATAAAGATCTTCGTAGAATATGTAGGAGCCAATATGAGCATCCAGGTTCCACTATTGGTTATTGACCGGAGACATGTCTCGGTCATGTCTACATAGTTCTCGAACCCGTAGGGTCCGCACGCTTAAAGTTCGGTGACGATTTATATTATGAGTTATGTGTTTTGATGTACCGGAGGTAGTTCGGAGTCCCGGATGAGGTTGGAGACATGACGAGGAGTCTCGAAATGGTCGAGACGTAAAGATCGATATATTGGACGACTATATTCGGACATCGGAAAGGTTACGGGTGATTCGGGTATTTTCGGAGTACCGGGGAGTTACGGGAATTCACCGGAAGAAGTATTGGGCCTTATTGGGCCATACGGGAATAGAGGAGAGAGGCCAAAAGGAAGGAGGCACGCCCCCCCTCTGGTCCGAATTGGACAAGGGGTGCAACCCCCCTTTCCTTCTCCCTCTCCCCCTCTTTCCTTCTCTCCTACTCCGAAAAGGAAAGGGGAATCCTACTAGGACTTGGGAGTCCTAGTAGGACTCCCCACACTTGGCGCGCCCCCTCTAGGGCCGGCCTCTCCCTCCCTCCTTTATATATGGGGGCAGGGGGCACCTCTAGATAGAACAATTGATCTCTTGATCTCTTAGCCGTGTGCGGTGCCCCCCTCCACCATATTCCACCTCAGTAATATCATAGCGGTGCTTGGGCGAAGCCCTGCGTCGGTAGCATCATCAACACCGTCATCACACCGTCGTGCTAACAGAACTCTCCTGCAAAGGTCTGCTGGATCAGAGTTCGTGGGACGTCATCGAGTTGAACGTGTGCTGAAATCGGAGGTGCCGTACGTTCGGTACTTGATCGGTCGGATCGTGAAGACGTATGACTACATCAACCGCATTGTGCTAACACTTCCGCTTTCGGTCTACGAGGGTACGTGGACAACACTCTTCCCTCTCGTTGCTATGCATCACCATGATCTTGCGTGTGCGTAGGAATTTTTTTGAAATTACTACGCTTCCCAACAGTGGTATCAGAGCCTGGTTTTATGCGTAGATGTTATATGCACGAGTAGAACACAAATGAGATGTGGGCGATACAAGTCATACTGCTTACCAGCATGTCATACTTTGGTTCGGCGGTATTGTTGGATGAAGCGGCCCGGACCGACTTTACGCGTACACTTACGCGAGACTGGTTCTACCGACGTGCTTTGCACATAGGTGGCTGACGGGTGTCAATTTCTCCAACTTTAGTTGAACCGAGTGTGGCTATGCCCGGTCCTTGAGAAGGTTAAAACAAAACTAACTTGACGAACTATCGTTGTGGTTCTGATGCGTAGGTAAGAACGGTTCTTGCTCAGCCCGTAGCAGCCACATAAAACTTGTAACAACAAAGTAGAGGACGTCTAACTTGTTTTTGCAGGGCATGTTGTGATGTGATATGGTCAAGACATGATGCTAAATTTTATTGTATGAGATGATCATGTTTTGTAACAAAGTTATCGGCAACTGGCAGGAGCCATATGGTTGTCGCTTTATTGTATGCAATGCAATCGCCTTGTAATTGCTTTACTTTATCACTAAGCGGTAGCAATAGTCATAGAAGCAATAGTTGGCGAGACGACAACGATGCTACGATGGAGATCAAGGTGTCGCGCCGGTGACGATGGTGGTCATGACGGTGCTTCGGAGATGGAGATCACAAGCACAAGATGATGATGGCCATATCATATCACTTATATTGATTGCATGTGATGTTTATCATTTATGCATCTTATTTTGCTTGATTGACGGTAGCATTATAAGATGATCTCTCACTAAATTTCAAGGTATAAGTGTTCTCCCTGAGTATGCACCGTTGCGAAACTTCTTCATGCTGAGACACCACGTGATGATCAGGTGTGATAAGCTCTACGTTCAAATACAACGGGTGTAAGACAGTTTTACACACGCAAAATACTCAGGTTAAACTTGACGAGCCTATCATATACAGATATGGCCTCAGAACACTGAGACCGAAAGGTCGAGCATGAATCATATAGTAGATATGATCAACATAGTGATGTTCACCATTGAAAACTACTCCATCTCACGTGATGATCGGACATGGTTTAGTTGATTTGGATCACGTGATCACTTAGATGATTATAGGGATGTCTATTTAAGTGGGAGTTCTTAAGTAATATGATTAATTGAACTTTAATTTATCATGAAATTAGTCCTGATAGTATTTTGCAAATTATGTTGTAGATCAATAGCTCGCGTTGTTGCTTCCCTATGTTTTATATGTGTTCCTAGAGAAAACTAAGTTGAAAAATGATAGTAGCAATGATGTGGAATGGGTCCGTGATCTGAGGTTTATCCTCATTGCTGCACAGAAGAATTATGTCCTTAATGCACCGCTAGGTGACAGACCTATTGCAGGAGCAGATGCAGACGTTATGAACATTTGGCTAGCTCAATATGATGACTACTTGATAGTTTAGTGCACCATACTTAACGGCTTAGAATCGGGACTTCAAAAGATGTTTTGAACGTCATGGACCATATGAGATGTTCCAGGTGTTGAAGTTAATATTTCAAGCAAATACCCGAGTTGAGAGATATGAAGTCTCCAACAAGTTCTATAGCTAAAATATGGAGGAGAATTGCTCAACTAGTGAGCATGTGCTCAGATTGTCTGGGTACTACAATCGCTTGAATCAAGTGGGAGTTAATCTTCCAGATAAGATAGTGATTGACAGAGTTCTCTAGTGACCATCACCAAGTTACTAGAACTTCGTGATGAACTATAGTATGCACGGGATGACGAAAACGATTCCCGAGCTCTTCATGATGTTGAAAATCGACGAAGGTAGAAATCAAGAAAAAGCATCAAGTGTTGATTATTGACAAGACCACTAGTTTCAAGAAAAGGACAACGGGAAAGAAAGGGAACTTCAAGTAGAATGACAAGCAAGTTGTCACTCCCGCGAAGAAGCCCAAAGCTGGACCAAAGCCAAAAACTGAGTGCTTCTACTGCAAAGGAAATGATCACTGGAAGCGAAAATGCCCTGAATATTTGGTGGATAAGAAGGATGGCAAAGTGAACAAGGGTATATTTGATATACAGGTTATTGATGTGTACCTTACTAGTGTTTATAGTAGCCCCTGGGTATTTGATACTTGTTCGGTTGCTAAAAATTAGTAACTCGAAACATGAGTTACAGAATAAACAAAGACTAGTTGAGGGTGAAGTGATGATGTGTGTTGGAAGTGGTTCCAAGATTGATATGATCATCATCGCACACTCCCTATACTTTCGGGATTAGTGTTAGACCTAAAAAAATGTTATTTGGCGTTTGCGTTGAGCATGAATACGATTTTATCATGTTTATTGCAATATGGTTATTCATTTAATGTCAGAAAATAATTGTTGTTCTGTTTACATGAATAAAACCTTCGACGGTCATACACCCAATGAAAATAGTTTTGTTGGATCTCGATCGAAGTGATACACAAATTCATAATATTGATGCCAAAAGATGCAAAGTTGATAATGATAGTGCAACTTATTTGTGGCACTGCCGTTTGGGTCATATCGGTGTAAAGCGCATGAAGAAACTCCATAAAGATGGACTTTTGGAATCACTTAGTTATGAATCATTTGATGCTTGCAAACCGTGCCTTTTGGGCAAGATGACTAAAACTCCATTCTCCGGAACAATGGAACGAGCTACTAACTTGTTGGAAATAATACATGCCGATGTATGTGGTCCAATGAGTGTTCATGCTCGTGGCGGGTATCGTTATGTTCTGACCTTCACAAATGATTTGAGCAGATATAAGTATATCTACTTAATAAAGCACAAGTCTGAAACATTTGAAAAGTTCAAAGAATTTCAGAGTGAAGTGGAGAATCATCATAACAAGAAAATAAAATTTCTACGATCTGATCGTGGAGGAGAATATTTGAGTTACGAGTTTGGCCTTCATTTAAAACAATGTGGAATAGTTTCACGGCTCACGCCACCTGGAACACCACATCGTTATGGTTTGTCCGAACATTGTAACCGCACTTTATTGGATATGGTGCGATCTATGATGTATCTTACCAATTTACCACTATTGTTTTGGGGTTATGCATTAGAGACAACTGCATTCACTTTAAATAGGGCACCATCAAAATCCGTTGAGATGACGCCTTATGAACTGTGGTTTGGCAAGAAACCAAAGTTGTTGTTTCTTAAAGTTTGGGGCTGCGATGCTTATGTGAAAAAGTTTCAACCTGATAAGCTCGAACCCAAATCGGAGAAGTGCGTCTTCATAGCATACCCAAAGGAAACTGTTGGGTACACCTTCTATCACAGATCCGAAGGCAAGATATTCATTGCTAAGATGGATGCTTTCTAGAGAAGGAGTTTCTCTCGAAAGAAGTGAGTGGGAGGAAAGTAGAGCTTGATAAGGTAATTGTACCTTCTCCCAAATTGGAAAGTAGTTCATCACAGAAATCGGTTCTAGTGATTCCTACACCAATTAGTGAGGAAGCTAATGATGATGATCATGAAACTTCAGATTAAGTTACTAGAGAACCTCGCAGGTCTTCCAAAGTACAGTCCACACCAGAGTGGTACGGTAATCCTGTTCTGGAAGTCATGTTACTAAGACCATGATGAACCTACGAACTATGAGGAAGCGATGATCAGCCCAGATTCCACGAAATGGCTTGAAGGCCATGAAATCTGAGATGGGATCCATGTATGAGAACAAAGTGTGGACTTTGGTGGGCTTGCCCGATGATCGGCAAGCCATAGAAATAAATGGATCTTCAAAGAGGAAGACGGACACTAATAGTAGTGTTACTATCTACAAAGCTAGACTTGTCGAAAAAAGGTTTTTGACAAAGTTCAAGGTGTTGACTACAATGAGATTTTCTCACTCGTAGCGATGCTTAAGTCTGTCCGAATCATGTTAATAAGTTGCCACATTTTATGAAATTTGGCAAATGGATGTCAAAATTGCATTCCTAAATGGATTTCTGGAAGAAGAGTTGTATATGATGCAACCAGAAGGTTTTGTCGATCCGAAAGGTGCTGACAAAGTGTGCAAGCTCCAACGATCTATTTATGGACTGGTGCAAGCATCTCGGAGTTGGAATATATGCTTTGATGAGTTGATCAAAGCATATGGTTTTATACAGACTTTTGGAGAAGCCTGTATTTACAAGAAAGTGAGTGGGAGCTCTATAGCATTTCTAAAACTATATGTAGATGACATATTGTTGATTGGAAATGATATAGAAATTCTGGATAGCATAAAAGGATACTTGAATAAAAGTTTTTCAAAGAAAGACCTCGGTGAAGTTGCTTACACATTGAGCATCAAGATCTATTGAGATAGATCAAGACGCTTGATAAGATTTTTCAATGAGTATATACCTTGATAAGATTTTGAAGTAGTTCAAAATGGAACAGTCAAAGGAGGAGTTCTTGCCTGTGTTGCAAGGTGTGAAGTTGAGTAAGAATCAAAACCTGACCATGGCAGAAAATAGAAAGAGAATGAAAAGTCATTCCATGTGCCTCAGTCATAGGTTCTATAAAGTATGCCATGCTGTATACCAGACCTATTGTATACCTTACTCTGAGTTTGGCAAGGGAATACAATTTTGATCTAAGAGTAGATCACTCGACATCGGTCAAGAATATCCTTAGTGAGGACTAAGGAAATGTTTCTCGATTATGGAGGTCATAAAAGAGTTCGTCGTAAAGAGTTACATCGGTGCAAGATTTTACACCAATCCAGATGACTCTAAGTCTCAATCTGGATACATATTGAAAGTGGGAGCAATTAGCTAGAGTAGCTCGGCTAGAGTAGCTCCGTGCAGAGCATTGTAGACATAGAATATTTTGCAAAATTCATACGGCTCTGAATGTGACAAACCCGTTGACTAAACTTCTCTCACAAGCAAAACATGATCACACCTTAGTACTCTTTGGGTGTTAATCACATAGCAATGTGAAACTAGATTATTGGCTTTAGTAAACCCTTTGGGTCTTGGTCACATGACGATGTGAACTATGGGTGTTAATCACATACAGATATGAACTATTGGTGTTAAATCACATGATGATGTGAACTGGATTATTGACTCTAGTGCAAGTGGGAGACTGAAGGAAATATGCCCTAGAGGCAATAATAAAGTTATTATTTATTTCCTTATTTCATGATAAATGTTTATTATTCAAGCTAGAATTGTATTAACCGAAAACTTGATACATGTGTGAATACATAGACAAACATAGTGTCACTAGTATGCCTCTACCTGACTAGCTCGTTGAATCAAAGATGGTTAAGATTCCTAGCCATAGACATGAGTTGTCATTTGATTAACGGGATCAAATCATTAGGAGAATGATGTGATTGACTTGACCCATTCCATTAGCTTAGCACTTGATCGTTTAGTATGTTGCTATTGCTTTCTTCATGACTTATACATGTTCCTATGACTATGAGATTAGGCAACTCCCGTTTACCGGAGGAACACTTTGTGTGCTACCAAACGTCACAACGTAACTGGGTGATTATAAAGGTGCTCTACAGGTGTCTCCGAAGGTACTTGTTGAGTTGGCGTATTTCGAGATTAGGATTTGTCACTCCGATTGTCAGAGAGGTATCTCTGGGCCCTCTCGGTAATGCACATCACTATAAGCCTTGCAAGCAATGTAGCTAATGAGTTAGTTGCGGGATGATGCATTACATAACGAGTAAAGAGACTTGCCGGTAACGAGATTGAACTAGGTATTAAGATACCGACGGTCGAATCTCGGGCAAGTAACATACCGATGACAAAGGTAACAACGTATGTTGTTATGCGGTTTGACCGATAAAGATCTTCGTAGAATATGTAGGAGCCAATATGAGCATCCAGGTTCCGCTATTGGTTATTGACCGGAGACATGTCTCGGTCATGTCTACATAGTTCTCGAACCCGTAGGGTCCGCGCGCTTAAAGTTCGGTGACGATTTATATTATGAGTTATGTGTTTTGATGTACCGGAGGTAGTTCGGAGTCCCGGATAAGATCGGGGACATGACGAGGAGTCTCGAAATGGTCGAGACGTAAAGATCGATATATTGGACGACTATATTCGGACATCGGAAAGGTTCTGAGTGATTCAGATATTTTCGGAGTACCGGGGAGTTACGGGAATTCACCGGGAGAAGTACTGGGCCTTATTGGGCCATACGGGAATAAAGGAGAGAGGCCAAAAGGAAGGAGGCACGCGCCCCCCCTCTGGTCCGAATTGGACAAGGGGTGCAGCCCCCTTTTCCTTGTCCCTCTCCCCCTCTTTCCTTCTCTCCTACTCCGGAAAGGAAAGGGGAATCCTACTAGGACTTGGCGCGCCCCCTCTAGGGCCGGCCTCTCCGTCCCTCCTTTATACACGGGGGCAGGGGGCACCTCTAGACACAACAATTGATCTCTTGATCTCTTAGCCGTGTACAGTTCCCTCCTCCACCATATTCCACCTCGGTAATATCGTAGCAGTGCTTAGGCGAAGCCCTGCGTCGGTAGCATCATCAACAACGTCATCACGCCATCATGCTGACGGAACTCTCCTGCAAAGCTCTACTGGATCGGAGTTCGTGGGACGTCAATGAGCTGAACGTGTGCTGAACTCGGAGGTGTTGTACGTTCGGTACTTGATCGGTCGGATCGTGAAGACGTACGACTACATCAACCGCGTTGTGCTAACGCTTCCGCTTTCGGTCTACGAGGGTACGTGGACAACACTCTCCCCTCTCGTTGCTATGCATCACCATAATCTTGCGTGTGCGTAGGAATTTTTCTAAAATTACTACGTATCCCAACAGATACATGCTGGTCTAGGCGGTCATCACGCCGCAGCTCGGGCCCCGTAAGCAAAGCTTTCAGGACAGTGTTTTTCTGGCCTACAGCCCGAGAAGATGCACAAGCCCTTGTCCATGTTGTGTGGGCTGTCAGCTTTTCGCCAATCAAAGTCATATGCCTCCCACAGCCTTAAGAAAAATCCTCATTACCTGGCCCTTCGCGGTCTGGGGGCTTGATATGGTTGGTCCCCTTAAAGGGGGAAGCCACAAAAAGAAATATTTGCTAGTGATGGTAGACAAATTCACCTAATGGATAGAGGCCAAACCAGTAAAAACAGCTGAAGCAGGGCCAGTGGTCGACTTTATATCCGGCGTGGTACACCGTTATGGTGTCCCGCACAGTATCATCACTGATAATGGCACCATCTTTACAGCTGATGAGGTGAAAGCCTGGTGTGCCAAGTTGGGCATTAAACTCGACTATGCATCTGTATACCACCCTCAAACAAACGGCCAAGTTGAATGGGCCAATAGTCTGATCATGAGTGGCATTAAGCCCAGACCAGTACGCTCTTGACGAGAATCAGATTGAGGAACTCGATTCCGTACTCTGGGGGCTGTGGACCACACCCAATCGAACAACCGGACACACACCCTTCTTTATGGTGTACGGTGCAGAGGTTGTATTGCTCTGCGACATTATTCATGACTCACCACGAGTGCGCATGTACGAAGAGCGAGAAGTTGAAATAGATCGCAGGATGACCTAGATGGACTTGAAGAGGAGCGCGACATTGCAAAGGCTCGTTCCGCATTTAATCAACAACAGGCTAGGCGATACCAAAGCAGAGAAGTGCGGGCTAAGACATACAATGTCAGAGAACTTGTTTTATGCCTCCCGGAAAAGAAAAAGGACAAGCTCAAACCAAAATGGGAGGGGCCCTTCATCATAGATGAAGTCCTTACAGGAGGATCCTATCGCCTTCGCAATGCAGCGGATAATCGCCTTGAGCCGAACCCATGGAACGCCGCGCGGCTCCGAAGATTTTACGCATAGTTCGGCGTCTTTATATTTTACTTTGCCTAGGTTTTTCCCCTTCCCCTCTCCTTTTTTGTTCTTCATTTTTATATCCCAAGGTATGTTCGGATCTACCGCACTATTAGGGGTACACATCTTTAAATGTATACACCCCACTATACCTGGGGGCTTCTCTAACGAAGCTTATTATTAAAAGCTTATAGCTTACATTGCCTATGTCGATTGTTTTATACATTTTTTGCCATTATATGCACCTCTATAATTTAAGTTTTTGCCAAGCTATGTTGCCTTGCTCCTGTGCTTATACCTACGTTCCTGATTGTTCGGCTAGGGTGCAAAGGGAGTACCTTTGCGATTGTTACAACTGGGTTATCCGGATCTGTACCTCAGACAGGTGAAGCCGAAAGCTAGCGTTCTTAAGGGAATAATTGGTCGGCCAAAAATGACGGACTATTTTGTGTTTGCAACAACTATAAGATAGGCTGCCCGTCATTCGGATACAAGCCTAGGCATGCATAATTCAGCACATCGACCCAAGGAAAGGAACCCCTAACGGAACTATTCTCCTTGGAAGATGTTTCGTACATTAAGTAGTAATATAACATAACTCCCCGAACACATTTTGTTTGTTTGAGCAATGCGACCGGATTGCCTGGTTTCTGAACATACTAAATGTTTCTTATTCAACATAGTATCCGCAAACACTCCAACTTCTTGGTTCGGAGGTTAAAGCCGAAGGCCTGCGATGACAAATTTTTATAAGTTCCATCAGAGATAAAGTTTGATGGTAAAGTAAAATTATTACATAGAATCGAATGCCTACTCTTTTTCTAAACCATCTATAAGACTATCTAGATTACAGTCTTCTTGCTAATATTTTGCTGCTATCATCACTTGGTCATATGCCAAGTTTACAGGAGTTTCTTTTCCATCCGGTCCCTGAGGTCCAACTCAGGCCATATAATTCGGATCGAGTCCTATGTAGCACGTCTTCACCATTGCCCATGCCTCTCACGCACCTTCCCGACATGCGGACGTCTTCCATAACTCGAAACGACGCCGAGCACCCTTGAACAGGTCCACCAAACCCTCCATACTTTCGGGAGGGGCATCGGATGGCCATAAGGCTTTGACCATACTCTTCTTGGCTTTCCGAGCCCGCTCGTGCACTTTTGACAGTTCTTTTAGAACGTCGCCTTGGAACCCGAACACTTCTTCTTCGTGACGGCTGGTTAATAGGCCTGCAAGACCGCATTATAACGTTCCGTATTATAGGATTATAGAAGTCCTCCGGATGGTTCAAGAATCATACTGAATATGCCGCCCTTCAACTTTTGGTTCTCCTTCTGCGCATCCGAGATTTGAGCCTTTAAGCTCCTTATCTCTTCGGCTTGCTTATTCACTTCCTCCTCCAGTTTTTTCTTTTCGCCCTGGGTCGTTGGAGCGCTCTTCATTTCTTCAAGCTCAGCGACAGCAACATTTAGCTGTGTCCAGTTTGTTTCGAGCTCCTGGGACAATGCGTTGTTCTTTTCTTTAAGAACCTGCGGTTATAACGATCCTCAAATCGGTTAGTCTCCACCGCTTTAAGTCTCGGGGGCTACTGGCACATATCTATTAAATTTGCATAAATTTTCACCTGTATATCCTTCGAGAATTGGAGAGTAACTCTAGTGAGTCCGTCCCGGGTAGCTCGGATATATGCGTCCACGGTGCTGAGGGCGGTAAATTCCTGCTCAGAGAAAGCCGGGGCGCGCAGGATCTCTTTTAAGTGTCGATGATTCATCGCACTCTCCACTTCGGAATTGGTGATAGATACATCATCCGAGTCTTCCTGAGGTGGATGAGTCGGCGCCACCCTCGTATGAGCCCCCGTCCTAGTTGACGAGTTTGACGCCGGATTGGCTGCGACGTAGGCTGGCCAGGATCTTTGATACGGTTCGCCGTGTACCTCTCCTGAGATGATAAAAGGGGGAGGAAAATGACAATTCGGCCTTATGCCTAGGCATGAAGTGAGGAATGTACCTCTTTGGTGACGGAGGGGGCTCAGTGGTGCTCCCGGTCTCCTTTCGTGTCGCACGCTCACCCCGCGAAGGCGCTGTCTTCCTCTTGGCCGCCCGTGATTGGGTACGGTTCGCTGAGCGCGGATCCTGTAAAGCACAGTTCAGTGCGGTGGGTGAGATGTGAGTGGAGGTATCTCTCTTTTACAATGATTTCCGAACACTTACCTTAATGAAAGGTTAGAGGTCGGGGTAGTCGGCCACAATGGCTACCTCCGAGCCATCAAGGCTCGCTTCATAATAGACTCCATCATCAAATTCTACAAATATATCCGGATCCACGTGGAATCTGGGGTGTTCGTTGCGAGCATGGTCCTCTGGTTGAGGGGGACGGCAATAGATGTTTTCGACTACCTTCCTCCATGTCTGCTTTACAACAACCAGAGTAGTTTGATTAGTGCATCCCAATAGTAAGGAAAAATAAGTGCTCATAAAAGATCAACTTACCCATTCAATGGGGTTGTACATGGAAAAACCTTCCCGTCAATTTAAACGGGCGAAATATTCTTCCTCCCTTTTATAAAGGTTGGCTAGCATGGCAGCCAGAGCTGCTTGGTTATCCGTACCCTCTCGCCTATAACGAGACGCGTCGTCCTCCGTGTTATAGCACCATAAAGGGGCTACTCTGGATTGGAGAGGTTGGATGCATCATTTTATCGCGATGGGCATGACTTCAATGATGGAGAGTCCGAAATGGGAAAGTAGTTTGACCTTGGTAACCAATCTCATTACCTCCACACTGTCCTCTTGCTTGGGGGACCTGGGGCACCAGTTGAGTAGCTTCTTCAGAGGAGCGCTGGAAAATTCGGGAAGTCCGCTCCGAACTGGGTCCGGAAGGGGAACGTCCTCGATGTAAAACCATTCCGAAGACCACTCTTCGGACCCCCTTTTTGGAGTCCCAACGGGGTAGCCTGATCCGGCTATGCGCCATACTTTGGTGCCACCCACTTCGAATATAGACACTTCGCCTTGATGGTGGGGGACGAGGCAAAAGAACTTTATCCATAGTTCGAAATGAGCCTCGCAGCCTAAAAACAATTTGCAAACTGCAACAAAAGCAGAGATGTGCAGAATAGAACCTGGCGTGAGATTGTGCAGCTGGATCCCATAGAATTCCAATAGACCCCTGAGGAAGGGGTGGATTGGGAATCCTACGCCCCTTGGAAGGAACGAAATGAAGCACACCCTCTCCTCTTGGCTGGGGCTGGGGAAGTTCTCTGCTAGCACATCATCACCCATGGAAGCTAACCCCGCCCGCACAGAGACTAGATCCGTGGGGCGGAGATATCCTTGCATCTGAAGTCGATTCAGTTGAAGATGAGATACTGAACAACTTTGCCAATCCCCCTCTTGAGGGACATGGGGGCGCGAGGAGGAGCCGGGGGCACTTTCCATGGTTTGAAGTTTTTCGTGGTTTGCTCTGATGCTCTTTTGGCGATGTGAGGTGACGTTTGTGGATCTAACCTTGTTATATAGAAGCCACCCACGCCTGGTAAAGGGTTAAATTGTAAAAAAGTTATGGACCGTTCGCATTCGCTCAGCACATGGGAATCGAGGTGACGACAGGAAGGAATCATAAAGACTGGATGCAGAAGCCGATACCGGACTATCATCGATCCGGAGTATGGTGAAGAACCCGCCTTGCAAAGTCGAAGACATGAATCCGCATACTACATCGTCATTGAAGGCAAGTTCAGGGGCTACTGAGGGAGTCCTGGTTTTAGGGGTCCTCGGGTGTCCGACCCAAGGATGAGGGCCGGGCTGAATGGGGCGTGATAAAGCAGAAGGCCGTCCTCTGTGTTCGGGTAGGATTCCTATGTGCGTGGACAGCAAGATTAGAGTCCGGATGTATTGTTTCCTTCCCTTATGAACCGACTTTGTACAAACCCTAGGCCCCTCTGATGTGTATATAAACCGGAGGGGTTTAGTCCGTAGAGGCTATCACAATATTCATAGGCTAGACAAGTTAGGGTTTAGCCATTATGACCTCGAGGTAGATCAACTCTTGTAATCCCTATACTCATCAAATACAATCAAGCAGAACGTAGGGTTTTACCTCCTTTAAGATGGCCCAAACCTGGGTAAACATTGTGTCCCTTTGTCCATTGTTACCATTGATCCTCAGACACACAACTTGGGGCCCTCTACCTGAGATCTGCCGGTTTTGACACCGACACCCGCCACATCCTAGTCACTCTTCAATATCTTGTCAGGTAAGATGACAAGTATTAGTGCACAAACTCTTTGCAAAATGGCACTGATCAGAGATATTTGCCCAATGAGCAAATGCCACTGATTAGTGCACAACTCTTTGCCAAATGCCACTTATCAATGGCACTTGCTATTGGGAAAATTCCACTGATCAGTGGCACTGATCAGTGGACTTGCCCAACCGCAAGTGCCACTGATCAGTGGCATTTGCTCATAGGCAAGTACCACTGATCAGTGACAATTGATGTTGGGCAACTGCCACTGATAAGTGGCATCTGCTTTTCTGCAACTGCCACTCATCAGTGCACTATCCTAAGCATGGAAACATCTAAAAATAGCAGCAGCAAGTGCCAATAGCACCCATGTGCACCCATGCACATTTGGCAGCATCCTAAAATGGTCCTACTACATGCACGTATAACAATCAACACAAACCCTAGCTTGAACATGCATGTAGCAACATGAACAACAACATGAACATGATCCTAGCTTGAACATGAACATGCCATTTGCATGAACATAGATCCTAGCAAGACCCTTCCATGAACATAGATCCTAGCAAAGCACACTACCATTGGGGATTCTAGCATGAACACAACTACTAGCATGAACACAGATCCTAGGACACACTAGCAGTAGCAGAAGAAAATTATCCTAGGGCACACACTGTAGGAAACAAGAACAGATCGGTCCGATTGGATTCGATCGCGATCGCATCAAATCAGATCTACTCGAATCCTATCTAATCCTATCAAATCCACTAAGTACTAGCACATGCATAAGAAATAAACCCCTAATCTACATCTACGAGCAAGCATTGAGGGGGTTTGACTCACCGGAACTTGCACGGTCGCAGCGAACCGAGGCCGGGGTGAAAACCCCGGTGGGAAGGAGAGAGGTAGCGGAGCAGAGGAGGAGCCGGCATTGGCGACAGCCTACGGCATCGGCCCCGTGCTCATGCCCACGCCGGAGGTGGAGGAGGACGGGCCGCCGACAGGAGAAAACCCTTAGACGGGGGTCAAGAAACCCCCCTGCCCAATGGGGTCCCAAGAAGCGGCGGCTCCACGGACGGCGTCGGCGCCGAGCCCAGGACCACGAGGTCCGGAATCGGCGGCAGAGCAGGAATGGACGGCACCGCATTTGCCAGCGCTCGTTGTGGCCGGCAACAGATGGAGGACGGCGCTCGCAGCGCCGACGCCAGGTCCCGGCCCAAGTTCTGGAGCCCGGCCAGCCAGCGCTCCTAGATGCTGGCGATGTGCTGGTCGACGGGGGTCAGAGGACGGCGCAGCGGTGGGCGAGGCAGAGCAATCGAAGGAGAGGACAGGCAGGGGCGGTGAGGCAGAGAGGGAGCTGTGGGAACAGTGCGACCGGGGCGGTGACAGAAGAGTGGGGGAGTTATGAGATGTTCCCTCCATCTCTCGTGCTGCCCGAGGCATGCAACTCCCTCGCACGCGTGGCCGCGCCGAGCCATGCTCGCGAGAAACCGCCGATTCGGCAATTTTCGCCGGGCCTGGCTGAGGCCTGCTTTAAGGTCCGTGTGGGCGACAAAACGCATGCGGCCCAGACAACCAAACATGCCGCGCACATCCCGTGTCGGCCTGGTTGGGCTGCATGCGGGTAACCAAACACGCCCCAAGTTGCACGCATACGGTGCATCAAATGTAGTTGCACGCAATTGCGCATACGGTGCATCAAATGTAGTTGCACGCATGAAAAAATGCTCACGTGCGTGTAGTGGGAAATCTAATTAGGAAAAAGAATAAGAAAAGTCCAACAACAAGTTGTGTGCGTACTACGACTCTACGAGGTTGCAAGTACACATGGGCTGCTTCAAATGCAGTTGCACGTGGGGCATGCGCGTACAAAGTAATACTAGTTTTTTCTTCAAAAAATTGAGAGGAAATTAAAAATAAAACTAACTCCCGTCGGTCGTAGAAATCACCTCCCCCCAAACCCCTAAAATCCTCTAAAAACAAATATTTCATGGTTTGGGACCCTCACTCTAATTGTTGGGACCCTATTTGATAAGTTGCAATTGGGCACCTTAAAAAAGTGCAGTTACAACCTCATTTAAAAATGGTGTTTATTTTTGTAAACTTGCAGTTCGACCCAAAATGCAACGCTTCCGGTTGAAAGTCTACGGGTGCACGAGTAACCAGTCAGCAACCCCACTAAAGGCCTAGTTGCAGCCATATTTGAGTTGCGCAGTTGCAATCTGTTTACAACGCTTGCGGTTGCTGCTCAAGTGGACAAAGAAATCTACCGACCCAGTAGGAGTAACGTTGGAGGGCATGCACTTGCAGTCAGGCGGGAACGCTTGCGATTGCAAGTCTACTGATGGACATGCAACATTTGCGGCAGTGTTCGGGTTTATGCAGTTGCAGTCGTGTTAAAATGCTTGCAGTGCAACCCTGATGATGGACATGCAACTGATCTAAATAAACTACCGCGAACCAGGGGCGGCGCTAGGGGTATTCTTGGATCTTTATGTGAATACCCATGATTTTTACAAAACAGTGTTGATTTTGGCAAAAGAGTGACAATTTTCGAAAAACAGCAATGATTTTGGCAAAATGAATACACATGAATACCCGATTGCAAATTCCTGCAGCCGCCACTGTAGTGAACATGAGATGCCCTGGTCGAAAGAAAGAAAAGAGCTGGACGTCGCCGGCGGCGGCTGGGGGTTCTGCGGGGGAACCGGATCCTCTAACATACACATGGGATGTCAGAGAAGCTACATTACCATAACTTTTCTTCTGATAATCCATACAATTAAGGCTAAAATAACTTAAATTAATTTTTAAATTACAGATCTAGTATACACATTCATAGTAATTACATACAAACAAGTTGATGGTGAGATAAAATTAATTTTGGATTTTCTATATATACAGTAATTACTAAAAGTAAATAACCCGCTAATAGTCTGTAACATTCCTTCTTTATTTTACACTAGATGAGCATTGTAGCATCGTGACTTTCCTTCTCTGAGTTAGAGGATCCGGCTCCTCTGCGGGGTACATGACCATCGGCGAGGTCTTGCCGAGCACAACGCTCATTGCTATTGATCTGCATCTGCCGACCGCTGGTAAAAGGAGGACTTTTTTTCCAATAAAGGCTACAAGGAGGACTTGATTTACTTGTATGAATTCTGTTTCATATTGTATTTTCGCCGCAGGTATGATTTCCATATTATATTGCTCATGCAGAGAAGGGTGTCATGTTGATGCTTACTAAAAAGTACTCCCTCCATTTCTAAATAAGGCTTTTTAGAGATTTAAATGCGAACTATTAACAAAGCAAAATGAATGAATCTATATTTTAAAATAGAATATGTCTATATACATTCATATATATAGTCTGTATTGAAAGTTTTACATTATATATAGTCCTCATAGCTACATCCTCCTTCGGCCCCATCGTGGATCCTTGTCCGGGTCGTCGTACGCCTAATCCCCCGCTCTAGGCACTGCCTCTAATAGTGTGCGGGGACCCATCTGCTCCCCGTACCCCGGTCGCGCCCGGACGAGCTGCGGCGAAGAATACCCGGAGAAGAGTGGTGCCGCGTTCACATCGACGATGTAAGGCATCTTCCCGGTGGGGGTTCCAAGCTGCGTGGCGGTGTAGGAGTACGGAGGCTTGTAATGCTCCGGTCACGTCACCCATGACCACCACGACCGACGCGACCACCACGCCCGCCGGTGGCCATCCGCTTCTTGAAGTTCTCCTCCTTTGTGACTTTTGCCTTCACGCGACGAGTTTGCCGCATAGTTGAGCTAACCTTCCGGGCGAGCGTGATGCTCGGATCCTCTGCCACCTCCATCTTCGACATGTTCTCCGGATCCATCCATCGGCGGCAGAAGGCAGGAGAGGGTGGAGAGCGGTGGGAGATGGAAGAAGAGAGTGGGGGGAGGGGGGAGGGGGTTGGCGCGGAAATAGTGCGAGTTGCTACAAAAGCGTGCGCTCCGCCTTTCTTTTGGTGGGTCAGGGCAGAGTGCGACATTTAGCGTGCCTGGGCTCCCGCAAAACCCCATGTTTGGTTTCAGTTACGAGAAAATCATGGTACGGACTGCGCCGCAGACTGATACCGGCCCGTATTAGATGACTGCGTAGTCCGGACGTATGTAGGCGGTTTGAGGGTCGGCGTTTGAGATGCCCTTAATCGCATTATGTAAGTTTGTTTCTTGGTCGAGTTGCCTTCAAATGAAGAAGACGGCAAGAACGGACAGAGAAGCTCAGTCGCACGAATGAGATAGCTGCTGCAATCCTGCCCACATGACGGTGCACGTTGCAGACACGTAAAAGAGGCGTATGCCCGTGTCATACCTTGAGGCGTTCTTCCGTGTGAGAGCGATCCCGCCGCGGTCGCCGGTCGGTCTGTGTCACCGTCGCTGCCCGCCCCTGGTTTCTATGCCGACGGCGAGCCACGTGCCTCGTCACATCACGCTGACAACTTGACTGTCCATGCCGGCCACACGTCCATCGCCGGTAGCTTCCGATAAGTTCTACAGCCAACCACCGCTGACTGCAAGCCGTTTCTTCGACTTGTCTCAAGCCCTCCAGTTTCCACCCCACGCGGTCGATCGGCCGTTGGACGCCACCGTCGACATGGATCCCCTCCGCCTGCTCCTCCCCTGCGCCCAGGCCCAGCCATTGCTTCCGCTCCCCGCCGGCGTCCCAGCGCCGAGCGTCAGGCCCCGCCTCGTCCCGCGGCGACGGGCACGCCGTCACCGCAACGAGGCCGCGCGGATGCTGCCGGCGTCGGCCGTGGCGTCCGAGTCGCCGTGGACGGACCAGGAGCCGGCGTCCGGGGAGAAGGAGGAGCGGTTCGACTGGCTGGACCAGTGGTACCCCTTCGCCCCCGTGGAGGACCTCGACCCCGGCGCGCCTCACGGCAAGATGGTGCTGGGGATCCGCGTGGTGGCCTGGTACGACCGCGGCGCCGGCGAATGGCGCGTGTTCGACGACGCGTGCCCGCACCGCCTGGCGCCGCTCTCGGAGGGCCGCATCGACGACAAAGGCCGGCTCCAGTGCGTGTACCACGGCTGGTGCTTCGACGGCCGCGGCGCCTGCAAGTTCATCCCCCAGGCCCCCGCGCTCGGCCCGCCGGTACGCCGTGCCGCCGATCATCTTCTTTGCACATCGTCCGCTCGTCCGTGGACGCTTCTCAAGATTGATCCTAGCCTGCATTAATCTGCAGGTGCACACGAACAGCAAGGCGTGCGTGGCGTCCTACCCGTGCGTGGTGCAGAACAAGATCCTGTGGTTCTACCCGCGCGCCGAGCCGGAGCACAGGGACGTGCTGCAGAGGAAGCCGCCGCCGTTCATCCCGGAGATCGACGACCCCGCCTTCGTCACCTCCTTCCTAGTCAGGGACATGCCCTACGGGTAAGTCTACCGCGCGCAGCTCCATCGTGTTCATTTTCTTTTCTGAATCCTCCTCCATTGATGTACGGAAGCTGCACTGCATTCCGCAGGTACGACGTCTTGGCGGAGAATCTCATGGACCCTTCTCACGTCCCCTACGCGCACAAAGGCTTGCTCCGCGGCCTCCCTCGGCTTGTAGACCCCGGCAGATATGTCCCTGCCCTCAAGCTCAAATGATCCACCATGCCTCCCTGAATTTCACTAACCGGGAAGAACCTTCATTTCTTCTTCTTCACAGTGGAGTACGACAAAGAAGGCGGTGTGCCGATGGCGGTGAAGGTGGAGGAGTCGAGCGTGAACGGGTTCGCGTCGTCGCAGGGCCCCGGCTACTCCAACTTCGTCGCACCTTGCACCTACTACGGATCGCCGGCCTCCAAGAAATCAGAGGTACTGTATGTCTGAGTAAGAATTGGCCAGCCCCTCCTTCGTTACTCCCCTGTCAACAACGGATCGGCAGTTGAGCACATGTTTCCTCCTCCTCCATTCCTGGTCCGTGCGCAGAAGGACAAGCCTCACATCATGCTGGTGTTCATCATCGTCCCGGTCGCTCCGGGGAGGAGCAGGGTGATGTGGGCCTTCCCGAGGAACTTCGGCCTCTGGCTGCACAAGATCACGCCGCGGTGGTTCGACCACATCGGCGTCAACGCCATCTTGGATTCCGACATGTATCTCCTCCATATCGAGGTACGTAGCCAAATCCCCTCTCAGCCCATGACCAACTATTCCGGATCTGATTCAGGCCATTGAGTGAACCAAATCTTCTTCATCCTCTTCGTTTCGTTTCAGGAGCGCAATTTCGCTAAAGCGGGCATTGAGAACTGGCAGAAGAGCGTGTACGTGCCGACATCGTCGGACGGCACCGTGGTCGCCTTCAGGAACTGGTTCAGGAGGTACTGCAGGTTCCAGGTCGGCTGGGCTGCCCCGACGGTCGACCAGCTGCCGGCGACCCCCACCAAGGACAAGCTCATGGACAGGTACTGGTCGCACGTCGCGCAGTGCACGAGCTGCAGCGCCGCCCTCAAGGCCATGAAGGCGCTCGAGGTGGCCCTGCAGGTGGCGTCCATCGCCGTCGTCGGGCTCCTCGCCGTGGCCAAGGGGACGCTGCTCACGTCCGTCGCCCAGCGGGCCGCCGTCGTGGCCGCGGCCGTCCTCTGCTTCGCGGCGTCCCGGTGGCTCGCCGACTTCATCCAGAAGAACTTTTATTTTGAGGACTATGTCCATGCTTACAAGTGACTTACCACCTGTAGGGAAAAATATGTGTAGAGATATAGTAGTTAGTAGAAAATACATCTAGGGCCGTTGCTCTTGTAAATCAAATTTTAGTGCAACCGTGGTTTCTAGTCTGAAGATCAATTTTGAGCAGAGATCAGCACGCCTGTATCAGGTACCACAGGTTCTGAAGCAATGCTGGCCCTCCGGAACTAGCCAACGACTGCACTAGGATGTGAAACCTATTGGGTCACAGTGTCACGGCACCACGCAATTCGGCCAATTTGTCCTTTTGTATGAATTTCATCATGAAAATGAAACATCTCCGTCGTAAGGTTTCGATCAAGGTGGTAGTTGAGCACTAGTCGATTCGCATTGTGCCTGTCAAAATAATTCGAGGCGCGTTGATCCGTATTGAGGACAACAATCATAATATGACGTCAAGATTGGTATGATTATGGACGCTCCTCCTTAAATTAATATTGTACAATCAACGAAAATCCGGTCGAGATTATCAGACATTGCCTCGACGATCGTGCCCTGATCGGTCTGCTTGTGGTTTCTGCCTAGCCTACCAGCTTATGCCTGACTACCCTGCAGTGTTTTGATATAATAAACTCAGGTTACACATGTTTAATTCCAAAGCCAGCCCTTCACTAAGTAAATAGTTTAACTGTAGCCTGACATGTACATATGCTCCCTACGTCCGAAAATATTTGATGGAGAAATGAATGCATCTAGACATGTTATCATTTCTATTCATTTTCGTGACAAGTCATTTCGGACGGAGGGAGTATTTTCTAGCACTCCACCATGACTAATATGTTCTCGTAATCTTGAAGCCCCCATGCATGAACCTCCATCTCCTTTCGACTTGAACCATTGCCATGAGCTCCGCTCCTAATTCTTTGACTTTCATATGGATCTGCAACAATTGTCCCTTCCTTTTATCCATCACAAGTCAATGCTCGCACAAAAATTAAGTTCATCCCTACTCTTGATTTGTGTTCCCAATTTTACGGAGCATTCGCGTCCAACACTATCTCAAATCGACTATCAAATTACCATAGCCAACTACACTTTCTGTATTCTCGCCCTAGTAGCTTCTTCCCTGATCCACTTGAGAGGGAACAATTTACACATTGGACGTCACGTAAACATTTTCTGAACTTGCCGTCTTTACTATTGTTGACCGCATGTCTCGACTTGAAAAAGTTAAATTGTTGCACATATTTTTTGTCCTTTCCGAGGAGCACAACTCTCCTTTCTCGCGGAAGGAAATCTATACTTCCCGCAGAAGCACATTTTTTTTCGAGAAAAACAATTGTGCATCTTACGGAAGCAAATCTATGCTCACATTTTCCCCTTTTCGAGAAGTACAACTGCGCTTCTTATGAAAGCAAATATATCTGTGCTTCCATGAGAAGCACAACTGTGTTTTTCTCTTCCAAGAAGCACAGATGTGCTCCGAAATTTGTTTTCTTTGCTCCGAAATATAGGGAAAACCAGGCAAAAACCAACCCCCCCCCCCCCCCCCCCCCAAAAAAAAAACAATCTAGATTGCAAAAAGTCATACAGAAAAAAAAACAAAAAATCAGCTGGACGCACCACTTTGGCGTGATCATATGCAAAAAAAGTGACCCTCCCGAAGCCCTGGAAGGGGTAACGCTTGGATAGTTGCTCCCCTCTTCGACTACAACCTTGTTCGCGCTTTCTGGGTAGGACTCGCAGCTCCTTGATCCGCTCACCTTAGGCACACCATGGGCCTTGCCCAATCCTTGGACTGTACGACCCTTGGCCTTGTTGCCTGCACGCATTTTGCCGCTCCTTGGGCCGTGACTGTTATGCAGTAGTCCCTATCCCCTATACCACATGTGAATTGATCTTGTTGACGGGTCATGGGTGTCCCCGCTTTTTTCGGCGTGCGAATGCTCTAGCGCTCCACGTGGTGCTCCCCAGTGTCACCACATGTCGTGAGCTGGACGCAATCACAACCCTTGCACATGAGCATGCTTTTTTCTTTATTCTTTTAGAAAATATTTGCTTTTTTGCTCAGCTTTTTTTGGGTTTTCTCAATTTTATGATTTTTTTATTCTTCTTGATTATTGTTCTAGAAGCGATCACACAGAGTGTATCTACCGGTTAACTACGTTTCGCGTGTGATGACGTCAGCTGACCGAGACGTAACTAAGTCTCAGTTACGTCTCACACAGAGTGTATCTACCGATTATGTACGTGAAACGTGTGATGACGTCAGCTGACCCAGAATTAAACGGAATCTCATTTTTAGCGTGCATCCAAAGCCAATCAATGGGGCCCCACGGGCAATCAGTTGACTATTATCGTCTCCAGTACGGCAGCCTTGAACAATTCGGGGTCTATTTAAACGGAGTTTCAGTGCTCGGTAGGAGGAGGAAGCTGTGAAGTGGGTGTCGCTCCTTGCTCATCAACCTCGAGTTGATCTAAGTTACTCACTCGTAGTGATGGAAGACACCACCTTTCCCGCCGGGATCACCGGCATGGAGGTTGCCGGAGTCGTCTTCGGCGCGTCCGCGACGCCCCCACACTCATCAAAGATCCTCTTCCTCGGTGGTGCCGGTGCGTGCCTGAGCTCTGTTTCCTAGCATCGGCAGTGTCCGATAAATTGATCTGGAGCTCAGAGTCCATTTTGCGTCTATCAACTTCGTGCAGGGGAGCGAATCGGGCCACGCCATGGCACGCTCAAGCTGGTGACGGTGCTCGGCATCTATCTGGAGCCATCGGCCGTGCCGTTCCTAACCCTCAGGTGGCAGGGAAAGCCCGCGGAGGAGCTCGCCGGCTCGGCCGACTTCTTCCGCGACATCGTCGCCGGTAACCATGCATACGAGCTTCATTCACCCCCCAATCGCAAAGTAACAAGCCGCAGAATATGAGATGGGGGCTGTTCACAACCGCGCAGGCCCGTTCGACAAGTTCACGCAGGTCACGCTCGTCGACACCCTGACCGGCCAGGAGTACTCCGACAAGGTGACCGAGAACTGCGTCAACATTTGGAAGTCCTCGGAGCACTACTCGGTCGACGAAGCCCATGGCTCGGCCGCGACAAGCGAGCTCAAGACGATCTTCTACCCGGCGTCGTTCCCCACCGGCTCGACCATCTTCTTCACGCATTCCGCCGACGGTGTATTACAGGCCAGCACAAGCAACACACATACTAACTTCAACTTCATAGCCATGTGTGTGCATTCGTGCTTCGGTTTTGACTGGTTTACCTGCAGGTAGCATTTTCCGACGACACAAAGGTTCCGGAACAAGAGAGCGGCCGGGTTGATAGCAGGGCCCTGTCCGAGGCGGTCCTCGAGTCTATCATCGGCGACAACGGCGTGTCACCTTCGGCGAGACGTAGCCTGGCTTTCCGCCTCTGTGATCTCATAAACCACAAGTGATCGACCGATGGATGACAGTTTGGACAACATGAAACCTTATTATAGCTTAAAAAAAGACTGGACTATTCGCATATTGTTGTTATTACTCTCTGCGCTAGTTATGGTCATCGTGTAGTAAACAAAATAAGAGCCCGACTTAAGGCACGAAATATGATGTGTTGTTCCACTTTTGTTTAGAACTAGCAAGTGTGAGGGTGACATCTCAACATCTTTAATATAGATTAGGTGAGTGCCCGTGCGTTGCAACAGGGAACACTTATGTAAATATGGATGATATATTCAGATAATACTATCTCCTTGCAAAGAAAAAAGATAAGACTATCAAGCATAAACTCAACCAAAATTTTTGCCCTACTTTCGTTAGGACATCATACATGCGTATTGCATGTATTTGTCTAAAGCAAACCTTCGGTGCATGGAGTTGAAAGTTACAAGTCCTAACTGAAATTCACGTGTTTTACGTATTTTCTGAATTCATTGTCAATCATGGGGAAGAAGGAACATAAAAAATATAAATCATTTCCTCTACTGCATAAACTAGTAGTAGGACACTTCCTAATGAGAAAATGACATGTTCTTACTTAAGTAAATTAGTTGTATTTTTTGTATATTTGTTGAGAACTTACTCAATTTTATTTGCACGAAGAAGAGTAAGCGTCTAAGTGAGGATCTACCATATGGGATCTGCTGGGTACGCAGGTATTCTCAAGAAATAGTTGTAGGGGACGAGGAACTGAAGGCCGGATTTTCATATTCGACGGACCTTCAGTTAGTATTCGTAGCGGACGAGGAACTGAAGGTAGATTAGTAAAATATTAGTTGTACTAGTATTAGTATTATGAAATCACGGGAGGTCTTTTCATATTTGTAGTAAATGATTGCGCGACTGTCCGATATACCCCCCCTGTTCCTAAATATAATCCCTTTTAGAGATTCTAATAAGGGACTACATACGGAGCAAAATAAGTGAATCTACACTCTAAAATATGTCTATATACATCTGTATGTAGTTTGTATTGAAATCTCTCAAAAGACTTATATTTAGAAATGGAGGGAGTACACGTTTTTCTTGGTTGCGAGATTTCTAGAAGAAGTACGGGAGGAGGTGCAAGAGATGCTGAATAATGTCTTTGTCGATGACAGCGATGTGGTTGAGCACATTTTTTCATGGTCCCAATTGGTTTCTCTTTGAAGTTGCACACATAAACAAATACATATATAGGCCGATCATATTGCAGATTGCACCCATTTACTCCAATCCCGAATGGCCTCTTTAGATATGGAATGGTATGCCTTGTGTCAGTTCAACATAGTGCAATGCAATTGTGAGAAAAATTTGAGCATGTTTTTGTGATACATTATGTGTTAGTGTGTGATAGTTCAATTTTTGTGAATTTTAATTTCAGAGTTGGCAGCAAAATATAAATTATGTCAGCTTTAGAATTAGTAATACATGAGGTTCTATTGCATCAAGTATTCCAGACTATTTTGTTAGAAAACTGACTGAGACACTTAAGTATTCAAGTCGGTTCATAAGTGAAAACCAACTGTGGTTAGAATTATTCCAAGGAATTACAACTACTTTCAACAATACGAGTATTTGCTTCAATTCCAGAGACGGTAGACAACACCATTAGAGGACTCCGTCCAGAAACCGTCTCTAAAGAAATTTTCTATACTAGCGTTTGATCCAAAGGTTGAAAAGTGATTGAAAATTAGCAGGAAATTACAACCTAAATTAACAGGCAATTTATACTCTATGTGCTTTAAAAATGACAATTATATTAAGTTTTAAAATTGACTAACTATTACTCAAGCTCGAAAAGAAAACAAAGGGTGAAATCCTTAACCATGCTAGATTATTTACAACATCTTTCTTTCAAAGAGGTAATAATGTTACTAGATATTGGATTTTAGGCAGCAAACGTTCAAGTTAAGTTGGGAGCATCTTGAAATTTCTCTTAGTGCACGTACTGTGAAATAAGAAACAACCTAGATGCAAGTGCCTAGTTGTGCCAGTTGTGGTTTTTCATTCTGTATTATTTTATTTTTCTTGTACCAGAGATGTTCTTGGCATTTTGATAGTTGGGTCTTTTTAATAAATGGCTGTGTGCATCGCTTGATGCAGAGGCCAGGTTAATCCTTCTTTTCAAAAAGTTGTCTAACTACAACTAAATTGGTCAAAGTTGTTGTGGGGACAATCTTTATCGCTTACATCTTCACAAGTTTAAATGGCGACATGTATCCTCCGTGTAAGTCAAAGTAAATTAATTAAGATGGGGACGTGGCACGAGTTTCCAGACTCTCCAGCCTTTTCACATGGTGATTATTTGTCGTACTCGTTGCATATTCATTTTTACTCCCTTCGTTCGGAATTACTTGTCTCGAAAATGGATGTATCTAGAATTAAAATACGTCTTGATACATCCATTTCCAAGACAAGTAATTCCGAACGGAGGGAATACATTATTTCTCGCATACATCTCCACAAGGTTAAATGATGACACATATCCTCTCATCTAAGTCAAAATTCATTAATTAAGATGGCAAAGTGACGAGTTAGCAGACACACCAGCCTTTTCACATGATGATCATTTGTCGCACTCGTTGCTTATCCGCCATTGGTTGGTTTGTTACATACACGTTCTTTTTACATGTTTCTCGTGTACAACTCTCCACAAGGTTAAATGGTGATACATATCCTCCGTCTAAGGCAAAATTCATTAACTAAGATGGGGAAGTGAAAAGTTACTCCCTCCCTCCGGTGAAAAATGTACATATAGACAATTTAAGAAAAATTATGAACTGGAGTAAAAAATGCATTGAAAAGGTGCAAGCCATCATCTTTCTTCTCTTTAACTACCCAACCCGCAATGAGCTAAGTGCATGTAGAAATTAAGAAGACCAAGTGTACAATGTTATTGGTCTTGATTACTGTGTAATGAGGGAGAAACATTTTTTTACTTTAAATTGTATTGGGAAGATAGACATACACTCTTTTGTGGACAAATTTTAAAGCCAAATGTACATTCTTCACCGGACAGAGGGAGTACGAGACACTCCCGTCTTTTTCACGCAATGATCATTTGTCGTACTCGTTGCATATCCGCCACTGGTTAGTTTGTTACGTACAAGTTCCTTTTACATTGTTTCTCGCATACATCTCTCCACAAGGTTAATTGGTGATACATATCCTCATGTCTATAAAAATTCATTAACTGAGATGGGGAAGTGGAGTTACAAGACACTCCAGTCTTTTCATGCGGTGATCATTTGTCGTAGTCGCTACAAATCTGCCACCGGTTTGTTACTTGCACGTTCTATTTATTAGCCAAAAATGGTACTCCGGTTTAGATGAATAAGTCATCCTAGATTGTACACCGCAACCAAGGTGAAGAGGAAAATAAGAGAACTTAATGTTTATTTGCTAATTAATACCATTGCATGCAACGAACACCACTGCATGTCATGTTTGGTAGTCTCATCTCTTATTGGTAGATTTCTTTATTCATGTCAAAAAATAAGAAACAACGTGAGAGTTAATGCACCACGCCTATGTGTTTTGGGACTATTTGGTTTTCGTAAGGTGACTTATACACAGAGACGGAGGGAGTAAAAGAAAAATACATCGCCTGCTAGAGCCAAGTATATATATTTGGGAACATAACCCAGGGGAATCCTCCAGCTTCCAGATAGATGTGGGAGTCAGTGAGAGAAACTAGTGCAAGCAGAAATTACCAGGGAGCTGCTGGAGAGGCATTTATTTTCGCATTTCTCACCTAAAATAGCTAATGCGTGCTATTGGATCACTAACTGGGCTTGTCTAACACACAACTAAGGATGTCAATTTTACCCATAGACATGGATACCTGTGGGTACCCGACCAAATGGGTATGGTTTCGATTTTCTTTCGTGCCCATGGGCAGCGCCAAAACCCTACCATACTAGTGGTGGGTTGGGCATGAGCGCACTTCTATACTCATGGGTATGCCCAAACCCGACCGATAGTCTAACTTGTGGGAAATATTCTATGATCACCCAACTATCCTTTCCCCCATCATATTTTTCCAATCAGGAAAAGAGAAAATTCACAATTGGAACTTACTCCACTGTCTTCTTGAGTTGTGCTAAATCAATTTGTGAGAATCATCGATGTTGTGCTATGTCACTCTGTGAGTACCTTTCTGAGAATTTATGTGTTGTGAACGCGTGCTTATCTAATATTGTCTTAAGTGCTAACCTTAGAATTAGTATGGGTTTTGTTTTTTCCTGAGGTATCACAAATACATGTTGAGAGGATCTAATGGATATCCATCGGCTTGCACATGGGCATGATTTTCTGCCCATGGTTTTTGTTTTGGGCGGACAAAGAGTGTCTTCATGGATTTAGATACAAATTCGGTATTATTCAACTGTACTCAAGTTCGACCCATTGTCATCCTTACACAAGGATAAAAGATTGATTGAAAGAAAATAAAAAAGGGTCCATCTAATTCTCATCTAAATGAGATTTTGTTATGTCACATCTAGGTGATGTCATCTGTCTGTGTGATCTCTTTTATCTCTCCATCAAGCCTCTTTTTAGTTTTTACCTTTTCTCGTATGTTTCTTATTATTTCTTATAGGTGTGTTATTTCAGTGGATTGAGGCGGCCTTCTGTCTATTGGACTGGGTTTTCGGTTTATTTTCTAATTTATCATGGTTACAGTCATGTTGAAAGTGTGTAGTTCCAGTCGAGAGAAACACTTGCACTTGCATGTCTAGTGTCGGACATGCAACTAGCCACCACTCGAAAAAGCCACTTCCGCAAACCACCGCACCAAACAACCCCAGTTGCATTCAGGTTGAGGGCATGCAGTTGCAGTTGAGGCCAACACCACAGTTACTTGTCTAGTGGCAGACATGTAACAACTGCAATCAAGGGTGATGCTTGCAGTTCCATGTCTAGTAGGAGACATACCACTGCCATCCCAACAAAATTGCGGGCCATGGACTTACAAGGTAGCGAAGCGACTTGCGGTTGTATGTTTTGTGGTGGACATGAAACTAAATGCCGACAATCACCTCCGCCCCTACCACAAAATTGAAGGCATGTAGATTGTAGTTCCAATCATGGATAACACTTGCAATTGCATGTCTAATTGAAGACATGAAACTTCCTTCCAAAAACACTCCCTGAACACCCCCCCCCCCCCCCCCCCAAAAAAAACTTTTGCACACACAAACTCCCTCTGTATCAAAATATAAGACGATTTTTACACTATATTTTGATATAAAGAGAGTATAACACATCTTTATATCGAAAATCCATCTCTGCACCCGAGCTCATATGCACCAACGTTGATGAAAAAAATCAAAACAAATACTGGAAAAATTCCAAAAAAATCCAAAAAAGTTGTGCGGTAGACAATTTGATGCGTGAGGTCCGCTCCAATTTTCAAATCATTTGGACATCTGAGGAGCTCTCAGCAAAAAAGACAAATTGAGAGTCTGTAAAAAAATATTGTTCATGTACTGTTTTAGCCTAATTTGTCTTTTTTGCTGAGAGCTGCTCAGATATCCAAATGACTTGAAAATTGAAGCGGGCCTCACGCATCAAATTTTCTACAGCACAAAAATAATTAGGATTTTCTTAATTTTGTTTTAATTTTTTACGAATTTTTTCCTAACCGGGTGCAGATGAGCCTAGGCACCGAAACGCCCTACTCATCTTTATATACATTTTTTTAGGTAAAAAGGTATTGTTTTCGAAAGAAAAAATTTGGGCTCGCTCTCTTCTCAACTATACTTACTGCATGAGTTCCTAATTTTTTTGGAAAAACATTTGTAACTTTATTGATACTCACTACAATTACAAATACACTGATTTGGATATAAATCTAAGAAAATACAAAGTAACACCTATAACTAAGAATTACAATGAGAGCTCTTGGAAACACCTTCTTTGTGGTATCAATCTTTGTTAGAAGAAATACTCCCAAGACTTCAGTAAAGAGGTTGCAATTGGACTCAAGCAACGATGTGGTCACTCTTTCGCCTGCGCAAACATTACCAGTATAGGATTTTGAAAACACCTTGAGTCGCCTAACCAAAAAGATGGGAAGCCTTGATAGACAAGCGTACTTGGCTAGGGATGTTCCCCTAAAAGTGCACATCTTCACCACAGTGTCGGTGAAAGATTTTCATTTTCACAAAGAATCAAACCAACAAAAAGCTTGACACACCAACATAAATTAATCAGATCCGAATAATCATATCTGCGAGGACATAAAACTCTGTAACCACATGGCACTGCCAAAAAAATGTCAGTAATTTTATTCACACACAAAAACAATAATAACTATACGCTGACGAATAACGTAGAACTTTTGAAGATCCTGAGGTTGCCTCGCCTCTCACCACCAGGATGGCAGCCGGAGGCGAAGGACCAAAACAATCCATGCGATGGTGGCGGTTGCATTGGTTACCAAAATAGGAAAAAAAAGATAATGAAAACCACAACCCACAGAACAGCAACAAAAATAGAAAAGAGAGAACCTGCAGCCCGCATGTGGAGGTGACTGTCCAGCCCATACACAACATGTAAAGCCACACCCCCGCAGCCGACAAAGACAAGCACGAGGCCAAAAGGACGAATAGATCACGCGCACCAGAGACCTATATCTCGCTTATAGCAAGATAGAAGCTTGTCTCGTGTCGAGCTTCTACAGCGACGGGCCAACCTATTAGGGCATTTAAGAAATACTAAAGTACAGAGAAAAAGGGACCGAGCGGAGTCGATCCTGACACCTTCCTAGTTACAATGTTGCGCTACTAGCTACTAAGTAATCGTCGAGTTCGTGTTACAATACCGGGGTGACCAAGTTGAAGTAAAAGAGTCGGGTTTCAACTGGCTTTTCGGTTTTTGTGTTTTTTTTCTTGTTTTCACCGAGTTTAGTTTGCTTCTTTCTCCGATTTCAAGTTTTTCCTTTGCTTTCTACTTTCTTGTTTTTCTTTGATTTTCCTTGTTTATTTCTTGGTTTTCAATATCCTTTTCTTTTCTTTTCTTTCATTTTCTTAGGTTTTGTTTTTCCCCACATTTTTCTTTTGTTTTTCCTTGGATTTTTATTTTTTTTCTATACACATTTTTTGTATGTATCTAATACACATTTAACATTTTTCAAATACAAGTTTAACATATTTTGAATACATGGTCAATATTTTTACTTTAAACATTTAATATTTTTCAGATACTCGTTCAACTTTTTTCTCTACTGCTTGATTAACATTTTTGTATGCATGATCAATTGTTTCTATCATTTTCGAATAGATCACCAACATTTTCTCTATAAACCTTTAGCATTTTCTAAATAATTGTTCAACATTTTTGCTTGATTAATATATTATTAAATTTTCATCATTTTTCAATACATGATCGAAAAATTATATACACATTCATTATTTTTCAAATGCTTGATTAAAAAATTTAAATCCTTGTTCAACATATTTTTAAATGCTTGATTAACATTTTTATATCCATGATCATTTTTCCATTATTTTTTAATACATGGTCTTTAGATACACATTTAACATTTCCAAAATGCTTGATATAGATTTTACAAATAATTTTTCAACATTTTTCAAATGCTTGATTAAATTTTTAAAATATATTTTTTGTATAAGTGATAAATATTTTCTCTCTCTACATGTAACATTTTTTCAAATGCTTGGTTAATATGCCACCCGGCCCACACACCCCTCCAAACTGGGCTGGCCCAGTTAATCCTTTTTTCTCTTTTTTTTTAACTTCAAAATAAAATACAAGTGTTGTGAATTGAGGAAAACCCTATTTGCAGCTCTCTGCGGCAAACAGCCGTGGTTCACCGAGCGCTCGGGAGGTGGGCCCGCTTGTTACCGTTACAACCATACCGGTTTTGGGAACCTTCCATAGATATTCCCAGCCGATTTTCTTCTGGTTTTGGGAACCTTTTAGAAGGTCCTGAACCGATTTTTTCTATTTATATTTCTTTTTAGTTTTTACTTTTGATTAATCTTTCCTTTTTCGTATTTTCTTTACCTTTTTTCTGTATGTTTTTTATTTTATTCCTTCTTGCTCTTTTCTTTTTGAGGTTTTTCTATTTTTAATGAATGTTTCAGAAATTTAACAAAAATGGAAAATTTCCAAAAAAAATTGATTTTCCAGAAAATGTTCCTGCTTTTTAATTTTTGTTCAGAAATTTCCAGAAAGATTAGAATTTCAATAGTTGTTTGCTTATTTTTAAAAAATGTTCCAAATTTCAAAAAGTGTTTGTCTTTCTAAATTTTTGTTCACAAACTAAAAAAATGTTTAGTTTCAGAAATATATTTTCATTTTCCAAATTTGTTAAAAAATGAATAAAAAATCATGTTTTAAAACTTGTTCTTAAATTAAAAAAATCATGTTTTAAATTTTGTTCATGAATTAGAAATTTCTCAGGAATTTTAGAAAACGTTCCCATTTTTTAAAATTGTTCACAATATCCAAAAAAATGTTCCCGTTTCTAAAATTGATTCACAAATTCAGAAAACTTTCACATTTTTCAATTTTTTTCGCATAATAAAAAAATCTAGGAATTTTAGGAAATGTTCTTGTTTTTCAAATTTGTTCACAAATTCAATAATTTGTTCACAAATTAAGATATGTTTGGGAATTTCAAAAAATGTTCAAGTTTCCAAAATTTGTTAAAAAATTTAGAAACTGTTCCGGTTTCTTAAAATGTTTCTGTTTGTAAAAAATTCTTTTTCAAAGTTCAAAAGCGTTTGTGTTTCATGAAACACTCAGGGTTTTTTGAAAAAAAAATGCGTTAGAAATTCTAAATATATGTCCGATCTGGGCATATGTTGCTTCTTGAAGGTTTTCGCTGATCTATGTTCAATAACCCGCCTATGCGAAACTGTAACTGTTTTCTGCAAAATGCGGCGCATAGGAGCTCCCGTGAGTTGAACCTGAGACCTCTTGTTCAGTTCAAATCGCTATAACCACTAAGATGCAGCGTATTTACTTCTGCCTTCCTTTCTCTTCTTTCTTCTTGTTGCTGGTTGGTTTTCTAGGCGGTTGGTACTTGGTCATTTTTTCTCTGGTTTCTTTTGCTTTTTTTCTCAATGTTTGAACTTTTAAAATATCAAAAAATTCTTCAAACTCTTGTAATTTTCTTGAAAACTGGTACACTTTTTTTTCTAAACCTACAAACCTTTTCCAAATTTATGAATTTATTGACAAATTTATGAACTTTTTTGAAATTCAATGAACTTTTTTGACAAATTTATGAACTTTTTTTTTCAAATTGATGAACCTTTTCTAAAATTGATGAACTTTTAGAAATTGATGAATCATTTTTAAAAATAATTATTTTTTTTCAAATTTGTGAACCTTTTTCTTGATAATCAATGAACTTTTTTCAAAATTTCCGAACTCTTTTCAAATTTACATATTTTGATGAACTTTTGAAAAATCAACAGTTTAGCGGTAAGCTAGTGAACCGGTTAATTGGGCGTGATGTAACCGATCGAGTGATGCTTGTGAGGGAGCGATCTTGGGCCGGCCCATTATACTTCGTCTTCGAGCACCACAGAGTAAGTGGCACTGAGGGCACCGAACAGGAGCTCCCGCCTGGGCCTGCCCATATGGGGCTCCCCTTCATGCGAGGGTCCCCTCGAAGCGAGACATAATCACGTTATATGCGAGACACAACAGAATCACTAATTAAGGGGAGAAACTAGAATGGAACCTGCTCTTTAGGTGAGATCGTAGAATTTGCCCAAAAAATCGTATTTAAACAAAAATCAGCTCCAACCTCAATTTACAGCGAGAGATACAAAAATGACAAATTCAACTTCGAATAGTGTTAGTTTTGGGTGAATAGTATTTTGGCACTATTCACATCTGAATTATTTTTTCTACAAGTGTAGGTTAGGTTAGGAGCTGAAACTTTTTGAGGTCGCACATCATATATGGATGTGTATCTTTAAATATTTTCAGAATTTTCAACATACTTAGTATTTTCAAAATAATTGATTTTCAGAATTTTTTAACATGCATTACCTTTTCCAAAATAACCGATCTTACCGATCTCACCTAAAGCTAGATCCTATACTAGTTGCCCCCTAATTAAGGAGTACTCTTTGCAAATGTCTCTCCAACCTTCCCAAGTTGCGACAAGTGGTGCACTGTATGTGTGCTACTTGTCGCAACCTGTGAGTTCTTTTTTTTTTCATAAATTCTGAAAATCAGAATGTTTTATCTTTTATACCGTGGATCTAAATTCTGAACCGTTTTCACCATTTGATTTCTTGTGTCAAGATCTTCGGAACTAGATTGTATGTTGATAGGTTTCAATGAACTTTTTTCACGAAAAAAAAACGTACAAAAAAAACAAAACCAAAAGCACTTTTTTTCTCTTTTCGAAAGGCACAATTGTGCCTCTAGCAGAAGCAAATCTCTACCTCTAGCGGAAGAAAATACGTGCCTCTCGCAGACGAAAAGGGAACGTGTTTTTCTCCTTAAGATGCACAACTGCCCTCACAGAAGCAAATCTATGCGGCTCACGGAAGAAAATAACATGTTGTTTTTTCATTTTTCGAGGCACAGTTGTATCTGTCGTGAAAGCAAATTCGTACCTACATGAGAAGTAAATTTGTGCCTCATAAAAATACATGTTTTTCCTTTTCCAAGAGGCAAAGCTCACATAAGTAATTTTGTGAACCCGGAAAGTAAATATGTTTCTCCCACGGCCTCAACAAGAATTAAATATGTGCATCTCATGGAGGAAATGTGGCTTTTTCATAAAAAAGTCGAATTTTATTTGTCTAAAACAGAAGAAACCAAAAACGCGAAAAAACAAAAAACATCTAAAGGCCAAAACGAACAAAAAAAAATTCCAAAGAGAGCGCGCCAGCCAGCATGTGACACGCGCTCTCAGCACACTAATAACAACTCTCTTGCGCGGGCTCATCAAGGAGTACTCTGATACATACAGGGCATTGGGGTGCATTCCACGTAAAAACCACAGGCGATGCAGCGCAATGCATGAATACACAAATCGTGTAACCAGTGAATTAGATAAGAGCGACGAGACAACGAGCATCCTCACCCGTGCGTGAACCGCGGGCGATACGAGGGTGACTAGGGTTCCGCCGTGCCGCCATCCTCCCTGATCCCCTTTCCCTCGCCGTTGTCGGAGGCAACCGCTGGGCAAGCCCGTGCGGCCGTCGAGGAGGGCGACGGCGAGGCTCTCGGCTGCTTCGTCATTCGGGCGGAGGGTCTCTGGTGCGCCGGGGCGGCGACCTCGGGTGATGGTGCGGTCTCGCTTGTTCGCCAGGGGCACTCGCGGATGCTGGACCGGCTCCTCGGCCGCGTGGGTGGCGAGGCTCCGACAGAAGTTATCTGTGGCCCGGGGTTGCGCCGCTGGCCTCCGGTGTATGGATCTAAAGTGTGGCGCCAGTCCACCTCCTTTGGCCCCTGCCCCCGCCGGATTCAGCTGCTGGTGACCCCGGTCACCGTCCGGCTGCCGGCCGGGCGCGGTGGTGTGAGTTCCTGACCGGGAGAAGTCCCTTGGCCGTCCGGATGGCCTGCCGGTGGCGACGTCCACGGGCGCCGCGCCCCTCCCTGGAGGCATCGACAAGGTTTGTTCTCCCCATCCCCTCCCCTCGATTCCCGGATGAAAGTCCAGTATCCTCCGGATTCGGCGCCGTCGGCGTTTCGCGTCGTGTCCTCCTTGGGGCGGCGTTGGGTGAACCTGAGGCGTATATGTGTGGGCTATGAGTGTGGTTGGTGCCAGTCGGTTGGTGGGTTGGGATTCCGGTGAGTGCAGTCCGGTGAGTTCCCAAGTTTGGCTATCCTCTGTCTTGGTGCTCGGCCGCCTTTGTCCGCCTGTTTGTTGGAGGGTCGTCACCTCGAGTCTGGGCGGCAGAGGAAAGGGTCCCTCTTCTCGGCAACAGTGTTGCGGTGGTGCGTTGAGCTCTGGTGCCTCTCAGCATCAACTGGTCTCTTCGGTTCAGTTCGCCGCCTTTTGGCTCCCAGCTTCTTCTGCTCCAAGGTTTCTTCTACAGTTTACCCCCTCTATTTGGTCGTCCAAGGGGTGCGGCTTGGCTTCTGACAAGGTCATCTTCTGCAACGAGGTGGTCATGTGATCAACAGATGAAGGTGTACTCCGGTCCGCATTCCTACCAGCTCTAGGGTGAGCGCCTCCTCTCGGTCGACGTTGCGGCTTCCACGAGCCTGGACAAGGGGAAAGGGTTCCCCTTTGTCGAGGGAGAAGGAGGGTGCATGGTCATATTGTCTCCTGGTGCTGTAGTCGACGAGCTCGTTCTCTGAGCGTTGGACTGTCCTTTGATATTGTTCTGATCTCCTTCCTTGGGCTTCCCATCCTGTAGAGCGACTCTACTTCAGGCTGTGTTTCAACCTTAGATCTTAGTGCCTTGTGGTGTGTGTTGTGTTGTAAGCTGTCGATCTAACACCCTTGTATCTTAAATTCCTGACCGGTTGATGGCTTCGTTAATTCAAAGCCGGGCTCATCTCGAGCCTTCGTTCTAAAAAAATAGATAAGAGCATCTTGAACATGTGCGTGCGGCACGCTAAAATAAGTTTACAGCACCGAAATAGCAACCTTTTGCACGACACAGAGCGCTGGCTCCAGTGGCCGCTGCAAAAATTTGCGTGTGCGCCGCTCTAGTAGAAACGCTAAAATTTAGAGTGCGCGATGCACATTCATACCCAAAAAGAAGATAGTTCACACACAAATAGGCATAGGTAGATAAAAAAGATACAAAAGAATAACGTAGATAGTTCATAGCATAGATAGAAAAAAAAGATAGTCATATTTTAACTACTCGTCGTCGTCCTCCTCCTCCTCTGACTCTGACTCGATGGTGTCCTCCTCCAACGCCATAATGAAGGCGTCAATATATCATTTGGAGTCCCAGGTCGACGCTTCTCCAAGCTCGATGCTGAAGAGCGCGGCCGCCTTTCACGTACGCCTGTCCTCACGATAGGCGGCTCGCTCTGCCTCCTCTCCGCCCTCCTTTGCGCGTAGAATTCATGCTCATTGACGACATCCTCCGGGAAGCGTTGGTGCCACAGCGCCATGGCCTCCTCGTCCATCTCAGCGATGTCGAGGCAGCGCTCCCGCCTCCGGTTGTCACGACGGTCCATGTTGGTGACAAGCCGCAGGGAAGGTGCGAGCTCCTGCACCCGCTCCCGCGTCGCCACCTCGGGGAAGTTCATCTCCCTACGAGGCCGCCGGAGGTGCCATGCCGCCACGTCGTACACGCGGGTGGCCTCATGGGCGGTGTCGAATGTGCCGAGGCGCAGGCGCATCTCACCGGACCGGTCTCGGGGAGAAGAAGCCGAAGGGGGCACGCGGACGCCGCGGTAGCCCGAACTTCCCCGGCAGCGTGGCGACATGATGGCGCGGCGGCGGCGAGGCGATAAAAGAGGCGAGAAAGAGCGGCAGAGGACGCGTGGCGAAAGCGGTGGGAGGGGGCGTGGAGGGGCACTGGATTTATAAAGCGCGCCAGACGCCACGTGCCAAAACTAGCGTGCACCGGCCGCTTTTTCGCATGAGGGCGATCTTTTCCGAGCATCGGAATCTCCCGCGTATATCTGGCCAAACGAGCCGCTTTCTTGGGGTCGGCCCCGCAAACAGCGGCACTGCACGCGATGAGCGAGGCCCGGCACGGGCTAATCGTGCCGTGCCAGGCACACAACACGCTATGGGTCGTGCACGGCACGACCACTCGCGGGCTGGCACGTGGCACGACACGGCACGCGGCACGCAGCACGATCCGATAGGCTCGCCTCGATCGTTGGGGGAGCGGGGGAATCACCGACGGCTGGGTCGCTCGCTCGCTGCCTCGTTGTCGCTGTGGGAGGCTGGGACTGGGAGCGGGTGAAGGGAATCAGCCAACTCAACAGGGAACATGGGAGGGGTCAGGGGGAGCGGGCAAGCGGGGCCTGCGGGGCCTAGGCGCCCAGCTCCTCGATCGATAGGGGAGCGAGGGTCGACCGATCGAGTACATAGCGCATAGCGCATAGCCGTTGGGAGGGGTTTAGGGGGAGGTTAGGGTGGGTTTAGAGTGGTTTAGGAGAGGATGTGGGTATTTTTTTAAGAAAATTCATATATTCGAAAATTTGACCGTTAGAGGGTAAAATTTGTCCGGAAAATGACCAATTTTTTGCTATAAATAGGGCTGCCCAGCCCACATATTTCCCACACTCAAACATGGATGACCATGACAATACTAGCTTCCCACTCTCTGATTTCGGTCTTGGGGATATGGAGTATAGTGTCTACCCTAGTAGCACCGATCCCACTACCATGCCCCGACCCGAGCAACATGCCTATACCATGCCCCCCACCCAAGCAAAATGCCTATACCAACCATCCCACTCTCGAACCCCATATTGATCCCAGTACCGAAGCCGAAGGTCACACCAATTCGAGTAGTGGGACGGGTTCCTCCGCCACCATGGGTGTAAAGCAAAGAGGTCGTCGTAGAACCTCCTCGATGTGGGAATCATTCGATGAAGAAATATCCATTGTGGCCGGTGTCCGGAAGGTGGTTGCAAGGTGCAAAAGGTGCAAGAAGGAGTATACCAGAGAAGCCAAGGCAAGAACCGGCCACCTGAAGGGACATGTGGAAAGCCACGTCAAGGCGGATGCAATGAGCACGTCGATCTCGGCAGCTGGGCAAACGCAGCTCTCCTTCAACCTTGACGGTACGGTACGCAATTTCACCTACGATGCTAATGTTCAGCGAGCAGGTCTATGCCGTCTTATTGCTTCTAATGATTTACCACTAGGTTTTGGTGAATCTGAAGGTTTCGTAGAATATTTTCAAACTTGTCACAATCCTAATTATAGACCAGTTTCTAGACAAACTATAAGTAGGGATATTAAAAAGCTATACAAAACTAGTAAAGAGAAAATAAAAGAAGAATTTTCTATGTGCACTTTTTTAGTGTCGTTAACATCTGATATCTGACTGGTCGGGCAAAGCAAGACTACACTAGTGTGGTAACTTATTATGTTAACGAACATTGGCATCTACAAAAAAGAGTCATAGGATTTCAATTATTGATGTAGCACATAGTGGTCCAAACATTGTTGAAGCTGTACTCAAAGTTGTGAATGCTTTTAATCTTGCCGACAAGGTTTTCTCAATAACTTTGGATAATGCTTCGGCAAACACGAGTGCAATAAATACCCTAACTCCTATATTCTCCATATATGCTGCATCCTTTTTAATGCATCAACGTTGTGCTTGCCATATCATTAATCTTATTGCTAAAAGTGTGTTACATTTATGTGAACCACATGTTGAAGTCATACGCATTGCAATATCTTATTTTTCACATTCAACTTAACGAGTTACAAACTATAAGAGATATTGCCTTGCTATAGGGTGCGTTCCTCATAAGTATAATTCAGACATGCCTGTTAGATGGAACTCTACATATTTGATGCTTAAGGCAGTCATCCGAGACAAAGTTCAGTTGAATGGTTTTATTAATGCAAATTATGGGGTTGAACCTCTAATTAGTGAAGAAACTTGGCATGTTATTACATAATTGACTGCATTTCTTGAGTTGTTCTATGATGCAACGATTACTTTGTATGGGGTTTATTACCCGACATCTCCTTTGATGGTGCATAACCTATTAGACATTGCTAGTCATCTGAAAGCATATGAAGGGAATGGATTGTTACTTAATGTTGTTGCTCACATGAAAACCAAGTATTTAAAATATGGGACATTTACATTTGTGCCCCTAACTCGAACCCACTACTCAGATTTGCCCCTAATTTCGAAGCATGCTCAAATTTGCCCCTCCACCGTTAGTTGCACTTATAGAAATGCCCTTCCGTGCCGTTTCCGTCCAGTCAAAGCCGTTTGACTGTTATCTGACCGTTTCTTTGACATTTTTGCCCCTGTATCCATGTGTCACTTATTGGCGGGGCCCACACTAAAAAAATAAACCAAAAAATCACTTTCTCTCACCCCCTCTCTCACACATACTTACAGGTGGGGCCAATCTAGAAAAAAACTATTTCTTTCTCTCTCTCACCTCTTCCTCGCTGCCCAACGACGGGCCGACGACCACTGTCTCTCTCAACTCCGGCAAGAGTGTCGAACGGGCGCCGCCTCCACCACTAGTCTTCCCTGCCGCCACAACTCTCTCGCCTCTTCTCTCTTCGCTGCTTGTCCTCATTCTTTGTCCCGTCCTCTATCCTCTCCCGCAAGCTCGTCGGAGGCTGCCCCATCGCCGTTGTTTGTCTAGCACATGGCCAACGGCAGCCCCAAGCTTCACCACCTCGCCAGGACGCTCTTACGACATGACATCGTCATCCCAGTGTACGAATTTGAACAGACAAGTCAAGGACCGAGCGCCCGGACGCATCTTCCCCACCTCCGGCCTCGGACCGCCGCCTTCGATTGGATGCAGTTGAAGCACGCCGGCCGATCCCAGTCGCTCCTCGGGCGTCCTGATGTACAACAGAAGCCGTGGGCATCCTCCATAGCAAGCCCATGATCCCGGGTCGTCTTCCCCGCGAGCTCCAAGATCTGCCATGGCCGCCATGGTCGAAGTCCTCACTCTGGTCTTTCCCGAGCCCCAGCGGCGTCGCTGTCGTGCTCCTAGTGAGCTCATTAATGTCACACATCCTTCCCCTCTCTCCCCTTGCATCGTAAGTCCCCCACCTGTGCTGCCCTAAGCCGCCGCGGGAATGGTCGCCGCTGTTCACTTCGGCGACCATATGGTCCCAAGAATACATCCCTGGATGCGGTAGATCCAGAGCTATCGCCTGCTTCCCTCATCCAGCCTCCTCGCGGCCTCCCAGTGTGCCTCCGTCGCGGGAATTGGTCACCGTCGGCAACTGTCAGCCTAGTCAAAGGTTAATTAAAACAAAATATTCAGATATATTGTTAAGCCAATGACCGTGGGCCCAATACCTAGTTTGACTAGTATTTTTCTTTTTCTTTTTTATTTTTTCTAGATTGGCCCCACCTGTAAGTGTGTAAGAGAGAGGGGGTGAGAGAAAGGGTTTTTTGTTTTATTTTTTGAGAGTGGGCCCCTGATAACCCACAAGTGTAGGGGATCGCAACAGCTTTCAAGGGTAAAGTATTCAACCCAAATTTATTGATTTGACACAAGGGAATCCAAAGAATATTATTGAGTATTAACAGTTGAGTTGTCAATTCAACCACACCTGGATAACTTAGTATCTGCAGCAAAGTATTTTGTAGCAAAGTAGTATGATAATAAAGGTAACGGTGGCAAAAGTAAAGATAATAGTTTTTGGGTTTTGTAGTGATTGTAACAATAGCAAGGGAAAAGTAAATAAGCGAGACACAAAATGTGAAAAGCTCGTAGGTAATGGATCAGTGATGGATAATTATGTCGGATGCGATTCCTCATGTAATAGCTATAACATAGGGTGATATAGAACTAGCTCCAGTTCATCAATGTAATGTAGGCATGTATTCCGTAAATAGTCATACGTGCTTATGGAAAAGAACTTGCATGACATCTTTTGTCCTACCGGATACGTCCATTTTGCATCATGCTTCTATATCAATATTTATTGCATTATGGGCTGTTATTACACATTATATCTCAATACTTATGGCTATTCTCTCTTATTTTACAAGGTTTACCAAGAAGAGGGGGAATGCCGGCAGCTGGAATTCTGGCTGGAAAAGGAGCAAACATTGGAAACCTATTCTGCACTGCTCCAAAAATCCTGAAACTCCATGAAACCTGTTTTTGGAATTAATAAGAATTATTGAGCAGAAGAAATACACCAGGGGACCACACCCTGTCCAGGAGGGTGGGGGCGCGCCCAGTAGGGGCGCGCCCCCTGTCTCCTGGGCCCCCTGGTGCCCCCCCGGTGTCCATCTTCTGCTATATGAGGGCTTTTACCCTGGAAAAAATCGTGGGAAAGCTTACGGGACGAAACTCCGCCGCCACGAGGTGGAACCTTGGCGGAACCAATCTAGGGCTCTGGCGGAGCTGTTCTATCGGGGACACTCCCTCCGGGAGGGGGAAATCATCACCAACGTCATCACCAACTATCCTCTCATCGGGAGGGGGTCAATCTCCATCAACATCTTCACCAACACCATCTCCTCTCAAAACCCTAGTTCATCTCTTGTATCCAATCTTGTATCAAAACCACAAATTGGTACCTGTGGGTTGCTAGTAGTGTTGATTACTCCTTGTAGTTGATGCTAATTGGTTTACTTGGTGGAAAATCATATGTTCAGATCCTTAATGCATATTATTACTCCTCTGATTATGAACATGAATATGCTTTGTGAGTAGTTACGTTTGTTCCTGAGGACATGGGTGAAGTCTTGCTATTAGTAGTCATGTGAATTTGGTATTCGTTCGATATTTTGATGAGATGTATGTTGTTTTTTCCTCTAGTGGTGTTATGTGAACGTCGACTACATGACACTTCACCATTATTTGGGCCTAGAGGAAGGCATTGGGAAGTAATAAGTAGATGATGGGTTGCTAGAGTGAGAGAAGCTTAAACCCTAGTTTATGTGTTGCTTCGTTAGGGGCTGATTTGGACCCATATGTTTAATGCTGTGGTTAGGTTTACCTTAATACTTCTTTTGTAGCTGTGGATGCTTGCAATAGGGGTTAATCATAAGTGGGATGCTTGTCCAAGTAAGGGTAGTACCCAAGCACCGGTCCACCCACATATCAAATTATCAAAGTACCGAACGCGAATCATATGAACGTGATGAAAACTAGCTTGACGATAATTCCCATGTGTCATCAGGAGCTCCTTTCTCATTATTAGAAATTGTCCAGGCTTATCCTTTGCTACATAAAGGATTGGGCCACCTTGCTACACTTTATTTACTTTATTTACTTGTTGCTCGTTACTATTTATCCTACCACAAAACTATCTATTACCTACAATTTCAGTGCTTGCAGAGAAAACCTTACTGAAAACCGCTTATCATTTCCTTCTGCTCCTCGTTGGGTTCGACACTCTTACTTATCAAAAGGACTACGATAGATCCCCTACACTTGTGAGTCATCACTACCCTCCCATGGCAGCGGGGTCCTAGCGGAAACTAAGGGATATTAAGGCCTTCTTTTAATAGAGAACCGGAACAAAGCATTAGCACATAGTGAATACATGAACTCCTCAAACTACGGTCATCACCGAGAAGTATCCCTATTATTGTCACTTCGGGGTTGTCGGATCATAACACATAATAGGTGACTATAGACTTGCAAGATAGGATCAAGAACACACATATATTCATGAAAACATAATAGGTTCAGATCTGAAATCATGGCACTCGGGCCCTAGTGGCAAGCATTAAGCATAGCAAAGTCATAGCAACATGAATCTCAGAACATAGTGGATACTAGGGATCAAACCCTAACAAAACTAACTTGATTACATGGTAAATCTCATCCAACCCATCACCGTCTAGCAAGCCTACGATGAAATTACTCACGCACGGCGGTGAGCATCATGAAATTGGTGATGGAGGATGGTTGATGATGACGACGGTGACGAGTCCCCCTCTCCGGAGCCCCGAACGGACTCTAGATCAACCCTCCCGAGAGAGATTAGGGCTTGGCGGCGGCTCTGTATCGTAAAATGCGATGAAACTTTCTCTCTAATTTTTTTCTCCGCGAGACTGAATATATGGAGTTGGAGTTGAGGTTGGCGGAGCCTCAGGGGGCCCACGAGATAGGGGGCGCGCCCAGGGGGTGGGCGCGCCCCCCACCCTCGTGGACAGGGTGTGGGCCTCCTGGTCTTGATTCTTTCGCCAGTATTTTTTATATTTTCCAAAAAGTGCCTCCGGGGATTTTCAGGTCATTCCGAGAACTTTTGTTTTCTACACATAAAACAACATCATGGCAGTTCTGCTAAAAACAGCGTCAGTCTGGGTTAGTTTCATTCAAATCATGCAAGTTAGAGTCCAAAACAAGGGCAAAAGTGTTTGGAAAAGTAGATACGTTGGAGACGTATTAACTCCCCCAAACTTAAACCTTTGCTTGTCCTCAAGCAATTCAGTTGATAAACTGAAAGTGATAAAGAAAAACTTTTACAAACTTTGTTTGCTCTTGTTGTTGTAAACATGCAAAGCCAGCATTTAGGTTTCAGCAAATATTATGAACTAACCATACTCACAATAACACCTAGGTCTCACAATTACTCATATCAATAGCATAATCAGCTAGCGAGCCATAATAATAAAACTTGGATGACAACACTTTCTCAAGACAATCATAACATGATATAACAAAATGGTATCTCGCTAGCCCTTTCCGAGACCGCAAAACATAAATGCAGAGTACCTTTAAAGATCAAGGACTGACTAAACATTGTAATTCATGGGAAAAGAGATCCAGTCAACTCATACCCAATATAAACCAATAATAATGAATGCAAATGACAGTGTGCTCTCCAGCAGGTGCTTTTTAATAAGAAGGTGATGACTCAACATAAAAGTAAATAGATAGGACCTTCGCAAAGGGAAGCAGAGATTTGTAGAGGTGCCAGAGCTCGATTTTAAAATAGAGATTGAATAATATTTTGAGCGGCATACTTTCGCTGTCAACGCAACAACTATGAGATGGTTGTATCTTCATACTACATGCATTATAAGCAGTTCCCAAACAGAATGGTAAAGGTTTATACTGCCCCAACCACCAACAAGCATAAATCCATGGCTTGCTCGAAACAACGAGTGCCTCCAACTAACAACAGCCCTGGGGGAGTTTTGTTTAATTACTTTGATTTGCTTTGATCTTTTTGGATCATGGGACTGGGCATCCCGGTTACCAGCCTTTCTCGTGAATGAGGAGCGGAGTCCATTCCTCTTGAGAATAACCCACCTAGCATGGAAGATATAGACAGCCCTAGTTGTAACATGAGCTGCTCGAGCATACAAAACGGAATTTCATTTGAAGGTTTAGAGTTTGGCACATACAAATTTACTTGGAACGGCAGGTAAATACCGCATATAGGAAGGTATGGTGGACTCATATGGAACAACTTTGGGGTTTAAGGAGTTTGGATGCACAAGCAGTATTCCCGCTTAGTACAGGTGAAGGCTAGCAAAAGACTGGGAAGCGACCAACTGAGAGAGCGACAACAGTCATAAACATGCATTAAAATTAATTCACACCGAATACAAGCATGAGTAGGATATAATCTACCATGAACATAAATATCATGAAGGCTATGTTGATTTGTTTCAACTACATGCGTGAACATGTGCCAAGTCGAGTCACTCAATTTATTCAAACGAGGATACCATCCCATCATACAACATCATAATCATTCTAATAGCATGTTGGCATGCAAGGTAAACCATTATAACTCATAGCTAATCAAGCATGGCACAAGCAACTATAATCTCTAAGTGTCATTGCAAATATGTTTACTTCATAATAAACTGAATCAGGAACGATGAACTCATCATATTTACACACACAAGAGAGGTCGAGTTCATACCAGCTTTTCTCAACTCAATAAGTCCATCATAGATCGTCATTATTGCCTTTCACTTGCACGACCGAATGATGTGTATAATAATAATAGTGCACGTGCATTGGACTAAGCTGGAATATGCAAGCATTCAACTCAAGAGAGAAGACAAAGTAATATGGGCTCTAGGTTAAATAAACAATCATGCATATGAGAGCCACTAAACATTTTTAATATGGTCTTCTACTCTCGAACCCCAAAGGAAAGAAAATAAAATAAAACTATTTACATGGGAAAGCTCCCAACAAGTAAAAAGAAGAACGAGAAATCTTTTTGGGTTTTCATTTTAATTTCTACTACAAGCATGGAAATTAAACTAACTAATTTTTTTAGTTTTTCTTAAGTTTTATCAAACACACAAGAAAAAAGCGAGAAAAAGAAAATTAAACTAACATGGATAATACAATGAAAGAGTATGAGCACCGACAACTAGAATAGTGTGTGAACATGAATGTAAAGTCGGTGAGAAATACGTACTCCCACAAGCTTAGGCTTTTAGCCTAAGTTGGTCTAATGCCAAGGGTAGCCTGGCGGATATCCGTAGTTGTAACTGGGGTTGTACAAGCAAAATCTCCCAAAGCAGTTTTGTGAATGGAGCTTTGAGCAAGGAGATCGAAAATCGCAGCAAAATGAGCTAGAACTCATGCTTGAGCTGGATTGGGATTTTTTTGGGAAGAAGATGGAGTGTGTGGGTGCTGGCATAAGTGGAGGGGGGACACCAGGGGCCCACGAGACAGGGGGGCGCGCCCAGGGAAGGTGGGCGCGCCCTCCACTCTCGTGGCCTGGTGCTTGCCCCTCCTGCAGTGATTTCAGTGCCTAAAATCCTCAAATATTCTGTAAAAAATCATACTAAATTTGCAGGGCATTTGGAGCACTTTTATTTTTGGAATATTTTTTAATGCACGGATAATTCAGAAAATAGACAGATAATACTATTTTTGCTTTATTTATTCTAAATAACAGAAAGTAAAAAGAGGGTACAAAAGGTTGTGCCTTCTAGTTTCATCCATCTCATGATCATCAAAATGAATCCACTAACAAGGTTGATCAAGTCTTGTTAACAAACTCATTCCGAATAACACGGAACTGGAGAAATTTCGAATAACACTAGGTTACCTCAACGGGGATATGAACATCCCCAACAATAAGAATATCATACTTTTTCTTGACAGTGGGAAGAGGAAATTCAAAACCTCCAATAATAATAGTTGGTACTTTTCCAATAGAATTGATGCTATGAACTTTAGATTGTTTCCTCGGAAAGTGTACCGTATGCTCATTACCATTAACATGAAAAGTGACATTGCCTTTGTTGCAATCAATAACAGCCCCCGTAGTATTCAAAAAAGGTCTACCAAGGATAATCGACATACCATCGTCCTCGGGAATATCAAGAATAACAAAGTCCGTTAAGATAGTGACATTTGCAACCACAACAGGCACATCCAAACAAATACCGACAGGTATAGCAGTTGATTTATCAACCATTTGTAAAGATATTTCAGTAGGTGTCAACTTATTCAATTCAAGTCTACGATATAAAGAGAGAGGCATAATACTAACACCGGCTCCAAGATCACATAAAGCAGTTCTAACATAATTTCTTTTAATGGAGCATGGTATAGTTGGTACCCCCGGATCTCCAAGTTTTTTTGGTATTCCACCCTTAAAAGTGTAATTAGCAAGCATGGTGGAAATTTCAGCTTCCGGTATCTTTCTTTTATTTGTAATGATATCCTTCATATACTTAGCATAAGGGTTTACTTTAAGCATATCAGTTAAGTGCATACGTAAGAAGATAGGTCTAATCATTTCAGCAAAGCACTCAAAATCCTCATCATCCTTTGTCTTGGATGGTTTAGGAGGAAAGGGCATGGGTTTCTGAACCCATGGTTCTCTTTCTCTACCGTGCTTCCTAGCAACAAAATCTCTCTTATCATAACGTTGATTCTTTGATTGTGGGTTATCAAGATCAACAGCAGGTTCAATCTCTACTTCATTGTTTTTGCTAGGTTGAGCATCAACATGAAGATTATCATTAACATTATCACTAGGTTCATGTTCATCACCTGATTGTGTTTTAGCATCAGAGATAGAAATATCATTGTGATTCTCAGGTGTGTCTACAGTAGGTTCACTAGAAGCATGCAAAGTCCTATCGTCTTTCTTTTTCTTCTTTTTAGAAGAACTAGGTGCCTCTAAATTATTTCTCTGAGAATCTTGCTTGATTCTCTTAGGGTGGCCTTCAGGATATAAAGGTTCCTGAGTCATTCTACCAGTTCTAGTAGCCACTCTAACAGCAAAGTCAGGTTTATTGTTTAATTCATCAAGCAAATCGTTTTGAGCTTTCAGTACTTGCTCAGCTTGAGTAGCAACCATAGAAGCATATTTGCTAACGAGTTTAAGTTCGCCTTTAACTCTAGCCATATAATCGCTCACGCGTCCTATCTCGAAAGCATTATTCTTTAACTCTCTACCAACATAAGTATTAGAACTTTCTTGTCTAGCCATAAAGTCATCAAATTCATCTAAGCATGGGCTATGAAATTTAGTAGAGGGAATTTCAACTTTATCATATCTATAGAGAGAATTTACCTTTACTACCTGTGTCGGGTTATCAAGACAATGTGGTTCTTCGACAGGTGGTATATTAAGACCATGTATTTCTTCAATAGGTGGTAAATTCTTAACATCTTCAGCTTTTATACCTTTTTATTTCATTGATTTCTTTGCCTCTTGCATATCTTCAGGACTGAGAAATAGAACACCTCTCTTCTTCGGAGTGGTTTTAGGAATAGGCTCAGGAGTTGGCTCAATTGGTTCAGGAATATCCTCAGGAATTGGCTCAGGAAGAGTCCAATTATTTTCATTAGTCAACATATTATTCAATAGTAATTCAGCTTCGTCGACTGTTCTTTCCCTGAAAACACAACCAGCACAACTATCCAAGTAGTCCTTGGAAGCATCGGTTAGTCCATTATAAAAGATATCAAGTATTTCATTTTTCTTAAGAAAATGATCAGGCAAAGCATTAAGTAATCGGAGAAGCCTCCCCCAAGCTTGTGGGAGACTCTCTTCTTTGATTTGCACAAAATTATATATTTCCCGCAAGGCAGCTTGTTTCTGATGAGCAGGGAAATATTTAGCACAGAAGTAATAAATCATATCCTAGGGACTACAAGCACAACCAGGAGCAAGAGAATTAAACCAAGTCTTAGCATCACCCTTTAATGAGAACGGAAATATCTTAAGGATCTAATAATAGTGAGACTTCTCATCATTAGTAAACAGGGTGGCTATATCATTCAACTTGGTAAGATGTGCCACAACAGTTTCAGATTAAAGGCCATAAAAAGGATCAGATTCAACTAAAGTAATAATCTCAGGATCAACAGAGAATTCATAATCCTTATCAGTAACACAAATAGGTGAAGTAGCAAAAGCATGGTCAGGTTTCATTCTAGCATTAAGAGATTGCTGCTTCCATTTAGCTAATAACTTTTTAAGATCATATCTATCATTGCAAGCAAATATAGCTCTAGTAGCTTCTTCGTTCATAACATAACCCTCAGGAACAACAGGCAATTCATAATCATTGGGAGAACTTTGATCATCACTATCATCAATAATAGCATCTTCAATAATTTCATTCTCTCTAGCCCTAGCAAGTTGTTCATCAAGAAATTCACCTAATGGCAAAGTAGTATCACGCACAGAAGTAGTTTCATCATAAGTATCATGCATAGCAGAAGTGGCATCATCAATAACATGCGACATATCAGAATTCATAGAAGTAGCAGGTTTAGGTGTCGCAAGCTTACTCAAAACAGAAGGAGAATCTAGTGCAGAGCTAGATGGCAGTTCCTTACCTCCCCTCATAGTTGAGGGAAAAATCTTGGTTCATTCGTCTTTCAAGTTCCTCATAGTGATCAACAGATATAAATCCCAAGTGACTCAGAGAATAGAGCTATGCTCCCCGGCAACGGCGCCAGAAATTAGTCTTGATAACCCACAAGTGTAGGGGATCGCAATAGCTTTCGAGGGTAAAGTATTCAACCCAAATTTATTGATTCGACACAAGGGGAGCCAAAGAATATTATTGAGTATTAGCAGTTAAGTTGTCAATTCAACCACACCTGGATAACTTAGTATCTGCAGCAAAGTATTTAGTAGCAAAGTAGTATGATAATAAAGGTAATGGTGGCAAAAGTAAAGATAATAGTTTTGGAGTTTTGTAGTGATTGTAACATAGCAACAGAAAAGTAAATAAGCGAGACACAAGATGTTAAAAGCTCGTAGGCAATGGATCAGTGATGGATAATTATGTTGGATGCGATTCCTCATGTAATATCTATAACATAGGGTGACACAGAACTAGCTCCAGTTCATCAATGTAATGTAGGCATGTATTCCGTAAATAGTCATACGTGCTTATGGAAAAGAACTTGCATGACATCTTTTGTCCTACCCTCCCGTGGCAGCGGGGTCCTAGCGGAAACTAAGGGATATTAAGGCCGCCTTTTAATAGAGAACCGGAACAAAGCATTAGCACATAGTGAATACATGAACTCCTCAAACTACGGTCATCATCGAGAAGTATCCCGATTATTGTCACTTCGGGGTTGTCGGATCATAACACATAATAGGTGACTATAGACTTGCAAGATAGGATCAAGAACACACATATATTCATGAAAACATAATAGGTTCAGATCTGAAATCATGGCACTCGGGCCCTAGTGACAAGAATTAAGCATAGCAAAGTCATAGCAACATCAATCTCAGAACATAGTGGATACTAGGGATCAAACCCTAACAAAACTAACTTGATTACATGGTAAATCTCATCCAACCCATCACCGTCCAGCAGGCCTACGATGAAATTACTCACGCACGACGGTGAGCATCATGAAATTGGTGATGGAGGATGGTTGATGATGACGACGGCGACGAATCCTCCTCTCCGGAGCCACGAACGGACTCCAGATCAGCCCTCCTGAGAGAGATTAGGGCTTGGCGGCGGCTCCGTATCGTAAAACGCGATGAAACTTTCTCTCTGATTTTTTTTCTCCGCGAGACGGAATATACGGAGTTGGAGTTGAGGTCGGCGGAGCCTCAGGGGGCCCACGAGACAGGTGGGCGCGCCCCCACCCTCGTGGACAGGGTGTGGGCCCCTTGGTCTTGATTCTTTCGCCAGTATTTTTTATATTTTCCAAAAAGTGCCTTCGTGGATTTTCAGGTCATTCCGAGAATTTTTGTTTTCTACACATAAAACAACATCATGGCAGTTCTGCTGAAAACAGCATCAGTCCGGGTTAGTTTCATTCAAATCATGCAAGTTAGAGTCCAAAACAAGGGCAAAAGTGTTTGGAAAAGTAGATACGTTGGAGACGTATCAACCCCACCAGTAAGTGACACATGGACACATTGGCAAAAATGTCAAAGAAACGACCAGATAACGGTCAAACGGCTTTGACTGGATGGAAACGGCATGGAAGGGCATTTCTATAAGTGCAACTAACGGTGGAGGGGCAAATTTGAGCATGCTTCGAAATTATGGGCAAATCTGAGTAGTGGGTTCGAGTTAGGGGCACAAATATAAATGCCCCTTAAAATATTGGCAGCAAATTCCACTGTTGTATGCATTTGCATTTATCTTGGATCCTAGAGCTAAACTTGAAGGTATCGTAGTGCACTCAATGTACTATCTGCATCCCTAAGTTTAGATTATACTTACGACTTCAATAAGGCTCGTGAGAAGCTTTTTGAAGTTTGTGCTAAGTATGAGGAAAAATATGCTGGATTTCGAATGTAACGACCTCCACCAGCACCTACTGCAGGTAAAAAGAGAGGAGCATGGAGCAAGATATTTGGTTCTTTATCCTCCTGGACCGCCGGAAGATCTTCCATGTGAACATCTGTGCTTCAAGGTGGCGGGGAGTTAGCGAAGTACCTCAACAGTGACAAAGTCATGTACTATTTAGATAGTGAGGAAGACTTCAACATATTGCAGTGGTGGCAAGAACACAAGCTTATATTTCCGGTGCTCTCCATATTAGCACGTGATGTGTTATCGGTGCCTGTCTCTACGGTGTCATCGAAGTCTACTTTCAGCCTTGTTGGAAGGATAATTGAGCAGAGAAGAACTAGTCTCGCCCCTGATATGGTGAGAACACCGATGTATGTCAAAGATGGGGAGTTATCAAGAAGGAGAGCGCAACACACTGCAGAAAACACAGAACTACTAGCCATCTTTGAAGAAATGAACTTTGAAGAAGACCCGAAAGAATAGTCGAAGACTTGTAGTGTAGTCATTTTCTTATCATTTTGTAATTTTCTTATCTTTTTGTATTTTTCTTTCCCTTTTGTAATTCTAGTGCATGGCTTGGTACTCTTTTACTTCCCAGGGATGGAAGGTTTTAATGAGGCAGCCACTAATAAAGCTCAACATTTATCGCAGATGATACATTGCCTTAATTTTATTTATGCATTATTGTTGCGGTGCCTAACGTGCCTAACATGCCATTTTTTTGCTATAAAAAGGGATGCCCACTTTCTCATTTCTCACACTCAAACTCCATCTCATTTTCCACACACAAACCTGGTTATTCCTCTTCAAAATGTTATTAAGAGACAAGCTCCCATCTGGAGGTACTACGATGAAGAATTCATTACAAATGACGATGGTCTCATAGAGCTTTTTGCAAAGTGTAAAGAATGCGGTAAGAAGTTGCTCGTGCCAAAGCATAATGGCAGGTATGCTGGAACCGGCCACCTGATGAGGCACAAGACGGCACACGTCAAGGCAGCAGAGGCGGTGGCTATAACTGCGGTTGCAGGGCAAGGTTGAAAGGATCCCATTAGTCAGTTGTAGTATTTGTATTTTTTTCTTTCTCTATCTTTTAATCTTTTAGTATTTCTAGAGCATGGCTTGTACTCTTTTACTTCTTTGGGATGGAAGGTTTTAATGAGGCGGACGCTAATAAAACTCTAGATTTATCCCACATAATACTCTAACGTGCCTAACATGCCTAGCGTGCCTAACATGCCATTTTTTTCCTATAAAAAGGGATGCCGGCTCTTCTCAAGTTCCCATTTCTCACACTCAGAAGTCTCAAACTGCATCTCATTTTACACACACAATACAAACATGGATGAGAGAGGCTCTAGAATCTGGGACTACTACGATGCTGAAGTAGCTAGTTATGGACGGTAGAAAATCCGGGCTAAAAGCACGGTGCAAAAGATGCGGTAAGCTGTTGTGCATTGCCTGCCATGGTCTAGTAAACATCCTTACTAGGCACTAGACCTGGCCATCCTCCGGGCCGGGCCGGGCTTCGAGCCGGGCCTGACCAAGCCCGAGGTAGAAAACTCAGGCCCGAGCCCGGCCCGGCCCGGCCGTCGGGCCTAGTTTTCAGGCCCGAGCCCGGCCCATCACAGCAAAAAACACGTCGGGCCTCGGGCCTCGGGCCGGGCCTCTTCAGTAAATGGCATAAACAGCGGGCCCAGGCCCGGCCCGACCTAGTCTTCGGGCTCAAAACCTAGGCCCAGGCCCGGCCCGGGAGCAGCGTCGGGCCGGGTCGGGCCGGGCTGTCCGGGCCGGGCGGCCCATGGCCAGGACTACTAGGCACAGAGCAGCACACATCAAGAGAGACGAGCTGGCCGCGGCTGCCGGGCAAGGATGAACGATCCAAATTAGTTCAGTTCTAGTCTTGTAATTTTTTTAGTTCAATTCTAGTCTTGTGATTTTCTATTTCTATTGTTTTTAATATTTTAGTATTTCCAGAGCATAGCTTGTACTCTTTTACTTTTTTGGGATGGAAGGTTTTAATAAGGCAAGCGCTAACAAAACTCTAGATTTATCCCACATAATACTCTACATTTTTTTGCAATTTTCTACAATTTTTTTGGTATTTTTTGGACATTGTTTCGTTGTACAAACTCCCCATCTCGCTCGGCTCAAGCAGCACTGCAGCACTGCAGCCGGCAGTGGGCCAGGGCGCCAGGCCAGCAGTGCAACACTGCAGCGTGGCAGCGACCAGCGATGCAGCGAGCGCCAGGGCGCCAGGCCAGGCGGGCCAGCTAGCTGACAGCGTCGGGCGGGCCAGCGAGGCAGCGAGCGGCGAGCGCCAGGCCTGGCGGGCCAGCTACAGCCAAGCGGGCCGGCATGCCTGGGCGGGCCGCGTGCCAGCCCAGCTATGCCGCATGCCGTGCCTGGGCTGCGACCCCCCGCCCGTGGGCCGGCAAGGCACGGCCCGGCTTATATTCGTGTCGTCGTGGGCCGTGCCGTGCCGGCCCTTTTGGCGAGCTATACTCCCGCGCCCGCTAGAGCACGCGAGACCACTCCGCGCACGCTAAAACCCACGTTTCCCCGCGCGTGTTTTTTACCACCGCCGTTGGAGATGCTTTAATAGTTAGCACGTTTTTTACCACCGTTGTTGGAGATGCTCTAATAGTTAACTAAGAATTACTCCCTTCGTTCCATAATATAAGACATTCATCTTACGGACATAGTGTAGTGTTAAAAAATGTCATATATTATAAGACGGAGGGAGTAAATAAGACGTGACTAATTTTTATCCTGATAAAAATTAGTAAAATATGACTAGAGTTAGCAAACGACAAATAGCAAATCCGGCTAATATTATGTCAGCAAATTAACATCTGATACTAAAAGGGTGCTAGGGTTTAGAACCTAAACATCCGATACCATGTAGAATATGTGAATTGCACGATGTATTGCTCTTCGTGCATAGACACATATATATGATGTACAAAGATGGGTCACGGACCTTAACTATACAAGAAACTAGGAGGCGGGCCGAATACATAATATGCACGTACCACATATACTCAACACTTCTCAAGTTCTCATTTCTCACACTCAAAAGTCTCAAACTGCATCTCATTTTACACACACAATACAAACATGGATGAGTGAGGCTCCAGAATCTCGGACTACTACGATGCTGAAGTAGCTAGTTATGGGCGGTAGAAAGTCCGAGCTAAATTTTTACGCAAGGTGCAAAAGATGCGGTAAGCTGCTGCGCATTGCCTGCCACGGTCCAATAAACATCTTTACTAGGCACAGAGCAGCATACATCAAGAGAGACGAGCTGGCCGCGGCTGCCAGGCAAGGATGAACGATCGAAATTAGTTTAGTTCTAGTCTTGCAATTTTTTTAGTTCAATTCCACTCTTGTAATTTTTTATTTCTATTTCTTTTAATCTTTAAGTATTTCTAGAGCATAGCTTGTACTGGTTTACTTCTTTGGGATGGAAGGTTTTAATGAGACAGGCGCCAATAAAACTCCAAATTTATCCCACATAATACTCTACATTTTTGTGCAATTTTCTACATTTGTTTTGGTATTTTTGGTCATTTTTTCCTATACAAACTCCCCATCTCGCTCGGCTCAAGCAGCAATGCAGCACTGCAGCCGGCAGTGCTGCCAGGCGGGCCAGGGCACCAGGCCAGCAGTGTAGCACTGCAGCGTGGCAGCGACCAGCGATGCAGTGCGCGAGGGCGCCAGGCCAGGCAGGCCAGCTACCGCCAAGCGGGCCGGCGTGCCGCGCCTGGGCTACGAGCCCCCACCCGTGGACCGGCACGGCACAACCCAACTAATATTCGTATCGTCGTGGGCCGGGCCAGGCACGTTTAGCACGGGCCTTGCCGGGCCTTGCCTGCCGGGCCGGCCCATTTGGCCAACTATACTCCCGCGCCCGCTGGAGCACGCGAAACGCGAAACCACTCCGCGCACGCTAAAACTAACGTTTCCCCGCGCGCGTTTTTACCACCGCGGTTGGAGATGCTCTAATAGTTAACTAAGAATTACTCCCTCCGTTTCATAATGTAAGACGTTTTTCATTATGAGACGAACATAGTGTAGTGCCAAAAAAGTTTTATATTATGGGATGGAGAGAGTAGATAAGACGTGACTAATTTTTATCCCGATAAGAATTAATAAAATATGACTAGAGTTAGCAAACCACAAATAGCGAGTCCAGCGAATATTATGCAGCAAATTAACCACTTGTGTGCTGTAGAGAACCAAAATGTTGGCCCGAAACCCAGAACAGACTTGTATGCTGCAGAGAACCAAAATGTTTGCCCGAAACCCAGAACAGGGGGACTTCAAAGATAAACCAGAACAGTCGTGTTTAAAAGACCATCAACGAGGAGACTGCAGGAACAGTGATCTAAACGCTCTTATTTTTTACAGAGTGAGTAGTAATTAAGCGTCCGTTTGACCTGCCGGACGGCGTAGAGAGGAGAGCTAGAGCGCGCAACGCGCGATTAAGTTTTTTTTACCGGAGGCGGGATGTACCGGTGTGGGATCTACCACAAACTATTGCTTTTAGATTTGTGCTGTGCTGGACCCACCCAGAATTTAGTTTCTGTTTCTTCGGTGATACAAAACGTATACGAGATGAATACAAGGACGATGGGCCCAACAATAAATATCTCCCAACCAGCCCCGTCTCTCTCTCGCATTATCTCCAGATTAGATCGTACAACCCCTGTCTCTCCCCAGAGCAACAGGAGCTTGACCGGCCGGCCTCCGTCCAACTCCGGCGACCATCAACTCCGGCCACCGGATCTGCTTCCCCACCAGCCTGCGCCCAACTCCGGCGACCGTCAACTTCAGCGAGGCAGTTTTGCGGAGAGGTGTGTCTGTCCCGGCCATCGACGGGTCCGATGACGACGACAAGGTAGTGGCTTCACCGGCTGGCGCTGGATCCGGCGTCCACGACGCCGCTCGGCGGCCTCCTCGTACATCCCGTCCCCGGCGTTATCAGCTCGTGAGCACGGGCACCATGACGGGCCATCGCCAGATCCGGCGACTCCAAACCTGACCGCCACCGGATTTTGTGAGTCAAGAATCCCATCTATCCTAACCTCTCTCCATATGCACTTCATGGTTTCAGATTTAATTAGCATGATTTGAACATTCTTTGTTTCTTTACTAGATCGTCGGCCTCCCCTGCTACTTCAGTTTCAAATATTTGTTGAACATTCTTTGTTTCTTTACCAGATCGTCGGCCTCCCCTGCTACTTCATTTTCAGATATTTGCAACTTGATTTGAACATTCTTTGTTTGTGACAGAGAGCATGGGGTATAGTTTTTTGAAAGAGACTGAGATCTATGAAATTACTTCTCTGAAAATATGTAATTACTTCCCTGTAATATATTTGAATGGGGTGTTGCAAGTTGTGAAACAAATTTATGTGAAATGATTTGTGGAATATATGTGAATTTATATTTCAATATGGTGAAACTGACAATTTCAGTCTGTGGAAGTGTTATATATTTCTGAAAATGGTTGGCATGATTTTCAGTGAGATATGAATTGAAATAGCTGTGTGTAGTTGAGCTGTGCAAAAAATGTGAAACTAATATTTCAATGTATTGTTGCAAGTTGTGAAACTAATTTCTCTGAAATATATGAAATTACTTCTCTGAAATACATAAAACTGATATTTCCCATATTTGTAACTTGTTATTTTAGTGAGAAATTACTTCCCTGAAATATATTTCAATGTGGTGTTGCAAGTTGTGAAACTACTTCTGTCCAAATATATGAAATTACTTCTCTGAAATATATGAAACTGCTATTTCATATATTTGTAACCTGTTGTTTCAGTGAGAAATGTACTGAAATATATGAAATTACTTTCCTGAAATGTATTTCAATGTGGTGTTGCAAGTTGTGAAACTAATTTCTGTGAAAATATATGAAATTACCACATTGAAATATATGAAACTGCTATTTGTCATATCTGTAACTTGTTATTTCAGAAAGTGAGAGAGGTTTGTCCTTTGTGAAAAATGTGAAACTGGGATTTCAATGTGTTGTTGCAAGTTGCAAAACTAATTTCTGTGAAAAATATATGGAATTAGATCTCTGAAAAATATGAAACAACTATTTCTCTTATCTGTCATTTGTTATTTCAGTGATATATGTATTGAGAAATTACTTCCCTGGAATATATTTCAATGCGGTGTTGCAAGTTGTGAAAATAATTTCTGCGAAAAAATATGAAATTACTTCTATGAAATATATGAAACTATTGTTTCTCTTATCTGGCATTTGTTACTTAAGTGAGATGTGTATTGGGAAATATGAAATTACTTCCCTGAAATATATTTCAATGTGTTGTTACAAGTTGTGAAAGTAATTTCTGTGAAAATATATGATATTAGTTCTCTGAAAAATATGAAACTGCTATTTGTCATATATGTAATTTGTTATTTCAGTCATATATGTATTGAAATGTATGAAATTACTTCCGTGAAAATATATGTAATTACTTTACTGAAATACAGAAATATACATCACTTACATGGCTCAGCTACACATAGATATGTGAAATTTATATTACAATGTAGTGTAACTAGACTATTTTAGCCTATGCAAGTGTTATATGCTTCTTAAAAGGATTGCAATATTTTTTGAAAGATTTGAAATGATATTTCAGTTAGGTATAAAGTGAAATAGCTATGTGTAGCTAAGTTGTTTTTGAAAAAGTATGAAACTGACATTTAAAGTGAGAGAGGTTGATCCCTTGAAAAATAAGCTGATATTTTTGTACGTGTGTGAATTGTGACGTGAGACCGGCTACATTGGCTGAAATCACGTGGGTAGGCCCAGCTGGTCAAATCACGTGGGGGCCAGCTGGTGAAATACAACAGTTTAAATGAAGTAATGTGTGCAATATAGAGATACATCTTATGACAACTTTTGAGGTGGCAAAATTCTATTGGTGAGAGACGCTCCGGTAGATCCCGGGAACGGTAAAAAGAGGTTTGCGGCGCAACGCGCTTCACGTTTTGCTTCCGCCCCGCCAGCGCTCGTAGCCATCCAGCGCGTCCTGCGCGCGCCACCGCACGGCGAGCTCGGCCTTCATCATCTCCGCCTCCGCCTCCGCCGCGGCGAGCTTGGCCTCCGACTTCTCCAGCTGCGTCCGCAGTGCGGCGACCTCCGCGTCCCGCGCGTCCAGCCGCTGCTCCAGCTCCACCGCGTAGGCCAAGGAGAAGGACGCGTAGTTTGCAGCCTGCACGCATGCGTCGTTGCCGTTCAAACACAAATACAACCGATGAGATTCATCAGACCGCGGGCAAGCAACCTACGACGAATGTACTAGCATACTTGAAGAATGGCGACGTAGGTGGATGCGACGATGTCGGAAGGCTCGGTCGCCGCAAACACGCGCTCCTGCTGCGGCGGGACGACGCCCCGCAGCCTCTCCCTCGCGGCCACCCAGTCGGTGTTGTCGCCGTCGTGTCCGCTGGGAATATGCTGCATCTTCCGGCTCCGGGAGAAGGCCTCGGGCGGGGAACAAATTTCGGTGGGCGCCGAGCTGTCATCGGCGGTAGGTGGAGTGTTTGGCAGCACACATGGTGGGCCGTCGCTGCCGTCTGCTTCGTCCAGATTCCTCTTATTTCCACGGAACGGTGACGATCTCGTCACATCTCTGCCCGGCTCGATTTTCACCTTGTTAGCCGATGCCGGTGTTTGTGCGACCGCCGCCTTCGCTGCTAGCATGGATTTCATCATGCCGTACACTGCGGGATCCATCACTTTGGACTCGGTCGCGGTACAAGTATAACAAGGCGGCGGCTCTGGTGACGACGGATCCGGTGTCGGGAGCTGCGGTGACGACGGCTCCGGTGCCGGGAGCTGCGGTGATGACGGCGCCCGTGCCGGTGCCGATAAGGGAGATATCCTGGCGTTGGCAAGATTTCTGATGCAAAGATACTTCCTAAGATCAATGGAGGAGGCTCCCTGAGCACATAGCAACTTGGCCGCCGATGCATCATCTTCGGTGGAGAGCACGGGGTCCACGAGAGAGCTCTTGGACGGCTTGCCCCATCCACAGGACAAGGCCACGCGGTGGGCGAACAGAGGAAGAAGAACCCGCACTTCCAATCCTTGATGGACTCCGGCAACCCCGTGAAGCGCAAGCCGGATCTGTCCCTCGACCTGGGATGGAAGTAGTACCAGCCTTTCTTCTGCTTGTAGCTGTGGGGGAGGGTGGACAGCATGAAGAACCGCCTTAACACCGCGAGGGACGGCGACACGCCGGCGTAGTGGCAGAGGACAACGAATCCCGCCATGATGCGCCACCCGTTGGGCGCGAGCTGCGTGGGCGCGAGGCCGAAGTGGTTGAGCGCGTCGACGAAGAAGGGGTGCAGAGGGACGCGCATCCCGGCCTCCAGCGCGTGCGCGTACACGCAGACGGCACCACGCGGCGGGGACGAGCTCGCGCGCAGGTCGCCGGCGGGGAGGGCGGTGTACTGGTCCTTGGGGATGCCGTATTTCCTGCACACCGCGTCGACATGGCCCTGCGTGCCCAAGACGGAGAGGAATTCCTCGTCCGACGACGGGAGCTCGACGCCGGCGGCGTCGTCGTCGAGGTCGGAGGTGGTGACCTTGTAGTCCGGGTCGGAGGAGGAGGACGGAGAGGACGAGGAGGAGGGAGGGGAGGAAGAGGACGAGGAGGAGGAAGAAGAAGCAGCCATGGCGGGCGAAGGTCCTACTCTAATGGCTTTAGATTTGCTTCTCCCCGTGGAACTGCCCCGTACTCACGCGATTTTCCGGTTGACACAGGCCAAATTTCGTGTTTTAACCCTTTTGTGAAACAAAATCGAGATCTGACCCCAGTCTGAAATTTTTTCGAAATCTGACCCTTTTGCTACCGCTAGACCCTCAGGCGGTAGGGTTGCACAGCCTACCGCCGCAGGTTCCGGCGGTAGGTGTGCCTGACGGCCGTCAATCCGTTAACGGCTGCTGACGTACCTACCGCCAAAGACCACGGAGGTAGTCCACACAAACCTACCGCCGAGTTCCCTGGCGGTAGGTTGGCACTAAACTTAACTACTTTGATTTTGTCTTCAATTTTTTTCGCCATAAGACATAACATAAGAAACATATCATAGACATAAGAAACATAACATAAGCACAATTTTATAGACATAACATAGTTTGATCACATCCACAAAATTAGATAGGGTCCTCATATGGCTATAAGAAAGCGGAATGATTGACTCAAAGTAATTGGGGGATTGGAGGAGCTTACCTTCCTCTTTTCGTAGCCATCTCGATACGCAAAATCCGTGAATCAACGAAGAAGATCGGAGTGGGGAAGTGGAGGAGATGAGAAAATGGGCGAGAGGAAGAAGAATGCGGCTGGGTGGGTGGGGATTAGGGTTTGTGGTGGGGTGGGCGCGGGCGGCTGGCTTTATAAATGCCCAAACCTTACCGCCATAGTATGCGGCGGTAGCCGGCCACGACCTACCGCCATCCGGCCCGGCGGTAGGATGCCTCCCCCCACGCCAATCTTCTGTGACCAAAAAATCGAGCAACGCAGCGGTAGGGTTGCGCCGCCTACCGCCATGCTTTTGTTCAGCTCCGAAGACTGCAAAGTAATAAAATGAGTCAATAGCATGAAAAGCTGATTTCATCCAACCGTCGGTTCGAAAAAGGTAAAAACAACATACCACTCTGTTCATGAGGGGTCCGTACTCCCTAAACCCGCCTTGAAGTCGTCTGATGCTCTCGTTGTAGGCTTCATTCTCTGAGGCGTCATCAAACAGGTCTTCGGCATCTGCTGTCGTCCATTGGGGCCTCAGACGCAGACGATGCTTGATGCCATCGTCGTACCACAGCATGCGATCCTCATAGTCGTCCCAGTCAATCACTCTCCTCTCCGTGTCTTTGCGTCCTTTCCACTCGTTCCATTCCTGCACGTATTTCGCATGTTCGGCTTCCCAATCCATGATTGATTGATTCTTCTGCCTGCTCATCCTGTAATGCATAAGAAAGAATGTAAAACATCCTTCTTGTATGAATGTACAACATCAAAACAAGAACTTAGAATCGATGAAGACGGCTTGTGGTACTCACTGGTGTAGGTCGTAGCCACCGGTATCGTTGCCGGCTGGTGGTGTGTGTTGCGCCTTACCAAATTGTGCAGCAACGCGCTGTGGCAAGTGGTACTCCACGGCATAGACACAAATCATGGGCACGATGCACCGGAAGAGCAGCCGGTCCTGCTTGCACATGATGTTCAGCTCGAACCCCCACTGTCGATCATCACTATACGGCCGCCAAGTAACCTATAACCAAACAATGGTAAGCTCAAGTGAAAGTGGTCTCGAAACAATGGTAAGCTCAAGTGAAAATGTAGTTCTCATACCTGGAAAGGCGTGAGAGCGTCAAGCTCGTTGCTGAAGACCTTGTACAAGGCCTTCGATTCGCCCGTGTAGACACGCACCACGTCCCAAGCGTATGCGACGGTCGGGTTCCGATCATCTTTGTCATCTCCTCCATAGTCCGTCCATGCACACGAGCGCATCTTCTCCGGACGGCCCACTGGGATTCGCTCCCACATCCAAATGGAGAGGCCCCACACACATCCACACATACCGGACGAGACTTCCGCTCTCTGGGTCGCGTCGTCAAGCTACCAACCAAGTATAGATGATAAGATGTCAAAATATAAAGCAACACACGTCTGATATTTGAAATAAAGTGATATTCACTTACCTAACGGTATAGGTAGGCAATTCCGGCGGCCCCCCAGCTGTACCACGCATCCCAGTCCTTCAGGAAGTCGAGATACATCCATAGGGCAGAGTTCCCGGAGCAGTCCGGAAACACTACCTCCGTGAGAATGTACCATAGGTAGGCCCTGGCGTACTGCTCCACCACCCCGGGCTCGGCATCTTCCGGGCACTTCCTCCGGTGCTCGAGGAGCCATGGCAGCGGTATGCCGGAAGTTGGGTTGCTCTTAGCGGCGGGGCAGTCGCCGATGAGGCAGACAACCCTCTCGGGCCAGTTCGCCCTCTCCACTCTTCCCGTGAGAGGACGACCCTCCAGCGGTAGTGCCGTAATCATCGCCCAATCCTCGAGGGTCACGGTCATCTCCCCGCATGGAAGATAAAAGCTGTGCATCTCTGGCCGCCACCGGTCGATCAAAGCCGTGAGAGCTGAGTGAACGAGCGTCGGCGGCTTACGCTTGAACTGCAGGACGAAACCCAATAGTCGGGCTCTCCTGAAGAACGGTGCGTACCGATCGTCGTACTCCATCTTAACCGTCGTCTTGTGAGCCCTCATCCGCAGTGGCAGCAGCATCTGTGAAAATCAATAACCAAAGCATAATTAGCATGGACATAATAGTTAGCAACTTGTTTTCATCAATTCGAAAGATTTGGTTTAAAATGCTAATTACCACTCCATTCTCAATGAAACGGGCACGGTGATGCTTGTCGAACCTAGGGTCAAGCATTGTGTACTTTGTGCCGATGTCGTCCGCAAGAGGTGGCCTCCTAAAAGAATTGCATAAGCACATCAAAAGATTTTTCAACATGAACTAGAGTTCAACATTAACTACGAAACACATCGATGCATAACAAAAATTGAACCTATGAGTTCAATCTTTGAATAATTGAACCCTCTTTAGAAAGAGAGAATCACATCTGGTGACTTTTAGTAGTGGCCAACACTCTAGCCAGATTGATTTCATCCTCTCGAGAAGAGAAGATAGGCGTGCGTGCCTAGACTGTAAGGTGATACCTGGAGAGAGTGTTGTACCCCAGCATAAGCTGGTGGTTGCTGACTTCCGCTTTCGGATTCGTGTCCAGCGGGATAAGCGTGCCAAAGTCGCTAGAACGAAGTGGTGGAAGCTCAAGGGGGAGGTAGCTCAGGTGTTCAAGGAGAGGGTAATTAAGGAGGGCCCTTGGGAGGAAGGAGGGGATGCGGACAATGTGTGGATGAAGATGGCGACTTGCATTCGTAAGGTGGCCTCGGAGGAGTTTGGAGTGTCCAAGGGAAGGAGAAGCGAAGATAAGGATACCTGGTGGTGGAATGATGATGTCCAGAAGGCGATTAAAGAGAAGAAAGATTGCTTCAGACGCCTATACCTGGATAGGAGTGCAGACAACATAGAGAAGTACAAGATGGCGAAGAAGGCCGCAAAGCGAGCTGTTGGTGAAGCAAGGGGTCGGGCATATGAGGACCTCTACCAACGGTTAGGCACGAAGGAAGGTGAAAGGGACATCTATAGATGGCTAAGATCCGGGAGAGGAAGACGAGGGATATTGGCCAAGTCAAATGCATCAAGGACGGAGCAGGCCAACTCTTGGTGAAGGACGAGGAGATTAAGCATAGATGGCGGGAGTACTTCGACAAGCTGTTCAATGGGGAGAATGAGAGTTCTACCATTGAACTGGACGACTCCTTTGATGAGACCAGCATGCGTTTTGTGCGGCGCATCCAGGAGTCTGAGGTGAAGGAGGCTTTAAAAAGGATGAAAGGAGGCAAGGCAATGGGCCCTGATTGTATCCCCATTGAGGTGTGGAAAGGTCTCGGGGACATTGCGATAGTATGGCTAACCAAGCTTTTCAACCTCATTTTTCGGGCAAACAAGATGCCAGAAGAATGGAGACGGAGTATATTAGTACCAATCTTCAAGAACAAGGGGGATGTTCAGAGTTGTACTAATTACCGTGGAATTAAGCTGATGAGCCATACAATGAAGCTATGGGAGAGAGTCATTGAGCACCGCTTAAGAAGAATGACAAGCGTGACCAAAAATCAGTTTGGTTTCATGCCTGGGAGGTCGACCATGGAAGCCATTTTCTTGGTACGACAACTTATGGAGAGATATAGGGAGCAAAGGAAGGACTTGCATATGGTGTTCATTGACTTGGAGAAGGCCTATGATAAGATACCGCGGAATGTCATGTGGTGGGCCTTGGAGAAACACAAAGTTCCAGCAAAGTACATTACCCTCATCAAGGACATGTACGATAATGCTGTGACAAGTGTTCGAACAAGTGATGTCGACACCGGTGACTTCCCGATTAAGATAGGACTGCATCAGGGGTCAGCCTTGAGCCCTTATCTTTTTGCATTGGTGATGGATGAGGTCACAAGGGATATACAAGGAGATATCCCATGGTGTATGCTCTTTGCGGATGATGTGGTGCTAGTTGACGATAGTCGGACGGGGGTAAATAGGAAGTTAGAGTTATGGAGACAAACCTTGGAATCGAAAGGGTTTAGGCTTAGTAGAACTAAAACCGAGTACATGATGTGCGGTTTCAGTACTACTAGGTGTGAGGAGGAGGAGGTTAGCCTTGATGGCCAGGTGGTACCTCGGAAGGACACCTTTCGGTATTTGGGGTCAATGTTGCAGGAGGATGGGGGTATTGATGAAGATGTGAACCATCGAATCAAAGCCGGATGGATGAAGTGGCGCCAAGCTTCTGGCATTCTCTGTGACAAGAGAGTGCCACAAAAGCTAAAAGGCAAGTTCTACAGGACGGCGGTTCGACCCGCAATGTTGTATGGCGCGGAGTATTGGCCGACTAAAAGGCGACATGTTCAACAGTTAGGTGTGGTGGAGATGCGTATGTTGAGATGGATGTGTGGCCACACGAGGAAGGATCGAGTCCGGAATGATGATATACGAGATAGAGTTGGGGTAGCACCAATTGAGGAGAAGCTTGTCCAACATCGTCTGAGATGGTTTGGGCATATTCAGCGCAGGCCTCCAGAAGCTCCAGTGCATAGCGGACGGCTAAAGCATGCGGAGAATGTCAAGAGAGGGCGGGGTCGACCGAATTTGACATGGGAGGAGTCCGTTAAGAGAGACCTGAAGGATTGGAGTATCGACAAAGAGCGAGCTATGGACAGGGGTGCGTGGAAGCTTGCTATCCATGTGCTAGAGCCATGAGTTGGTTGCGAGATCTTACGGGTTTCACCTCTAGCCTACCCCAACTTGTTTGGGACTAAAGGCTTTGTTGTTGTTTGTTGTTGTTTTAGTTCAATCTTTGAATAATCATATATCAAGATTATTATGAACTAAATACAATACATATATCAAAACTAAATAAAATACTTCTATGAAGATGCAATCACCATTGTTTCAATGCATCATAACACATATACTACATATAACAAATACTTGCATCTTGAGGATTCATATACTACATATAACAAATACTTGCAATCACCATGTTAAAAAAATGAACTAGGGTTCATCTTGAGGATTCATATACTACATATAACAAATATATCAAATATTTGCATCATCCAATACTTGCATCATAGCATCCAATAGCATCATAGCATAGGAACATGCATCATCCATCATATAAAAAACCCATTCAAATCAATTATGAACTAGGGTTCATCTTAACACAACCATAGCATAGGAACACGCATCATCCATCATATAGTTCAAATCTAACACAATATAACATCTAGAATCAACCTAAATCAATCCTAGGGTTAATTTTTTTTCAAATAGGATTGATTTCAAACGAATAATGCGACGAATCGGAAGGTGTTTGATTAAAACTAGTTGGAGGGATTGAAAGAGCTTACTTTTCTTTCTTCAGGGCCATCTCGATCCACAAAATCCGTCAAGAAACGAGGAAGATCGGAGGGGGGGGAGTGGAGGGGATGAGAGAGGCGACTGTGAGCAAAACTGCTCTGTTCTTCGTGGTGGGGGCGGCTGGGTGGGGGAGAAGGGGGTGGGGGCGGCCGGCCCGCGGTTTATATATGACCACACCCTACCGCCAGGCAGGGCGGCGGTAGGTTCAGACAACCTACCGCCAGGCAGGGCGGCGGTAGGGTGTGACGGAGGGGGAACGGCGGCAGTTATCGTTGCTGACGTGGAAAAGTTTGCTACCGCCGCAGGGCTCGGCGGTAGGCTATACGATTCTACCGCCGGGCCTCTCGGCGGTAGGCAAAAGGGTCAAATCCCGAAATATTTTCAGACTGGGGTCAGATCTCGATTTGGTTTTCCAAAAGGGTCAAAACACGAAATTTTGCCTACTAGTGCTAATAGCAGGCTGCAACCTGCAACCCTGCAGTGTCTAGTTCTATCCAAACAACAGAAGACGTCCGTCTGATGCGCTGGGAGTCCAGTGGCGTGGACTGAAGAGTCAAGTCACAATCCAGTTCTCTCCACCCGCTACTGATTCCTCTACTACTGAAAAAAAATCTCTACTCTTATAAAAACCACAATTGGTGATGATGGTGTGCCTGCCAACTTTGATTCACAATCATTCGATTCATATCCAACGTCCAGGAAGAAACCTATGGCTATTTTACAAAGACACCCACTATTCCATTACATATTTGCAAATATGCCCTTGTCTCTCTCTTCAAGCCTATCCCTCCGGCTCTCCCCCAACCTCATCCAACCAGTAGCACCGGCAGCGTCGGAGCCGATATGGCGCGGTGGCCGCCGCCGGTGCCATCCGCCTCGGAGCCTCTCATGCCCCCCTCAACTCCACCGGCCACCACAACCCCTCCCCCCCTAACGCCCCCCTTCTCCATCTCCTCCGTTGCCGACCTCTGCAGGCACACCGGCGGCGCCGTCCCTCCGCAGGCGCCTCTCCCACCTCCTTGCCTCCTTCTCTTCCAGAGAAGTGCCGCCGCACAGCAGCACCACCACTCCCCCCTCCTCCTTGCCATCGCCTCCGCCCCCTCCTCCGTATCCTCCCACACCGGCCTCGGCAGGCACGCCAGCGGCGCATCTCCTGACTCCATTGCCAGCTCAGGGCCCCCACCCAGCATCACCACCACCTCTTCCTCCTCTTCCCCATCCCCTCCGCCTCCTCCCCGATGCTGAACTCCGCAAGTACGCCGGTGGCGCCGTCCGTGCCCCGAGGCTTCTTCTGGCTCCTCCCCCCTGCTGCAGAAGCCCTCTCGCCCACCCCCCGCCCCCTCTCCTCATTGCCGTCTTCTCCGCTCTCCCCCTTCTCTAACTCTAACCTCCACAAATACGTCGCCGGCTACAGGCTGCTCATCCTCGGCGGCGGCGGCGCCGCCACCTAATGCTACTTCTCCTCCCCGCCGACGCACTCCACTGCCTGTTCTGGTGCTATGGTCGGCTACCGCCTCTCTTTCCCAGACCTCATATTTCCCACCCTGCCGCCTCCCAAATTCAAATTTTCGTCACCCAAATGCGCGCGCCTGGTCGAACTGTCTAGAAACCACCCTTTCAGCCCAATATAAATACAAGTGAGCAGGCAGATGAGACTCACACTGCACGAACTACATCCCAAGAAGCAACACGGTGGTCAAGCTCTCATATCTTCAAATCAACATATTGTGAGGAGGTCGATTTACTGCCCATCGCCTTCTGATTTGCTTCGCCAAGGACCAAGGTATGTTGTGTTATGCAATACCAAGATTTAGTAATGATTGCAATAGATGAGTATCTGCACATGCTACTATTAGATGATGATGCCTCTTTTATTTGTGAAGTTAACATCAAAACAAGAATTTGCAGATCACTGTATGGTTGTGTAACACGTTTTTTATTTGTTATTTTAAGTTTTTATGCATACTGATCGTTGGGGCTTTGACCTCCAAGTTGGTCTGTTTCCTATTAAAATAATTAAAAGATCTGCATCTTAGTTCTAGGTGGATCAGTTTATTTTATAGGAGTTGGTCAGAGAGAAACTGCTGCTGCTAGGTTTGTTATATTTCCCTTCGTATAAAATCACATGACTTAGTCAGTCATATGTATGCATATAGATACTCAGTTCAGCTCCAACTGTCCTTGGGTTTGGTTTTCACCAACTAAATCACTGAAATTTTTGAAAAAATGATTATTTACATGGCAGGTCCAGAAGAAATTTGGTAAGCCTAGAAGTTCCTGGAGAAACACTTGGATTTGGGTGTGAAGCTGAAAATTAAAAGGTCAGGACCAAATGGCCGAGTTAGGTCAAATATTCAGTGAAAGTTTCATACTTGATCACTGGAATTCATTGGTTTACTGTTGTATTCTATTATGCTTTGGCTTGTACTTTTTGGCTGCCACACCTGTGCATAACATTTGTTTTTATTCATGTTGCTTACCTAATGATTATCAAATTCATCCAGTGTGCAATTTCATATCTAATGATGATGAACTGCCCTTTGGTTAAGGAATGTTTCTTTTGACTTCTGGCAAAGAATAGTTGTCTTATTAGATTGCATATAGTGTTCCTACTAGCTTTGATTCAATTTTTTCTAACCTCCACTTCTGTTTTTTGGGGGAAAACCAGTAGCTATTACACCCCAAATGTTACAGCTCTCGTGCCAACAAAGTGCTAAAGGAAAACAAAAAGGTTGGTCCCTGTACCTTACTGTTTGGCAAAACAGTCTGCTTGTATATTTCTTATTTATACCTAACCATTTACGGTCCAACTTGTAATAACACAGTGGCCGACAGCAGTAGCAAGCCCAACAGAACTTGCTCCAATGGCATGCCATGTGCTCGAACAGGTTTATTTATACGTGAACCAACGGATGGGACAAATTTAAGTTACTCATCTTCAGATGATGAAGTGACAAACCAATCAGCGACGGTGATTTTTCCTAGTTATACTGGTATGCTCACATCAATCGACGGATTGGAGCGAGGAGAAAGCTCAAAAGGTAAATCTATAGGGCGGAAGTGTTTGCTTATATAATTCCGTTTACCCACTTAATTAATTTCTCGTGTAAATTCTGTAGGGCGAAAGCGTGCACGTGAAGCAATAAGATATTCTAGCCGTACACCAGAGCAAATCCAAGCAAGGCGAGAACGTGTTAGAGCACGTCGGCAAAATTTGACACCTAAGGAGAAGGAAGAGATTAATACACGTAGAAGAGAGAAACGACAACCTATGACACTTGATGAGAGAAATGCAAGCCAGCGAGCACGTAGGCAAAGTTTGACACTAGAGGAGAGGCAAGAAAGAAATGCACGCCAACGAGCGCGTCGGCAAAGCCTGCCACCGGAAGAGCGGCGGGCACTTCTAGCTCAACGTAATGCAAGTTATGCATCTAGACGAGATACCCCATGCATGGATTCCATTGTATCAAATTGCCCTACAGGTTCATTGCTGGGACATGCATCATCAAGCTCTTATGCCTTTAGTTACCCAAGTACACTGACTCAAACTTTTTCTACAATTCAAGGTAATTCTCACATACACATTCCTTTATTTGCCAATTTTGTCAAAGTTGAGCATGCATTTTTACACAGTCATTGAAATAGTAGGTAATCTAGAAAGCATACCTGAAGGAATGGAAGATGATCACATAGTTTTCACTAGCAAAGGTATGATTGTGGTGCTGATGCCTTCCTTTTCTCTACTACTATAACACACACTACTCAAACTATGTAGTAACTTCATTCCTCAAATTACATTTAGGTGACGCTAATACTGTCCAGTGCAAGGAACTCACATCGGTGCAATGTCCAACATCTACATCAGTGGACAGTTCATCATTGGCCCCTGATGACTCCATATGCCCAGGTTCCCCAACGGAAAGCTTTAATGTGGATGATGATTATTCTCATATGACAGAAGAAGAAGATGATGAGTACTTCGCATTTGCTGGGAGAGGTATTAAAAATTCCATGGATGTCTTATTTCCCTACATATGTATAGCACAGAAAATGCAATACCTATATATAACACAATTCATCTCATGTGTATACAGGGAACACTGAAGATTGCGATGACATGGTAGATGCTTTTACAACAGACAACATTGTTCCTGACCCATATGACTGTGTTTACCAGAATATACCAGAAAGTACTCACACGCTGGTGCCAAAGCCTGATTGCAAGCATTGCGGTGCAAAGAGGTTCCAGTATGAGACAAATGGATTTTGTTGCCAGTCTGGAAAAATTAAGTTAGCACAGTCAGAACCACCCTTGGAACTTCAGATGCTGTACACAAGTTCAGATAGTGATGCTGTACATTTTAGGGATAACATTCGCTACTTCAATGTCCACTTTTCATTCACCACCCTTGGAGTCAGTCTTGACAATAGATACACAAACATGAGGTCAGGAGTCTATACATTCCGAGCCCATGGTCAGATTTACCACAACATCTTCTCATTTGGTCCCACACAAGATGGACCTAAGCATCTAGAGTTATACTTCTACGATGATGACCCCAGTCTACAACATAGGTTTTGGCGCTCCCCGAACCTAGACCAAGATGTCATTCGAAGGCTTGTCGACATCCTTAAGGATAATCCTTATTCTGAAACATTCAGGAATCTAGGTGGAGTCGATGACCTTGAGGAATATCGTATTGAACTGAACACCGACATGAGGTTGGACCAACGGAGATATAACTTGCCTATATCATCAGAGGTTGCAGCTATTTGGGTTGAGGGTAATGAACTCTGTAAGCATTTTGACCGTAGCATTGTCCTGTTTGGTAATGACAACAAGAGATATAGCATCCAACCATATTATGGATGCTATGATCCATTGTCTTACCCTTTGTTCTTCCCAAGAGGGGAGATTGGTTGGCATCCTGAGATCCCAAAGAACGGTGTCAGCTTGAATGAGATACTTCAATCCCGCCGCAGTGGTCGAAAGAAACCAGGTACATATAATGAAATTAGCATTTATTCATTTTTTTTATTATCCCCAGTGTACTTATTTTCTTAATCAGTTCTTTCTATTACCTCCCATTTCCGTAGGTACATGTACAAGTAGTCGATTATGTGTCTCGGTCAGAGATTACTATTGTTACAAGTTTCAAATACGTCGTGGTGTATTTAACACCATGCTATACGGTAAACGACTGTTCCAACAATATGTGGTCGACATGTACATCAAGGTTGAAACCTCTAGGTTAGACTATATAAGAAATCACCAGAAACAAATACGCTCTGATCTATACCAAGGTGTTGTTGATAGCCTTCAAGCTGGGGAAAACCGTGCGGATGCTGTGGGCAAATGGATTGTACTTCCTACATCATTTATTGGGGGAAGAAGAGATAGGAGACGAAGATACCTTGATGCCATGGCCTTGGTGCAGAAGTATGGGAAACCAGATATCTTTTTAACCATGACTTGCAACCCGAATTGGGATGAGATAATTGGTGCGTTGGAGCCTGGACAAACCCCACAGGATCGCCCTGATCTTGTTGTACGAGTATTTAGAGCAAAGTTGGAAGACCTCAAGAAACAACTTTTCAAAAAGCACATGCTCGGCAAGGTAGCAGCATATGCATATGTTGTCGAGTTCCAGAAAAGGGGTCTACCACATGCTCATTTCCTCCTAATCATGGAGGGGAGATACAAGCTAACATGCCCAGAGCAATATGATTGTATCATATCTGCTGAATTGCCAGACAAATTCAAGTACCCTGAGTTGTACAAGATGGTCGTCAAGCATATGATGCATGGCCCTTGTGGAGTCCTAAACCCCAAAAATGTGTGCATGCAAAATGGTAGTTGCAAGAACTACTATCCACGGCCATTTAATGCGTCAACTCTTCAGGGAAAGGACTCATATCCCATATACAGGAGGAGAGATGATGGACGTCGTGCAAAGGTACAAGGTGAAGAATTAGACAATAGGTGGGTTGTTCCATACAATCCTTACCTACTAAGAAGGTATAATTGCCACATCAATGTCGAGGTTTGCTCAAGCATAAAAGCTGTAAAGTACCTCTTTAAGTACATATACAAGGGGCATGATCGAGCATCTGTTTCTATCGACGAGGTGGATAATGATGGGAGCATTGATGAAATAAAGCAATACAGAGATTCCAGGTGGGTTACTCCACCAGAAGCATTATGGAGGATCTATGGTTTTGACCTTAGTGAGATATTTCCATCTGTTAAACAACTACAACTCCACCTCCCTAATATGCACATGGTGTCGTTTCCAACGGGCGCAAATCTGAATGATGTCCTATCTCAAGAAGGAGCTTCCAAGACCATGTTAACCGAGTATTTTGAGGAAAACAAGAAATATGAGTTGGCTCGAGGAATCTTATATAAGGATTTCCCTACGTCTTTTGTTTGGGTGTCAGGTAGCAAGTATTGGAAAAGGAGGGCTAAACACACGCAGATTGGGAGAATTGTGTCTGCACATCCAGCTGAAGGGGAGAGGTATTATCTTAGAGTGCTTCTAAATCATGTCGCGGGTGCTACATCCTTCCAAGACCTAAGGACAGTGAATGGTATTGTTTTCCCAACATTCCGTGAAGCTGCTGAAAATAGGGGCCTTATCGAGTCTGACAATAGTATCGACGAGTGTCTTAATGAGGCTGAGGTTTTTCAGATGCCATCTTCCCTTCGGAGGCTATTTGCTACTATATTGGTCTTTTGTGAGCCCAGCGATGTGCGTGGCCTATGGGACCGGCACTTGGAAGCTATGACAGAAGACTATCGACTAACCCACATGTCCCCCCATGAAGTTGAGCAGATGGCTCTGTTAGATATAAAAACCATGCTACAATCGATGGGGAAGGACATATCGTCATTCCCTCTTCCAGAAATTGACGACTCATATGATGCCCCAGATAATGAGGCTAGGGAGATCATAGAGGAGTCCACGATCGAGGTGGACCCAGAACACATTGGCTTGTCATCTTTTCTAAACCCAGAACAGAGATATGCATATGATGAGATACTTGCGACAATTAATAGTGGCCAGGGAGGTGTGTTCTTTGTCGATGGACCAGGAGGCACAGGAAAAACATATCTATACAAAGCTCTACTTGCAAAAGTACGTGGTGAGGGTCAGATAGCTGTTGCAACAGCGACGTCAGGTGTTGCTGCATCCATCTTGGCTGGAGGGAGGACTGCACACTCGAGGTTTAAAATACCACTAAACATTGAAGACGGTGGGGTTTGTAGTTTCGCCAAGCAAAGTGGGATAGCTAAGCTTCTTATGAGGGCGTCCCTCGTAATTTGGGATGAGGCCTCCATGACAAAGCGCCAGGCAGTCGAGGCCCTGGACAATAGCATGAGGGACATCATGGGTCAACCTGACCTGCCGTTTGGTGGAAAGACGGTTGTGTTTGGGGGAGACTTTATACAAGTGCTTCCTGTTGTTCGTAAAGGAACAAGGTCACAGATAACTGATGCGACCCTACGTAAGTCTTATCTTTGGAATAGTATGAGACAACTAAGACTGGTCCGTAATATGAGGGCTCAGGTTGATCCATGGTTTGCTGACTATCTTCTGCGTGTTGGGAATGGCACCAAAGATACGGTGGATGATGGTTACATACGACTTCCAGATGAGATTTGCATACCAAACACCGGTGATAACGCCTTTGATATTGACAAGCTTATTGAAAGTGTGTTCCCGATGCTGCAAGATGAAAACATCTCAGATCCAAACTACATAACATCTCGAGCAATTTTGTCAACTCGGAACGAGTACATTGACAAGATCAACATGAGGATGATTGAGAGATTTCCTGGGGAGGAGATGGTATACCACAGTTTTGATCGGGCTGAGGATGATCCACACAACTACTATCCTGCAGAATTCTTAAATTCATTAACACCTAACGGGCTACCTCCCCACATCCTAAAGTTGAAGATTAATTGCCCTATTATATTGTTACGGAACATTGACCCAGCGAATGGGTTGTGCAATGGAACTAGGTTGGTTGTCCGGGGGTTCATGAGGAATGCAATTGATGCTGAGATTGTGCTGGGCCAGCATGCTGGTAAGAGGGTGTTCCTTCCTCGAATTCCTCTCTGCCCGTCAGACGACGAGATGTTTCCATTTAGGTTCACGAGGAAGCAATTCCCTGTTAGACTTAGCTTTGCTATGACCATTAACAAGGCACAAGGACAAACTATACCAAATGTTGGTGTATACCTCCCTGAACCTGTATTTTCACATGGCCAACTCTATGTTGCTCTTTCTAGAGCTACGTCTAGAAGTAATCTGAAGATTCTTACTATCCCGGGTAAGGAAGAGGAAGGCCGGTCCAACTCCATTGCAAAATTTACAAAGAACATAGTCTACAAAGAAGTTCTCAATGTGTAGTCCAAGGTATCAATCACTCAAGTACAATTTGGTGTCTGTTAAAATTTCAATATTTATAACCAGGGCCAGTCATCTAAAATTGTTTTCCATCTACAGGTCTGAAGTTTGGGCAGTGGACTTTCAAAAAGGCAACTTGGGTACTTGCTTTAGTGTTCATGATATTATTTTTGTAAATGTCAGCTTCCTCACGTCAGACATTTACATGTGCACAACAAATGTACCTTCTCGCTATGAGGTAAGCACTACAGATTATTTCTTCCTTTACATGTGTATGTAGTGTAAACATTACAACACCTTGCATCATAAAGAACTAACCTAAAGTGATATGCTTGATCTTCTATGCCAGATGGTATTTAAAAAAATGTGTTTCTCACCAAGGAAAGTAGTTATAATAAGCATCAGCATCAGTATGAGAAACAAATTTAAGATGACTGAAATATTATGTTAAAAAATAGCCAGAAGATCCTGATCTTACTAAACAGAGTTCCTGGCTGGAAGATTTTTTTTATGTTTTGCTCAAGTAGCAGGCAGTATGTAGCTTTGTGTTTTCATCTTGTTACAGTCAAATCTTGCTTTGTATAATGTAAGAAGAGGATGAAAGTTTGTTCATTTAAGAAATAATCTAATAATTAGAACAATGAATGCCTTCTAGGGGCGTCGCCTCCAGTGGCTTCCTATACATTGAGCATTTTCTTTGTAAGATGTAACATAATACAAGGCACCTATCTGATAAATGGGAAAAACGTGTATATACTTTGTTGTGTATTACCAATATATATGTGCCTATGTTTCATACTGTAAAACATGGTCATTGATAATTTTGCTATTAAACAGTGCTTGCTGGAGACTAAAATAGACGAGAGCTGCATTGGTAGAGGTCAGTGGACTGGAGGTGTGCGGTGCACTGAGAAGGCGAAGCAGAGGCTGAAAGTTAGACTAATTTTCTGTGCTTCACGAGCTGCTTTGTAGCAAAGTTAAATACTCTGCTTTTTTACAGTGAGGGGAGATACTTGTTGTACATATAAGCTATGTAGCGCTTATGTTTTTTAGATGGAAGATACTCTACTTTGTGGCAGGGAGAGATAGTGCTACTTCTGTCATATTCTTGTACATACATCTCTAAGCTTAATAACAATTGATTATGCTCTTTGTTGATTTTCCATCATGCAACTTTTTGATGATGCGGTTCTTGTGTCGAGGCCTGTATGATTCATGAGATGATTGGTTTTAAGAATGAAGAAATAGTGGCAAATAAACAAAATAAGACATTATGGCACATTGTATTTGGAAAATTGTCATGATGTGTGTCCTTGTAGTTGTAATGTTTTAGCCGAAGTTTGTTTATTCATGCTTTATTTCTATCTTGCATACATGACTGAAAACACATATGTTTACAATCTTTTTCATTCATCATCTAGAAATGCAGGCCTCTTTTTATTTATTTCAATTTTACTTCGTAAGCAAATATTTGTATGCTAAAACTGTAATCAAAATGTTTTCGCTAACAAACATAAGCGACATATTCAAATCCATTTGAGCTTTATCTCTCTTGGAATGGTGTCACCTCTAAAACGTTTTCCCGTGGCAACACACGGGTCGGTGCCAGTCGCACTTCCATTGCACTGAGTTGTGGGGACAAATATCGATATGTCGCATCATGTTATTCCATTATTGATATTAAGGCTAGGTTTAAATGAGGTGCTTGATTTGTTACCATTTCTAGCTGGAAATGGTGTATGGGATGGAGGTGGCGTCCATGTGAAGCAAAGAGGACTTGAAATCAGATCAATTTGAATTCAGAGATAAAGCTGGTCAGTCGTGAAGTTGACCGATTTGGATTCAGTGTCGCCGTTGTTGCCACATGTGTGTGAACAGATTTTCTCTCTGCCGCATGGTCTCTATCAACTTGATATAGGATAGAGCGGGCAATGATAACACTCAATATGGAGTACAACAAGTCTTTCAGTAAGGCGGAGATGGAGAAGAAACTGTTTGGCTTAGACGCATGGGTTTGTTGATTGCAAACCATATTTTTGATTGTGCTTGATATTTATGTACCTATCAATAACACATCATTACTTTGATCAATGACTGTATATTTTTTTATTGTCAGCAGCAGCGTATGGGATCATAACTATAACTTAAGTTAACCTTTTTTTTTATCTCGTAGCGTAGCACGGGCATCTTACTAGTAAATAAATAAACTGCGAGTAAAGCTCCTGCGGCTACGGCTACTCCCTGCACCCGACGTAAACCTTTTTCTGGTTTTCTTAAACTACGATTCACCTATTATGCATAAACAATCCAGAGCAAGTTAAGGCTTTGCAACTTTGCATGCACAGGAGAGAAAGCTGGTTTGCATCCAGACTCCAGAGGATGCATGTTGAAGCCGGCTGCTACCAAGGCATGCATGTTTCTTCTTCCGTTTTTGGAGGGAACGCCATCATGAACCAAGGCAAGCAGGGCATGCATGCCAATTACGGGGAGTGGCTCACATCGATGGCAAAGCTGGACGGAGATGCATGGCAAAAGGCAAAGGCAAAATATGGAAGGGCATGTAGTACAAGCGGGTCCTGCCAGGAGTAGTATCGTGAGTTAGAGCATGTAGTACAAGCGCGTTAAAAAAACGTCTATAACATCTTTTTGTGCGCCCCGGAGCGCTGGCTCCAGCAGCCGCTGCAAAATATAACGCGCGCGAGCCGTTCCAGCAGACGCGCTATATTTACTCTCTTTTCTACTACGACTCGATACACATTCGGCTCTAACTCTATAGGCATAGATAGAAACGATAGATTAAAAACGATACATAATTAGATAGATAGTACGTAGATAGATTAAAAACGATACATAGATAGTGCTTGCATAGATATTTCATAGCCTCCTCCTATGATAGATAAATAAACTACTCCTCGTCGTCCTCCTCCTCCGACTCGGACACCACCTCGGTGATGTCCTCCTCCGACGTCACAATGAAGGCGCCAAGGAACCGCTCGTCTTCGGAGTCCCAGGACGATGCTTCTCCTAGCTCGATGTTGAATTCAGCGGCCGCCTTCCGCGTACGCCGGTCCTCGCGATAGGCGGCTCGCTCCGCCCTCCTCTCCTCCCTCTCCGCCCTCCTCTGCGTGAAGAACTGCTGCTCGTTGATGACGTCCTATGGGAAGCGTTGGCGCCACAGCGCCATGGCTTCCTCGTCCATCTCGGCGAGGCTGAGACGACGCTCCCGCCTCCGATTCTCGCGACGATCCTCGTCGGTGATAAGCCGTGGGAGAGGCGCCAGCTCACGCGCCGGCTCCCACGTCGGCACCTCTGGGAAGTTCATGTCCCTCCAGGACTGCCGGAGGCACCACGCCGCCGCGTCGTACGTGCGGGCGCCCTCGTGGGCGGTGTCGAAGGTGCCGAGGCCGAGGCGCATGTCGCCGGACCGAATCTCGGGGGAGAAGCCTCCAGAGGGGAGTGCGCGGACGGCGCGGTAGCCTGAAGCTCCCCAGCGGCGCGACGACATGGTGGCGCGTCGACGGCGAGGCGATAAAGAGGTAGAAGAGCGAGGAGAGAGCGGCAGAGGGCGCGTGGTGAGGTGGAGAGCGATGGGAGGGCGCGTGGCGAGCGCTGCATTTTATAGGCGCGCCGGATGCCACACGCCAAAACTAGCGCGCGCCCGGCCATCTTTTTACGCACGTGCGCAATCATTTCCCGTGCGCCTGAGTTTCCGGCCGCCGCTGGAGCGCGTGAAACCGCCCCGCGCACGCTAAAATCACATTTTACCGTGTGCGCGCGTTTTTTTGCAGCCACTGTTGGAGATGATCTTATATTGTGGGCAAGCCACAAATTTGAAGACGATGCTGCTCTTTGGTACAACTTTCTTTTTTGCGACAATGCTCTTTGGTACAAATTTGAAAGTGGTACTACCCCGGCGGATCTTAGAAAGGGGTCCCAAGCTGGTGGTCTCGGCTAGATGGAAAAAGAGATACAGTGTTTACCAGTTTTGAGCCTTCTCGAAAAGATAATACCGTACTTCCATTCTTTAATACGCCAAGGGTCATGCCAAACATTGTCCATTCTTCGATTATCAATGGGTCCTCGGCCCGGGCCATGAGTGGTAGGCTGACGAGGTGAGTACCCCCTAATTCAGGACACCATCACTGGGATCATACAACTTGGGACCCATGTGATAAAAAAGTCATTGGACAATCAAAATGTGTGTTGAAAAGTCTCCGGTCAACCCTATATATTTTGAAACCCCTCGATATTCTTCTTTTGTCTCAACGTACTGGCTGTGAAGACATACAGAAACCTTGCCAAATGGGCCGACCAGGCACACTAAGGGCGTGTTTGGTTACATTGCCAATCCAGCCTGGCCCGGCGAGCCTAGCTCTAGTTAGCCGGTTTGAGGGGATGCAGGCAAAAAGACCCCAGATGCATATAGTTTGGTTGCCTGCATGTATCTGTTGCATGAGATAACCATTTTTGACCCGGTGTTTGGTTGCCCGCATTGCATTAGGCGCATATATGGCATGGTGTTTGGTTGCAACCTGCATAAGGTGTTGTCGCCACTTCTAACTAGTGGCGAGCTTACCACACACAATTTGAACATGTAGTATGACGACCCGCAAGTATACGGGATAGTTGTAGCCTCTTTTGATAAGTAAGAGTGTCGAACCCAACGAGGAGCTAAAGGTAGAACAAATACTCTCTCAAGTCCTATCGGCCACCGATACGACTCTACGCACGCTTGACGTTCGCTTTACCTAGAACAAGTATGAAACTAGAAGTAATTTGTAGGTGTTGTTGGATAGGTTTGCAAGATAATAAAGAACACGTAAATAGAAAGTAGGGGCTGTTTAGATAAAGATGCAATAAGGTAAATATAGCGAGTGTGGAAAAGTGGTGGTAGGAGTTGTGAAATTGTCCCTAAGCAATTGACTACTTTACTAGACCGATAGCAAGTTTTATGTGGGAGAGGCCACTGCTAGCATGTCATCCCTGACTTGGAATTCTATGCACTTATGATTGGAACTATTAGCAAGCATCCGCAACTACTAACGTTCATTAAGGTAAAACCCAACCATAGCATTAAGATATATTGGTCCTCCTTCAATCCCGTATGCATCAATTTCTATGCTAGGTTGAAGCTTCTGTCACTCTAGCCCTCCAATACATAGTCCTATCAACATACAACTAACCCTAAGGTGTGATCCACGCGCGCGCTCATATGATGGGCACCAAAAGACAGCAACATAACCACAAGCAAATTAAATCAATCATAGCAATTCATCAACCACCAATAGGACAACGAAAATCTACTCGGACATCATAGGATGGCAACACATCATTGGATAATAATATGAAGCATAAAGCACCATGTTCAAGTAGAGGGGCGAGAGAGTGGACTGCTGAATATAGATGGGGGAAGGTGATGGAGATGTTGGTGAAGATGGCAGAGGTGTTGGTGAAGATCGCGGTGATGATGATGGCCCCCGACGGCGTTCCGGCGCCACCGGAAGCAAGGGGGAGAGAGCCCCCCTTCTTCTTCTTCTTCCTTGACCTTCTCCCTAGATGGGAGAAGGGTTTCCCCTCTGGTCCTTGGCTCCCATGGCTTGGGAGGGGAGAGAGCCCCTCCGAGATTGGATCTATCTCTCTGTCTCTCTCTGTTTCTGCACTCTCAGATTCTTCCCCTTCACCGTTTCTTTTATATCCGGAGATCCGTAACTCCGATTGGGGTGAATCTTTCTCCCAGATTTTTCTCATAAAATTAGCTTTCTTGCGGCAAAAGAAGAGCATCAACTGCCTTACGGGTGGCCCAGGAGAGTGCCAGGCACACCCAGGGCGGAGGGCGCGCCCCTATCTCCTGGCCACCTCGGGCACCGTTTCGCGTTGATTCTTCCTTCGGAAAATCCCAAATATTCCAAAATGATTCTCCATCCGTTTTTATCCCATTTGGATTCCGTTTGGTATTGGGTTTCTGCGAAACATAAAACATGCAACAAACAGGAACTGGCACTGGGCACTGGATCAATATGTTAGTCCCAAAAATCGTATAAAAAGTTGCCAAAAGTATATGAAAGTTGAATAATATTGGCATGGAACAATAAAAAATTATAGATACGACGGAGACGTATCAGCGTCCCCAAGCTTAATTCCTGCTCGTCCTCGAGTAGGTAAATGATAAAAAAGATAATTTTTTATGTGGAATGCTACCTAGCATAATCTTGATCATATGTCTAATCATGGCATGGATATTAAGACACGAATGATTCAAGGCAATAGTCTATCATTTGACATAAAAACAATAATACTTCAAGCATACCAACCAAGCAATTATGTCTTATTTTAATAACATAGCCAAAGAAAGCCCATCCCTACAAAATCATATAGTCTGGCTATGCTCCATCTTCATTACACAAAATACTCCCATCATGCACAACCCCGGTTTTAGCCAAGCAATTGGTTCATACTTTTTAACGCGCTTCAGCTTTTTCAACTCTTACGCAACACATGAGCGCAAGCCATGGATATAGCACTATGGTGGTATATGGTGGTGGTTGTGAGGACAAAAAGGGAGAAGATAGTCTCACATCAACTAGGCGTATCAACGGGCTATGGAGGTGCCCATCAATAGATATCAATGTGAGTGAGTAGGGATTGCCATGCAACAGATGCACTAGAGCTATAAATATATGAAAGCTCAACAAAAGAAACTAAGTGGGTGTGCATCCAACTTGCTTGCTCACGAAGACCTAGGGCATTTGAGGAAGCCCATCATCTGAATATACAAGCCAAGTTCTATAATGAAAAATTCCCACTAGTATATGAAAGTAAAAGCATAGGAGACTCTCTCTATGAAGAACATGGTGCTACTCTGAAGCACAAGTGTGGTAAAAGGATAGTAACATTGCCCCTTCTCTCTTTTTCTCTTATTTTTTATTCTCTTTTGTTTGTGGGCTTCTTTGGCCTCTTTTTTATTTGGGCTTCTTTGGCCTCTTTTATTTTTCATAAAGTCCGGAGTCTCATCCCGACTTGTGGGGGAATCATAGTCTCCTTCATCCTTCCCTAACTGGGGAAATGCTCTAATAATGATATGTAGGAGATATGCCCTAGAGGCAATAATAAAAGCTATTACTTATCTCCATGTTCATAATTATGTTTATGTTCCATGCTATAACTGCTATGGTTCTCGAGTCCGTAATAACACGAGGCTCGGAGGAAGACTCATATGCACGTGTGGAATTATAAACGGTAAGAAGTATTCCTAGTCTGGCCTCTAAGACTAGCTCAAGTGTTGCGTGATGATTCCGTTTTCCTGGTCATGGGCATGTCTATGCCAGCAACTTTGAGGGCAAAATGTTAAGAGAACATTTGTGTTGAATCGACCCGGATTGATATTATGCTATGAGATTCATTCGTCACAAGTTTATGGTAGATAACACAGAGATAGTTAATGTTTGCATAATTCCTCAAACCATGAGAGTATCGAGTTTCTTCATACTTGCTTCATGAACTTTGGGGTTTGTTAAACATCATCCGTAAATGGGTGGCTATTACGGCGGCTTGCGGGTTCATGGAAAAGTGTGTCAAGTAACTTGATAACTCAAGATTGGGATTTGCTACTCCGACGATGGAGAGATATTCTCGGGCCCTCTCGGTGTTACGGTATCCATCATCGTCTAGCCAGACACAGTGTGATTTGATCACAGGGATGCTGGAACACAGAAACGAGAAAAGAGAACAATACCGGTAACGAGGTAACTAGCATAGTGGACAAGTTGTTGATCCACGGGAATGCCAACATGTCTCACCTAGGGTATTTGTAACATATCGCGAAGCAACAGGAATAGCACACGACAACTGGAGGTTCACTCGAATATTCATTCGTGTGGGTATAGGGGTCAATATGGGTGTCCACGGCTCCGATGTTGATCATTGATCGGAAAGGGTTCCAGTCATGTCTATACTTCACCGAACCTATAGGGTCACACGCTTAAGGGTCATCTATCTGCTGAATACTAGACAAGGAGTCTGAGAGAAAATCACCGAAAGAGTTTCGGACACCGGAAAAGTTTCGGACAGCAGAAAAGGTTCCGCAGAGAGAGGTCATCCGATGAGTTTCGGTGAAACTGAAAAGTTGTTTCAGGGGATACCATTAAGTCAAATTGGTTTCGACACATGCTTGATAATTCTTGGAGGGTGCCAGAATCATTCTGGAAGCTTTCTGGAATTTTCCGGGATAATAACCGGATATGCTCCGGAGCTGCCGGAACCACTTCAGATGCTTTTCGCAGATGAAAATCACTAAACCGGAATTGTTTCGGAATGCATTGGAAAGCATTTTGGTGGGTACTGGAAATGTTCTAAGCCCACATAAATATTTTCAGTTCGAACGGACGCTGAAAAATGTCGTCGTGAATAGTGAAAATGCTTTTTGGGATATTTTATGGAAAGCCACCTTTTGGGGCTTTGCCCAAAAGATCTAGGGATGACATGGAAGGGTGGGAACCTCCTTTTGGGGTCCCCACAAGGGGTGGGACGTTCATGGATGCAGCTCATCCATGGGGCCCCACTTGTCCCTTGTTTTCACTCTTTAGGTCCTTGGGAAGGACTCCATTTCATGTGGATTTTGGGTTTTCTTGTAAAACCACCCTACCCCTTGGGATTTAATATAAATAGAGGTGGAGGGGCAGCCCTCCACTCTCATCCCTTGCTCTCATACACATGCCATGCATTATCTGGCTTCTTCTCTCCGTCCCACGAAAAGAGTTTCGTAGAGCCGTAAGGCTGTCTGGGTTCCGGCAGGAACTTGTTCTGGACGGCGAAGCCCTGCCGGATAGATGACACCGTATGTGTGCAACTCTGTAGAGAGATTGTAGTTTCGGTCTTAGTTCGTGAGTGCCTCCCGAAGGGCTGTCCATGTGACCGTCCGAGTTTCGAAGGTCCTCCCGAAGGGCTGTCCGAGTGACCGTTCGAGTTTCGAAGGTCCTCCCGAAGGGCTGTCCGCGACACCGTCCGGGGGGCTGTTCGACCACCTCCCGGAGGGCTGTCTGAGGAGCAGATGAGGGTATACATCCTCGCGGTTGGGAGGTTGTAAATCCTAGCTGCGGGGATCTGCATCGCCGATCGTCATCGACTCTACTTCCCGCTGCGCTACGAGTCGGTAACGAAAAAGGTCAAACCATGTATGCAGTCTCCATAGTGGTCCTGGGCTGGTGCGTAGGTCGGAAATTTTTTGTTTTCTGCTGCGTTCCCCTATATGATGATCATCACATTTTTATTTACTTACAACCCAATATTACAACTCAATATCTCGAACAAAGATATGACTCTATCTGAGCTTCCGGCGGTGTACCGGGATGTGCAATGATCTAGCATATCAATGACATCAAAAAAGGACAAGCCATGAAAACATCATGCTAGCTATCTTATGATCATGCAAAGCAATATGAAAATGAATGCTCAAGTCACGTATATGATGATGATGGAAGTTGCATGGCAATATATCTCGGAATGGCTATGGAAATGCCATGATAGGTAGGTATGATGGCTGTTTTGAGGAAGGTAAATAATGGGTTCATGATACCGGCGAAAGTTGCACGGCACAATAGAGGCTAGCAAAGTGGAAGGGTGAGTGTGCATATATCCATGGACTCACATTAGTCATAAAGAACTCATATACTTATTGCAAAAGTCTACTTGCCCTCGAAGCAAAGTACTACTACGCATGCTCCTAGGGGAAGGGTTGGTAGGAGTTAACCATATGTGCATGCTACGGGACTTGCAAACCCCAACACAAGTATTTCTCAATTTCAGAATTACTCAACTAGCACGACTCTAATATCACCACCTTTATATCGCAAAACTATTGCAAGGAATCAAACATATCATGTTCAGCGATCTACAAGTTTTATGTAGGATTTTATGACTAACCATGTGAATGACCAATTCTTGTCATCTCTCTAAATAGATATAAGTGAAGTAAGAGAGTTTAATTCTTTCTACAAAAGATATGACCACGCTCTAACAAATATAAGTGAAGCAAAAGAGCATTCTACAAATGGCGGTTTTCTATGTAAAGGGAAACAGGCAATCCAAACTTCAAATGATATAAGCGAAGCACATGAAGCATTCTATAAAGCCACACTCAAAAGATTTAAGTGAAGCGCAATGAGCATTCTATAAATCAACCAAGGACTATCTCATACCAGCATGGTGCATAAAAGAAAAAAAATGAAAACTAAATACAAAAGACGCTCCAAGACTTGCACATATCGCATGAACGAAACGAATACGAAAACATACCGATACTTGTTGAAGAAAGAGGGGATGCCTTCCGGGGCATCCCCAAGCTTAGACGCTTGAGTCTCCTTGAATATTTACTTGGGGTGCCTTGGGCATCCCCAAGTTTGAGCTCTTGCCTCTCTTCCTTTTCCTCATATCGAGACCTCCTCGATTAGACACTTCATCCACACAAAACTTCAACAGAAAACTCGATAAGATCCGTTAGTATAATAAAGCAAATCACTACTCTAAGTACTGTAGCAAACCAATTCATATTTTGTTTTTGCATTGTGTCTACTGTAATATAACTTTTCCATGGCTTAATCCACTAATATAAATTGATAGATTCATCAAAACAAGCAAACTATGCATCAAAAAACAGAATCTGTCAAAAACAGAACAGTCTGTAGCAATCTGAAAATTCACCATACTTCTGGTACCCCAAACATTCTACCACAATTAGGAAAAATAAACAATTTGTACAGCAAGACAGTTCAAAAAGAATCAGAACCATTTGATGTTCCAGTTAAAAATGTAAAATCGCGCACTACAGCCAAAGTTTCTGTCCTGCACCGTACAAACCAACAAGCATTGTAAACATCCTAAAGGCAAACCTTGGCGCATTATTTTTATAATACAATGGAATTGTACAAGGGGATAATTATTTTTGATTAAAAGTTTCTGTAATAAAGATTCACAAAGTTTCCGTGAGTATGAACAAAGTTCAAGGCTAGCTCCCACTTCAACAATGCTTGTCTTTCTCACTTTCACTTTCCTTTTTGAAAAGTTTTAGGTTCCCCTCTTTATTTTTATTTTGTTTTTAAACTATATGAAAGCACTCAATAGAAATAAATGACTCTCTAAAACTTCTGGGTTGTCTCCCTGGCAGCGCTTTCTTTAAAGCCATTAAGCTAGGCATATAGTGCTCAAGTAGTGAATCCACCCGGATCCCAAGGTATATCAAAGCCAATTTTAATTAACAATGATTTGTAATTTAGTAGTGAGCACAAAGTGACATATATCAAGCAACAACGAAGTCTGACTCTCTTCCTATGCATCAGCATGTCATAAAAGAACAATTCATGCACACCAAGTAAAGGTCAATGCATAGTACAAGCAGTTTCTTGCAATTCTATCGTGTTGGAAACATAGAGAGGTGGAGACATAGTTCCTCTCTCATAATAATTGCAAGTAGGAGCAGCAAGCACATGCATATTATATCTATTAAAAGCATCATGTAAAGTAGTAATACGCAACCCATAAATCTAATCCTTAATAAGCACAAACTTCTCCGATAAAGTGTAGTTTGGAGAATTCAAAAAGATAATAGGACTATCATGCGTGGGTGCAATAACAACAATTTCATGTTTAACATAAGGAACTATAGCAAGTTCATCTCCATAAGCAAAATTCATATTGGCATCTTGGCCACAAGCATGGCAAGCATCATCAAAAAGGGATATTTCAAGAGAATCAACGGGATCATAACAATCATCATAGCAATCATCCTTCGGTAAGCACGAAGGGAAATTAAAAAATGTATGAGTTGAAGAGTTACTCTCATTAGAAGGTGGGCACGGGTGATCAATCCTCTCTTCCTCCTTTTGTTCTTCGCTCTCCTCATCATCTTTTTCATCCAATGAGCTCACAGTTTCATCAATTTCTTCTTCCATAGCTTCCTGCAAAATATAAGTCTCTTCTTGGATAGCGGAAACTTTCTCAATAAAAGCATCAATATTGTAATTGTGTTCATAATTGTCATAGCAATATTTCAATATAGTAAAATTTTCAGGCCTATAAACATCATCATCTAAAGCTTCATACTTTTCAAACAAAGATTTAATTTCATAAGCAGCCTTAAAAGCAACAAATTCTTCAATTCGTTCAACATCATAGTAATCATATATACCATTAGCATAAGAAGCTAAGGTTTCATTATCATTAAATTTGCATGAAAAGGGAAGGTGTGGAGCCTTCATCCTAGAGCAACAATTATAATCATATCTCAAGCATAGATCCCGAGCATACCAACGCAACATATTAATTTGATCCCATAATAGTTTCCCTTTTTGTGTCAGCCGATAATCCCTAAAGTATTCACGTTGATCCAATGTTACTCCCATAACATAGTTGAATGGGGTTTTCTCAGGATTATTAAAGTAGTACATAATATCTATCACATAACGAGCATCGAGGGTTTTAGGAGGTTCCTGATACGTCTCCAACGTATCTATAATTTTTGATTGCTCCATGCTACTTTATATACTGTTTTGGACTATATTGGGCTTTATTTTACACTTTTATATTATTTTTGGGACTAACCTATTAACCGGAGGCCCAGCCCAGAATTGTTATTTTTTGCCTATTTCAGTATTTCGAAGAAACGGAATATCAAACGGAGTCCAAACGGAATGAAACCTTCGGGAACGTGATTTTCTCACCGAACGTGATCCAGGAGACTTGGACCCTACTCCAAGAAGTGCCAGAGGCGGTCACGAGGGTGGAGGGAGCGCCCCCTTGGGCGTGCCCCCTACCTCTTGGCCCCCCTGTTGCTCCACCGACGTACTCCTTCCTCCTATATATACCTACGTATCCCCAAACGATCAGAACAGGAGCCAAAAACCTAATTCCACCGCCACAACCTTCTGTATCCACGAGATCCCATCTTGGGGCATGTTCCGGAGCTCCACCGGAGGGGGCATCCACCATGGAGGGATTCTACATCAACACCATAGCCCCTCCGATGAAGTGTGAGTAGTTTACTTCAGACCTTCAGGTCCATAGCTAGTAGCTAGATGTCTTCTTCTCTCTTTTTGGATCTCAATACAATGTTCTCCCCCTCTCTCGTGGAGAACTATTCGATGTAATCTTCTTTTTGCGGTGTGTTTGGTCAGACCGATGAATTGTGGGTTTATGATCCAGTATTATCTATGGAAAATATTTGAATCTTCTCTGAATTCTTTTATGTATGATTGAGTTATCTTTGCAAGTCTCTTCGAATTATCCTTTTTGGTTTGGCCAACTAGATGGGAGAACGAAAATCAATCATAGCAATTCATCACAAGCAAATTAAATCAATCACAAGCAATTCATCAATAACAAGCAAATTAAATCAATCACTCATATGATGGGCACCAAAAGACAGCAACATAACCACAAGCAAATTAAATCAATCATAGCAATTCATCAACCACCAATAGGACAACGAAAATCTACTCAGACATCATAGGATGGCAACACATCATTGGATAATAATATGAAGCATAAAGCACCATGTTCAAGTAGAGGGTACAGCGGGTTGCGGGAGAGTGGACCGCTGAATATAGATGGGGGAAGGTGATGGAGATGTTGGTGAAGATGGCGGAGGTGTTGGTGAAGATCGCGGTGATGATGATGGCCCCTGGCGGCGTTCCGGCACCACCGAAAGCAAGGGGGGAGAGAGCCCTTCTTCTTCTTCTTCTTCTTCTTCCTTGACCTTCTCCCTAGATGGGAGAAGGGTTTCCCCTCTGGTCCTTGGCTCCCATGGCTTGGGAGAGGCGATAGCCCCTCCGAGATTGGATCTATCTCTTTGTCTATCTCTGTTTCTGCGCTCTCAGATCCTTCCCCTTCACCGTTTCTTTTATATCCGAAGATCCATAACTCCGATTGGGGTGAATCTTTCGCCCAGAGTTTTCTCATAAAATTAGCTTTCTTGCGGAAAAATAAGAGCGTCAACCGCCTTACGGGTGGCCCAGGAGAGTGCCAGGCGTGCCCAGGGGGGGCCTATATCCTGGCCACCTCGAGCACCGTTTTGCGTTGATTCTTCCTCCAGAAAATCCCAAATATTCCAAAATAATTCTCCGTCCATTTTTACCCGTTTGGATTCCGTTTGATATTGGGTTTCTGCAAAACATAAAACATGCAACAAACAGGAACTGACATTGGGCACTGGATCAATATGTTAGTCCCAAAAATAGTATAAAAAGTTGCCAAAAGTATATGAAAGTTGAATAATATTGGCATGGAACAATCAAAAATTATAGATACGATGGAGACGTATCATAGTACCAGCTAGTTAAACAAATGATAGTTCATCCTAACTACTATCAAATGGCAGTTCAAATTATTAAGAGCCATTGGCTAAATAGGGGATAGTTCATCGGTGTTGCTGCTACCAAATCTTCCTCTCGCTCTTCCTCTTCTTCCGCTTCTGCTTCTGCTTCTGCTGCTACTGCTACTTCTTCTTCTTCTTCTTCTTCTTCTTCTTCTTCTTCTTCTTCTTCTTCTTCTTCCATCTTCTTCAAATCCTACACTGACCTCTGTTAAGCCACATTGCCTCTGACCACTCCAACCTTTTGTTCTTCCAAGCGTCATTGTCAAATGCCTCCACACCATGGTCGGAGCTAACAACATCGTCAGGCTCGACCTCTTCCTCCCCAGGCACGTGTTCATCAAAGCCCCATTGGAGGATCCAGTTATGCAGAATGCAACAAGCAAGAACAAGCTTAACTTGAGTGGAGTATGGGTGGAATGGCTTCTGATCTAGGATCTTAAACCTATTCTTCAGAGATCCAAATGCCCTCTCAACAGTTACTCTAAGGATGGAGTGTCTGAGATTAAACAACTTTGTGCAGTCCTAGGATAGTTCCTACCAGAGAACTTGTTGAGATGGTACCTGGTTTTCCTGAATGGTGGAAGAATACCCGGCCGACATGCTTAGCCAGCATCTCCAAGGTAGAACTTGTCGTCGGGGATGTTGATCCCATCAGGTCGACTCATGCTATCACTGAGAATGTTAGCATCATGCGATGACCCCTCCCAGCCAGCCAGCACATATGTGAACTTCAGATCAAAGTCAACAGCAGCAAGCACATTCTGGCTTGTGTAGTGCTTCCTCCCCCTGTATGCTGCAGAAGACTATGACCTAGGAACTCTGTCAGTGACATGAGTACCATCTATTGCCCCAATGCAATCCTAAAAATGGCATCACAAGCCTGTGTTAGTTCTCAACTTGAACAATACAAGCATATCAAGCCATGAAAAGTGTATATTGTCAATGCTCACCTTGAAGTATGGATACCATCTTGGGCTTCCATGAATCTTGGGTGCAGTCTGGCCAGATGGTCTCCTAACCATCTCTCCTCTAAGCTCCCCAATAGCAAAAAGCACCTGCTTGAAGTACCTAGAGATGGTCTCCATTGATCTCCTGAACGTATTGTGAATGACCCCGAACCTCTGGTTATGGCAAACAACATGGAGGAACCTGGCCACTTGCTCTTCAACACTTGTGTTGATGTTATCTTGTAGCAGCCCCCTGCTCCTGAAGGTCTTGACAAGCCCGGCAAATGGTTCTCTTTTCACTCGAAGCATCCGCAGAGCCTCGACGTCATTGCAGTTGTAGATGTAGTTCAGATTTTGGATCCTCTCCTGTTCCCGGATAAACAATGGACCATAGCGGATCAAAGGTCTCCTAGCACGACGAACAACTCTCTGGTGCATGAACATGACCCATGCCTGAATCACACTAATCAGTGTTGTTGCCTAAATTATTAGCCTCATCCGTGCGTCCATAACCTAGTCGACATCGACGGTTCGTTCAGTGGGAAATCGATCCTACACCTAGCCTAACGGCCTAACCACTGAGATAACAAAGGGGGGAGGGGTGCTACTTACCGGCATCGGAGACGAGGACGACGTAGGGGGAGCCATGGCACAAACAAGGTTGAAAGGATCGAGAAGAGGTGTCTAGAGGGGGGTGATTAGACACTAAGTACCAAAAGTTGCAGTTTTTAATTTCTTTAAGTTTAAGTGGAGTTTAGGCACAAGTTTAACACTCACAATACATAACAAGCAAGCATGCAAAGAGTATATGAGCAGCGGAAAGTAAAGCATGCAACTTGCAAGAATGTAAAGGGATGGGATTGGAGGATTCAAACGCAGTTGGAGACACGGATGTTTTTTTCGTGGTTCCGATAGGTGGTGCTATCGTACATCCACGTTTATGGAGACTTCAACCCACGAAGGGTAATGGTTGCGCGAGTCCACAGAGGGCTCCACCCACGAAGGGTCCATGAAGAAGCAACCTTGTCTATCCCACCATGGCCGTCGCCCACGAAGGACTTGCCTCACTAACAGTAGATCTTCACAAAGTAGGCGATCTCCTTGCCCTTACAAACTCCTTGGTTCAACTCCACAATCTTGTCGGAGGCTCCCAAGTGACACCTAGCTAATCTAGGAGACACCACTCTCCAAGAAGTAACAAATGGTGTGTTGATGATGAACTCCTTGCTCTTGTGCTTCAAATGATAGTCTCCCCAACATTCAACTCTCTCTAACAGGATTTGGATTTGGTGGGAAGAAGATTTGAGTGGAAAGAAACTTGGGGAAGGCTAGAGATCAAGATTCATATGGTAGGAATGGAATATCTTGGTCTCAACACATGAGTAGGTGGTTCTCTCTCAGAAAATGTATGCTGGAAGTGTAGGTTCCTTCTGATGGCTCTCTCCACGAATGGAGAGGAGGTCGAGGGGTATATATAGCCTCCACACAAAATATAACCGTTACACACAACTTGCCAAACTCGGTGGGACCGAATTGAAAAACTCGGTCGGACTGATTTAGCAAATAATGTGACTGTTAGGATTTTCGATGGGACTGACATGCAACTCGGTAGGAGTGATATGGTTAGGGTTAGGGCATAACATAATCTCGGTGAGACCGATTACTCAAACTCGGTAGGACCGATTTTGGTAATAAGTTAATCAGAAAGTTGGTCAGGCAAACTCGGTAGGACCGATTACACAAACTTGGTGGGACCAATTTTGGTAATAAGCTAACCAGAGAGTTTGCATTGTAATCTCGGTAGCACCGATTACTCAAACTCGGTGAGACCGCTTTTGGTAATGGACATATACAGAGAGATTACAATCCCATCTCGGTGAGACCGATTTTCCTAGGGTTTATGGCAGTGGCTAAGACATCTGAACTCGGTGGCGCGGGATGGAAAGAGTCAGTAGGGCCGAGTTAAACTTTTTGGTTTAGGACATATGTGGATGTGAGAAAGTAGTTGAGGGCTTTGGAGCATATCACTAAGCACTTTGAGCAAGTAAGCCATTAAGCAACACCTCATCCCCTCTTGATAGTATTGGCTTTTCCTATAGACTCGATGTGATCTTGGATCACTGAAAATAGAAAATGTAGAGTCTTGTGCTTGGATCTTGAGCCAATCCTTTGTCCGTAGCATCTTGAAGGGGTTCCACATCCTTTAGTCCATGCTACTTCATTGTTGAACGTGTCTGAAACATACTAGGTAAAAGTGTTAGTCCAAGAAGAGATATGCTGACATTAATTACCAAAATCACCCAGGGAGCACTTGTGCTTTCAATCTCCCCCTTTTTGGTAATTGATGACAACATACATCAAAGCTTTAGATAGAGATGTAGAGAATAACAAGTAAAGCTTTGGAAAGACATGTAACAAGCATAGGCTCCCCCTACATGTATGCAATCATGTGAATATGGAATATAAGAACATGTGAATGCATAGACATGACAGAGTAAGCAATGTGTTACATGTATCTTGGCTATATGCATCAGAGCAACAGATGTGAATATGGGAAATGTACCTTCATGCTCATGAGTCCTTCTTGCAAACAGTATGTACATCAGCAAGAATTCCTCATACGCATGATTGTGATGCATATACTTACCTTGTGGTCTTGAGTTGGCTTAGGATGGAATTAACCTGTGAAAATAAGGTTAGATAACACAGATGCACCTACTTGCCAGAGCAAACAGAAGGAAACCACAAGAGTACCAAGACTGGGATGACATGTAGAGAGTGAGTACTAAGTACCACATTTAACATAGACATGTCCCCAAAGGTAAGAATGTGCAATGAATTTAAAGAATTTATTTCCCTTAGATGTCTTGCTCCCCCTGAATCTAGCATGGGATACTGGGAGAAGATAGGGAATAGAAAATCAGAGCTCAAAGAAACAAATGAACAGAGCTAATGCAAATAAGCACATATGAACATGTCTTTCCCCTCAAGAAGACATGTGGCATCTCTCCTCTTGAACACCAAGCATATGGGATCCTTGAAGATTACTCTCTCTTGAGTACTCTCTCCGCCTAGAGATATGATTAAGCTTTGATGTGATCTCTCTCTCCCCCTTTGACATCAATTTCCAAGAAGGGCCTTCTGGAATTTGTTGTGAATGGGTTTGGTCCTTGAGTCACAGCACAAAGCACTTAGGTAACTGTGATGCTTGTAGAGGACAAGATTCATTGAGTGGAGCTGGATCAAGAGTAATGCAGGAATAAATGGAAAAATGTCTTTCCTGTAGTGAAATCGGTGGCACCGAGTGGTATGCTTCGGTTGCACCGAAAGAATTCGGTTAGACCAAGAACAAGAAACTGGTGTGACCGAGTTCATCACAGAGAAAACAGTCACCTCAGCTCACTAGACAAGTAAGATCTCACAAGGATTTGCAAGGAATTAACTGAAAGATTTGCATGAATTGGATGCAGGGAATGCAGAACAAATAGAAAAGAAAAGAAATCTAGATGAAGTTTTTTTGAAAGGGGAAACAAATATGCATGAGACAAATGCAAGAGCACAGAAAAGAACACAAGAAAACTTCATCTAGAATTGGTCAGCGACAAAGTCACCTATGTTAGAGTATATTGACTTAGGAGTCAAGTGAGGTCACTTGATCATAGGTCATACTCGTCGTTTAAGCTCAAAATGGGGTTACCATTTTTTTGTTTAAGCATCTTGATGTATTCTCATCTTCTCGAGTTGCTTTGGCTCATGACTTGGAGTAAAGCTTCTCTAAGATGGAATAACATACCTTGGGTGGTGGTGGTGATCGTGATCATGTAGTTGAACTTATGTGGGTTGCTCAAGGTTGATGTAGCTCATCAAGAGTTGGGAGCACCACTTGGAATTTGAGTTCATCTACCTACATGGGTTAGTTTTTGCAAGGAAGAGCACTTGTGTATCCAAAATGACAATCATGAAACTCAACATAGAATTTGTCAAAGGATATGTTTGAATGGTTTCGTGCTTCCTTGTTTTCAACCTCCATTGTGTAGAGACTTGGTGATGTAGAGATTGCTCAAGATATGAGTAGGTTACAATCTCATGGAATTAGATTCATCCAAGTACCTACATGGGTTAGATAACATGCAAGGTGCAAATATATCCAAGACATAAGATAGTCATCATAAGAGAAATGTCAAGGATTAGTCATAGGCTCATGCCTCGCATGTATCAAATGGAGTTCCTACTCCAAGTTTGAAGCATTAATGATGTTCAATTCACCTCTTAACCTGCAAAACACTTTCTCATCAAGTGGTTTAGTGAATATATCTGCTAATTGCTTTTCGGTGCGAACATGCTTAAGATTAATGTCCCCTTTGGCAACATGATCTCGAATGAAATGATGACGAACTTCAATATGCTTTGTTCGAGAGTGTTGCACGGGATTGTGAGCAATCTTGATAGCACTTTCATTGTCACAAAGTAATGGAACATGTTTCACATATATCCCATAATCTTTAAGAGTTTGGGTCATCCAAAGTAATTGAGCACAACATGAACCAGCGGCAATGTATTCCGCTTCGGCGGTGGATAAGGATACCGAGTTTTGTTTCTTGGAAGACCAAGACACAAGAGATCTACCAAGAAATTGACAAGTACCCGAAGTGGACTTTCTATCAACCTTGTCACCGACATAGTCCGAGTCGGAGTAGCCAACAAGATCGAAAGAGGCCCTCTTTGGATACCAAATGCCAAAATTTGGTGTATGGATTAAGTATCTCACTATCCTTTTCACGGCCTTAAGATGACATTCTTTAGGAGCAGCTTGATATCGTGCACACATACATACACTTAGCATGATATCGGGACGTGAAGCACATAGATATAACAATGAACCGATCATAGAGCGATAGACCTTTTGATCAACCGGTTCACCGTCTTTGGTCAAGTCATTATGTCCACTAGTAGGCATGGGTGTAGACATACCTTTGCATTCTTGCATATTGAACTTCTTGAATAAGTCCTTGGTGTACTTCTTTTGAGAAACAAAGGTACCTTCCTTAGTTTGCTTGATTTGCAAACCAAGAAAGAATTTGAGTTCACTCATCATAGACATCTCAAACTTCTCCGACATTAGCTTCCCAAACTTTTCACTAAAATGAGGGTTAGTAGAACCAAATATAATATCGTCGACATAAATTTGGCATACAAATAGTTCTCCATTGACCCTTTTAGTAAAAAGAGTAGAATCTATTTTTCCAATTTCAAAGCCCTTTTCGATATGGAACTTGGTCAAGCATTTATACCATGCTCTAGGAGCTTGTTTAAGACCATAAAGAGCTTTGTGTAGTTTGTAAACATGATCAGATTTCTTAGGATTAACAAAGCCGGGAGGTTGCTTAACATAAACTTCGTCTTCTATTTCACCATTTAGAAAAGCACTTATAATGTCCATTTGGTACAAGGTGATATCATGGTGATTAGCATAGGCAAGTAAGATGCGAATGGACTCAAGTCTAGCAATGGGAGCATAAGTCTCACCATACTCCATACCTTCGACTTGTGTGTAGCATTGGGCGACAAGACGTGCTTTGTTGCGAACTACTTGTCTATCTTCATCTTGCTTGTTGCGAAACACCCATTTGGTACCGATGATGTTGTGGTTGTTGTCGGGCTTCTCAACCAATGTCCAAACCTGATTCCTCTTAAAGTTGTGTAGCTCTTCATGCATAGCATTTATCCAATCCGGATCTTCCAATGCTTCTTCAACCTTCATAGGTTCAATGCTAGAGATGAATGAATGGTGTTCACAAAAGTTAGCTAAACGAGTTTTAGAGCGAGTGATTCTCCCTGTTTGGATATCTTTGTAGATATGCTCGACGGGATGATCTTTAGCAATTCTTGCTCGAACTCGTGAAAGCTTTTGCTTGGGTCTTGGTTGAACATCTTCTTCATCTTGTTCTTATTCTTGGCCTTCTTCATTGTTGGTGTTGTCGTTCTCTTGTCGTGGTGGAGAAGGAGGTTGTTAACATTCATCTTGGTGCAGTTCCTCGTTTTCTTCATCTTGGTGTGTCCCACTTGTGGATGCTTCCGTATCAACTCTTGGTTCACCTTGTCGTGAGGTAGAAGCTTCCACTTTTACGGATGAGGTACTCTCCTTCACCTCCGTTGGATGAATCTTGCCAATAGACAAGTCTTGAATTGCTTCCGAGGGGTCTTTGTCTCCTACATCAATTGGCAATTGCTCTACTTGCGAGCCATTAGATATTCATCAAACTTCACATCTACCGTTTCTTCAACCTTTCGGGTGAAATTGTTGTAGACACGGTATGTGTGAGAGTTTGAGCCATAACCAAGTAGGAAACCTTCATGAGACTTAGGAGCAAATTTAGAACGACGATGCTTATCAAGAATGTAGCACTTTGAGCCGAATACTCGAAAGTATCCAACTAGGGGTTTGTTACCGGTGAGGAGCTCGTATGCCGTCTTGCCGAGTAGCTTGTGAAGATACAAGCGATTTGTTGCATGACAAGCTGTCTCAACCGCTTCCGCCCAAAAGTGCTTTGGCGTCTTGTACTCATCAAGCATCGTTCTCGCCATTTCGATGAGCGTACAGTTCTTCCTCTCAACAACTCCATTTTGTTGAGGTGTGTATGTAGCCGAGAACTCGTGTGAAATACCTTCTTCATCAAGAAAGGTATCCACATTTGCGTTCTTGAACTCCGTTCCGTTGTCGCTGCGAACCTTCTTGATCTTCACTTCAAATTGATTTTGGGCCTTCCTAGCGAAGTTTTTGAAGATCTTTTGAACCTGCGATTTATCATCGAGAAAGAACACCCACGTAAATCTTGAAAAATCATCAACTATAACTAGACCAAAAGAATTTCCACCGAGACTTTTGTAGGCATTGGGACCAAAAAGATCCATGTGAAGTAGCTCGTGTGGCCTCCTTGTGGTCATGATGTTCTTCACGGGATGCATTCCTCCAACCTGTTTACCTGCTTGACAAGCGCTGCAAAGTCTATCCTTATCAAATATGACATCGTTAACTCCAAGGATATGATTTCCTTTAATAAGCTTGTCAAGGTTTCGCATACCAACATGACCTAATCGTCTATGCCATAACCAACCTTTAGAGGATTTAGCAATAAAGCAAGTTCTAGGTTGAGCCTTTTTAGTGAAATCAACAATGTATAGATCACCTCTACACACACCGGTAAAGACCATTTTATGATTATCTCTATGAAACACTTGGCAATCTACTTCAGTAAATAAGACATTAAAACCGAAATCAGCAAGTCTAGATACTGAAAGTAAGTTGTAGCCAAGAGATTCAACGAGCATGACATTTTGTATGGAGCTATCATGTGATATGGCCACCTTACCGAGGCCAACCACCTTACCCTTTGAGTTGGCACCGAAAGTGACATACTTTCGAGGACCATCGTTTTCAGCAAGCTCACGAAACATATCTTTATCTCCGGTCATGTGATCGGTACATCCACTATCAAGAACCCATTCCTTTCCTCCTTCCATATGTCCCCGAAGATTTGCCATAAGACCAAAGTGTCTCACTGCATCATTAAGATAAAAGTCACTATCATCATCCTCGTCATAGTATCCATGTTCAACATCGTCAAGTGGTGGATCAAGTCCTAGAGAGGGTGATTCGTTAGAGTGAGTTTGACAATGATCTTGTTTATGAATTTTAATAGCTTCGAAAATAATATCACTAATAATTCCAACATCTCCTTTGGCATGCATAAAGTTTGTAAGCTCAAATAGACAATCACCAAACATAGGATCACTGGAATTCATCTTACTCAAGGCAATAGACTTATGGAGAATTTCATCTAGATTTTTCAAGGAATAATTTGGAAAGCGTTCCTCAAGAAATTTTCATATGGTGTAGGCACACTTAAGAGTAGGCAAACATCCAATCAAGTTTCTAGGCAAGCCTCTAGTGATAAGTTCAACAGTTCTAAGATTGCAAATCATGCCAATTGACTCATCAAGGGTAGGATGCATAGGATCAAAATGAGGTGCACAAGGGCTAGCAATGTACTTGTTCAAATGATATTGATTGAAAATCACAAGCATCTCATTTTTCCACTCATGAAAGTACTCTCCATCAAATATAGGCACTCTATGTCTAAGACTCCCAATAGTAGACTCATCCATCTTCCTCCAATGGTGTTTAAACCAAAGCAATGGAGACTAATGCTCTGATACCAATTGAAAGGATGGAGAAGAGGTGTCTAGAGGGGGGTGATTAGACACTAAGTACCAAAAGTTGCACTTTTAATTTCTTTAAGTTTAAGTGGAGTTTAGGCACAAGTTTAACACTCACAATACATAACAAGCAAGCATGCAAAGAGTATATGAGCAGCGGAAAGTAAAGCATGCAACTTGCAAGAATGTAAAGGGATGGGATTGGAGGATTCAAACGCAATTGGAAACACGAATGTTTTTGTCGTGGTTCCGATAGGTCGTGCTATCATACATCCACGTTGATGGAGACTTCAACCCACGAAGGGTAACGGTTGCGCGAGTCCACGGAGGGCTCCACCCACGAAGGGTCCATGAAGAAGCAACCTTGTCTATCCCACCATGGCCGTCGCCCACGAAGGACTTGCCTCACTAGCGGTAGATCTTCACGAAGTAGGCGATCTCCTTGCCCTTACAAACTCCTTGGTTCAACTCCACAATCTTGTCGGAGGCTCCCAAGTGACACCTAGCCAATCTAGGAGACACCACTCTCCAAGAAGTAACAAATTGTGTGTTGATGATGAACTCCTTGCTCTTGTGCTTCAAATGATAGTCTCCCCAACACTCAACTCTCTCTCACAGGATTTGGATTTGGTGGAAAGAAGATTTGAGTGGAAAGCAACTTGGGGAAGGCTAGAGACCAAGATTCATATGGTAGGAATGGAATATCTTGGTCTCAACACATGAGTAGGTGGTTCTCTCTCATAAAATGTATGCTGGAAGTGTAGGTTCATTCTGATGGCTCTCTCCACGAATGAAGAGGAGGTGGAGGGGTATATATAGCCTCCACACAAAATCTAACCATTACACACAACTTGCCAAACTCGATGGGACTGAATTGAAAAACTCGGTCAGACTGATTTAGCAAATAATGTGACCGTTAGGATTTTCGGTGGGACCGACATGCAACTCGGTAGGACCGATATGGTTAGGGTTAGGGCATAACGTAATCTCGGTGAGACCGATTACTCAAACTCGGTAGGACCGATTTTGGTAATAAGTTAACCAGAGAGTTGGTCAGGCAAACTCGGTAGGACCGATTACACAAACTCGATGGGACCGATTTTGGTAATTCATAAGCTAACCAGAGAGTTTGCATTGTAATCTCGGTAGCACCGATTACTCAAACTCGGTGAGACCGCTTTTTGTAATGGACATACACAGAGAGATTACAATCCCATCTCGGTGAGACCGAGATCCCTATCGGTGAGACCGATTTGCCTAGGGTTTGTGGCCGTGGCTAAGACATCTGAACTCGGTGGCGCGGGATGGAAAGAGTTGGTAGGGCCGAGTTAGACTTTTTGGTTTAGGACATATGTGGATGTGAGAAAGTAGTTGAGGACTTTGGAGCATATCACTAAGCACTTTGACCAAGTAAACCATTAAGTAACACCTCATCCCCTCTTGATAGTATTGGCTTTTCCTATAGACTCAATGTGATCTTGGAATACTGAAAATAGAAAATGTAGAGTCTTGTGCTTGGAGCTTGAGCCAATCCTTTGTCCGTAGCATCTTGAAGGGGTTCCACATCCTTTAGTCCATGCCACTTCATTGTTGAACGTGTCTGAAACATACTAGGTAAAATTGCTAGTCCAACAAGAGATATGTTGACATTAATTACCAAAATCACCCAGGAAGCACTTGTACTTTCAAAGGTCGACCAGACGGTGGCCAATAGCAAGGGGAGCGCCAGATCCACCGCAAACGCCGCTGCCTCTTCCGCCGCTGCCGCCTCTAGCACAGATCTGAAATCGCAGCTGCTGCCGATGGTGAGGCAGTAGGGAAGAAAGGGGGTAGTGGCTATGGGTGAGCGAGTGAAAGAGGGGTCAGGCTAGATTTGGCGCCGGGACGGTGCATCAAATTTCCATCTCCCGCCACCCCCCTCGCCCTCGCGTCACAACCACCCGTGCGACCTTGCGCCGCACTCAGCCTGGCTCGCGAGAAACTGCCGATCCGAGCGTTTCCAGCGAGCCAGGCTCTAGGCTGCTTTGAGAAGCGTGTGATGCAGGCCCAACAGTGAATCCAGGCAACCAAACATGCCTCTTCCTTCCCGCGCGGGCCTGGTTGGGCTCGATGCGGGCAACCAAACACGCCCGAAGTACTCTGGCCGTGCCCGGCTGGCACAGGTGCTGGCCTCGGACTGAGTAGGCACGACAGGGACGTAGCGCGCAGCCGACGCAGTACGCTCGTGACGTGACCTTCCGTGCGCAGTGCCACAGTGCGTTAGTCACCTTGTGTCGGACGACATGTCGCTCCTTCGCCAAGGTTTGCATCAGTGTATGCATGGCTCCATCGAGCCAACCTACGTAGCAGTAGCAATAGGACTGGGAACAGGGATGTAAATGTGTTCGCCGCCTTGTCCCAGGACACACTCTCCCCCTTCTCTTACGTGGGGAGAATATCTGGTACTCTCAACCCTAGGGTGCTCCTGGTGCTCCAAACTCGGTAGCACATTTTTAAATGTTCGAAAAATTCTAAAAAAAAATCCAACACATAGACATAACACCAATGTATGTTGTCTTAAAATTTGAAATCAAAATTCGATAGCTTGAGAAACATAAATGAAAAATTCGACAGTAAATAGCACACACCATAAGTCGGGCTTTAGATTTAGCCAATTATCACATTGATGTCGATTTTGTCATTTCTGTATCTCGAGCAATGTTTTGAATTTTGATTTGAATTTTTTTTGTCAACATGCATTGATGTTATGTCAATGTGCTAGATTTTTTTTCAGAATTTTTCAACCATTTAAAAATATGCTACCGAGTTTGGAGCACCAGGAGCACCCTAGGGGTGGGAGTACCAGATATTCTCCCCCTCCTCTATGACACGGGCAAGGACTTGCTCTTTTTTCTTCATAAATGTGCAATGACTAGCTCGCTCGCTAATTCGCTACTCGCTGTGCTCTTGTTAGGTGTGTCGTGCCAGCGCGTGTTGGACTAAGCAACCCAGGCACGGCCCTAATCGGGCCACGTGCCAGGCACGACCCGATAAGCCACGTGACGAGCCAGCCCATGACAGGCCATGCATGCGGGCTGACATGTCGGCACGCCTAAGCAGGCCCAGCTGGCTAGGTTTGGATGTACACCTCGATGTTGGACACACAACTCATGTTAGGTTTGTGTCGTGCCAGCACGTGCCGGACTAGGCAACCCAAGCACGACCCTAGCCGGGCCACGTGCCAGGCATGGCCCGATAAGCCACGTGACAGGCTAGGCACGTGGGCTGACATGCCGTCACGCCTAAAAAGGCCCAGTTGACCAGGTTTAGATGTACACCTCGATGTTGGACACATAGCGAGCAACTGTAGCAGCCAGCAAACCCTACTTGGGGCTGAAGCCGCCCGTTAAAGGCGTTTTCGCCATTCGGGGCACACCCCCGCTCCCAATTGGGCCAGCCCATTGACATTTTTCCTCTTTCCTCTCAAACTCCAAACAACGGTGCGGCAGAAGAATTCGAACTTGAGACCTCTCGATTAATAGAGAACCGCATAGCCACTAGGACATCTGCACACACATGTGCTTTCTAACTTCCTTTTTCTTTTTATTCTTCTTCAGTTCGCTGATACCTTTTTTATTTCTATTTTTCCTTGTTACTTTTTCTTTTTATTTATTTTCTTCTTTAATTGTGCGAACTTTAGTCTAATTCCTGATTTTTTTTGTAAAAATCGATGAACTTTTTCAAATTCGCGAACGTTCTCTTCAAAATGGATGAACATTTTTCATATTCACGAACTTTTTCCTTACAAAATGATGAACTTTTTTCCCAAATCAATGAACTCTTTCTCAAAATTGATCAATTTTTTGTTTCAAATCGATGAAATCTTTTCAAAGTTGATGAACTTTTTCCAAATTCAATGAACTTTTTTCAAATTTGATGAATTATTTTTCGGAATTGATGAAACTTTTCATAATTCAATATTTTTTTCAAAATTGATGAACTTGTTTGAATTCAATAGAAAGTTCAAATTTGATGAACTTCTATCAAAATTGATTAACTTTTTCAAATTTTATGAACTTTTTCTGAAATCGATGAACTTTTTCCAAATTCATGAAATTTTATCAAATTCAATGAACTTCTTTTCAAAATTGATGAACATTTTTCAAGTTCGTGAACTTTTCTCAAATTCATGAACTTTTTTCAATTTGTAAGAAGCTTTTCAAATTATGAACTTTCTTCAATTTCACGGTTTTTATTGTGAATTTTTTTATTTTTTTATTTATATATAAAATAATACACATAACAAACAGGGTATATATTACTCCTACATGCTAGTCTTGTGATTCAAGAAAATGCTAATGATGTACTAAAAGAACTGTCACATAGAGTATTATCCTCATAGTGCACAAAAAAGAGGCTTCGTCCTAGTGGTTATTGCCTAAGCTTTCAAGTAAGCCGACAAGGAACGGATCTTGTTTGTACAAGAACTAGTAAAATGCCCGTGCGTTGCCACGGGCTTCTGAAATATCTTGGTGAAGTTATATAAATATAATGTATGCTAAATTTCACATGTAGAGATAATATAACATGATCACAATTGTATAAAAATTGAAGTCCACTAAAAATGGCAAATTGATAATATATACATATAAAGTGACGATTCAACTAAAAACCATGTCTGGCAAGCTATCTAAAAAAAGGCATCGAGCGCTCCAGAATTTTCCTCGAGAAGCTGTTGGCAGGCGGCGACGGAGCTGAGGATTATCCCTCCACACAGTGGCGTAGCTAGGATTTTTGGTCAGGGTGGTTCAATGGACATAATTTTTTTGTACCACGAATGCAAAATATCCACATACTGGTATATGATTTGCCAAAAGCACATATTAATAGGATCTTGCAAAGCACACGAAAAATCATGGTTTAGGCCCTAAATTTGCCCAAAAGAAAATAACACACCTTATTTGTCGGGAAAGTCTTGATTATAACATTCTCATTTACTCTGAAGAAAGCATATCACTTAATGTATGTGATGCAATGTCTTCGGTTCTCTTCCTTTTGCAACAATTATACAATAAAAGGAATTTCAGTTTACCAATTGTCAGTTCAAATGAACTCATGTAATCATTGAGCTCAACTTATCAATTCCAAGTTGCCAAAAACTTTAAAGTTTGCACTCACGGCTAAACTTGTTCAAACTATAAAGGTGAAATTATATTTTACCTAAGGGATTTGGAAATCATACTTCGAATTAGAAGAGATGTGAAGTCCGTGGAGAAGTGGAGCTCCTTCCTTAACCGATGCGGCACCGTGCGCGGCCTCCGGGCTCTGGTGCATAGTCTACCTCTGCCCTGCGTCTTGCTAGAGCCGCCGGCCAGCTGGCCACGGGTCGCCGGCTCATCGGTCGGCGATCACCGCCTTGCTAGACGCTAGGGCTTCTGTATCTTTGAGATTAGCCAATCTTGTGTCGCCCTGCATCGGTTCGAGTCTTCCAGCGGTTCAATGTGCGACGAGAAAAAAATTCAGAGGATTGTACGAGCTACTCTCTCCGTTCGGAAGTACTTGTCGGAGAAATAGATGTATGTAGACATATTTTAGTTATAAATACATCCACTTTCATCCATTTCTGTGACAAGTAATTCTGGAAAGAGGTAGTAAAAAGGAGAGGAAACGAACGATCTGATCGTGCAGACGTGGTCCTGTTCGTGACTTGTTGGATTTGGGCCTTGACCCAACTCTTTTTTCACATATTGTAGCGAGGTAATGGGCCGCATCACAGGGTGGTCCATGGACCACCCTGGCCACCCGTGTGGCTACGCTACTAACTCCACAGCCAGTCCACTCTCTGAAAGTCATCCACTCCCCTGCCCGTGCATCATATGTTTCACTACTAAGGCATGGAGTTCATGATACTTCTGCTTGTCTGGGAGCTCGGCAGAAATGAGTCGGTCGTACTACTCCAGAACGACAAGCTTATAGGCAGAATCCATGATCAACAAAAAGTGTGCGTGGGGGAGGCCCCTCTTCTGGAACTGGACTACGTATACATGTGCGACAACAACACCCAGGATATTCTTTCTTGAACAACATCTCTTTTATAGCCTCTAGCTTGCCATGGAACACACGAGCAACAAGATTAGGTCGGTCTTGCGCTGGTCTGACCAAGAAGCAACTCATTCGTTATCTCTTCCCATTTAGGGTTGTAGGTCATGGTCAAGACGATGTCAGGCTTCCCGTAGGTATGGACAATTGCCATGGCATCCATATGTCTCCGTTTCATGTCGCGGTCGCCACCTGGGTATGTTCCAGGGAGCACAATCCTTACTCCAACAGCGCTTGCTCGGGTCTCCCCGGATGTAATTGCATCAACAACTCCCTTATATAGGTCGGCACGGATCTTTGTCTGGTTCTTCCTGTACCATTTCAACCTACAACTCTCAATCTTGATGTACATGTCCACCCCCCATTGCTGGAGCAATCGTGCTCGGATTGAATATACCAGGTCGTGTTTGCAGCATGTAACAGTAGTAGTCTCTCACGGAGACGCATAACCTGCTATTCCCCTCTGCATATGGATGAGTAACGCGGACATTAGGATTCATACGAGAACTATACAATTCATCTAAACGACAGAATACGCATAAGGCTTACCTGCATCCTAATCATCATCATCATCATCACGTCTACCTCTTGGTTGTTGCGCAACCGGCCAAGGGACATCACGTTTAGGTAGTTTCAGATGCCAACCGAGCTCACCCCTTGGGTAGAATAATGGGTAAGAGAGCGGGTCGTACGAGCCAGACGTCACATGTATATTGTGCCTCTGGTTGTCGTTCCCGCAAAGTGCAATCCTTCGATCACACCTGTTCGCTAGGTCAGTGCCCTCCACCGAAATTGCAGCGACCTCCGATGATAGAGGTCTATTATACTTCCTTTGATCTAGTCTCTGGTCCGTGTTGAGGTCTATCCTGTAATCGTCGAGGTTGTCCCTGTGGGCACCCAAACTCCTAAACTGCTGGGAGGATGGGTTTTCCTTGAGTATGTCCACTAACTTTTTGACAACATTCTGATCTAACTGCTTGGTGGCAGGCTGGCGATGGGTTAGGCCTGGGTCGTCGTGGTAGAAGTACAACTGTAGATGCTCTGGACGGGATGTTGTCCCGAAGGAATGAACGTTGTGGTAGATGGTGTCGTGCGCCCGGAAGGTGTACACCCCAGACTTCATCTTTGTGTAGCTTTCATCCAGGCTGGCGCCGAGCGTTGTGAAGGAGAAGTGTCCGTTGAAGAACCGTATGTTCTCCCGAAAGTGCCTAGAGTCCGCATCCGTGCTAGACCAAAGCCTCATTAGCTCCGGGATGGGTTCCGGTTGCTTCAGCTTGATTTGCCCACTGCGACAGCAGAATCCCGGGGCCTCGGACACAAACTTCTTGGCCTTGCAGTGGTCGCAGTTCGCGGCGTGCTTGAGGATGTGTGTACTGTCGGGGAGGTTTGAGTACACATAGTCCAACGGATCATGGTCGACATAGGTATTGTGACTTGAGTCTTCCAATTCGTCGTGCTCCATGTCATCAACAACCGAGCCTGCAAACAATGTTTCTAATTAATGCGATACTCCCAACGTGTGGATCTTGCTCAAGCTGGTGTAGATACCTTCACCAGCAAACATGTAATACTCATCGTCGAAGAGGTTGTCAGGGTTGGCATTATCATTCATGAGACCACTAAGGTAAGCGTCCATGTCGTCTGCGCAGGTGCCGAATCAATAAATAGTGTCAAGGGATGCAAGGAGAGTAAGGATGGGAGTGTTACCTTCACTCCTGATCGTGTACTCCGGCGTGCTAGACGAGGTTGAGGCACCGTGTGCTTCAAGTACGGTTGGTTGTCCCGTTGCCCCATCGTACTGCAACTGTAGGCGGCTATACCGATACGGAGCAAGTATATATTTGTTTAATGCATACGAACAAAAGATGTGGATTACACATGCGAGAAATACCATAAGTTTTGAAGGTGTGACCGCATGTGCTTGCCTTACCTGAGGTTGCTAAATCAGGACGAGGCAACGCAATGGATTCAGCACACGGGGTGTTCCGCATAGCTTTCTCCCGTTGTCGGCGCTGAGCACTCATCTCCCCTTTCTGCTCTGGTGTCAAGCTATCTCGATGTTTTTTATCTGTCTCACGTCTTTGCGTGTTTATTTGTTCCTTCTTCTCCTTGTAAGTGGCTCGCCTCTTTGCATTTATAATATCTCTTTGCCGTTGTGATAAAACATGATCAGTGTTTGTGTCGTCTTGTGTCTTCTTCTGATAAGCTGCTCGCCTCTGTGCATTTATATTTTCTCTTTGTTCTCTTGTGTCATGTTGTTTCTTCTTCTGGTAAGATTCCCGTCTGCGTGTGTTCAACTTATCGATCTGTTCTTGGTAGCCTTCGTCTTCTTTTTTCTTTTTATAAGCTGCTCTTCTCCGTGCGTTCTTGGCATCCCGGGCCCTTGTAGCTGGATCTGTTATTGTACACATATATATACACATTAGCATCCGAACCAGAACATTCAAGATAAATGATCTCACGGTTGACTGGAGCCACAGGTCAATCGTATTTACTGCTACAATCATGCACCATGAGTGCTACAATATATCAATGATAAAACAAACCAGATTACGAGCAAGTGGACCGTGAGATATACCTGGACTCCCTTTGGGGGGGTTCTATGGTTTTAGCAGAGGGGATTGTAGCTTCATGTATAACCAGGCCGCTCGATGGTTGTGGGTCAGATGCAATGGCATCTGAAATATTATTCAAATTAGTAAAAACCAATATCAGAGGCATTTAAACCTTTTTGATGAGTTATAAACAGGCCGCTCGATGGTTGTGGGGCACATCCCATGGCTTGCGAAAAGGGATTTTTCAAATTAGTAGGAACCAATCTTGAAATCAAATTACTAAAAACCAATATTGTTCAAATTCCATATACCTGGACCCTCGCTCGGGAGTATATCAACATTGGTGATATCACCAAGAGGGCGTCGGAGGTTATTTGTTGCCTCCATTTGTCGCTGTCGGTGTTTCTTATAAAGATTCACCCTTTCCCACCGAGAACCAAACGGGGTCAAGTCATTTGAGGACATCACTGTCACAGACAACTATCATTGGAAAAACAGATCAACAAGTACCGTCTACTATATTTAACATACTTTAACCTACAATATCTCAGACCCATTAACATCAACTATTTGGAAAGCCCATGACTCGGCACTAAGGAAGCGCCAGAGATTACAATATTTGTGATAACTAAACATATATATGCAACAAATGTTGGATTTATTCCTTCCTGCTTTTAAATAGTTTTTAGTTTTGCTAATTTTCCTCTGGTACTGAAGTGATTTATGTTGTTGAATGCACTCATCAGGTTACAAAACGTGCAGAAAACCGATCACATGCTCACCAATACTCCAACGAGGCATCACTACCTGGGTTCCTAGTTCATTGAAGAGACAAACATCAAAGTCTGGAAGATATTTTAGAAATGATGAAGTCGACGTCCAGCAAGAAGCTCAAGGAGTTTTAATGGGCCACATTAAAATCTGTGAGCTCATCGGAACAGGGCAGTAACCTTTTCATCCCCTTGCATACTATTTGAGGAAAGAGTTCTTAGAAAACAGTTGAGAACTATTGTACATCTCCATATGGCATTCTAGAACAAAACCGGTGATTTACTAAAAATTGATTTACACCCTCGCTCTGCCATCTATAAAAATTGTGACAATCGAAGCTTGCATTTCTCCATATCAAGAACGGGAGTATAGATTCTAATCGCAGAGATTTACCTCTTTTACAGCGATTCTAATACCATTTTCTTCCTTAAATCTAACAGCTTGATGCCTCGCTCGTACATAAGAAGGCCATGTGTGCACCGCTGGAGCTATAATGAACAGTTGGGGCTACTACATAAGAACAATTGCGGCATTCACCAACAAAGGTAAAGTTGCAAATTGTGAAGCGTGCACAACTTACTGCCTTGTGGTTTAAACTCGGTCGAACAGAAGTAGGTGCTAACCTGTTGCTCGCTGCCGCGGCGACACCGGTGCCTCTTGCTCCGATGGGAAATTTTGAAAGAAACAGGCCTCGCCCACCCGCTCCAATGGCAAACTGGTAGGATCCCAAACCGAGACCTAGAAGCATGGAGAAACAGGCCTCGCCCGTCCCGCTCAGAAACGTTTTGAAAATTTGTTTGTTGTTGTATATGGAAGGCGTGAGATGGACAGAGTATGATTGATCGCTTTATTTTTGGGCATTGGAGGTGTAAGACGGAAAGAACGAAAAGATTGATTGGCGTTGTATATCTGTTTGCGATTGTGATGTGATTTGATTCCTGTTGTGTATGGAAAGTATTATTTGGAAAGAATAATATTGTTTGGAAAGGACGCCATCGGTTAATATTTGATTCCTGTTGTGTATGGAAATTATTATTTGGAAAGGTTAATATTGCTTGGAAAGGATGCCATCGGTTAATATTGTTTGGCCTTTGGGGGTTTATTTGGGATTGTCTCGGTTAATAAATAAATAAAAAGAAATCGGTGGAAGTGGGATGGGATCGAGGGGTGGCCTCTCGTTTGATGGGAGGGGAAGGGTACGAGCGAACGAAACCACGTACGGACTGAGACATTAGGAGTAAAGATTATGTGTGTGTTTTGCGGTACGAGCAGAACAACATTTTTATACTGGGCTGGCCCTCTATTCCTGCGTTGGAGTGAGGGGGTGCGTGATTTAGGGTCATGCGCCACGCAGGTCGGGGAATTTGAGGTCCCGTGCCCTAGGTACACAAAGAGTAATCCCATTCCTTGGTAAACAAACAAGTCCAATTGCTTTTCTCCACTACTATTAAACGATTTAGCTACAGTTCAGTCGATTGATCCGACTTTGGGGTCAACCGATTTTCGTGGGGGTGGGGTGGGGTGGGGTGGGGGGGGGGGGGCTCGCTGGAGGCAAGAAAGAACCAGCCGCAGCGTAGGAGTGGGGCTCGCCGGAGAGGCTACCCCACTATCTATCTTAGGGTTTAGGGTGGGGATAGTGGTCGCCGGCGGCCGGGGGGGGGGGGGCGATGGTGGGGCGGTGGCGTGGGAACTCGCCGGAGAAAAAACTCGGCGCGGGGGAGGGGGGAGGGGGCTAGATGGATGGCCGGGGCGGCGACAGATCGATGGTGGGGAGTGGTTCCGGGGAGGGTGGGGTGGCGAGACGGTGCGGGAGCGCTGGCGGCCGCAGGCGGCGGGGGCGGGCGGTTCGGCCGGTGGTGGCTAGCGGCTCAAGGGCTGGAGGTTGAAGAAGCAATCTAGGCCTTTGATTTTGAATCCAATGGCCCAGAAATCGACTGACCTTAACTGAAAAAGTCAGTCGACTGACGTGTAGCCTTACCCACTATTAAAAAGAGCAAACATAAATTCCTCTAAATTCACCCAACAAACTATACACGAGATAATCAAGGCCCTCCGATCAAATCAATTTATACACATCTAACTGTCCATATTACGTCAATAGTCTGTCATCCTGATCAACGACTCAGATTCAATGTTCTGCCGACCAGGCGTTGTGTTCTGCTAATCGTCCGTGCTACGCATCCCTCGATCCCCGCGGCCTATTGTTATTTGTGGAACACAGTTATCTCCCTCCCACGATCCCTAAGAGCAAGTACAATAGAGCTGAGTCAGCTGGCTATAAGAAATAAACTAGTATATTCTTACTTAGTTGGAGGAAAGAAAAGAAGAGAAAGAAGGTAATCGAGCTCTTGGTGAAGAGCCAGCTCTAGCACGTGCTCCTAGGCACTTTCTAAGAGTGAAAGGTGGGCCATATAATAAAAAATTAGTACACTCTTCTAATCAACGTGACTATAAGATGGGCTATATAGAGGACATGACAATAGCTTATAGACAACAGTTGGCTATACTATTAACCATGCTCTAAATTGTGGGAAACAATCTTTTGATTTTCCTTGTTTCTTTCCACCCCTTTCTCTCGGTCCCTCCCCTCACCCGCACACCTCTCCCCGCGGCCCCGTCGCCCGTCGGTTCTCCGCCGCCGCCGCACGCGACGCATGCCATCTCTCCCCTGTTGCCCCCTTCTCCCCTTCTCCCATCCAACACGACAAGCGCGCGGCAGAGGACAGAAAGGTCGACCACCATCTCTCTCTTCTCCCTCGCCCAGCTCCGCCTCCTCTCCCCCACCGCCGGCACGGCCTCACGTTTCCAGACGCTCGCCTCGAAGGAGGCGTCCGCCTCAACCGTCTCCGGTCCCGGTGGGGGAGAGGGGAGCGGGCTACTCTCGGTGCTCGACCGGGCGCACCGACGAGGAGCAGTACTGCCGCGAGCGCGCCCGGGGTCCGCCATGGAGGGGATCTTGGTGGGCGGGCACGTCACCTTCGTCACCGCGCCATCCCCATACTACGGCAGTGGTTGGTTCAGCAACTATTTGTGCACTGCGTGGCATTTTTGTTTGAGCAACTTCAGTATTATCTTCATCTAATTGCTTGTCAAGTTGCTAATTGGAGTCTTTAGGTTTTTAGTCATGTTGTAGGTCAGTAAATCTGACGCGTGACACCTTTGAGTTTTCATCTTAAAGTTAAATATAGATAGCTAGAGAATGATCCTGAATTCCTGATACATATCAGATTTATATCTGATTTATTCACTGTGTTATTACTTAGACTGGGCTTGTACCTTGCTTAAGTATTCTCTTGTGCATTTCAGTACCTACTGTTAATTATTATTTTTCCTTCCTCAGGATCCACAAATTTTAAGCACACATGGTACAACCATCAAGTTCTGGGATATTAGCTGGTAATTGAACTATCGAACTTGGCAATGTTCACAAATGGTTTCCATCATCTATCTGATTATGTTTCCATTACAGTTGTTTGTTTCTCCGTGGACTATGTGTACTCTTAGATAAGAAATCTATTCAGGCTATGACACTGCATCCAAAAGAGTTACTACCCACGAGTTCATTTTCCTATTTTGTACATTGCTGGAAGCCTGGAACCTTAAAAATAATTTATATATGTAGGAAATCATTTGCGTCAGCACCTGCTGACAACATAAAAATGTTAGCCTTCCCAAAGGCAAATTTCTGCACATTTTTCACCTTGTTTATAAGTGGAACGGTTTATTATTTATTTAACTGTAATTCCAAACATGTAACTACTGCATGATATGTTAATGCTACTCAAAAATCCATTGTTTGTAATCAGAATACGTTTAGATCTAATTTGTTGTCTGCCTGATGCCCCTTTTTTTGTGAATTTTCCAGTTTTCTTGGTGGTGCAATGCTACTTTTTTCTTGGAAAGACCGACATTTTCAATATTTTTGCTTGGGACTTACGACTTGAAGCAATAGTTACTAATTTAATTTCTATATGAACTTGTCCCCTTGTATGAAACTTTTCCCATGCAGGCTTCAAGTCTTCAAGAGCAGGCGGTCTTTTAACAAGGGGTGGATGCGAGTAGTGATATGCTGAATACCATGGATCTATGTTCACTGCAGATAAGTTCTCTTCCTGACAAGCAAAAGTTTCCTTAGTCAACTCAAATCTTCACACGGCTAGGATTACATGAATAATACTGTGCTTAATTTTTTATTTTGCTTGCCTTCTTGGCAGTCTTCTAATACAAGATGCATGTTTGAAAAAAAGACTCGCAAAATTGATGATGTGAAGAAACAATAACCAGAACCTTGCTTTGGTAATTTGTTCTCCACAAGTGTGTTCTGAATTATTGTACATAACTAAATTCTATGCTTATTTTGTTAGTACTAAAATAACTAATTTAATTCTGGTACAATGTGAATACTTACAGGGGCACGATCCTTCATTAGTCCTAAGTAGAAATAAGAAGACAATGTTAAATTTATGGCAAAGTCATGTCTTTAATGGTAGTAATGTGTTGTAGAAAGTTTCATGGTTGATTGTTTTACTTGTATGTGCCAACATAAAGATACAGCCACTTGCATGAACAGCCAGAATGGCAATAATAAGTGCTATTTCTTGCTATTAGTTTACTTTAAATAAATATGTCTTTCATGGAACAGTATGTGTGTGATGGATCTTTTCGAGTCTGATTCATCTTCAATCAGGTGCATATTTTGTGAGACAATCCTGTCCTAACATGTCTCTGATTTTGATTTTGTTTTTTCCTGGGTATTTCAGGATAGAACGGCAGCTTCAGAGGGAGATAACAAGGATCATGGTGAGCCTATTGTGTCAACAGCTGTGTAGATTGTTTCCCAGAAGTCACGGATTTCTCTCTCTATCTATTTTCAGAGAAGTTAGTCACAGGCAGGTTTGAGTGAAGGCTGATCTAAAACCGGCGATGCATTTATGAACATTGTGCAATTTTCCATGACCTGACTGAACGGGTGTTTCTGAAAGATAGCCAAACATCCTGCCATTGTGCCACTACTTAGGTTTCTTAATAGAATTCTCTTCTGTTTGGGTGGTGCCAGATTGCCAATAATAGAAGACGAGTTGTCTTCTGATAGAACGATGCCAAAATTGCATAGTTGTATGTTATTTAAGGTTGTCTCAATTGCATACGAGCTGGAGTTGTCACTTCACTAGATCTCGTCCTTGGGAGCAGGTCACACCTTTGTTTGAATTAATAAATGTGTTCTATATGCAGCTCCTTTGTGATGATGACTGGTTGGGTTAAATGATAGTATATGATTGTTTGGCATGTCAATCTTTGCCCCTGTCATGTTTAAAACTATGGATATAGAGAGCTCCTACTAGACTTGCATTTAGGAATAGAACATGGATGTGTCCTGAGTTCGTGCATGTGCAGCTCTTTTTGCGATATCCCGAATATGATAAATTGGTGTGTCAGGCTTGCAATTGTCGTATTGATAGCAATGGATATTTCCTTGGATGTTCATTGATAAAGGAAAAATCGCTGATATAGCAGGTTTCATTTATGTTTGCCAAATAGGGTGTAAATAATGCGCTATCTGTCTGCCACTTCCCTTTTTTACTCCATATATTGGGCTGCATAATAGCTGAACTTTGCAAGGTTGGCACGAATGATCCTGGGCTAGCCTCTTTTTTTATCAAGTGTTGAATGGTCAAGAGCAATGTGTATACTTGGGCTAGCCTCTTTTTTTATCAAGTGTTGAATGGTCATCTTCAGAATTGAGCAGTTGTTGCATATCTTGAATCTTTTGCTTGCATGTGATCAGAACTGACTTGTTGATCATGTGTAAGTTCTGTTGATGATGTGTAAATTCTTCTCGGAAATCAGTTTGTTCAATAAGTTCAAAAAGCTTGGTGATCGTGGCCAGACACTTGATTCTTCACTTGGTTGCTGGATCACAACAGTGTCTCGCTTCTGAAAATACAATTTGAATGACATGCTATTCTATATCAATTTCATTTATTTATTTTGCAAGAAGTGCTTTTTATTTTATAACATGTGAACCACTTCATAAATGTTTGAAACGTGCGTTGCTAGTGCACACTTTCTAGTCATTTAAAAAAACACAAGTACAGTTGTTTGCCAACCCTAAAAAGGGAGAAAATTGCTTCTGCGGGCGCGCACACACAGAGAGAGAAGGGGAGAGAGAGTTGATACTCCTATTGGGTTTCCGAGGCAATGGAAGAGTGTTTGCTAATGGAAAATTACACGAGACTCCACAATATATGCCTCTCTATACAATAGGTAGGGGGACGTGCTACGTGCGGTGACGGTATCCTGGACTAGGGGGTACTCACCACGTCGTCTCCCGATCAGTTGGATTGGGCCGAGGACCCCCATGGCCGTTTGCTCATGGGCCAGTTCGGACAGCCGATGTATACACGAGGAAGATTCCACAAGACTTGTTGATCAAGACAAGGACTCCTCTCCACCGGCGTATTCGACTAGGACTCTTGTTATCCTAGGCCTCTGGTATGTTATATAAGCCGAGGCTAGGCTAGTCGATAGATTATTATGACATTACTCATCATACCCTTAGGTCTTAGACCACTACATATGATCTCGAGGTAGATCAACTCTTGTAACCCAATATTCATCAAAGTCAATCAAGCAAGAAGTAGGGTATTACCTTGATAGAGAGGGCCCGAACCTGGGTAAAACATTGTGTCTCCTATCTCCTGTTACCCATCGAACCATGACACACAGCTTGGGACCCCCTACCTGAGATCTGTCGGTTTTGACACCGACATGTGGGCCAGATGATAAAACTAAAAGATTGACTGCTCGAGATACCATATGATGGAGCCACAGACAACCATCTGATCCTTCCCCGTGAGCTGACAAGTCTTTTCAACAAGCCTTGTGCTGCACTCGACGCTTTGCAACTCGAGCCTTGTTACCACCCCTAAATGTTTTTTTGGCGCGGCAACCGTAGGATCTGCTCTAGCCTTGGCAACAAACGTCATGTTGTGGTTAGCGCTTTCCAACACGAGTGAAAGGATCAATATAGTTGACTAGAGGGAGGGGGGTGAATAGGCAACTAACAATTTTTAGCTTTTCTTTACCAAATTAAACTTTGCATCAAAGTAGGTTGTATAGATATGCAACTAGGTGAACAACCTATATGATGCAACAACAACAAGCACACAGGCAAGCAAGAGATATAACACAAGTAAGCTTGCAAAAGTAAAGGCGCGAGATAACGAAGAGTGGAGCCGGTGGAGACGAGGATGTGTTACCGAAGTTCCTTCCTTTTGAGGGGAAGTACGTCTCCGTTAGAGCGGTGTGGAGTCACAATGCTCCCCAAGAAGCCACTAGGGCCACCGTATTCTCCTCACGCCCTCACACAATGCGAGATGCCGTGATTCCACTATTGGTGCCCTTGAAGGCGGCGATCGAACCTTTACAAACAAGGTTGGGGCAATCTCCACAACTTAATTGGAGGCTCCCAACGACACCACGAAGCTTCACCACAATGGACTATGGCTCCGAGGTGACCTCAACCGTCTAGGGTGCTCAAACACCCAAGAGTAACAAGGTCTGCTAGGGATTAGTGGGGGGAATCAAATTTCTCTTGGTGGAAGTGTAGATCGGGGCCTTCTCAACCAATCCCGAGCAAATCAACAAGTTTGATTGGCTAGGGAGAGAGATCGGGCAAAAATGGAGCTTGGAGCAACAATGGAGCTTAGGAATGGAAGAGGTGGTCAACTAGAGGAAGAAGACACCCCTTATATAGTGGAGGAACAAATCCAACCGTTATCCACTTACTCAGCCCGCGACCCGCGGTACTACCGCTCCAGACAAGCGGCACTACCGCAGGGGCTCACGGTACTACCGTGAAGGGCCGCGATACTACCGCAGCAGCGGCAGGGGCTAGTCCAGGCCAGAGCCGCCAAGGCTGAGAGCGGTACTGCCGCTGACGCGGTACTACCGCTCCCCCTTGCGGTACTACCGCAAGGCCAGGATGGACTAGGCTGGGAAGGGCACGGATGAATAAAAATACATCCGTGCCTACTTCCGCTGAAAATCGAACAGTACAAAAATCCGACACGGTACTACCGCGCCTCGCTTGCGGTACTACCGCGATGGGAGCGGATGTAAAAAATTACATCCGCCCCTACTTCCGCTCGTGCTACTGAGCCGGACAAGGTCTCATGGTACTACCGCGCACCTGGGGCGGTACTACCGCGTAGGGCGCGGATGTAAAAATTTACATCCGCCCCTACAGCCGCAAGAGAGGCTGAGCCTGGCCTGAGGCCATTGTATTACAGCTCCATAGGAGCGGTACTACCGTGGGCGCCTACGGTACTACCGCGAGGGCTTGCGGTACTACCGCAGGGGCCTGCGGTACTACCGCTCCTAGGAGCAGTACTACCGCATGCCTCAAATAGCAGCACTTAGGAATCCTTCTTTTTGCACCGTAAAGGAGATAACGGAGGATGCTCCAAAGCACAAAGGGAAAGGCGGAGTAAAGGAAGAAAACGTGTACGAGATGATTCCACCCAAACCTTTCCACCGCGGACCCTGTCTTAATAGAACGGCTATCCTACGACTCAAATCCACCAAAAGAGACGTAGAACACCATGGTCTTCAATAGTCTTCGATGGGTACCAAACCGTCTTGTGCCTAACGACGAAGCAACTGAAATACTCAAGGAACACGATTAGTCCGCAAAAGCATTGTCATCAATCACCAAAACATCTTAGGGATATACATGCCCTTACAATCTCCCCCTTTTTGGTGGATTGATGATAATACAGGATTTGCACGAAGGGAAAGAATGTAGCATAAGCAAACCCCACATCTCTAGAATATAGACGAGCTCCCCCTAGATTCGTGCTAGAGAGTAAAGTGTGTTGGACTGCACGACATGAATACTAGGATCACCACTCCCCCTATATTTTAGAGACATAGCATATCTTGCAATAATAAGGCTAACACTAAACAAGATAGTAAATATGAGCAAAACATAAGTAGCACGAAATAGCATAGGCTCAAAAAGGTAATAAGGTACGATAGAGTGCATATGTCTTACACCATATGATAGACCAAGTCGCACGAGAAAACTAAACCAAAGCAAAGCAAGGTTCAATGGAACAAACACGAGCAAAGCAAACACAAGACTCTCGCAAATCCCTACACTCTCTCCCCCTTTGGCATCGAGACGCCAAAAAGGCAGAGAGGACATCTACACACACGTGGTGGCTCAAGCGGAGTAATCAGACGCATGGTCCTCGTTAGACTCAGCAGCAGGAATGGTCTCCTCGATGTCCTCCTCAGAATCGGTCCACTTGTAGCCTTGTTTCACCATCCACTTAGCTTCTGGAGTGATGCGATCCTCAGAACCGCCAGAAACGTCCTCTCCAAACAGCCTCATGATCTTCTTATCCCGGCGGCGACTCTCCTTGGAGGCAACATGAGACCTGTACTGACCCTTGGCCTGCATGCAGAACAAGGTCCTCATCTTGTTCTTCAGCCTCTTAGCCCAAGATGGCACAGAGGAGGGAGGGGTGTACTCCTCAGAGCTGACCTCATCTGCTGGCTCCTCCTCACCCTCATCTGCATCCACATCCATGGCAGCCGCAGCCTCAGCACGAGAAGTGGTGTTAGCCCACTGAGGCTTGACACGGAGCCGGATGGACTCATGTCCAATCCAATTAGGAGCCTCAAAGTCATCCTGAGGGTAGAGCTTCTCCCAAGTTGCAGAGATCAATTGAAACAGATACGGTCCATAGATGGGGACCTTGCGGTTGAAGACAGCAAACCGAAGCTCACACCACATGATGTGTGAGACATCAAGTGGTAACATCTGAGAGTTGTGCGCTTCTTCACATAGGAGCAACATGTCCACAAGAAAGGCGTGTACTTTGTCCTTATCCCCAATGCATGGAAAGAGAGAGTTGCGGAAGATCCAGTACATGATGTCCAGGAAAGAGTTGAGCACCCACGAAGACTTGCCACTGGAGAGCTTCTTCCCAACAAGGAAGAGCTGAAGCTTCTTCTTGTTGGCAGACTCGGTATTGGCATGAGGACGAACACCTTGGGGTGTGGCGAGCCCCTCATCTGATACACCAAGCAAAGTCATGAACTCCTTCCAGTTAGCCGTCAGCTGCCGACCATTGGTCATCCAAGTCATCGTCCTATCCTCATTAGGATGAAAGTACACCGAGGCGAAGAACTGAGCCACAATCTCTGGATCATAGTATTTGTGAAAGGAGATGATATGCTCAATGCCAAACTGCTCCACTAGATCCAGAGCCTCACCAAAGTATGCCCGGTGCTTCTCTTCCCTCATATGATGCATGTCGATCCAATGCACATCCACATAGATATTGCTCTTGGCCTTGATCACATCCAAATAAATGAGGTTCTGCTGCTTGGTCCAGAACAACTCATTTCCTCGAAGGTTGGCACGAGGATTCACATAGGGATTTAACTTCCTATGAGAGACGAACTCAGCAAGCGACATCTCATCCATACTCATGGCGGGTTCCTTGTCTTTGTTGGCGGTGGTATTGGTCCTGCGTTGGGGGGCACTGGAGCCCTCAGGAGCTTTGTCTTGATTGCGTAGGCGCTTGGAGCACGTTTCACGGCTTGGATTGGAACGGCGAGCATGAGCACCTGAGCCACACACCACAAAAAAACACGCAAGAAACGCGAGAAGGATCAGTGCAAAGAACGCAGCAAAACAGTGAAACAAGTAGAATTCGCACATAATAATTGCCACATGATAGATTTGACAGCAACTGTAGCACCGCTTGGTCGCGCGGAACTAAAAAATTAGTGCCGCGCCAAATCACGGTAGTACCGCGCGCATGGTAGTACTGCGCTGGAGGTACAGTAGTACCGCGAGAGCGGTAGTACCGCGCCGAAGGTGCGGTACTACCGCGCGTTTTCAGATCTGAAACAACAAATGAATCTGAGAACTACCGTGACAACAAAGCGGTACTACGGCCGATCAAATCTACCACGGGACAACATATTATGTATAAACTCTATGCATTACTACTCTCCTCCATCCTACTCTTGCAAAGATTTAGCCTAAAATCTCAAGAACAACTAGCATCTCCCCAAAAACCTAGAAGAAAAAGAGCAAACCAAAAGAGAGGGATTTGGGGAAAGACCTTGGTCCATGGCAAGAGGAAGTGGTGGGGAACGATCCCACCTGTCGGAATCTGAGGAGAGCAGCCAGAGAGGGAGATCCGGCGAGGGTCTCCGGCGCCGTTCGTGGGCTGGAGAGAGAGAGGCAGCGTGGGAAGAAGGAGTGAATGGGTATGGGGGAGTTGGAACTCCCCCTTCCCGCTCATAACCCCCACGCGCTCGCTACGTCACGGTAGTACCGCGACTCATTGCGGTAGTACCGCCCGGGCGGAAGTACCGCGCCGTGGGTGGTTGTACTGCTCCACCAGCGGTAGTAAAAAATTATTGTCGTGCTGGTTGCGGTAGTACCGTGGCGGACCACGGTAGTACCGTGAACCCAAGAAAATGCAGTTTCAAGCACGGGAGAAAAACGACTTTGCACGGAACCTTCAAGAGAACACACGCACCAACGAGCTAACAAGCGAAACACCGCAACCAAACAAGAGGCAACAAAGACCAAAACGAGACACAACCTCTCCAAGGAGGGGGCGATGGCCGGAGCCACCTATGTTTGAGTTGATTGGTATGGCACCGCGAAGAATTATCCTTGGGCCCATGACCAAAACTCGTCTTTGAAGCAAATGGCTAATGTGAAAGAGTTGATCAGTTTATGCATAATGGGGGGAGGAAGAGTTTATTGAGAGAACAACACTCCCCCTATGTCCATGCCTACACCTAAACTAGACAACAAGTTGAGTGTAGTGGGATGTGCAAGGGTTCAAGTCACATTGCTCGAATCAATGATATTTAGCTCATGCCTTAACTCGCGAAATCTTGCTTCATCCAAGGGCTTCGTGAAAATATCTGCAAGGTTATCATGAGTGTTGACATACTTGAGCTCGATCTCCCCTCGCCTAATATGATCCCAGATGAAGTGATACCGAATCTCAATATGCTTCGTCTTGAAGTGTTGCACCGGGTTGAGAGAAATCTTGATGGCACTTTCATTGTCACACCAAAGAGGCACTTTGTCACAAATGACACCATAATCCTTTAAAGTTTGCCTCATCCATAGGAGTTGTGCACAACAACTACCGGCTGCCACATATTCCGCTTCGGTGGACGAGAGAGACACACAACTTTGCTTCTTGGAAGACCAACTTACCAAAGAGCAACCCAGAAACTAGCACCCTCCGGAAGTGGACTTCCTATCCACTTTGTCTCCCGCCCAATCGGAATCCAAAAAACCTTCAAGCTTGAAGTTTGCTCCTCTTGGGTACCATAAGCCAAAATTTGGGGTATGAGCCAAATATTGAAAGATTCGCTTGACCGCCACATAGTGACTTTCTTTCCGTGCGGCTTGAAACCATATTCCTACACTCAACATGATATCCGGTCTAGATGCACAAAGGTAAAGCAAGGAGCCAATCATGGAGCGATATACCTTTTGATCCACCGCTTTACCATTGGGATCAATGTCAAGTTGGCACTTGGTAGGCATTGGAGTAGAATCCGGCTTGACATCACTTAGCTTGAACCTTTTGAGCATGTCTTGAGTGTATCTGGCTTGGTTGATGAAGGTACCTTCTCTTCTTTGCTTGATATCGAAACCAAGGAAGAACTTCAACTCTCGCATCGAAGACATCTTGAACTTAGAGGTCATGAGAGCGGCAAATTCCTCATTGAAAACTTTGTTAGGGGAACCAAAGATAATATCATCAACATATAGTTGCCATACAAACAACTCCCGTTTGACCTTCTTAGTAAAAAGAGTGGGATCGATTTGCCCAACTTAAAATCCACGATCTTGTAACAACTCGCTAAGGTGGTCGTACCACGCACGTGGGGCTTGCTTAAGGCCATAGAGAGCCTTATCGAGTTGATACACATGATCCAGGAAGTAGGGATCCTCGAACCCGGGGGGTTGCTTGACATAAACCAACTCATTAATAGGACCATTAAGAAAAGCACTCTTCACATCCATTTGTTGTAACTTAAAGTTGTGATGGGAAGCATAAGCAATCAACAAACGAATGGATTCAAGGCGAGCAACGGGAGCAAAGGTTTCACCGTAGTCGATACCCTCGACTTGGGAGTAGCCTTGTGCTACCAATCTTGCCTTGTTGCGAATGATGTTCCCATGAGCATCTTGCTTGTTCTTGAATATCCACTTGGTTCCAATGACGTTGTGGTTCCCCGACGGCCTTGCCACCAATCTCCACACCTTGTTGTACTCGAAGTTGTTGAGTTCTTCATGCATGGCATTGAGCCAATCCGGATCTTCGAGCGCCTCATAGACCATTTCGGGTTCAACACAAGAGACAAACGCGTGATGTTCACAATAGTTTGCTAATTGTCTACGAGTGCTTACCCCCTTTCTTAGGCTTCCCACCACATTCTCCATGAGATGACCTTTGGTGGTGAGCTTGGATGCAATCTTCGCGGCACGACGCTCTAATTCCTCCTCGGATGTGGAAGGAGGAGGGTTAACTTGATTATCTTGAGCACCGTCTTGAGCTTGTTCTAGATCTTGAGCTTGCTCTTGATCCTGAACTTGCTCGAGGGAGAGAACTTGGCCTTGGGCCTCATTTGGTGGTTTACCACCATCTTGAGGTTGATCTTGCCCTTGGTCTTATTCACGAGGTTGAGGGCCTTCACTTTGTTCTTCGGAAGCGTGTGGGTCTTGGGTTGGTGACGGCTCCACTTGAGTGGATCATTGTCCTTCTCCTTCGGCCACAAGGGGTTCCTCAATGGGTGGGATATGACCCACACCCATTCTTATTATGGCTTGGGGAGGAATTTCATCACCTACATCACAAGTACCACTTTGCTCCACTTGGGAGCCGTTATTTTCGTCAAACTCCACATTACACGTCTCCTCAATGAGTCCGGTGGACTTGTTGAGGACACAGTAAGCATGAGAGTTTGTAGCATAACCAACAAATATGCCCTCATAAGCTCTAGCCTCAAATTTAGACAAACGAACACCTTTCTTGAGAATGAAACACTTACACCCGAACACCCAGAAGTACTCGAGGTTGGGCTTGTTACCGGTAAGTATTTCATAAGGAGTCTTGTTCAAGCCTTTGCGGCGATAGAGTCGATTGGATGCATGACATGCTGTGTTGATGGCTTTGGCCCAAAAGTTGTATGGAGACTTGAACTCCGCCATCATGGTCCTTGTCGCATCCGTCAACATCCGGTTCTTCCTCTCCGCGACACATTTTTTTGAGGGGTATAAGGTGCAGCATATTGATGCTTGATCCCCTCATCACTAAGAAACTCATCCAAGGTGTAGTTCTTGAACTCGGTGCCGTTGTCACTTCTTATTGTCAAGATCTTTGCATCATGTTGACGTTGAGCTTCATTTGCAAAATCGATGACGGTTTGTTGAGTCTCACTCTTCCTCTTGAAGAAAAATACCCAAGTGTACCTTGAATAATCATCCACAATCACCAAGCAATACTTTCTACCTCCAAGACTATCAAAGGATGGAGGCCCAAAAAGATCCATGTGAAGGAGCTCCAAGGGTCTCTTATAGTAGATGATAGTCGTGGGAGGGTGAGCCTTTTCATGAAGCTTCCCTTTGATACAAGCACTGCAAGCACGATCTTTGGCAAAACTAAAATTTGTTAGTCCACGGACATGGTCCCCCTTGAGGAGACTTTGCAAAGATCTCATATTGACGTGGGCTAAACGGCGATGCCAAAGCCATCCCACATCAACTTTAGCCATTAGGCATGTCGCGGTCTTAGGGGTTGCTCTGAAAAGTTAATCACATAAAGACCATTCTCGACATGCCCAACAAAGGCTACTTTAAGAGTCTTGCTCCACAAGAGGGCCACGATATCAATATCAAAGAAAGTGGCAAAGCCCATGAGTGCAAGTTGAAGAATGGAAAGACGATTGAATGCAAGGGACTCAACAAGCATGACTTTCTCGATTGTAAGATCATGAGAAATGACAACCTTGCCAAGACCCAATACCTTAGAAGACGAGGCATCACCCCACTCGACATCGGTGGGCATAGAACGAATCTTGTGCACGTCCACCACCAAGTCCTTGCTTCCGGTCATATGATTCATTGCTCCACTATCGAGCAACCATGATCCCCCCCGGAAGCAAACACCTACACGAGATTAATGCTTGGTTTTAGGTACCCATTTTGTAATGGGCCCTTTGATGTTAGTAACAAGGGTCTTAGGAACCCAAATAGACCATTCAATGTATTCATAAGGAGAACCAACAAATTTAGCAGAAACATGCCCATCACTAGCACGACACAACACATAAGAAGGGTTAAAGTCGCCGGCTTTGTTGGAGGAGGTGGTTTTCCCTTTTTGACATCAACACCCTTCACATTTTTCTTCTTATCCTTAGAAGCACCCTCTCCCTCTTTCACGAAAGTTTGCTTGAGAGGAGGAGGTCGTTTGGTCTTGTCGTTCTTCTTCTTGTTCTTGGACTTGGGTGCGAACCCAATTCCCTCCTTGGCCACAACTTCCTTTTGATTGTTCAAAAGGTCGTTGAGGTTCTTCTCACCTTGAATGCATGTCACAAGGCCTTTCTCAAGTTGATCCTTCAACTTGGCATTCTCCTCCACAAGATGCACATGCTCACAACACGGGTTAGTGGCATATGCATTATCAATTAATACCATAGGAGGAAAGGTGGCCCTTTCCTTGGTTAGCTTAACTTGGAGTTGAGCATGAGACTCCTTGAGGTTAGCATGAGCACCCTTCAAGACCTTGTGGGCCTTGTCAAATACATCAAACTCCTCCTTGAGTCTAGCTGAAAGCACAAGTGCTCCCTAGGTGGTTTTGGTAATTAATGTCAACATATCTCTTGTTGGACTAACACTTTTATCTAGCATGTTTCAGTTAATTTCAACAATGGAGTGGCATGGACTAAAGGATGTGGGAACTCCTTCAAGATGCTAAGGACAAAGGATTGGCTCTAGCTTCAAGTTCAAGACTCTTCATTTTACATTTTAGTGGTCCAAGATCACATTGAGTCTATAGGAAAAGCCAATACTATCAAGGAGGGATGAGGTGTTGCTTAATGAGCCTCTTGCTTCATGTGCTTAGTGATATGCTCCAAAACCCTCAGCTACTTTCCCACTTCCACAAATGACCTAAACCCAAAGCCAAAATCGGTCACACCGATTCTTCCTATCCGGCGCCACCGATTCCATAAGTCATAGCCACTGCCACAAACCCTAAGCAAATCGGTCTTACCGATAGGGATCTCGGTCTCACTGAGATGGGATTGTAATCTCTCTGTGTATGTCCATTATCAAATCGGTCTCACCGAGTTTGAGCAATCGGTACTACCGAGATTACAATGCAAACTCTCTGGCAAACTTATTACCAAAATCGGTCTCATCGAGGTTGAGTAATCGGACCCATCGAGTTTGCCTGACCAACTCTCTGGAAAGCTTATTACCAAATCGGTTTCACCGAGTTTGTGTAATCGGTCCTACCAAGATTACGTTATGCCCTAACCCTAACCGAATCGGTCTCACCGAGTTGCATTTCGGCCCCACCGAAAACCCTAACGGTCACTAGGTTTACTAAATCAGTCCGACCGAGTTTAACGATTCGGTCCCATCGAGTTTGGTAGATTGTGTGTAACGGTTAGATTTTGTGTGGAGGCTATATATACCCCTCCACCTCCTCTTCATTCGTGAAGAGAGCCATCAGAATGAACCTACACTTCCAGCATACATTTTCTGAGAGAGAACTACCTACTCATGTGTTGAGGCCAGGATATTCCATTCCTACCATATGAATCTTGATCTCTAGCCTTCCCCAAGTTGCTTTCCACTCAAATCTTCCTTCCACCAGATCCAAAACCTATGAGAGAGAGTTGAGTGTTGGGGAGACTATCATTTGAAGCACAAGAGCAAGGAGTTCATCATCAACGCACCATTTGTTACTTCTTGGAGAGTGGTGTCTCCTAGATTGGCTAGGTGTCACTTGGGAGCCTCCGACAAGATTGTGGAGTTGAACCAAGGAGTTGGTAAGGGCAAGGAGATCGCCTACTTCGTGAAGATCTACCGCTAGTGAGGCAAGTCCTTTGTGGGCGACGGCCATGGTGGGATAGACAAGGTTGCTTCTTCGTGGACCCATTCATGGGTGGAGCCCTCCGTGGACTCGCACAGCCGTTACCCTTCGTGGGTTGAAGTCTCCATCAACGTGGATGTATGATAGCACCACCTATCAGAACCACGCCAAAAACATCCGTGTCTCCAATTGCGTTTGAATCCTCCAAACCCTTTCCTTTACTTTCTTGCAAGTTGCATGCTTTACTTTCCGCTGCTCACATACTCTTTGCATGCTTGCTTGATATGTATTGTGAATGTTGAAATTTTGCCTAAACTCCACTTAAACTTAAAGAACCTTAAAAACTGCAACTTTGGTACTTAGTGTCTAATCACCCCCCTCTAGACACCTCTTCTCAAGGTCCTACAAGTGGTATCAGAGCATTCGTCTCCATTGCTTTGGTTTAATCACCATTGGAGGAAGATGGATGAGTCTACTATTGGGAGTCTTAGACATAGAGTGCCTATTCTTGATGGAGAGTATTTTCATGAGTGGAAAAATGAGATGCTTGTTATTTTCAATCAATATCATTTTAACAAGTACATTGCTAGCCCTTGTGCACCTTATGTTGATCCTATGCATCCTACCCATGATGAGTCAATTGACATGATTAGGAATCTTAGAACTGCCAAACTTATCATTAGAGGATTGCCTAGAAACTTGCTTGGATGTTTGCCTACTTTCAAGTGTGCCTACACCATATGGAAATTTCTTGAGGAACGATTTCCCGATTATTCCTTGAAAAATCTAGATGAAATTCTCCATAAGTCTATTGCCTTGAGTAATATGAATACTAGTGATCCTATGTTTGGTGATCATCTATTTGAGCTTACTAATCTTATGCGTGCCAAAGGAAATGTTGGTATTATTAGTGATATTATTTCCGAAGCCATAAAAATTCATAAGCAAGATCATTGTCAAACTCATTCTAATGAATCACCCTCTCTAGGACTTGATCCACCACATGACGATGTTGAACATGGATACTATGATGAGGATGATGATAGTGACTTCGATCTTGATGATGCAACGAGACATTTTGGTCTTATGGCAAATCTTCGGGGATATATGTCAGGAGGAAAGGAATGGGTTCTTGATAGTGGATGTACCGATCACATGACCGGAGATAAAGACATGTTCCGTGAGCTTGCTGATAATGATAGTCCTCGAAAGTATGTTACTTTCGGTGACAACTCAAAGGGTAAGGTGGTTGGCCTTGGTAAGGTGGCCATATCACATGATAGCTCCATACAAAATGTCATGCTCGTTGAATCTCTTGGTTACAACTTACTTTCAGTATCTAGACTTACTGATTTCGGTTTCAATGTTCTATTTACTGAAGTAGATTGCCAAGTGTTTCGTTGAGATAATCATAAAATGGTCTTTACCGGTGTGTGTAGAGGTGATCTATACATTGTTGATTTCACTAAAAAGGCTCAACCTAAAACTTGCTTCATTGCTAAATCCTTGAAAGGTTGGTTGTGGCATAGACGCTTAGGTCATGTTGGTATGCAAAACCTTGACAAGCTTATTAAAGGAAATCATATCCTTGGAGTTGACGATGTCATATTTGATAAGGATAGACTTTGCAGCGCTTGTCAGGCAGGTAAACAGGTTGGAGGAAGGCATCCCGTGAAGAACATCATGACCACAAGGAGGCCACTCGAGCTACTTCACATGGATCTCTTTGGTCCCAACTCTTACAAGAGTCTCGGTGGAAATTCTTTTGGTCTTGTTATAGTTGATGATTTTTCAAGATTTACGTGGGTGTTCTTTCTCGATGATAAATCGCAGGTCCAAAAGATCTTCAAAAACTTTGCAAGGCTCAAAATCAATTTGAAGTGAAGATCAAGAAGGTTCGTAGCGACAATGGAACGGAGTTCAAGAACGCAAATGTGGACACCTTTCTTGACGAAGTAGGGATTTCACACGAGTTCTCGGCTACGTACACACCTCAACAAAATGGAGTTGTTGAGAGGAAGAACCGGACGCTCATCGAAATGGCGAGAACGATGCTTGATGAGTACAAGACGCCGAAGCACTTTTGGGCGGAAGCGGTTGAGACAGCTTGTCATGCAACAAATCGCTTGTATCTTCACAAGCTACTCGGCAAGACGGCATACGAGCTCCTCACCGGTAACAAACCCCAAGTTGGATACTTTCGAGTATTCAGCTCAAACATTCTTGATAAGCATCGTCGCTCTAAATTTGCTCCTAAATCTCATGAAGGTTTCCTACTAGGTTATGGCTCAAACTCTCACACTTACCGTGTCTACAACAATTTCACCCGAAAGGTTGAAGAAATGGTAGATGTGAAGTTTGATGAATCTAACGGCTCGCAAGTAGAGCAATTGCCAATTGATGCAGGAGACAAAGATCCTTCGGAAGCAATTCAAGACATGGCTATTGGCAAGGTTCGTCCAACGGAGGTGAAGGAGAGTACCTCGTCCGTCCAAGTGGAAGCTTCTACTTCACAACAAGGTGAACCAAGAGTTGATACGGAAGCATCCACAAGCGGGACACACCAAGATGAAGAAAACGAGGAAGTGCATCAAGATGAACGTCAACAACCTCCTTCTCCACCACGACAAGGGAACGACAATGCCAACAATGAAGAAGGCCAAGAAGAAGAAGAACAAGATGAAGAAGATGTTCAACGAAGACCCAAGCAAAAGCTTTCACGAGTTCGAGCAAGAGTTGCTAAAGATCATCCCGTCGAGCAAATCTAATATGACATTCAAACCGGGAGAATCACTCGCTCTAAAACTCGTTTAGCTAACTTTTGTGAAAACTATTCTTTCATCTCTAGCATTGAACCTATGAAGGTTGAAGAAGCATTGGAAGATCCGGATTGGATAAATGCCATGCATGAAGAGATACATAACTTTGAAAGGAATCAAGTTTGGACATTGGTTGAGAAGCCCGACAACAACCACAACGTCATTGGTACCAAATGGGTGTTTCGCAACAAGCAAGATGAAGATGGACAAGTAGTTCGCAACAAAGCACGTCTCGTCGCCCAAGGCTACACACAAGTCAAAGGTATGGACTATGGTGAGACTTACGCCCCCATTTCTCGACTTGAGTCCATTCGCATCTTACTTGCCTATGCTAATCATCATGATATCACCTTGTACCAAATGGACATTAAAAGTGCTTTTCTAAATGGTGAAATAGAGGAGGAAGTTTATGTTAAGCAACCTCCCGGCTTTGTCAATCCTAAGAAACCCAATCATGTTTACAAACTTCACAAAGCTCTTTATGGTCTTAAACAAGCTCCTAGAGCTTGGTATTAATGCTTGACCAAGTTCCTTATTGAAAAAGGCTTTGAAATTGGGAAAATTGGTTCTACTCTTTTTACTAAAAGGGTTAATGGAGAACTATTTGTGTGCCAAATTTATGTTGATGATATCATATTTGGTTCAACTAACCCTCATTTTAGTGAAAAGTTTGGGAAGCTAATGTCGCAGAAGTTTGAGATGTCTATGATGAGTGAACTCAAATTCTTTCTTGGGTTGCAAATCAAGCAAACTAAGGAAGGTACCTTTGTTTCTCAAACAAAGTACACCAAGGACTTATTCAAGAAGTTCAATATGCAAGAATGCAAAGGTATGTCTACACCCATGCCTACTAGTGGACATAATGACTTGACCAAAGATGGTGAACCGGTTGAACAAAAGGTCTATCGCTCTATGATCGGTTCATTGTTATATCTATGTGCTTCACGTCCTGATATCATGCTAAGTGTGTGCATGTGTGCACGATATCAAGCTGCTTGTCGGTGTCAAAACCGACGGATCTCGGGTAGGGGGTCCCGAACTGTGCGTCTAGGCGGATGGTAACAGGAGACGAGGGACACGATGTTTTACCCAGGTTCGGGCCCTCTCGATGGAGGTAAAACCCTACGTCCTGCTTGATTAATATTGATGATATGGGTAGTACAAGAGTGGATCTACCACGAGATCAAGGAGGCTAAACCCTAACGCTAGCCTATGGTATGATTGTTGTAATGTATGTTGTCCTACGGACTAAAGCCCTCCGGTTTATATAGACACCGGAGGAGGCTAGGGTTACATAGAGTCGGTTACAATGGTAGGAGATCTACATATCCGTATCGCCAAGCTTGCCCTCCACGCCAAGGAAAGTCCCATCCGGACACGGGACGGAGTCTTCAATCTTGTATCTTCGTAGTCTTGGAGTCCGGCGGACGATGATAGTCCGGCTGTCCGGACACCCCCTAGTCCAGGACTCCCTCAGTAGCCCCTGAACCAGGCTTCAATGACGATAAGTCCGGCGCGCATAATGTTCGGCATTGCAAGGCGGGTTCCTCCCTTGAATAATCTAGAGAAGATCATGAACACCAGGATAGTGTCCGGCTCTGCAAAATAAATTCCACATTCCACCGTAGAGAGAATAAAATGTACACCAGTCCCATCTGCTGACGTATTATGCGGTGTGACATCACACCGCTACCAAGCCTTTGTTTGAATCGTTTTTTACTATACCACCTCAGCACGTTTAGCAAAGCGGTTTCCTTGGCACGTCTTGTCGAAGCAAAGATCGTGTTCCCCTTATTCCGGGATTCTCATCAATACCGACGTGGGTAACCCAACCGCGCCATTGATGGTGGCGCTTGGGAGATAAGCGAGTTTTATCAGGCCGGTGGGGACGCATAGTTTCCGTCCGCCTATATATAAGGGATAAGGATTTACCTTCTCACCTACGCCTTCTTCCTCCTTTGCTTATCCATCTCCGCGTACTCAAGCTCCAACGCCCAAGCTCGCGCATCTCGCCCCGACCTTCTCCGAATATGTCCGGAGCGGGAGGCAAATGGTTGGCCTCCACCGTTAAGGAGGAGCACATCACAAAACTGTGCAGCGCCGGATACCTTTCCGGCGATATCGCGCATCGGCTGCCCGACGAGGGGCAGCTCATCCCTACCCCAGGGCCCCATGAGAGGGTCGTCTTCCTCCCCCACTTCCTCCGCGGACTGGGCTTTCCACTGCACCTGTTCGTTCGGGGGATCATGTTTTACTACGGCCTGGATTTCCACGATCTGGCGCCGAACTTCATCCTCAACATCTCGGCGTTTATCGTCGTGTGCGAGGCCTTCCTCTGCATCCGGCCCCACTTCGGCCTGTGGCTCAAGACCTTCAACGTCAAGCCGAAGGTTGTGAAGGGCACACAAGCGGAATGCGGAGGCGCCATGTTGGGTAAGTTGCCCAACGTCCTTTGGCTCGAAGGGGCCTTCGTGGACTCCGTCAAGGGGTGGCAATCGGGGTGGTTCTACATCACCGAGCCGCGCAAGCCCACATGGGCTGCGGCCCCCAAGTTTAGATCTGGCGTCCCCACGCAGCTCACCTCCTGGAAAGAGAAGGGCTTGCAGTGGGGCAATCCGAAGGAGGTGACGGGACTCCGAGCCTGCATCCAGAAGCTGGTGAGCAATAAGCTCAGGCTCGTCGACGTGGTCCAAGTCATGCTCATCCGCCGGATTCTCCCATGCCAAGAGCGGGCATTCAATCTGTGGGAGTTCAATCCGGAACAGCACCAGGCGCTGAGCGGGCTCTTCGATACGACATACGAAGGCGCCTGGAGGGTGCTGTTTAAGGGCGCCGAAGCCCCCGTATCCGCGACGGAAGATTGCGGATTTCGCTCGCAGCATCCAGCTGACGAGGTAAGTGATTCAACCCCGTTACGGGACACTTATGGTAATTAAACCAATTCTAAGAGGGTTTCAATCTCTCTTTTCCTTTGACAGGAATGGATGGAGAGGGCCAAGCAGGTCATCAGCCTGGCTCCCATGCCAGAAGACCCAGAGAACGCCCGTTTAGCAGGGCTGCTAGTTCCAGCACCGCACGTGGTGCCGGAGAAGAAGGCCAAGAAGGTGGCCGTGGGGACTCGAAAGAGTTCCCGCAATCAGGCGTCCGACGACGAGGCGGACTCCTCCCCGAAGACGAGGAGGAGGAGGAGGACTCTCTCCCGGAGGAGGGAGAGAAGAAGAGGAAGGCTTCCCCAATAGGGGAGGCCGAAGGGTCCAAGAGGGGGAGGACTATCCCCCCGGACAGTTTCGCCAACACCACCGTTGGCGAGGATGAGTGGCCTCCAAGGGCCAGGCGTCCGGCAAGATCGTAAGTATCCGGATCTTTGATGTGTAATTTCTTTCGTGTCACGTAGTGTCCTTCTAATGCCGCGTTCTGTCCGTAGCCCGGCCGATGATGATCTCCCCACTTCATCGAGCGGGTCGTTGGCCCCGTCGGATGTGGATTCACTTCCGACCGCCTCTACCCCCCGCGCCAACGAGGACACCGAGGTGGGATCCCAGAGAAGGACCCATCAGGAGGAGGCTCCGGAGGCGCCGTCAGGCTGCCTCCCAGACTTTGTGCCGGACTCTACATTGGAACCCGCAGTGGTTCCAGAGTCTGGCGGGCGGCCCCTTCGAAAGAAGGGCAAGACCGTGACACCGGCAACCTCCGTCCAACCGGAGGCGCCGGATAACTTGCTGGAGGCGCTTAAAGGCGCTTCCATCGAGGAAGAGCACCGCACTATCATGAGTGCGGTGATTCAAAAGGTTCAGCTCGCCAAAAGCGGGCTAACCGAAGCCTGCAGCAGCCTTCTAACAGGCTTTGAGGTAAGAAGTTAAAATTATGTAATGTAATACTGCATAGACAGTAGCCCATGATGCTCAGTTCGGTGTTCGGAAAGAAAAGCCGGACTGAGGATCTAACAAGATATACGCAGGGTTGCTTAAAATATGTCAATATGGGTTTGCAGGCTGCACTGCTGACCTCTGCCGCACTATCGGCGGAGGTCTATGTGTTGAAGAAGGATCTCGAGCGGTCCGAGCAAGAGCTCGGCCATGCCAAGAAGCAGCTCGAGGACAAAGGAGGTGAGTCACACCACTTTGAATAGTTACCTTACAGAAAAGGATTTTGGTTGCAATAAAATTAACAGGGATAATGTGGGTAATGCAGGGGCCACGAATGAGGTGGCAGCCCTGAAGGAGGCTGTGTCAGCGGCCGAATGCAGTGCGGCCGCGGAGCGGGAGGGGCGAGAGAAGCAGGAGGCACGGGTGGCGGAAATACGGCAAGAGCTCCAGGCTCTCATGGAGAAGCATGAGAGTTTGGAGCGTGACTCCAAGACTCGAGAGTCCGAGCTTGCCTCGGCTCTCGAAAGTTCCAAGTCCGCCAAGGCTGAGGCCCGTAAGGCCCTTCAGGAGGTTTAAGATGTGAAGAAGATAGCGGCGGGTAAGGCATTTTTCATGCAAAGCAAGCATGTTAATGTAAAATACCTGACCCTTACCCGCATTCGGAGCTCTCCAGGGGCGTTTGCAGATCTGCCGCGTAGTGCGTCCGATGCCGCCGCATTCTATCGTGGCGAGGAGGGGAGCTCGACGGAGAAAGTCTTCTGGTCTCAGTACGCTGAGGCCGGACACCCGGTGCCCCCAAGCGACCAGCTGAAGCAGCTGGTCAAACTCCACAAGGTAGCTGAGGAGGTCATGAAATGCCTTATAATCCGGCTGTGGCCTGGACAGGCCATGCCTGGGAGCTACTTTGGCCTCGTGCGGCGGCTGGTGGATGCATGCCCCTGGGTGGAAGTCGTCAAGCGCTCCGCCTGTATTGAAGGTGCTCGCCGGGCCCTTGCCCGCACAAAGGTGCATTGGGGCAAGTTGGATGCGGAGAAGCTTCTCACGGACCCACCGCCACCGGGCAAGGAGTATCGCACACCTGAAATGTATTATAAAACTGTCCTGAAGGGAGCCCGCGATATTGCGGATGAGTGCCCCAGAAATGTAATCTTTGAGTAAACTCGCTGTGTATTATCCTGTGCGCTGAAAACTGCGTTCATATGCGCCTTGAGCAACGCTTGTTTTAATTTAAAATATTACCTTCTGTTCGGCCGTTTACAAAATCTGAGAGATGGCAAGTCGTTGGCTTCAGCCCCCGAGCCGCGAGTGCTGGGGTGTTCGGGATAACCTTGAGCACTCTTGTTCCCATTTTTGGGTCCATCTAGGGAGGCACTCAACACAACGAACAAGGCGACCGGACTTATAATGCTTGAACACTCTCACTTAGCCATAGAATTCTATAATTTTAAATTTCGGCGAAGCCCCTGGTATTCGGAAGGCCGAATCCGGGGCGCTATCCACGCCTTCGTCGGACATGGTCCGGAACTTCGCTCGAAGCGGCGTGAGTCTTTAAGGACCCGAAGAAACCTCTCGAACAGCGACCAGTCTCTCGCCTTATCATGTCGGTCAGTTTTAGCTTTCTCCACTGAGGCGCTCGCCCGGCTCAACCGGGGCGCAATCGCAGTGGTTCTCCCAGTGCCACCTTAGCCGACAGAACGGAACGTAAGGCACCAAAACGTGGGAGCCGGGCAAACCCAACTATTGACCCAAGACATGATTCGGAGCTGATTCATATAATGCTATAAGTTCGGGGTGCCGCACTTATGAAAGTGTTCGGACTTATCACACCACAATGTGGGGAACATAAGCCCCTGGTGTATTAGGCCGTACCAAAATATATGGGTGCAAGATGTCATGTAATGAACATATATATATATAAAGGGTAATGTAATTGCAGTCGAAAAGTACTGCATTATTTATTAAAGGAAGTCTGCTATGAGTGCAGACTGATACAAATAGTGCGGTAAGCAAGGGATTTGGACTAAGTAAACATGTCCCCCTCCAGGGGTGAGATGCGGACTTGGTGTATATAATCGAATTTAATGCTCGTAATTGAGACCACCTGAGTGTTCGTCGCAGCCTTCTGTCGTCCCTGACTGTTGTATCACGAGTTCGGCAGATTCGCCGCCGGACAGGGCCTCTGGTTACCGGAGTCCTGTGTACACAAAGAAGGAAAATAATAAATAAAAAAAGGGGGGCACACTTGCGAGCCCCTGGTGTGGTCGAACCGCACTCTGGGTCCATTGCGATCGTGCCCCTTCCCCTGCGCCCATGGTATCTCGAAAGCGTAATGATGTGCGCGGAGTGTTATTCTTGCGATCATGCGCGGGCGGGGGTTGGGGCCGCATTGCTACGCGTGCTCTGATCGCGCCAGGTGGTCTTGGTTGGTATTGCTTCAGGCGCGTTTTGCTGTATCCGGCCGTTTAACGGCCGGACTCGAGAATTGCCTTAAGAGGCTGCTCTGTACTTCTGCCGCGAGAGCCGTTGTATGTTCCTCCGTTCGGAGGGAGCGTTCCATATTCCCGTTGACCGTGATGACTCCCCGAGGGCCTGGCATCTTGAGCTTGAGGTATGCATAATGCGGCACCGCGTTGAATTTTGCAAACGCGGTTCGCCCGAGCAGAGCGTGATAGCCGCTACGAAACGGGACTATGTTGAAGATTAACTCCTCGCTCCGGAAATTGTCCGGGGATCCGAAGACCACTTCCAGTGTTACTGAGCCTGTACAGTTGGCTTCCACACCTGGTATGACACCTTTAAAGGTTGTCTTTGTAGGTTTAATCCTTGAGGGGTCTATGCCCATTTTGCACACTGTATCCTGATAAAGCAGGTTCAGGCTACTACCGCTGTCCATCAGGACTCTCGTGAGGTGAAATCCATCGACGATTGGGTCTAAAACCAATGCGGCGAATCCGCCATGGCGTATGCTGGTCGGATGGTCTCTTCGATCGAAAGTGATCGGACAAGAGGACCATGGATTGAACTTCGGGGCGACTGGCTCCATCGCATAGACGTCCCTTAGTGCGCGCTTCCTCTCCCTCTTGGGTATATGGGTCGCGTAAATCATGTTCATTGTCCGCACTTGTGGGGGAAAACCCTTCTGTCCTCTATTGTTAGGCAGTCGGGTCTCCTCCTCGTCGTCGCTGTTTAGCCCCTTGTCGTTGTTTTCGGCAATTAACTTGCCTGCCTACTTAAACACCCAGCAATCTCTATTAGTGTGATTGGCTGGTTTTTCAGGGGTGCCATGTATCTGGCATAAGCGGTCGAGTATTCAGTCCAAATTGGACGGACCCGGAGTGGTTCTTTTGAATGGATTCTTCCGTTGACCGGGTTTAGAGCCTCGGAATCCGGCGTTGACTGCCGTATCCTCCTTGTCGTCGCTGTTAATGCGGCGTTTGTTTTTGTTTCGACGTGACCTGCCGTTGTTGTCCTTAGTATCCGGACTGCCAGAATTTTTACGGAGATTGTTGCTGCGAGCTAGCCAGCTATCCTCTCCCGCGCAAAAGAGGGTCATTAATGATGTGAGGGCTGCCATAGATTTCGGCTTTTCCTGTCCCAGGTGCCGGGCTAGCCATTCGTCGCGGATGTTATGCTTGAAGGCTGCAAGGGCCTCTGCATCCGGACAGTCGACGATTTGATTTTTCTTCGTCAAGAACCGTGTCCAGAATTGTCTGGCCGATTCGTCTGGCTGCTGAATGATGTGGCTTAGGTCATCGGCGTCTGGTGGTCGCACATACATGCCCTGGAAGTTATCAAGGAATGCGGCCTCTAGGTCTTCCCAACACCCAATTGACTCTGCGGGCAAGCTGTTAAGCCAATGCCGAGCTGGTCCTTTAAGCTTGAGTGGGAGATACTTGATGGCGTGGAGATCGTCGCCGCGGGCCATATGGATGTGGAGAAGATAATCTTCAATCCAAACCGCGGGGTCTGTTGTGCCATCGTAGGATTCAATGTTTACGGGTTTAAACCCTTCAGGGATTTGATGATCCATTACTTCGTCAGTGAAGCATAGCGGGTGTGCGGCGCCTCTGTATTGAGCAATATCACGACGTAGCTCGAGAGAGCGCTGTCTGCCGTGTTCGGCCCGGCCGGGGTTATTATATCCGGTGCGACGGTATTCGTCATGGGTCGTGGGGCGCCCACGTGATCCGTAGATGGATCTGGATTGCCTTGCTTTGTCCTCCAATATATCTCGCAAGTCTATCGCATTCCCTTTTGGCTTCGTACTTTTGGAGCGATGCCGGGGTACGGTCTTGGTTGGGGGCCTGGATGCCTCTCTGTCACGACCGCGGGGTGGTCGGTCGGCCGTATCGTGCGCTGGTGATGGAGGTATGTATGCTTCCTCCTCTAATCGGGGGAGCAGCTTGCGTCTTGGATAGCTTTTGGAGGGGCGTTCGAGTTTGTACTCTTCGGCCGCGAGGACCTCGGTCCATCGATCGGCCAGCAGGTCCTGATCAGCTTGAAGCTGCTGCTGCTTTTTCTTTAGGCAATTAGCCATGGCGATAAGCTTGCGTTTAAAACGCTCTTGTTCGACGGGATCCTCGGGCACGACGAATTCGTCATCGTTGAGGCTTGCCTCGTCTTCGGAGGGAGGCATATAGTTGTAATCCTCAACCTCTTCGTCTGCCGCCCTCTCGTGAGGGCTTGCTTCTGCATCCTCCTGCGCTGAGTCTTGCTGGAGGGGGTTGTCTTCGGCACTTTCTGGGGTATTATTATCTCCTGTGCCGGAATCTCCATTCTTGCTGTGGCGGGATTTAGAGCGGCGCCGCTGACGCCGACACTTGGGCTGTTTCTTTAAAGAATCTGCCTCCATTGTTTCTTCACCGTCCCCGTCTTTTGGGGCATCCACCATGTATATGTCATATGACGAGGTGGTCTTCCAGTGCCCTGTAGGCGCTGGTTCCTGTTCGTCTCCGGCATCTTCGTCCATAGCATCGATGTCTTCTGAGTCGTAGTCTAGCATGTCGGTTAAGTCATTGACAGTGGCTACAAAGTGGGTGGTGGGTGGGATCTGAATTTCTTCGTCGCCCGTATCCCAACCATCCTGGCCATAGTCCGGCCAAGGCTCTCCTGATAACGAGAGATGCTTTAGTGAATTCAGGATGTCGCCAAAAGGCGAGTATTGGAAGATGTCCGTGGCGGTGAATTCCATAACCGGCGCCCAATCCGATTTAGTTGGTAGGGGCGTGGGAGGTTCGGAGTCCGGCAAGGAGTCCGGCACCTCGGAATCACGAGTTTTGCGAGGGACAAGATCAGTGTTCGGCTCCATCGCCGTGGAAGTTGAAGCCCCCGAGGCGGTGTCCATCCACCGATCCTCTGTCTGGGCAATCGGCTCCGGGCTAATGGCCGGAGCGGATTCGTGTGCGGCCACCAAGGCACTGTTCGGCGGCAGAGCTAGATCATGCCCATCGCAACAGTGCGGCGCGCTTGGCTGTGGCTCGAGTCCGTCGAAGATCAAGTCTCCGCGGACATCGGCCGTGAAGTTTAGGCTTCTGAATCTGACCTGACGGCCAGGGGCGTAGCTTTCGATCTGCTTCAGATGGCCAAGCGAATCAGCCCGCAGTGCGAAGCCGCCGAATACGAAGATCTGTCCGGGGAGAAAAGTCTCACCCTGGACAGCGTCGTTGGTTTCAGATGCCATCCAGCCTATCGGTGACGACACGGAGGAACTCTCAATGAAAGCACCAATGTTGGTGTCAAAACCGGCGGATCTCGGGTAGGGGGTCCCGAACTGTGCGTCTAGGCGGATGGTAACAGGAGACGAGGGACACGATGTTTTACCCAGGTTTGGGCCCTCTCGATGGAGGTAAAACCCTACGTCCTGCTTGATTAATATTGATGATATGGGTAGTACAAGAGTGGATCTACCACGAGGTCAAGGAGGCTAAACCCTAACGCTAGCCTATGGTATGATTGTTGTAATGTATGTTGTCCTACGGACTAAAGCCCTCCGGTTTATATAGACACCGGAGGAGGCTAGGGTTACACAGAGTCGGTTATAATGGTAGGAGATCTACATATCCGTATCGCCAAGCTTGCCCTCCACGCCAAGGAAAGTCCCATCCGGACACGGGATGGAGTCTTCAATCTTGTATCTTCGTAGTCTTGGAGTCCGGCGGACGATGATAGTCCGGCTGTCCGGACACCCCCTAGTCCAGGACTCCCTCACTGCTCCTAAGGAATGTCATCTTAAGGCCGTGAAAAGGATAGTGAGATACTTAATCCATACACCAAACTTTGGCATTTGGTATCCTAAGAGGGCCTCTTTCGATCTTGTTGGCTATTCCGACTCGGACTATGCCGGAGACAAGGTTGATAGAAAGTCCACTTCAGGTACTTGTCAATTTCTTGGTAGATCTCTTGTGTCTTGGTCCTCCAAGAAACAAAACTCAGTATCCTTATCCACCGCCGAAGCTGAATATATTGCCGCTGGTTCATGTTGTGCTCAATTACTTTGGATGACCCAAACTCTTAAAGATTATGGGATATATGTGAGACATGTTCCATTGCTTTGTGACAATGAAAGTGCTATCAAAAATGGTCATAATCCTGTGCAACATTCTCGAACTAAGCATATTGAAGTTCGTCATCATTTTATTCGAGATCATGTTGCTAAGGGTGACATTGATCTTAAGCATGTTCGCACCGAAAAGCAATTAGCGGATATATTCACTAAACCTCTTGATGAGAAAGTATTTTGCAGGTTAAGAGGAGAATTGAACATCATTGATGCTTCAAACTTGGAGTAGAAACTCCATTGGATACATGCAAGACATGAGCTTATGACTAATCCTTGATGTTTTTCACTTATGATGAAAATCATATGTCTTGGATATATTTGTATCTTGCATGTTATCTAACTCTTGTAGGTACTTGGTGGAATCCAACTCCATGAGATTGTAATCTACTCATATCTTGAGCAATCTCAACATCACCAAGTCTCTACACTATGGTGGTTGAAGACAAGGAAGCACAAAACCATTCAAACATATCCTTTGACAAATTCTGTGTTAAGCTTCATGATTGTCATTCTTGGATACACAAGTGCTCTTCCTTGCAAGAACTAAACCATGTAGGTAGATGGACTAAAAATCCAAGTGGTGCTCCAAATTCTTGATGAGCTACATCAACCTTGAGCAACCCACACAAGTTCAACCACATGGACTACACCACCAACCAAGGTATGTTATTCCATCTTAGAGAAGCTTTACTCCACGTCATGAGCTAAAGGAACTCGACAAGATGTGAATACATCAAGATGCTTAAACGAAAAAATGGCAACCCCATTTTGAGCTTAAACGATGAGTATGACCTATGATCAAGTGATCTCACTTGACTCCTAAGTCAATATACTCTAACATAGGTGACTTTGTCGCCGACCATCTATAGATGAAGTTCTCTTGTGTTCTTTTCTATGTTTTTGCATTTGTCTCATGCATATTTGTTTCCCCTCTTTCAATCAAAAAAAAACTTCATCTAGATTTCTTTCTGTTTGTTCTGCATTTTCTGCATTCCAATTCATTGCACATCTTTCAGTAAATTCCTTGCAAATCTTTGTGAGATCTTACTAGTCTAAGTGAGCTGAGGTGAAAAGTGTTTTCTCTGGGATGAACTCGGTTTCACCGATTTGTTACTTTCGGCTCAACCGAATCTTTTCGGTACGACCGAAGCATACCACTCGGTGCCACCGACTTCATAACAGGAAAAACAGTTTGCCATCATTCTGTGTTTCTTCTGATCCAGCTCCACTCAATGAATCTTGTCCTCTACAAGCATCACATTTTTATCATTGCTTTGTTCTGTGTCTCAAGGACCAAACCCATTCGACAGATTCCAGAAGACCCTTCTTGGAATTTGATGTCAAAGGAGGAGAGAGAGAACATCAAAGCTTATCATCTGAAGAGAGAGAGAGAGCATCAAAGATTATCACCTTCTTAAGAGAGAGATATCATCTCCTAAAGGGGGAGAGAGACCTTCTAGGCGGAGAGACCCTCAAAGGGAAGAGAGAGATCTCCAGGGGGAGAGAATACTTAAGTAAAAAGTACTTCTCAAGGATCCCAGATGCTTGGTGTTCAAGAGGAGAGATGTCCACATGTCTTCTTGAGGGGAGAGACATGTTCATATGTTCTGTTGTGCCTATTTTGCATTAGCATGCATCAGCTCTGATCATCATTCATATTTTTCAGCTCTGTTTTCTTTCAGTTCTGATTTTCTGTTCCCTATCTTCTCCCAGTATCCCATGTTAGATTCAGGGGGAGCAAGACATCTAAGGGAAAGAAATCATTTAAATTCATTGCATATCTTTACTCTTGGGGACATGTCTAATTCAATGTGGTACTTAGTACTCACTCTCTACATGTCATCCTAGTCTTGGTATTCTTGTGGTTTCTTTTGTTTGCTCTGGCTAGTAGATGTATCTGTGTTATCTAACCTTGTTTACACAGGTTCATTTCATCCTAAGACAACTCAAGACTACAAGGTAAGTATATGCATCACAATCATGTGTATGAGGAATTCTTGCTGATGTACATATTGTTTGCAAGAAGGACTCATGAGCATGAAGGTATTCTCTTCAACATTCTTTGCTCTGGTGCATATGGCCAAGATACATGTAACACATTGCCTGCTCTATCATGTTTATGCTCTCACATGCTTCTACATTCCATATTCACATGATTGCATACATGTAGGGGAGCCTATGTTTGTTACATGACTTTCCGAAGCTTTACTTGCTACTCTTTATATCTTTATCTAAAGCTTTGATGTATGTTGCCATCAATTACCAAAAAGGGGGAGATTGAAAGCACAAGTGCTCCCTAGGTGGTTTTGGTAATTAAAGTCAACATATCTCTTGTTGGACTAACACTTTTATCTAGCATGTTTCAGATAAGTTCAACAATGGAGTGGCATGGACTAAAGGATGTGGGAACTCCTTCAAGATGCTAAGGACAAAGGATTGGCTCTAGCTTCAAGTTCAAGACTCTTCATTTTACATTTTAGTGGTCCAAGATCACATTGAGTCTATAGGAAAAGCCAATACTATCAAGGAGGGATGAGGTGTTGCTTAATGAGCCTCTTGCTTCATGTGCTTAGTGATATGCTCCAAAACCCTCAGCTACTTTCCCACTTCCACAAATGACCTAAACCCAAAGCCAAAATCGGTCACACCGATTCTTCCTATCCGGCGCCACCGATTCCATAAGTCATAGCCACTGCCACAAACCCTAAGCAATTCGGTCTTACCGATAGGGATCTCGGTCTCACCGAGATGGGATTGTAATCTCTCTGTGTATGTCCATTATCAAATCGGTCTCACCGAGTTTGAGCAATCGGTACTACCGAGATTACAATGCAAACTCTCTGGCAAACTTATTACCAAAATCGGTCTCACCGAGGTTGAGTAATCGGACCCATCGAGTTTGCCTGACCAACTCTCTAGAAAGCTTATTACCAAATCGGTTTCACCGAGTTTGTGTAATCGGTCCTACCAAGATTACGTTATGCCCTAACCCTAACTGAATCGGTCTCACCGAGTTGCATTTTGGTCCCACCAAAAACCCTAACGGTCACTAGGTTTACTAAATCGGTCTGACCGAGTTTAACGATTCGGTCCCACCGAGTTTGGTAGATTGTGTGTAACGGTTAGATTTTGTGTGGAGGCTATATATACCCCTCCACCTCCTCTTCATTCGTGAAGAGAGCCATCAGAATGAACCTACACTTCCAGCATACATTTTCTGAGAGAGAACTACCTACTCATGTGTTGAGGCCAGGATATTCCATTCCTACCATATGAATCTTGATCTCTAGCCTTCCCCAAGTTGCTTTCCACTCAAATCTTCCTTCCACCAGATCCAAAACCTATGAGAGAGAGTTGAGTGTTGGGGATACTATCATTTGAAGCACAAGAGCAAGGAGTTCATCATCAACGCACCATTTGTTACTTCTTGGAGAGTGGTGTCTCCTAGATTGGCTAGGTGTCACTTGGGAGCCTCCGACAAGATTGTGGAGTTGAACCCAAGGAGTTTGTAAGGGCAAGGAGATCGCCTACTTCGTGAAGATCTACCGCTAGTGAGGCAAGTCCTTCGTGGGCGACGGCCATGGTGGGATAGACAAGGTTTCTTCTTCGTGGACCCACTCGTGGGTGGAGCCCTCCGTGGACTCGCGCAACCGTTACCCTTCTTGGGTTGAAGTCTCCATCAACGTGGATGTACGATAGCACCACCTATCAGAACCACGCCAAAAACATCCGTGTCTCCAATTGCGTTTGCATCCTCCAAACCCTTCCCTTTACTTTCTTGCAAGTTGCATGCTTTACTTTCCGCTGCTCACATACTCTTTGCATGCTTGCTTGATATGTATTGTGAATGTTGAAATTGTGCCTAAACTCCACTTAAACTTAAAGAACCTTAAAAACTGCAACTTTGGTACTTAGTGTCTAATCACCCCCCTCTAGACACCTCTTCTCAAGGTCCTACACTAGCATGATCAACCCCAAGTTTAGCCTTCTCGGAAGTTAGCACACGAGACACAACAAGAGCATGATCAAGATCTTTCTTTAACTTAGCATGGTCATCGTTGTGTGACTCCTCAAGAGCCAAACGATGCCCACGCTCTTCTTCAAGAGCATTAGAGAGATCTGATATCTCATCGGCATAGTCATGACTATGACCTTCCATCTTAGAGATGGTATCTTTGTGAGCCTCGATCATGTCATTGGCTTCACCAAGTTGTTCCAAGAGAGCAACAAAGTGCTTCTTGGATTTTCCCATGAGCTTACTCATAAATGACTCAAATTCATTCACATCCTCATTAGACCCCTCATGTTCAATAATGCAACCCGTAAAAGAGGGATTAGTAATGATGGTGGTTTTGATGTTGGGGGTTACCTTGTTAGAGGCTTTGGCCATGAGGCACTTGGCGGTGATGTTCTCGTTGGGTGAATCAAAGAGAGACATCCAGGGAGTTGTGGCAATGGCAACGGATGCCATGGCCATTGCTTCACTATCTTCATCATCATCGTCATCCTCACGGTATTCTTCTTGAACCACCAACCCTCGAGTAGAAGTCTTTTTGGTGAAGTTGTTCTTGTTGGGGAAGGACTTGGCCTTGTCTTTTCGGATAAGCTTGCCACCATTGTCTTCCCGCTTCTCGTAAGGACAATCCACAACGAAATGGCTCACATTGCCACAGTTGTAACAAGTTCTTACTCATTGCTTGCCCTTGAAGCCACTTGAATTGGTCTTGTTGAAATTGCGCCTTGAGTTCTTCTTGCTCCAAAATTGTCTTGAAGCAAGAGCCATGTGCTCATGATAATCATATTTTGTATCTTCGGGGTTGCTCTCCTCATCCTGCTCTTCTTCCTCTTCTTCCACAATAACCTTGGCCTTCAAGGCAAGGTTGGGCTTCTTTTCCCTTTGAGAGCGAAGCACCGCGTTGTCGGCGGTCTTGTCCAAGATGCTCATTGCAACGAACTCATCCAACACTTCACTTGAGGTCATGGAGTGGAAGTCCGGTCTTTGATGAATGACGGAGGACATGGCCTTGTTGTAGGGCATCATGGCCTTGAGGAATTTGCGTTTGATCCAATTGTCATCCGTGTCCTTGCTCCCATGATCTTGGAGTGAGACCGCGAGTTTGGTCACTCCTCGAAAGAGCTCATGAGGTTCTTCATCTTCTTTCATTGCAAACTCATCGGCTTCATCTTGCACTACTTCATAGTTGGAGCGTTGAATGCTAGCACTTCCCTGATAGAGAGACACAACGCATTGCCATGCGTCCTTGGCCATGGCATGGGGTCGAATATGAGGGAGATCTTCGAGGAGGATAACATCTTGGATGATGAAGAGAGCATTCTCATTGAATTGATTATCCACTGCTTCTCTCGGGGTGAAGTTTCTTCGGTCATGTGGATAGAAACCTTCTTCAATGATTCTCCAAAGATTAGTATTCACATGATTTAAATGATGCTTGAAGAGATACACCCAAGAATCAAAATCCTCATTTTTCACAATCTTAGGAGGAGGACCGACATGATTTAAATGAGTAGAGGGAATCGGTCCTCCATAAGTTGGAGGTTCCACATGGGCAAAGAAGCCGGTGCCATTTCTACCACTAGTAGAAGGACCCTTCTCACTATTAGCTTCCCCCTTGTTGGAGTTAGCATCCATCACCTTGTTAGTGGGATCACTCACTTTCAACGCCGAGGTAGGTAGTTTAAGTCCTTCTAAGAATTTATTAAACATGCTTTCAACCGTGGTTGTCATGGAGGTTTTCAATGTGTCCAAGGCCACATTGAATTCCTCACTAGACAACGTGGTTTCCCCATCACCCGTAGACGAGATCGGATTCACACCGAAGTGCTCCTCCTCCCCACCGTCTATGGTGTCAACCATACTCTTCGGACAGCAAAGTCCTTAATAAAGAGACGAGGCTCTGATACCAATTGAAAGGATCGATATAGTTGACTAGAGGGGGGGGTGAATAGGCAACTAACAATTTTTTGCTTTTCTTTACCAAATTAAACTTTGCATCAAAGTAGGTTGTATAGATATGCAACTAGGTGAACAACCTATATGATGCAACAACAACAAGCACACAGGCAAGCGAGAGATATAACACAAGTAAGCTTGCAAAAGTAAAGGCGCGAGATAACCAAGAGTGGAGCCGGTGGAGACGAGGATGTGTTACCGAAGTTCCTTCCTTTTGAGGGGAAGTACGTCTCCGTTAGAGCGGTGTGGAGGCACAATGCTCCCCAGGAAGCCACTAGGGCCACCGTATTCTCCTCACGCCCTCACACAATGCGAGATGTCGTGATTCCACTATTGGTGCCCTTGAAGGCGGCGACCGAACCTTTACAAACAAGGTTGGGGCAATCTCCACAACTTAATTGGAGGCTCCCAATGACACCACGAAGCTTCACCACAATGGACTATGGCTCTGAGGTGACCTCAACCGTCTAGGGTGCTCAAACACCCAAGAGTAACAAGATCTGCTAGGGATTAGTGGGGGAATCAAATTTCTCTTGGTGGAAGTGTAGATCGGGGCCTTCTCAACCAATCCCGAGCAAATCAACAAGTTTGATTGGCTAGGGAGAGAGATCGGGTGAAAATGGAGCTTGGAGCAACAATGGAACTTAGGAACGGAAGAGGTAGTCAACTAGAGGAAGAAGACACCCCTTATATAGTGGAGGAACAAATCAAACCGTTATCCACCTACTCATCCCGCGACCCACGGTACTACCGCTCCAGACAAGCGGTACTACCGTAGGGGCTCACGGTACTACCGTGAAGGGCCGCGGTACTACCGCTGCAGCGGGAGGGGCTAGTCCAGGCCAGAGCCGCCAAGGCTGAGAGCGGTACTACCGCTGACGCGGTACAACCGCTCCCCCTTGCGGTACTAGCGCAAGGCCAGGATGGACTAGGCTGGGAAGGGCACAGATGAATAAAAATACATCCGTGCCTACTTCCGCTGAAAATCGAACAGTACAAAAATCCGACATTGTACTACCGCGCCTCGCTTGCGGTACTACTGTGATGGGAGCGGATGTAAAAAGTTACATCCGCCCCTACTTCCGCTCGTGCTACTGAGCCAGACCAGGTCTCATGGTACTACCGCGCACCTGGGGCGGTACTACCGCGTAGGGCGCGGATGTAAAAAATTACATCCGCCCCTACAGCCGCAAGAGAGGCTGAGCCTGGCTTGAGGCCATGGTACTACAGCTCCACAGGAGCGGTACTACCGTGGGCGCCTACGGTACTACCGCGAGGGCTTGCGGTACTACCGCAGGGGCCTGCGGTACTACCGCTCCTAGGAGCAGTACTACCGCATGCCTCAAATAGCAGCAATTAGGAATCCTTCTTTTTGCACCGTAAAGGAGATAACGGAGGATGTTCCAAAGCGCAAAGGTAAAGGCGGGATAAAGGAAGAAAACGTGTACGAGATGATTCCACCCAAACCTTTCCACTGCGGACCCCCTCTTAATAGAACGGCTATCCTATGACTCAAATCCACCAAAAGAGACGTAGAACACCACGGTCTTCAATAGTCTTCGAGGGGTACCAAACTGTCTTGTGCCTAACGATGAAGCAACTGAAATACTCAAGGCACACGATTAGTCCGCAAAAGCATTGTCATCAATCACCAAAACACCTTAGGGATAAACATGCCCTTACAACGAGCCTTGTTGCAATCCCTCGATTTTTTTCTGTGCTCGATCTAGTCATCGAGGCTTTGTAATAAGCCTCCAATTGTTCTCAAAACATGACCCCTGTTGCAAATCCTTCGAATGTTTTTTTTTTAATTTCTGTGTCCGATCTACTCGTTGAGTCTTTGTAAACCTTGTGTTTTGCTCAGCGCTCTGCAACATGAGCTTTGTTGCAACCCTGTCAATAGGGAGGCGAAATTCACAGGCATCATTGTCGTCGTCGCCAACGAGGAAGCAGGAAGCTTTCACTCCATACCTCACCCGTGCCATCCTAGGACAAGGGTTGACGATTAACCAGAAGAGAGTGAAGGAAACATGCCCTAGAGGCAATAATAAAGTTGTTATTTATATTTCTTATATCATGATAAATGTTTATTATTCATGCGAGAATCTTCTTATATTTACTAATTGGAGGCACCGTTAAAGCCTCCACGTTAATCCTTGAAAACTTAGTTTCTCATCCATCCGATCTCCATATAAACTATTTATAACCGTCTGATGAAATACCTAAGGAGCCCTGGCCTATTGTCCCACGTGATGATGAAAACATCTTAGTAATAAAGGAACATCATCCACGCTACCTAAAAACACCTCCCGTTCACAAAAGGAAAAAAAAATCTCTTTTGCAGACTTCTCTCTCCCTCGATCCCCGCGAGACAACAATGCATCATGCACAAAACCCTAGCGCCGATCTTCCACATCACGTCCTCCTCTCCTCCTTCTCCTCCTCCTCCTTCACATCTCCAGTCTTAAAACGATCCAATGGGCACTTCACGTTTCCCTTGGAAGTCGATCTTCCAATCTTGGATCAGGAGGCCTTTCAATCCGCTCAGATGCCATGCCCCGACCAAATCGCAATCCGTGATGAAATATGCAGTGGAGAAGGAGGTGCTACGGTGCTAACTGAATCAGAACAGACAACCACCATTGTTGGCATCTTGGGGAAGCTGGAGAGTTAAAGAACTATGACAGATGTGATCTCTAATTAACGCCCCCCACCTTGATGCCTTGACCTGGCCGGGGTAAGTTGAGTCGGGAAACATCAGCCCGCGGTTAATTTGTAACATGCCAACGCAACGATGACAGTGGTCCTGCCTCAGTGGCCAATCTGCACCATGTAAATTGTGCATCTATGGGGCGACGACGGCCAAAGTTCGCACCATACCAGATGCTGACGTTATATGCAGCCGTCGGCCTTATTAGTTTTTCCCTGCACCTAACTACACTGCTCCAAGACCAATCTCGATCAGGCATCCCAGGTAATGTCCCTCTCCTGTTCCTTATTAAGTTCATCTAATGTTTTGATCTCAGAATTCCCTCTCTATTGGCTCCTCAGCAACATGCAAGTTCTGCACATCCGCAGCTGCAGCAGCCAAAAGACTGCGCCATCGGGAACATCGGTGGGTCTGCCGTGGTGCTGGACGGCAGCCGTCCCTCTATGCCTCTACAAGGCTGATCTGGCAGTAATCTCAGTTATTTATTGTAAGCAATTCACTGTCTACTTTCCATGTAATCAGATATGTAAGCTTCTCAACAGCTACCGACTGATCATATTAACGGCCAGCCGCGTCCACCCATGGTTGAACACCACCGCTAATGTTTACTTTCCGTTCATCGTGCTGGATTGACCTACAACTTATATTTACCAAGGGATTCTGTATGTAGTCGTGTGAGCGACAGAGCGGGTGCCTTTATGACATAAGGTGTGCGGTGCATGTGTGAATCATTACTATGCTCATTAAGATTGACAAAAGTTATTCAGACTTGATATATCTAGCTTTATCTTAATTGCGATTCTCTACTAAGATAAGCTTATTTGCAAAGTCTATGCAAAAGTATGTATATCAGGAGAACCGTTGTTTGGTATTTGCAGCACACAAATAATTATAGTTATTTCAGTTTTAATGAACGCAGATGTTAGCTTGACATAATCTGCGTGTCTAGCAGTGTAGTTATATATAGTACATGCATATAAGAAGAGGATGAAGTCAATAATTATGAGCTGAAGGTCATATAAATTTGATCTGTCAAGGTTTGTTTTTCATTGCTTTTATTTCGTTAAGGTATATGCAGAAGCATGTTAGTTTTTTGGGTGATTAACGAGAGCCCCTCAAAGTACAGAGAACAGGCAAAAGCTGCAACATGTATGGTCTAAGAAATTGCAGTGCCTCCGCATACATTAACAAAGGACATAAAACCAATGGAAAAATAAGCTGACCGATCAAATATGTCCTTTGACTATGAAAAGCTAGGATATTCTGACTGACCACCAATTTTGTGGTGCAATGGTGATTAATCAGAGCACATTTGTATGGGCAAAGTCCAACTTACAATTATTTTGTGTCAAATCATATCTTCCCTAGGATATCAGCAGATCTATGAAATGAACGTTGACAACCAGCTATCATCTTACTAATATTTTCGTAGTCATATGTCTGCATGTCTATAAGGTTAAAAAAATAGATAGCATGTTGTTTGTTACCGGCATAGGCAAAGAATACACGTATTGTGCTTAGTCGGTCATCAGATCTTATATAAATTGTTCTTTTGTAAATATACAGCCAATTAAATATTTCTTTATGGCGTTAACATGTATTTTTGTATATGAACTATGGAGTTCGGGCTTTACTGAAAGATTTTACTCAAGGTAGCTTCAAAATTTTTGTTTATATGAATCATCAGTTTGCTTCAAATGAAAAGTTTTAGTTTCACTTCATGTTAGCTCACGGTAGTTTCATTCGTACACCATCCGATGAAAATTAATTGGTTGTAGCTGAAACAATATGCGATCACATATACAAAAAGTAGTCTCGAGGTGCACTTTATATTCACGCCCTTATAAGACATTCTACCTGTCTGCTTTCTTCGCATGTGATAATTGAGCTTTTCGCAGTCGAATAATATTATAAGTGTTGAGAAACATTCGGCAAATATAGTATTGTTGCTATTTTTAACCCAATGTTTATGTTCTGTAATTGAGCTTCTCTCATCTGTTTGTTTGTTATATACCTCGGGAAGAAATATTTCTATTAAAATAGAAATATTTTGATAAAAGAGATCATTTGTTTAATGTTATGTAAATAAACTGATGAGAGAAGACAAAAGTATAGCTACACCGGCCCCATGGATGATATAAAAGACAAAAGAAATTTGGAGATGAGAGACCAAACGGAAGGAGGAAGAAAGTATAGTACGCAGTTTGTTGCTCTTTTCTTTATTTCCTGCAAATGGGTCGGTCCCATGATAGCAGGCAACAGTACGCTCCTTTCTTTACTGCTAATAAATTGGGAGTAAGTAATATGGCATGGAGATTCAAGCCTGTGCATATAGACGTTACACAAGTACATGTTTTTCTTTTTCTTTTTGAGGACGTTACACAAGAACATGTTGAAAAGTGAACGACTAAGAAGACAAATGTGTATCAGAATACTTAAAACCATAGTAGTATTGACGATTACAAACTGAGGTAATTATGTTTTCGTTAGACATCAAGTGAACATCTCCCGCAGTCACGAATCGTCTCCATTGGAGTTTTTTAGCTTTAATTTTGTTAATTTCATTCATTCTAAATAGTTGTGGTGTTAAATATGTTGGAGAAATAAATACATTTGTTTGTCCGGAAAACTTCCTATAAAAAAAGCTACATTGATATAGATTTAGATAGCAAAATAACTAGCCCGTGCAGTTGCACGGGTTGTTGACTAGTTGTATTAACCGGAAACTTAATACATGTGTGAATACATAGACAAAATAGAGTGTCCCTAGTATGCTCTACTTGACTAGCTCATTAATCAAAGATGGTTATGTTTCCTGACCATAGACATGTGTTGTCATTTGATGAATGGGATCACATCATTAGATAACGATGTGATGGACAAGACCCATCCGTTAGCTTGGCATAATGATCGTTTAGTTTTATTGATATTGCTTTCTTTATGACTTATACATGTTCCTCTTACTATTGATATCAAACGTCACAATGTAACTGGGTGATTATAAACATGCTCTACAGGTGTCACCGAAGGTGTTTGTTGGGTTGTCATAGATCAAGATTAGGATTTGTCACTCAGTGTATCGGAGAGGTATCTCTGGGCCCTCTCAATAATGCACATCAGTATAAGGCTTGCAAGCAATGTGACTAATGAGTTAGTTGTGAGATGATGCATTACGGAACGAGTAAAGAGACTTGCCGATAACGAGATTGAACTAGGTACGAGGATACCGACGATCGAATCATAGGCAAGTAACATACCGATGACAAAGGGAATAACGTATGTTGTTATGCGGTTTGACCGATAAAGATCTTCATAGAATCTGTAGGAGCAATATGAGCATCCAGGTTCCGCTATTGGTTATTGACCGGAGATGTGTCTCGGTCATGTCTACATAGTTCTCGAACCCGTAGGGTCCGCACGCTTAACGTTCGATGAAGATTTGTATTATGAGTTATGTGATTTGATGACCGAAGTTTGTTCGGTGTCACGAATGAGATCAGGTACATGACGAAGAGTCTCGAAATGGTCGAGACATAAAGAACGATATATTGGACGATGTTATTCAGACACCGTATGAGTTCCGAGAGGTACCGGGTAACTATAGGAGTGCCGGAGGGGTTACCGGAACCCACCGGGGCAGCAACGGGCCAACATGAGCCTTAGGGGAGAGAGAGGGCAGGCCACGAGGACTTGGCGCCCCCCCATGGGGAGTCCGAATAGGACTAGGGGAGGGGGCGCGGCCCCCCTTTCCCTCTCTCTCTCCCTCTTCCTTCCTTCTTCCCCGTTCCACCAAGTGGAATCCTACTAGGACTTGGAGTCCTAGTAGGACTCCTCTCTCTTGGCGTGCCCTACAGGGGTCGGCCGGCCTTCCCCTCTCCTCCTTTATATTCAGAGGCAGGGCGCACCCTAGAACACACAAGATCAATTGTCTTAGCCGTGTGCGATGCCCCCTCCACAGTTTAACACCTCAGTCATATCGTCGTAGTGCTTAGGCGAAGCCCTGCGCCGGTAACTTCATCATCAACATCGCCACGCCGTCGTGCTGACGGAACTCTCCCTCGTCCTCAACTTGATCAAGAGCTTGAGGGGCGTTATCGTGCTGAACGTGTACAGAACATGGAGGTGACGTACGTTCGGTACTTGGATCGGTTGGATCGTGAAGACATTCGACTACATCACTAAACACTGGGTACATTGACACACTCTCCCCACTCATTGCTATGCTTCTCCTAGATAGATCTTGCGTGATCGTAGGAATTTTTTTGAATTACTACGTTCCCCAACAGTGGCATCCGAGCCAGGTCTATGTGTAGATGTTATATGCACGAGTAGAACACATTGAGTTGTGGGCGATAATAGTCATACTGCTTACCACCAACATCTTACTTTTATTCGGCGGTATTGTTGGATGAAGCGGCCCGGACCGACATTACATGACCGTGTTCATGAGACTGGTTCTACCGACATGCTTCGCACACAGGTGACTGGCGGGTGTCTGTTTCTCCGACTTTAGTTGAATCGAGTTTGACTATGGCCGGTCCGTGTTGAAGGTTAAAACAGCACACTTGACGAGAAATCGTTGTGGTTTTGATGCGTAGGTAAGAACGGTTCTTGCTAGAAGCCCGTAGCAGCTACATAAAACTTGCAACAACAAAGTAGAGGACGTCTAACTTGTTTTTGCAGGGTATGTTGTGATGTGATATGGTCAAGACGTGATGAGATATAAATTGTTGTATGATATGATCATGTTTTGTAAAAGTTATCGGCAACTGGCAGGAGCCTTATGGTTGTCGCTTTATTGTATGAAATGCAATCGCCATGTAATTGATTTACTTTATCACTAAGCGGTAGCGATAGTCGTAGAAGCAATAGTTGGCGAGGCGACAACGATGCTACGATGGAGATCAAGGTGTCAAGCCGGTGACGATGGAAATCATGACGGTGCTTTGGAGATGGAGATCAAAGGCACAAGATGATGATGGCCATATCATGTCACATATTTTGAGTACATGTGATATTTATCTTTTATGCATCTTATTTTGCTTAATACGGCGGTAGCATTATAACATGATCCCTCACTAAATTTCAAGGTATAAGCGTTCTCCCCGAGTATGCACCATTGCTATAGTACGTCGTGCCGAGACACCATATGATGATCGGGTGTGATAAGCTCTACATTCACATACAACGGCTGCAAGCCAGTTTTGCACACGCAGAATACTCGGGTTAAACTTGACGAGACTAGCATATGCAGATATGGCCTCGGAACATTGAGACCGAAAGGTCGAACGTGAATCATATAGTAGATATGATCAACATAGAGATATTCACCATTGAAAACTACTCCATTTCACGTGATGATCGGACATGGGTTAGTTGATATGGATCACGTGATCATTTAGATGACTAGAGGGATGTCTATCTAAGTGGGAGTTCTTAATTAATATGATTAATTGAACTTAAATTTATCATGAACTTAGTACCTGATAGTTTTTTGCATGTCTATGTTGTTGTAGATCAATGGCCCGTGCTACCGTTCCCTTGAATTTTAATGCGGTCCTAGAGAAAGATAAGTTGAAAGATGATGATAGGAAATACACGGATTGGGTCCGTAACTTGAGAATTATCCTCATTGCTGCACAGAAGAATTACATCCTGGAAGCACTGCTAGGTGTACCACCTGCGCCAGCAACTGTAGACATTATGAATGCCTGGCAGTCACGTGTTGATGACTACTCGATAGTTCAGTGTGCCATGCTTTACGGCTTAGAATTGGGACTTCAAAGACGCTTTGAACGTCATGGAGCATATGAGATGTTCCAGGAGTTGAAGTTAATATTTCAAGCAAATGCACGAGTTGAGAGGTATGAAGTCTCCAAAAATTTCTATAGCTGCAAAATGGAGGAGAATAGTTCTGTCAGTGAACACATACTCAGAATGTCTGGGTACCATAACCACTTGACTCAACTGGGAGTTAATCTTCCTGATGATAGTGTCATTGACAGAGTTCTTCAATCACTGCCACCAAGCTATAAAGGCTTCGTGATGAACTATAATATGCAAGGGATGGAAAAGACAATTATCGAGCTCTTTGCAATGCTAAAGGCTGCGGTGGTAGAAATTAAGAAGGAGCATCAAGTGTTGATGGTTAACAAGACAACTAGTTTCAAGAAAAAGGGCAAAGGGAAGAAGGGGAACTTCATGAAGAATAGCAAGCAAGTTGTTACTCCCGGGAAGAAGCCCAAGTCTGGACCTAAGCCTGAAACTGAGTGCTTCTACTGCAAAGAGACTGGTCACTTGAAGCGGAGCTGCCCCAAGTATTTGGTGGATAAGAAGGATGACAAAGTGAAAGGTATATTTGATATACATGTTATTGATGTGTACCTTACTAATGCTCGTAGTAGCGCCTGGGTATTTGATACTGGTTCTATTGCTCATATTTGCAACTCGAAACAGGGGCTACAGATTAAAGAAGATTGTCTAAGGACGAGGTGATGATGCACGTGGGAAATGGTTCCTAAGTCGTTGTTGCCGTCGGCACGCTACCTCTACATCTACTGTCGGGATTAGTTGTAGACCTGAATAATTGTTATTTGGTGCCAACGTTGAGCATGAACATTATATCTGGATCTTGTTTGATGCGAGACGGTTATTCATTTAAATCAGAGAATAATGATTGTTCTATTTATATGAGTAATATCTTTTATGGTCATGCACCCTTGATGAGTGGTCTATTTCTGTTGAATCTTGATTGTAGTGATACACATATTCATAATACTGAAACCAAAAGATGCAAAGTTAATAATGATAGTGCAACTTATTTGTGGCACTGCCGTTTAGGTCATATTTGTGTAAAGCGCATGACAAAACTCCATGCTGATGGGCTTTTGGAATCACTTGATTATGAATCACTTGATACTTGTGAACCATGCCTCATGGCCAAGATGACTAAGACTCCGTTCTCCAGAACAATGGAGCGAGCAACTGACTTATTGGAAATAATACATACTGATGTATGTGTTCCGATGAGTGTTGAGGCTCGCGGCGGGTATCGTTATTTTCTGACCTTCACAGATGATTTGAGCAGATATGGGTATATCTACTTGATGAAACATAAGTCTGAAACATTTGAAAAGTTCAAAGAATTTCAGAGTGAAGTGGAAAATCATCATAACAAGAAAATAAAGTTTCTACGATTTGATCGTGGAGGAGAATATTTGAGCTATGAGTTTGGTCTTCATTTGAAACAATGTGGAATAGTTTCGCAACTCACGCCACCTGGAACACCACAGCGTAATGGTGTGTCTGAACGTCGTAACCATACTTTATTAGATATGGTGCGATCTATGATGTCTCTTACTGATTTACCGCTATCGTTTTGGGGTTATGCTTTAGAGACAGTTGCACTCACGTTAAATAGGGCACCATCTAAATCCGTTGAGACGACGCCATATGAACTGTGGTTTGGCAAGGAACCTAAGTTGTCGTTTCTTAAAGTTTGGGGCTGCGATGCTTATGTGAAAAAGCTTCAACCTGATAAGCTCGAACCCAAATTGGAGAAATGTGTCTTCGTAGGATACCCAAAGGAGACTGTTGGGTACACCTTCTATCACAGATCCGAAGGCAAGATATTTGTTGCTAAGAATGGATCCTTTCTAGAGAAGGAGTTTCTCTCGAAAGAAGTGAGTGGGAGGAAAGTAGAACTTGATGAGGTAATTGTACCTTCTCCTGAATTGGAAAGTAGTTCATCACAAAAATCAGTTCCAGTGATTACTACACAAATTAGTGAGGAAGTTAATGATGATGATCATGAAACTTCAGATCAAGTTACTATTGAACCTTGTAGGTCAACTAGAGTACGATCCGCACCAGAGTGGTACGGTAATCCTATTTTGGACGTCATGTTACTAGACCATGACGAACCTATGAACTATGAGGAAGCGATGATGAGCCCAGATTCCGCGAAATGGCTTGAGGCCATGGAATCTAAGATGGGATCCATGTATGAGAACAAAGTGTGGACTTTCGTTGACTTGCCCGATGATCGGCAAGCCATCGAGAATAAATGGATTTTCCAGAAGAAGACAGACGCTGACGGTAATGTTACTGTCTACAAAGCTCGACTTTATGCGAAAGTTTTTCGACAAGTTCAACGAGTTGACTACGATGAGACCTTCTCACTCGTAGCAATGCTTAAGTCTGTCCGAATCATGTTAGCAATTGTCGCATTTTATGATTATGAAATTTGGCAAATGGATGTCAAAACTATTCCTTAATGGATTTCTTAAGGAAGAGTTGTATATGATGCAACCAGAAAGTTTTGTCGATCCTAAAGGTGGTAACAAAGTGTGCAAGCTCCAGCGATCCATTTATGGACTGGTGCAAGTCTCTCGGAGTTGGAATGTATGCTTTGATAGTGTGATCAAAGCATATGGTTTTATACAGACTTTTGGAGAAACTTGTATTTACAAGAAAGTGAGTGGGAACTCTGTAGCATTTCTAATATTATATATGGATGACATATTGTTGATTGGAAATGATACAGAATTTCTGGATAGCATAAAAGGACACTTGAATAAGAATTTTTGAATGAAAGACCACGGTGAAGCTGCTTATATATTGGGCATCAAGATCTATAGAGATAGATCAAGACGCTTGATTGGACTTTCATAAAGCACATACCTTGATAAAATTTTGAAAAAGTTCAAAATTGACCAGTCAAAGAAAGGGTTCTTGCCTGTGTTACAAGGTGTGAAGTTGAGTGAGACTCAATGCCCGACCACTGCAGAAGATAGAGAGAAAGTGAAAGTCATTCCGTATGCTTCAACCATAGGTTCTATCATGTATGCAATGATGTGTACCATACCTGATGTGTGCCTTGCTATAAGTATAATAGGGAGGTACCAAAGTAATCCAGGAGTGGATCACTAGACAGCGGTCAAGAACATCCTAAAATACCTAAAAAGGACTAAGGATATGTTTCTCATTTATGGGGGTGACAAAGAGCTCGTCATAAATGGTTACGTTGATGCAAGCTTTGACTCTGATCCGGATGACTCTAAGTCGCAAGCCGGGTACGTATTTATATTGAATGGTGGAGCTGTCAGTTGGTGAAGTTCCAAGCAGAGCATCGTGGCGGGATCTACGTGTGAAGCGGAGTACATAGTGAAGGAAATATGCCCTAGAGGCAATAATAAAGTTATTATTTATTTCCTCATATCATGATAAATGTTTATTATTCATGCTAGAATTGTATTAACCGGAAACATAATACATGTGTGAATATATAGGCAAACAGAGTGTCACTAGTATGCCTCTACTTGACTAGCTTGTTAATCAAAGATGGTTATGTTTCCTAACCATGAACAAGGAGTTGTTATTTGATTAACAAGGTCACATCATTAGTTGAATGATCTGATTGACATGACTCATTCCGTTAGCTTAGCACCCGATCGTTTAGTATGTTGCTATTGCTTCCTTCATGACTTATACATGTTCCTATGACTATGAGATTATGCAACTCCCGTTTACCGGAGGAACACTTTGTGTGCTACCAAACGTCACAACGTAACTGGGTGATTATAAAGGTGCTCTACAGGTGTCTCCGAAGGTACTTGTTGAGTTGGCGTATTTCGAGATTAGGATTTGTCACTCCGAATGTCGGAGAGGTATCTCTGGGCCCTCTCAGTAATGCACATCACTTAAGCCTTGCAAGCAATGTGACTAATGAGCTAGTTGCGGGATGATGCATTACGTAACGAGTAAAGAGACTTGCCGGTAACGAGATTGAACTAGGTATTGGATACCGACGATCGAATCTCAGGCAAGTAACATACCGATGACAAAGGGAACAACGTATGTTGTTATGCGGTTTGACCGATAAAGATCTTCGTAGAATATGTAGGAACCAATATGGACATCCACGTCCCGCTCTTGGTTATTGACCGGGGACGTGTCTCGGTCATGTCTACATTGTTCTCGAACCGTAGGGTCCGCACGCTTAAGGTTTCGATGACAGTTATATTATGAGTTTATGTATTTTGATGTACCGAAGGTTGTTCGGAGTCCCGGATGTGATCACGGACCTGACGAGGAGTCTTGAAATGGTCGAGACATAAAGATTGATATATTGGACGGATATATTTGGACACTGGAAAGGTTCCGGGTGAGATTGGAAATATACCGGAGTTCCGGGAGGTTACCGGAACCCCCCCCCCCCCCCCGGTAAGTATATGGGCCTTATTGGGCCTGAGTGGAAGGGAGGGAGAAGGAGCAAGGGAGGGGGCGCCCCCCCCCCCCCCGCCCCCAAGCCCAATCCGAATTGGGAGGGGGGCCGGCCCCCCCTTTCCTTCTCTCCTCCCCCCTCTTCCTTCCTTCTCCTACTCCTAATAGGAAAGGGGGGCCAAACCTACTTGGAGTAGGTTTGCCCCCCCTATGGCGCGCCTCCTCCCTAGGCTGGCCTCCTCCTCCCTCCCTCCTTTATATACGGGGGCAAGGGGCACCCTAGACACACAAGTTGATCATTGAGATCGTTCCTTAGCCGTGTGCGGTGCCCCCCTCCACGATATTACACCTCGGTCATATTGTAGCGGTGCTTAGGCGAAGCCCTGCGACAGGAGAACATCAAGATCGTCACCACGCTGTCGTGCTGACGGAACTCCTCCCCGCGCCTCTGCTGGATCAGAGATCGGGGTGCGTCATCGAGCTGTACGTGTGTCAAGAACTCGGAGGTGCCGGAGTAACGGTGCTTGGATCGGTTGGACCGGGAGGACGTACGACTACTTCCTCTACGTTGCGTCAACGCTTCCGCTTCGGTCTATGAGGGTATGTAGACAACACTCTCCCTTCTCGTTGCTATACATCACCATGATCTTGCGTGTGCGTAGGAAATTTTTTGAAATTACTACGTTCCCCAATAGTGGCATCAGAGCCTAGGTTTTATGGTTTGATGTTATATGCACGAGTAGAACACAAGTGAGTTGTGGGTGATATAAGTCATACTGCTTACCAGCATGTCATACTTTGGTTCGGCGGTATTGTTGGATGAAGCGGCCCGGACCGACATTACGCGTACGCTTACGCGAGACTGGTTTTACCGCCGTGCTTTGTACACAGGTGACTTGCGGGTGTCAGTTTCTCCAACTTTAGTTGAACCGAGTGTGGCTACGCCCGGTCCTTGCGAAGGTTAAAACAGCATCAACTTGACAAACTATCGTTGTGGTTTTGATGCGTAGGTGAGATTGGTTCTTGCTTAAGCCCGTAGCAGCCACGTAAAACTTGCAACAACAAAGTAGAGGACGTCTAACTTGTTTTTGCAGGGCATGTTGTGATGTGATATGGCCAAGACATGATGCTATATTTTATTGTATGAGATGATCATGTTTTGTAACCGAAGTTATCGGCAACTGGCAGGAGCCATATGGTTGTCGCTTTATTGTATGAAATGCAAACGCCCTGTAATTGCTTTACTTTATCACTAAGCGGTAGAGATAGTCGTAGAAGGAATAGATGGCGTAAACGACAACGATGCTACGATGGAGATCAAGGTGTCGCGCCGGTGACGATGGTGATCATGATGGTGCTTCGGAGATGGAGATCACAAGCACAAAATGATGATGGCCATATCATATCACTTATATTGATTGCATGTGATGTTTATCCTTTATGCATTTTATCTTGCTTTGATTGACGATAGCATTTTAAGATGATCTCTCACTAAAAATTATCAAGAAGTGTTCTCCCTGAGTATGCACCATTGCCAAAGTTCGTCGTGCCCAGACACCACGTGATGATCGGGTGTGATAAGCTCTACGTCCATCTACAACGGGTGCAAGCCAGTTTTGCACACGCAGAATACTCAGGTTAAACTTGACGAGCCTAGCATATGCAGATATGGCCTCGGAACACAAAGACCGAAAGGTCGAGCGTGAATCATATAGTAGATATGATCAACATAAGATGTTCACCATTGAAAACTACTCCATCTCACATGATGATCGGTTATGGTTTAGTTGATTTGGATCACGTGATCACTTAGATGACTAGAGAGATGTCTGTCTAAGTGGGAGTTCTTTAGTAATATGATTAATTGAACTTAAATTTATCATGAACTTAGTACCTGATAGTATCTTGCTTGTCTATGTTGATTGTAGATAGATGGCCCGTGCTGTTGTTCCGTTGAATTTTAATGCGTTCCTTGAGAAAGCTAAGTTGAAAGATGATGGTAGCAACTACGCAGACTGGGTCCGTAACTTGAGGATTATCCTCATTGCTGCACAGAAAAATTATGTCCTGGAAGCACCGCTGGGTGCCAGGCCTGCTGCTGATGCAACTGACGACGTTAAGAACGTCTGGCAGAGCAAAGCTGATGACTACTCAATAGTTCAATTTTCCATGCTTTACGGATTAGAACCGGGACTTCAACGACGTTTTGAACATCATGGAGCATATGAGATGTTCCAGGAGTTGAAGTTAATATTCCAGAAGAATGCCCGGATTGAGAGATATGAAGTCTCCAATAAGTTCTATAGCTGCAAGATGGAGGAGAATAGTTCTGTCAATGAGCACATACTCAAGATGTTTGGGTATTGTAATCACTTGATTCAACTGGGAGTTACTCTTCCGGATGATAGTGTCATTGACAGAATTCTCCAATCACTTCCACCAAGCTACAAGAGCTTCGTGATGAACTATAATATGCAAGGGATGGATAAGACGATTCCCGAGCTCTTCGCAATGCTAAAAGCTGCGGAGGTAGAAATCAAGAAGGAGCATCAAGTGTTGATGGTTAACAAGACCACTAGTTTCAAGAAAAAAGGCAAAGGGAAGAAGAAGGGGAACTTCAAGAAGAACAGCAAACAAGTTGCTGCTCAAGAGAAGAAACCCAAGTCTGGACCTAAGCCTAAAACTGAGTGCTTCTACTGCAAGCAGACTGGTCACTGGAAGCGGAACTGCCCCAAGTATTTGGCGGATAAGAAGGATGGCAAGGTGAACAAAGGTATATTTGATATACATGTTATTGATGTGTACCTTACTAGAGCTCGCAGTAGCACCTGGGTATTTGATACTGGTTCTGTTGCTAATATTTGCAACTCGAAACAGGAACTACGGATTAAGCGAACACTGGCAAAGGACGAGGTGACGATGCGCGTGGAAAACGGTTCCAAAGTCGATGTGATCGCGGTCGGCGCGCTACCTCTACATCTACCTTCGGGATTAGTATTAGACCTAAATAATTGTTATTTGGTGCCAGCGTTGAGCATGAACATTATATCTGGATCTTGTTTGATGCGAGACAGTTATTCATTTAAATCGGAGAATAATGGTTGTTCTATTTATATGAGTAATATCTTTTATGGTCATGCACCCTTAAAGAGTGGTCTATTTTTGATGAATCTCGATAGTAGTGATACACATATTCATAGTGTTGAAGCCAAAAGATGCAGAGTTGATAATGATAGTGCAACTTATTTGTGGCACTGCCGTTTAGGTCATATCGGTGTAAAGCGCATGAAGAAACTCCATACTGATGGACTTTTGGAACCTCTTGATTATGAATCACTTGGTACTTGCGAACCGTGCCTCATGGGCAAGATGACAAAAACGCCGTTCTCCGGTACTATGGAGAGAGCAACAGATTTGTTGGAAATCATACATACAGATGTATGCGGTCCGATGAATGTTGAGGCTCGTGGCAGATATCGTTATTTTCTCACCTTCAGAGATGATTTAAGCAGATATGGGTATATCTACTTAATGAAGCATAAGTCTGAAACATTTGAAAAGTTCAAAGAATTTCAGAGTGAAGTTGAAAATCATCGTAACAAGAAAATAAAGTTTGTACGATCTGATCGTGGAGGAGAATATTTGAGTTACGAGTTTGGTCTACACTTAAAACAATGTGGAATAGTTTCGCAACTCACGCCACCCGGAACACCACACCGTAATGGTGTGTCCGAACGTCGTAATCGTACTTTACTTGATATGGTGCGATCTATGATGTCTCTTACAGATTTACCGCTATCATTTTGGGGTTATGCTTTAGAGACGGCCACATTCACGTTAAATAGGGCACCGTCGAAATCCGTTGAGACGACACCTTATGAACTATGGTTTGGCAAGAAACCAAAGTTGTCATTTCTTAAAGTTTGGGGCTGCGATGCTTATGTGAAAAAGCTTCAACCTGATAAGCTCGAACCCAAATCGGAGAAATGTGTCTTCATAGGATACCAAAGGAGACAGTTGGGTACACCTTCTATCACAGATCCGAAGGCAAGACATTCGTTGCTAAGAATGGATCCTTTCTAGAGAAGGAGTTTCTCTCGAAAGAAGTGAGTGGGAGGAAAGTAGAACTTGATGAGGTAATTGTACCTACTCCCTTGTTGGAAAATAATACATCACAGGAACCGGTTTCTGTGACGTCAAAACCAACTAGTGAGGAAGTTGATGATGATGATCATAGAACTTCAGATCAAGTTAATACAGAACCTCCTAGGTCGAACAGAGTAAGATCCGCACCAGAGTGGTACGGTAATCCTGTTCTGGAAGTCATGCTGCTAGATCATGATGAACCTACGAACTATGAAGAAGCGATGGTGAGCCCAGATTCCGCAAAATGGCTTGAAGCCATGAAATCTGAGATGGGATCCATGTATGAGAACAAAGTATGGACTTTGGTTGACTTGCCCGATGGTCGGCAAGAAATTGAGAATAAATGGATCTTCAAGAAGAAGACTGACGCTGACGGTAATGTTACTGTCTACAAAGCTCGACTTGTTGCAAAAGGTTTTCGACAAGTTCAAGGGGTTGACTACGATGAGACCTTCTCACCCGTAGCGATGCTTAAGTCTGTCCGAATCATGTTAGCAATTGCCGCATTTTATGATTATGAAATTTGGAAAATGGATGTAAAAACTGCATTCCTGAATGGTTTTCTGGATGAAGAGTTGTATATGATGCAACCAGAAGGTTTTATCGATCCAAAGGGAGCTAACAAAGTGTGCAAAGCTCCAGCGATCCATTTATGGACTGGTGCAAGCCTCTCGGAGTTGGAATAAACGTTTTGATAGTGTGATCAAAGCATTTGGTTTTATACAGACTTTTGGAGAAGCCTGTATTTACAAGAAAGTGAGTGGGAGCTCTGTAGCATTTCTAATATTATATGTGGATGACATATTATTGATTGGAAATGATATAGAATTTCTGGATAGCATAAAGGGATACTTGAATAAAAGTTTTTTCAATGAAAGACCTCGGTGAAGCTGCTTACATATTGGGCATTAAGATCTATAGAGATAGATCAAGACGCTTAATTGGACTTTCACAAAGCACATACCTTGACAAAGTTTTGAAGAAGTTCAAAATGGATCAAGCAAAGAAAGGGTTCTTGCCAGTATTGCAAGGTGTGAAGTTGAGTAAGACTCAAAGCCCGACCACTGCAGAAGATAGAGAGAAAATGAAAAGTGTTCCCTATGCTTCAGCCATAGGCTCTATCATGTGTGCAATGCTGTGTACCAGACCTGATGTGTGCCTTGCTATAAGTCTAGCAGGGAGGTACCAAAGTAATCCAGGAGTGGATCACTGGACAGCGGTCAAGAACATCCTGAAATACCTGAAAAAGGACTAAGGATATGTTTCTCGTATACGGAGGTGACAAAGAGCTCATCGTAAATGGTTACGTTGATGCAAGCTTTGACACTGATCCGGACGATTCTAAATCGCAAACCGGATATGTGTTTACATTAAACGGTGGAGCTGTCAGTTGGTGCAGTTCAAAGCAAAGCGTCGTGGCGGGATCTACGTGTGAAGCGGAATACATAGCTGCTTCGGAAGCAGCCAATGAAGGAGTTTGGATGAAGGAGTTCATATCCGATCTAGGTGTCATACCTAGTGCATCGGGTCCAATGAAAATCTTTTGTGACAATACTGGAGCGATTGCCTTAGCGAAGGAATCCAGATTTCACAAGAGAACCAAGCACATCAAGAGACGCTTCAATTCCATCCGGGATCTAGTCCAGGTGGGAGACATAGAGATTTGCAAGATACATACGGATCTGAATGTTGCAGACCCGTTGACTAAGCCTCTTCCACGAGCAAAACATGATCAACACCAAGACTCCATGGGTGTTAGAATCATTACTGTGTAATCTAGATTATTGACTCTAGTGCAAGTGGGAGACTGAAGGAAATATGCCCTAGAGGCAATAATAAAGTTATTATTTATTTCCTCATATCATGATAAATGTTTATTATTCATGCTAGAATTGTATTAACCGGAAACATAATACATGTGTGAATATATAGACAAACAGAGTGTCACTAGTATGCCTCTACTTGACTAGCTTGTTAATCAAAGATGGTTATGTTTCCTAACCATGAACAAGGAGTTGTTATTTGATTAACAAAGTCACATCATTAGTTGAATGATCTGATTGACATGACCCATTCCGCTAGCTTAGCACCCGATCGTTTAGTATGTTGCTATTGCTTCCTTCATGACTTATACATGTTCCTATGACTATGAGATTATGCAACTCCCATTTACCGGAGGAACACTTTGTGTGCTACCAAACGTCACAACGTAACTGGGTGATTATAAAGGTGCTCTACAGGTGTCTCCGAAGGTACTTGTTGAGTTGGTGTATTTCGAGATTAGGATTTGTCACTCCGAATGTCGGAGAGGTATCTCTGGGCCCTCTCGGTAATGCACATCACTTAAGCCTTGCAAGCAATGTGACTAATGAGCTAGTTGCGGGATGATGCATTACGTAACGAGTAAAGAGACTTGTCGGTAACGAGATTGAACTAGGTATTGGATACCGACGATCGAATCTCGGGCAAGTAACATACCGATGACAAAGGGAACAACGTATGTTGTTATGCGGTTTGACCGATAATGATCTTCGTAGAATATGTAGGAACCAATATGGACATCCAGGTCCCGCCATTGGTTATTGACCGGGGACGTGTCTCGGTCATGTCTACATTGTTCTCGAACCGTAGGGTCCGCACGCTTAAGGTTTCGATGACAGTTATATTATGAGTTTATGTATTTTGATGTACCGAAGGTTGTTCGGAGTCCCGGATGTGATCACGGACATGACGAGGAGTCTCGAAATGGTCGAGACATAAAGATTGATATATTGGACGGATATATTTGGACACCGGAAAGGTTCCGGGTGAGATTGGAAATATACCGGAGTTCCGGGAGGTTACCGGAACCCCCCCGGTAAGTATATGGGCCTTATTGGGCCTTAGTGGAAGGGATGAATAAGGAGCAAGGGAGGGGGCGTCCCCCCCCCAAGCCCAATCCGAATTGGGAGGGGGGCCGGCCCCCCCTTTCCTTCTCTCCTCCCCCCTCTTCCTTCCTTCTCCTACTCCTAATAGGAAAGGGGGGCCAAACCTACTTGGAGTAGGTTTGCCCCCCCTATGGCGCGCCTCCTCCCTAGGCCGGCCTCCTCCTCCCTCCCTTCTTTATATACAGGGGCAAGGGGGCACCCTAGACACACAAGTTGATCATTGAGATCGTTCCTTAGCCGTGTGCGGTGCCCCCCTCCACAATATTACACCTCGGTCATATTGTAGCGGTGCTTAGGCGAAGCCCTGCGACAGGAGAACATCAAGATCGTCACCACGCCGTCATGCTGACGGAACTCCTCCCCGCGCCTCTGCTGGATCGGAGATCGGGGTGCGTCATCGAGCTGTACGTGTGTCAAGAACTCGGAGGTGCCGGAGTAACAGTGCTTGGATCGGTTGGACCAGGAGGATGTACGACTACTTCCTCTACGTTGCGTCAACGCTTCCGCTTCGGTCTACGAGGGTACGTAGACAACACTCTCCCCTCTCGTTGCTATACATCACCATGATCTTGCGTGTGCGTAGGAAATTTTTTGAAATTACTACGTTCCCCAACACATAGCTGCTTCGGAAGCAGCAAATGAAGGAGTCTAGATGAAGGAGTTCACATCCGATCTAGGTGTAATACCTAGTGCATCGGGTCCAATGAAAATCTTTTGTGACAATACTGGAGCAATTGCCTTGGCGAAGGAATCCAGATTTCACAAGAGAACCAAGCACATCAAGAGACCCTTCAATTCCATCCGCGATCTAGTCAATGAGGGAGACATAGAAGTTTGCAAAATACATACAGATCTGAATGTTGCAGACCCGTTGATTAAGCCTCTTCCACGAGCAAAACATGATCAGCACCAAGACTCCATGTGTGTTAGAATCATTACTATATAATCTAGATTATTGACTCTAGTGCAAGTGGGAGACTGAAGGAAATATGCCCTAGAGGCAATAATAAAGTTGTTATTTATATTTCCCTATATCATGATAAATGTTTATTATTCTTGCTAGAATTGTATTAACCGGAAACTTAGTACATGTGTGAATACATAGACAAAACAAAGTGTCCCTAGTATGCCTCTACTTGACTAGCTCGTTAATCAAAGATGGTTATGTTTCCTGACCATAGACATGTGTTGTCATTTGATGAACGGGATCAAATCATTAGAGAATGATGTGATGGAGAAGACCCATCCGTTAGCTTGGCATAATGATCGTTTAGTTTTGTTGCTATTGCTTTCTTCATGACTTATACATGTTCCTCTAACTATGAGATTATGCAACTCCCGAATACTGGAGGAACACCTTGTGTGCTATCAAACGTCACAACGTAACTAGGTGATTATAAAGATACTTTACAGGTGTCACCGAAGGTGTTTGTTGGGTTGGCATAGATCAAGATTAGGATTTGTCACTCCGTGTATCGAAGAGGTATCTCTGGGCCCTCTCGGTAATGCACATCACTATAAGGCTTGCAAGCAATGTGACTAATGAGTTAGTTGCGAGATGATGCATTACGGAACGAGTAAAGAGACTTGCCAGTAACGAGATTGAACTAGGTATGGGGATACCAACGATCGAATCTCGGGCAAGTAACATATAGATGACAAAGGGAATAATGTATGTTGTTATGCGGTTTGACCGATAAAGATCTTCGTAGAATATGTAAGAGCCAATATGAGCATCCAGGTTCCGCTATTGGTTATTGACCGGAGATGTGTCTCGGTCATGTCTACATAGTTCTTGAACCCATAAGGTCCGCATGCTTAACGTTCGATGATGATTTGTATTATGAGTTATGTGATTTAATGACCGAAGTTTGTTCGGAGTCCCGGATGAGATCACGGACATGACGAGGAGTCTCGAAATGGTCGAGACATACAAGATGATATATTGGACAATGTTATTCAGACACCGGATGAGTTCCGAGAGGTACCAGGTAACTATCGGAGTGCCGGAGGGGTTACCGGAACCCAGCGGGGAAGTAATGGGCCAACATGGGCCTTAGGGGAGAGAGAGGGCATGACACAAGGAGGTGGCACCCCGCCCCCATGGGGAGTTCGAATAGGACTAGAGGAGGGGACGCGGCCCCCCTTTCCCTCTCCCTTCCTTCTCCCCGCTTCCACCAAGTGGAATCCTACTAGGACTTGGAGTCCTAGTAGAAATCCTCTCTCTTGGCGCGCCCTATAGGGGCCAGCCGGCCTCCCCCTCTCCTCCTTTATATACGGAGGCAGGGGCACCCTAGAACACATAAGATCAATTGTCTTAGCCGTGTGCGGTGTCCCCCTCCACAGTTTAACACCTCGGTCATATCATCGTAGTGCTTAGGCGAAGCCCTGCGCCGGTAACTTCATCATCACCATTGCCACACCGTCGTGCCGACGAAACTCTCCCTCGTCCTCAACTGGACAAAAGCTCGAGGGACGTCATCGTGCTGAATGTGTGCAGAACACAGAGGTGCCGTATGTTCGGTACTTGGATCGGTTGGATCGTGAAGACGTTCGACTATATCAACCACGTTACTAAACGCTTCCGCTTTCGGTCTACGGGTACGTGGACACACTCTCCCCACTCGTTGCTATGCTTCTCCTAGATAGATCTTGCGTGATCGTAGGATTTTTTTTAAATTACTACGTTCCCCAAAAGAGAGGACACATAGATACACATGAGGTTGATCTGGTCGGAGGCCATGCAACAGTGATGCTACAGCTACTTGTGGTGGCTCTCGAGCACAGTCACCAAGCTGAAAGTGGACGCCACCACATCCCGGGTTGGGCAGCGCCATGGCGCCACCTCGTCGGGGAGAGACCCCACAACACGCCTGACCATGGATCTACTCCCATGAGGCCAATACCCTCGTCAAAAGAAGGATCGCCTCAGTCATTTAATTTTCATAAAGAAGGTAAAGCATACCATACAATGCACTTACTTTCAAATAAAAAGGAGCATATATTTTCTTTTGAAGAAACATAGTACAAAGCAGACGCTAAACAAACATGCACACTCGGCCCATGAACGTAGGCACACGCATCTTACCTCTATGCTCATCTTTGAAAGACGTAGCCACCAGATTTCAAGATTGACGAAGGTGCTATAAACACTCATTGTAGAGGCACGCGTCATACCGCTGAAACATAAGTGCTTGAACAAATCCAGAAAAATGTCACCATCCATGCCAAGTCTATGACTTAATTATGTGGCCAGTTCTCATATGTATGAGAATTAAATAAGTCTCATCTAACTCCTATAGAGTACCATTTAATTTTGCACGAAGATTTATGTGATTTTTTTATATTTTTAATTAATCAAATAATATAAGTGTTAGATGTTAGTATTTCACTAATTCTCCTCTAGACGAGTATTAGCAAAGCCGATGACTTAAACCCGAGCAGGTCCAAGGAATGTAGCCAGTTAAGCTAATCTGAGTTATAACCTGGAGGAGAACCCCGTTGTGTTCGCTCAAGTTAGTAGTTTAGGTTAGGATTATTTTAGTTATCGCAGATGCGGCGCTCGGACGGAGCTCCGGTGCAGATTTCTGTCGTGTCCTTTGGCGGTGAGATTAGTGTTTCTTGTCACGTGGTAATATTTGGTGTCAGGTGCTTCAGATCTGTGCAAGGATTCAACGGCGACGATTGTAGCTCCAGGGCAATGATTTTTAGGGACAGATGCATGAAGACTTTATGACCATCATTTACAAGGTCAAGACAGCTTCGGTAGGGAAATGGTGACAGCTGCGCGTTGTTCTAGCAGCAGTAGTGGTCATTTGGCAACCTTGGAATCTCGACATAATTTTAATTATGTTTGAAATACTTTGTAATTCTGGTAACTTTTATAATAGCAAATACTTCCTCCGTCTGGTGAAAAGAGTCTCTACTACTTAAAAAGAACGTAAAGTTTCCATTTCATCTTTGTTCTCACCACCCCTTCGTCCAACCTTCCATGTATATGATAATCATCACCTTAATTTATTTACCTTCCAAAACAATTCCAATTTAAATTACTTACCAAACTTCTAATCAAAATATAAGGTAATTCACGGGCAAAATTTGATGAACATTTATTTACACAATTGTATTATTATTGATATGTAAATCACAAGATAGCATACTCCCTTCATTTACTTAACATACTCCCTTCATTTACTTATACAAGGCCACTATAGACTATACGTTTGGCATCAATAAAAGGCCACCAACAATAATCGAGGAAAGAATTAATGATATTTTCTCATACGAGCAACCGGTTTAATACTTGCATGCGTGCAGTCATAATAACACTAGCTACTTTCTCCATTTAATTTCCTTGCATGCATGTTGCGTATTAATGATCCCGGTAAACGTAAAGAAAAATTGGCTTGTAAAGTATGCATTAAATTTTACCTTGGTACCTGCAATTTAAGTTTGTGGCCTTGTATATAAAAATGGAGGGAGTAATAGAATATTCATATCCCGTTGCAATGCACGGGCATTGTTGTAGCACAAATAAAAAATTTAGAATGAGTTATGCAGTGGAGTAAATGCATTGAAAAAATGCAAGCCACCATCTCTCACCTTTTTAACTATCCAACCCCAATGGCCTTAGTACATGTAGAAATTAAGGTGACCATGTGTAAAATATTATTAGTCTTGATTACCGTGTGATGAGAAAGAAATATTTTTTTTCTACTTTAAAGTACATTGGATAGATAGAGGCACACTTTTTTTTGAACAAAATTTAAAGCTTCCCAATGTTTGGCACTTTCCATACTTCGTGGGTGCAACATCAACAAATTCGCTCATGATCAAGTTACAACCTAAGATCTATGACTATATTATGTTAACTGTTCGTATTTTGTTCATTCCATCGGTATGCTCCCAGGTACCTGTAATTGTGATCTGTTTGCCAGAACCAAGGGGTCTTTCTGTGGAAACCTTCACGAGCAATTGTCGTTTTTTGATGGGTTTTCCGCTTTTCACAGCTGCTCTTTCCACACCCCCGATATCTGGTGCCAATCCGTCGCTCCTTTTCTTATATATTCGAAAATGTACACTGTGCCCCATACAGAGGAAGTATGTTTCACAAAAAAAAAGATCAGCTCGGTTCATGCAAGATAAATTTCCAGTTGCACGTGAAATACTCCAGGAGAATAAAAAAAACTAAACTATGTGAACACATATGTATTTGCTTAATAAGTTGGAGATCTGAAAACATTGCGGCGACAAATTATCCAGTTGTGATTTGCAAATACTAGCAAACAAATCCAGCAGCATAACCTAGGAACATGCAAAATAACACGAGAACTCCAAAAGATCAATCTATCAGGTCAAGCGGCCGTTTGACCTGCCTGCCTGCCGCGACCCAGAGCACGCGTCGCGATTCACGTCCTCCGCCACCGCTCGTAGCCATCCAGCGCGTCCTGCGCGCGCTGCCGCACGGCGAGCTCGGCCTTTACCGTCTCCACCTCCACCTCCGCCGCGGCGAGCTTGGCTTCCGTCTTCTCCAACTGCGTCCGCAGTGCGGCGACCTCTGTGTCCAGCTCCAGCGCGTACGCCAAGGAGAATGACGCGTGGTTCGCTGCCTGCACGCATTAGTCGCCGCGCACACACACAGATACAACCAAATGTGATCGACCGGACACCGGACAAGAAGAGCACGTACGATGAATTTACTAGCCAGCTTACCTGAAGAATAGAGACGTAGGTGGACTTAACAATGTCGGAGGGCTCGTTCGCCGCGAACACGCGCTCCTGCTGCGGCTGGACGACGCCCCGCAGCCTCTCCCGTGCGGCCTCCCAGTCCGTGGTGTCGCCATCGTGCCCGCTGGGAATATGCCGCATCTTCCGGATCCGGGAGAACCCCCCAGGAAGGCCGTCGGAGCTGTCATGGGGAGTAGGCTGAGTGTTTGGCAGCACATAAGAAGGCGGGTCGTCGTCACTGTATGCTTCGTCCAATTTCCTCTTCGTCCCACGCAACGGCGACGACCCCATCGTGTTGCCCTCCGGCTCGGATTTCACCTTGTTCGCCGACAGCATGGCTTTCATCATGACGTAGACTGCAGGATCCATCCCTTTGGTAGCAGTACCAGTATAAGAAGGCGGCGGCTGCGGTGCCGGGGACAGCAGTGATGAAAGCTGTGGTGCCGGGGGCAGCGGCGCTGACGGCGCCGGGAGCCGCGGTGACGACGGCTTCGGTGCCGGGGGCACCGGTGATGACGGCGCCGGGGGCTGTGGCTACGACGGCTGCGGTGCCGGGGGTAACAGTGATGAAGGCTGTGGTGACGACGGCTGCAGTGCTGGGAGCTGCGGTGATGACGACTGCGGTGCTGGAGGCAGCGGTGATGACGGCGCCCGTGCCGATGCCGACAAGGGAGATATCATGGCGGCGGCAAGATTGCTGCGGCGAAGATACTTTCTAAGATCAACGGGGGAGGCTCCGTAATCGCGCAGCAACTTCGCCGCCGATTCCTCATCTTCGGTGGAGAGCACAGGGTCCACTAGAGAGCTCTTGGACGGCTTGCCCCACTCCACCGGACAAGGCCATGGAGTCGTTGAATAGAGGAGGAAGAACCCGCTCTTCCAACCTTTGATAGAATCCGGCAACCCCGTGAAGCGCAAGCCGGAGCCGCGCCTGGACTTGAAGAAGTACCAGGCCATCTTGTGCTTGTGGTGGAGCAGGAAGAAACGCCGGAACACTGCGAGGGACTGCGGCACGTCGGCTGAGTGGCAGAGCACAAAGAAGCCCGCCATGATGCGCCAAGCGTTGGGCGCGAGCTGCGTCGGCGCGAGGTTGAAATGGGCGAGCACGTCGACGAAGAACGGGTGCAGCGGGAGTCGCATCCCGGCCTCCAGCGCGTGCACGTACACGCAGACCGCGCCATGCGGCGGGGACGAGCTCGCGCGCAGGTCGCCGGCGGGCCGGGCGGTGTACAGGTTCTCGGGGATGTCGTGTTTTTTGCGCACCGCGTCGATGTCCTTCTGCGTGCGCAAGAACGAGATGAATTCCTCCGCCGTTAACCGGAGGTCGACGCCGGCGGCGTCATCCTCGAGATTGTAGTCAGGGTCAGAGGACGATGACGAGGTGAAGAGGAAGAGTAGTCGGAGGAAGAATATGAGGAGGAGGAAGAAGACGACATGGCGCACGAAGGTACCCAGTCTGTCCGTCCGTCCTGGTGTCTCCATCTCCCGTCGTACTAGTACTACTTAACTTTGAGTAGACTGCCTGCAATTAAATCACTATGGCTGCGATCCGTAGACTACTCCAATGACTGTGGTTTACCTTCCCAAGGAGTTTTTCCTCCCAATAACGCTCGAACTACGAAAACCTACAAAGGTTTATTTAACTTTTCAGACTAATTCCTTGTATTTTTTTTGAAACGGAGGCAAAAGATTTGCCTTATCGATTAATTAAGGAAAAGAGAATTACCTAGTTAATTAACGGAAAATCGGACGAAAATCCATACAGACGATTTCAAATGGATGGACCTTTTCATCCTCTATTTTCAATTTGAATCCTTCACATCAGTTTATACGTAAAACCTTTAAGTATAAATCTCTGTAGACGTAGCATTACTCTTTTCCTCGTGGATGGGTTGGTATAAAGACTGAGTTGGTGTCTTGACCGGTGGATGCTTCACCGTATCGTCAAAGGAGTGATCTGCTGAAGCCAAAGATTCACTCTGAACTCTACTCTCCCCAGTACTAGCAGTGTAGGCAGCAGACCTGCAGGTGTGTAGTTTTATCGTCTGACGCACTGGGTCAGCCGCGTGTTGCTTTGTGGTTGTCGGGAGTCGATTCGCAATCCAGCTTGCTCCACCGGCTGATTCACAGAGGGTTTCATGTGCCCATGCTACTCGGGTTGGGTCAGAGCGTAGGCTACTACCTTATCGATTTCACCGTTTGCGTTAACAATGGAGAGCCGGTTATTAGGCTGGTCACAGTGGGGAGGAACTTAGGAGTAACATCACACACTTCAATACAATTTTGCTTATGTGGCACATATTTAATGAAGAGAGAGGTGCTTGTGGTAACTAGCTAAGTTACCGGAACATCACACACTCCAAGAAACAATGAGTCTACAACCTAATAAATACATCGTTGCATGACACTAGATAGATGTTCCTACCCACTATGGAGGTAGTAACATAGTCTAGGGAAGTGTGAAGTTACTAGCTTATGTTCTTGCCCATTGTGACCAGCCTTACGGACTTGCAACTTTGAATGCAGAGAAGACGGCGGTGGTTCGCATGTAGAGCCGAGGAGAGAGATGCGCCCGCAAGAGCCTAGGAGCTACGAGTATTGAACGCGCGCGTGCATGCGAGGCGACAGGCAATTCAAGCCAGCCAAAGGCATGCGTGCATCCTAATTACGGGGAGCAGCTCACATCGGTCGCGGAGCTAGATGGAGATGCATGGCAAGCAAACGGCAGAATACTGACCGGCATGTACTACTGCAAGCGAGTCGTGCCGCTTGCGGGTAGTACTCCCTCCTTTCCGGTTTATAGGGCTCAAATCTGAAATCTCATCAACCAAGGCATATGATGAGTGGAGGAATGTATCTCGTACTTTACAAAACTACCCAAACTAAATTGATGCATTAATTGGGATTAAATGCAGTGCATGCATGCTTGGCCACTAGCTGAGTAGTAGCATTACATGCATTGGTGAATTACTTTTTAATTCTTGCATGTAAAGATTTAATGCGCCTTGGAATCTTAAAAGAAGATGGAGATGAGCCTTATAAATCGGAAAAATGAAAAAATTGAGATAAGCCTTATAAACTGGAAAGGAGGGAGTACACCGAGATCGTGTCTGCAAACCAGTAAAATACGATGGACGGCGCGGCCGATGGACGTGGCTAGGTCAGGCGCATGCGCGGCCCTGCACGCGGAGGTGTTCCACGCGGCAGAATCTGACGCCCGCAGCAAATCTTTTCGCCATAATGATGGGGCACTGTAAATATCTCTTGGGACTATGCACCGTTCGCAGTCCAACTAGTAAAAAGTTCACACACGACTGTTAGATTTTGTTGAGACCACGCACACGGTAAAGTCCAGCTAGCAACAGTTCTCTTGAAGATTGAACAAGTTAGAGGAAATTAAAAGTTCTAAGTTTGAGCAACAATTAGTCTATAAAAATGTAATGCATACGACATAAAATTAGGATAGATGGTTTGTACTACATTATTTGAAAATAATTATAACATTAGATCTACTATAATCAGCAGCTTGACATCAGATTTTGACTTGTTTAAAAACATCCTTAGGGCATTTTTTAACGTCAATCCTTAAAACAAACATACTTTTTGTTCGGGGATTGGTGTGAACTAATCCACGAACAGTGATGCAGGAGCCGACCATCTAATCATGACTAAGTACAATTGAAAACAAAATGAATAAATTTCATGCAAATCATATCATTTTCATTTAAATCGGAACAAATTCATTACAATTCCGACGTATTTCACACAAATCGGACCAAATTCATAACATTTTCGGCCGACGCACCTGTTCAAGCCATTGAGAGGTCTTGTCCGCTCTGCGCGGCAATCGCTTCACACAGGAGAGTTCTGTAGGTGGGCCTGAGGTGTTCGTCGCGTACGCGTCAGCGGTTTGGATGCTCACAATGTCCCCTGGTTTGCCTTCGGTTTGCTAGAAAACGGATGTCCGAATCAGTCCACAAATGGATGGGGTACCACAATGGATGACAAATCACGTTTGGACCGCCCAGTTCCAACAGATGCGGGTGTTTTAGGGGTCAGCGTTGAAGATGCCCTTAAGAGGACTTCAAATGAAAGTGTTAAGTGTTAAAGTTGTGCAACTGTTCTATATGAATAACCTTTTAATCATCTCGATTGAGGTTGTGTGCAATCTAAACGAAAGAGAGACAAGTGGTCGGAATGTTCTGGGCTTGTGCCGCCAAATCTAGTTGACTATATAGCATAAAACTACCTGTTTTAAGGCAAGAGTTCCATAGAACTACTATATAGCATAAATCCACTCCCACGTCATCAAGGGAAAAGAGAATGAGCTGGTAGTCCAAGTCGGGAGACGAGGAAGAAGGGGAGGGCGAAAAGGAGGAAGGAGGCATCGTGAAGTGAGGGGGCCGTCCTGGTCTCCCATCATGTGTTGTATTCCACTAATAGAGTCACATAGTGAGAGAGTGAACGGCTGGTAGATTACTCGAATGACTCGACTTTGGATAGTGGAGGAGACTTCACTGCATCACGAACTAAAACTGCTCAACCAAAAGATTCATGGATCTTTGAAGATCGCCCGATTTATATATAAAGAAACAACTGGGCATTACAACCAACATTAGTACCGGAGCCGAGAACAGAGCCAATTTGAGAGGAAGACTAGTCGTAGGAGGAGGCCATGCTATCACAAACACTCAGAAGTCAAACACCACCATGCCAACCAACTCCATCGCCAAAAGGAGCCCCCTTGCCCTAGATCGACGGATGTCACACCATCAAATTATGAAGGAGCTGACCTCGGAGCTTGGATTGGAACAGATAACGGGATCCTGAGGTGGGATCGGATCTCACGCATGTTGCACGGGTCGTTGATAAAGGAGTATTGCCTCACTGGCAAGCAAGACCACTCCCACTCCTTCTGCGATGTCGCCGATATGAGAAGCTGCGCCAACATGGTCAACTTGACCACCACGACACACCTCCATGGGCATATCCGTGCCATGCAAGCCACTCCGAGAAAGGGCAGAGGAGAGCTAGATAGAGATGCTAAGAAGAGAGGGCAGGCATTGGGAAGACCCCATGTCATTGCGGGACGACCAACAACCACTAGTGGTGGCGGCAAGGAGGGGAGCTTAGGCGTAGAGGAGTGGCGGCGACAAAGACCTAGCTCCCTCGAGTCATCGAGAGGGGATACACGGTGTTGGGGATATAACTATTAGTATGACCCGCCAAGAGGAGACGGGTTATACTTACAAGCATTCTTGAAGACAGAAGCTCAAGCTTGACGACGGCGGCTTAGTAAAGGCCCAACGGCCCAGAGGTGACCTAAGGCCCGTAGTGTTAAACCGCCTTGATCATGTAACTTGTATTGTAAGGCAAGAAAGATTAAGAGACCGAACCGGATACGATCTATAAGCTGGCCGGGACTCTGTAGAGCTGCTAGGCGTCAACCTCAGTATATAAGGGGACGACCTAGCGACGGTTCAAGATACGAAACAACATCTCGAGAGCTAGGTCAAGCGATTCTGCTTCCTGGTTATTGAGACATATATAATCCCAATCACAACTAGACGTAGGCTTTTACCTTCATCGTAAGGGGCCGAACTAGTATAAACCTCTCGTGTCTCTTGTCCTGATTAACCCCTTCAAGCTTCCTAGTTGCGATGGCTCCACGACCAAGTCCTTTCACTAGGACATCTGACGTGACAATTCCACGACACACGGCCAAATGACCAAGAGTCAACGCGGCAAGCTCTACATCGACGATGCAGGCTGGGGCCCCGAGGCCGGGTCAATTGAGTACGGGTACCGGGTCCCCTTCGGCGGAATCCACGTCTTCATTGGCAAGATCGGTGAACCGGGCCCTGAGCCGGACATCTGCACCGACCTCATCGAGACGGCCCAGCGTGCAAAACCCGCCCGGGCTCCGCCGGCTATGAAGCGTGCCTTCGTGGGATGCATCCACGGAGGACTCTCTGAAGGTTCTGCCTTTGATGGTGAGGCGGCCATCTACTCTGACGGTGAGTCGTCCACAGGTGAGACAGATTCGTTGTACCAACTGCAGGATGGCGGGCTTGGTGGCTATTCCGATGGTAGTAGTATTCCGGATTGTCTTGAGCCGCCGAGTAGGGTCAGGATCTTCATAGCCGGTACCCAACCCATCCAAGACTCTGCAACTGCAGCAGACGTAACTTCCGGGTCAGCGGCAGCCAGGGCAGGAGGCCCAGTGCGGTCGCCGGCTCAGGTGTTAATGGATCTCACCGACAAGCTGACCACCCTGTTAACCGCCATAGTCAGCACGGCGGATCAAGCCAGTCATGATGCAGAGGTGGCACAGTTAAAGTTGGATATGGCACAAGCTAAGGAGGACCTGGCAGCGGAAGATGTTAGGATAACCGCAGAGGAGGCGGCTCTAGACGTTCAGGCTCAGCAGATCCAGGCGCACGCTTTCCGGCTTACACAAGACCAGAACGCAGCTAATGAGATCATGAGGAGAAGGCATCAGAAGACCCTGTCTCGACTTCCCACGGTTTACAACCCTCGGAACCTTTTTAACACGCCAGGATCAGGACCCAGTAACCCGCTGTGGCTTACTCCGCAGACAGGCAACCCGCCGTGGCTCCCTCCGCGCACAGGAACGGACCCTGTTGTAACACCCGGGGACAGAGCGTCGTTTCAGCCGCCAGTGATGGTACCTCCCCGTGTGAACATGGCGCCGCCTCGGTACATACCAACACCCTGGGTCATTACTCCAACCCGTTTGGAAAACATGATAGCAACGGCAACCCGATTGGCGGCTCTACCAATCGATGGCGACTCTCCGACTGCAGTTGAAACCCGCCAGGTTAGGGAACTTCCTCAAACGGCTTTGGTACATCAGGAGGCATACTCATACAGCCGAGACCGGATCCATTCGACCCCTCGTCCAAGCCGGAGCCCGAGTTATAACAGGCACATGGATTCAGCGACCGTATCAAGCAATGTTAGACGTCGTGACCAGCCAGGTGGCGGTAACCCGCCGCGTCATGAGGCCGTTAACTTGGTGGAGCAAGAGAGACTACGACAAGAGGCCGAACGGGCAGCTGAGCAAGCAGCTCAGCTGACGGCTTATCAGCCATATCCGGTTATCCAGCGACTTCTGTTGAGGCAGGTATAGCCACCCGGACTGGAGGAGTCCCGTGTCTGGTGCCGGCTCTACGTAACGAGCGGTTGCCTAAAGATTTTAAAGGGCCGAGGAAGGTGCCAAACTACACAGCCGACTTACAGCCTGGGGCATGGATTGAGAGTTACGAGATGGCTATGGAGCTATTGGAGGTTTCTGACGCAGCAATGGCTAATTACTTCACAATGATGTTGGATGGAACCGCCCGCACCTGGTTGAAAGGCCTGCCACCTAATTCAATCGGTTCATGGGCAGAGTTAAAGGCCCGGTTCATCCAGAACTTCAAAGACACGTGCAAGCAGCCCATGTCGATCGTGGATCGGACGAATTGTAAGCAGGAAGAGGGTGAGTCTACAACCCATTGGGTACGCCGGGTTAAGGCCATAATACATTCATCCGATAAGATGGATGCCGGCTCTGTAGTCTTAATGTTGGAGAAGAATTGCCGTTTCTTACCTTTGAAACAAAAGCTGGGGCGGCTCAAACGTGATTATAATGATATGGGCACGCTGATGGCGGCTCTGGTCAAGTATGCCGATTCTGATAGTACCAAGGATCCCGAGTCTGATGATGAGAAGGCAGGGAAGGGAAAGAGGAATGGCAACGGCAAGGGATCTCAGCATAACCCGGCAAATCAAGGAGGTAACAAACGTAAGGCTGACGGTAGCTTGGATTTTGTGGCTAACACCAATACACAGGGTCATAATCAGCGGCGCAAGGGAAGGCCACCTCCTCGGTCCGGCGGGTCAGGACCCACACTTGAGCAGTTGTTGAATGAACCTTGTCCGAGACACAGTACTAAGGAGAAGCCGGCTATACATTTGTGGAAGGACTGCACGATTATGAAGGCGTTCAAGAATTCCAACATGTTTGACGGTAACAATGGCCCAGGCGGCTCAGGTGGTGGCGTCTTTCATGGCCCGGGCGGCGGGTCAAATCCCAATTTTCAAAATTCCCATGGAAACCAGGGTGGATATAACCAACAGGCTGGTCAGGGCAGTCAGCAGGAACAACAAGGTGGATACCAGAGCAATCCAAATCAGCTGAACAGTGGGCAATATCATGTGTTTACCACCAGTTTGTGTAAACGGGACCAGAAGCTTCATAAGAGGGCCGTGAATGCGTTTGAGCTGGTAATCCCTCGTTATTTGAGGTGGTCTGAACAGCCTATCATATGGAGTAGAGAGGATCACCCTCCCCGGGTTGACAATCCGGGTCACTTAGCCCTGGTCGTAGCCCCTCAAGTGGGTGGATACAAGTTCACCAAGGTGCTGATGGATGGAGGCAGCAGTATCAATATCCTTTATTATGAGACCTTCCGTCGCATGGGGTTGACTGATAAGAGCCTTAAGAAGTCCAACATTGTTTTCCATGGGGTTGTACCTGGTAAGTCGGCGTATCCAGTCGGCAAGATAGAGTTGGAGGTAGCATTTGGAGATGAATATGATTCTAGAGCCGAGAAGTTAACATTTGAAGTGGTTCAGATCAAGAGCCCATACCATGCTCTGTTTGGGCGGCCGGCTTATGCCAAGTTCATGGCACGGCCGTGTTATGTGTACTTGCAGCTCAAAATGCCGGGTTATAAGGGAACCATTACGGTGCACGGGAGCCGCAAGGTGGCTCTGGAATGTGAAGAAGGTGACGCGGCTTATGCTGAGTCGACCTGCGCGAAGGAAGAGTTAAAGTTCTACAAGGACAATGTTGACCCGGCGAATATGACATCTTTGAAGAAGCCAACTACAGAGCATGAGCCGATCATGAAATTTCAGTCGGCGGAGGAGAATAAGCTTGTCGATTTTGTCCCAGGCGATTCATCCAAGCAGTTCAGTATCAGCGCTAACTTGAATCCCAAATAGGAAGGCGCGCTCATCGAGTTCATCCGTGAGAATCGGGACATTTTTGCATGGAAGCCATCTGACATGCCGGGTGTACCGAGATAACTCGCTGAGCACACTCTTAATATCGATCCAAAGTTTAAGCCGGTCAAGCAATTTCTTCGGCGGTTTAATGAGGAGAGAAGGAAGGCTATTGGTGAGGAAGTGGCCCGGCTCTTGGCGGTTGGGTTCATCATTGAGGTGTTTCATCCAAAGTGGCTGGCTAACTCAGTGCTTGTTCTCAAGAAAAAGGCACTTGGCATATGTGTGTGGATTACACAGACTTAAACAAGGCTTGTCCTGCTGATCCTTTTGCTCTCCCTCGTATTGATCAAATATCGATGCTACGGCGGGTTGTGAGCATTTGAGCTTTCTGGATGCTTATTCTGGTTATCACCAGATCAAGATGGCTGTTAAGGACCAGGAGAAGACGGCGTTCATTACTCTGTTTGGAGCCTTCTGCTATGTTTCAATGCCTTTTGGGCTCAAGAGTGCCCAGGCGACTTACCAGCGATGCGTACAGAATTGTCTTCATGATCAGATTGGACGCAATGTTCATGTTTACGTGGATGACATAGTGGTTAAATCTAGAGAGAAAGAGACCTTGATCGATGATCTCAAGGAAACCTTTGATAATCTTCGGGTTTACAAGATGATGCTTAACCCGGCCAAGTGTGTTTTTGGTGTGCCTGCAGGCAAGCTTTTGGGCTTTCTGGTTTCTAACAGAGGCATCGAAGCTAACCCGGAGAAGATCAAAACCATCACCTCCCTGGCCAAGCCGGTGTATATTAATGATGTCCAACGCTTGGCAGGTTGCATCGCCGCATTAAGCCGGTTCATAAGCCGGTTAGGGGAGAAGGCTATGCTGCTGTATCAGATGATGAAGAAGACGGATAGCTTTACTTGGAATGACGCTGGCAATACTGCCTTTGAAGATCTGAAGAGACAGTTGGCTGAGCCGCCAGTTCTTGCTGCTCCCATTGATAAGGAGCCCTTGCTCCTATATGTGGCTGCTAACACACGTGTTGTCAGTGTGGCTATTGTGGTAGAACGCAAGGAGGCTGGCAAGGAGTACCCGGTTCAGCGGCCGATTTACTACATCAGTGAGGTACTGATTGAGTCCAAGCAGCGATATCCGCACTGGCAGAAGCTTGTCTATGGGGTGTTTATGGCCAGCCGGAAGCTTAAACAATACTTCTTGGGCCATCCCATCACTGTGGTTAGTTCTGCCCCCTTGGGGGATATTATTCAGAACAGAGAGGCCACAGGGCAAGTCGCCAAATGGGCCATTGAGCTTGGGCCTCATGGTTTAAAATATGTGCCACGCACAGCTATTAAATCTCAAGCATTGGTGGATTTCATCAATGACTGGACGGAATTGCAGATGCCTGAGGAAAAGCCGGACAGTACCTATTGGACAATTCATTTTGATGGGTCTAGGCAATTGGAAGGCTCGGGGGCTGGAGTTATTTTGGCTTCCCCTCGGGGTGATAAGTTTTGTTATGTAATTCGGTTGATGTTTCCTTGTACTAACAATGCAGCCGAGTATGAAACCTTGCTCCATGGTCTCCGGATAGCTAAGAGATGAATTTAAGCCGAGTAAGGTGCTTCGGCGACTCAGATCTCGTGGCTCAGCAAGTGTCAGGCAAGTGGGATTCAAAGGACCCTCTCATGGCGGCTTATCGCGGCGAGGTTGATGCAATTGCGTGGCACTTCAAGGGTTATCAGGTGGAACACATTGACCATAGAAAGAACGAGGCGGCTGACGTCTTAAGCCGGCTGGGATCTCATCGTAAGCCAGTGCCGCCTAATACTTTCTTGGATGTTTTGTATAACCCTTCTGTCAAGCTACCTACAAAGGAAGATTTGGCTGTCCCAAACCCTGAGGCACAGTTGGTGGCGGCTCTTCATGTCATTCCAGATTGGACGGTGCCATATCTGGCTTATATGACACGGGGCGAGTTGCCTGAGGATGAAACCTTGGCCAGGCAGATAACCCGGCGGTCTAAGTCCATGACGATTATCAATGGCGAGTTACATCATTGCAGTGTTACAGGGGCTTTTCAGCGTTGCATCTCTCCTGAAGAAGGCCAAGAGATTCTCCGTGAGATTCATGAAGGAGATTGCGGTCATCACGCCGGGTCAAAATCTCTCGTGGCTAAAGCCTTTTGTCATGGGTTTTATTGGCTGACGGCTCATGCAGACACAGAAGATCTGGTCAGTAAATGTGACGGTTGTCAGAAGTTCTCAAGGCGGGCTCATGTGCCGGCTCAAGAGTTGAGAATGATTTCAATTACTTAGCCATTTGCAGTCTGGGGGCTTCACATGGTTGGGCCTTTCAAGAGATCCAAAGATAAAAAGACTCACCTGTTGATGGCGTTGATAAATTTACAAAATGGGTTGAGGCAGAGCCGGCCAGTAAGTGTGATGCAGCCACGGCGGTTCAATTCATGAAGAAGGTAATATTTCATTTTGGTTTTCCACACAGCATTATAACTGACAATGGCACTGCATCACGCAACACAAGTGTCTTATAGGCAAGGATGGTACTTTTACTAGAATCTGGGGTGCGCCTCCTAGGCGTTCTTGCATATATTGGTCTCATGTAGCCTGTTGTTATCTTCGTCGGGTTTGACATCTTTTATTTTCCTTTTGTTAAGCTCTGTTTGTGAGCTAGATTTGAACCTCAGACTTTATTCTGTATTTTGTTTAATAATATGACTGCATGCATCATTTGATACCGAGGACGGGGCTTATCCCCTTTTTCAAAAAAAATGTGACAATAAAACATGACACCAATTTTTGTAACATGGCACCAAAATGACTTGCGAGGCCAGATCGGTATCTGCAGGACACAACAATGCCCTTGTACATCAAACCTAGGAGTGTTAGTTATAGCAATTCTAGCATAGTTGCCAGACGAGGCCAGATTCGTAGCTTGTTTCTCTTATTCAGATTCGTAGCTTGTTTCTCTTATTCATAACGACTACCAATTAATTTGGCAGCTCATATAAACAGTAACATAGCGAAGCTCATTAACAAGATGTCACGCAAATATAACGAACTTGATCTTCCACATCAAACTCCTAACATTTTGGTTTTCTTCTATCCTCTCTACAAAAATAAACTTCAGAAGCCGACTCCTCAAGATACAACCTGCTTGTTGGCGATGAATGTCAGCATGGGCTTCCTAGTGATGCTTGGCAGCATAGACTGCATGCACTGAGAGTGAAAGAACTGCCCTTCTACTTGGCAAGGGCGGTATAAGGGCCATGTCAGGGCTTGCATTGTCATACTTGAGGCCATGGCCTCACAACATTTCGTGGATCTGGCACTCTTTCTTCGGCATGGCCGAATCACACAGTGATATCAACGTGCTTCAACGCTCGCAGGTGTTTGCAAGGCTTGCAGAAGGCAACAGCCCGCCGGTGAATGTTAGCATCGACGGCCACAACTACGACAAAGGGTACTACATAGGTGACGGTATCTATCCTCAGTGGATCACTATTGTCAAGACAATCCTCAACCCTGTCGGAGAGAAGAGAAAACGATTTGCCCAAGAGTAGGAGAGTGCTAGGAAGGACGTCAAGCGTGTCTTTAGTGTTTTGCAATCTCGATGGGGCATCGTTTAGTATCCTGCTAGGGCCTGGAGTACGAAGAAGATGTGGGACATGATGACTGCTTCTGTGATCATGCATAATATGATCGTAGATGATGAGCGTCCGGAACGTATCGTAAGGCTTTCAATTTCAGGGTAAGAATGTTGTGCCTGAGCATGGAGGAGCAGCAATGTTTGAACAGTTCATCCAATTTCATCATGAAATGCGTGATTGAAAAACTCACATACAGCTGCAAAATGATTTGATTCAACATATGTGGGCTTATGTTGGCAACCAATAAATGTATCTTTTTTATTTGGCTTGTAAAACTATGTGAGATAATTTAATTTTTATTCAGTTTGTAAAACTATGCTTTATTTCGTTATGTTTGCTTGTTAAATAATGCAAAATATGTACATTTTGTTGAAAAAGGGCGGCCAGTCAGTCAAGCCGGCAAATTTGGGTCGACGTGTTGGGTGCACTACCGATTCAAATGATAAATTGGACGGACACCAATCGTACGGCCAACCCAAACGAATAAAAAACGGATAAAAACGCCATCCATTTGGATAGGCACGTTTTGCTCTAACCTGAACCCAAATTCAACATCCTACTTCTGCTTCAACTATACGGTGTGAAGTGTTTGAACTAGCAGGTTACCATGACTAACGAATAGCCTTCTCGGTTGAATAAAACGACCTTCTGACTATCCAGTAATTCATCACAATAGTCAGTAAAAACAAGTACTCTTTGACTCATGCCAACAGGCCATTAATGCTTCTCCCTCCTCACCTATTTCTTCTCCGGGAGAGGTAGCAGGTACTAGCACATGGGACACACCACTTTACACACCTGCCCCTCCGCTGCCATGGCTTCCTCAGATGTTCCATGCTCTTCCTTCCACGCCGCATCCTCGTCCCGTGTCTGAAGAGTTCGACAGTGCCTGCTCACTTCGTCCCATCGAGTCAATTCCCGTCGGCGCTGTTCGAAGCAGAACGCCACCATCGGCCATGCCATCAGCTATCGTCTCGTCCCTATGCACCGAGCAGGAGGTCGAAACGATCAGCGTGAGGCACGACATCCCACAGAAGCTCACCTGGTGCCTTGCGGGCAACAAGCCCGTGTGCGCGCCGCCGGACGGCGCCGTCGCTGTGTACGTGGACGCGCTGGAGGCCGGGATGCACTTCCCGCTGCACGGCTTCTTCCGCCAGGTGCTCGCACACTTTGGCCTGGCGCCCAGCCAGTTCACGCCAAACGGGTGGCGTGTTATGGCCGGATTCCTCGTGCTCTGCCACAAGTCCGGCGTGGAGCCGCCGCCTCTGGCCGTCTTCCGCCACTTCTTCTCGCTCCGCGCGCGCGGGGGATGGTACCACTTCCGGGCTAAGGACGCCGCCGGGGGGCTCTTCACAAGGCTGCGGAAGGTCAAGGGCTGGAAAACACGATTCTTCTTTTTGACCTCGCCGGAGCGGTGGCAGTTCCCCGCGTGCTGGGGCGGCCCCCCGCCCAAGAGTTCGACCGGTGATCCGCTGCTCACGGACGAGGAGAAAACATTGGCGAAAAAGCTTCTGGGCGCAAACTTCTCTGCTCAATTACTCGCACAGCCGCCGCCTGCTGTTCGAATCGGAGGTAAGAGTCGAACACAATGTAGTCTTCTTCTTCCTGGTCCAACGAAAAGAGGATATTGATATCTGTGTTGTGTACTTGACTACTTGTGCACATATGCTAGGAATCACTCCATCTGCTGATGAGATGACCGAGAAAATGCCGGCGGCATGGATGAATTTGCGGTCGTCCGGGAGGAAGAGGAAGCTGGAGGAGGCCAACGCAAATCAGGGAGTGCCAGCGGTGAAGTCGCCGCCTGCAGCCCATGGGTACATGGCCGGCACGGAGGCCGCGCAGGAGGCGCTGCAGGGCATTCTCGCGGCGTCGCAGGGGTCGGTGTTCGCGGCGGCGAAGCCATCCGACGTCGTCGCACTGAGCCATGAAAAAGTGCTGCAGGTTTGGATGAAACATAATTCAGTGTGCATCCTTTTTTTTTCAGTGTGCATCCTAGCATGTCTTGAGTTGTCTAATTCTTGGTGACGCACGCAGGGTTTGAGCTACGTGCCGTTCTTCCTGGGGCGCACCATGGACCTGCAAGAGAAGGTGACCGCTCGGGAGGGCGAGGCCGCCGCGGAGGCTGCGGTGTTGCGGCAGGAGCTGGAGAGTGTGAAGGCCGAGCTGGCCGAGGTCAACGACGCGGTCGGTGCGGTGGAGCTGGAGAACGCCAAGGAGCTGGCCGTGCAGGAGTTCCTTGCCTCCGAGGAGCACGCCCTCGAGCTCCAAGGCTACGATGCGAAGGGGTACGAGTGCGGCATCGAGGACACGAGGATGGCCATGCTCCGGCACTACCCGCACCTTGACGGCAGGCGGCTCGTCGTGCCGCCGGAAGGGCCTCATTGATTGTGTCGTTCTGTCGTCGATTGATCCTTTTGGAATCGGAGCTATCCTGAAACTGTGATATTATCTGAAGAATTCTGTAGTGCTGAGCTGCCGTGGGAACTCAACTATTTAGCTCTTTATTTTCTTTTGAAAACACCAAGTAGACTGTACGAAGACCAAAATGCTCAACTTAGAGAACGCTTGGAGAAGATCGAAGTTTGCTCTTCAGCTGTGGGTTGCGACTTGCGAATGCAGCAATATTCAGTAGGCGCCGAGCCTATGGTTTTGGTATTTAATCATATACTAGTAAACATGCCCGTGTGTTGTTACGGGTGAGAAAACATCTATACCCCTAATACAGTACTAGCGGGTAGTGCGCGGCGGCACGCCGCGCCCCGTTGGTTTGGTTTGTTTAGGATTTGTTTTTGTGAAGTTGTTGAAAATTTGTTGCACGTTTGTATGTGTGTTTCTTTATAGTGAGCAGAAGAATAGTTTCATTGATATATAACTTTATATACTTAGCTCTGAATGGTGTTTATTTTTGCCTTGTCATCTAATCCCTTTCTAGAATTATATGCGGGCTACAATCTGTATGATAGGGTGCATATGTTGTATTAAATTGATACAACATAAGTTTGGTGAATTGATTTTTATGTAGTAATAGTTTGATGTATTGGAGTTTCTGTTTAGACTTTTGTCTTAGAAAGGAGCCATCCAAAAGTTTAGATACAAATATGTTACTCTAGTGTCATAGTGATCCAATACAAACTTGATGTTTAATGTTGACGGGGCTGAGCAGCACACCTGCAAACTTGTTGCCTTACAGAGATATCCAAAATATAGTTAGTGCAGTTGTTATCAAGTTATTTTGTGAGATGTTAAAAAATGCCAAATGCCAATCCAGCTACGCAGAGTTGACTGGTGTTACTGGTATAGATTGTCCCCTCCTCTCTTCATTTCTTTGGTGTTTATAGAATATCCCCTCCTCTCTTTAGATAAAGGGTAATGTTTCAGGCGACCGACCTAAAAGAAAATGCCTTCATATCTTTCTCCTCTGCCCAATAGTCACAAAGTTTCAAATTAGTGTGGTACTCCAACTTATGTATTGAGTGTGCCACTCCACAATACGGAGACTCTGCAATCTTATGTGTAATCAGCTATGTATGTTTTTGCAAGCCTGCAGTTACGGCTGAAGATTGTATGAAGGTTACCTCTTTGACTCCATGCCTTCCTAAAATGTTCCAGGGAATCTCCCAAAAATAAAATATGGTCTGAGGACCAACTATTTTATTTTCTATGGTCAAATTCAATTGTTAAGAAAACTGAGGCAGAAACATTAGGAACACGATGTGCAAAGTAATAAAATGCTATTTAGCCACTGAAAGTAAAAAGAATGTTGCAAATAATGATATCTATATCTTTCGAATACATAACCACGGCTTAAAATTTTGCTATTCGACAAAAAGGTGGAAATGTTTGTTTAGCTTCATGAAGGCAAAAAGTACTACCTAAGATGTTTTCATGCAACTTCAGGTAGAACATCTACTTCAGTCAACCTGTGTAGAACAAATTGAAAATACAAATCACATCTACTTTACTCAACCTGTGTAGTACAAATTAAAAACACAAAATCACATTAAAATTTGTCTAGAGTCCTCGAACGATATAGATCCCTTAGCAGAGGCCAGAACGTAGAAATATTTGGCTAATCAAACATCCCGCATAAGCAAATACAGTAGCAAATTTCTTTAAAAGCAACACCTCTAACAGAGGACAAAAGAAAAAGCCTTCGGAAGAAATATTTCTCTTATTGCAGCGGTAAGTATGTTAGTTTAATGCGCCTTTGGTTATTGCTTTTCCTTGGTCGTACTTTCTACAGGCGACTGCATCACCAACTGATCTTTGCTTGTTCGACATGATAGCTCATTGCTAGCCGTCTTTTGTACTGTGATGTAGACACAAAACTGTAGAAGTTTTTGTGGAGGGCTGTTTGTGCTTCTTCTACTGATAGTGTATTTAACAAAGTTAACTCTCCTGTAAGAATTGCAGATATCAGTGTGTACATCGCTAACAGGGGACACACATTGCTAACAAATGCAGTTATATATCATGGGAGAAATCCGTGCATAATGGGAGCAAAAATTAATAACAGCTTCGTACACTGAACATCATTATCACATACATATCAGTACATGGCAATGTTGTACTGACGGCAAAAACATCATTATAACCAGAACTCCAACACTTGCATGCCTTTACCTATACATAGTGAGAACACTAAGATGTGCTTAAATGAAAATAAAGTAGTTAAATTGAGTAAAATGGTCTGTTAATAAAAATTAAACGGCATCTATGACCAAATAAAGACCCCATCCACTTGTGAAGAATCAGTTATTTCTCTGTATGTATACTATGATATTAGTCTCACCTGTGGGCATCCCATGGTCACCCTGAAGCATGTTTTCAAACCTTGTCGCGAAGCCACTTGAACCTACATTTGATTTGTCCAGTATAAAGAAGTTGATCATGCCGCAGTGGCTGAGCATACTACTTTTGGCAACCTTGTTCAACAAACTAAAATTAAACGAAAACAAATGGTTCATCTCAGTTTGTCTTCCAACACCAAGAGAAAAGACTTCATACATCTATGGTGAAAAGAACTGTAAATAGAGGGATACCAATCCAGGATGTGCAAATAGATGAATTCTCTCTTGTTTTACCATCATTTTAAAAAATAGGAGAAGGTTTCCTCCTCCTACTCCTACTCGTTCCCGCCCTTGCTACTATTGCTGTCGAGAAAAAATTGATGACAGGCCTACAGACTCGAGTACCTTTTTTTGAGTGAGCAAAAATTGAGTAACTTGATGCAAGACTCAAATACTAAAAAAATGAAACCACAGAGATCAGCCATGTCTAGGATTATCAAGACTATAGAACATTACTGAGAACAACAAAAAGGTTATGAGCTGTGGCATGTTGTGGTAACGAACCAAACACACACCTACACTTTGATTGAACGGAAAACCTCGGTAACTCAGGTTGCTCTCTCTGTGGCTTCTTATGATCTATAACAGAAATAAAATGGAATCCCACAAGTAGATCTTTAAATCTAAGTGAACAATATCAGTTCTGAAGCACAAAGGAAACAGAAGCTGCAAATAGTACTCAACTTCCAAAAAAGAAGATAATGAAAATATTTCTTGCTGTAAAAAAATAATACTGATCAACTGATCGTCCCAGGCCAAAAAAGGTAGATTTGCTACTTCTCAAACGTTAGGTTTAGTTTGTACTATTTGATTCTTGGTGGAGAAAAGAACTGTTAGAGAAGTAAGCAACTACTGAGAAAAGATTATGTCTGGAATGTCCTTTTAAAATTTGATTCAGGCCATTAGCTGTTGACTTGACTTAATTACAGTTATTGTCCTTACCTTGATAGCCGCTCCCTATCATACACTACAGGTCGGATTTTTTTTTTCTTTACAGCGTTGATACAATAGTTGGAACTTAACTGAACTCTATGAGCGTGCCATCTGTGCGTCACACTGTCACTGCAATTCAGGTTCAGGAGTCAGTACACCAGTACTTCTACCTTCTAGGCTGTCCATTTAAGGACACATCTTCAGGTTAACTACCCATCCTAAGAAATTGTTCTACACGAATACACCCATCTAAATTTCTGGTCACAAGATAATCTTGAGATACAGATGTCTCAAATCCACTCTCTGAATTTTGTACCGAAGCTGCTTCTTTTCTCTTCCTACTCAACTATCTAATACTATGTCAAGTTATTATGTGCTGATTTCCAAAAGTCAATCGAGCAGTAATCTATAATCCAGTTGCATAAGCAGGACATAAATAATTGGGCAAACCAATTATATACATACTCCCTCCGTTCCCAAATAATTGTCTTTCTAGCCATCTCAAATGGACTACAACATACGGATGTATGTAGACATGTTTTAGAGTGTAGATTCACTCATTTTGTTCTGTATGTAGTCACTTGTTGAAATCACTAGAAAGACAATTATTTAGGAACGGAGGGAGTACAAGAAAACTATCCAAGAAATTTAGCTAGCTTCCTCACGTGTTGCTGCAAGCAGTGCTGGAGCATAAACCAGAATTTTATAAAATGCTTGGGATAGATGCCTAGATGCCATACCTTGTTGGGCTAAGTCCCTCCACATGGAGGTGTGTTGGCAGCCCAACATCAGCCCACACAAGTCCAACACATATGAACCGTTGATCTGTTCTGCATCCAACGGTTGTGAGTGTTTCCTGGTGAAGGGAGCAAGGAGAAAACCCTAGCCACTCCACCCCTTGCTGGTGGTGGCTGCCATTCGTGAGAGTGAGAGAGAGCACACAAGAAAAAACACAACCTGAGAGAGAGGAAGAAGAAGAAGCAGAGGTTCTGTCCAAATTTGCTGCATCTGACTAGTCAGTGTTCAAGCTGGTGATTGGAGGCTCAAACGTGCTTGGATCGACCCCAAACTTGGTGAGCTCGTTCCTTACTTTGAGTACTTCGATTTGGTTAGCTGGTTTGAGGATTGGGTCAGTGGAGCATCAGATTTGAGAGTGGTTTTGTCAGCTCTGACTGCTGCAGTTTCAGAACAGAGTAGTTTTGGGAGACGAACAGTTTGGGTAGGCAAACGATGTCCGATTGAGCTGAAATTTGGAGAGGATCTCAGGAACTCGTGTGTCTACTTGTCTGCCAAATTTGGTGCTGTTTGGTTCAGCGGTTTAAGAGCAGTTTGCAAAACACTGGAGGGTACAGAAGCTGTGTAAACTCTGCTTTGCTGAAATCTTGCCTCTTGTGGTTGTTGTTGTTGTTGCCGGTTGGCAACGTGGAGATTGTGTTGTAAATCTCTCTAGAGGTTCTAAAGAATACTTTGTACTCATCATTCTCATAGTGAAGTTGCGTGGACCGGTCGGTCCACAGCCGTGGTTTTTTACTCCTCAGGTTGAGGAGGTTTTTCCACGTTAAATCCTGTGTCATTTGTGCATGTTGTTTGTGTTATTCCGCTGCTTACTTGTTGGTTGAAGCTGTCCTCAAAGTTCATCACAAGTGAAGGGGGCTGTGTAGTGTGCATATTTGCCGTGTCGGTGAATTTGTGCAGTGCACCTTTGCTGTCCAGCCCCAACAAAGTGGCATCAAAGCCTTGGTTTGCTTGTGCAAATTGCTGAGTTTCTTGTGGTGAAAGATGGAAGTGAATACTAGCAGGATGATATCTTTGAATGGTACAAATTATCAAGCATGGAAGGGCAAGATGGAGGACTTGTTGTATGTGAAAGAATACTGGAAGCCAGTGTTCTCCACTGAGATGCCGAAGGGCATTGAGAAAGGTCAGTGGAAGGTACTTCATCGCCAAGCTTGTGGGTTCATTCGGCAATGGGTCGATAACAATGTTTTGAACCATATCATTGATGAGACACATGCACGCACCTTATGGCAGAAATTGGAAGAGTTGTTTGCCCGGAAAGAAGGTACAAACAAGATATTCTTGATCAAACAGTTGATGTGCTTGAGGTACAAAGAGGGCACTCTAATTGCAGATCATGTGAACACATTCCAAGGCATTATAAATCAGCTTTCTTCAATGGGAATAAAATTTGAAGATGAAGTGAGAGCTTTGCTGCTACTAGGCTCATTACCGGACAGCTGGGAGACCTTTAAGGTCACGGTTTGCAATTTAGCACCTAATGGAGTTGTCACTTGGAATCTTGTGAAAACCAGGGTACTAAATGAAGAGTCCAGAAAGGTGGCTGAAGCCACTTCTTCCTCACATTCAGAGGTGCTAGTCACTCAGTCCAGGGGGAGAAGCAAGAGCATAGGTCCAGGTAAAGGGGCAGAAAGAGGTAGGAGCAAATCAAAAAGTAAGTATGCTGATTATGAGTGCCATCACTGCCATCAGAAGGGCCACATTAAGTGGCAATGTGACAAGTGGAAGAAAGACAAAAAGAAAAAGAAGAAACAAGATCAGAAGCAAGTTGACAGTGATAGTGACACAGAGGGCAACCGAGTTACTGCAGTAGAAGAGGACATCATGCTTGTTATGCATGAAGAAAATGAGGGCAGATTTGGTTCCACTGTTGAGGAGAGGATCACTGTTGTTTATGATGAAACCGTCAACCTTGTGGATGGTGACGAGATGATTTGGATACCGGACAGCGGTGCTACCATTCATGCTACATCTCGCAGAGAGCTCTTCACTAACTATATATCAGGTGATTTTGGTGTTGTGAAGATGGGGAACAATGATAGAGCAGCCATCATTGGAAAAGGAGATGTGCATTTGGAGACCGCAAAAGGTACAAGGTTAGTCCTCAAATCTGTGAGGCATGTTGAGGCACTTTGTCTCAACATTATTTCAGTTGGTTTGCTTGATGGAGATGATTACTTGAGCAGTTTTGGAAAAGTGCAGTACAAGCTCACCAAAGGCAACATGATTGTTGCAAGAGGTAAAATGGTCTCAGTTTTGTATCATGTTCATGCTAAGCTCTTTAGTGCTTCTGTCAATGCACTAGAGAAGGATGATCATTGTGCTTTATGGCACAAGAGACTTGGGCACATGAGTGAGAAGGGGATGACAGTGCTAGTGAAGAAAAATTGTTGAAGGGTGTGAAAGGAGTTCACATCAAGAAATGTTCAGATTGTCTAGCAGGGAAGCAACACCGAGTTGCCTTCAAGAATCTACCTCCTCACAAGAAGCCCGAGAAGCTGGACTTGATACATTCCGATGTTTGCAAAATGTCGGTAAGATCTCTTGGTGGTGCTAAGTACTTTGTGACTTTTATTGATGACTTTTCCAGTAAAGTTTGGGCCTTCACTTTGAGGACAAAAGATCAAGTACTAGGTGTATTCAAGCAATTCCAAGCCTCAGTTGAGAGAGAAACTGAGAAGAAGATCAAGTGCATTCGCACTGATAATGGAGGAGAGTACATTGGGCCATTTGATGCATATTGCAAGCAGCAAGGTATTAGGCATCAATTTACTCCCTCGAAGACACCACAGCTGAATGGTCTTGCTGAGAGGATGAACAGGACAATTGTGGAGAGAGTTAGATGCTTGTTGTCAAGTGCAAAGCTACGTAAACACTTTTGGGGTGAGGCTTTGATGACTGCAGTTTATCTTATTAATCTCTCACCAAGTTATCCTTTGCAGGGAGATGTTCCTAACAGGGTTTGGTGTGACAAGGACGTCTCATATGACCACCTGAAGGTTTTTGGGTGCAAGGCCTTTGTTCATATTCCTCAAGATGAAAGGTCAAAGCTTGATTCAAAGACACGACAATGCATCTTTCTTGGTTATGGTGGTGATGAGTTTGGCTACAAGCTGTTTGACCCTATAGCAAGAAAAGTTGTGAGAAGCCGTGATGTTGTGTTTGTTGAAGACCAAACAATTGAGGATATTGTGAAGACAAAGGGGCAGGTTCCTCCTCAGCAGCAGCAAGACATGATTGATTCTGACCCAGTTCCTGCAGCTCCAGCTCCTGTGCAAGTTGAAGCAGATGCAGAAGATGTACAAGATGATGTACATGGTGGTGCAGGTGAAGAAGAAGCTCCCCAACAGCAGCAGCAAGAGTATGATGCTGAAGTTGATGATCCGGATCAGCAGGAAGCACCAGCACCAGAAAGTCCACCAGCTGCTCCACTCAGAAGATCCAACAGGGGTCGAATTCCTTCCAGCGGGTATCCCTCAAATCAATACGTGGTGTTATTATCTGACGGTTCAGAACCTGAATGCTTTGCAGATGCAATGGAAGATGAGCACAAGAAGGAGTGGAAAAATGCTATGCAAGAAGAGATGGATTCCTTGCATAAGAATCATACTTATGAGTTGGTGAAGTTGCCCAAGGGCAAGAAAATTTTGAAGAACAAGTGGGTCTACAGAATCAAGCAAGAAGAGCACACATCACATCCAAGGTACAAGGCCAGGCTAGTTGTAAAAGGATTCGGCCAGAGAAAAGGCATTGACTATGATGAGATCTTTTCTCCGGTTGTGAAGATGACATCCATAAGAGTAATCCTTGGCATGGCAGCAAGTCTCAACTTGGAGGTTGAGCAAATGGATGTGAAGACTGCATTCCTTCATGGTGAGTTGGAGGAAGAAATATACATGGAGCAACCTGAGAGGTTTCTTGTGAAAGGCAAAGAAGACTATGTGTGCAAGCTGAAGAAAAGTCTCTATGGCCTGAAACAAGCACCAAGACAATGGTACATGAAGTTTGAAACTGTCATGGGGGAGCAAGGCTACAAGAAGTGTAGCTCAGACCATTGCGTGTTTATTCAGAGGTTCTCAGGTGATGATTTCATCATATTATTGCTCTATGTTGATGATATCCTGATTGTTGGAAAGAATGTCTCTAGGATTGCTAAGTTGAAAAAGGAGTTGAGCAAATGTTTTGCTATGAAAGACTTAGATCCAGCAAAGAACATTCTCGGAATGAGAATTGAGGGAGACAGAAATTGCAACAAGTTGTACTTGTCTCAAGAGAAGTATATTGAGAAGGTACTTCAGAAGTTCAGGATGGAAAATGCTAAAGTTGTGAGTTGTCCACTAGCAGCCCATTTCAAGTTGAGCAGAAAGCAATGTCCTAACACTGATGAGCAGAAAAAGGAAATGCATCATGTTCCTTATGCTTCAGCGGTTGGGAGTTTGATGTATGCTATGGTGTGTACAAGGCCTGACATTGCTCATGCAGTTAGTACTGTGAGTAGATTTATGTCCAATCCAGGAAGACCTCATTGGGAAGCCGTGAAGTGGATTTTGAGATATCTTCGGGGCAGCACAAATTTGAAACTTTGCTTCGGTGATGGTGAGGCAAAGCTGATTGCTTTTTCAGATTCTGACATGGCTGGAGATGTTGACAGAAGGAAGTCTACTTTAGGTTACTTGGTTACCTATGCAGGGGGAGCGGTGTGATGGCAAAGCAGGCTGCAAAAGTGTGTGGCATTGAATACAACTGAAGCTGAATTCATTGCTGTAACAGAGGCGAGCAAAGAGCTATTGTGGCTGAAACGGTTGGCTTATGAGCTTGGTTTTAAGCAAGACAAGTATGTGTTGTTTTGTGATAGCCAAAGTGCTATCCACTTGAGTAAGAATGCAAGCTTTCATTCAAGGTCTAAGCATATAGAAGTCCGTTATCATTGGATTCGAGATGCGTTGTATTCCAAGAAAATGCAACTTGAGAAGGTTCACATCGATGACAATGGGGCTGATATGTTGACTAAAGTGGTGACAAGGAAGAAGCTTGAAGTATGCCGCCGGCTCGTTGCATGGCTGCCGGAAGGCAGTGAGACCCTCCATGATGTCGGGAGGGGGGGTTTGTTGGGCTAAGTCCCTCCACATGGAGGTGTGTTGGCAGCCCAACATCAGCCCACACAAGTCCAACACATATGAACCGTTGATCTGTTCTGCATCCAACGGTTGTGAGTGTTTCCTGGTGAAGGGAGCAAGGAGAAAACCCTAGCCACTCCACCCCTTGCTGGTGGTGGCTGCCATTCGTGAGAGTGAGAGAGAGCACACAAGAAAAAACCCAACCTGAGAGAGAGGAAGAAGAAGAAGCAGAGGTTCTGTCCAGATTTGCTGCATCTGACTAGTCAGTGTTCAAGCTGGTGATTGGAGGCTCAAACGTGCTTGGATCGACCCCAAACTTGGTGAGCTCATTCCTTACTTTGAGTACTTCGATTTGGTTATCTGGTTTGAGGATTGGGTCAGTGGAGCATCAGATTTGAGAGTGGTTTTGTCAGCTCTGATAGCTGCAGTTTCAGAACAGAATAGTTTTGGGAGACGAATAGTTTGGGTAGGCAAACGATGTCCGATTGAGCTTAAATTTGGAGAGGATCTCAGGAACTCGTGTGTCTACTTGTCTGCCAAATTTGGTGCTGTTTGGTTCAGCGGTTTAAGAGCAGTTTGCAAAACACTGGAGGGTACAGAAGCTGTGTAAACTCTGCTTTGCTGAAATCTTGCCTCTTGTGGTTGTTGTTGCTGTTGCCGGTTGGCAACGTGGAGAGTGTGTTGTAAATCTATCTAGAGGTTCTAGAGAAGACTTTGTACTCATCATTCTCATAGTGAAGTTGCGTGGACCGGTCGGTCCACAGCCGTGGTTTTTTACTCCTCAGGTTGAGGAGGTTTTTCCACGTTAAATCCTGTGTCATTTGTGGATGTTGTTTGTGTTATTCCACTGCTTACTTGTTGGTTGAAGCTGTCCTCAAAGTTCATCACAAGCGAAGGGGGCTATGTAGTGTGCATATTTGCCGTGTCGGTGAATTTGTGCAGTGCACCTTTGCTGTCCAGCCCCAACATACCTGTTCAGCAAAATGAATCTTGATGGCGAGGACCTCTCCTTTCCTCCACTTGTTCGCGTCTCCTCTTCTTCCCGGCGTTGACCTGGGCTGTGAGGCACCTAGCCTTCCTCTCTTCAATCTCCTTCACGGCCTCCTTTTCTTTCCGTTCTGGTTCTGGTCCGGTGTGGTGGTCCGCTGCCGTTGATTCGTCTCTTCAGAAGATGGCTCAGTTGTGGTGGTGATCCTCTGCTCACCGGAGGGGAGACCGGCCACCGGGGGTCACCGTTGTGCCGTCCATGGCGATGGTGAGGTGGGGGAAACTGTGCCCCGTCCGCTGTGGTGGCTGCCGGCACCGCCGCGGGGAATGGCCGAGGAAGCTCGGGATGCGGCTCAATGAGGGATCCGGCAGCCATGCGTGAAGAGCAACTCCCCCGCTGGCCAGCGCGCGCATGTTGCCCACCACGTCACGGGGGTGCTGGAGAAGTCCGTGCAGTGCTGATCGCCACGACGCCGACGTTGATGACCCTGATGTGGCGAGGCGGCCGAGGCGGAGCATGGTGAGGAGAAGATGGGCAACCACAACTTGATCGCTGGTGGAAGGTGGGTTGGGCCAGTACGTCTCCGGCGGTGGGGTGAGCTGCAAGGCCGTGACGTGATGGTTGAGGGTTGCCGGAGGCGGCAGGGATCCGGCGGCACGGCTGTAGGTGGCCCGATGGAAATGAGATGAACCAGAAGGAGAGCCTTTTTATGTAGGCCAGTGCTAGGCGCCGGCGCGCCGGCCCAAATTTGGGCCGGTCAACGCGCACCCGCACGATACGTGCTTTTGCAACCGCCCGATTAAATCCCGATTAAGTCGCTAACCCCCGCGAACAGGATTCTTCTTCTTCCCTGCGGCAGTTCCATCCTATCCCTGCTTGCTCGACGCCACGCACAGCCTCCCCACTTGCAGCTTCCGTCGTGCCGCTCGTCGGCTCGCCGCCGCCGCACGCCGGCGCAGCTCGCTAGGCCCCACCGCCGGCTGCATCCTGCGCACGAGGTTGCAGCTTCCCATGGCCGGTTGTAGCTTTCACCTATAACGGTTGCAGCACCGGCGTTGGTCCGGTTCCAGCACCTTGCAAGCAAAAAAAGTTGCCGTCGCCGTTGCTGTCGCCATCGAGGAAACATAACAGCCAGATGCAGCTTCCCATCATAGCAAAAAATCTTATGGCTCGAAGCTTTTATGGTGGTCGGTTGAAACAAAAATCAAGGCTTACCGTCGCCGCCGTAGAAACTCTTGAGCCAATGTATCAAAAATTGGTGCTGGTCCCAGCTCGGGGCTTCAGCGGTTGTAGCAAAAATTTCTGCTGGTTCTAACTCGGACCTTCACCGGTTGTAGCAGAACATATGTGCTGGTACAAGCTCCGACGTCGGCCTGTGGTAGCAAAAATTCTCGCTGGTTCCAGCAATTCGTGGAGCTGGTTCCAGCAAAAACCGCAGTGTTTGTTTCAGCATCAGCCGCGTTGTGAATTGCTTCCAGCACCGGCGACTCCTAGTTCCAGCAAATCGCATGGCTGGTTCCAGCAAAACATGTGGGTGGTTGTAGCATCGAGCGGTGGCATGTATGCGCACGCGTGCCGGCCGTAGCAGCACCGCGACCGTTGTAGCAAAAAGCAGCGGCCCCGTTGTGGCATCGTCGCAGAAGCAGCAACCCTGTCGTGGGCGTCTCCACGGCTGCACAACCACTGCAGAAGTAGGAGCACGCGGTCCCGTCGCCGACGTCCCCTGCAGCTCCTTGATGTGGCAACGCAGGGGAGGAAGGAGGGGTGAGGAGAAAACTAGATTGCGTGTGCAGCAAATTTGATTCAGGCGCGGGAGCTTGCTTGATGGAGTGAAGGCAAAAGCAATCGGGGAGAGAGATGAAGGTTGAAGACGAGGGAAGGGATGGGGATAAGGTTGATTAAGCGGTATTGGGCCCCACAGCCAAGTGGTGCGGAACCGAATGGTTAGCGTGTCGCGTGCTGAATCGAAGGAGCAGCCAGCGACCGGCCGAAACGTTAGCCGGTTCGCCGGCCACAAACGTTTACCTTTTATGTAGGCCGCTGCTAGGCGCCCGCGCGCTGGCCGAATTTTCGGCCGGTCTGCCCTAAGCCGTAGGATTAGGCCAGCTCCAGCCGTTAATTTCTCCCGTTATCCTCACTTCGCGTCTTGTTTGCATCTCATTCGCTTTGACCAGCGGCCTGTGTCCATGGCGGCCTCCGCGCTAGCTGTCCCCTGCGCTCGTTCTTGGCTGCTCAGGCTTGTTGACCAACAACGCCTCCTACGATCATTGCCTCGGCCGCCCGCACTCGCTGGCCACCCTCAACAGGTCGCCTTGGTTTGCCAACAGTCCGGCTGTGTCCAATGCAGCACGGAGGTGTCGTCCCAAAGAATCATCCAGTCATCATAGCATCACCGGTGTGGTCATGGAAACCTCGGCCGCCGGTTGCAGCATCCCGAGCTGCCCGTGGTAGCAACTCCGGTGGTGTCGTCTGGCTGTCCGACGACCGTGCTTGTTCCAGCAAAAGTCAATACCGGATGTAGCAAATTATGTCGCTGGATGCAGCTCCGCCGTGCTCGTGCTCGAGTGGTTCCAACAAAAGAATAAGCCGGTTGTAGCGATTTGAAGCACCGGTTGTAACATTTTTTCTCCATGGTTGTTGCTCTACCGCGCCGACAGTCGTAGCTGTTACTCGTCTGGTTCCAGCAAAAAATAATGCCGGATGTAGCAAATTATGTCACTAGATGCAACTCCGGCAGCCGGTTCCCAGCACATAGTCTGCGATGTAGCAAATTTGCCCTCCAGTTCCAGCATATAGCTTAGCCGGTTCCAGCACGGCCAGTTGCCGGTTGTAGCACCGTGACGCCGAGGTTGTAGCAGTGCACGATGCTGGTCGCAGCTCTGCCTCGCCATGGTCGCCATGGCAGTAAGACGTAGCAACCCTTGCTGCACGGCGAGGTCTTGGTTGCAGCAAAAACGAGCGGCTGTCACCGGCTCGTTGGCTGCCTGCGCGAGATGGGATAGAGGGTACCCTGCGAGACGCGGGGGTAGGCAGAGAAACCTGCGAGATGGGAAGAGAGAGGAGCTACGTTAGTGCTAGAGGTGGAAGACGTACGATGCGAGGTAGAAAAAGGGAATCAGAGAAATGAGTGGACCGGGACTAGATAAGGATATTAGATGCACGTGCTGCGTGGACCCACAAGAGACGTGCGTATGTGGAAGGCAACCGGCGCGTGGTTCGGCCGGCGCCCCGGATGCAAATGTTTCCCTCTCAAGCATGCGTCCTATGAACAGGGCGGTGTGCGTGTGTGCAGGTGCCTTTGACTTTCATCCGGTATAGAGCGTAGAGCCAGGCTCCCCCAAGTACTTCCCTTCTACCCCGGAGCGAGCGAGCACACGCACGAACAGACAGCACAAGCACAACCTGATGCCTTCCTCCAAGGACTTCCACTCGTCCTCCGTCAAGATCCCAGGCGCCACCCCACCTCTCTCTCCTCGCGCCTGCACCACGCATGCAGGCAACGCCGACGGCGCCGCAGCCGCGGGGCTCTCGGGGTTTGCTGCCGACCGCTACACATCGTCGCTTCAAACCCAGGAAGCCGTGGACGACCTCCTCAAGAAGTTCGGCGTGCGGAGGGAGTTCGCCGGGCTTCCCGCCGGCGACCTGTGCGCATCCACGCGGCCGCCTCCGAGAGGGTCCGTGTGCGTGTACGCGCACGCGCTGGAGCCGGGGTGCGCTTCCTTCTGCACGCCTTCTTCGTCGACGCGCTCAAACACTACGGCCTCGCGCCGGGCCAGCTCGCGCCCAGCGGGTGGCGCGTCTTGGTGGGCTTCGTCGCGCTCTGCCTCGACGCCCGCGTGCAGCCGTCGCTGGCCGTCTTCCGCTGCTCCTTCTCGCTGGTCATGTTCGACCTCCTCAGAGGTTGGTACTGTTTCCAGTCCAAGGACGTCGCCATGTCGATCTTCACTGGCCTGACCTTATCAAACTCCGACGAAGGGTGGAAGGAGGGTTTCTTCTTCCTGACGTCGCCGGATCAATGGCCGTGCCCCGTGCATTGGTGCGAGACGGCGTCCACGAGCTCCACTACTAATCCGGTGCTGACACCCGAAGATGAGGCATCGGCCCTAAAGCTGCTAGGCCATCGCGTCCTCCCCATCGATCTCGGGACGTACCTCTCCGAGAAGGTCAATCTTGGCGCAGCCTTCTTCTCCAGCCTCACCGGTGCATCACCAGTGCCACCGCCGCCCCAACCGTCTCCTCGTTCTAGTGTTGACAAAGGTAAAAACGTGCTTCCGACTCTCCACTCTGTCCAGAGGTACATGCGTTCAGTGAGATGATTTACATAATTACATTATACTGCTGGGTTGTGTGCTAGGGACCCAACCATTCATCCGCGATATGACAGAGAGCTTGCAGGCGGAGAAGGTGAAAACAGAGCCGGACAGTGACAGGCCGCCGGCGTTGTCCGGGAAGAAGATAAAGCATGAGGCGGCAACGTCGAAAGAGGGACCTCGCGGTTCTGAGCTGAGCAGGCTGCCTCTTGATGACCATATCGGCTCGGCGTCCTGCCGGTGTTACCCGCCGGGCTTTGGCCCCACCCCACGGTACATTCCCGTGCCCGAGCCCGACGCTAGTGGTGAGGAAGGTGCTGCCGGCGCCACTGACTGGACGGCCCCGCGGAAGTTGCTGGAGAGCGTTCTCACACCATCACGGAAGCGCGAGTTGACCGAAGCTAAACCATCCGATGTCTTCGCGTACACCCACTCAGCATTGCTCCAGGTATATACACAGCAAATCGCTCCATGCTAAGTGCCGATAACATTGTCTTCTGCTGTTATCTTTGCGTGATTTGTTGCTTGTGGGTCGACGGTGACACCATGCAGGCAGCGAACTGCGTGGCTTTCTCTGTCGACTACGAGATGAAGCTGGAGGAGAAGCTGGCGGCGCTAGAGCGTGACGCTGCCGGAGAGACCACTGTACTGCGGAAGCAGGTGGAGAAGGTCAAGGCCGAGTTGGCTGCGGCGAAGCAGGCGAACGAGGCGAAGATCGAGAAGGCCAAGGCAGCGGCGGTTCAACAACTCCGGATGTCAACGGAGCACAAGCTGCGGCTTGCGAAGCGCGCGGCGGAGGGGTACAAGCGCGGCAAGGAAGACCTGAAACGTGTCGCCCTCCGGCTTGACCCACACCTTGACGTCGAGCAGCTGGTCGTGACACGGAGATGAGTTGAAACCATGCTGGTCAAGTTGATGAGATTTTTACCTTGCTTCTCGACGTTGCTTTGGGAATAAGTAAACATTAATTGTAGTTGCAAATTCCGTTTCAATTTAGGTTCCGATTGTTGAGTCAGTCATTGTACGAAGAAGAGGAGAAATCATGCATGTTGTCTTTATGTGTGGTTTATTTTTTGTCGAGGAAGAGTTTTGAAGATGTTTTCTATTTTTTGTGAAGATGTTTTGGTAAACCCTAAACCCTACAAAGGCACCAAAAATAGAAAACATCTTCAACGTAATAAAATTACATCAAGGTTCCTGGACGACCAAACCGCAACCAGAACGAGCCTCTAACGAGGTACTGCCATCGTTCCCTTATCGAAGCCAGTCTGATCTTGTCGATAACAATCGGGATGTCTTTATGCACATTCTCGTAAGAGTATTTACAGCGGAAACTTGCTAATTTGTACCACTAAGCGCCCACGGACGCGTCCGGCCGAGTCCGTGCGTACTAACCGGACACACCTAAACTTTCTTTTCGCACAATTGGACACATCAATTAGCACACCTCAGATCCATACAAAGACATGCAACGTTATGTAAACGATGCAACACACATTGTCCGGCTACTAGATGCAACACACATTGTCCGGCTACTACATCAAGACATGCCACTGGACAACTAAAATTTGGCATGTTTTACCTACATACTAGCTATGGAGAAGATCATCCATGGCTGCCCTTACCCTTGCCGTACTTCTTGTGGAAATAGCAGCCAAGAATGCAATATGAATCAAGACGGATCTGCTCATCGCCGGAGCTATTCGACCCGTCATTGTCCCCCTCCTCTTTCGGGGGCAGTCCGGCCATGGCATGGACCTCCCGATTCTGCTCTTAGGCGAGGGCGCACGTGTTCCTCCATTGCCTCTTCTTTACGATGCGGGTGCGGATGCCTTCCTTCTCCGCGGCAGCGTGCGCCGCCGCCGCCATGTTGGTAGCGAGACAGGCCTCAAACGCCCCCACCCTCTCCTTCCCACGACAGGCACACCGGTCCCAGTAGCTTTCATACTCCGGTCCCCCTTAGATGGGGAAGATAAGGGTACGTGATGATCCAGCCGCAGAGGATCCGAGCGCATGTTATGCCGAAATAATGGATTCACACCGGACAGATCCTGCCGTCGACCGGGCGCAGTCCTCCTGGGAGCAAAGGAGGGCAATGCTGGGAGCCATTACCTACTCCAACCCACATGGGACGACATGTCGACACCCCAGTCGATAGATTTGGAGCTAGATCCGCTGCCTGCCATGTCGGGGGGAGGCCGGATATCTCCGGACGGGAGCTTGATGTTAAGTGGGGTGGCTAGGGTTTGGTCCGGGGAGCAGATGGGGACGAATATAGGGGTCCGGGTGGGCCAACATGGGCCGACTCCGACGTGGCAGATGCACCGGGTCTTGCCCAGGCCACCCCATATCCGCCCCCTATTTGGGCTAGATACAAGGGGTGCAGTCAGCCCAGGCGTTTGAGGCTGGTTTGGGGCGTCCGTCTGGGTCAGGTTTTTTTACCAGTCAGTGACCGGGCCGTCCGCCCGGGCATGTGAGGGAAGTTTGAGGCTCCCGACTGTAGATGCTCTAAGGCCCCTGAATTAATCGTGAGGGTTGAGCATCCAATACCATATGTGGTCATCAAGAACGCAGAGCTAGAAAGCCTAACCTTACCACCCAAGAAGACAGTAGGAATCTAGGTCAGAGCTCTGCCGAGTCCGCCCGATGGACAAACTCAAGGAGGATCTCCTTCACCGGTCATTGGAATGCCAAGTAAAAAAAGGGGAATCTATAGCTGACAAACAGAGCTGGAAGGGATATGACTTGTCGTTGGTACTGGTTCCAAAGCAAAGGAAAACACGCGAGAGTCAAATTGGTGATTTAGGTTATTCAGTATTAGAGAGAAGATAGCATGAAACAACTACTCAACTCTACATCGAATTTTCTTAGTTCGCTCATTGTCAAAGCCGTCTTGGTTTCACTTTGGCCATCTTATAAAATGATGTAATTCCATTTCCAAACACAATAGATCATATACACTAACCAAGTCATCCATAAAATTGCTTAACAGTCTCTCCTCTATATCAAAATGACATTTTAACTACCATCACAATGCTTTTCAAAAAAGTATATTTGCACACTTGATGCATGTATAGCTGAAGTGTCTTAGCTCTTAATGTATTTATGGTTTAGGGTGACTATTTGCAAGTTGCCTGATTTCTTTTTGGTGTAACTTGATCTTTTTGGTGCTCGGATCTTCATCGGATGGCTATTGTGCTTCTTCTTCCTTTGGCCTCCTGCCTGCCGATCTTGCACCGCTCGAGCCACCTACTGCGGGCATCCTGGGGCCACTCCACGTCGCCCTCACCTAGCCTACCTCACTGTCGTGTTGTCGCCATCCCCGATCATCCATCTAAACCTCCCGGGCTTCGCACTTCTAACACACCTTACTTAAAAGTATATGCATAGTCTGGAATCAAAGAGTATGTTTCCGGTAAGAGAGAGGAGCTTGTTTTAAATTGACCTTAAGCATGTAGAACAATCCTGGAAAGCCTAATATCCTGATACCTCATTTCTAAAAAAATGAACTTTAAAGGCTTTATTTTACAATGTCAGGAAGCCCGTTGCACAAACACGATTTTCTTCTCAGAGTCAAATTAACTTTACGGTTTAAGAGCATCTATAATGGGATTGCGCAAATATGACCACCTAAACATCCACGAACACGTCTGGATGAGTTCGCAGATAGCGTCGACCCATCCCTTATTTGTCCATCCAGACAGTTGAACCCCTCATATTCAAATCCGGGGAAAACCTTATAAACATCATCTTGGCAGTAGCGCTGGACAAAACAGAGCGCTACTACTACTTAGTAGTAGCGTTTTTAATTTGACCGCGCTACTGCTACTACTTTAGCAGTAGCGCGTTCTGCTAAAGCGCGCTGCTGCTATACTTGTACCGGGCGCAGATGGCTAGCCCCACTTAGCAGTAGCGCGTATGCGTGACCATCGCTGCGGCTACGTCCCTTAGCAGTAGCGCGTATCCCTGAAACGCGCTACTACTTACTTACCTTATCCTGCAACGGTTCTCACTGCACCCTCTCACTCACTCTTGCTCTCACTCGCTCTCACCCGCGCCGAACCCGTCGTCCGCCACCGCCGCGCTGCTCCTTGCCGAGGTACTCCCTCCTCCTCCCTCCTCCTCCGGCCGCCCTCCTCCCACCGCCCCTCCCTCCTCCTCCTCCGGCCGCCCCCTCCCTCCTCCTTCGGCCGCCCCCTCCCTCCTCCTCCGGCCTCCCCCTCCCTCCTCCTCTTCGGGCCGCCCCCTCCCCCTCCACCCTCGCCCCTCCCTCCTCCTCCTCCTCCGGCCACCCCTTCCCCTCCTCCGGCCGCCCCTCCCCCTCCCCCCCCGTCCCTCCTCCGATCCCACCGGCCTCCTCCCCCTCCTCCTCTCTCCTTCCTCCTCCCTCCATCTTTTGTTTTCTGTTTTTCACTGTAGTTTTTGACTATTGTATAATGTAGTTTTTTTTACTATTTTTAGTAAGTGTTTAAAATAATTAGTAAGTGAATTAATAAAGTAGTTGAACAAGTTTGGTTTTAGTAAGAACTAGTTGAATTAATAGAACTAATGTATTTTTAGTAAGAAAATTAATATAACTAGTTGAACTAGTTTATTTTTAGAAAGAACTAGTTTATTTCTATTTATAGTAAGTTTATTTTTAGTAAGAACTAGTTGAATTAACAGAACTAGTTGAACATGTCACATTAGTTGTTATTTTTTTAGTTTAAGCAATTATTCCCGCATCGACGTCGATGATGGCTATCCCGCATCCTCGTCGTCGATACCCGTCGTTCGCTATAGTTTTAGTTGTATTAGTGATGTTATATGTATGAAACTATTTGGGATGTATTAGTGATAACTTATAGGGTTTTTGTTTTTCCAGAAATCAAGGAGCCCCTCCATCATCCCCGTGGTCGTCCCCGTCACCGACCCCCTCCGACCTCGAGGTGGGACCAGCCAAATTTCCATGTCAATATGAGTCCTATAAGATATGATGTAGATAAAAACATGTATATCTTGTGTTGCTCAAATAGGATATGTGGTTGCCCAAGTGGCCGGTCATGTTTGCAGGTTACACCTTCGAGTGGCCTATGTTTTGCCGGAGTGTTGATTAATTTCCATTCCGGCAAATTTCAGACGCTCGATATGACCTGTTTTAGCAAAGGTCATGCCGGAATTTTCTGTGAATTTTGGCATAACTTGTGCTAGAATATGTAGGAAATATCGAGTGGCCCGGATTTTCTAGAAAGATAATTAAACGATATTTCGGGTTGACTTTAAGACTGTCGAGGCCGAAGAATCCCGACTGTTGTCATTGGGGTCATTTCTCCTTCTTCTCCGGGTGCTAGACCTTTGTTATGCACTAGGGGAAGGAGGAGTAATGACCATCACCAACGGTCGCAAATGTCAGAGAGGAATCAGTGAGGGAGAGTATCCATCATATATGAGAGGACAAAGAATCCCGACTGTTGTCGTGGGGGTAGCTTCTCCTTCGTTCCCATGTGCTAGACAATTTGGTGTAATGCACTCGGGAACGAAAGGAGGAGCTACCATCACCGACAGTCGAATATATACACCAAGTGAGCTGAGAGTTTTCAAGAAAAGACTCGACAGACCCATAGTTAACCCGTGATGAATAATAATGATCTAATTTAGTTTTTGTAGTACATATATTTAATTGTACAAGTTTAATCTTTGAATTATGAACATAGGAAATGTCGTCGGATGAAGAAGGTCCCGGGGAGTGCTCCTGGTGCGGCGACAACCGGGGTTTCTGCGACAGGCCTCACCTGGACGAAGGTCGGCGCTTCAGCATTAAGCTCGAGTAGGCCTTCGATTGTGAAACTGTACGCTACAACGCTAAGTGTTTTTTCGTAATTAAGCTCGACTTCTACTACTTCAACGTGTAATTTTCGTCTTTTACAATTCGACTAGCTTATCCCATGCCATGCAAGACGCTATGTCTTGGAGAGGATGGGTTTTGAAGATCATGAGAGGAATGAAACAAAGAAAATTAACCTAAGGACCCATCATGGTATGGATTTTGAGGTAAATCTATACAATTCTGAGAGCGTATCCAATTTTGGTTGCCCGGGTTGGGAAGCACTTTGCAAGATGTATGATTTTCAAGAGGGTATGTTTGTCACCATGGATCTTGGTGATCCTGATATCGACCAAGACAATTTGGACATTTGGTTTCTTGTTGATACGCTTCCAATTCTACCGCTATGTGAGTTCCTCGAACATAGTTATTAAGTAATTTATATTGTTTATTTCAAAATAGTTGACAGCTTATTTCCATTGATAGCTTATTTTCATTTTTCAAAGAGTGTGCGGAAGATGGTAGGTAGAACCAACTACACCGATGTCTCTGAGTTAACTTATAAAGAGAAAAATCATCTGGTCACATATTGTACTGAAATATAGAATTACAATGCCTTTTATCGAACTCCTCCAAATTATGGTGAATACGTGCCACTAGTGCACCTGTTGAACTACGATAACTTCCATGGAGATATCCTGGTAAGATTTTTTACTATTACGACATCCATGCATCTTTTGCGTACTTCTAAAACTGAACTACATTGCTAACTATGAAGTTATTTCTATGTTTTTCAACAAAAAATCCCGATGGATTGTGTGCCTCATTTGATGTATCAGAATGGTCGCCTTGATGTTTTGAATATACAACCAGGTCGTCCTATGAATCTCACCTGTGCATACCGGATTTCTAAAAACGGTGAGCACATGATAATCAAAGAATGGAAGAAATGTATGGATAGTCACAAGGAGGTTCTTGTAAGCAACATTGTGCGAAAGGCAAGAATTGGAGACAGGATAATCTCCATTCTCCATAATGGAGAGTCAGGGGCTATCTTGTTTTATGCTATTTTACCTAAGATAATATAGTAGGTCCTATGAGGTACAATATGTTTATGAGAGTTGATGATGATGAGTAGTCACTACAAGAAATATGTCAACTAGTGACCTTCTCTTAGTGACCCCAGCTGAATTGGTCGTAAATCCACGACCATTTCGCTTGGAAGGGCTCAACCCTAAAATTGCCTTACACCAAATGGTCATAAAGCAGAAAAGAGTGGTCTATGACCTTATTTCTACCTGATTACGACCAATATAAATGGTCATGAGGTTGTGAATATGGATGCATTGGTACTTATTGCTATGACTAGGCGCCACCTCATCAGTTTTGCCTATGTGTCATGTCCATGTGTCAATTTTTGCCCTAAGTTGTGAAGCAACCTATATTTCTGTTATTCCCAAAATTCCCAAAAAATTCTCATAAATTCTTTGGATCATATCTTCGTCAAATGTGTAAAAAACCTTCCTCACCTAGTTCAAATATAATTCAACAATATTCATTTTCCTATTCTGTTTAGAACAACACTTTGTGAAGGGAGTGCTATTTATATATATTTGAATGACCTCAAACTTTTTGGGCACTCTTTCCTATCCAAATCATTGCCTCATGACAAAATTCAGCTCCATTTACCTAGTAAATGTTCCTTGGCAAATTTCCAAAGTTTTTGTTCAGCTAGAAGCTTTGTGAAGGAAGTACCATTTTTATATATCCAAATGACATGAAATTTATACAGTTCCTTCATATGCCCAAATTATCATCCTCCTCCAAATTGCAGCTCAGTCAAATCATCTATGTGAGCCCAGGTTCAATTTATATTTTATGGCCAGATTGGCACATTGCAAAGCAAGTGTTATCTAGACCACTCCTATTACCCTCAAACTTTTTGGCCACTCTTCCATACCCAAATCATTGCCACATGATAATATTCAGCTCCATTTTCGTGGTAATTTTTTCTCAGAAAATTTCCAAAGTTTCGATCTCGACAGAAGCTTTGTGAAGTAAGTACTAGCTAGGCTTACCCAAATGATCTGAAAATTTACCAGGGCATGACCATACCTATGTAACCTACCTACACCAAATTTGAGCTCATTTCATTTATCCAATTTCTTTCGCTAATTTTCCCAAGTTTCTGTCCAGAGAAGAGCATTGTGAAGGAAGTACCACTTTGACATGTCCAAATGGTATCAATTTTCTACAGTGCTTTCCTATGCCCAAATAACCATCCTCCACCAAATTTCAGCTCAATCCATTCATTAGTTTGAGCCCACCTTCAACATCCATATTTCTGCCCGAGGTGGTACTTTGCAAAGCAAGTGCCATCCAAACTCCTCCATTTGAGCTGAAAATTCGCCAAGCCAGTCTCCCTAGTAGATGATCATACTCAGCCAAAACTCAGGCCCATTAGCCTTGTGAATTTCCCGTACCGCTAATCAAACACTTGGCTGCTAATTCATGTTTGAGCATAGTTCAGTCTCCTCGTGAGATTCTTCTATTGTTATCTTCTTTATAGCACCTACCTGGGGAGTGCCCAACCTACTAGACATGCCTAGGCTGCCCATAACGCATGGCAACGCCATGGTCACGCAGTGACCACGCGGCGGGCATGCGAGTTTACGTGCTTTGGAGTTGGGGCCTGGGCCACCATCCAAACATCAACGTATCACCACCAAACCATGTATTTACGATTAAATAGATACTTATGTAATTAGAAATGACTTTTGGAAAAAATAAAGAGCAAACTATAAGGCAGCTGCAGTTCAAATTTGACCCGACTCCTCCTGAATCGGCGGAAATTTGTCTTTTTCATGAGAGGTGGATCAAAACTTTTGAAACCCAATAATTTTGTCTATTTTGCATTAAATATGTCCTAGTATTTTATAAAATTGATTTGGTGCAAATTTGCAACAAATATATGGTAGGTCCTTCACAAAAAAAAACTCATTTTGGGCACTCGAAAAATGGAAAATTGATTTTTCGTCCAAATAAAATGAAAACTTCCTTAGGCAACATTGTTTGCCATTCCAATATGCACCCTTATGCACAATATGAGATCATTTGAACAAACTATGCCATGAATGTGGCCATAAGATTGATCATTTGGGTTGAAAGCCATGAGTCTTCACGCAAGATAGCTCATTTCTGAGAACACTTTTTTTAAAAGAATTGTTGTATTACAAGTTTATTATTTTTCCTCGTAACTTGGTCACATATAATGACACAATGCGAAGGTTTTCCAATTTTTTGATTTTTTTTTGAATTTTTTATACCCGTTTCAAAATGTGGTCAAAACGGCGGGAATGACCGTTCCTAGCTAGTGGTTGAATCTTGGATTTTTTTTTGTGTTTCTCTGATTAAATATATACTTTTGTACCTAGAAATGATTTTTGTAAAAAATAAATAGCAAAATATAAGGCAGCCGCAATTCAAATTTGACCCGCTTCCACCTAAATCGGCGGAAATTTGTCTTTTTCACCAAAGGTGGATCAAAACTTTTTACACCCAACCATTTGGTCAGTTGTGCATTAAATATGGCATAGTATTTTAGAAAAATGATTTGGTCCAATTTTGCAACAAATATTTGGTAGGCCCTTCACAAAAAAAATGTTTTGAGCACTCGAAAAATGGAAAATGAATTTTTCGTCCAAAGAAAATGAAAACTTCCTTAGGCAACATTGTTTGTCATTCCAATATGCACCCTTGTGTACAATATTAGATCATTTGTACAAACTATACCATGAATGTGGCCATAAGATTGAGCATTTGCGTTGAAAGCCATGATTCTTCACACATGATAGCTCATTTCTGAGAACATTTTTTAAAAAGAATTGCCGCATTACAAGTTTATTATTTTTCCTGGTAACTTGGTCACATATAATGACACAATGCGAAGGTTTTCCAATTTTTAGATTTTTTTTGAATTTTTTATGCCCGTTTCAAAATGCGGTCAAACCGGCGGGAATGACCGTTCATAGCTAGTGGTTGAATCTTGGAATTTTTTTGTGTTTCTCTGATTAAATAGATACTTAAGTACCTAGAAATGATTTTTGAAAAAAATAAATAGGAAACTACGAGGTAGCTGCAATTCAAATTTGACCCGCTTCCTGCTGAATCGACAGAAATTTGTCTTTTTCACGAGAGGTGGATAAAAGCTTCTGACACCCAACCATTTGGTCAATTGTGCATTAAATATGACCTAATATTTTAGAAAAATGATTTGGTCCAATTTTGCAACAAATATTTGATAGGCCCTTCACAATTAAACCCATTTTGGGCACTCGAAAAATGGAAAATTGAGTTTCCGTCCAAAGAAAATGAAACTTTCTTACGCAACATTGTTTGGAATTTGAAGATGCACTCTTGTGCACAATATGAGATCAATATTTTATTTTTTCATGTGAAAAAGTAGAAGAAAAACAAAAGAAAAAACACAATTATATGTGCTCTATTCCCATTGGTGGAATTCGTTGTCACACGGATCAATGACATGGCGCCCATCCATCCATCCATCTCTCCATACCACATCCATCCATCCATCCATTTATGTATAGAAAAAAAATAAAATGAAAAAGAAAACCCCACCCGCATCCACCTACCCAAACCCTACCTAGATCCCATCGATCCCCTCCTCCCATCGCACCCCTCCTCCCCCATTTCCTTCGCCATTAACGGCGCTTCCCTCGATCCCTCCCACCGTCGTCTCCCTCCATCAGATAGAGCTCCCCCTCCCCTCTCCCTCCCGCCCCGGCCTCTCTCTCCCGTACTGCACGCCGCCGCTACACACGGCACCGTGCAGCAAGGGGCTCGCATCGCTCCGACTAGATCCGATTGGCGCCTCCCTGGCCTCGGATCAGGCCTGCACGACCCAGGTGCCACCACCGCCACCATCGCGCCCGTAGCCGAGATCCATGGCGTTGGCCCGTGGCTGGTGCCAGGAGGCGTGGATTCATGCGTGCTCTGGTTGTGGGTTCTGACCATCCTTGGCGTCGTGTCTTCAAGGTCTCCTCTCTGCGCCTTAGTACCGATTTGGTTTGCTCTCTCCCCTGCCCTCATGCGGCCGGTTCTCCATACACAGGTGCACAAGAGACCTCGCCTCCACTCCAAGGCCATTCGTGCTGGTGTAGATTGGCGTGCTCACACGCATTGGCTGGACGGCGGCGACACTGACCTCCTCCACTAGACGGCTCCTCGGGCAGCTCCTCGTCATGGGCAGCGCCGTCGTCGGCAGGACCGTGGTGTAGGCCTATCACCACACCATCGTCAGTGAGTGCCCTTGCTGTCGAAAACTCGGTGGAATTTTGCAGCTATTCCTAGAACATGTTGTAGTGTCCCTTGCTGTCAAAAACTCGGTGGTGGTGATAGGATTTGTTTTTGGCTTGATGGGCATAGTCTGCACTTTGGAATGCTACACCATTGAAGTGCAAACGGGATTTGCTTGATGGCTACCCTGTGATTGATCCCGTGATGGTTGTGTCGCTGCAGGTACAACAGGGGATTTGCTTGATGGCGCAGAAACTCGTCAACATCATAAAGCAGATGGATCCGAGGGACCCTTTTAGAATCGAGATGACGGACATGCTGATCGATATGCTGTAAGTTGCCGTAAACTCCCTCTTTTTCTTCCATTTGCATGACTAATGCTATATCCATCTGTTTGTTTGAGATCATAAGTGTATGCTATGAGAGATATCCAGAAGGTCCCCTGCTCTGCTCTGCCTGCCTCGTTTACTGCCTCGCCATCGTAGTAGATGTTCTTTTTTCTTCTGTAATTTACCATCAATGATCTGTTGTAGCCTAGTTTCTACGAACTAGTATGATTCGTTCGCATATTTGGCCAGCTCCAGACTAGTTAGTGCTCCTCTTCTTCGCCCCATGGTGTGTGGGATCACAGGGACTGACAAGATGCAGGGAATGTGCCAACTTCCTTTGGCAAATTCTTGCTACCTTGCCATAGATGGCTACACTACTACCTTATAGCCTAGGATTCTACTACTTTATTCTATAATTTGTCACCCTCCACTTCCTTAGGAAAAATTGAAAATTAAGTTGCAGCATTAATTAGGTACTGCTATAGTCTTTTTTAGACATTTCTGCCTCCTTTTTCCCCTGTTTGTGCGAAAGGTCATGTGTCCTTTCCATTTGGAGTCTATGTACGAAACACCAATTATCCAGTCCATTTTTCACAAAAAGATTAGTGTTCTTATTTAGTCCTAATGTTTTGGTTTATGGAGTTGTTGATTATTTGGTCAGATTTCCTTAGTTGCTTTATGCATAAGAATAAGCTGAAATGTTCATAATATATTGGCTCCAGATTTTGACCTTACCTTCCATTCCCTTCCCTGATGTGCAGGAGCAGCTGCACGGCTGCAACATCACCAACTCGACTCGGATGCAGGGAGAGGAGACGCCTAGCTGCAGGGAAACTGCAACTCTAGGTTAAGGCCTCCCTCTGCATCTCCTTTTTTTGGTTTCCTAGGCTTGGTCCTGATTTGGTGCTGCTCTTACATGCTTGATTTCATTGTTTGCCAATTAAGTTGCTTGCTTCATGCCCCAAAATTCAGTAGAATTTTTTTTATCAATTGGTTTGGTTGGATTTCTCCCAAGTTAATTGAAGTTGTTACAAAATAGGGGGTTGTTGTCCAATTTGTTCAGTAGAACAAAAATTGATGGCTGGCATGTGTTGTTTGCTATCTTTCATCTCACCTTGTGTTGTCAAAGTTTATCTTCTCTTGTCAAGGTTTTCACTGTGGTAACTATTAATTTGGAAGATAAAGTGATGGCCAATTATATGTATATATCCACACAACAAATATACCGTGCTGTATTATGTTTATGCTACTTGTATCACCAGTGTTTTCTAACTCTAGCACCTATGTCTTTCTTTACTGTCTTGCCTAACCCTGTATTGATATGTATGTTTGCTCAAAATTAAGTACAAGTTAGGCTGCCATGTTAAGGCTAACCTGAGAACATTTACTCTCTCTCTATGTCTTTATTAAGCTCGGCTAACCTTATAGATGTTGTCCTTCTTTCATCTGCAGGACAATATCATGCATATGTTTATTTGGTTTGAACTTTGCATGTGTTTATTCAGTTTGAACTCTGCATGACATGAAGTAATTATTTTTTGTGTTTTTCTCAACTTGTTTTCGTTGTTACTTGATACATACTTAGTTTGTAGTTAAAGTTATGGGTTGACGATGGTGATTTTGTTCTACTTGAATGCATTGGTACCCCCTCATCTAGCGCACGGATGCAACGGTGGCAAGAAGATCATGGCTGTGTGCATCATCAAGCACACCATGGCGATAATTCACCTCCTCACAGATGTTAACTCAATCCAAATCATCACGATGCTATCATACATAGGTATCTCTCTTGGTTCCCTTTATTCTCTCGTGCGTTTGTGATGTTAGTGATGTTAAGCCTACGTACTCTGACTAGTAATGTTTGATCTTGCCTGTTGAATGGATGGTTGTGGTAGTAGAATGGTATTATTGTTTAGGTGCAATTTGGTGTAGTGAAGTTTTTTGCACGACTCGCACTTGTGCAACACATATTCATATTTTTCTCTGTTTTCTTGTATGAATGAGTATCTCATTTTAACTAGCTGGAGAACAAATATCATGGTACTAGCTGAATTTGTGTCGTCATTCTAATATAAATAGCTGTCATTTTTTGAATGGTCTCTTCTTGCTATATTGGCTCCAGTTTTCCTAATTCTTCTCTGTTAATTCATGTATCAGGGTGACCGTGGAAGGCATATCACTGTTCTGTTGGCCCAGTCCTGACAGGAGTAGGTGCCTAGTTTGTGATTGTTATCGAAGGAGCTCCATGCTGAAGAACATAGCTTGTAACTGTATCTAGTTATTACACATGTGGAGCTTGTAACTGTGATTGCCATACTTGTAGAGCTTCTGGAGAATGTTTGGAGTATCACATGTAGAACTTGTATATGTTAGAGCTTATTATGTGTAGAGCTTGTAAAGTATATGTTATTTGTACAATAGGAGCTCTGTACTGAATCTTGCTGATAATATTTGGAGTATTATGTGTGTTTTTTGTTTGTGCCAATTTAAATACTGGTTATTTATTTATTGTTAAATTGAAATATGAAGAATATGAACTTGCTAGCTGGGACCCACGTACCTGAACCTGACATCTGGGACCCATTTGACTAGTGGACCTTTTTTATATTACAAAAAAACTAAAAAAACTAAAACTTTCTATCGGAAAAGGCCACAGAGAAGGCTTAATTGTTGGGCTTGGCCCATCTACCTAGCCAAAATTAATATGAGAAAAAACACAAATAGGCTTAATTGTTGGGCTCGGCCCATGTAAAATATCGAATTGGAACGGGCTGATTCTTATCCACGTCAGCTTGCCACGCTGGATCCCTACGTGGCCTGGGGAGGTTGCTAGTGACCAAAAATTTGGTCGTGGAACCAACGACCTTTTACAGAAGGTCGTTAATTTCAGTTTACGACCGCCAGCTTTTGACCTTCTGTTTTTGGTCAAAAAAAGGTCGCAAATGAAAAACAATGACCTTTCAGCGGCCAGTAGTGAGGGCCACAAGTTGACATATTTCTTGTAGTGAGTTGTGATTATGTCTAGTGACCAACTTGTATGTGATGTCTCATTGATGAAAACGATGATCATGAGGAGGTGTTATATGACAATGATGTATTATGATGATAAGTTCTTAATGATATGATGATGATGATGATATTTATTATATCATTGGGTTAAAGAACCACGGATTAGTTTCAAGTGGATGTCCATCCACTTGAAACTAGTCCATGGTTCTTTCTCCCACTGATGTAATAACTCATTATGATGTAAAATCATTTTCTAAATTGATGCGGTATGAAAACTTGTATAAAGGTGTATGAATACAACATGAAATAAAAAAGAAATACAGAATAATAGTAGTATAGTGCGTGCTAGGAGAAGCGCTATTACTAATTACCAGTAGCGCTCGTTGTAGAAAGCGCTACTACTAAGTCGATATAGGAGTAGCGTGGTCCAGCCCACGCTACTGCTAACCTTTAGCTATAGCGCATTACTAGTAGCGCGGTTCCCCGAGCTACTGGTAGGCTTTAAACACGCGCTACTGCTAGGGTTTTCCCTAGAAGTGATATATCTTATACTCCCTCCGTTCCTTGATACAAGGTGTATAGATTTTTTTTAAAAAAGTCCAAAATATAAGGTGTCTTGCGTTGCACCACTCTTTTGGATTATTTTTTTAGGGATTTGATTACATTTACTTATATTAGGCAAGCTTCTCTATTTTTTCATGTCAATTAGCTAGGTGTAATCTCGCCCAAAACATGTGAAATTTGAAATCGACATGTGTTCTTTAATTTTCGTGCCAAAAACTATATTTAGGAATGGAGGGAGTATCACACAACAAATTAAACAATTCAATGTTTCGACACACCAAAATAAACCATAATTCAATTATTCAACACGTACCAAAAAAACTTCAACATCTCAGACATAGGCAATAGATGAAGAATCAATCGTCTTTGTTATTGTGCTCGTTGATCTTGGTGTTGTTGTTGAAGAACCACTTGCTTCCCTCATCCAAGAGGTTAGTGTTCTGCAACATGCTTCTCGACTCCTTTGTGTACCTCGCAAGTCCCAATTTATCTTTCTCGAGCTCAACTTCTTCCAAAGTCTTCGTCTTTTCAATATCACATTTGAATCATTTTTCTCCCCTCTCCATGTCAATCTTCTCACTCTCAATGCTCAACCTCTCCCAAACCCTCTTCCAGTCAAACGAAACCCTCTCCCACTTCTAATAAGAGCTTGTACCTCTCCTATTCTTCTCCTCCTTGGTGGAAAAATGTCCATCCAAGTGGCAAGCATTTTTCTTGACACGCCGTCACACGCGGTGCTCTCCTCCCACCTCTTTCCCATCACCTATCGGTTCCTCTTTGGCACGGTGCTGTGTCCGCTTGCCTCTCTACTTGTCTCATCGTCACCATACAATCCAATATATTTGTGGGAGGCTTGAGGCATCGTTGTTCTTCATCTTCTTGGTGGGCGTCCTGAGCTCATCATAGAGGTTTGTCACTTCTTCCCATTCAATTTCAACCAACAGTGACACATAGTTAATATATTTTTCTCAATTTGGTTACTACAAAGTGGTGGCCAAACCCATCTAGCAAACAAGAATCACTTAAGACAATGCAAGAAACAAAGCAAACAATACAAATGTTGACAATATGAAGCAAGTCAAACTTACATGGCTTTGGACTCTAATGCCAGTTCGCTTTTAGCCAACCACTTGTGCATAGAAACTACGAAACTTGTTCACGAAATCTTTTATGTTCACCCATCTATATTGGAGAGAGCCTTCATTGCGTGTGGTATGGATAGCAACCGGCTCCATGTAGTGTTTGTGTTCATGGTAATGTTTGTGGATTTTTTTCCTGTAGTTTCATTTTGCTCGGTTTCACATACAGATGCATACTTGTGTCCAACCAAGCTTCACACAACATGTCTTCATGGGTTGTTATTATCGGTCCTCTTGCCTTTGATCCCTTTTTTTAGTATCTGATGTTTCCCCAACATTAAAAAAGGAGAATTGGTATGACCAAAGTCATAACATGGAGGATTTGATCATCATTTATCATCTTCATCATGTATGTGTCCTAAAAGATGCATCACAATGAAACAACCATCCCAAAACGGATATGCTGAATGCATATGGAGGAAGAAAATAAATGTGTGTATAGGTACGGAATTTGATGAACAGTAGGTGGGCATGCCCGGAGATGGCAATTCCCGACATTGTATTCGATGTTGGATTTGTGGCGAGTCGTATGCCATGTCCTGGGCGGCGTCTGCTTCCTCTTGGTTCCAGCCATCTGGATGCCTGACCATTTCAGGGTGAGAACGTTGCCAGGCGCGACCATTTGTGGGAACCTTCTCATGGATGGCGCAAACGCGGCAAAATCCATATCAACTCCGCTGCCCCCTTCGGGCGATGGTCTCCACATTGCTCATGATTGTTTGGACACCACGGACTCCATCGAGGCATCGCCCACGACGGTGGGGACAACGCAGTTGGCGTCAACATCCAGGACGACGGTCAAGAACGACACACCAGGACGATGGCGTGGATGCGAAACAAGGGTGGAGAAGGGTGACAGTATGAACGAGGAAAGGAAGGACAACTGTGGGAAGAAGATAATCAGTTTAGTGAACTTGTTCAATTTTGAGGATTCGAGATGGATCTGGCCAGCCAAAAGTGACATGGCGGACAAGTTTAAGCGACCCTAAACCCGTCCTCACATGTGGTCTAGATTTGAGGAGTGTTGGACAGCCTAAACGTTTAGGAAGGAATGGGTCCGGATGGATGATGTTTTAAAGTTCGGAAGGTGTGAGTTGTCTGTATGGACATTTATGGGAGAAGGGAGGTCTAGTTGTAGATGCTCCAAGGTTTAAAATAGACTTTAATATTTTTTCTATGAATTAGACATTAATATAAAAATGGATAGCCTATAGAAGTTTGATGGAACTTCTTTGAATAATGTAGTACTAAAAATATACTTTGACCAAATCTTATATAGAAGTCCTATAGAAGTCTCATTGAATTTCTTTAACATAAAAATAGACCTCGACCAAATCTTATATAGAAGTTCAATAGAAGTCTGACGAAACTTCTTTAATATAGAAATAGACTTTGACAAAATTCTATATACAGGTAGTAGAACATGATTTTGAACGAGTGGTTTTGTCAAATCATGCATGGAATCTTCGGCAAGGGTGTAGGATCAAAAGTATGTTTAGAGGAGGGGGGGGGGGGTGATTAGACTACTTGACCAAATAAAAACTTATCCTTTTCCCAATTTTAGTCTTTGGCAGATTTTAGCTATCTTAGCACAAGTCAAGCAATCATAACACAATTCAAGCAAGCATGCAAAGAGTATATGAGTAGCGGAAAGTAAAGCATGCAACTTGCAAGAATGTAAAGGGAAGGGGTTTGGAGAAATCAAACGCAATTGGAGACACGAATGTTTTTGTCGTGGTTCCGATAGGTGGTGCTATCGTACATCCACGTTGATGGAGACTTCAACGCACGAAGGGTAACGGTTGCGCGAGTCCAGGGAGGGCTCCACCCACGAAGGGTCCACGAAGAAGCAACCTTGTCTATCCCACCATGCCCGTCGCCAACGAAGGACTTGCCTCACTAGCGGTAGATCTTCACGAAGTAGGCGATCTCCTTGCCCTTACAAACTCCTTGGTTCAACTCCACAATCTTGTCAGAGGCTCCCAAGTGACACCTAGCGAATCTAGGAGACACCACTCTCCAAGAAGTAACAAATGGTGTGTTGATGATGAACTCCTTGCTCTTGTGCTTCAAATGATAGTCTCCCCAACACTCAACTCTCTCTCACAGGATTTTGATTTGGTGGAAAGAAGATTTGAGTGGAAAGCAACTTGGGGAAGGCTAGAGATCAAGATTCATATGGTAGGAATGGAATATCTTGGCCTCAACACATGAGTAGGTGGTTCTCTCTCAGAAATAGCAAGTTGGAAGTGTAGGTTCGTTCTAATGGTTCTCTCCACGAATGAAGAGGAGGTGGAGGGGTATATATAGCCTCCACACAAAATCTAACCATTACACACAACTTGCCAAACTCGGTGGGACCGAATTGGTAAACTCGGTCAGACCGATTCAGCAAATCTAGTGACCGTTAGGATTTTCGGTGGGACCGACATGCAACTCGGTAGGACCGATATGTTTAGGGTTAAGGCATAACGTAATCTCGGTGAGACCGATTACACAAACTCGGTGGGACCGATTTTGGTAATAAGCTAACCAGAGAGTTGGTCAGGTAAACTCGGTGGGACCGGTTCGCTCATTTCGGTGGGACCGAAATGTTACGAAAAGGAAACAGGGAGTTTACATTGCAATCTCGGTGGGACCGATCGCTCATCTCGGTGGTACCAAAATGTTACAAAGGGAAACATAGAGATTACAATCCCATCTCGGTGAGACCGATTCGCCTAGGGTTTGTGGCAGTGGCTATGACATCTGAACTCGGTGGCGCCAGATAGAAAGAATCGGTGAGGCCGAGTTTGACATTTGGTTTAGGTCATATGTGGATATGGGAAAGTAGTTGAGGGTTTTGGAGCATATCACTAAGCACTATGGAGCAAGAACCCCATTAAGCAACACCTCATCCCTCCTTGATAGTATTGGCTTTTCCTATAGACTCAATGTGATCTTGGATCACTAAAATATAAAATGTAGAGTCTTGAGCTTTGAGCTTGAGCCAATCCTTTTATCCTTAGTATTTTGAGGGGTCCACTTTTCTCATCCATGCCATGCCATCCATTGAGCTTTTCCTGAAATATTCATCTTGGAATAATGTTAGCTCAATGAGCTATATGTTGTTAGGAATTACCAAAAGCACCTAGGGATAGTTGCACTTTCAATCTCCCCCTTTTTGGTAACTGATGACAACATATAGATCAAAGCTTCAACAAATGAAAACCCTAAACCCAAAACCCTAAAAACCCTAAACCCTAAACCCTAGACCCTAAACCCTAAACCCTAAACTCACATTGTCGCTTTGAGAAGTATGTGATAAGCAAGAGCTCCCCCTAAATTTGTGCATATTTTAAGATTTGCTTTGGACTGCAAATGCACAAAGAGTTAGGCTCATGGGTTACTCTTCCATGTCACATACATCATGGTGGAGCGCTCAAAATGATAATAATTGAATACATGCACTCATCACCAAGCAAAGTGAATGATCATATAGAGATAAAAGGATAATGTCATCCAACAAGCATTAATGTAGCATATGATCAAACACATGATCATCCAAGTATCACACAGACATAAAGTATCTCAAACAAGCAAATAAAGTTCAACCACCAAAGCAAGAGAGAATAAAAAGCAACGCTCTCTCTCGAAGCCTATGATCAATACATTTTTATCCCCCTTTGGCAACAAGTTACCAAAAAGTTCATGGAAAATGCATAGCACTAAATCGTCTCTCAGGCTTGATCTTCAGGTGGTGGCGTAGAGATGGCTCCTTGGACGAAGACTTCAGTAGATGTGGATGGAGCTGGTGGAGTTGGTGCTGGAGCTGGTTGCACTGGGGCTGTAGCTAGTGCAGATGAAGTGGCTCCGGTGTCTGTCACTGGCACTGCAGCTGATCTCTGAGCTCTAGGCACTCTGGCAAATACCTAAGTGGTTGTCTTGCCCTTCCTCTCATGCATATCATCCTAAAGTTGCTCAACAACAGACTGGATCTAAGTTACCTTCGCATCCAAGTCATAGAACTTCTGCTCCATGATCCTCTCCAGGCTCTCCTGGTTTTGAGTCAAGGTGGCCAGTGATACGTCTCCAACGTATCTATAATTTTTGATTGTTCCATGCTATTATATTACCCCTTTTGGATGTTTACGAGCTTTATTTTACACATTTATATCATTTTTGGGACTAACCTACTAACCGGAGGCCCAACCCATATTGCTGTTTTATTGCCTGTTTCAGTATTTCGAAGAAAAGGAATATCAAACGGAGTCCAAACGGAATGAAACCTTCGGCATCGTGATTTTTTGGAAGAATATCATCCTGGTGGCTTGGAGATCAAGTCAGAAGACCCTCGAGGAGCCCAAGAGATAGGGGGGCGCCCCCCTATAGGGCGCGGCCCCCTATCTCGTGGGCCCCTCGAGCACTTCCCGACCGACTTCTTTCGCCTATATATGCCTACGTACCCTAAAACCATCAAAAATCAAGATAGATCGGGAGTTCCGCCGCCGCAAGCCTCTGTAGCCACCAAAAAACTCTCGGGAGCCCGTTCCGGCACCCTCCCGAAGGGGGAATCCATCACCGGTGGCCATCTTCATCATCCCGGCGCTCTCCATGACAAGAAGGGAGTAGTTCACCCTCGGGGCTGAGGGTATGTACCAGTAGCTATGTGTTTGATCTCTCTCTCTCTCTCTCTCTCTCTCTCTCTCTCTCGTGTTCTCGACTTCACACGATCTTGATGTATTGCGAGCTTTGCTATTATAGTTGGATCTTATGATGTTTCTCCCCCTCTCTACTCTCTTGTAATGAATTGAGTTTCCCCTCTTGAAGTTATTTTAACGGATTGAGTCTTTATTTGAGAACACTTGATGTATGTCTTGCCGTGTTTATCTGTGGTGACAATGGGATATCACGTGCCTCTTGATGTATGTTTTGGTGACCAACTTGCGGGTTCCGCCCATGAACCTATGCATAGGGGTTGGCACACTTTTTCTTGACTCTCCGGTAGAAACTTTGGGGCACTCTTTGAAGTACTTTTATGTTGGTTGGATGAATCTGAGATTGTGTGATGCATATCGTATAGTCATGCCCACGGATACTTGAGGTGACAATGGAGTATCTAGGTGACATTAGGGCTTTGGTTGATTTGTGTCTTAAGGTGTTATTCTAGTATGAACTCTTTTATAGATTGATCCGAAAGAATAACTTTGAGGTGGTTTCGTACCCTACCATAATCTCTACGTTTGTTCTCCGCTATTAGTGGCTTTGGAGTGACTCTTTGTTGCATGTTGAGGGCTTGTTATATGATCTATCTACGTTATTATTGTTGAGAGAACTTGCACTAGTGAAAGTATGAACCCTAGGCCTTGTTTCCTATCATTGCAATACCGTTTACGCTCACTTTTATCATTAGTTACCTTGCTGTTTTTATAATTTCAGATTACAAAAACCTATATCTACCATCCATATTGCACTTGTATCACCATCTCTTCGCCGAACTAGTGCACCTATACAATTTACCATTGTATTGGGTGTGTTGGGGACACAAGAGACTTTTTGTTATTTGGTTGCAGGGTTGTTTGAGAGAGACCATCTTCATCCTACGCCTCCCACGGATTGATAAACCTTAGGTCATCCACTTGAGGGAAATTTGCTACTGTCCTACAAACCTGTGCACTTGCAGGCCCAACAACGTCTACAAGAAGAAGGTTGTGTAGTAGACATCAAGCTCTTTTCTGGCGCCATTGCCGGGGAGGCTAGGTAAAGGGCACTCACTCACACCCCGTCAACTAAGCTCTTTTCTGGCGCCGTTGCCGGGGAGGTGAGTGCTTGAAGGTATATCTTTAGATCTTGCAATCGAATCTTTTTGTTTCTTGTTTTATCACTAGTTTAGTTTATAAAAGAAAACTACAAAAAATGGAGTTGAGTTTGTCTCATACGCTTCGTATTTTTAATATCTTTCGTGAGAATGATGGAAAGGAAAATTGTGCTAAAGTGCTATAAGAAGAATGCATTAGAATGCTTGGCATGAAATATGTGAATGATGAGCATGATTGCAATGTTGTTAGTACGAATTACTTGAATATCCATGATGCTAATGATATGCAAAGCCACAAGCTTGGGGATGCTATGTTTGATGAAGATGATATTTTTAGTCCTCCAAGTTTTGATGAGCAAAATTATTATGATGAAATCGTGCCTCCTATTTATGATGATTATATTTATGAAAGTGGATTTGGAAGAGTGTCAACGTTATTTAGTGATGATTCCACTATTTCGGAAGAGGTTCCAATTGATTATGAGAACAAAGTTGCTATATATAATGATTATTGTGATGACTTGTATGCTATTAAGAATAATGATAACCATGAAACTTGTCATCATGATTTTAGTTTTCAATTGGATTATGCCTCACATGATAATTATTTTGTTGAGTTTGCTCCCACTATTATTCATGAGAAGAATTTTGCTTTTCTGGAGAGTAGTAAATTTTCTATGCTTGTAGATCATGAAAAGAATGCTTTAGGTGCTGGTTATATTGTTGAATTCATTCATGATGCTACTGAAAATTATTATGAGGGAGGAATATATGCTTGTAGGAATTGCAATAATATCAAGTTTCCTCTCTATGTGCTTAAATTTTTGAAGCTATGCTTGTTTTACCTTCCTATGCTAGTTGATTATTGTTCCCATAAGTTATTTGCTCGCAAAATCCCTATGCATAGGAAGTGGTTTAGGCTTAAATGTGCTAGTCATATGCTTCATGATGCTCCCGTTATGTTTCAATTCTTATCTTTTATGTGAGCATCATTCCCATCATCATGCCTAGCTAGAAAGGCATTAAAGAAAAGCGCTAGTTGGGAGACAACCCAATATTTACCCTTACTGTTTTTGTGTGTCCACATGATTATGCTACTGTAGTAATCATGTTTTATAGCTTTTGTTTCAATAAAGTGCCAAGTAAGACCTTTAGGATAGCTTACGGTGATAGTTGTGTTGATCCTGCTGAAAATCAGAAACTTCTGCATCCAGTAAATTAGTTTTGTTAATTCAAAGAAACGTGCTTCTGATCAGATTCTTTTTTCTCAGGATTGGCACACAAATTACTCAGGACTTCCTAATTTGGTAGAATTTTTGAAGTTCCATAAGTATACGTTTGATACAGATTACTACAGACTGTTCTGTTTTTGACATATTCTGTTTTCTATGTGTTGTTTGCTTATTTTGATGAATCTATGGCTAGTATTAAGTTGTATGAACCATAGATAAGTTGGAGTACAGTAAATACTACACCAATATAAATTTAGAATGAGTTCATTACAGTACCTAAGTGGTGGTTTTGTTTTCTTATACTAACGGAGCTTACGAGTTTTCTGTTGAGTTTTGTGTTGTGGAGTTTTCAAGTTTTGGGTAAAGCTTCGATGGACTATGGAATAAGGAGTGGCAAGAGCCTAAGCTTGGGGATGCCCAAGGCACCCCAAGGTAATATTCACAGACAACCAAGAGCCTAAGCTTGGGGATGCCCCGGATGGCATCCCCTCTTTCGTCTTCGTTCATCAGTAACTTTACTTGGAGCTGTATTTTTCTTCACCACATGATATGTGTGTTGACATCAGATTTTGGCACAGTCAAGAACTTATTTAAAATGGCCTCAAATGGAGAAGTGTTCTACATGAAAAAGTTTCGTATTGTCGATACGAACATCTTTGAAGTTTGGGCAATCGCCATCTGATCTCATCTCGAAGGCTGAAGTTGTGTTTGAAATACTGAGATTTTGTATTCAGAACACTATTCGGCACATTACGCCCCCAAGACTGCCTCGTATGGAAAAATGATCTATATGGATTGTCTTCGTCTCGTCGAAACAATCGATTTTAATATAAGAATCGTTCCAATCCGAGTTCGTATGCAAAAGTTAGAGCCATCCGAATACAACACTATCACGAGCCAAAAGTGGCGCGCCCCACCAGACACCCTGTCTGATTGGTAGCGTGAATAGCAGCCTGTGTTGCACGAGCAATTTGACCCTGAAGATGAACCCTAATCAAAAAACATTCAACATAAAAGTTGTTCGTCTCATCGAAACGGTCAATATTGCTTTTGGGCTCGTTTCCATCCGAGGTCGTTTACCACCTCAAAAGTTACCTGCAAGGTGCAGCCAGTTTAAACCGAACAGTTTTGGAAAGTTCGGACAAAACCAATCCGAATTTGACTAGGGTTTTGGACGTGAATCCAAGCCTTTTCCTTGCACGGGAAGTCCAGCCGCCTCTTATATACCTGAGGGGTGATGGCCGATTGAACAACACACAATCGATCAATCAATCTACCACTTTTTATCTTTTATCTTTTCTCCTTAACCCTAGTTCTTCTTCTTCCTCGTTCTTCGTTCGTTCTTCTTCATTGCAGGGCGGCGAACCTTGAGGCCCTAGGGGCGATCAAGTCGACCTAGGGCAGCCCATAGCCGCCGCGCGCCCAGACGGGGTCCCTCCCGGGCGTGTGGGGTTTCGGGTCCCAAAAGCGCCGGCTTGCTATCTTGCGTATCGCGCTGGAAGTCGGCCTCCCGCGGTGTGAGTTGCGGAGCATCTCCCTTAGTGCTGCGGGTACACATTGACGTGTTCGTGTGACGCGTTCCAGCGTCAACACACTTTTTGGCGACTCTGCTGGGGAAAAAAGCTTTGAACGGTCTCCAGTCCGTTCTTGCTACGAAGAGATCATCATCAAGTTGCTGCAATCTACAAAGGTAATATGAATACCCAATTCCCCTTTGTAGATGCAAATAATCCATATGTTGTTGCTGGATCACCTATTGAGCATAATGTATCGGCTAGCCCTAGTTTTATCAATCATGCATCTAATTATGTGCAAGGGCCGATGCAAAACGATCTTCATGTTTCAAATTCTTATAAATTTAGCAACATGCAACATATGTATCCCAACTCCCATGCATCGGCAACCCCACAAATTCATATGCCGATGAGCAACATGATGAGTTCGATTAATCAATTTGAAACACCCCAAGTTAGAATTTCCAATGCCATACAAGAAAGTGTTTCACCCTTTTATTCATCGGCAGCTAATGTGCAATATAGTAATCCAACCATGCCGATGAATGAGAGAATTGGCCATGCTAATAATGGCTATTTGGCCAGTTACTCTCAACCGTCATATGCTACACCTCATGTTAGTAATTCTTCGGCACCATACACAACTGTAGATGCTCATAATTCGGCTTCACACCTTCCTGGTTATAGCCGAATGAATGTAAATTTTACAGGAGCGGTTGTGCCCAACATTGTAGAAGATGAGGTAGTGGTGGCTGCATTGAAGAGTTTAGCCCAAAATAAGAGAATTAGTGCTCTTTGACTTGAACAACATGAAAAGGGGCTATTTCCTGATTATGCCGCAATAAAAGCTAGAGTTTTGCAAGAAGATGAATCTTTGCCAATTGATAAAATTGGCGAGCAAAAGTACGGTCTTACAACACTGCATATGCCTTCACCTAGTACTACATCATATTATACACCCCCTACACAATTGCAAAATTTTGGCAACACCCGTGTGTCATTGCCAAGAATCTAAAAGCATTGGGGGGCAATCATATCCGGAGTGGGCTAAAATTGAGAAAGAGCTTAAAGCTAACTTTGCTGCTCGCCGTCAGAAACAAATAGAAAAAGAATTTGCTCAGATAAAAGAAGCATTGCCAATTGGTACTATCAATGAAAAGAAGGATGATTCGGATCATGAAAGTGCTTCGGTTGAAAAAGCCGAATCAAGTAGTATATATTCTGAATCCATCAAATCCAACGAGGCAAGCATTATTGAGAAAGGGAATGGCAAGCATAGGAAAAGAACGGTGCTTGATTTTTCTGAAGTTAATGGAACCTACTTCCTGCCCTATGAGTTCCGTGCCGTAGAAATTGACAAGCTTCAAGGACAAGAACAAGTAGCCGAACAAAGTTCGGCCGACAAAAATCTTCAAAGCAATGATGCACGGATTCAAGAAAAATATGATGACAAGGTGTTGGGGAGCCATCCAAAGACGGAGCAAGATGTTCTTCAAATGGCACCACTATCATGCTCTCCCAACATATTTGAATAGGTATGCATAGCGAGTAATTTACCTATTTTCAGATTTGGTCGCAAATTCATTATTGATGCATCTATAAGAAATATTCTCATAAGTAATTTTGAAAGACCAATGAGGAAGGGTAATTTATTTGTTAGCAGTAAAATTGTTATGGAACATATCGGCCAACCCATTGCACCATTTATAAAGACCGATAATGACTTATTGTTACAGCCAAAGCTTTTCCCGTTGCTTTCTCTAAAGTTCATATCTAGTTGGGTAGCTTTGCTTATTTCTTACTTGGCTTACACTTGGTCTCAACTGAGACATGTATGTTCTAAATATCTTCGTTTCAGAAATTTAAAGCCAAGGTTAAATTCTATTGAGAAAACTGATGCTAATATAATATCATATCCAAAGACATCGGAGATAGAGTGGAAAACACAATGCATAGCCGAATGGGGAGATTCCAAATCTGAACCATTCGTTTGCTTATCTCCAAAGCCGTTCAAACAGCAAGATCGACTAGGAAACAAGAAGTATACTTTCAATTCAAGCATGTGTGATAAAATATTTGATTTGTTGCTGAAAAATAATTACATTACAATTCTTGATCACCATGTTAAGCCATCAGTCCACGGACGAATGTATTGTAAGTTGCATGATTCGTCCAAGCATAATTTTGAGGATGGCAACATGTTTCGTCAAATTGTTAAATCGGCCATTGAAAAAGGATGATTGAAGTTTGTTGAAACACCAAGAGATGACCAGTCTATTCTGATTGGTCCCGATGGCAAAAAGTTTTTACATCGGCTGCTTCAAGCTGATCCATTTAAAAAGAATGTAAAAGCTGCAGGTGATGGTATCAAGCTTTCAAGTAAAGAAGTTGTTGAAGAGCATAACGAGCATAATCTTGAGGGCGGGAGTTCCATCGAAGCTACAATGGAGATGCCAAGGACTGGGGGGCAGCAAGCAAATCTAATGATCGATGGAAGCAAACCAAAAGAAAACAAAGGCCGGAATAAGCGCAAGTGTAAGAGACCAAAAATCACCTTTGCTGAACTATTGGATAAATATCAAAAGAAGAGTGAAGAGAAGAATGCTTATCGGCCAAATCATGGAAAGAAACCAAGATCACCCCCAAGGAGCAAATATGAGGATCGGTATTGGCAAAGTGATAATTTTAATGCAACATATTCATATCCTTATTTTGGGCCGCCGATGCCAATGCCGTGGATACCTCCCTATGCTCATATAGATACATATTCATCATGGGACAGGTATGATACAAGGGTACATTCTCCATCTTATTCTAGACCATCTCACCAATACTATGCAGCTCCAAGGAGATCAACATTTGAACAATCACGCGTCAAAGACCGTTTCAATCATAAGGAATCGGTCCAGAGCTCAAGAAAGAAGAAAGAGGTGGTAAAGCAAGTTTACCGCGTGAAAAGAGATGGCCGTAAGTGTGCTGCTTCAGATTTGATCTCAAATAACAAAGAGCCAATTAAAGTGTTGACATTGGCTACAAAAGGCAAAGAAGTGAAGCAATCAACTGATAAAAATCAGAGTGCCAAATCTGAAGAAAAGAAGTTGAGGGTGCACAAGGCCCAAAAAGAGTTGCCATTGGTTGAAACAAAATCACAGCCGAGATGCCCACTCGGTTTATCATATTGGCAAAAGAAAAAATTACAAAATCTTAGTGCACAAGAGCTGAAAAAGAAGAACATGGCATGGGTTCCCAAGAAGATCAATCAACACAAAAATGATGTGCATGCTTCTGTTGCAACAAGTACAATAAAAGTGAAGAAGGAAAATAATGAAAGCAACAAACAATTAAGCCGAAGGTGCGCATCACAACATCAAAATCTTCGGTTAGCACATCATCCATTTTCTTCAACCATGTCGTTGATGCCTTTGCCATGGAATTCAACCCTAGGTATGATCAATTACCCTCCATTGATTTATTTTGATCCATGGATGCAACATAATTTTCTATATCAAGAGAGAGTATTACCAAATTACCATACATTTGGTTAGTTACATTGTTGCTAATACAAAGGGGCCGAAATATTTTATTCCTATTTTATTTGTTTATTTCGGCTATACATACTTTGGTGGGTGAATTATACATGGACCTCATGTTAATGGCTGATATTTATCTATTGCCCTAAGAATATGTCAAAGCATGGCCGGTGTAGTATCCTAACATCGTCACTAGTTCAATTGGAGACCAAAACAAGCCTTATGCCACTTAAAATATTTTTACACAATAATCAAAGCCGAAATGAAATTTATTCGGTTTGGAGCTTTTGGTTGCTATAGGTGCTATACAAATTGAGGCTTTCAGTGATTCATTATAAGTAGTGCAACAAATATCCAAGGGTTATCAATGTTTTGACGAGTCACTTATAGTTTATCTTAAGGTATGTCTAGATGCAAAATTACCTTGGGTTGCTATAAAATTGTTCATATTTCTAGATATGACAATTTGAAAGAGTTGGCACAGCAAGCATCCGGCTACTATGTTAATCATCGTGTGTTGCATTTCTATCAATAGCCGATGCTTAGTCTCGTCAGAATAGGTAAGGCTGAACCGAAGTCCACCGCTTCGGCCACTAATGAATTTTTCTTATACAGGCGAAAATAAGGATTGGAGAAAGTTTATTATTGATTATCAGCAAAATCCTAGCAAAAGGGTGAATAATATGGTTCCGAGGATGACCTTGAGATACATATCTATGGGACTTCATCATCGGATTGTTAAGGAAGTTGAGAAAGTTTCACCCAAGCTTGCGTCAAAATATTCACACAAGCAATGGCCGATATAAACTTATCGTCCTAAGAATATGCCAAAATGGCTGATGGAGTGTTGACATCGTCCTTAGAGCAAGCTATGTGCAAGTTATTTTTCGGCACACAGGCTTTGCCGAAAAATAGGGGGGCATGTGTTGACACCAGATTTTGGCACAGTCAAGAACTTATTTAAGATGGCCTCAAATGGTGAAGTGTTCTACATGAAAAAGTTTCCTATTGTTGATACGAACATCTTTGAAGTTTGGGCCATCGCCATCTGATCTCATCTCGAAGGCCGAAGTTGTGTTCGAAATACTGAGATTTTGTATTCAGAACACTATTCGGCACATTACGCCCCCAAGACTGCCTCGTATGGAAAAATGATCTACATGGACTGTCTTTGTCTCGTCGAAACGATTGATTTTGATATAAGAATCGTTCCAATCTGAGTTTGTATGCAAAAGTTAGAGCCATCCGAATACAGCACTATCACGAGCCAAAAGTGGCCCCCCCCACCAGACACCTTGTCTGATGGGTAGCGCGAATAACAACCTGTGTTGCACGAGCGATTTGACTCAAGATGAACTCTAATCAAAAAACGTTCAACATAAAAGTTGTTCGTCTTGTCGAAACGGTCAAGATTGCTTTTGGGCTCGTTTCCATCCGAGGTCATTTACCACCTCAAAAGTTACCCGCAAGGTGCAGCCAGTTTAAACCGAACAGTTTTGGAAAGTTCGGACAAAACCAATCCGAATTTGACTAGGGTTTTGGACGTGAATCCAAGACTTTCCCTTGCACGCGAAGTCCAGCCGCCTCTTATATACCTGAGGGGTGATGGCCGATTGAACAACACACAATCGATCAATCAATCTACCACTTTTTATCTTTTATCTTTTCTCCTTAACCCTAGTTCTTCTTCTTCCTCGTTCTTCATTCGTTCTTCTTCATTGCAGGGCGGCGAACCTCGAGGCCCTGGGCGATCAGGTCGACCTAGGGCAGCCCATAGCCGCCGCGCGCCCAGACGGGGTCCCTCCCGGGCGTGTGGGGTTTCGGGTCCCAAAGGCGCCTGCTGTCTTGCGTATCGCGCTGGAAGTCAGCCTGCCGCGGTGTGAGTTGTGGAGCATCTCCCTCGGCGCTGCGGGTACACATCGACGTGTTCATGTGACGCGTTCCAGCGTCAACAATGTGTTTTGCTTGGAGCGTCATTTTCTTGTGTTAGTATTTGCTTGATGTTAGTTATAATAACGTTTTGCATCTTTAGTTTCAATGAAAAAGGTCAAGGATAGCCTTTACCATGCTTATTTTGCTAGTATACATGTTGCTGTTTGAAAACAGAAAGTTTACCGCTGTTGGAAAAATTCCCTAGAAAAGTCAGAGAGTGGTATAATGTTGAAACTTTTTTCAGGATGAGATCTGATAAATTTATTACAGTGGGGATTTTATTTCATAATTTTCGGAGTTAGGGAAGTATGATGAATCTTGCATTCTTTACAGACTGTACTGTTTTGGCAGATTGTTGTTATGTTTGCATTGTTTGCATATGTTTGCTTGTTTAATGATTCTATTTGAGGATAGGAGTATTAAATATGCAGAGGCATTTAGTATTTAATGTAATAATTTTAGTGATTTGTTACAGTAGAAAATGATAAGGTTTTGCATTGGTTTATACTAACCTATCTCACGAGTTCTTGTTGAGTTTATTGTGGATGAAGCTTTTGATAAAAAGAGAAACCATGATATGAGAGGAATTAAGGAGACACAAAAGTTCAAGCTTGGGGATGCCCAAGGCACCCCAAGATAATATTTCAAGAAGTATCAAGCATCTAAGCTTGGGGATGCCCCGGTAGGCATCCCACCTTTCTTCTTCAACAACTATCGGTTAGTATCGGTTGAGCCTAAGTTTTTGCTTCTTCACATGAGTTGTGCTATCCTTGCAATGTCATTTTGTTTTGCTTTGCTTTCTGCTTGAATATAATACCAAGATCTGAAATTCTTTAATGTTAGAGAGTCTTCACATAGTTGCACAATTATTTGACTACTCATTGATCTTCACTTATATCTTTCAGAGTAGTTTGTCATTTGCTCTAGTGCTTCACTTATATCTTTTAGAGCACGACGGTGGTTATATTTTGTAGACATTGCTAGTCTCTCGTGCTTCACTTATATTATTTTGAGAGACTTTTAGAACAGCATGGTGTTTGCTATGGTTTTAAAGTTGGTCCTAGAATGTTGAGCATCCAAGTTGGGTATAATAAAAACTATCATAGAAAGTGAATTGGATGCTATGATCAATTTGATGCTTGATAATTGTTTTGAGATATGGAGGTAGTGATATTAAAGTCATGCTAGTTGGGTGATTATGAATTTAAAGAATGCTCGAGTTGAAGCTTGTGATTCCCGTAGCATTCACGTATGGTGAACCGCTTTGTGATGAAGTTGGAGCACAATTTTATTTATTGATTGTCTTCCTTATGAGTGGCGGTCGGGGACGAGCGATGGTATTTTCCTACCAATCTATCCACCTAGGAGCATGCGCGTAGTGCTTTGATTTTTGATGACTTCTAAATTTTTGCAACAAGTATATGAGTTCTTTTGATTAATGTTGAGTCCATGGATTATATGCACTCCTTCACCCTTCCACCATTGCTAGCCTCTCTTGTACCATGCAACTTTCGCCGGTACCATACACCCACCATACTCCTTCCTCAAAACAGCCACCGTACCTACCTATTATGGCATTTCCATAGCCATTCCGAGATATATTGCCACGCAACTTTCCACCATTCCGTTCATATGACATGCATTACTTTTGTCATATTGCTTTTTGCATGATCATGCAGTTGACATTGTATTTGTGGCAAGGCCACCTTCATAATTTTCATACATGTCGCTCTTGATTCATTGCATATCCCGGTACACCGCCGGAGGCATTCATATAGAGTCATATCTTGTTCTAGCTTTGAGTTGTAAATCCATAAAAGTGTGATGATCTTCATTATTAGAGCATTGTCCTAGTGAAGAAAGGATGATGGAGACTATGATTCCCCCACAAGTCGGGATGAGACTTTGGACTTTACAAAAAGAAAAAAAGAAAAAAAAAAGAAAAAAAGAAAAAAAAGAGGAAAGGCCAAAAAGAAAAAAAGAAAGGCCAAAGAAAAAAAAGAAAAAAAGAAAAAAAAGAAGAGAAGAGAAAAGAAAAGAAAAGAAAAGAATAAAATGAGAGAAAAAGAGAGAAGGGACAATGCTACTATCTCTTTTTCCACACTTGTGCTTCAAAGTACCACCATGATCTTCATGATAGAGAGTCTCCTATGTTGTCACTTTCATATACTAGTGGGAATTTTTCATTATAGAACTTGGCTTGTATATTCCAATGATGGGCTTCCTCAAAATGCCCTAGGTCTTCGTGAGCAAGCAATTTGGATGCACACCCACTTAGTTTCTTTTGTTGAGATTTCATATATTTATAGCTCTAGTGCATCCGTTGCATGGCAATCCCTACTCACTCACATTGATATCTATTAATGGGAATCTCCATAGCCCGTTGATACACCTAGTTGATGTGAGACTATCTTCTCCTTTTTGTCTTCTCCACAACTACCATTCTATTCCACATATAGTGCTATGTCCATGGCTCACGCTCATGTATTGCGTGAAAGTTGAAAAAGTTTGAGATTATTAAAGTATGAAACAATTGCTTGGCTTGTCATCGGGGTTGTGCATGATTAAATACTTTGTGTGATGAAGATAGAGCAACAGCCAGACTATATGATTTTGTAGGGATAACTTTCTTTGGCCATGTTATTTTGAGAAGACATGATTACTTTGATTAGTATGCTTGAAGTATCACCATTTTCATGTTAATATGAACTTTTATTTTGTATCATTTGGATCTGAACATTCATGCCACAATAAAGAAAATTACATTATGAATTATGCTAGGTAGCATTCCACATTAAAAATTTCTTTTTTATCATTTACCTACTTAAGGACGAGTAGGAATTAAGCTTGGGGATGCTTGATACGTCTCCAACGTATCTATAATTTTTTATTGTTCCATGCTATTATATTACCCCTTTTGGATGTTTATGGGCTTTATTTTACACATTTGTATCATTTTTGGGACTAACCTACTAACCGGAGGCCCAGCCCATATTGCTGTTTTACTGCCTGTTTCAGTATTTCGAAGAAAAGGAATATCAAACGGAGTCCAAACGGAATGAAACCTTCGGAATTGTGATTTTTTGGAAGAATATCATCCTGGAGGCTTGGAGATCAAGTCAGAAGACCCTCGAGGATCCTAGGAGATAGGGGGCGCCCCCCCTACAAGGCGCGGCCCCCTGTCTCGTGGGCCCCTCGAGCCCTTCCCGACCGACTTCTTTCGCATATATATGCCTACGTACCCTAAAACCATCAGAAATCAAGATAGATCAAGAGTCCTGCCGCCGCAAGCCTCTGTAGCCACCAAAAACCTCTCGGGAGCCCGTTCCGGCACCCTCCCGAAGGGGGAATCCATCACCGGTGGCCATCATCATCATCCCGGCGCTCTCCATGACGAGGAGGGAGTAGTTCACCCTCGGGGCTGAGGGTATGTACCACTAGCTATGTGTTTGATCTCTCTCTCTCGTGTTCTCGACTTCACACGATCTTGATGTATCGCGAGCTTTGCTATTATAATTGGATCTTATGATGTTTCTCCCCCTCTCTACTCTCTTGTAATGAATTGAGTTTCCCCTCTTGAAGTTATTTTATCGGACAGAGTCTTTATTTGAGAACACTTGATGTATGTCTTGCCGTGTTTATCTGTGGTGACAATGGGATATCATGTGCCTCTTGATGTATGCTTTGGTGACCAACTTGCGGGTTCCGCCCATGAACCTATGCATAGGGGTTGGCACACGTTTTCTTGACTCTCCGGTAGAAACTTTGGGGCACTCTTTGAAGTACTTTTATGTTGGTTGGATGAATCTGAGATTGTGTGATGCATATCGCATAATCATGCCCACGGATACTTGAGGCGACAATGGAGTATCTAGGTGACATTAGGGTTTTGGTTGATTTGTGTCTTAAGGTGTTTTTCTAGTACGAACTCTTTTATAGATTGATCCGAAAGAATAACTTTGAGGTGGTTTCGTACCCTACCATAATCTCTATGTTTGTTCTCCGCTATTAGTGGCTTTGGAGTGACTCTTTGTTGCATGTTGAGGGCTTGTTATATGATCTATCTATGTTATTATTGTTGAAGAACTTGCACTAGTGAAAGTATGAACCCTAGGCCCTGTTTCCCATCATTGCAATACCGTTTACGCTCATTTTTATCATTAGTTACATTTCTGTTTTTATTATTTCAGATTACAAAAACCTATATCTACCATCCATATTGCACTTGTATCACCATCTCTTTGCCGAACTAGTGCACCTATACAATTTACCATTGTATTGGTTGTGTTGGGGACACAAGAGACTTTTTGTTATTTGGTTGCAGGGTTGTTTGAGAGAGAACATCTTCATCCTACGCCTCCCACGGATTGATAAACCTTAGGTCATCCACTTGAGGGAAATTTGCTACTGTCCTACAAACCTGTGCACTTGCGGGCCCAACAACGTCTACAAGAAGAAGGTTGCGTAGTAGACATCAGCCAGCCCCTTCTCAATCCTCAGAGTGGATGCAATCAAGTAGCCAAGATGATCCTGTTTGGTCTTCAAAAAGTACTGAGATGCCTCTTCCATTGTTGGCATCTTGGTAGCCTTCTCTATCCTTGCCTTCTCCTTCTTTGCCTGTGCTTGCACAGAAGATGGTTCATCTTCATCCATAACCACTTGGTTGTCCTCAAAGTCTAGATAGATAGGCATGTGATCCTTGTCCAACAAGTATGTGCTAGTTCCCATCTTGGAGTTAATCAACTCCTGGATCTGTGGGGCATACCCACAACTTCTCTTTTGGTCATCAGCTGTCCTCTTGATAGTTTCAACTATAAGGCTCATGACCTTGAACTTTTGTGGCACATCAAATAAGTGTAGCAGATTTATTGCATGGCCTCTGATCATGTTGTGATCACCTGACTTGGGCAATAGAGTGTGCCTGAGGATCCAGTTGATGGTTGGTAGTCCTGCCAGAAGGTAATGTACTGATCCAAACTTATGTGTTTCAACAGCAGCATCTGGGATATCCTTGTACATATGTGCCATAGTGTTGTGATCCATCTTCTTCTTGGCATAGACATCCAAGTCATCCTCTTTCTCCTTAGGTGCATTGATTAGATTAGCCCATTCTTAAATTGATGATTGGTACCTAGTACCTCCAGACATCCATACTATCCTGCCATCTGGATAGAAGTGTGCTGTGGAGTAGAATTGCATTATGAGCTCATCATTCCACTTTGTGAGCTTCTGCCCAACAAAGTCTGCCACTCCACAAGCACTGAAGCTGTCATACACACCAGGATAGTGTTATTCATTCTCCTTCATATACTTCCAGTCCACCCACCTCATGTCACACACTATTGGCTTCTTGTCCAGCAGCACTGTCTCATAGAAATCCTGCTGTTCCTTTGTATGGAACATGTAGTCAACAACAGTTCTCCTCCTGACTGCATAAGGATCAGTCAACCTCCACTGTCTGAGTCCTGAGTCCTTTCTCAGCTTCATGTTCTCGGCTACAGGATGAGCATCATTATGATCTGGAATTTTTGGCTTCAATTTTCTCAAGACATGATCTTCATCATCTTCTTCTTCAACAACAGTTTCAGGCACTGGGGCCTTGTTCTTCTCAGCAGCTGATATGTTCCTGGTATTCCTCTTAGGTGCAGTCTTGGGCTTGGAAGCAGCCTTGGGTGCTTCCTTGGGCTTTGATGAAGCAGCCCCTGACCTGATGGCATCACCCATAAGCTTCTGTGCTTTGGGTGCTGGTGCAGCAACCTCTTCCTCTTCTTCCTCTTCAGAGTCTCTCCTCATAGAGGGATTTCCAAGAACCTTGGCAGTAGTGGTTCTGACTCTCTTTTTCTTCTTGTGTTGGCCAACAACTTCATCTTCTGACTCAATGGTAAATTTTATGGTTTCCCCTGTGGCAACCTTCCTAGGTTTGGAAGTGGTAATCCTTCTTGCAGGTGCCTTCTTCTGCATTCCTGGCTTAGTGGCAGCAGCTGTGCCATACTCCTTTTTGGGCACCTTCTTCTTGGAAGTGCCTCATCCTCAACTGCCACATATTCTTCATCCTCAGATTCTGAGGTTCTCTTCTTTCTGGCCCTGGTGGCAGCTTTGGGTAAGTTGCTTGGGGTGCTCCTGCTACGCTCATCAGAGCTGCTAGAGGGACTAGTGCCCACACTCATTTGAACCTGCTCCTCTGACTTGTTCTGGCTGTCACTCTGATCAGACATATTGCAAACACTGACAGCAGACCCTATGAATAGATATAGATGAGATAGAGTGGATGAGCATCACAAAATACAGAGGTTTTTGCAAAAGAATGAGTCAAAAACTTTGTCTTAGTTTTCCACAGAAAGCATTTCAGATCAACCGATTTGTAAACTCGGTGACACCGAAGTAGCTTTTGGAACCTAAACTAGTCAACTCGGTCAGACCGAGTCACAGTTTGGTGGCACCGAGACTGCTAGGGTTTCACAAAGTCCTGAACTCGGTCACACCGATTTGCAATTCTCGGTCAGACCAATAATCACATGTGCAATAGCCTTAGCCGAATCGGTGGAACCGAGTTCTACAACTCGGTGGGTCCGAGATGGTTTCGGCGGAAACCTAACCCTAAATTTTCAATTCATCTCTAATCTACGAAGTGTTTTGACTGGATAGGATAGTTTCAATCGTGGCAAGATTCATGACGAACACAATGTGCTAGGAATCAGATGGGGATAGCACAATGATTGAGTCCATACCCTAGTTTGGCGATGAACTCGCTACGGCGGCAACGACAGGGATGATTTCCGTTGACGGCGGCGGAGACCAGTGACTGGAGGCAGCTGGCGACGAGGAGGACGATCCGGAGACCCTGGAGGCAGAGCGGGCTAAGCGCGGGCGAAAGAGTTCGGAGAAAATTTCCAAAGTTTTGCCCGTGGGTATATATAGCCCGACCCTGTCGGTGTGACCGAGTGGAACAACTCGGTGGCACCGAGATGCATAACTGCTGACAGTTACAACAACTCGGTGTGACCGAAAATTTCAAATCGGTTGCACCGAGATTGAAAACCTAGATCAACTTAGTGATCTTGGTATGACCGAAATGGAAGAATCGGTCAGACCGAAACGCACAAAGAAGTTTTGGAAGTTTAAGTCTATGACGAATCGGGGACTCCGAGTGCTCCTCACACAGAGTGGTTCGAATCTGACTTGATCAAATTTTGTGATGCAGCATGAATAGAGTTTGAGACAAGAAAAGCATAGATAGCTAGAGAAGGTTCTTAGGCATTCTTGTCCATCCACTTGACAAATGGAAAAAGAAACCAATCAATCAAAACAACAAGTGGATGTCCTCGAATGAGTAAAATATGCAACCAACATGCTCACATGATAAAATTGCAAATGAAATATGTGGCAAAGCATGCACAACCAATTCTAGCATCTATCAAGCAATTGGCGATGACTAGGTCATCTATATATGAGTATATTGACTTAGGAGTCAAATTAGAACATTTGATCATAGGTCATACTGATCGTTTAAGCTCAAGTGGGGTTACCACTTTTACATAATGCATTGATGTGTTCACACCATTAGAGTTGCTTTGACTCAATTTGTAGAGTAAAGCTCCCCCTAGATGTGAGATCCCCCCTAAGAGGGATGAACTAACCTTGGGTTTTGTCGATGATGACTTCATGTAGGTGTTGAAGATGTGGATGCTCAATGTTGATGTAGATCATTTGGAGCAATCCTTTGGAGTGAGTTGCACTTTCAATACCTACACGGGTTAGTCCCGCAAGGAACAAACAAGGATATCCATAGACATAGAGTGATGCACAAACAAGATGATGTTTATTAGAGCATTAGGTTACCTTGTCCCTTGTCTTACCAACAAGAGGGTTTGTGACTCCTTGAACTAGTGCAAGATGTGGAAGTTGATTGCACTTGTTGTTGCCAAAATGGTATTAGTGAAATATGTTGGCGGAGTCACCCTCAAGAACTCTCTAGTTCTTCTTCTTCAGGATCCACATCATCTTGGTGGGAATCCTTGGAATTGTAGTTGTACTTGATGAAGTAGAACTTGATGTAGTCTTGGGAACCCACTTGACCAAGGCCTTAGGAGCTTCTTCAAATGCATCAATCTCCTCTTGAAGCTTATCCTTGCCATTTTGCTTGTGGTCTTGTGGTGGAAGATCATCTTGAGCTTGTGTCCCTTTGAAGGAAGTAGGATCATACTTCCCTTGTTGAGGAACAAACTTCGTCTTGGGGTATTGATCCTCTTCCCACTCAACTCCATTGGAATTGAACTTTTGTTCAAAACCAACACCTTGGTTCTTCCGGTGCCTTCCTTGCTTGAGTACAATTTCCTCAAATTGCTTACTCCCGCAAGGCTCTTGTAAACACCTTTCTCTATAATTCCCTTCAATAAGCTATTTTCTTGCTCAAGTGTAACTTGGCTAAGAGAATCATTAGTGGAATCAAGAGAACTACTAGAAGCAACAACATTTGATTTAGCATGATTATTGTTACTACTAGAGGAAGAATCCTTCTTGTTCTTGTTATTAGACTTGACTTGAGGCATGTAAGTAGATAAGAGTAAACGCTTGGCAATGTAAGAAGAACTTTTCTTACGAAGATCATCATTGATTGCCTTTAAGAACTCATGCTCTTGCTCAAGGTTGAGTTTTTCAAACCATAACTTCTCATGAGTCCTTGAAAGTTCTCGATGATCTTCTAAGATAGTTTCATGAGCTAACTTAAGAGTGTTTAGTTCTTTAGTTAGAAGCTCAATCTTCTCCTTATCATTGTCATTCGTTTTATCTTGATTAGCATGATTAATTGATGTTTCATCATAGTATTCATCACTGGAGTTGTCAACAAGTAAATCATCATCACCTAACAAGTCATCTTCATCACTATTGAAATCAACATACTCGGGGTGTGTTACCTTTGGGCCTTTAGCCATGAAGCATCTTCCAAGTCCTTCATTTGGTGAATCAAATACGTCGTAGGAGTTGGTTGACACAAGTGCTAGACCGGCAACACCTTCATCTTGAGTATATTCGGAGTCAGAGTGATAGCTTCTCTCGGAGTGGTTGTCGGAGTCGGAGCCGGATACCCATTCACCAACATGAGCTTGATGTCTTCGTTTTGTGTAGCTCCTTGATGATTTGTCCTTCCTTTCCGAATCCTTCCTTCTCCCGGATGTTCTTCGTTCATAATGATCATCTCTACTCCTCCTCTCTCTTGGTGGTGATTCTTCTCTTCTACTTCTCCTCTTGGGTGATTCTTCTCTTCTTTTATAGGATGTCGTACACTCATTGGAATAGTGTCCGGGTCTTCCACAATTGTAGCAATTGCGCTCTCGACTAGAAGATCTTTTGTCATTGCAGGACCTTGACTTGGAGCTTCTCTCTTTCCTTCTACTCTTGTAGAACTTGTTGAAGTTCTTCACCATTAAGCTCAATTCTTGATTGAAGGTTTGTTTCTCACTTGATGATGTGGGGGCTTCACATGAGGCTTTGTGAGCACCACTTGACTTGTTGTGAAGTTCCTCCTTATCCTTAAGTGACATCTCATGAGCAACAATTCTTCCAACAACTTCTGTTGGCTTGAGATCTTTGTAATTGGGCATCATTTGGATCAATGTGCACATGGTATCATATTTTCCATCCAAAGCTCTTAAGATCTTGATGATGAATTTGTCGGTCATCTCTTCAGTTCGTAAGCCGGCAATCTCATTTGTGATAAGAGCAAGCCTAGAATACATTTCAGCAAAACCTTCACCATCCTTCATTTTGAACTTGTCAAGCTGACTTTGAAGCACATCCAACTTGGATTCCTTGACGGAGTCGGTACCTTCGTGCATATCAATCAAAGTATCCCAAATTTCCTTTGCATTCTCAATATGGCTAATTTTGTTGAATTCTTTGGGGCACAATCTGTTGAAGAGGATATCACAAGCTTGAGCATTGTATTGCAGCATCTTCAACTCTTCCGCGCTAGCTTCACGGTTCGGTTCTCTCCCATCAATGAAGTCACCTTGCAAGCCAATACACACAATAGCCCAAACGGCGGGGTTATGTCCAAGAATATGAATTTTCATCTTATGCTTCCAACTAGCAAAATTAGTACCATCAAAGTAAGGACCTCTACGGTGATAATTTCCCTCGCTAGACGCCATACTCTCCTAGGTTGTGAAAACAAGGCTATGACTACCAAAAGCTATGGAAATCAAAGCAAATGGAGAACAAATCTTTGATACCACTTGTAGGATCAAAAGTATGTCTAGAGGGGGGGGGGGTGATTAGACTACTTGACCAAATGAAAACTTATCCTTTTTCTAATTTTAGTCTTTGGTAGATTTTAGCTATCTTAGCACAAGTCAAGCAATCATAACACAATTCAAGCAAGCATGCGAAGAGTATATGAGCAGCAGAAAGTAAAGCATGCAACTTGCAAGAATGCAAAGGGAAATGGTTTGGAGAAATCAAACACAATTGGAGACACGGATGTTTTTGTCATGGTTCCGATAAGTGGTGCTATCGTACATCCACGTTGATGGAGACTTCAACCCACGAAGGGTAACGGTTGCGCGAGTCCACGGAGGGCTCCACCCACGAAGGGTCCACGAAGAAGCAACCTTGTCTATCCCACCATGGCCGTCGCCCACAAAGGACTTGCCTCACTAGCGGTAGATCTTCACGAAGTAGGCGATCTCCTTGCCCTTAAAAACTCCTTGGTTCAACTCCACAATCTTGTCGAAGGCTCCCAAGTGACACCTAGCCAATCTAGGAGACACCACTCTCCAAGAAGTAACAAATGGTGTGTTGATGATGAACTCCTTGCTCTTGTGCTTCAAATGATAGTCTCCCCAACACTCAACTCTCTCTCACAGGATTTTGATTTGGTGGAAAGAAGATTTGAGTGGAAAGCAACTTGGGGAAGGCTAGAGATCAAGATTCATATGGTAGGAATGGAATATCTTGGCCTCAACACATGAGTAGGTGGTTCTCTCTCAGAAATGGCAAGTTGGAAGTGTAGGTTCGTTCTGATGGCTCTCTCCATGAATGAAGAGGAGGTGGAGGGGTACATATAGCCTCCACACAAAATCTAACCGTTACACACAACTTGCCAAATTCGGTGGGACCGAATTGGTAAACTCGGTCAGACCGATTCAGCAAATCTAGTGACCGTTAGGATTTTCGGTGGGACTGACATGCAACTCGGTAGGACCGATATGGTTAGGGTTAGGGCATAACGTAATCTCGGTGAGACCGATTACACAAACTCGGTGGGACCGATTTTGGTAATAAGCTAACCAGAGAGTTGGTCAGGTAAACTCGGTGGGACCGGTTCGCTCATTTCGGTGGGACCGAAATGTTACGAAAAGGAAACAGGGAGTTTACATTGCAATCTCGGTGGGACCGATCGCTCATCTCGGTGGTACCGAAATGTTACGAAGGGAAACATAGAGATTACAATCCCATCTCGGTGAGACCGAGGTCCCTATCGGTGAGACCGATTTACCTAGGGTTTGTGGCAGTGGCTATGACATCTGAACTTGGTGGCGCCGGATAGAAAGAATCGGTGAGGCCGAGTTTGACATTTGGTTTAGGTCATATGTGGATATGGGAAAGTAGTTGAGGGTTTTGGAGCATATCACTAAGCACTATGGAGCAAGAACATCATTAAGCAACACCTCATCCCTGCTTGATAGTATTGGCTTTTCCTATAGACTCAATGTGATGTTGGATCACTAAAATATAAAATGTAGAGTCTTGAGCTTTGAGCTTGAGCCAATCCTTTTATCCTTAGTATTTTGAGGGGTCCACTTTTCTCATCCATGCCATGCCATCCATTGAGCTTTTCCTGAAATATTCATCTTGGAATAATGTTAGCTCAATGAGCTATATGTTGTTAGGAATTACCAAAACCACCTAGGGATAGTTGCACTTTCAAGGGGGCACCCAAGTGATGGGCAGACTTGATATGACAATACGTAGAGAAAATGGTACTCTAGGTTGCCTCAGAACATCATTGGCAGTTCTGACGTTGCTCAAGAAGAACCGAAGAAGGCAACCGGGACGTCAATCCCCAGGTTTGTGCCCCTCCTCCTAGTCTAGGAGGCGAGGAGGTTTTCTGCAAGGCACAATTTGACACTCGCAGCCAATCTTTCACCCAATAGAGCAACTCCAATGATTGGGGTGACCTATTTCGTCCGCCCGCGTCCGTTTGGGTCCGTGCAGACAGAAAAGACGGCCCAACGCGCCGACCCAAATGGACGCGTGTCCGCTTTCGTCCGCCTACCGACCCATTCCCGGCCCATTTTTTAGCCGGATTTGCGTCAGCGCGGACACAAGACAGACGCGGGCGCGCCCTCTCTCCTCCCTGCGCGTGCACAACCTTCACCGCTGGCTTCGTGGCCGACACCGCCGGCCATTTTTTTCAATGAAAAAGGATACATAGATAGGTCTTGCGTACACCGATAAAAGAAAAGATCAACTACTTGTCGCTTTCTGAGTCTGACTCGGTAATGTACTCCTCCGACTTATGAATATAGGCGTCAGAAGCATGCTCGTCGGCGAATTCCCACCCGATGTTTCTCGCAGCCTCGGTCTCATTTGAGCGGTCAGCTTGCGCGCACACTTGCCCTCCCGATAGGCGGCTCGCTCCATTCTCCTGGCCTTCCTATCCGTCCTCCTCTGCTCATAGAACTGAAGTTCGTCGACGATGTCCTACGGGAAGCGTTCACGCCACAGCACCAAGGCTTGCACGTCCATCTCGGTGAGGGCGAGGCGACGCATCCGCCTCTGGTGGACGCGAGGATCCTCGTCGGTGAAAAGCCGCAGGAGAGGCGCCAGATTCTGCGCCCGCTGGCTCGACACGTCAGGAAAATTCATCTCCCGTCTCGGCCATCGGAGGCGCCACGCCGCCGCGTCGTACGCGCGGGCCGCTTGCTCAGCGGTGTCGAAGGTGCCGAGGATGAGCCGTCTCTCGCCAAACAAGATCTCGGCAGAGAAGGTGACGGAGGGGCGCTCGCGGACTCCGCGCAAAATCCGAAGCATCGAGGATGCACATTGACATGGTGGCGCACAGGCAACGAGGCTAGTGAGACGGGGGCGAGACGAGTGGGCGGCAGTGGCAGACTGAGTATGGAGGGAGCGCCATCTTTATAACGAGCGCCGGCCATGGAGCGCCAAAATGCGCGCGCGAACACTTCCCACGGTCTGGAGCGCCAAAGCCAGCGCGCGCTCGGCTGAATTTCCCCCGCGCGCGTGAACCTTTCCCGCGCGCTGGCATGGCCACTGGCATGATCTAAAGCGCGCGCGGTCATGAAATGGGTCGATGCGTTGGGCACGCTGCCGACCCAAATCTAAAAGAGGGCGGACGACGGGCGGGCGGCCGACCTACACGGACAAAAAGCGGACAAAAGCGCCATCCGTTTGGGTCAGCCTGTTGGAGTTGCTCTTACTATGCGAAGGCCGTAAATATTTCTTGGGACTACGCATCGTCCGTAGTCCAAGTATACTTCCTCCGTCCTGGTTTATAGGTCTTTTTGTAGTTTGTGTCAAATTTTTACTAAAGATTTAACTAATAAAATGTTAATGCATGTCAAGAAAAATTATCTCATTGGATTCGTATTTGAACATAGTTTTTAAAAATATAATGTTTGGTGACATGCGTGAACATTTTGTTAGTTTAATCTATGGTCAAAATTTGGCACGAAATACAACAGGGACCAATAAACCCGGACGGAGGTAGTACTTCTGAAAGTATTCAAGCAAGATTGTAAATATTACACGGGACTATACAATTTATACAGTCCAACTAGCATAGTTTCACAACAAAAGTTGAAGGAACGTAAATAAAAGGAAAATAAAAGTTTTAAGTTTAACCAACAATCTCTATTAGTATTTCCCTCCATATTTATTAGTCTTCCTTGTATTTTGGTTAAACTAGGACGCATTGCCCTCCAGTTTGAACCACTCCTTGACGCCGAGGAGCTGGTCGTGGCATTATCAGGACTCCGATACTAAGGCACGTGGATCTAGCTTGCAACACATCATATCACTTTGCAGCCTCACGAACAGTAACCCACGACTACCACCTTACCTTGGTCAGGACCGTTTGCGCCTTTTGGCTCACGTATATGACTATGTCACTTGAACCATATGACAGAGAACCCGCGCGACATGATTAGTTGTAGACCAAGGTGGCACAGTCATACAGGGACAGACATCACTACTAGGGAAAACCTTATACATAGAACCTTAACAGTAGCGCTAGCTAAAAGGAGGCGCTATTGCTACTTAGCAGCAGCACGTGGCCACAACGGGCGCTACTGCTATCAACATAGCAGTAGCGCGTCATGAATAAACAACGCCACTACTAAAATCACCCCACCGTTGCTGCCAGGTTAGGTTTAGTAGTAGCGCCCTTCCAATAACCGCGCTCCTGCTAACTAAGTAGTAGTAGCAGCGCGTTTTTTGTGTAGGGAACTACGGCTAAGTTTGAACCTGGCGACATGGTGGGCCCCACTTGGTAGTAGCGCGTCCCCCTGGAGCGCGCCACTGCTACTTTTTTAGCAGGAGCGCATTTTCCTGCCCCACGCTACTGCCAAACTGCAGCCACCACCTTTTTTCTCCCCCGGCCCTCCCCGTCCCCCATCCTCTCTTCATTCACTTTCGCCTAGCTCCCACCTCTCTCTCCCTCAATGTGCTTCTTCCTCACTACTTCTCCCCCCATTACTATCTTTCTTCTACCTCTCTTTCTCTCTCTTTATTGCTCCTATCTAACTACACCACCTCCATTAATGCATCTCCTTTCTCTTTTTCCTCCCCCTCCACTACTTAAACTCATCTCTTTCCCCAACTAGCTAAGTAGATCTAGCATTTAATGAAGTGACCTATGTACCTCCCTAATTAGATCTAGCCATGCCAACAAGTAAGATTTGTCCACTTTTGATCATTCCCTAGGTGTGTGGTGACACCGATCGACATCATCATCACCGTGCACAATCTCGAGATAGGTGATTAAAAATTTGTGCTTTTGCAAGAATGGAAATATGTGTATGTGTGTGATATGACATAATCGGGCGATATGATGGAAATTGTGTGTGTGGCATGAGCTGCCGCCGAATTGTGCTTGAGTTGCCTCTGTTTTGCCGAAATGTCGATTTATTTCGGTTTCGGCGAATTTCGGGCAAACTCTATATGTCCTATTTTTAGGGAAGGTCATGCCGAATTTTTGTATGACTTTGATGCATGCATGCATTTTTATAATCAATTTGTTTATTATTACCATGCAGGCGTTCATGATAGTCAGTGGAACGATGGTGGAGAGGTGGTTGCGGTCGGCGGTGCAGGACATGAATGAAAATAAATGGACAGAGATTTTATGTCTGTGTCGAAGATGCAAAGGAGGAGTTTGGCTCGACCACTATGAGGATGGTCGTTTGATGGCCCACCTGCTCATGACTTTTTTCATGGATGGCTATACTCGATGGATAACTGAAAATGATGATGACGAGGAGGACGCCAACAGGGCAGGCAATGACAACACGGGGCAAGACGAAGAGATGACCGATAATGGCGGCGGAGAAGGGGCTGGACATGATGGCAGGGAAGAGGCCAGACATGGTGGCGGAGAAAACATGGACTCCACACCGTAGACTTCGTCGCTACTAAGTTTAATCATGTGGGACCCTCATGTTCAAGAACCACTTCACAAGGAGACGAGTACTGACAGACCTGCTTATAGAGAGAAGGCCAAGCTGGAGCAACTAGTGGTAGACTCGAACCCTCCATTGTATGATGGTTGCAATCCCGAGGTGACCCGCTTGAATTTCATGCTCGAACTCCTAAAGACGAAGGCTAAAAACAAATGGACCGACACTAGCCTCGGCGAGCTTCTCAAGTACCTAAAGGATGTTCTTTCTGCGAGAAATTTGGGTCCTACTAGTGTGGATGAGGCCAAGAAGATCGTGTGCCCTCTTGATCTGTCGCATGTTAGATACCATGCATGCATCAACAATTTCATAATTTATCGGAAGGAGCACGCGGAAAAAACAAGCTGTCCTGTGTGCAATGCTTCTTGATACAAGAAGGCTGGAAAGAAATCTCCCCAGAAAGGTGTATGGTACTTACCGATCACTCCCGTCTGCAATGTTATTTTGTAGATCCCAAGGAAGCTAAGCTCATGTGTTGGCATGCGGAGAGGAAAAAGCCCGACGATGGAGATGATCCGAAGCTGAGACACCTCATGGATGCAAGACAGTTGAGAGCATTCAACGGCGAATATCGATATTTCACATGTGATGCAGGGAACATCGTGCTTGGCGCGTGTATCGATGGCATCAATCCGTTTGGCAACCAGAACACCAACCATAGCACATGACCCGTGTTTGTTTGGATGTACAACATCCCCCCTAGGTATGCATGAAGTCGAAGTACATACACATTAGCATGCTGATTCAAGGGCGAAAACAACCGAGAAATAATATTAGTATGTATCTGGGGCTACTTCAAGAGGAGTTAGACACGTTATGGAAAACATCGACCAAGACATGGGACGCCAGTAAAGGCGAGTATTTCAATATGAGAGCTGCACTGATCACGACGGTGCACGACTATCTCGGTTACGGATATGTCGCAGGCTAGGTGTGCCACGGATATTGTGGATGCATGCGGCACATGGATGATACGACGTCTTAGCAACTAGGGTCAATGAAAGAAGGCGGATCTAGGAAAATCATGTACATGGGGCATCGAAGATGGCACGAGAAGGACGACCCGTGGAGAAACCGTGCATATCTGTTCAATGGTGAGGCTGACCATCGAGGACCTCCACATAAGCAGAGCGGTGTCGAAATCGATGAGTTGTTGAAAAACTGGGAACAGTGTCCCGCACCGGGAAAGACGATAAAAAAGGCGCTGGAGCCGCTGCTGAAGGTATGGAAGACGAGGTCTGTTTTCTAGGACTTGGAGTACTGGCACAAACTCAACACGCCTCATTGCCTGTCTGTAAGAGTGTCCTTGAGAGCTTGCTTGCGACACCGATGAACATGCCGGATAATACGAAGGATGGGCCAAAGGCAATAAAACACTTGCAAGATTTGAAAATCAGGGAAGATCTGCACATGCCGCCCCGTAAAAAGTCAGAAGAAACAGAGACAGAGACGGGGATTATTGCCCCCCTTCTTGCTTCACTTTAAGTCCGACTGAGATCGATCAATTCTTCAAGTGCCTTCCCGGAATCAAAGTTAGTTCCGGTTACTGTGGGATGATAAGCAGATTTCTAGACATGAAGAAGAAAAGGTTTAGCAGGATGAAGTCACATGACTGTCATGTGATGATGACGCATATACTACATGTTGCCCTTAGAGGGATAATGGACAAGCATGTCTGTGACACGCTTATTGGTCTCTGCAACTTTTTCAACGTCATCTCTCGAAAGTCGATCAGTATGAAGCATCTCCGTAGGATACAGGAAGAGATCGTTGTGATACTAAATGAGCTTGAGATGTACTTCCCGCCCGCATTCTTTGACGTCATGGTGAATCTGTGTGTCCATATTGTGGATGACATAATAGTCCTAGGGCCGTCATTCATACACAACATGATGTCGTTCGAGAGGATATGGGTTCATCAAAGGATTCGTTCATAACATGTCCCGTCCGGATGCAAGCATCGTCCAGGGCTATCTGACACAGGAGTGCATCTCTTTCTACGAGAACTATCTATATGGCGGAGACCCTCCTGGTGTTGGTTTGCCCGTTAAGAAGCACCTTGGGAGGCTCGAAGGAGAAGGTCACTCCAACGTTCGCAGGGAACTACATGTGGGTTACTCGGATCGACGCAATGACTTTGACATAACAAACTTAGTAGTGCTGCATCACCTAGACGTGGCTGATCCTTTCGTGAAACTGCACAAAGAAACCATCAGAAAGAAGTATCGTGACCGTGGTCTATACAGGACGGACGCCGAAGTTACTCGAGAGCACAACTCCACTCTCCTGCATTGGTTCAAAGAGCATATGCTTGCTAATCCCCCGGAAGAGGGCTCTAAGGACGGATTTCCCATATACGCCTTAGCACATAGCCCCATAGCCAACCTCGTGACCTATCAGGCATACAATATCAACGGATACACGTTCTACAAGGAGGTCAAAGATATGAATAGTGATTTTTAGAACTCATGGGTGATGATGGAATGCATGACCAACGACAATGGCGCAGCTGAGAGATTCTACGGAAGGGTCAAGGAGATCTGTGAGCTTGACTAGTTTGGACTGCACAGCGCGACGATGTTCCGTATCATATGGGCTAATAATATCGAAAGAGAAAACCGGTATTTCACTACCATGTCTATACTCGACGCCAAGAGCGCTACTGTGAACGCCATCGCAAAAAATGAGCCATGGGTACATGATAAGCACGTGACACAATGCTTCGTCATAACCGACCCGAACAAACCCAGCCGTGTTGTTGTGAGGAGAGGCAAAAGGAACATCATTGGAATGCATGGAGTCACCAACGAGGAAGACTACAACCAGTATGGCAACCCGATGAGGGAAGATGACGATGACAATGAAGTATACATCAAAAGAAGAGTCAGTACTACATTACCTAAGAAAGATCATACTCCATGGAAAAGGAAAAGTCACAATGAGGGGCTCAATTATTCGTGAATGAACACGAATGGAAAGAAGGTCACTGATACGTGTCCAACGTATCTATATTTTTTGATTGTTCCATGCTATTATATTACCCGTTTTGGATGTTTATGGGCTTTACTTTACAATTTTATATCATTTTTGGGACTAACCTACTAACCGGAGGCCCAGCCCGAATTGCTGTTTTTTTTGCCTATTTCAGTGTTTTGAATAAAAGGAATATCAAACAGAGTCCAAACGGAATGAAACCTTCGGGAGAGTTATTTTTGGAATGGAAGCAATCCAGGAGACTTGGAGTGGAAGTCAGGGAAGCTTCGAGGTGGCCACGAGGCAGGGAGGCGTGCCCTACCCCCCTGGGCGCATCCCCCACCCTCGTGTGCCCCTCGTGGCTCCCTGACTGACTTATTTCACCTATATATGTCCAGATACCCTAAAAACATTGGGGAGCACAATAGATCGGGAGTTCCACCGCCGCAATCCTTTGTAGCCACAAAAAACCAATCAGGACCCTATTCCGGCACCCTGCTGGAGGGGGGATCCCTCACCGGTGGCCATCTTCATCATCTCGGCGCTCTCCTTGACGAGGAGGGGGTAGTTCGCCCTCGGGGCCGAGGGTATGTACCAGTAGCTATGTGTTTTATCTCTCTCTCTCTCTCTCTCGTGTTCTTGATTTGGCACGATCTTGATGTATCGCGAGCTTTGCTATTATAGTTGGATCTTATGATGTTTCTCCCCCTCTACTCTCTTGTAATGGATTGAGTTTTCCCTTTGAAGTTATCTTATCTGATTGAGTCTTTAAGGATTTGAGAATATTTGATATATGTCTTGCATGGGATACCCGTGGTGACAATGGGGTATTCTATTGATTCACTTGATGTATGTTTTGGTGATCAACTTGCGGGTTCCGTGACCTTGGGAATCTATGCATAGGGGTTGGCACATGTTTTCATCTTGACTCTCTGGTAGAAACTTTGGGGCACTCTTTGAAGTACTTTGTGTTGGTTGAATAGATGAATATGAGATTGTGTGATGCATATCGTATAATCATGCCCACGGATACTTGAGGTGACATTGGAGTATCTAGGTGACATTAGGGTTTTGGTTGATTTGTGTCTTAAGCTATTATTCTAGTACGAACTCTATGATAGATCGAACGGAAAGGATAGCTTCATGTTATTTTACTACGGACTCTTGAATAGATCGATTAGAAAGAATAACTTTGAGGTGGTTTCGTACCCTACCATAATCTCTTCGTTTATTCTCCGCTATTAGTGACTTTGGAGTGACTCTTTGTTGCATGTTGAGGGATAGTTATATGATCCAATTATGTTATTATTGTTGAGATAACTTGCACTAGTGAAAGTATGAACCCTAGGCCTTGTTTCCTAGCATTGCAATATCGTTTGTGCTCACTTTTATCATTAGTTACCTTGCTGTTTTTATGTTTTCAGATTACAAAAACCAATATCTACCATCCATATTGCACTTGTATCACCATCTCTTCGCCGAACTAGTGCACCTATACAATTTACCATTGTATTGGGTGTGTTGGGGACGCAAGAGACTCTTTGTTATTTGGTTGCATGATTGTTTGAGAGAGACCATCTTCACCCTACGCCTCCAACAGATTGATAAACCTTAGGTCATCCACTTGAGGGAAATTTGCTACTGTCCTACAAACCTCTACACTTGGAGGCCCAACAACGTCTACAAGAAGAAGGTTGCATAGTAGACATCAGTCACCCAAAACAGAAACGTCGAAGCTGAGAAACCGTTATGGGTCAAATGATGTATTCCTATTTCCTATTTTGTATGCACACTTAACCGTTATGGGTCAAATGATGTAATATATATTTTCCTATTTTGTATGCACACTTAACCGTGATGGGTCAAATGATGCAATATATATCGCCTTACTTATATATAATGTATCATCTTCCCTTCATTCCGGTCTCAGAAAAAAGGAAAAGAAAAGAAAAAGAAGAAAAGAAAAACAAAATAGAAGAAACAAGCAGGAAAGAAAGAAAAGAAAAGAAAAAAAAAGATGAAATCAATAGTAGAAGCGCATGTTGAAGAAAAGCGCTATAGCTACTGTTGATAGCATTAGTGCGGTTACGGAACACACAACGTAGCTACTTTAGTTGGCAGTAGCGCTTTTTCAGAAAACACACTATATCGATATTAGCTATAGCGTGTGTTTCGGAACCGCACTACTGCTACGTTGACATAACCCCCCGCGGGCTTCCCTCCGCTGCTTCCTCCCACAAATCCCAACCCCTCTCTCTCCGTGCCCTCGCTGCCGGAGCCCCTACCGTAACCCCCTCCCCCGCCCTTGCCATCGGATCCCCTACCGTCGAGCATCGCTAGAGCCCCTGCCCTCGAGCATCACCAGGGCACTCGCAGCATCGCCGCCTCGCCTCTGGTGCGCCAGCCTCGTCGCCACCGCGCCATCGTCTTCCTCTACGACCAACACCGCGCTAGCCTCGTCCCTTCCTCCTCCACCTTCCCGCCGCCATCTCCCTGACAACCACCTCCTCGATGTAAGCCCTGCTCTCCTCCTCTTCACTCTCTTTGCTCTCTGTCATTTGAACCCTAGGTTAGGTAGGCTGTATTACGAACCCTAGGTGCAATTTGAACCCTAGGTTAGTGCCATGTATGCCCTATGTTAGTGCTATATTATGAACCCCAGTTAGGATTAACCCTAGTTAGTATGAACCCTAGGTTTCAAATTAGGACATAAATTTAGCTAGGTTTTGAAAATTCAGACAAAAATTTACATAGGTTTCAAATTAGGAAGAAATTTAGGGTTAGGTGTTTTAGGTGTAGTTAAAAGAAAAAACAGAATTGATTATATAGGTTTGTTGCATTTTTCTTCAAGTTATACGGAATGTTGATTATGTGAACCCTAACTATTTAGTGCTAGTTAGTATGAACCTAGGCTATTTTATAGTGCTAGTTAGTTAATTAGATTAGTATGAACCCTAGGACAGATTAGTTAAAGCAATTGTTGCTATTTAATTTGTTTAGTTAAAGCAATTGTTGCTTTAAAAAATAGAATTAGTATGAACCCTAGTTAATTAGGTGGTATGAACCGTATTTTAAAAAATAGAATAAGTATGGGTTAAATGATTTCTTGGTATTTTAGGTGTTTTAGGTCTAGTTAACATAATTCTAGGTATTTAGTTTTTTTAGTTAAAGCAATTGTTGCTATTTAAATATGAAACAAAATTTGGACAGAAATTTAGCTAGGTTTTCAAATTAGGACAGAAATTTAGGTAAGCCAAATTTAGTTTCAAATATTGTGAAGAAAAATGACTTCTTGCATTTTTCTTCAAGTTCTATATTTTTCTTCTTGTTATATGCAAATTTAAAGTGGACATGTGATATGTGGACATGTGATGTTTTGGGCATGTCATATTTGGAAAATGATGATTATGTGCAGGGTAAATGATCCGAGTGGCCTATGTTTCGCCGGAATGTTAATTCATTTCCATTCCGTTGAATTTCAGGCGCTCGATATGTCCACTTTTTAGCAAAGATCATGCAAAAATTTCCCGTGAATTTTGGCATGACTTGTGCTAGAAAGTAGGTATATCAAGTGCCGGGATTGCTGCGACGGGAATGAAACGACATTCCAGCAAACCACGGACCTTTTTTATGTCGTTACTCATTTTTATTATAGTTTAAGAATTAAACAAGGAGACTTAATCGTTGGAAACATGTTGAACAACGAAGAAATCGTGCCTTCTGACCATGATGCAGATGAGATGGATTATGAGCGTGAACAAACCTACCTCCACTATTTGTTTGCTAAGCACAGTCAAGGTTTGCAGGGCGACCTCGATGATGCTACTGATGCCAACATCGACACCGACGGCACCGGTACCGATGGCGGCACTGAGACCGGCGGGGAAGGTACCGGCGCCGAAGCCGCTAAAGAAAAGAAGAAGTAGAAGAAGCAGAGGATACGGAAACCTAACAAACTTGACATCGAACGACTGGTGATCACAAAGATGGCCCCTGGAAAGTTTGAGCCATTAGAGCCGGAAGAACCTCGCAAGTGCTATGGGAACCAAGTCGGATGCATCCTACAGGAAACTGCGAGCGTCAACGATGATCACTTAAGGGGTAAAGAATATTTGACACAGTTACTCCTAACAAAGATGCACAAGAGATTCAAGTTTCCCGACTGGGATGACGACATAGAACACCCATGGGATCATCCGAAGATGAAAAAGATTAACAATCACACCATGTGCATGTTCAGCAATGATTCGGCCTCCTAGAAAGGTAGGGTGAAACTAGCTATTCAGGCTGAAGAACCCCAGTCCAAGATTCAGGAGGAAAATCCATCGCTTACGGAAGAAGAGTTCCAAAAGTTCAAGGACACTTGCGCTACCGAGGCAGCCAAGGCTAAGGCTGCGAAATTCAAGAGCCTTCAGCAAAGGAACATGGGGAACCAACGCCTTTGAAGCCATGGCTAAATTGGCAAAAGGCCCATATGGGATAAGGAGAACGCGGAACGTGAAGCCGCGGGTCTCCCAGACCCCTTCGCGAAGTTCAGCAACCCCTTGGAGCGTGACTTCATCAGGGCCCGCTACAAGTGGGACAAGCAAAAGAAGGTTTTTTACATGGACCCGATCACGAGGAAATTGATTACAATACTAGTAATTATTCTTTTTCCACCTTACAACATTTAGCTTTTGATCAAATCGACTACACATTCGTAAACGATTCACGTTTCTTCTGCAGGACAAGCAACACAAGCTTGCAGCTGAAAGCCAGTGTTTGTCAATGAGGCCCAAGGGGGACACCCCTCTCAACCGGGCCTTGAACGAACTTAAAGGACTCCCTTTGGACCAGCAGCCGTAATATGGACGTGTGCACAACGCCATGTGGAAGGTATTTTACAACGAGGGCCCGGAGGCCAAGAAGCAGAAAAAGAAGTCCGGTCAGGCGGGCATCAACAAAAAGGTCAATCTTGTGTTCAAGAAAAAAGAAGCTGAGGACGTGAAAAAAGCAGCTGAGGAGAAAATGAGTTTCTATAGTAGGCAGTCGATGTAGCTATAGCTTCCTGCAGAAATGATTTTGCTACTAACTTGATCCCGGCTATCATCAATTGGACGAAGGAGAATCTAGACAAGACGGTAGATGATTTCCCCCTGCCCAGCTTCGTCGGGAGCAACTCGGTGATCATCACAACCGTGCCATCACCTGATCACACAACCACCCCTGCTCCCGCACCCGCACCCGCTCATAGCAGCCCGTCCTCAGTCTCTAGCACGCTAGGTGGGCCTTCGTCTTTGGCTGAGCTCGACACCCTCACGGTAATTACACGTCGCACCAACATATATCTAGAATATTCTGTTTTCGTTTCCTTTCGGATGTTTTACGACGCACACATGTCTTTGCAAGCTAACAAAACCCCGTGCACCGTACTCTACTTGATCAAAGGCTAGAATGTGGACATGGGAAAGGCGGTGATAACGAAGCCCTTGGAACTCACGTTCCACGGCCAGCCGATACCCGGTGGCCACTTCAGGGTTACCTTGTCGAGTGTGAAATCGGGGCATGAGGATTTGCCTCCTCCAGTACGGCTAGGGGGAGAGGACGATGAGACCCCACCGCGGCTTGTAAACTGAAAGGTTGGATGCTGCTCTGGCCGAAGAATGTTCTTCGCTGGAGCCGGCCTAGAGCACACCAATAACCAGACATTAGCAAGCAGGTATGAACACCACCACCCCGCCTAAGCAATTACCTGCGCTTGTAGTGCCGGGTGAGAGCGGTGGACGATGCGAGGAAGGGGGTCCAATTGTGGATGACGTAATCACCCCCGTAGAAGAAAGAATGGATGATCAGATGGACGAGGATGACCCTCTTTGGTTCCTCAATACAAGCGCCCATAACGACGACTTAGAAATGATGAACCAGCCATATGACGACCCGGGCTATCAGCATGATGATGAGGAGATGGATGATCTGCCCAGGCAGGAATGTCCTAGCAGGGTTGATTGCAAGAAGTCTCTCTTCATGCAATCCTCACAGGACACGCCTGAAGATGCTGCCTCAACGCAGGCTCAACTAGCCGAGGGTCATACAGTGCTTAGCCTGACAACACTGGGGTAGGGGTTAATGAAGGGTCTGGAAGGTTGGCCCAAGAAAAAGAGAGGAGGAGACCGGTGAAGAAAGGCTCTGCTGCCTACAAACAAGCCAAAGCACATAGCAGCTAGATGGCAGATTTCGAAGAGCGTGTACCCGTCAAAGGTGCAGCCATGTTCCATGTCACGTGCGAGCCGATGCTACCACCGAAACCGCTAGAGGCAATATCAAGGGATCTCAGGAGACTACACGACCATGTGCTGTCGACTAAGAAAATCTTACTAGCGTCGAAGGATCCAGGATATCCGACATACGCGGCTCGTGTGCTTGAGAGGAAGTGCTGCGTCGACACACAACTGATGTCTACTATGCAACTTTATTGTTTTAGACTCGTGTTGGGCCTCCAAGCATAGAGTTTTGTAGGACAGTAGAAATTTTCCCTCAAGTGGATGACCTAAGGTTTATCAATATGTGGGAGGCATAGGATGAAGATGGTCTTTCTCAAACAAGCCTGCAATCAAATACAATAAATCTCTTGTGTCCCCAACACACCCAATACAATGGCAAATTGTATAAGTGCACTAGTTCGGTGAAGAGATGGTGATAAAAGTGCAATATGGATGGTAGAAATATATTTTTATAATCTGAATAAATAAAAAGTGCAAGTTAGCAATTGATAAACGGAGCACAAACGGTATTGTAATGCTTGATAATGAGGCCTAGGGTCTGTACTTTCGCTAGTGCAATCTCTCAACAATGCTAATATAATTGGATCACATAAAATCACTCCAAAATTCTTATCTAGCGGAGAACATAAGAAGAAATTGTTTGTAGGGTACGAAACCAACTCAAAGCTATTCTTTCCGATCAATCTATCCTAGAGTTCGTACTAAAATAACAGCAAGCTATTCTTTCTGATCGATCTAATCAAGAGTTTGTACTAAAATAACACAATATGATACATATCAACCAACTCTAATGTCACCTAGATACCCCAATGTCACCGCGAGTCCCAGTGAGCTAATTATACGATATGCATCAAACAATTTCAGATTCATAATACTCAATCCAACACGAAGAACCTCAAAGAGTGCCCCAAGATTTCCACATGAGAAACAAAGACAAGAACGTGCATCAACCCCTATGCATAGATTACCCCAATGTCACCTCGAGAATCCGCGAGTTGAGTGCCAAAACATATATCAAGTGGATCAATATGATACCCCATTGTCACCACGAGTATTCATTTGTAAGACATATATCAAGTGCTCTTAAATCCATAAAAGTATTCAATCCGATAAAACAAAATATCAAAGGGAAAACTCAATTCATCACAAGATAGAGAAGGGAAAACACCATATGATCCGACTATATTAACAAAGCCCGCGATACATCAAGATTGTGACATCTCAAGAACATGAGAGAGAGAGAGAGAGAAAGAGATTAAACACATAGCTACTGGTACAAACCCTCAGCCCCGAGAGTGGACTACTCCCTCCTCATCATGGTGGCCGTCGTGATGATGAAGATGACCACCGGTGATGATCTCCCCCTCCGGAAGAGTGCCGGAACAGGGTCTAGATTGGTTTTTCATGGCAGCAGAGGCTTGCTGCGGCGGAACTTCTGATCTAGGGTTACCCCTGATGGTTTCTCTATATATAGGAAGTTTTCGCGTTGGCCTCACGCTAAGATGGGCCTCCAGGTGAGCACAACCCATCGGGGCACGGATAAGGCCCAGGAGCGCCTCGATGTCTTGTGCCCTACTCCTTCATCGTATGGTCCTTCAACGAAGCTTCGGGGGTCTCTTTTGTTCCAAAAAAATCGTCAAAAAGTTTCAGCTCATCTGGAGAACTTTCATTTCTGCACAAAAACAACAGAACGGTAGTTCTACTGAAAACAACGTCAGTCCGAGTTAGTTCCATGTAAATCATACCAAAACCAAATAAAATTATTGTAAACATGGCATGAATACTTCATAAATTATAGATACGTTGGAGACATATCAGCAGCCCGCGAAGATGTTCTTCATGCGGTTTGAGCATATCTTCGAGATGTTTCTGACAAGGCGGCTCGATTTTACAATCGTCTGCCTTTCTGCGCTACATATGAGATGCGTCATGAAGAGAGAACAAGTCTCACAAATCTGTGTGGAGGATCCATACTACATGCATGATTCCTTCTCGAGTCTCGGCGATTTTGAGCATAAAAATGCTAGAGAGTACCTAAAAAACTTCATGATACAAAATAAGAACCAAGAAATTGTCCTCCAGCCTTATCATCCAATATAAGTCAGTGTCGGACAACCCTTTCGTACATTTGAATCATTCCTTCTCGGTCATATGGAGAATAATTTGAGGTGTTTTTTTTTCCGCAGGAACGGGTGTGATACGTCCATTTTGCATCATGCTTTTATATCAATATTTATTGCATTATGGGTTGTTATTACACGTTATATCACAATACTTATGTTGGAAATATGCCCTAGAGGCAATAATACAATTTTTATTATTATATTTCCTTCTTCATGATAATTGTCTATTGTTCATGCTGTAATTGTATTGACCGGAAACCGTAATACATGTGTGAATACATAGACCACAAGATGTCCCTAGTGAGCCTCTAGTTGACTAGCTCGTTGATCAATAGATGGTCATGGTTTCCTGACCATGGACATTGGATGTCATTGATAACGGGATCACATCATTAGGAGAATGATGTGATGGACAAGACCCAATCCTAAGCATAGCACAAGATCGTGTAGTTTGTTTGCTAAAAGCTTTTCTAATGTCAAGTATCTTTTCCTTAGACCTTGAGATTGTGCAACTCTCGGATACCGTAGGAATGCTTTGGGTGTACCAAGCATCACAACATAACTGGGTGGCTATAAAGGTACACTACAGGCATCTCCAAAAGTGTCTGTTGGGTTGGCACGAATCGAGACTGGGATTTGTCACTCCGTATGACGAAGAGGTATCTATGGGCCCACTCGGTAATGCATCATCATAATGAGCTCAATGTGACTAAGGAGTTAGTCACGGGAACATGCATTACTGGACAAGTAAAGTGACTTGCCGGTAACGAGATTGAACGAGGTACTGGGATATCGACGATCGAATCTCGGGCAAGTAACATACCGATTGACAAAGGGAATTGTATACAGGATTGATTGAATCCCCGACATCATGGTTCATCCGATGAGATTATCGTGGAACATGTGGGAGCGAACATGAGTATCCAAATCCCGTTGTTTGTATTGACTGAAGAGCTATCTCGGTCATATCTGCATGATTCCCGAACCCGTAGGGTCTACACACTTAAGGTTTGGTGACACTAGAGTTGTTCGGAGTCCCGAGTGAGATCCCGGACGTCACAAGGAGTTCCGGAATTGTCCGGAGAGAAAGATTTATATATGGGAAGTCCTTATTTGGTCACCGGAAGAGTTCGGGGGTATATCAGTATTGTACCGGGACCACCGAAAGGGTTCTGGGGGCCCACCTGCCCCGGAGGGCCCCATGGGCTAAATACGGAGGGGAACCAGCCCCTAAGTGGGCTGGGCACCACCCCCCTAGGGCCCATGCGCCTAGGGTTGGGGGGAAACCCTAAAGGGGCCGCCCCCCTTGGCTTGGGGGGCAAGGCTCCCCCCGTGGCCGCCCCCTCTAGATCCATCTGGAGGGGGCCGGCCCCCCTCTCCCTTGCCCTATAAATAGAGGGGAGGTGGGAGGGCTGCCACACCCTTCCCCTGGCGCAACCCTCTCCCTCCCCAACACCACCCCCTCCTCCGTAGTGCTTGGCGAAGCCCTGCCAGAGAACTGCAAGCTCCACCACCATGCCGTCGTGCTACCGGAGCTCTCCCTCAACTTCTCCTCTCCCCTTGCTGGATCAAGAAGGAGGAGATGTCCTCGGTCTGTACGTGTGTTGAACTCGGAGGCGCTGTCCGTTCGGCATTAGATCGGATCTTCCACGAATTGAATCGCCGCGAGTACGACTCCCTCAACCGCGTTCTAGTGACGCTTCCGCTTAGCGATCTTCAAAGGTATGAAGATGCTCATCCTCTCTCTCTCTCTCTCTTGTTGCTAGAATCTCCATAGATTGATCTTGGTGATGCATAGAAAATTTTGAACTTCTGATACGTTCTTCAACAATGGTATCAGAGCCAGGTTTATTGTGTAGATTCTATGCACGAGTAGAACACAAGTAGTTCTGGGCGTTGGTTTGTTCAATATGCTTACCGTTACTAGTCTTATCTTGATTTGGCGGCATCGTGGGATGAAGCAGCCCGGAACGACCTTACACGTACGCTTAGGTGAGACAGGTTCCACCAACTGACATGCACTTGTTGCATATGGTGGAAAGCAGATGCCAGTCTCTCCCACTTTAGTCTGATCGGATTCGATGAAAAGGGTCCTTATGGAGGGTAAATAGCAATTTGCATATCACCATTGTGGATTTTGCGTAGGTAAGAAACGTTCTTGCTGGAAACCCATAGCAGCCACGTAAAACATGCAACAACAATTAGAGGACGTCTAACTTAACTTTGCAGGGTATGCTATGTGATGTGATATGGCCAAAAGAATGTGATGAATGATATGTGATGTATGAGATTGATCATGTTCTTGTAATAGGAATCACGACTTGCATGTCGATGAGTATGACAACCGGCAGGAGCCATAGTAGTTGTCTTAATTTATTGTATGACCTATGTGTCATTGAATAACGCCATGTAATCACTTTAGTTTATTGCTAAACCGTTAGCCATAGTAGTAGAAGTAATAGTTGGCGAGACAACTTCATGAAGACACGATGATGGAGATCATGGTGTCATGCCAGTGACAAAGGTGATCATGCCGTGCCTCAAGATGGAGATCGAAGGAGCAAGATTATATTGGCCATATCATGTCACTTTATGATTTGCATGTGATGTTTGTCATGTTTACATCTTATTTGCTTAGAACGACGGTAGCATAAATAAGATGATCCCTCATAAAATTTCAAGAAAGTGTTCCCCCTAACTGTGCACCGTTGAGAAAGTTCGTTGTTTCGAAGCACCATGTGATGATCGGGTGTGATAGATTCTAACGTTCGCATACAACAGGTGTAAGCCAGATTTACACATGCAAAACACTTAGATTGACTAGACGAGCCTAGCATGTACAGACATGGCCTCAGAATACAAGAGACCGAAAGGTCGAACATGAGTCGTATAGTAGATACGATCAACATGAAGATGTTCACCGATGATGACTAGTCCGTCTCACGTGATGATCAGACACGGCCTAGTTGACTCAGATCATGTATCACTTAGATGACTATAGGGATGTCTATCTGAGTGGGAGTTCATTAAATAATTTGATTAGATGAACTTAATTATCAGGAACATAGTCTAAAATCTTTGCAATATGTCTTGTAGATCAAATGGCCCACGCTAATGTTTCCCTCAACTTCAACGCGTTCCTAGAGAAAAGCAAGCTGAAAGACGATGGTAGCAACTATACGGACTGGGTCCGGAACTTGAGGATCATCCTCATAGCTGCCAAGAAAGCATATGTCCTAGAAGCACCGCTAGGTGAAGCACCCATTTTCCCAGCAACTCAAGACGTTATGAACGCCTGACAGTCGCGTATTGATGATTACTCCCTGGTTCAGTGTGGCATGCTTTACAGCTTAGAACCGGGGCTCCAAAAGCGTTTTGAGCAGCATGGAGCATATGAGATGTTCCAAGAGCTAAAAATAGTTTTCCAAGCTCATGCCCGGGTCGAGAGATATGATGTCTCCGACAAGTTCTACAGTTGTAAGATGGACGAAAACAGTTCTATCAGCAAGCATATACTCACAATGTCCAGGTTACACAACCGTTTGTCTCAGTTGGGAGTTAATCTCCCAGATGACTCGGTCATTGACAGGATTCTCCAGTCGCTCCCACCTAGCTACAAGAGCTTTGTGATGAACTACAATATGCAAGGGATGGAGAAGTCCATTCCCGAGTTATATTCAATGCTGAAATCAATGGAGGTGGAAATCAAAAAGGAACATCAAGTATTGATGGTGAATAAGACCACTAGTTTCAAGAAAGGCAAGGGGTAAAAAGAACTTCAAGAAGGACGGCATGGGAGTTGCCGCACCCGGTAAGTCAGTTGCCAGGAAGAAGACAAACAATGGACCCAAGCTCGAGACTCAGTGCTTTTATTGCAAGGGAAATGGTCACTAGAAGCGGAACTTCCCAAAGTACTTAGCGGACAAGAAGGTCGGCAACACCAAAGGTATATGTGATATACATGTTATTTATGTGTACCTTACCAGTACTCGTAATAGCTCCGGGGTATTTGATACTGGTGCGGTTGCTCATATTTGTAACTCAAAACAGGACCTGCGGAATAAGCGGAGATTGGCGAAGGACGAGGTGACGATGCACATCGGGAATGGTTCCAAGGTCGATGTGATCGCCGTCGGCACGCTACCTCTACATTTACCTACGGGGTTAGTTTTAAACCTCAATAATTGTTATTTAGTGCCAGGTTTGAGCATGAACATTGTATGTGGATCTCGTTTAACGCGAGATGGCTACTCATTTAAATCTGAGAATAATGGTTGTTCTATTTATTTGAGAGATATGTTTTATGGTCATGCCCCGCTAGTCAATGGTTTATTCTTATTGAATCTCGAACTTGATGTTACACATATTCATAGTGTGAATACCAAAAGATGTAATGTTAATAATGATAGTCCCACATACTTGTGGCACTGCCGCCTTGGTCACATTGGTGTCAAACACATGAAGAAGCTCCATGCAGATGGACTTTTGGAGTCTCTTGATTATGAATCATTTGACACGTGCGAACCATGCCTCATGGGCAAGATGACCAAGACTCTGTTCTCCGGAACAATGGAGCGAGAAACGAACTTGTTGGAAATCATACATACTGATGTGTGCGGTCCAATGAGTGTTGAGGCTCGCGGTGGCTATCGTTATGTTCTCACCCTCACTGATGACTTAAGTAGATATGGGTATGTCTACTTAATGAAACACAAGTCTGAGACCTTTGAAAATTTCAAGGAATTTCAGAGTGAGGTGGAGAATCAATATGACAGAAAAATAAAGTTGTTATGATTAGATCATGGAGGAGCATATTTAAGTCACGAGTTTGGTACGCACTTAAGGAAATGTGGAACTGTTTCACAACTCACGCCGCCTGGAACACCTCAGCGTAATGGACATCATAATCGCACTCTATTGGATATGGTCCGATCTATGATGTCTCTTACCGATTTACCGCTATCATTTTGGCGTTATGCTTTAGAGAGAGCCACATTCACTTTAAATTAGGCACCGTCTAAATCCTTTGAGATGACACCGTATGAATTATGGTTTGGGAAGAAACCTAAGCTGTCGTTTCTAAAAGTTTGGGGATGCGATGCTTATGTCAAGAAACTTCAACCTGAAAAGCTCGAACCCAAGTCGGAAAAATGCGTCTTCATAGGATACCCTAAGGAAACCATTGGGTATACCTTCTACCTCAGATCCTAAGGCAAGATCTTTGTTGCTAAGAACGGATCCTTTCTGGAGAAAGAGTTTCTCTTGAAAGAAGTAAGTGGGAGGAAAGTTGAACTTGATGAAGTACTGCCTCTTGAACCGGAAAGTAGCGCAGCTCACGAAGATGTTTCTGTGGTGCCTGCACCGACTAGAGAGGAAGTTAATGATGATGATCAAGGTACATCAGATCAAGTTGCTACTGAACTTCGTAGGTCCACAAGGGCACGTTCCGCACCAGAGTGGTACGGCAACCCTGTCCTGGAAATCATGTTGTTAGACAATGGTGAACCTTCAAACTATGAAGAAGCGATGGCGGGCCCAGATTCCAACAAATGGCTTGAAGCCATGAAATCTGAGATAGGATCCATGTATGAAAACAAAGTATGGACTTTGACAGACTTGCCCGATGATTCCCGAGCCATAGAAAACAAATGGATCTTTAAGAAGAAGACTGACACGGATGGTAATGTGACCATCTATAAAGCTCGGCTTGTCGCTAAGGGTTATCGACAAGTTCAAGGGGTTGACTACGATGAGACCTTCTCACCCGTAGTGAAGCTAAAGTCTGTCCAAATCATGTTAGCAATTGCTGCATTCTATGATTATGAGATATGGCAAATGGATATCAAAACGGCATTCCTTAACGGTTTCCTTAAGGAAGAATTGTATATGATGCAGCTGGAAGGTTTTGTCGATCCTAAGAATACTAACAAGGTGTGCAAGCTCCAGCGCTCCATCTATGGGCTGGTTCAAGCATCTCGGAGTTGGAATATTCACTTTGATGAAATGATCAAAGCGTTTGGGTTTATGCAGACTTATGGAGAAGCCTGCGTTTACAAGAAAGTGAGTGGGAGCTCTGTAGCATTTCTCATATTATATGTGGATGACATACTATTGATGGGAAATGATATAGAACTTTTGGAAAGCATAAAGGCCTACTTGAATAAGTGTTTTCCAATGAAGGACCTTGGAGAAGCTGCTTACATATTAGGCATCAAGATCTATAGAGATAGATCGAGACGCCTCATCGGTCTTTCACAAAGCACATACCTTGATAAGATATTGAAGAAGTTCAATATGGATTAGTCCAAGAAGGGGTTCTTTCCTATATTGCAAGGTGTGAGATTGAGCATGGCTCAATGACCGACCACCTATTCCTCAGCCATAGGGTCTATTATGTATGGCATGTTGTGTACCATACCTGATGTGAACCTTGCCGTAAGTTTGGTGGGAAGGTACCAAAGTAATCCCGGCATGGAACACTGGACAGCGGTCAAGAATATCCTGAAGTACCTGAAAATGACTAAGGATATTTCTCGTTTATGGAGGTGACGAAGAGCTCGTCGTAAAGGGTTACTTCGATGCTAGCTTCAACACAGATCTGGATGACTCCAAGTCACACACCGGATACGTGTATATTTTGAACGGTGGGGCGATCAGCTAGTGCAGTTGCAAGCAAAGCTTCGTGGCGGGATCTAAATGTGAAGCGGAGTACATGGCAGCCTTGAAGGCAGCACATGAAGCAATATGGATGAAGGAGTTCATTACCGACCTAGGAGTTATTCCCAATGTGTCGGGCCCGATGACTCTCTTCTGTGACAACACTGGTTCTATTGCCCTTGCCAAGGAGCCCAGGTTTCACAAGAAGACCAAGCATATCAAGCGTCGCTTCAACTCCATTCATGAAAATGTTCAAGATGGAGACATAGATATTTGTAAAGTGCATACGGATCTGAATGTCGCAGATCCATTTACTAAACCTCTTCCACGAGAACAAAATGATCAACACCAGAACTCTATGGGTGTTCGATTTATCACAATGTAACTAGATTATAGACTCTAGTGCAAGTGGGAGACTGTTGGAAATATGCCCTAGAGGCAATAATAAAATGGTTATTATTATATTTCCTTGTTCATGATAATTGACTATTGTTCATGCTGTAATTGTATTGACCGGAAACCATAATACATGTGTAAATACATAGACCACAACATGTCCCTAGTGAGCCTCTAGTTGACTAGCTCATTTATCAATAGATGGTCATGGTTTCCTGACCAGGGACATTGGATGTCATTGATCACGGGATCACATCATTAGAAGAATGATGTGATGGACAAGACCCAATCCTAAGCATAGCACAAGATCGTGTAGTTCGTTTGCTAAAAGCTTTTCTAATGTCAAGTATCATTTCCTTAGACCATGAGATTGTGCAACTCTCGGATACCGTAGGAATGCTTTGGGTGTACCAAACGTCAAAACATAACTGGGTGGCTATAAAGGTACACTACAGGCATCTCCGAAAGTGTCTGTTGGGTTGGCACGAATCGAGACTGGGATTTGTCACTCCGTATGACGGAGAGGTATCTCTGGGCCCACTCGGTAATGAATCATCATAATGAGCACAATGTGACTAAGCAGTTAGTCATGGGATCATGCATTACGGAACGAGTAAAGTGACTTGCCGGTAACGAGATTGAACGAGGTATTGGGATACCGACGATCGAATCTCGGGCAAGTAACATACTGATTGACAAAGGGAACTGTATACGGGATTGATTGAATCCGCGACATCGTGGTTCATCCGATGAGATCATCGTGGATCATGTGGGAGACAACATGGGTATCCAGATCCCACTGTTGGTTATTGACCGGAGAGTTGTCTCGGTCATGTCTGCATGATTCCCGAACCCGTAGGGTCTACACACTTAAGGTTCGGTGACACTAGAGTTGTTATGGGACATAGTATGCCGTTACCGAATTTTGTTCGGAGTCCTGGATGAGATCCCGGATGTCACGAGGAGTTCCAGAATGGTCCGGAGACAAAGATTTATATATGGGAAGTCCTTATTTGGTCATCGGAATAGTTCATGGGTATATCGATATTGTACGGGGACCACCGAAAGGGTTACGAGGGTCCACTGGGAGGGTCCACCTTCCCCGGAGGGCCCCTGGGATGAATACGGAGGGGAACCAGACCCTAAGTTGGTTGGGCGCCACCCCCCTAGGGCCCATGCGCCTATGGTTGGGGGTGGGAAAGCCTAAAGGGGGCGCCCCCCTTGGCTTGGGGGGCAAGCCTCCCCCCTTGGCCGCCGCCCCCCTCTAGATCCATCTGGAGGGGCCGTTGTCGGTGTCAAAACCGGGGGATCTCGGGTTGGGGGTCCCAAACTGTGTGTCTAAGGTCGATGGTAACAGGAGGCGGGGGACACGATGTTTACCCAGGTTCGGGCCCTCTCTATGGAGGTAATACCCTACTTCCTGCTTGATTGATCTTGATGATATGAGTATTACAAGAGTTGATCTACCACGAGATCGTAGAGGCTAAAACCTAGAAGCTAGCCTATGATTATGATTGTGTATCTATATATCTATCGACTAGCCTGGCCTCGGTTTATATAATGCACCAGAGTCCTAGCCGAATACGCCGGTGGGGAGGAGTCCTTGTCTTGATCACCAAGGCTTGTGGAATCTTCCTTGTATGCGGCAGCTGTCTGAACTGGCCCATGAATATACGGACATGGGGGTCCTCCGCCCAATCTAATAGATCGGGAGACGACGTGGTGAGTACCCCCTAGTCCAGGACACCGTCAGTAGCCCCCTGAACCGGTCTTCAAGTTGGGGACGCTCCTCGATTCTTCCGAACTATTCTTCATCTTCGGCCGCCGGTCTTCAAAACTGGTTCAACAAATCTTCTCATCTTTGATCTTGAGGATCGCCGAAGTGCATCCGAAGAGTTTACACGTCGGGTATCCGAGGAGCCTGTCGGTGTCAAAACCGGCGGATCTCGGGTAGGGGGTCCCGAACTGTGCGTCTAGGCGGATGGTAACAGGAGACAAGGGACACGATGTTTTTACCCAGGTTCGGGCCCTCTCGATGGAGGTAAAACCCTACTCCTGCTTGATTGATACTGATGATATGGGTAGTACAAGAGTGGATCTACCACGAGATCAAGGAGGCTAAACCCTAGAAGCTAGCCTATGGTATGATTGTTGTTGTGTCCTATGGACTAAAACCCTCCGGTTTATATAGACACCGGAGAGGGCTAGGGTTACACAGAGTCGGTTACAATGGTAGGAGATCTACATATCCGTATTGCCAAGCTTGCCTTCCACGCCAAGGAAAGTCCCATCCGGACACGGGACGAAGTCTTCAATCTTGTATCTTCATAGTCTTGGAGTCCGGCCGATGATGATAGTTCGGCTTTGCGGACACCCCCTAGTCCAGGACTCCCTCAGTAGCCCCCGAACCAGGCTTCAATGACGACGAGTCCGGCGCGTATATTGTCTTTGGCGTTGCAAGGCGGGTTCTCCTCCAAATTCCATGTGCTTGCCGAATAGTGTCCGGCTTCCTTATAAATGTTGCGCTCCTTGGCTTCCACGTCCAATAATGGCCCTCTTCCACGTGTCGTATGAATGCGAAAAGCCAGGGTATTTTTACGTTTTACCCCCAAGCTGCACGAATATGCTGCCTATAAGAGAGGCAAGGATCTAGATCCAAATCACACCATCCTCCTTCCGCGAGTACTCATCGGAGCGCTTCTGACAAAAATCCACTCCATCATGGACAGTCGACGCGGATCCTCCTCTCGCGCTCCCAGCCCTCAGCCAGGAGATTGGAGGAGATGTTCAGTCCCGCACAGCGAGCTGGTGATGCTCCAAGCGAAGGGATACCTTCCTCCGGCCTTCATGGTCCCGGTTCGAGCCGGACTGGCCACCTACAAAGGCAGAAAGCAGGCGGAGAACACCCCTAATCCCTCCAAAGGAGAGCAGGTGTGCTTTGTCCCTTATCTAATAACGGGGCTCGGATTTCCCATACATCCGTTTCTTCGGGGGCTCCTGGAGTTCTACGGACTCCAGCTTCATCACCTTACGCCCGCCTCTATTTTGCATATTGCGGGTTTCATAGCTCTTTGCGAGCTGTTCTTGGGCATCGATCCCCATTTTGCGCTGTGGAAGAGATTGTTTTGCCTCGTACCCTGTTCTCATGAGGGATCGATATATCAAGTGGGCGGGGCCGAAATATGGCGCATTGCCGGGACCGGATATCTATCCGGAACCCCAAAGAAGGCGTCCGAAGACTGGCCTTCGGAATGGTTTTATATGGAAGACGCTCCACTGCCTGACCTAGTTCGGATCGGCCTCCCGGAGTTCAGCAACGCTCCTCTGAAGAAACGCCTGAGTTGGCGCCCGCGGAGCCCTCAACTGGAAGATGATAGGAGCGTCCAATATCTGATGGGCCGGATAAGGTTGCTGGCCCATTCCGGATTGACCATGATTGGAGTCATGGCCACGTGCATTATGCGAGGGGTGCAGCCGCTCCAATATAGGGGCCACCCCATGTGGGATTTCAACGGGGAGGATGACGCCACCCGTCATGGCCGCAAGGGGCCGGGATCGGCCGCCGATCTGGTGAAGATCCTGTCCGGCTTGTATAAGGGGGAGAAGAAGGACTTCCTCCACACGAGTCCATTGAATGGATTCTCCATGAATAACCCTCGGAGCTGGGTAAGCGGACGTTTATCTATTCGATCCGTGCTTTCAAAGTCAAGTGTCTTACTTTATGATTTCGACACAGGAACTGCGCCGGGATGTGGAGGGCATACACAGTCCGACTCCACAACCCGAGGATCCGGGAAGATCCCTTGATCCGGCCTCCGGAGAGGATCCGGACATAGAGGTGGAGCTGATTGACGGGGTGTTCCACCAACTCAGCATGCTCTAGTCGCCATTACGGCTGACTACCCCGGTTTATCTCCGGCTTCCCAGGTAACTATGACCGGAGTCCTGACATCATTACTTCATCCGTGCTTATTTCTGGCTATCGTATGCCAACGGTGTCTCACAGGAGGTGCCTTCAAGGCGGGAAGCCGAACCCGCAGCGGCTGACCGACAAGGGTCAGTTCGGCCCAGCAGGCGGAAGAGGGGTGCGGTGCGAATTGAAATGTCGCCGCAACGGTATGGTACGCCACTGTTTTTAAGGGAAAGATTCCTGGGAGATATATTAATGCTCATGACTTTTCCAGGAGAAAGAGCGCTCAATGGACTGTGCCCGGAGAGGTTGCCAACCAAGCCTCCGCCAGCCAGGCTCCAACACCTGGTCCGGAGGGGGAGGCGAGCGCAAGGCGCAAGCCGGATGCTCCTCCAACGGAGGATGCCAACAGGCTGTTCGCCACCAGGTCTGAGGTGGAGAGCGCCATGAATCACAGGCGCCACCGGACAGTTCTTCGTGACGCGTGTTTCTCCTCGGAGGTGTTGAATGCCTTTAATGCGGGATACGCGCACCTCCGTGCTGCTCAAGATGGTTTAACCAGAGCCACGGAGCAGTATGTAAAAGACATACGAGTAAGGAATTTTAATAGTTATATATGCCAGTAGCCCCCGAGACTTAAAGTAGTTAGAATAACTGATTTAAGGATCATTTGATATGCAGAATCTTACGGAGAAGAATACACAACTGTCCCAGGAGCTTCCAGAGTGCAAGGCCCAACTTGAGGCCGCACTAGCCGCCGCAGGAGGAGCCACAGAGACCTCCTCTGGTAACACATATTTCGAAAAGATAAGCGGTTTATGAAGTGCGGCGTGCGTATAAATATGACAATAATATTGCAGATGTTGCCGGACTTGATCCGGCCAAGCAGCAGCTACTACGCCAGCTGAATGCCGGCGAGAGGGTGCTTATGAAGGTGCAACAGGAGAGGAACAAACTCCAAGATGCCCACACCCAGCTGGGCGAAGAGCTAAAAGGTGTTCGGACCCAGCTGTCTGGCTCCGTGAAGGAGAATCAGCGGCTTCGTCGCGGCATTTATAGTAAGTGCTTGAGCAAACTCTTTTGAAAATAAGAGTTCGGCGAGGGAGTCGATTAACAGAGATATGTCTGTAGGTGTGCTCATGGGTCGTCCTACGGAGGAAATGCCCGGTTCAACATGTGATCTGCTTCCCGAGCTGCTGCAGCTGCACGAACATGTTTGGCAGGCGATGAGCGGCGTCTTCCAGGCCTTATGGCCGTCCGTCTCCCTGCCCGAGGGTCTTGGAGGGCTTGCGGAGAAGCTTCAGGGAGCATGGCCGCGCTTCCGTCTATGGAAGATATCGGCCTGCCGTCAAGGCGCTCGGGAGGCCTGGGCCATGGTGAAGACGCAGAACACAAAGGCTGATCCAAACCACATGGCCGAGGTCGGACCTGTGGGGCCCGATGGGAAGGAGATTCCTGTGAGCTTAATGTACGACCAAGTAGAGTTGGCCGCTAAGTATTCCCAACGGGACTGTAAGTTAGACAGCCTCTTAGATGGGATTGAAGAGGAGTACAATCAGTCAATTTGACGATGTAATCTAAAATGACATGTAAAATGCCTTCTAGCCGGATTGTAGATCGTTTGTCTTTGCGGACCTTTTCGCTTCAACCTCGGGACCCTAGAGTCCGGAGTGTGTCCGAATACCCTCACAGTTATGAAAAAACCGGGGCATGCATGGAGACCAGTCGTAGGGGTCATTAGTGCTTTATCAGACAAGTGCCCAACTAGTTATGTTATATTACATGGTTAGTAAGAAACAGCTTCCAGGGAGAATAGTTCCGTTAGGGGTTCCTTTCCCTGGGAGGCATTCCCTAAAGTGCATGTCCGGACTACGAAAAGAGTAGAAAATCATCTGGAGGCGGATAAATAAATAAATAAGGAATCATCTTTCAAGTCACCAACCGAATATTCCCTTAAGAACGCTAGCTTTCGGCTTCACCCAGTCTGAGGTACACATCCGGCTGACCCAGCAGTAACAATCGCAGAGGTGCTCCCTTTACCTCCTAGCCAAACAATCAGGAACGTAGAGGTAAGCATAGGAGCCAGGCAACCCAGCTTGGCCAAAACTTAAGTCATATCGATGCATATAATGGTGAGTAAAAGGTACATGCGGAAGTGTGACGCATGTGTTGGGCATGGAGCCCGTGTAAATATGCTTCTGTTAAAGAAGCCCCCAGGTATAATGAGTGCAAGAAGCACGTCAAGTGTGTGCGAACAATGCGCAGGTCAGCCCACGGAGGATTTGTGAAAAGAAGGGAGGAAGGAAGAGAGAAAAACAAAAGACAGCAAAAGTTTAAAATGTGGACGGAGGAAGGAGACGAACTCTGAGTCCGGCGCTAGGCGTAGAATCTTCGGAGGCGGGCTGCGTTCCATGGGTTCGGCTCGAGTCGATTGTTCGATGCGTTTCATAGACGGTATGCTCCGCCGGTCAGGACTTGATCGACGATGGAGGGACCTTCCCACTTGGGCTTGAGTTTGTCCTTTTCCTTGCCCGGCAGGCGTAGAACTAGTTCGCCAACATTGTAAGTTTTGGCCCGTACTTCTCTACTTTGGTATCTTCGAGCCTGTTGCTGATAGAATGCGGAACGAGCCTTTGCCACATCGCGCTCCTCCTCCAATGCGTCCAAACTGTCCTGCCGATCCAACTCGGCTTCTCTTTCTTCGTACATGTGCACTCGTGGTGAGTCATGAATTATATCGCAGGGCAAAACTGCCTCTGCGACGTATACCATAAAGAATGGCGTGAATCCGGTAGTACGATTTGGCGTGGTCCGCAGCCCCTATAGTACGGAGTCGAGCTCCTCCACCCAGTGCGTGTTAGATTCTGTGAGGGACCGCACTAACCTGGGTTTAATGCCGCTCATGATTAGACCATTTGCTCGTTCGACTTGACCGTTAGTTTGAGGGTGATAGACTGAAGCGTAGTCGAGCTTGATGCCCATGTTTTTGCACCAGAGTTTAACATCGTCGGCCGTAAAGTTCGTGCCGTTATCCGTGATGATGCTGTGGGGGACGCCATAACGGTGTACTACCCCAGATATGAAGTCTATCATAGGTCCGGATTCGGCCGTTTTAACCGGCTTGGCTTCTATCCATTTGGTGAATTTATCCACCATCACCAATAGGTATTTTTGCTTGTGGGTTCCCCCTTTAAGGGGTCCAACCATGTCAAGCCCCCAGACCGCGAACGGCCAGGTGATGGGTATAGTTTTGAGGGCGGTGGGTGGCATGTGGCTTTGATTAGCAAAGAGCTGGCAACCGACGCATCGTTGGACTAAGTCCGGAGCATCTGCCTGGGCAGTCGGCCAATAAAATCCTATACAGAATGCCTTGCCCACAAGGGCCCGGACTGCGGCGTGGTGCCCGCCGAGTCCGGCGTGAATTTCGGCCAGGAGATTTCGCCCTTCCTCTTCGGAGATGCACCTTTGAAGGACTCTGGTTGTGCTTTTCTTATAAAGTTCTCCCTCATGGACCTTGTAGGCTTTAGATCGCCGAACTATGCAGCGGGCCTTATTTTGGTCTTCGGGAAGTTCCTGCCTAATTAAGTAGGCTAGGAATGGTTCTGTCCACGGGGCAATTACTGCCATTATTTCGTGGGCTGAAGGTGTTCTTTCATTGGCTGAGCCACCGATTGTGTCAGAATGTTCCGTGTTGGGTGGTGCGGTTGGTTCCGGGTTGTTATGTCCGGATTCCTCTTCCCATGATACGGATGGATTAAAGAGCCGCTCCAGGGAGATGTTTGGAGGGACGGCGTCGCGTTTTGCGCCAATGCGTGCCAACACGTTGGCTGCCTGGTTATTGTACCGGGCTACATGGTGGAATTCGAGTCCTTCGAATCGAGCTGACATTTTTAAGACGGCATTACGATAGGCTGCCATTTTCGGATCCTTGGCGTCAAAGTCTCCATTTACTTGGGATATTACGAGGTTTGAATCCCCGCGCACCGCTAGGCGTTGAATACCCATGGAGATTGCCATCCGGAGACCATGTAGAAGGGCCTCATATTCGGCTGCATTGTTGGAGTCCGTGTACATTATCTGAAGTACGTATTGGACTGTGTCTCCGGTTGGGGACGTCAATACGACGCCAGCCCCCAAGCCGGCCTACATTTTGGAGCCGTCGAAATGCATGATCCAAATTGGAGTATGCGCCGTACTCTTTAGGGAGTTCGGCTTCCGTCCATTCGGCGATGATGCCGGCCAAAACTTGCGACTTTATAGCTCGCCATGTTTTGTAGGTTATGTCGAATGGTAAGAGCTCAATGGCCCATTTTGCAATCCTACCCGTCGCATCGCGGTTGTTTATAATGTCGTTGAGAGGTACTTCGGAGGCCACTGTTATCGAACACTCTTGAAAGTAGTGTCGCAGCTTCCGAGATGCCATGAATACCGCCTACGCTATCGTTTGATAATGTGGATACCGGGACTTGCATGGAGTTAAGACAGTGGATACGTACTACACTGGTTTTTGAAGAGGGAATTTGTGTCCTACTGTTTCTCGTTCGACGACGAGTACCGCGCTGACAACTTGATGTGTTGCCGCGATATATAATAGCATTGGTTCGCCCAGGTTGGGCGCGGCCAGGACCAGATTTGTTGCCAATATGGCCTTTATTTCTTCGAGTCCGGCCGTGGCAGCATCCGTCCATTCGAAGTGTTCGATGCGCCGGAGGAGGCAATAGAGGGGCAATGCCTTTTCCCCCAAACGGGAGATGAAGCGGCTTAGAGCCGCCACGCATCCAGTCAGTTTTTGTATTTGTTTGAGGTCTTTTGGGATATCCAATTGTGACAGAGCTCGGATCTTGGCTGGGTTTGATTCAATTCCTCTACCGGATACAATGAAGCCCAAGAGCTTTCCAGCTGGTACACCGAAAACGCATTTTTCCGGGTTGAGCTTAATGTCATATGCTCGGAGGTTGTCGAATGTGCGCCTCAAATCGTCTACTAGAGTTTCGACATGTTTGGTCTTAACAACCACATCGTCTACTTATGCCTCCACTGTTTTGCCGATCTGGGTAGCCAGACATGTCTGAATCATGCACTGATATGTTGCGCCAGCATTTTTGAGTCCGAAGGGCATTGTGTTGAAGCAGAATGGTCCGTATGGAGTAATGAATGCCGTTGCGGCCTGATCTGTTTCCGCCATCTTGATTTGATGGTATCCGGAATGTGCGTCGAGGAAGCACAATGAATCGTGCCCTGCGGTAGCATCGATGATTTGGTCGATGCGGGGAAGGGGGAAAGGATCCTTTGGATAGGCCTTGTTAAGGTCTTTAAAATCGACACAAAGGCGCCAGGATTTGTCATTTTTTGGTACCATTACTAGGTTCGCTAGCCAGTCCGGATGTTTTATATCTCTAATGAATCCGGCTTCTAATAGTTTGGCTAGCTCCTCTCCCATTGCCTATCTTTTGGGTTTGGAAAATCGCCGAAGAGCCTGTTTGACTGGCTTGAATCCTTTTAGGATGTTTCGGCTGTGTTCTGCCAGCCTGCGTGGGATTCCTGGCATATCTGAAGGGTGCCAAGCAAAAATGTCCCAATTTCCCCGAAGGAATTCTCGTAGTGCGGCGTCTACATCGGGGTTTAGTTGTGCCCCAATGGAGGTCGTCTTTGTGGGGTCCGTTGGATGGACCTGGAATTTGACTATTTCGTCTGCTGGTTTAAAAGAGGTGGACTTAGATCTCTTATCGAGTATCACATCGTCCCTATTCACCGAGGAGCGCAGCGCAGTGAGTTCCTCTGCCGCTAGGGCTTCGGATAGTGCCTCTAGGGCTAGTGCGGCTGTCTTATTTTCAGCGCGGAGTGCTATGTCCGGATCACTGGCAAGAGTGATGATTCCATTGGGCCCGGGCATTTTAAGCTTCATGTACCCGTAATGGGGTATACCTTGGAAAATTGTGAATGCCTCTTGCCCTAATAAGGCGTGATATCCGCTACTGAACGGGACCACTTGGAACGTGACCTCCTCGGAGCTGTAATTGTCTGGCGAGCCGAACACCACATCTAGTGTAATTTTTCCTGTGTAGCGTGCTTCCCGACTAGGGATTATTCCTCTAAAGGTGGTGCTGCTTCGCTCAATGCGGCTCCAGTCTATTTCCATTTTTTGGAGGGTTTCCTCATAGATGAGGTTTAATCCGCTGCCGCCATCCATGAGTACCTTGGTAAGACGAAAGCCGTCCACTATTGGACTGAGGACCAATGCGGCTGGTGCTCGGGCTGTTCGAAATTTAGGTTCGTTGCTGGCGTTGAAGGTGATAGCCTTGTCACTCCATGGATTTATTGTTGCTACTTGGTAGACTTCGGTAAGGTTGCGGAGTGTTTGTTTCCGCATGTTGTTTGATGCGAAAGTCTTGAAGACTATTAATACCGTACTGGTACTGTTGGGTTGGTTCTCCGGGGCTAGAAGCTCTTCGCCACTTTTGGCCACCTGCCGTAGTATCCAACATGCTCGAAGGCTATGTGTTGGAGTGACGCCCTCTATATTGTGGATTTTATAGGGTCCGCTGAGCCATCCCTCCAATACGGTTCCGTGCCATTTATGGGGTTTTTGCTTTTTGGTTTTTGTCCCGGGTGCCTGAGCATGATGCACCCTTTTGTTTCGGACTAGGGTTGTGTTCGGAGCCGGATTGTCCCAAAACTTAGTTTCGGTTTTCCAGGTACTCTCCATCGCATAGTACTTTCGTAATATGGACGCCAGGTCGGTGAAGCGTGTAATTTCACGGCGACTTATGGCGTTCGTGATTCCCTTGTCTGTGCAATTGTTGCAGAAAATTGAGATTGCACTTTCCTCACGGCAGTTCTTTATCCTGTCCATAACCAGGAGGAATCTGGCCCAGTAATGATGTACTGTTTCCGTGGGCTCTTGCCGGATTTGAGATAGATTGCTTATGTTTGGGTGGGCGGGTGGAATTAAGTCCGGAACCCTGCCCAACTTGAGGCTCAAGGGCCGAAAATTTTCCGAATTTGGAAGCTTGGATTGCTGGATGTTATCCAACAAATCTGGTCCGCTGCCTGACTTTAGGTTCAGTACTTGATTGACGTCCGTCCCTCCGCGGGAATCCGGCATGGAGGGATCAGGAGTCCGGACATAACTGGTCTTTAATATAGAAGAAGAGTCGCCGAGTTGTTCCTCTACCACCGCAACATGGTGGGTAACCTGGGGAGAGTTAATCTCTCTCAGATCGGTTTTAAGCCCAATCTGGTCGTAGTCTGTAGCGACTCCCAGGGCGGCGATGTGATCCAAGAGCTCGTTTACCGAAGAGAGCTCCATCGGATCCAGCTGCTCGGTGAATTCCGAGTTGACGTGAAGATCGCTTTTGATGACCCGAGAGGTCATCGTCGAAGCGGCGGCCGAATAGGCGGTCATAAGAAAACCACCTAGACGGATAGTTTGGCTGGCGGCCAAAGCTCCTTTGGCGATGGTACCGTCTTTAAAGACGGGAAGAGACATCCTTCCTGATTGTGACGGCACAGAGGAACTCCCAATGAAAGCACCAATGTTGGTGTCAAAACCGGCGGATCTCGGGTAGGGGGTCCCGAACTGTGCGTCTAGGCGGATGGTAACAGGAGACAAGGGACACGATGTTTTTACCCAGGTTCGGGCCCTCTCGATGGAGGTAAAACCCTACTCCTGCTTGATTGATATTGATGATATGGGTAGTGCAAGAGTGGATCTACCACGAGATCAAGGAGGCTAAACCCTAGAAGCTAGCCTATGGTATGATTGTTGTTGTGTCCTATGGACTAAAACCCTCCGATTTATATAGACACCGGAGAGGGCTAGGGTTACACAGAGTCGGTTACAATGGTAGGAGATCTACATATCCGTATCACCAAGCTTGCCTTCCACGCCAAGGAAAGTCCCATCTGGACACGGGACGAAGTCTTCAATCTTGTATCTTCATAGTCTTTGAGGGAGTCCTGGACTAGGGGGTGTCCGGACAGCCGGACTATCATCGTCCGTCGGACTCCAAGACTATGAAGATACAAGATTGAAGGCTCCGTCCCGTGTCCGGATGGGACTTTCCTTGGCGTGGAAGGCAAGCTTGGCGATACGGATATGTAGATCTCCTACCATTGTAACCGACTCTGTGTAACCCTAGCCTCCTCCGGTGTGTATATAAACCGAAGGGCTTCAGTCCGTAGGACAACATACATTACAACAATCATACCATAGGCTAGCTTCTAGGGTTTAGCCTCCTTGATCTCGTGGTAGATCCACTCTTGTAATACCCATATCATCAATATTAATCAAGCAGGACGTAGGGTTTTACCTCCATCGAGAGGGCCCGAACCTGGGTAAAACATCATGTCCCTTGTCTCCTGTTACCATCCGCCTAGATGCACAGTTCGGGACCCCCTACCCGAGATCCGCCGGTTTTGACACCGACATTGGTTCTTTCATTGAGAGTTCCTCTGTGCCGTCACCGATAGGGCGGATGTCTCCACCCGTCTTCAAAGACGGCCTTTTCGCCAAAGGGGCCTTGGCCGCCGGCCAAACTATCCGGCTAGGTGGTTTTCTTATGACCGCCTGTCCGGCCGCCGCTTCGACAATGACTTCTCAAGTCGTTAGAAGCAATCTTCACGTCAGCCCTAAAGCTGCCGAACAGTTGGATCCAATAGAGCTCTCGTCTGTCAACGAGCTCTTGGATCGCATCGCCGCCCTAGGAGTCGCTACGGACTACAACCAGATTGGGCTTAAAACCGATCTGAGAGGGATCAACTCTCCCCAGGCCACCCACCACGTCGCAGTGGTAGAGGAGCAATGCGGCAATTCTTTGCCTGTATTGAAAACTATTCATGTCCGGATTCCCGAACCCCCCACGCCGGATTTCTGCGAAGGGACGGACTTCGATCGAGCATTGAACTTAAAATCATGCATCGCTCCGGACTCGCTGGATTGTGTCCGTTAACCTAAGCTTCCGAATTCGGAAGCTCTTCGGCCTTTAAGCCCCAAGATGGGCAGAGATACGGATTTTAGTCCACCCACCCGCCCAGACATATGCGATCTAACTCTAATACGGCAAGAGCCCGCTGAAACAGTACACCATTACTGGGCCAGATTCCTCCTGGTTATGGACAGGATAAAGCACTGCCGAGAGGAAAACGCAATCTCAATTTTCTGCAATAATTGCATGGACAAGGGAATACTAAACGCCATTGATCGTCGCAAAATCACGCACTTCACCGATCTGGCATCCATAGTACGAAAGTACTGTGCGATGGAAAGTTTCCGGAAAACCGAAAATCAATTTTGGGATAATCCGGCCCCAAACCCAGTCCGCAGCAAAAGGGTGCCTTACACTCAGGCCCCAGATGCAAAAACGAAAAAGCAAAAACCCAATAAGGGAAATGGAACCGTACTGGAGGGATGGCTCAACGGACCCTGTAAGCTTCATAGTACAAAGGGAGCCATCCCAACGCATAGCCTTCGAGCATATTGGATACTACGGCAGGTGGCCAAAAGTGGCGAGGAGCTTCTAGCCCCGCAAAACAACTCCAACAATACCGGTACGGTATCAACAGTCTTCGAGACATCGCGTCAAACAATATGCGAAAGCGAACAATCCGCGGGCTCGCCAAAGTCTACCAAATAGCAACAGCAAATGCATGGAGTGACACAGCTATCACCTTTGGTGCCAGCGATGAACCTAAATTCCGAACAGCCAGAGCACCAGCCGCACTGGTGCTTAGTCCCATAGTGGACGGCTTTCGACTGACAAAAGTCCTCATGGATGGCGGCAGCGGATTAAACCTCATCTATGAGGAAACTCTGCGGAAAATGGAAATCGATTGGAGCCGTATTGAGCGAAGCAGCACAACCTTTAGAGGAATAATCCCCAGCCGGGAGGCACGCTACACCGGACAAATCACACTCGATGTGGTGTTCGGCTCGCCGGACAATTATAGATCCGAAGAAGTCACGTTCCAAGTGGCCCCGTTCAACAGCAGATATCACACTATATTAGGACGGGAGGCATTCACAATTTTTCAAGCAGTACCTCATTACGGGTATATGAAGCTCAAAATGCCTGGGCCCGGCGGAATAATCACCCTCGCTAGTGATCCGGACATAGCACTCCGCACCGAAAATAAGACAGCCGCACTAGCTCTCGAGGCACTATCCGAAGCCTTAGCGGCAGAGGAACTCACCGCGCTGCGCTCTACGGTGAACAGGGACGATGTGATACTCGATAAAAGATCCAAGTCCACCTCCTTCAAACCAGCAGATGAAATAATCAAATTTCAGGTCCATCCAATGGACCCAAAAAAGACGGCCTCCATTGGGGCACAATTGAACCCCGAAGTAGACGCGGCACTGCGGGAATTCCTTCGGGAAAATTGGGATATCTTCGCCTGGCATCCTTTGGATATGCCCGGAATCCCACGCAGGTTGGCAGAACACAGCCTAAACATCCTCAAAGGATTTAAGCCAGTCAAACAGGCTCTTCGACGATTTTCCGAACCCAAAAGATAGGCAATGGGAGAAGAGCTGGCCAAACTATTGGAAGCCGGATTTATTAGAGATATCAAACATCCGGACTGGCTATCAAATCTGGTGATGGTACCAAAGAAGGATAAATCCTGGCGCCTCTGCGTCGATTTTAAAGACCTCAATAAGGCTTGCCCAAAGGATCCCTTCCCTCTCCCGCGCATCGACCAAATTATCGATGCTACTGCAGGGCACGATTCGTTGTGCTTCCTGGACGCATACTCTGGCTATCACCAAATCAAGATGGCGGAAGCAGACCAAGCTGCAACGGCACTCATCACTCCATACGGACCATTCTGCCTCAACACGATGCCCTTCGGACTTAAAAATGCCGGCGCAACATATCAGCGCATGATTCAAACATGTCTGGCTACCCAGATCGACAAAATAGTCGAGGCATACGTAGACGACGTAGTCGTCAAAACAAAACACGTCGAAAGTCTAGTAGACGATTTGAGGGTCACATTCGACAATCTCAGAGCATATGACATTAAGCTGAATCCGGAAAAATGCGTTTTCGGCGTACCAGCCGGAAAGCTGCTGGGCTTCATTGTATCCGGTAGAGGAATTGAAGCAAACCCGGCCAAAATCCGAGCTCTGTCACAGTTGGATATTCCAAAAGACCTCAAACAAATACAAAAATTAACAGGATGCGTGGCAGCCCTAAGCCGCTTTATCTCCCGTCTAGGAGAAAAGGCGCTGCCCCTTTATCGCCTCCTCAGGCACACCGAACACTTCGAGTGGACGGATGCTGCCACTGTCGGACTCGAAGAAATAAAGGCCATATTGGCAACAAATCCGGTCCTGGCTGCGCCCACTCTGGGCGAACCAATGTTGTTATACATCGCAGCAACGCATCAAGTTGTAAGCGCGGTCCTCGTCGTCGAACGAGCGACAGAAGGGCATAAATTCCCTCTTCAAAAACCAGTGTACTACGTATCCACTGTGCTAACCCCCTGCAAATCCCGTTACCCGCACTATCAGAAGATAGCATATGCGGTGTTCATGGCGTCCCGAAAGCTCCGACACTACTTTCAAGAGTGTTTGATAACAGTGGCCTCTGAAGTACCACTCAATGACATTATAAATAACCGTGACGCAATGGGCAGGATTGCAAAATGGGCCATTGAGCTCTTACCATTCGACATAACTTACAAACCTAGGCGAGCTATAAAGTCACAAGTTTTGGCTGCTTCGTCGCCGAATGGACCGAAGCCGAACTCCCTAAAGAGTATGGCGCTTACTCCAATTGGGTTATGCATTTCGACGGCTCTAAAATGTTGGCCGGACTGGGGGCTGGCGTCGTATTGACGTCCCCAATCGGGGACACAATCCAGTACGTACTCCAAATAATGTACACGGACTCCAACAACGCAGTCGAATACGAGGCCCTATTACATGGTCTCCGGATGGCAGTCTCCATGGGTATTCAACGCCTAGAGGTGCGCGGGGATTCAAACCTTGCAATATCCCAAATAAATGGAGACTTCGACGCCAAAGATCCGAAAATGGCAGCATATCGCAACGCTGTCTTAAAAATGTCAGCTCGGTTTGAAGGACTCGAATTTCATCACATAGCCCGAGATAATAACCAAGCGGCCGATGTACTGGCACGCATCGGAGCAAAACGTGATGATGTCCCTACAAATATCTTCCTAGAAAGGCTTTTTAAGCCATCCGTACTATGGGAAGAGGAGCCCGGCAGTGACAAACCGGATAAAACCGCACCAATCGGTGATTCAGCAGATGACATAACACCTTCAGCCCACGGCATAATGGCAGTAATCGCCGCGTGGACAGAACCTTTCCTAGCCTACCTACTTAGGCAGGAACTTCCTGAAGACCAAAACGAGGCTCGCTGCATAGTCCGGCGATCGAAAGCCTACAAGGTCCATGAGGGAGAACTTTATAAGAAAAGTACAACCGGAGTCCTTCAACGGTGTATCTCCGAAGAGGAAGGGCGAAACCTCCTGGCTGAAATTCATGCCGGACTAGGCGGACACCACGCAGCAGCTCGGGCCCTTGTAGGAAAGGCATTCCATACAGGATTTTATTGGCCGATGGCCCGGGCAGACGCGCAGGACTTAGTCCAGCGATGTGTTGGTTGTCAGCTCTTTGCTAATCAGAGCCATATGCCACCTACCGCCCTCAAAACTATACCCATTACCTGGCCGTTCGCGGTCTGGGGGCTTGAGATGGTTGGACCCCTTAAAGGGGGAACCCACAAGCAACGATACCTATTGGTCATGGTGGATAAATTCACCAAATGGATAGAGGCCAAGCCGGTCAAGACGGCAGAGTCCGGAACAATGATAGACTTTATATCCAGGGTAGTACACCGTTACGGAGTCCCCCACAGCATCATCACCGACAACGGCACGAACTTCACAGCCGACGAGGTTAAATCATGGTGCAAGAATATGGGCATCAAGCTCGACTATGCTTCAGTCTATCACCCTCAAACCAACGGTCAAGTGGAACGAGCAAATGGTCTAATAATGAGCAGCATTAAACCCAGACTAGTGCGGTCACTTACTAAATCCGACACGCACTGGGTCGAGGAGCTCGACTCCGTGCTCTGGGGGCTGCGGACAACGCCCAACCGTACTACCGGATTCACACCATTCTTTATGGTATACGGCGCAGAGGCAATTTTACCCTGCGACATTATTCATGACTCACCTCGAGTGCGCATGTACGAGGAAAGAGAGGCTGAGTTGGATCGGCAGGACAGCTTGGACACATTGGAGGAAGAACGCGACGTCGCCAAAGCTCGTTCTGCATTCTATCAGCAGCAGGCTCGAAGATATCAAAGCAGAGAAGTACGGGCCAAGACTTACAACGTCGGTGAACTAGTTCTACGCCTGCCGGACAAGAAAAAGGACAAGCTCAAGCCCAAGTGGGAGGGCCCTTTCATCATTGATCAAGTCCTGACCGGCGGAGCATACCGTCTACGAAATGCATCGGATAACCGACTCGAGCTGAACCCATGGAACGCAGCACGCCTCCGAAGATTCTATGCCTAGTGCCAGAGTAAGAGTTCGTCCCCTCCCTCCGTCCAAATTTTTTACCTTGGCTGTCTCTCGTTTCTCCTTTCATAACCCTTTCTAACAAGCCCTTAAGGGCTTACTTTTGCATTTTTTCGCATACACTTGATGTGCCATCCGCACTCATTATACCTGGGGGCTTCTTTTACAGAAGCTCAATTATAAGGGTTTCATGCCCAGCACATGTGTCAAGCTTCCACATGTACCTTTTACTCACCATTATATGCATCAATATGACTTAAGTTTTGGCCAAGCTAGGTTGCCTGGCTCCTGTGCTTACCCCTACGTTCCCGATTGTTCGGCTAGGAGGTAAAGGGAGCACCTCTGCGATTGTTACTGCCGGGTCAGCCGGATGTGTACCTCAGACTAGGTGAAGCCGAAAGCTAGCATTCTTAAGGGAATATTTGGTCGGTGACTTAAAAGATGATCTTATTTACCTCTTCATTCATCTGCCCCCAGATGTTTTCTTGCTTTTTTCGCAGTCCGGACATGCACTTTTGGGCATGCCTCCCAGGGAAAGGAACCCTTAACGGAAATTCTCCCTGGAAGATGTTTCTTACTAACCATGTAATATAACATAACTAGTTGGGCACTTGTCTGATAAAGCACTAATGACCCGTACGCCTCGTCTCCATGCATACCACGGTTGTTTCTTAACCAAAAAGGTATTCGGACACACTCCGGACTCTCGGGTCCCGAGGTTGAAGCGAAAAGGTCGGCAAAGACAAACGATCTACAATCCGGCTAGAAGGCATTTCACATGTCATTTCAAAGGAAAACATACATTGTCAAATTCATTGATTGTATTCTTCCTCAATCCCGTCTAACAGGCTATCTAAATTACAGTCCCGTTGGGAAAACCTAGCAGCTAACTCTACTTGGCTGTATACCAAACTCACAGGGATCTCCTTCCCATCACGCCCCACCAGTCCAACTTCGGCCATATGGTTGGGATCCGCCTTCTTATACCGCGTCTTCACCATGGCCCAAGCCTCCCTAGCACCTTGACGGCAAGCCGAAATCTTCCACAAACGGAAGCGCTGCCGTACTCCCTGCAGCTTCTCCGCAAGCTCCCCGAGGCCCTTGGGTAGGGTGAGGGATGGCCATAAATCCTGAATGACACCGCTCATTGCCTGCCGAACTCGTTCGAGCAGTTGCAGCAGTTCGGGAAGCTGATCACCCGTTGACATGGGCATCTCCTCTGCAGGACGACCTGTGAGTATACCTACAAGACATATCGTGTCACAATACTTCCTGGCCGAACTCTTCTTTTCAAAGGAGTCCGCTCAAGCACTTACTATAAATGCCGCGACGAAGCCGTTGATTCTCCTTAACGGAGCCGGACAGCTCGGCTTGTGTGCCTTTCAGCTCTTCTCCGAGCTTGGCGGTGGCATCCTGGAGCTTGTTCCTTTCTTGCTGAACCCTATTCAGCACACTCTCGCCGGCCTTTAGCTGGCGCAGCAATGCTTGCCTGTCCGGATCTTGTCCGGCAACATCTGCAATGTCATTATTAGACTCGCGCGCACGCCGCACAGCGCTTATATTTATTAATAAAAATGTGTTACCAGGAGGGGCCTCTGCGTCTCCTCCTGCGGCAGCAAGTGTGGCCTCAAGTTGGGCCATGCAATCTTGCAGCTCCCGAGACAGCTGGGCATTCTTCTCGGTGAGAGCCTGTGTTTTCAAATGATCCTTAAATCAGTTAACATAACTAGTTTTTAAGTCTCGGGGGCTACTGGTATATACAACCATTAAAATTCCCTTACCCGTATGTCTTTCACATACTGTTCCGTGGCTCTGGTCAAACCATCTTGAGTGGCACGGAGATGCGCGTCCCCTGCGTTAAAGGCATCCAATGCCTCAGCGGAAAAGCACGCTTCATGAAATACTATCCGGCGGCGCCTGTGGTTCATGGCGCTCTCCACCTCAGACTTGGTGGCGGACAGTCTGTCGGTGTCCTCCGTGGGAGAAGGATCCGGCCCGCGTCTTGCGCTTGCCTCCCCCTCCAGGCCGGGCGCTGGAGCCTGGCCGGTATAGGTTGGATCGGCAACTTCTGCGCCCGCAGTCCGGCGAGCGCTTTTTCTCCTACAAAGATTATGAGCACTTAGGCGTTTCCTAGGAACGTTGCTCTAAAAATTCAAATACGAGCTATACCTTTGCGGTGACGTTTCCGTCCGCGCCGTGCTCCTTTTTCGCCTGCTGGTCCGAACTGACCTCTGCTGGTCAGCCGCCGCGGGCTCGGCTTCCTGCCGTAAAGGCGCTTCCTGCAAAATACCATCGTTCGCGAAGGTTAGAAATGAACAGAGAAGAAGTAATGGTGTCCGGACTTCGGTGGCGGTCACCTGGGAAGCCGGATATAGTCCGGGGTAATCTGCCGTAATGGCCACCAAAGCATTGTCTATGCTAAGCTGATGAAACACCCCGTCGATCAGCTCCACCTTGATGTCCAGATCCTCTTCGGAGGCCGGATCTAGGGATCTTCCCGGATCCTCGGGTTGCGGAGTGGGACTTACCATGTCCTCCACAGTCCGGCGCAGATCCTGCGCCGAAGACATAATGTAAGAAGCCTAAACTTCGAAAGCATGGGTTGAGCCCTTAAAGGTGTTCACTTACCCATCCTCTGGGGTTGATCATGGAAAACCCATTCAAAGGGTTCGTTCGAAGGAAGTCCTCCTTCTCCTTATACAGGCTGGACAGGATCTCCACCAGATCCTCGGTCGAATCCGGCCCTTTGCGGCCATGACGGGTGGCATCGTCTTCCCCGTTGAAATCCCACATGGGATGGCCTCTGTATTGCAGTGGCTGTACCCCCCGCATAATGCATGTCTCCATGACTCCGATCATGGTCAAGCCAGTATGGGCCATTAATCTTATTCGACCCATCAAGTAATGGACGCTCTTGTCTTCCTCCAATCGGGGGCTCCGTGGGCGCCAGCTGAGGCGTTTCTTCAAGGGAGCAGCACTAAACTCCGGGAGGCCGATCCGGACTGGATCCGGCAGCGGAGCGTCTCCTTTTTAAAACCACTCTGAAGGCAAGTCTTCGGACGCCTTCTTGGGAGTACCGGATGGGTATCCGGTCCCGGCAATGCGCCATATTTCGGCGCCGCCCACTTGATATATGGACCCCTCGTGAGAACAGGGAACGAGGCAGAACAGCCTCTTCCACAATGCAAAATGGGGCTCAATGCCCAGGAATAGCTCCCAAAGAGCTACATAGCCCGCTATATGCAGGACAGAGGCGGGCGTAAGGTGGTGGAGCTGGAGTCCGTAGAACTCCGGGAGCCCATGGAGGAACGGATGTATTGGGAATCCGAGTCCCCTTATCAGATAAGGGACGAAACATACTCGCTCCCCCTTATTGGGGCTTGGGGTAGCCTCCGCCTGCCTCCCACCTTGATAAGTGACCAGTCCGGCCCGGACTGGGACCATGAAGGCCGGAGGGAGAAATCCCCCCGTTTGGAGCTTCACTAGCTCGTTGTGCGAAACAGAGCACCTCCTCCAATTCCCCGGCGGTGGGCTGGGAGCGCGCGAAGAAGAGCCGCGTTGATGGTCCATGATGGAATGGATTTTTAGGTCAAAGGCGCTCCGATGAAGTATTCGCGGAAGGAAGATGGTGTGGTTTGGATCTGGATTGCCTCTTTTATAGGCAGATGACTCGCACGGCTGGGGGGGGGGTTAAATGTAAAAGACGCCCTGGCTTTTCGCATTCGTGCGACGCGTGGAAAAATACCATTATTGGGCGTAGAAGCCGAGAAACACAGTATTTATGATAAAGCCGGACACTGTTCGGCAGGTACATGGAACTTGAAGGGAGAACCCGCCTTGCAACGCCGAAGACTATATGCACGCTGGACCTATCATCATCGTCAGCCGGACTCCAAGACTATGAAGATACAAGATTGAAGACTTCGTCCCGTGTCCGGATGGGACTTTCCTTGGCGTGGAAGGCAAGCTTGGCGATACGGATATGTAGATCTCCTACCATTGTAACCGACTCTGTGTAACCCTAGCCTCCTCCGGTGTCTATATAAACCGGAGGGCTTTAGTCCGTAGGACAACATACATTACAACAATCATACCATAGGCTAGCTTCTAGGGTTTAGCCTCCTTGATCTCGTGGTAGATCCACTCTTGTAATACCCATATCATCAATATTAATCAAGCAGGACGTAGGGTTTTACCTCCATCGAGAGGGCCCGAACCTGGGTAAAACATCGTGTCCCTTGTCTCCTGTTACCATCTGCCTAGACGCACAGTTCGGGACCCCCTACCCGAGATCCGCCGGTTTTGACACCGACATTCTTGGAGTCCGGCCGATGATGATAGTTCGTCTATCCAGACACCCCCTAGTCCAGGACTCCCTCAGAGCCCCTTTAAGTTTCCGGCCTTTATCAATGCCTTGTTATTTTTATGCCACACCCCGGGTTTGAAGTTGTTCCCGGGAGGCAGTGTCCTCTTGCGTCCAAGCTCCAACGCAGGACTGCATTCGAGGTATCTTTTGTAGCCGAGCACCAGCACCGGTCTGCTTCCGAGCTCCAACGCCGAAATGTATCCGAACTCCAACGCTGGAATGTGTCCAAGCACCAACGTTGGACTGTTTCTGAGCTCCAACGCCAGACTATATCTGAGCTCCAACACCGGACTATGTCCAAGCTCCAACGCCGGACTGTATCCGAGCTCCAATGCCGGACTATATCCGAGATGTCATAAATCATCTTGGTTCAAAAAAGTTGAAGGAGTTTAGCCAAGCTTAATGCCGGAAATGCCCTCTATGGAGCTAGCCACTGGCGCCCGAGCTTTATGCCAGACTGCTTCCGAGGTGGTTCACCACCCCAACCGCGGGCTGATTTTTGACTGGTACAATTTATTCTCTGCTGAGATATATAACCAGTATATGTATATCTAGTAGCCCTCAAGGTGTGTGTCAATCTAAAACCCGAGATGCACCTGAAGGAAAACATGAAACCGCTGTTCCTAATAGCCCCTAAGACTCAGGTCGATGTGCGAAATCGGCCTGAGGATCAATTCCTAGCTAGGCAGCATACATAGGAATAGAAATGCAGTATAATATATTAGAGATAATAATAGTGATCGGAGAACGGGTCCTTGAGAGAGGGTCTTGAGAAGTTGCCGCAATATATTAGCTTGACGCCAGATAGGTCCAGATGGTACCTATTGTTGTCCGAAGACGCGTTTGCCCATAGTTTGGTCATGCCGAATACTAAGTACTTTGAACTTTTTGCATTGAATAGGCAATGCAGTAGCCCCCGAGCCACTGGTCGGGTGGCCACACTAGATCAAGGGATCGATGTACCCCTTTAATATTTGTAAATGATAAGCACGAAGCCCAGTAGCCCCCAAGCCTTAATGTGGGCATGGGTGGCCGAATTAGGGATCGACCTCCGATGTAAAATCACAAATTATGTGTAATGATTCTATGTATCCAAGTACTCGACATCATTAATGCTCGGATCCGCATTGTACAAAACTTTGTTGACCGACCATCGGCTTCAACTTCTTCGGCCAGCAGCCGAGGAGTGTTTGTCCTACTTTACAAAGCCTTCATGAGGGCAAAGATTTACAGCAAACAAGGCAATCCGGCCATACGGTTTTATAAACAAAGCTACGCAGAGAGATATGTTATATTAGTTTTTAACATAAGAAACATCTTCCAAAGAAAATAGTCCCGCTATCGGTTCCTTTCTTTGGGTTGTCATGCTAAGCATGATCATGAAACCTCAGCTCCTATCAATATGGGAGCAAAATATTGAGGATTTAGTTCGGGGAAAGTTCCCAAACTCTATGGTATTAATGAACCAAAATTTTCATTTTTGTCGTTGCCGACCAATGTGATTCTTTAAGATTGCTAGCTTTCGTCTTCACCCAGTCTGAGGTACTAACTCGGATGACTCGGTAGTAACAATCACAGAGGGGCTCCCTTTACCGCCTAGCCGAACAATTGGGAACGTAGGGGTAAGCACAGGAGCCAGGCAACCCAGCTTGGCCAAAATCTTAAGTCAAATTGATGCATATTTATGGCTTTATAACGATGATTACGGAAGGTGGCCCTTGTATATTATATACAAATGCCGACGATATGTTTATTTGACTCTGTTGCAACCATTTATCAGTTGAAAGTGGCCCATCGTCGGCTTCTACCCCTTTGTAGATACTACGCAGAGTGTTTCCACAATAACAAGACAACCCTTAGCCGACGTCTCAGTGCCCGAAGGCGGTTATGTTAGCGGAAACGAGGCAATCAGATATCCGGACTTTATAACTTTCACTTAGTCATAGGAGCTTTAAACTGGGGAAGCTAGCTACAAGCCCCCGGTTAGTGTTCGGTGACAGCCGAGGTCAAGCCGTAAACACTTCGGCCAATGCTATGAACGGCCCGTCATTTAACATAACCATCGGATTGCTGACCGGTTTACGCTTATTGTGACAGTCAGTTTTTGGCTTTCTCCACTGAGGTGCTTAACCATGCGAGCTGCAAGCACAATCACAGTGGTTCTCCCTTTGCACACCTAGCCGAACAAAGCGGACCGTAGGAGGCAAGCGCAGGAGCCGGGCAACCCAACTATTGACCGAAGACACAATTTGAAACCGATGCATATATAACAATATCCGAGAATGTTTTTTGCCGAATCTCTAAAGGTGTCGGGCGTTGCACATTTACTATAAGACAACTCATGTAAATTTTAAGAGCCCCGAAGTGACTTGGGGAAAAGAATTTTCTGTTATAATGATTTTGTGTATCGAAGTACTTATATCATATCTGTGTTCACCCGAACTTTAAACGTCTTAATCGACCGTCGGCTTCTCTCTCTTCGGTCAAGGAGCAAAAAGTGTTATGTACTCCACCTGTTGAGAATATCGACAGTGTTTCCGATAACCAGGCAATCGGGCCATAAGGCTGTAACAGACAAAGCGCGCTCAGGGAACTTATGCTATATTACCGACGGAGTGTAAGAAGCATATTCGAAGAAAATAGTACCTCCACCGATATCTTTCTTCGGTTGCTCGTTGTTATTATGAGACTTGTGTAATAGATTTTTTGTACTCATGAGTTCTATTGTGTGCCGACCATGACTTAAAACAATAAGAGCGCTAGCTTTCGGCTTCACCCAGTCTGAGGTTCGAGCTCGGATGACCCGGTCGTGACAATCGCAGAGGTGCTCCCTTTACTCCCTAGCCGAACAATCGGGAACATAGGGGTAAGCACAGGAGCCAGGCAACCCATCTTGTGGAACACTTAGGTCAATATGGTGCATATTGTGGCGTAATACACGAACAAGGAACGAAGCCGTACAAGTATAATCATATGCAAGGGGAAAGGCTTCATAAAGGAAGCCCCCAAGTAAACGGGGTATTTGAATTTGTGTGTCACAAACAAAGTTTTGACAAGGAATTTTGTCACAAACAACTTTTTGCCAAAAAAGTATAATGCTCGGTGTTGATGACGCGATTCAAAATAGAAAGTCTTTGAGCATGAAAGCGACTTAGCTGGTTAATGTGCTCGATGTTGATGACGCGATTCGGGCTTGTGGTGGGACGAAGACGCCCATTGATATGTGACAGATCCGACAAGGTTCGCAGTCCTCGGCATGACCGAGGTCCCAGCCCCCAAGCCCGAGGTGTCCGAGCAAGGAGTTCGGCACTCCGGAGTAGTGACCCTGCAGTCAAAATCAACTAACCGCACACATAAAACAGTGCGGTCCAGGAAATAACAATATGTATATGTATATATAATCCTTCCATAATTGCTTTTATGCAAAAATAATTTATTTAAAGAGATGTGACCTGGTGCCGAAGCCAATGTCGATGCAGGGCGTCGGCGTGACGTAGTGAAGGCATGATGAAGCCTGAATTTGCAGGGCGGTCTGGGCTCCAGATGCGGCGTTCGCCGAACTACAGACGGGAAACGGACCGAACCATCGCGCAACCATCGTTAATGCGGCCATCATTTGACAGACCTGTGTACAGATGATGCAACAAACCAGAGTAATATTTTTTGAAAAAATAAACCCAAGCAAGAAAATTACTAGGATTAACAGCACCTGGTTTATCTGTTGTAGCAATCTGAAAAAAGGTTACTCCCGAAATTGGGACTTGATCCGCACACCCATTGCCTGGTGAGCGATGGAGCAGCGGCATGGCGATGCTGGCAAAGGTTGGCTTGCCGAGGCAAAGCCCCCGGTCCAGCTAACGTGACAAAGTTGGTCGGTTGACGATGCCGAAGTCTCCGGAGTAGGTCGATGAATTTGGGTCGGATTCGTTCTCGCGTAGAAAACAGATCCGAAAAGTGATGCACTAATCGGAAAGTTCCCAGAGTTTGGACGATCGGATCAAGTTGAAATTTTGAGAGGTGGTAGATATGGGAATTACACAGCAAATGAATGGCTGGATCTTCCAAAGGACCTCCGAGCTGGGCTCTGGAGACCACGCCCTAAACTTGTCCAGATTCCAGTCCAGATTTGACAGGGCTCCGGTATATCGGAGATTGCCAGAGATTCCTCCATTGGAAGTCGACGAAATTTTCCAGGATTGTTGTAGACTAAATTACGCACAATCCCACCGAAGTACTCGTTAAATCAAAACTCGAGGAGGCGGTGGCGGCGGATACAAATTTGCTGTCTAGAAAAATAGCACGGTTGCCCGGGGGCAATGTTGACGTTGAGCGCCCGGGTTCCGAGGATAATTTCTCCATGATCATGATAGAGATCGGAGTTTATGTTGATGAAGGCCCACATCCGAACATAATGATCGGAGGTAGGGTGCAGTCCTTGGTTAAACCAAGGTGACCAGTCGAGCCGGTGACGAAGAAGTCTACATTGTAGTTCATCTGTAGTCGAGCCATCCTTTTGCCGATCACACAGCGGAACCCTCAATGAAAGCACCAATGTTGGTGTCAAAACCGGCGGATCTCGGGTAGGGGGTCCCAAACTGTGCATCTAAGTTTGATGGTAACATGAGGCGTGGGACACGATGTTTACCCAGGTTCGGGCCCTCTCTATGGAGGTAATATCCTACTTCCTGCTTGATTGATCTTGATGATATGAGTATTACAAGAGTTGATCTACCACGAGATCGTAGAGGCTAAACCCTAGAAGCTAGCCTATGATTATGATTGTGTATATATATATCTCTCGACTAGCCTGGCCTCGATTTATATAATGCACCAGAGGCACTACTAGGAAAACAGCTATAGCTAATATGGACATTAATGGCGCACCATGTATGTGGTGCGTCATTAATGACCATATTACTAATGCCGCACCTGGTGAAAAGTGCGCCATTACTTAGTTTGACCAAGGTTTGACCCAGTCATACACATAGTAATGGCGCACTTTGTATATGTGCTCCATTACTAAGTTGACATAGTAATGGCGCACCTTCACAACAGTGCGCCATTACTATGTGTATGACTGGGTCAAACCTTGGTCAAACTTAGTAATGGCGCACTTGCATAGGTGCGTCATTACTATGTCAAACTTAGTAATGGCGCACCTATACAAAGTGCGCCATTACTAAGTTTCACCAAGGTTTGACCAAGTCATACACATAGTAATGGCGCACTTTGTGAAGGTGCGCCTTTACTAACTTTGACCTGTTCAAATGCACCCCCCCCTTTGGACCGCCTTTTCAGTTTAAAAAAATAATAAAAGAAAATGATGGAAATGTCAAAAAAATAAAAGAAAATAAGTTTCCCATGTGATATGTGGTCTAGTTGTTTGGAAATTTAAAAATATGAATTTCGACTTTATTTGCAAAATCTCTCTGGAATTTAGTAAAATGGGCATAACTTTTGCATACGAACTCGGATTAAAAAGTTTTTTATATGAAAAATCATCTACTCGAAAAGTTACATCCGAATTCAACCGGGGGAACCCCGTTGAAGATTTTTAGAATCCCAGTTTCAAGAGTGTTCAATCACGGTGGCCTCCGAAGTACCACTCAACGATATAATCAATAACCGTGATGCCACGGGCCAGATTGCTAAGTGGGCTATCGAGCTCCTCCCGTTCGACATCACATACAAACCACGGCGAGCCATTAAGTCGCAAGTACTGGCTGACTTCGACGCTGAATGGACAAAAGCCAAACTCCCTAAAGAGTATGGCGCGTACTCCAATTGGATCATGCACTTTGACGGCTCTAAGATGCTGGCTGGTCCGGGGGCAAGCGTTGTCCTGACATCCCCCACCGGAGATACAGTCCAATACATACTCCAAATATTATACACAGATTCCAACAGTGCAGCCGAATACGAGGCTCTGTTGCATGGTCTTTGGATGGCAGTCTCCATGGGCATTCAAGGCCTAGAAGTGTGTGGGGATTCGAACCTCGCAATATCCCAAATAAATGGAGACTTTGACGCCAAGGACTCAAAAATGGCGGCCTACCGCAGTGCCGTCCTCAAAATGTCAGCTCGGTTCGAGGGGCTTGAATTCCGCCATGTGGTCCGAGACAACAATCAAGCGGCGGATATCCTCGCCCGTATTGGCACTAAGCGCGACCCCATCCCACCTAATATCTTCTTGGAAAGGTTGTTCAAGCCATCCGTGGTGTGGGAAGGGGAGACCGGCAATACTAGTCCGGATGCGAACACAACCCCAGATCCCGAACACTCTGACATAATCGGAGGCTCCGCCACCGAAATAACACCTTCGGCCCACGTGATTATGGCTGTCATTGCCCCGTGGACAGAACCCTTCATAGCCTACCTAAAGAGGCAAGAACTTCCTGAGGACCAAAATGAGGCGCGTTGCATTGTGCGGCACTCTAAAGCCTACAAGGTCCACGAGGGAGAGCTTTATAAGAAAAGCGCGACCGGAGTGCTCCAAAGGTGCATCTCCGAAGAGGAAGGATGGCAACTACTGGCCGAAATTCATGCTAGAATCGGCGGCAATCATGCCGCAGCCCGGGCCCTTGTAAGCAGGGCCTTCCGTACAGGTTTCTACTGGCCGACAGCCCGAGCAGAATCACAGGACCTCGTCCAACATTGCGTTGGTTGCCAACTTTTTGCAAATCAAAGCCACATGCCACCTACCGCTCTCCAAACAATCCCCATAACTTGGCCCTTTGAGGTCTGGGGGCTCGATATGGTTGGACCCCTTAAAAGAGGAAGCCATAAGAATAAATACTTGTTGGTCATGGTAGATAAACTCACCAAATGGATAGAGGCCAAACCAGTTAAAATGGCTGAATCCGGACCAGTGATAGACTTCATATCCGGGGTCGTACACCATTACGGTGTCCTCCACAGTGTCATCACTGATAACGGCTCCAACTTCACAGCCGACGAGGTGAAAACTTGGTGCGGCAAAATGGGCATTAAGCTCGATTATGCCTCTGTCTATCACCCCCATACAAACGGTCAAGTCAAACGAGCAAATGGTCTTATTATGAGTGGCATCAAACCTAGACTAGTGCGATCCTTGAAGGAATCAGATACGCACTGGGTCGAGGAGCTCGACTCCGTACTATGGGGGCTCCGGACCACGCCAAATCGCACCACCGGATACACACCATTTTTTATGGTGTACTGCGCAGAGGCAGTGGTACCTTGCGATATCATTCATGACTCACCTCGAGTGCGCATGTACGAGGAGAAAGAAGCCAAGCTGGATCGGCAGGACAGTCTAGATGCCCTGGAGGAGGAGCGTGACGTTGCAAAGGCCCGTTCCGCATTCTATCAGCAACAAGCTCAAATGTATCAAAGCAGAGAAGTACGGGCCAAAACTTATAACGTTGGCGAACTTGTTCTATGCCCACCGGAGAAGAAAAAGGATAAGCTCAAGCCCAAGTGGGAGGGTCCCTTCATCATTGATAAAGTTCTCACCAGAGGAGCGTATCGTCTGCGTGATGCCTCAGATAATCGACTCGAGCCGAACCCATGTAACGCGGCTAGACTCCGAAGATTCTACGCCTAGTGTCGAACTCTGTGTTCGTCTCCCTACCTCCGCTTTTTTTAAAGTTATATCCTCCTTCTTTCTTTCTTTCCTTTTTTATATAGCCTTAAAAACCTTAAGTGTGCTTTCATCGCACACTCCTGTCACGCTATGCATGCTCAATATACCTGGGGGCTTCTTATACAGAAGCTTAATATAATTATCTTCTGGGCTTTATGCCCACCACATATGCATCACTTCTCCATATGTTCCTTTTTTCGCCATTATATGCATCGATATGACTTAAGTTTTGGCCAAGCTGGGTTGCCTGGCTCTTGTGTTTATGCCCTACATTCCCGTTAATTCGGCTAGGGCATAAGGGGAGCACCTTTGCGATTGTTACTACCGGGTCAGCCGGATGTGTACTTCAGACTGGGTGAAGCCGAAAGCTAGCGTTCTTAAGGTAAGATCGGTGAAAAAAAGATGTTTCTTACTTATTTTAATACATGCCCCCAGATGTTTTTATCCTGCGTCGCTTTTCGCAGTTCGGACATGCACATTAATGCATGCATACCCAAGGAACGGAACCCTTAACGGAACTATTCTCCCTGGAAGATGTTTCTTACTATCCATGTAATATAACATAGCTAGTTGGGTACTTGTCTGTTCAAGCACTTATGACCCCTACGCCTGATTTCCACGCATACCCCGGTTTTTACATAACTGAGCGGGTATTCAGATACACTCTAGACTGCTGGGTCCGGAGGTTGAAGCGAAAAGGTCCGCCATGACAAATGATTTACAATCTGGATAGGGACAAAATATGTCATTTGAAGTACACAGTCACTTAGACTGACTAAATTCTTCTTCTATACCATCCATCAGGCTCTCTAGCCTACAATCCTATTGGGAATACTTTGTGGCTAATGCTACCTGGTCATATACCAGACTAATGGGGATTTCTTTCCCATCTGACCCTACAGGTCCGACCTCGGCCATGTGGTTCGGGTCAGCCTTGGTGTATCGCATCTTCACCATGGCCCAGGCTTCCCTTGCACCTTGTCGGCAGGCCAATATCTTCCATAATCAGAAGTGCCGCCGCGCTCCCTTGAGCATCTCTACAAGCTCCCCCATGCCTCCTGGCAGGGAGCTGGATGGCCACAAGGCCTGGGCGATACCCTGCATCACCTGCCGAACTTGTTCGTGCAGCTGTGAGAGTTCTTGCAGAAGATCGCCTGCAGATCCGGGCATCTCCTCTTCGGGATGACCTGTCAGCATACCTACAGACATAACTCTGTTAGCCTGTTTCTTCGCCGAACTGTATAAAGGTTCATTCGAGCACTTACTAAGAATGCCGCGTCGAAGCCTCTTATTCTCCTTCACGGAGTCAGCAAGTTGGCCCCGAACATCTTTTAGTTCAACGTCCAACTAGGTCTTGGCGTCCTTGTGATCATTATTCTCTCGAATAACCCATGTAAGCACGCGCTCGCCAGCCTCTCGCTATCGTTGAGCATGTTGCTCATCCACCGATACGATCTCTGGATTGCCTACGGGATCATCTGCAGAATCTATTGTTAGATTTGCATGAATGCCGAATACTAGCTGGTACATGTCATTACATTCTTTTTTCGACTAAGACAAGTATTACCAGATGGGGCCTTCTTGGACTCCTCCATTCCGGCAACTGCGGCCCACAGCTGGGCTTTGCACTCCTCCAGCTCTTTTGACAGCTGGGTATTCTTCTCTGTAAGAACCTATGCATACAATGATCCTTAAATCAGTTGTGCCAACTATTTCAAGTCTTAGGGGCTACTGATATATATACTTATCAAATTCTATTACCCGTATATCCTTTACATAGTGGTCCCTGGCTCTGGCGAGGCCATCTTGAGCAGCTCGGATGTACGCGTCCCCTGAGTTGAAGGCATTGAACGCCTCTTCAGAGAAATTAGGGTCGCATAGTGTGGCCCGTCGGCGCCTGTGATTCATGGCGCTCTCCACTTCGGAGTTTGTAGCAGATAATCTATCCGCATCCTCTGTAGGAGGACCGTCCGACGTTGTCCCCGCGTTGACCTACGCCCTTGAGTCCGGCTGGTGGAGGCGTGGCCGGCAGGCTCTCCGGATACAATCCGGCGAGCGCTTTTTCTGCCAGGAAGCCATGGACATTGTTATATTTTAAAGACAATAATTACGTATCAGGTTTTTAATCGTACCTCTATGACGGCATCTCGGTCCTGACCGCCTTCCTTTTAAGCCTACCCGGCTTCAGTGCCCCTTGTTGACGAGTCACTGCGGGTTCGGCACGGCGTCCCGATGGCCTTCCCTGTAAAACGCAATACATGTGCGGTGGGTAAGGCGCAAAGAGGGGATCCTTCTTGGAAGTTGGGACTCCGATTTTACTTACATGTGATACGGGGAGTAGGCTAGGATAATCAGCTATGATGGCCACCAAGGCACCATCATAGCTTAACCGATAAAATGTCCTGTCGACGAGCTCCACAAATATGTGCAGATCTTATTAAAGTCCGGGGTCGAGGGCCAGGTCGGGGTCCTCTGGCTGTGGAGACGGGCTGTGGACCTCCCTCATTGCTTTTCGCAGTTCCTGCTATGAATCGACAAGGTAAATATTTGTGATAAAGAATGCGGGAAAGACTGGAATAAAAGATAGCAGCTCACCCAGCTTGGGGGGTTGTACATGGAGAATTCATCTCGTGGCTTAATACGGATGAACTCCTCTTCTTCTCCTTTGTACAAATCGGACAGTATTTTCGCCAGAGCGGCGGCAGAGTCTGGACCTTTACAGCCGCAGTGGGTGGCATCGTCTTCTCCATTGAAGTGCCACATGGGTTTCCCTCGATATTGAAGTGGCTGCACTCCCCGCATTATACATATTGACATAACCTCAATTATTGTCAGTCCTGATTTGGCGAGCGTCTTTATCCTGTCCATCAGGAAAAGGACCTCTCTATTATCTTCCTCCTGGGGGCTCTGGGGGCGCCAGCTGTGGCATTTCTTCAACGGAGCATTTGCAAACTCGGGAAGGCCCATCGGAATAGGGTCCGGAAGGCGGACATCCTCCATATAAAACCACTCCGAAGGCCAGTCTTCGGATGTCTTCTTCGGAGTACCGGACAGGTATCCGGTCCCGGGGATGCGCCATATTTCGGCTCCGCCCACTTGATATATTGACCCCTCCTGAGTGCGGGGTACGAGGCAGAATAACCTCTTCCATAGCTTGAAATGAGCTTCACAGCCCAGAAACAGCTCGCAAAAGGAGACGTAGCCAGCGATGTGTAAAATGGAGGCGGGGGTAAAATTATGCAGCTGGAGGCCATAGAACTCCAGGAGCCTGTGGAGGAACGGATGGATTGGAAATCCAAGTCCCCTCAGCAAGTAAGGGACAAGGCATACCCGCTCCCCCTTGGACGGGTTGGGAAAACTCTCCGCTTTCTCACCACCATTGTAAGTGGCTAGTCCGGCTCGGACGGGGACCATGTATGCAGGCGGGAGAAACCCCTGGGTCTGCAACTCTACCAATCGGCTATGGGGAACGAAACACTTCTCCAAATCACCTGGCTTAGTGCTGCGGGAGCGAGAGGAGGAGCTACGACGACCAGCCATGATGGGATGGTTTCTTCCGGGCGCGCTCTGATGGATACTCGCTGGGGGAGGATGGTGTGATTTGGATCTGAGGATCCCCGTCTCTTTAAATAGACGATTTACTTACATGGTCAGGGTGGCAAATGTAAAAATACCCTGACTTCTCGCATTCGCTCGACACATGGAGATAGCCATTATTAAAGCACAGAAGCCGAGGAGTGCAACATTGATGGGAAGTCGGACACTGCTCGTTACAACAGGTACTCGTGGATTTTGGAGAAGAACCCGCCTTGCAATGCCGAAGACAATCTGCGCGCCAGGCTCATCGTCATTGAAGCCTGGTTCAGGGGCTACTGAGGGAGTCCTAGATTAGGGGGTCCTCGGACAGCCGGACTACATAGTTTGGCCGGACTGTTGGACTATAAAGATACAAGATTGAAGACTTTGTCCCGTGTCCGGGTGGGACTCTCCTTTACGTGGAAGGCAAGCTTGGCAATTCGGATATGTAGATCTCCTTTCTGTAACTGACTCTGTGTAACCCTAGCCCCCTCCGGTGTCTATATAAACCGGAGGGTTTAGTCCATATGACAACAACAATCATAATCATAGGCTAGCTTCTAGGGTTTAGCCTCTATGGTCTCGTGGTAGATCAACTCTTCTAACACTCATATCATCAAGATCAATCAAGCAGCAAGTAGGGTATTACCTCCATCGAGAGGGCCCGAACCTGGGTAAACATCGTGTTCCCCGCGTCATGTTACCATCAGCCATAGACGCACAGTTCGGCACCCCCTACCCGAGATCCACCGGTTTTGACACCGACAGGAAGCCCAAGGGGGGCGCCCCCAACCCTCCTGGTTACGTGAGATGGGTGAGGGGCCGCTCAGCCCCTTAATGGGATGGTTTGCCCCCTCCCCTTGGCCCATGGGGCCCCCAACACATGCCCCCCCCCTTGAAACCCCTTTCAGCGCGCTTGTCATCACCCGGTACCCCCGGAACAATTCCGGACTCCAATACCCTTCGTCCAATATATCCATCTTTACCTCCGGACCATTCCAGAGTTCCTCATCACGTTTGGGGTCTCATCCGGGACTCCGAAAAACCACCATAATGACTCAACTATACTTATACCATCACCAAACGTTAAGTGTGTAGACCCTGTGGGTTCGAAAACTATGCAGACATGACCGAGGCACCTCCACAGTCAATAACCAATAGCGGGACCTAGATGCCCATATTGGTTCCTACATATTCTACAAAGATCTTATCGGTTGAACCTCGATGTAAAGGATTCAGCTAATCCCGTATACAGTTCCCTTTGTCAATCGGTATGTTACTTGCCTGAGATTTGATCGTCGGTATCTCCATGCCTAGTTCAATCTTGTTACTGACAAGTCTCTTTACTCATTCCATTATACAAGATCCCGTGACTAACTCATTGGTCACGTTGCTTGCAAGCTTATTGTGACGTTGTATTACCGAGTGGGCCCTGAGATACCTCTCCGTCATACGGAGTGACAAATGTCAGTCTTGATCAATGCCAACTCAACAGACACCCTCGGAAATACCTGTAGAGAACCTTTATAGTCATCCAGATATGTTGCGACGTTTGGTACACGCAAGGCACTCCTCCGGTGTCAGTGAGTTGCATGATCTCATGGTCATAGGAACATATACTTGACATGCACAAAAACGATAGCAATAAGCTTGATACGATCATATGCTACGTTAATAGTTTGGGACTTGTCCATCACATCATTCTCCTAATGATGTGATCCCGTTATGAAATGACAAATCATGTCCATGGCTAGGAAACCATAGCCATCTTTGATCAAGGGGACATGTTGTTGTCTATGTATCCACACATGTAACTGAGTTACCGGTCAATACAATTATAGCATGGATAATAAACGATTAACATGAACAAGGAAATATAATAATAACCACTTTATTATTGCCTCTAGGGCATATTTCCAACAAAACCCTACTACCCTAACTAAAATTTTGCTCTAAACTAAAAATTTTCTCTAACCTAGCCAACCTAGTTTACCTAACTAGTTAACCTCATGAACCAAATTAACCTAGCTAGTGCACTTAGTTACTTAACCTACCTAATTAACCTACTTAACCTAGCTAATTCCTAGGGTTCATAACTAAATTCAGCTAAGTAAATTGACCTAGAGAGGGTGCTCGGGGGAACGGTTGCGGGGAGGTGCTCGGGGGATACGGTGGCATGGAGGGCATCAGGGTGGCTCCGGTGGCGTCTACGGCGGCTCCGGTAACGGCGAGGGAGGCACGGGCGTCGAGGGAGACAGGGGCAGCGAGGAGCGGAGACGTGAGAAGAATGGGTAATTGGGGGAAGGAGGAACGCCCGCGCAGGGGCAAGTCAAACTTAGTAGTAGCGCTATTTCCAGACAAGCGCTATAGATACTTAGCTATAGCTCTTTCTGACGGAACACTGATGACCCACAAGTATATGGGGTCAATTGTAGCCTTTTCGATAAGTAAGAGTGTCGAACCCAACGAGGGGCAGAAGGAAATGACAAGTGGTTTTCAGCAAGGTAATGTCTGCCAGTGCTAAAATTGTAAGTAACAGAGTAGTTTGATAGCAAGATAATTTGTAACGAGCAACAATGAAGGTAGTAGTAACAAAAGTGCAGCAAGGTAGCCCAATCCTTTTGAGGCAAAGGACATGCCAAAACAGTCTCTTATGATAAGCAAAGTGTTCTTGAAGGTACACAAGAATTTCATCTAGTAACTTTAATCATGTTGGTTCGATTCGTGTTCGCTACTTTGATAATTTGGTATGTGGGTGGACCGGTGCTTAGGTCCTGTTCTTACTTGAACAAACCTCCTACTTATGATTAACCCACTCGCAATCATCCGCAACTACAAGAAAAGTATTAAGAATAAATTCTAACCATAGCATTAAACTTTTGGATCCAATCGGTCCCTTACGGAATAGTGCATAAACTAGGGTTTAAGCTTCTGTCACTCTCGCAAGCCATCACCTAATAACTACTATGCAATGGATTCCCTTATGCACAAATATGGTGAAGTGTCATTTAGTCGACGTTCACATTTCACCACTAATAGAATCACAACATACATATCATCAAAATATCGAACACATATCAAGTTCACATGATTACTTGCAACATGATTTCTCCAGTGACTTCAAGAACAAAGTAACTACTCACAAATGATAATCATGCTCAAGATCAGAGGGGTATTAAATTGCATAATGGATCTAAACATATAATCTTCCACCAAATAAACCATATAGTAATCAGCTACAAGATGTAATCAACACTACTAGTCACCCACAAGCACCAATCTATAGTTCCGGTAGAAAGATTGAACACAAGAGATGAACTAGGGTTTGAGAGGAGTTGGTGATGTTCAAGATGTTGATGGAGATAGCCCTCCCCAAGATGGGAGAGTTCTTGGTAATGATGATGACGATGATTTCCCCCTCCGGGAGGGAAGTTCCCCCGGCAGAATCTCTCCGCTGGAGGGCAAAAGTGCTCCTACCCAGGTTCCGCCTCAAGACGGCGGTGCTTCCTACGGAAAGTCCTCACCTTATTTTTTTTCTAGGTCAAAATGACTTATGTACCAGAAGAGAGGCACCAGAGGTGGGCTGAGGTGAGCATTACCCACTAGGGCGCGCTTGGGCTCCCTAGCGTGCCCAGGTGGGTTGTGCCTTCCTGGTGGGCCCCCTCTAGTACTTATTGGCTCCAATAATTCTTATTTATTCCATAAAAAATCCTTGTAAAGTTTCAGCTCATTTGGAGTTGTGCAGAATAGGTAGCCTCACGTAGCTTTTTCAGGTCCAGACTTCCAGCTGCCGGAATTCTCCCCCTTTGAGTATACCTTGCATATTATGAGTGAAAAGGCATTATAATTACTCCAAAAAGCAATAGTATGCAATAAAACAACATAAATAATAGTAGGTAAACATGATGCAAAAAGGACGTATCAAACGCGCTACTACTATAGATAAGTTAGCTATAGCGCTTGTTTGTGAAAATGTGTTATAGCTAAAGTAGCTATAGCGCTTCCGTGAAAATGCATTGGTGCTATTGCTTACATTTTTCTTTTTCTTTAAGTTTCCTTTTCTTTTTTTCTTTACTTTTTTTTATTTTTGTTTTCTTAGTGGTAGCATTGTCGCCTTAAAACACGCTGCTACTATTTTGTTAGCAGTAGCACGGTCCTTAGAATGGCGCTACTACTATACCAAGCCTAGCGGCAATGGTGTAATTGTTATAGTAGTAGAGCTTTTTATGAAGGACGTGCTACTGCTATTTATGTAGCAGTAGCGTGCTTTTTCAGGACGCCTACTGTTAGATGGCACTAGCGCCGTGTTTTAACCAGCGCTGCTGATAAGTGTCTGTGTATAAGCTTTTCCCTAGTAGTGTTATCGCGTTGGGTGCAAGTGTTTGATTGTTTGTGGAGGTGCATAGATTGGATACTTGCATGTGCCTCCTACTTGATTGATACCTTGGTTCTCAAACTGAGGGAAATATTTATATCTACTTTGCTGCATCACCCTTTCGTCTTCAAGGAAAAAACCAACGCAAGCTCAAGAAGTAGCAGGAAGAATTTCTGGCGCCATTGCTGGGGAGGTTCTACATCAAGCCTACCATGTACCCACCATAAAATCTAATTTATTTCATTACATTATTTGACATTTGCCTCTCGTTTTCCTCTCCCCCACTTCTAAAACGTTTTCAGAAAAATACAAAAATATTTGCCTTCTTTCTGTTTGCCTTTTCTTTTGCCTTTATGTCTTACTTGGCTCGTTTGCTTGTTTGGTTGGTATAATTATGTGTTTATTGGAAATCAGAAACAAAAAGGTTTATGGATCCACTTAAGTTTTCTACTTGGATCATCTTTGATCCATATGTGCTCGTGCTGAAACCCCAACTAGTTTAGTTGAGGGAAAATCTTCAGATGAGCATGCTAATTTTGTGCTTCACCGTTTGTCTAAAAAGGGGAGACTCTTCTGGAATCAAATAAAATGTTTGCTATGTTATGCTTGGAATCTTTGTGAACTTTGTGATTTTACTTGTTGCTCTAAGAACCCTAAAAAACACCTTCCCTACATATGTGAGTTAATGATAATGAAATCTTATCTTCTTATGAAAAGGGTGTTTATAATTTCTATGATACCAAACAAATTGAAGAATTTGATGCTTTTAAGGGTGCTTATGAAGTTGTTTATTTGATTGAAAAGTATGATATTTCTCTATACAAATCTGAAAATTTTGACATACTTAAATGTTTCTATGAAAGTTATGCTCATAATGCCTATGTTAAGAAATTTATTGAGAGAATGATTATTGCCTTGGAAGAAAGTAATGATATGCATGAATGTATAGATAATTATGGTTCCGATGATTTGGTTGAGATATCCTCCCTTGATGAACATGACGCTTGCTATTTTTATGGCCATGATGCCCATATTAATTATGCTTATGAAGATGAACTTGTTATAGTTCCTTATGTTAAACATGAAATTATTGCTATTGCACCCATACTTGATAATTCCTTGAATCAAAAGCATGATTGCAATGATTTTATTGTAAATTCAATTAATGTTCTAATAATATGCAAAACCCCAAGCTTGGGGATGCTAGTTTATCTATGTCCGCTACTTATTGCAATGATCATGATTGGGGGTGTTCTTCTTATGATATTGAAAATTTATTGAAGCCTCATGATAATTATGTTTGCAATAATATAGAAAGTGGGTTTGGAAGAGTGTCAACTTTAGCAAAAATTATCCCACTACTTTGGAGATTGATAAATCTTAGAAAATTCTTGATAAAAGTGGGTTTGGAGAGCTCATGAATTTATTCGATGGTAATACCACTATTTTGAAGAGTGTCAACATTGCATGCATGTGGATCATGTTGAGAATATTTTATATGATAACTATATTGTTGAATTTGATTATGATCATACATGTAATTATTATGAGAGAGGAAAATCTAGTTGTAGAAATTTTCATGTCACCAAATTACCTCTCGTTATGTTGAGATTGCTATTGTTTCTTTCTTCTTCTTTGCATATGCTCGTTTTTGCTTGCCTTGGTAATTGTTTTGCATATAAGATGAATATGTGTAGGAAGTATGTTAGGCTTAGATGTGTTTTTTACATGCTATATGATGCTCTCTTTGTGCTTCAATTCTCATTTTTCATGTAAGCATCAATAAATTATCGACGCCTAGCTAAAAGGATTTAAACAAAAGCGCTTGTTGGGAGATAATCCAATATTTTTCTTTTATGTTTTTATGAGTATACACATTATTACCTCTGTAGTAATTGTGTTTTAGTGTTAGTTAGTGTTTGAGCCAAGTAAGACCTTTGGGATGGCTCATGGTGATAGTTTATTTGATCTTGCTGAAAAACAGATACTTTTGCGTTGATTGCCAGAATTTTAAAAAATCACATAAGCGTACACAAGATTGAGATACAAATTTCCTCTGTTTTCCTAATTTTTCAGAATTTTTGGAGGTACAGAAGTATACGAAGTTTACAGATTACTATAGACTGTCTGTTTTTGACAAATTCTGTTTTCTATGTGTTGTTTGCTTATTTTGATGAATCTATGGGTAGTATCGGGGGGTATGAACCATGGAGAAGTTGGAATACCGTAGATATTACACAAATATAAATAAATAATGTTTTCACAATAGTACCAAAAAGTGGTGATTTATTTTCATATAATAACAGATCTCATGAGTTTTCTGTTGAGTTTTCTTTTGTGAAGTTTTCAAGTTTTGGTAGAGATTTGATGGACTATGGAATAAGGAGTGGAAAGAGACTAATTTTGGGGATTCCCAGGGCACCCCAAGGTAATATTCAAGGAAAACCAAGCATCTATTCTTGGGTATGCCCCGGATGGCATCCCCTCTTTCGTCTTCAATCCATCGGTAAATTTACTTGAGTCTTGTATGATATGAGTCTTGCATGATATGAATCTTTACTTTTTAGTTTGCCACAATGATCCTTGTTGTACACACCTTTTAAGAGGGACACGCATGATTCGTGTGTAAGTGCATCTAGTGCCACCCCTAGTTTTATTTGGAGTATTGACGACAAACCTGGTTGAGGGACTAATGTGTTTGTGAGAATTGCAGGATAACACAGGTAGTAGTCCCTCATTGATTCGGTTTACCTATCGGATATGACCCCTAAAAATCTGTCAAGACATTGAAGACACTGGTGGTCTGTGAAGCTATTCACATTGAAGACTATGACATGGGAAGACATCGCGTGAAGACTATGGAGCACGAACACTTGGTTGCTTCGTTGTTTCCTTTTCTTCTTTGTTGCGTCATAGGAACCACCTTACTGTTAAGTGGGGTCCAAGTGAACAAAGTCAGAGTGACTGAAGTGATGCTCAACCAAATCCTATGTCTTCGAGTGAAGACAATGAGAGCAAATCTTATCCAGAGTCGGATGAGTCAGCTTTACTTGTAGCCCAAGTCAAACTGCCACGTGTGTTTGAAATCTGACCGTTGAAACACATGTCAGTTCCTTAGTGACCCAGGGTCATTTCGGGCAAATCAGGTCGGGTTGCCCAGTGGCTATAAATAGCCCACCCCCTACACCATAAATTGGGGGCTGCTCAGAGTTAGTACACGGCTTTTGTCGTTTGAGAGCAACCCACCTCCAAAGCTTTTGAGAGAGAATCCTTGCGAGGACAAAGCCCAAACCACCCAGAGCCCAAAGAGTGTTTGGCATCACTGAAGTCTTTCTGTCTGCGTGATCTGAAGACTTGTTACACTTGAGGACTGTTAATCCTCCAGCCGGTTAGGCGTCGCGTTCTGAGCATCCAAGAGTCATTGTGGATTGCCAGTGAACGAAGTCTGTGATGGTTTGGAAGTCTACCTTGAAGACTTACTAGAGTGATTGGGCGGGGACTAGGTGTCCTTAGCTCAAGAGGAATAAGGTGAAGACACGGCATTCTGAGTTGAATCTCAGCCTCCCTAACCAGACGTACAGTTGTCACAGCAACTGGAACTGGTCAAACAAATCTCTGTCCTCCCGAAGCTACTGGTTCTATCTCTCACTTCTCTTTACTTACAGTTTGTCTTCGTGAAGTCATTGCCTGCTTGCATTATCTGTTTGACTTCACTGTGTGACTACTTGTCCTGATTGGCTTCATACTATCTTCCATCCTGATCTTTACTACCTAGCTGCTAATAGTCTTCGTGCTTTCACTTCACTGAATACTTGACTATGGCTTGTCTAGTGTAGTCTACCTTCCGCTGCATACGAATAGTGTCATTTCTATTGTTTTTCTTTGAAACTCCTATGTCTTGAAGACTTTCATAAAAATCGCCTATTCACCCCCCCTCTAGTCGATAACTAGCCCTTTCAATTGGTATCAGAGCAAGGTACTCCCTTGTTCTGTGTGATTCGGTTTAACTACCTGGAGTTTTAGCTATGTCGACTGCAGGGATAATAAAACTCTCCGTTGCATGCCCCATCTTCAATGGCACTGAGTATCCCTACTGGAAGAATAAGATGTGCATGCATCTTGAAGCCATTGATGTCGATCTGTGGTATGTAGTCAAGAACGGCGTTCCCAAGACTGGTGAAGGTGTCGCCCTTGATGATGTCAAGAAGTTCGTTCAACTGGACTCTACTGCCAAGAACATCATCTGTGGTCATCTGACCAAAGGACAGTATGGTTGTGTGAGTGCTCTGGAAACATCAAAGCTAGTCTGGGACTGGCCCTCCAAGGTCAATGAAGGCGCCTCAACTCAGCGAGATCAAAGGATCAGTGTTCTCCGCAACCTCTTCAACCGCTTCAAGAGACACGACAATGAGAACGTCCAGCTCACATTTGATCACATCACTGATATCACAAATGAGCTCCAAGCACTCGGCGCCACTGAGATCACGAAGCATGAAATAGTCAAGACGCTACTGAGTTCACTTGATAGCTCATTTGACACCTTAGCCCTGATGATACAAGAACACCCTGACTTCAAGACTCTCGATCCGTCTGACATACTTGAGAGGCTGAACACACATGAGTTCTAGCTATCTGAGAAACGATATATCTATGGCCCCAACTATGGCCGAACTCGCGCTTTGAAGGCAAAGGCTGCTGCTTCCTCATCTGAAGAAGAATCTGACTGCAGTTCTGGTGATCCTGAAGACATTGGAAAGGAGCTTGCTATGCTTGTGAAGAAGTTCCAGAAATTCACCAAGAAGAAAGGCTTCAGAAAGTCTTCACGATCCAGCTCAAGGAATGATGAAGCTTCCACCCATGACCAGAAGAAGAGAACCTGCCACAAGTGCAAGAAACCTGGTCACTACATCTCTGAGTGTCCACAGTGGGACAATGAGAAGAAGAAGAAGAACAAGAAGAAGAAGAGCAAAGAATATGATTCTGATGACAAGAAGAAGAAGAAATCCTCAAAGTCTTCTTCCAAGTCTTCATCGCACAAGAAGAGCTCATCTGGAAAGGCTTGTGCTTTTGTTGGCAAGGAAATGGATTCAGAGGAGGAGTCTGCTTCTGAGGAGGCGGAGGTGGAGTCTGAGGAGGAGTGTGACTCTGGTGTTGCGAGTCTGGCTCTAGCTACAGCCTGCGTCGCCAAGTCCATGCTCAACACTGAAAACAATGGCTCCGTCACCAACGCTGATGATAATGACAAGGACGACTCGCCTCCCACCTACTGCTTCATGGCACGTGGTGCCAAGGTAAAATCACGTGATGCTTACTTTCAAACATCTAGTGAAGATGACTCTGATGGTGAATCCAAACCTAGTTACAAAACACTTGCTAAAATTGCAACTGAACAAGAGAAAGCTATGGAACACATTCAAAAACTGTTAGACAAAAGCAATGATCTGTTGGACGCGGAAATGACCCGATCTCAGTCCTTAATTGAAGACATCAAAAATCTTCATGTTAAGTACGAAGAACTTGAAAGTCTTTGTGAAACGCTCACGACAACTCATGAAAAGCTTTCCTATGATTATCTTCAAAGGAAGCAAGATCTTGAGAAGTTGAGAGCGATTCATGAAGATCTTCAAAAAGAGAACGAGTCACTTCGCGCTCAGCAGATCAGTCCCGCTCAGGAAGGATTTGAACCACCATGTCTAAAATGCATTGAGCGTGATAATGATGCCTCTGTTGCTGAATGTTCTACTACTAGTACTGTTGCAATATCTTCAACTACTGATGTGGTAACTAACCCCTCTGCTGAGGATACCACTACTATTGCTGATGAGAATGCTAGGTTGAAGACACTGCTTGAGACAGGGATGTACAAAAGTCTCAAAGGGCATCAGACATTATGTGATGTCCTCAAAAAGCAGATTCTGAACTGAAACCCTAGGAAAGAGGGTGTTGGGTTCGAGAGGAAAATGAATGTTGATGGGTCGTACTGGAAGCCTGAGCAGTACCCCAAAACCACATGGGTTGCTGCAAAGGAACCTTCAGTAGATCCATCCACCTTATCCAGTTTCACTTGTGCTAACCCCATTATCATTGGTGAATCCTTTGATGCAAATTATAAATTGTTTAAGAATCAGAATGGCGAAGTGTTTGCCAGGTATATTGGTACTAACTGCAGGAATGGGCCACCTATGAAGAAGATATGGGTACCCAAATGGTGTCTTGAGAATCTTCCAGTGAATGTCATCATGACACCCACCTGTGAAGACGACAAACCCCATACCAAAGGCTTCATATGGTCCAAAAGCTTCATACAGACCGAGGACTCATCTGAGTCACCCTAACGTCAATGTTTTGTAGGGAAATCATACTCAAACCCATGAATATGAGCGTGTTTCCTCAATCCACTATGTTCATAGAACTAAGAATTTTTCTGCTTATTCCTATGAGTATTATTCACCTCCTGCAAGGCTATTTACTAGGGCTCCAAAGCTGAAGTTCTCAGATGCTACACTTAGACTCATTGCTTCTAAGCCACCCCTGAAAATGTGGGTGGTTAAGAAAACTTAACTCTCCTTTGCAGGGAAAGGTCTCCAGCCGGAAATCAAAGGCGTCCAAAACTAATGCTGGGGACATTAAGCATCTTGTGGGGCGCATGATAAAATGCCCAAATGGTCTTACTATATACTTCATTCCAGGATTCCTTGACACTCATCCTATCTATCCTAACCAAGATCTGAATTTCCATGTTCCACTTGTTCGTCAAATGTTTATGCTTCACAACTCGCTTGGTGAAGCCTATCCCCCAAACTGCATTGTAGGCTATGACACCTCGTGCTTCAGAATGGATTATGGATAGTGGATGCACTAACAACATGACTGGCGATCGAAGTCTTCTGATGGATTCAACGCTACGTCCATCAGACAAGAGTCACATCACATTTGCTGACACTGGTAAAAGCAAGGTATTGGGTCTAGGTAGAGTTGCAATATCAAGGGATCAGCACATGGATAAAATGATGCTTGTTGAATCCCTTGGTTTCAACTTAATGTCTGTCTCAATGCTTAGTGACTTAAACATGATTGTGCTATTTGGAAAATATTGATGCCTTGTGCTAATGGAATCTGACAAGTATCTAGTCTTTGAAGGGTATCGGAAAGATGATCTGTATATGGTAGATTTCTCAGCAGGACCACAAATGGCCGTATGTCTTCTAGTAAAAGCGTCAAAGTGCTGGCTTTGGCATCAAAGGCTAGGGCATACTGGCATGAGGAACTTGCACACTCTCGCGAAGAGGAAGCATGTCGTGGGCATCGAATGCGTCAAGTTCAAGAAGGATCATCTGTGTGATGCCTGCGAAGCTGGAAAGATGACTAGGGCCAAGCATCCCTCGAAGATAATCATGACTACATCTCAACCCTTCGAGCTGCTACACATGGACTTATTTGGCCCTACTCACTACTCTACTCTCAATGCTACTGCTTGCCTCTATGGATTTGTCATTGTTGATGATTACTCTAGATATACTTGGGTGCATATAATCCTCTACAAGACTGAAGTGTAGGATGTCTTCAGACGCTTTGCCTATCGTGCCATGACAAACTATGGCGTCAAGATCAAGCACATCATAAGCGACAACGGCACTGAGTTCAAGAACATCGGCCTGGACCTTTATCTGGATACTTTGGGTATTACTCATGAGTTCTCTGCTCCTTACACACCTCAGTAGAATGGCATTGCGGAGCGCAAGAACAAAACTCTTATTGAGATGGCCCGAACAATGCTCGATGAGTACAAGACTCCATGGAAGTGCTGGCTTGAAGCCATTGATACTGCATGCCACGTCATCAACCGTGTTTATCTTCATAAGCTTCTGAAGAAAACGTCATATGAACTCCTGACTGGTAAGAAGCCAAATGTAAGCTACTTCAGAGTATTTGGTGCTAGGTGCTAGATCAAGGATCCACATCACACTTCAAAATTTGCACCGAAAGCACATGAAGGTTTTATGCTTAGTTACGGAAAGGATTTGCACTCCTACAGAATCTTCAACCTCTTTCACTATAAAGTGGTTGAAACTGTGGATGTGTGGTTCGATGAGACTAACGGCTCGCAAAGAGGGCACCTGCCAAATGTGCTAGATGAAGTACCTCCAAGTGAATCAATCAAGCAGATGGGAATTGGAGAGATCATACCGTCTGAAGCTCAGACTGAAGAAGAGCTTATCATTTCTACACCTAATCAACCTGAAGACAATGCTCAGCCTGAAGACAATCCCCCAAATGATGACATTGATCAGCAAGAGCAAAATCTTCGTCCTGTTCATCCTCGTGTTGCAAATGAAGTTCAGATTGAGAAGATAATTGACAGCATCAATGCACCTGGTCCACTCACTCGTTCAAGAGCTACTCAAAGAGCAACATAGCTAACCAATTTCTGTGGGCATTTTGCATTCTTCTCAATCTCTAAACCCAAGAAAGTTGATGAAGCCTTCATGGAACCTGAATGGATTCAAGCTATGCAAGAAGAGATTCAACAGTTCGAGCTGAACAATGTGTGGGAATTGGTCAAGCGTCCTGATCCTCGTAAGCACAATATCATTGGCACCAAATGGATATATCGCAACAAGCAAGATGAGCATGGACAAGTCGTCAGAAACAAGGCTCGTCTCGTTGCACAAGGTTACACTCAAGTGGAAGGAATTGACTTCGATGAAACATTTTCTCCGGTGGCAAGGCTTGAAGCCATTCGCATACTGCTAGCCTATGCAAATCATCACAACATCCTTCTGTATCAAATGGATGTGAAGAGTGCTTTTCTCAATGGAAAGATAGAAGAAGAAGTATATGTCGCACAACCTCCTGGCTTTGAAGATCCAAAACATTTTGATATGGTACACAAGCTCAACAAGGCACTGTATGGCCTCAAACAAGCCCCTCGTGCTTGGTATGACACGCTCAAAGACTTCCTGAAGAGCAAAGGCTTCAAACCTGGTTCACTAGATCCTACACTCTTCACGAAGACAGACGATGGTGAATTGTTTGTGTTCCAAATCTATCTGGATGACATTATCTTCGGCTGCAACAGCAAGAAATACAGTGATGAGTTTGGTCACATGATGCAAGAGCAATATCAGATGTCCATGATGGGCGAGGTGAAGTTCTTTCTGGGTCTCCAAATCCGTCACCAACGCAACGATATCTTCATACCTCAAGAAAAATACCTCAAAGATTGCCTGAAGAAGTTTGGAATGCAAGACTTCAAAGGATAGACGACGCCAATGCCAACAAAAAGTCATCTGGGTCCCGACGCCAATGGTAAAGAGTTTGATCAAAAGGTATACCGCTCCATGATTGGTTCTTTGCTTTATTTATGTGCATCTAGGCCAGATATAATGCTTAGTGTTTGCATGTGTGCCCGATTCCAAGCGACGCCAAAGGAATCGCATCACTTAGCTGTGAAGCGAATGCTTCGATATTTAGCTTACACCTCAACACTAGGATTATGGTATCCAAAGGGCTCTGCATTTGATCTAGTTGGATTCTCAGATGCTGATTATGCTGGTGACAAGGTTGATCGTAAGTCCACATCAGGCACATGTCACTTTCTGGGACGATCTCTTGTCTGTTGGTCTTCAAAGAAGCAGAGCTATGTATCTCTCTCCACTGCTGAATCTGAATACATTGCTGCTGGATCTTGCTGTGCACAGCTTCTATGGATGAAGCAAACTCTCAAGGACTATGGTATCCACCTGAAGAATGTGCCACTCTACTGCGACAACGAGAGCGCCATCAAGATTGCCAACAACCCAGTTCAGCACTCAAAGACAAAGCACATTGAAATTCGTCATCACTTTCTCAGAGATCATGTCATGAAGGAAGATATTGATATCATTCATGTCAACACTGAAGAATAAGTGGCTAATATCTTCACCAAGCCCTTGGATGAGAAAAGGTTTGCAAGTTGCGGTGTGAGGTAAATATCTTGGAATCCTCAAATGTCCTGTGATTATGCACACATCCTAACACTTATGCATTTTGATGACTTAGATGTGCAACACACGAAGTAACGTATATCTTCAATCAATAAAGACATACACTCTAAGTGTGAATACATTAATGCGGAATTTGACTTCGGAGCGCCACGATAATTATGCGCCATATCTGGGTCTAATACTTCCTATACAGTGGGTAACGCCACCACCAAACTTTTGTTTGAAGTGTTTCCCTTGGCGTTATGATTGCAAAGTCTTCGTATTTTATTTGTCTTCATCCCTGACTTATATTCAAGTTTATCTTCATCTTGTTGATTTGGTCTTATACTAGTATTCATACATATTTGTGTTATGTCCTCTATAACATTCACTTATAGCTATGACTTCGTGCTGAATCTCTTGATCTAAGTGAATGTGATCGGACCCTAACCTATGTATGCTTCTATCTCAACTCTATCTGTCCAAATCATATGCATTCTATTGAAAACTGTCGATTATCTTCACTGAGACCTTGTCAGCTGAAGTCAATCTGACAAACATTTATATCTGCTTTTAATGCTATATCCTTAGTGCCTGAAAGCCGGAGAATTCGGAATGACCACCCCGACAATTCCAGGCGTGCGTGGGAACATGGAACAACTTCCAAGGTGTTGCATGCTTGCCACGTGCCCTTCAGATGTGAACCGCCAGGGGCACCTGCATAATTGCATTGTGTCGTCCCTTTCCTTATAAATACCCATCACATCACTGTCAAAATCTTTCTTACACCTCGCCACCCCTCGCAAACCCTAGCGCCACCGCTAGCTCTCGACGACGCCGGCGATGAAGCGCTTAGCTGTCGCGACTTCTCCGACGCCATCCTCACGCAGGCCGCGGACCTTGTATTCTCCGCCCCCATCGTAGGTGTCTTCTGTTGCCAAGTTAGGGCACGGGAGATCGAACTGCTTGGCCTCCAACTTCATTCCGTCTAGCAGTTCTTCGTGTGGTAATTAAAAGTCACTTTTACCATCTTTTTGATCTGATAGATTCATCCTTCTTTACCAAAAGCGGTTTCTAGACTTCCAAAGTTGAATCTATCTCTTTCTGCATCTCATACTATGCCTAGTCTGTTCACTTATGCTTCTCTACAAGTCAGATTCCTCACTTGTACTTATTCTTGGATTCGTACAAATCTGGAACCAACTCTCAACAAATATGTGAATGTCTTCGCGTTATGAGATCAATGTCTTCAAACTGATTTATCTTCAAAATCTTCTGAGAATGCATATGACCTCTTCCCCTTCCCTCGCACCTCTAATGTTGTCACAGGTACATGTCCGTGGGAGAATCCCTTGGTTCTCATAGTCTGCATTCATTTGCAGAATTCTTACAGAGTCACATAAATTCTCCTGAAGCCAGTTCTTGTCTGACCAGCCGTCGGAAGCCTTTGCTAGCTCTGAAGCCTTTCAGGTTAAGCTTCATGGCTACAGAGAATTCAGCTAGAAAGGGTGGCAGACAGCACCGTGGGAATACTTCCAAGGATTTGCCACCAGACCTACACGAACTGTACAAGACAGACCTAGAGGAAACCTATGGAGAATGCAAGAATTGAATCCAATGGATTCGAAGATATTGGGCAGAGAAATGGTTCAAGTACAGATTTGTCACTGAAGAGTATGCCGAGAAGAATGCCATCAAGAGACCCTGGGGAGATATACTATACAAAAATCTTCCTCACAGGTCCAAGACTGAAGCTATTAAGCAAGGCTTCTATCCGTGCATGGTTCGCGGACCATAGCCAGAGAACACTGACCCTTCATCTCTGTTGTGGTGTCGCAAAGACAATCTGTTCAAGCGCAACTTCAAGTTCGCAAAATACTCTGCTGTGAAGAATAAGAAGGCATTTGGACTTGACTTCAACCCAGGTCCATCTGCTCCTTGGGAAGATGGCACCCGTGAAGCCAATGAAAATAGAATCGGCCCCTTCTACAACATTGAAGGCCTCATCACTCACATTGCCGTCCAAGGAGCAAATGTGGATCACTCTAGTGATGATGCTGACTCTAATGATGCACCAGCTGCTCCTCCTAAGTCGTAGAAGCAAAAAAAATCTAAGGCTTCAAAACCTACTGCTGCACCAAAAGCTTCTCGAGCGAAGCCATTGGCAACTACCCCTCCTACTCCTAGTAACAATTCTGAAGATCTCTCTTGCGTCTCCAAGAAGAAAGAGAAGACACAGAAGAAAAATGTTCAAAGTTCTGGTCACGCCCTGACACATGCTGTCGTTCTGAGGAACGAAACCGAAGTCATTGATCTGTCATCAAATGATGAGTGTGGAGATGATGCTCTTGCGCAGCTGATAAAGAGCAAGCAAGAGGTAGAGATCTTCAATGATCTGCCCCTCTTTGACGTAAACATTCTGGATAACTTCATTGATGAGTGGTTTGACAATCCCAATCTTAGCTTTGATGATCTTCAGCTCCCAATTGGCATCAGCGTCTCTTTCCAAGGCACCATTGCTCCTGAGTTGGCTCTGGCTCAGCGAATTGTTGAATAGAAGAACAAAATTGATTTTGAGAATGAACATTTCAAGAAGCATGTGGCCAAGCTCAGCGTGGCTGATGTTCAAAATTCAAGCTGATGTTGCATGACCTCAAAGAGGCATTTCGCAAGAAGCGCGAAGAAGCCAAAGGTTCTAGAGAGCGCATGAAGAATCTACATGCCAAGTGTGTTCAAGCTTACAATGAAGCTGAGAAGCGCAAGGCACTTGGGTGTCCTGGCATCGACCCCAAGCTGGCTGCAAAGAAGAAGAAGCCTATTGTGGCCCAAACTGAAGCACCAAGGTGGGAAGAACCTCGCATTGTCTTCCCTGCATGTATGACAGGCTCGAAGGCTAAGGTCCTCACAGTGGCTTCAGAACAGAAGAAAACTAGCGCAGCTAAAGCCGAAGCTAGAAAGCGCAAACTCAAGAACACCACTGATGATGCACCACCCACCAAGAAAAGAAAGACCAAGCAGAAAGATCGGGCTGCTCCCACAGAGCCCCTTATTGTCGAGCCCATTGCTTTTGCTCGTCCTGCATCTGAACACCAAGAGCGCCAGTTGATAGTTCATGGGCCTGCTTGCACAGAGGCTCCTGGAGCTGAAGAAGTTCCAGCCATTGACCCCATCACGGCTGAAGACATTGGTCCCCAAGACAATGTAGTAGATGATGAAGTCCTTCCTCAGATCGAGCGCCCAACTGTATCATCGCTTGTTCTCACGACCAGCGAACTCATCAGTATTGGTCGTCCTTTGACGCTAATCTCCCAGGATGCCTCATGGGTTGATCGCCCCCAACCAGCTACACCCAGTCAAGACTCACCTCGAACTCCCCCACCTCAAGTCACCAATCCGGTGCTTGATGATGACGACGACTATGTGGTCCATCCCACTCCAACTCCAAAGGCGTCATCCGCATTTCGCAAGCTTTGGAAAGGACCAAGGCCACAAGTCGCTCCGTCGAGCATTCCAGAAGGAGAAGTGCAACCCAATGTGGTAGCATAGCTAGAATTTCCTGAAGCCACTCCTTCTGCGAATGTCTCTGCGTCTGAAGCAAATGTTGCTGAAGACTTGCCGGCTGCATCAGCTGAGGAAAATCAAGAACCCCGTCAAGAAGAAGAACGTGTTGCCACACCACCAAACAACCAAGAAGATGATCTCGAGGAGAACGTGTCTATGCTCGACCCTCCAGCTACTCAAGTGGAGGTTGAAAATCCTGAGGCGGACACCAACAACACAACTGAAGCCAATGACGTTGTCATGGCTGAAGATAATGTGGCGCCTGCAATGAACACCGTGCATGAAGCCAATGATGCACTTGCAACAAATGTGCAGCCTGACGCCCTTGCTAATGCCACTACTCCTGTTCCGCCACCAAGGCCGCACACTATTGAGCAAGCATTCTATCAAGGCGAGTTGGTCACTGTCAGATGGCCAATTCTGGTTCCTCCGCCTGCTCCCAGACCTTAGTTTGACTATCATGTGGAGCATAGGCCTGAGGTTCAGAAGCCAAAACCAAGGTTGGTTTCCAGGTACTGCATCTGCACCAGGATCATTCAATGTCAATGGCTTCATTGCACACAACACCTTCTTTGATAGATCCAAGAACCCATATTCCAAACCAAGAATATCATCTGATCGGTTCTGGAGTTATCAGCAGCGTAGCTTTTACTCCTGTGTTCTATACAATCAAGGGCGCATATTTCCTCATATGCGTTTGGATTCCGAAGCCATTGATGGCCTGCCCTGCTTAGAAGAAGCACTAGACTGTTTTAGAGATGCGGGCCTTCTTCAGTTTGTGACAGATAAGGAGAATTGGAATGAAGAGCTTCTGCTGCAATTCTATGCAACTCTCCACATTCACGGCTATAACAGGGATCCGAAGACATGGGTCCTTGAGTGGATGACACGCAATGTACATCATGAAGCCAAAACTCTTGATCTCATTGAGCTTACTGGCCTATGCACTCCAGGTGAACTCTCTGAACCTGGTTGTCAGCATCACTGCAATGCGTTGGAAAGCATCTTTCAGAAGCCAGAGCCCAATATGAGCCAAATGCTGAGTATGATGAAGCCACTACCACAGGATGCTGAATATCCCAGGGAATTCTTTGTTGAAGACCTAGAGTATCTGCCCCGCACCATCTATCACATTATTAGGTGAACTCTGTGACCCATCAAAGGACATTCTTCCTCAGCAAAGCTCGAAGGTGCAATGAAGACATTGGTCTTCTACATTCTCAATGGCATCAGCTTCAATGCTTAGGATTTCTTCATTCGCCAATTTGCTGCATCTGGCTCAGACATATTTGGTCTAAAATTCTATGCTCCATGGGTTATGCGACTGATCAAGCTTCACTCTACTGTTGACTATCAGCCCTCTGCACGCAACCATCTCATATTTCTACCAGAGGTTGATATGTCCATAGAAGCCATTTACCCAGAGCCTGCCAAGGAAGCAATTTATCTTCACAATGTCGATCGTTAGAGTTTCTCTCAGCATGTTGAAGGTGTTCAGGCTGCTTCTCGTGTTTATCCGCTGGCTGGCAATACACGTCGTGCACGTACTGAAGCCATAGAAAGCACTATCGCTCCAAGGCCTCGGAAGCAATCTCGTGTGCTCAATGACCGAGAGCTTCTCGTGGCCTTGCATCAGAAACATGACAAGCATCACTACTGGCTAAAGCGTCAAATGCAAAGCCCCTTGGTGGATATCAATCGCATTCGCAACCTTGCCACCAAGAATGCCTTTGTCACTCATGAAACCTGTCGGAGGTCTTGGAAGAGTTTGACATTGCTCAGTGCTGAAGCTGATCTTCAAGACGATGGCTTCACGGAGAGATTCAAGTTCGACACCACTCCTACCAGGAATGTTGTCTTGCGTCAAACCCTGTCTCTTGAAGATTCAGATTACTCCTCCTCTGCGGCAACTGTTAATGCCAGAGTCCTTGATGACGCCGATGATGCTACTTCACCACCTCCAACTTCGGTGCATATCGACACTGCACCAAGTTCGTCTGCACCACCAAACCTAAACGATGACCCTATTGCCTCACCTACTCCTCATGGGAACGAGTAGAAACTATGTCTTCAAACCTTTTTGGTCCTTACTGACAAAAGGGGGAGAAGCATATGTTGATAGTCTTCAAGCGGGTCCATATGGGTGGTTGCTATACTTTTGACTAGTGTTTACAACTCTCGCTTTTGATACAATTGGTTCTTTGAGTTGTAACACTTAAACTTGATGGTCATCTGCTACCTTTTCTGCTATTCTGTAATGCGACGATAAATTCCGCATGTGCGATAATAAATCCCGCATGAAGTCATTCCGCAGACGTCCATTTTTCATTATGCATGTCATTATTCTTGTATATATGTTCATATGGTGAAGAGGATCTCCACAAATACAACCTGCCATGTGCATTTTCATTCCAACGCAAAACATTTATATGCACATCTTCAGGGGGAGCCTTCTTGCCACCTATGAAGACAATATCTTAATCCTTTACAATTTCACATACTTTTATCCCCGTTGAAAACCTCAACCAGTTTGTCATCAATCACCAAAAAGGGGGAGATTGTAAGTGCATCTAGTGCCACCCCTAGTTGGTTTTGGAGTATTGACGACAAACCTGGTTGACGGACTAATGTGTTTGTGAGAATTGCTGGATAACACAGGTAGTAGTCCCTCATTGATTCAGTTTACCTACCGAATATGACCCCTAAAATGTGTGAAGACATTGAAGACAATGGTGGTCTGTGAAGCTATTCACGTTGAAGACTATGACATGGGAAGACATCGCGTGAAGACTATGGAGCGTGAAGACTTAGTTGTTTTGTTGTTTCCTTTTCTTCTTTGTTGAGTCATAGGAACCACCTTACTGTTAAGTGGGGTCCAAGTGAACAAAGTCAGAGTGACTGAAGTGATGCTCAACCAAATCCTATGTCTTCGAGTGAAGACAATGAGAGCATATCTTATCCAGAGTCGGATGAGTCAGCTTTACTTGTAGCCCAAGTCAAGCTGACGCGTGTGTTTGAAATCTGACCGTTGAGACATGTGTCAGTTCCTTAGTGACCCAGGGTCATTTCAGACAAATCAGGTCGGGTTGCCCAGTTGCTATAAATAGCCCACCTCCTACACCATAAATAGGGGGTTGCTCAGAGTTAGTACACGGCTTTTGTCGTTTGAGAGCAACCCACCTCCCTAGCTTTTGAGAGAGAATCCTTGCGAGGACAAAGCCCAAACCACCCAGAGCCCAAAGAGTGTTTGGCATCACTGAAGTCTTTCTGTCCGCGTGATCTGAAGACTTGTTACACTTGAGGACTGTGAATCCTCCAACCGGTTAGGCATCGCGTTCTGAGCATCCAAGAGTCATTGTGGATTGCCCATGAACGAAGTCTGTGAAGGTTTGGAAGTCTACCTTGAAGACTTACCAGACTGATTGGGCGGGAACTAGGTGTCCTTAGCTCAAGGGCAATAAGGTGAAGACACGGTCTTCTGAGTTGAATCTCAGACTCCCTAACTAGACGTACAGTTGTCACAGCAACTGGAACTGGTCAAACAAATCTCTATCCTCCCGAAGCTACTGGTTCTATCTCTCACTTCTCTTTACTTACAGTTTATCTTCGTGAAGTCATTGCCTACTTGCGTTATCTATTTGACTTCACTGTGTGACTACTTGTCCTGATTGGCTACATACTATCTTCCATCCTGATATTTACTACCTAGCTGCTAATAGTCTTCGTGCTTTCACTTCACTAAATACTTGACTATGGCTTGTCTAGTGTAGTCTACCTTCCGCTGCATACGAATGGTGTCATTTCCATTGTTTGTCTTTGAAACTCCCATGTCTTGAAGACTTTCATAAAAATCGCCTATTCACCCCCCCCTCTAGTCGATAACTAGCCCTTTCATCGTGAATTATTAGAATACTCTATGTGCTTCACTTATATCTTTTGAGCTAGGCAAGTTGCTCTAGTGCTTCACTTATATCTTTTTAAAGCATGGTGGTGGCTTTATTTTACAAAAATGGTTGAAATCTCATGCTTCACTTATATTATTTTGAGAGTCTCTAAACTGCATGGTAATTTGCTGAGGTTATTTAGTCCTAATATGATGGGCATCCAAGAGGGATATAATAAAAACTTTCATATAAAGAGTGTTGAATACTATTTGAAGTTTGATACCTTATGACTGTTCTAACATATAAAGATGGTGATATTAGAGTCATGCTAGTGAATAATTATGGATTGGTAGAAATACTTTTGTTCAACTTTGTGATTCCCGTAGCATGCACGTATGGTGAACCGTTATGTGATGAAGTCGGAGCATGACTTATTTATTGATTGTCTTCCTTATGAGTGGCGGTTGGGGACGAGCGATTGTCTTTTCCTACCTATCTATTCCCCTAGGAGCATGCGTTTAGTACTTTGTTTCGATAGCTAATAAATTTTCAAAATAAGTATGTGAGTTCTTTACGACTAATGTTGAGTCCATGGATTATACGCACGCTCACCCTTCCACCATTGCTAGCCTCTCTAGTACAGCGCAACTTTCGTCGGTGCATTAAATCCACCATGTACCTTCCTAAAAACAGCCACCATACCTACCTATTATGGCATTTCCATAGCCAGTCCGAGATATATTGCCATGCAACTTCCACCGTTCCATTTTATTATGACACGCACCATCATTGTCATATTGCTTTGCATGATCGGAAGATAGCTAGCATGATATTTTCATGGCTTGTCCGTTTTTTGATGTCAATGCTATGATAGATCATTGCACATCTCGGTACACCGCCGGAGGCATTCATATAGAGTCATATTTTGTTCTAAGAATCGAGTTGTAATACTTGAGTTGTAAGTAAATAAAAGTGTGATGATCTTCATTATTAGAGCATTGTCCCATGTGAGGAAAGGATGATGGAATCAATGATTCCCTCACAAGTTGGGATGAGTCTCTGGACTTCAAAAAAATAAAAGAGGCCAAAAGAAGCCCAAACAAAAAATGACAGAGAAGGGGCAATGCTACTATCCTTTTGCTTCAAAGTAGCACCATGATATTCATTATAAAGAGTCTCCAATGTTGTCACTTTCATATACTAGTGGGAATTTTTCATTATAGAACGTGGCTTGTATATTCCAATGACGGGCTTTCGCAAATTGCCCTAGGTCTTCATGAGCAAGCGAGTTGGATGCACACCCACTTAGTTTCTTTTTGAGCTTTCATACACTTATAACTCTAGTGCATCTGTTGCATGGCAATCCATACTCACTCACATTGATATCTATTGATGGGCATCTCCATAGCCCGTTAATATGCCTAGTTGATGTGAGACTTTCTCCTTCTTTTTGTCTTCTCCACAACCACCATATTCTATTCCACCTATAATGTTATATCCATGGCTCATGCTCATGTATTGCGTGAAAGTTGAAAAAGTTTGAGAACATCAAAAGTATGAAACAATTGCTTAGCTTATCATCGGGGTTGTGCATGGGCCCATGGGACTGGGGGTTCCTAGGCCCGTATGCATGAGGCCCATCACATGGCATCTTCAAAGGGCCCGGCGTGGCCCTGCGTCAAGACTTCACGAGCAAGGCCCTCACGAGGGCCCCCGCCTCACGAGGCAAGCATCAGCAAGCATCATCATGTGCCCCCAGGGCTCCATGAGGGGCGGCCTCCCAATGCCCCTCATGGGGTGGACACCTCTAGGCTCGCCACCCCCCTCACGACGCACGTGGGTGACGTGAGCCACGACGAGTGTCACTAGGACTGGTGCCAGCGGGCGCGGACGATGTGGCTTTCCTCTTTGGTGCTAAAGCGACAAGGCCAGCACGCGGGTTCCCAAGGCAGCCCCAATGGTTACCTCTTCGGTGCAACAAGACCAGGACGATAGGCTCGTTAGGACGAAGGTCATCGCTGAGCCCACCGACGCGACATGCCCAGGAGCTTTAGTAGGCGGAGACTACTTTTCTCAGGATAAGATATACCACTATCCTCCTTCAAAATTGGCCGTTGTGGACTCCCTTCCCACCTAGAGCTTTGGGGAGGAGGACCAGGCTAGTATAAGTATAGCTAGGCCACCACCTTGGAAGGGGGTCGGACCCGGGTCGAGTTCATCCGCTCTCCCTTGTACTAGTTCGTACACATCCTCCTCGCAAGGCAATCCACCACAAAGCAGGAGTAGGGTCTTACACTGTAAGGTGGCCTGAACCTGGGTAAATCATCATGTTCAGCCCTTTCTCCCCTCCCGCTCGAGCACACCAGAGCAAGGCCGTGAGGCAGTGAGCAGCGTGCCGTAGCTAGTGGAGTTCTTCGCGCACACCCCCAGTGTTCGAACCATTCTTTGGGTCTGCGGAGCCCCAATTCTGACATGTACAACATGGCATCACAACATAACTCTACAACTCAAGTATAGATAAGGCTCGGAAGAGCCATACACAATAGGATATTAAAAACATGGGTCTCATGACCCCAACATACAAAGTCGTACAAGCAACAGAAGCATAAACATGTCTAATTAAGTACAGAGAACTACAAAAGAAAAATTCTGAGAAGCCTGACTATCTACAAGACCCTCCATAGGAACCAGACCTCTGTCTGGGATTACCAAGATATTAGGTCAATGTTGAATTCAAGTGGAACTACTAGTGAGACTGAAGTCTCCTTTACAAAACAAAAATTAAGCAACCTTGAGTACAAAGGTACTCAGCAAGACTTACATTAGAACTATCTACATATGCATCTGTATCAATAAGGGGGTTGTGGGGGTTAACTGCAGCAAGCCAGATTTGACCCTTGGCTTACCTGTACTATAGGACTACCAGTGATTTCTTTGAGATGATAAGGTGCACACGAGTCCACTAGTCACCACAAAAATACACCACTATGGATCCTCTCTCGTCTCCCTACGAGAAGGCCATCCATAGCACTCACACTTATGTTTTGCAGTTTAGAGTATCCATTTAAAGTTATCTATGAACAATATAAGTCTCCAAGTAGTCCATATCCGATGGCGCGGCTCTTCAAATAGTTTTATAACCCTACAGGGTGTACTTCTTCACACACACTCTCACCACTTACCACCATATACACATCATGTATCTTGGAAACCTTCAAAAAGAAGCCTGGCGAGGTTGTCGGCCACAAACTGACTAACCACGCAAGACTCTAGTCCAAGTTTATCGCCTATTCGAGGTGGTATCCGCAAGCGAAGTTCGGCTGAAGTTTCTATCACGGCCCAAAACAATGTGTGCAGGGTTCCAAAGTCCACCATCTAAGTGCCACTTGGTATACCGGGTCATTAAGCCTAGTCTGGCCCAAGCCCACCCTGTCAGGTGCCACTTGGTAGACCAATAACACGACCTACAGACACTAGAAACTAGTTACAACTCCTAGACAGAGATCAAGGCAATTAATAAGCCGAGAGGCGCAGACTTACCAGAACCCAGTGTGTGGTAGTAGCTAGTCTCAATGAGACAACCCACCATGTACTCTTACATGGCCTCTCATCGCTACCTTTACCAAATCATGTTCACACACTTAGCTCTCAACATCATAACATCATCACAACATTCCAACTTGTTTCCTAATGAATCAGACCTGACACAACTCTAAGCAATAGTAGGCATGGCATGGATGAAGTCACAACATGTCCCAAGCAACTCCGAATCATGCTAGGAAGGTTTATCTATTTACTATGACAATGACAGGTCATGCAGAGAAATGGCTTCAACTACCGCAGCATGTAATAGTTGAATCATTGTTGTTCTAATGCAATAAATGAGAGTAAAAGCGAGAGAGCGGGATTGTATTGAAGTGATCAAGGGGGGTTGCCTACCTGTAAGATTAGCAGGCTAGCTATGTTCCTCAGGTAGGTACTCAGGGCTACTCACAGGAGCAGAACCTATTGAGAAGGACAGTACCGGAGAGGCAATCAATACACATCAAATGCAACAATATGATGCATGATCATGGCATGGAGATATGATGTGGTTTGAGGTAATGCATCAGATATTCAATTTAGATGAAGTTCGTTTGAACCGAAGGTTCAGTTGCAAACTCCAACATAAGCATTTTAAATGCCACTTATGTGTTTCCACTTATACAGTAGGTATAAGTTGCTTTTTCATGCATTAAAATGGTACAGATGGATAGATTGAATTTTTATGCTAATTTTTCATATATAAATTATCTCATTCTGAGCTACGGTTGAATTTCCATGATTCTTTGAAGGTTTACCTAATTTTCTGAAATAAATAAATCATTTAGACTTATTTGAAATTCAAAAAAGCTATTATGACGCCAGCACTACGTAAGCACTATGTCAGCAGGTCAAATGGTCAGCAAAGTCAAACTTGGCCAGTGGGTCCCACTGGTCAGGGACACTATGGCTAAATAGGATTAAAATTAGACTAATCTAAATGTTGACAGGGGCTCGGCCCACACATCAATGACACAGGGAGTTAGTAAGTTTAGATAAAACTTAATGAATAATTAGTAGAGCCCGGGGCTGATACATCTCCAACGTATCTATAACTTTTGATTGTTCCATGCTATTATATTGTCCATTTTAGATGTTTGATGGGCTTTAATATGCTCTTTTATATAATTTTTGGGACTAACCTAATAACCGGAGGCCTAGTGCCAGTTTTTGTTTTTTACCTATTTTAGAGTTTTGCAGAAAAGGAATACCAAACGGAGTCCAAACAGAATGAAACCTTCGCGATGATCTTTCTTGGACTGAAAGAAAACCAGAAGACTTGGAGTTGAAGTCACAAATGCCACGAGGCATCCACGAGGCAGGAGGGCACGCCCTGGGGGGTAGGCGCGCCCCCCACACTCGTGGGCCCCTCGTAGCTCCACCGACGTACTTCTTTCACCTATATATACTCTTATATCCTAGAAACATTAGGGGGGCCATGAAACCACTTTTCCACCACCGCAACCATCTGTACCCGTGAGATCCCATCTTGGGGCCTTTTCCGGTGATCTGCCAGAGGGGGAATCGATCATGGAGGGCTTCTACATCAACACCATTGCCTCTCTGATGAAGCGTGAGTAGTTTACCACAGACCTTCGGGTACATAATTATTAGCTAGATGGCTTCTTCTCTCTCTTTGATTCTCAATACAAAGTTCTCCTTGATGTTCTTGGAGACCTATTCGATGTAATACTCTTTTGCGGTGTGTTTGCCGAGATCCGACGAATTGTGGATTTATGAACAAGATTATCTATGAATATTATTTGGTTCTTCTCTGAATTCTTATATGCATGATTTGATATCTTTGCAAGTCTCTTCAAATTATCGGTTTAGTTTGGCCTACTAGATTGATCTTTCTTGCAATGGGAGAAGTGCTTAGCTCTGGGTCCAATCTTGCGGTGTCCTTTCCCAATGACAGTAGGGGCAGCAAGGCACGTATTGTATTTTCGCCATCGAGGATAAAAATATGGGGTTTATATCATATTGCTTGAGTTTATCCATCTACATCATGTCATCTTGCTTAATGCGTTGCTCCGTTCTTATGAACTTAATACTCTAGATGCATGATGGATAGTGGTCGATGTGTGGAGTAATAGTAGTAGATGCAGAATCGTTTCAGTCTACTTGACACGGACGTGATGCCTATGTTCATGATCATTGCCTTAGATATCTTCATAATTATGCGCTTTTCTATCAATTGCTCGACAGTAATTTGTTCACCTACCATAATACATGCTATCTTGAGAGAAGCCACTAGTGAAAACTATGGCCCCGGGGTCTCTTTTCTATTATATTACATCTCTTTTCCATTATATCGCATCTAATTTACTATTTTGCAATCTTTACTTTCCAATCTATCCAACAACAATACCAAAAATATTTACTTTACTATCTTTATTAGATCTAACTTTTGTGAGTGACCGTGAAGGGATTGACAGCGCCTTTATCACGTTGGTTGCAAGGTTCTTGATTGTTTGTGCGGGTACTAGGTGACTTGTGCGTCGTCTCCTACTGGATTGATACATTGGTTCTCAAAACTAAGGGAAATACTTATGCTACTTTGCTGGATCACCCTTTCCTCTTCAAGGGAAAAACTAACGCATGCTCAAGAGGTAGCAGGGGCCCGCCTGCCAGTGACCCGGGGGGTGATTAGGGTTAGTGCTAACCTGCGTTTAGCCAAATATTAGGCCGCCGGTGATGGCAGACACAGAGGAGGGGCTCAGGTTTTGCCCTCCGACGACCATTCTAGCGGTGGAGAGCATTTACGCGAGGCCTAGGTTCGCACGAGCCCAGCTGACCAAAGAGGAGGTCGTGGGGTGGTTGGAATAGGTGGTGATGAGCTAGGCGGCGGCTGGAGCCACGGGCTCGAGGCAATCGAGGATGTAGTGCATGGGGAGCCCAACCAAGGGGTCCTATGGCTTCCTAGGGTCACCAAGAGCACTACTGTGTGCTCGGGCGCGGCTAAAGTGAGCTAAAACAACAACAACATCAAGCATGCAAGTGGTGAGCTCATGACATGGTGGGAACAAGGCTAGCGGGTGCAAACAAGAGAAACGGGAGCGAAGAAGTATGCAGGAGCTCACAGCGAGTTGAACGGAGCTAGTGGAGAGGCCGGGGATGCGTCGGTTGATGCGAATCGATGATGAGAAGCTTCGGGCACCAGCAGCAAAGATGGCGATGCTACATTGCCCCAAACTTCCGATCTTCAGCGTGGGGACGATGGTGAGCTTCTCGGAGCGACTAGACAGGGCTGACTTTGGCCATGGTGTTCATGTCATCGAGGTTTCGGGTGCCTCGGCCATAGTGAAGAATGGACGAGGGAGAGAGCGATGGGAGGAATGGAGACGTCATCCTGATCTGGACGACTCCAGCGTCGTCACTCATGATGTCACGCTGGCTAGGGGAGTGCCAAGCAGGCAGCTGTGTGTTGGCACGCGTGGGCACCATGCGCAGCTTCCTCTCTGCCTACTGGCTAGAGGAGGAAGATGGCATGCCCCTGGCGGGCTGGGCTGCCAGGTACGGGGTTTTCCTTTATTTCATTTTTGTTTCTGTTTTGCTGGTTTTTCCTTTTTTTCTTGTATTTAAATTACAGATCAAAACACTTTGGTTAATTTTGTAAATTTTTGTGGGGCATATTTGAATTATTTTCAGACCACACAACAAATTCCAGAATATTTGGAGAAACCAATATTTAATGGTAAATTTTAAACTCCAACTCAAATACATTTATGATTCAGTTCAATGACTAGAAATGTCCTAGAAAAATGTGCACCATTTTTGGTTTATGTTTCCACCTTGTGCCATAAATCATGAATATTTTTAAAGGGCATTTTTCCGTTATTGCAAATATTTTTAGTTAAACCTACTTTATTAATGTGATGCTAGGGATCGGTCATTCCCCATTTCATGTTTAAATGAAATTTAAACATGATGCAAACACAAATAGCTAACATAAGTGCATACCAGACTAGTGATGTGACAACTTGCCCCCACTCAAAAGAATCTTGTCCCGAGATTCAGGAGTCAGCGGGAAGAGAGTGAGGTACTCAAGTCGAAGACGATCCTCTCGTTCCCAAGAAGCTTCTCTCTTAGAATGATGTGACCACTGAACCTTGAGAAACCTGATGTTTCGACTTTGAGTGATACTCTCAGCTTGATCAAGAATACGAACAGGATACTCTCAATACGTGAGGTTATCTCAGAGATCAAGCATTTCGTGGTCCACTCTGCGAATGGGATCGGAGAAGCAACGCCTGAGTTGAGAGACATGGAAGACATCATGGACTCAGGAAAGATGTGGGGTAGTTCCAGTGGTAGGCAACCTCACCTCGTTTAGTGAGAATGCGAAAAGGACCAATGTAATGAGGAGCCAACTTGCCCTTAATACCGGGTAACCAGAAGGTAAGCCTTGTCGTCAACCTTATAAGTTACTTTGTTATGTCCACGGTCATATTGGCTCTTCTAACGAGACTGGGTTGTCTTAAAATTCTCACGGATGATGGAAACTTGCTCTTCTGCCTCCTGGATCATATCCGGTACAAAGAGTTGACTTTCACTGGCTTCTGACCAGTTGAAAGGTGTTCGACATCTTTGTCCATAAATAATCTCGAAGGGTGCTTTCTTGAGGCTGGATTGGCAGCTATTGTTATAATTAAGCAAAGTCGGTTAAAGGAAGACACTTCTCCAAATCCATACCGAATGAGATAACATAAGCTCTAAGCATGTCTTCGAGAATTTGGTTGACCCTTTTGAGTGAACCACTTGACTGAGGATGGAAAATGGTACTGAAAGATAGATGGGTTCCCATGGTAGTCTGGAAACTCTCCCGAAATCGAAAAGTGAAAGACTTCCACGCTCTAAATTGATCTCTGGTGGAACACCATGAAGAGACACTATTCAACTGTAACATCCCAAATTTTCAATTTGGAATGTTATACATAGATCATCATTGCATATCATAATTTTGTTGCATTGTTGGCTCGATCCTAGAAAATTCTACGCAACTCAAGGACCGACGGAGAGAGTTGGGGATTTCGTTATTTTCATATTTGAGTTTTCTCAAATTTTGAAAATAGGATCATTTGATTTTATTTATTTTTCTTCAATTATTTCTACTACCAAAAATTTCAGAGAGGGAATAAAATGACTTTCCCAAAATAAAGAAATAATGAAGATTTAATAAAAAAAATCAAATAAGATTTATTTTGGAGTTTTTCACCTTTTATTTGAATTTAGGAAAAATGTGCGTTTCTAAAAATTGCATTTAGGCCCCAAATAAATGTTCATCTTCTCCGGCTTGATTTTAGAAGCCGGGGAAAATTTATTTCGGGATTTTTGGAGTCCGTTTAGTATTTCTTTTTATTTTTCTTCTGCGTGGAATTATTTTTAAAAGAACGCGCAACCGACCAACGGGCCGTGTCCGCCTAGGACTCCCGGCCCGCGGGGCGTTATAAGCCGGGGGGAGCCAGCCCGAGGCCCAGCCGCCGCCCCTCCCCCCCCCCCTCCCGAAACCCTATCCGCCGCCGCCGCCAGCCGCCGCCGCCGCCGCCCCGCCCGTCGAGCCGCAGCCGGACCCCGCCGACCCCGCCGCCCGCACGCTCCCCGAGGTTCGCCGCCGCCTCGACTTCCATGCCGGTTTTTTTAGAAAACCGTCAGTTTCCCATCGGTTTATTTTCGGTTTTTTTGTTTCGGTTTTTTGTATTAGATCGGTTTTTATTTTTTCGGTTTGGTTTAATTAGCGAGCGTTCGCTCGTTCGTTCGTTTTAACGAACGTATTCATCAGATTAGTTTAGTTAAAGAACGTTCGTTTGTTAACCCGTTCGTTGTTTTTCTTTTTCTCGGATTTAACCCGCGATTTTTCTAACTGCGATTCCTGATCCGATTTTCGTTTTAGTATAACTTTTCGCTCGTTTATCGGAATCGGGCGATTCAAGCGCCTGGAGTTTCGTCTCGAAACCCTCTTTCCGAATAATCAACTTAAACAAGTTTTTGCTACTGTAAAATTTGACTTAGATCCATATTAGTAGAATGAAGCTGTTTTCTTTCGCTGTTTGACTTTTGTTGCTTTGTTCGATTTGTTTCTTTTTGCAAACCGGAGTTCCTAAGTTGAACATTCTGGTTAGATCTTTTATTTGAGTTCTATCTATGCATTAGATGAGTACTTATTGTATGTTTGTTTGTTTGTTTGTCTGCGATTGAATACCCGGAGTGCGCCGCTTGTTACTTTGAGTCTCTAGGTTTCGCGGATCATCAGCAAGGCAAGTAACATTTTGATCATACTTTTCTACTACCCAGTTTTTATGCATTAGATCAATCCTCAAACATTGCATGATTAGGATCTAATTAAATTGTGGGATGGGAAAGTAGTTGAGGTAGTACCTATTACCTGTTTTATTATCAAACCTTTGGGAGTTACTTCTACGTTTGCTTATTATGCCATGCTATGCTAGTAGACGTGGATTGGGTGAGTCTATCCATGACAGATGTGAGATTGTTAATCAATGGTTTATTTAAGGTGGCAGCTTAAACACACATCTGGGTGGACTGAGGCACCTGTTTTCTAGCAGGACTTGCCTGTATTTCTTCGGACCACCACCCAGGCTCAAAGGGATCATGAGATTATTCAAACTAGAAACTTACGTGTGCAGCCACAAGCCATTATGGCTCTGGCATAGTTGACTAAGTTGTGCGAACTCTTACGGGTGGACTAGCAGATGTAGGGGAAAGTAGGTGTACCGGTCTACCCACATGTAAGGTGCTAGTGCTTCCGAAAGACTATGTCTCGGTCATCCGTTTCTCAAACATCATGTAGTGCGAGGAATCAAACGGAGGCGATCGAGTCTTGTGGGGAAAAGTGCGCAAACCTCTGCAGAGTGTACAAACTAATCATGGTTAGCCGTGTTCCCGGTTATGGACGTTTTGAGTATCTAGTACCTGGATATCATGTGAATCTCATCATGTTACTCTAATTCATATTGTTGGGTTTTAATGAGTACTTTTAATTGGGATTGAGAATGCTGTCAACCATTCTCAATGTTTAACAACCACCATGATAGTTAAATAAATTTATTCCTTTGCAGTAGGGAAAAACTGGCTTTATGCAAAATTGTAACCATAGAGCTTTTCCACCAGCCAAATATGCATGTAGTATAGCTTAATCCATTGTTATTCTCTATGTGTTACATTGCCAGCATATTCCATGTGCTGACCTGTTTTCGGGCTGCAACGTTTTATGTTGCAGACTTTTCAGACGACGAGTAAGATGTTTTAGGTCGTGGTTCTATACTCAGTGATGCCGTTGGAGTTGATGGACTCGCTTATCTTCCAAGACTTCCGCTGTTATCGTTTTTAGATGGTCTTAAGCCATTTTTATCTCAATAAGTTCTCTTTTGAGACATTCGATGTAATAAGTGTGTGATTGCTACTCTGTTATAAATCCTCCAAGTACTGTGTGGTGTCAGCATTACTGATCCAGAGATGACACTGAGCACGGAGATCAGACTGTTTGAGGTCTGGTCGCTACAAGGTGGTATCAGAGCACACGCTGACTATAGGACACGACCACTAAGCTTAAACCCTAGATCACTACTCTTTCTTCTCATTTCTGACTCCTCATCTTTTCTATTCTTTAGGATGGCGGATGCAAGGATCAAGTTCACACAACCAGATGAGAACTCACCTTTTGGATATCACTTGAAGGAAGCCACTAGATACCTGAACATAGGAGTGCCAAGCTTCACCGGGACCTTCAATGCCATTTTACCCGAAGAGGAGCACTGGAGGATTCAAGTCTACATTCCAGGAAGGACATTTGCACCAGCCACTGAGCCAATAGAGTTTACCTTTGATGTACCAACATGGAGCCTAGGAAAGAGCATGGTAGCTCACATCGCCATGGGAAGAATTGGAGAAGTCTACCACAACGATCTCAAGAATACTATCTACCAAATTTGTGGGCGCCGAGATGAGCATTGGGAGATGATCACCACCAGGAAGGACAGATCAATCGCAGCTTATATTCAGGAGTTAAACCAACACATCCGACGCCAGGAGAATTAGATGTGCGCAGATATGGAGGATCTGCAGAAGGCTATGACCAGGATCAAGGAGCTAGAAGAAGAACTCAAGGCTACACGCAAAGACTATATGGAAGAAATCGTCGCTCTAGTAAGACAGAACGGTGACCTTAAGGAGAAGATTGGAGTATTCATGGGAGGATCAGCACCCAAAGGAGAAGAGGATGAACCTACTTGTCCAGATAATTATATCATCATCGACGACACCGATTCGGATCCTGACGACAGCGATGATGACTATGTTGATGAAGCTGGAGCAGATATCATGGAATCTGCATCGGAGCAGTTTTTCTAGTTGACCACCATAACAGTAGTAGAATTTTCCACCATTTAATTAGTTTTAGTCCAAGCACTTTTGTAACGATAGTTAGACTGTTGTATGCCCTTGTTTGAATTGATTGGAAAGATATTGTGTGTGTTTGTCTCATGTGCATATGGGTAGTGTTATCTCACTAGACCTCATTCTATTTTTAACTCTCCTCTCCCCTTTTAAACCCTCAAATGCCTCCGAGACACGACCCCGAGTTTGTTTTCCCGCCAGAGATCACTCAGTTGATTCAGCAGCAGAATACCTTGATTCAAACATTGGTACAGAAACAAGGCAACAACAACAACAACCCACCACCACCACCACTTGTTGACCATCTGGCACATTTCTTAAGGTTGAATTTGCCGGTGTTTTCCAGTAGCACCGAGCCGATAGTAGCAGATGATTGGCTCCGTAAGATAGGGAGGGAGTTGACCACTGCAGGATGCACAGATGGAGAAAAGGTGAAGTTTGCTGCACATCAGCTTGACGGACCCGCAGCAGCATGGTGGGAGAATTTTACAGCCACTTACCCTGTAGACACTGTCACATGGAATCAGTTTCAGCAAGCTTTTCGTACTGCCCATGTTTCAGCTGGAGCTATGGCCATGAAGAAGCGTGATTTTGGCAACTTATGCCAAGGAGGACGGACAGTTGGCCAGTATGTGGATGATTTCAGTAAGCTAGCATGTTATGCCCCAGATGACGTTGCTACGGATGCAGCTAAGCAGGAGAAGTTTCTAGAAGGACTGAATGATGAGCTGAGCATGCAGTTGATGGTAGCCACTTTCAATAACTACCAGGAGTTAGTAGATCGTGCTCTTATGATTGAGGGAAAGCAGCAGCAGATTGACAATCGTAAGAGGAAGTATGCACAGGGGAAGTACAATTCTGGAGCTTAGCAGAAACCACGCTTTACCCCAAAGTCAGGAGGACATTTTCAGCATACTCACGGAGGAGGCAGCTCACACAATCATAATGGCACAATCATAATGGCACAAAGATTGCCATATCACTTGTTATAAGTGCCGTAAGACTGGGCATTATGCAAATGATTGCCCTGAAGCCCAAAATGGTAATGGCAATGGAAGCTCAGGAAAGAAGCCGAACCCTTTCAACAGGGGGCAAGTGAACCACGTCACCGTGGAGGAGGTTGAAGCTCAGCCAGACGCAGTAATAGGTAAGTTTTTGGTTAAGACATTTACTGCAGCTGTTCTTTTCGATGCTGGTGCATCGCATTCATACATATCAAGGGGATTTGTGGATAAGTTTAGCCTGCCCACTAAGACTCTTAAGACACCCATGCTAGTAAGTTCACCGGGAGCTGAGTTTATGGTCAGTCAAGGATGCATTCAGGTGCCATTAATTATAGGAAGGCATGTTTTCCCAACAGATTTAATTATATTGGAATCCCAAGGTTTGGATGTAATTCTTGGTATGGATTGGCTGTCGATGTATGGAGGGAACATTGATTGCGCCAGTAAGACAATTTTGCTTACGACACCAGAAGGAATAAGAATCAAGTATGTATCACGGCATGAGCCGAGGAGAGCACATGTAAATTCCTTATCAGGAGTTGTGCAAGAGGAAGTACCAGTGGTGAAGGATTTCCTCGATGTATTTCCAGAAGAGTTGCCAGGCATGCCACCGGATAGAGACATTGAGTTCTTAATTGAACTACTGCCAGGCACTGGGCCAATATCCAAGAGACCGTACAGGATGCCAGCCCAAGATTTGGAGGAAATTAAGAAGCAAATTAAGGAGTTGTTGGATAAAGGTTTTATTCGCCCAAGTTCTTCGCCTTGGGGATCGCCAGTACTTCTAGTGGAGAAGAAGGATGGATTGTTAAGAATGGTTGTTGATTATCGCGGATTGAATGAAGTAACAATCAAGAACAAGTACCCACTACCAATGATCAATGATCTGTTTGATCTGTTGCAAGGAGCTAAGGTGTTTTCCAAGATCGATTTGCGATCAGGGTACCATCAGTTGAAGATTCGGGAGCAAGATATACCAAAGACGGCTTTTACCACCAGGTACGGGTTGTATGAGTATACCATTATGTCATTTGGTCTGACTAACGCCCCAGCCTATTTTATGAATATGATGAACAAGGTGTTTATGGAGTTTTTGGATAAGTTCGTCGTGGTGTTCATTGATGATATTTTGGTGTACTCGAAGAATGAAGAGGAACATAAGGAGCACTTGTGTATGGTACTCGAGAAGCTCAGAGAACATCAGCTATATGCCAAGTTCAGCAAGTGTGAGTTTTGGTTGAAGGAAGTTGGATTTCTCAGACATGTTATATCCAGAGAAGGTATCGTAGTAGACCCCACTAAAGTTGTCACTGTGACAAACTGGGAAGCACCAACAACAGTTGGAGAAATCCGGAGTTTCCTTGGACTCGCAGGATACTACCGGAGATTCATTGAAAATTTCTCGAAGATTGCGAAGCCTATGACAGAGTTGTTGAAGAAGGATACTACGTTCATTTGGACTGAGGAGTGTGAGGCTAGTTTCCAAGAGTTGAAGAAACGTTTGGTTACCTCACCAGTATTAATTCTGCCAGATCATACTAAGGATTATGAAGTGTATTGCGACGCTTCACGTAGAGGACTTGGAGCAGTGCTTATGCAGGAGGGAAGAGTTGTTTCGTATGCTTCACGATAGCTTAAGCCTCATGAGTTGAATTATGCTACCCATGATTTAGAGTTAGCAGCCGTAGTGCACGCACTGAAAACGTGGAGACATTTTCTCATTGGAAATCATTGTGAGGTGTACACGGATCACAAGAGTTTGAAGTACATCTTCACGCAGAAGGAGTTATATCTCAGGCAGAGGAGATGGTTGGAGCTTATTAAGGATTATGATATGAGATTGCATTATCACCCCGGGAAGGCTAACGTTGTAGCAGACGCGTTGAGCCGTAAGAGCCATGTCAATACACTAATGACGGGATAAATACCCAAGGAGTTAGCCGAGGATCTTCATGAACTATGTTTGGAGATAGTTCCGAGGGTCTATGTAGCAGCAATGGAGATTCAGTCTACGTTGATGGATAAAATCAGAGAAGCTCAAAAGACAGATAAGGAAGTTGCTTCCATTAAGGAGAAAATGAGCGAAGGAAAAAGCTAAGGGATTTCGTGAGGATGAGTACGATACCCTACGATTTGAGGACCGTGTTTATGTGCCCAATGACCCGGAGATCAGGAAGTTGATTCTGCAAGAGGCACATGATTCACCATATTCGATTCACCCCGGAAATACCAAAATGTATTTGGATTTGAAGGAAACTTTCTGGCGGACCGGAATGAAGAAGGATATTGCAGAGTATGTAGCAGTTTGTGATGTATGTCAGAGGGTGAAAGTAGAACACCAGAAGCCAGCGGATTGTTGCAGCCATTGCCTATACCCGAATGGAAGTGGGACAAACTAGGCATGGATTTCATCACAGGATTGCCCAGGACTCGCTCAGGCTATGATTCGATTTGGGTTGTAGTCGATCGTTTGACGAAGGTAGCTCATTTCATCCCAGTAAAGACTACCTACAGCAGTGCCAAATTGGCTAAGATATACATGACAAGGATTGTATGTCTGCATGGAGTTCTGAGGAGTATCGTATCAGATAGAGGAACCCAATTCACCTCAAAGTTCTAGAAATAGTTGCACGAAACATTGGGAACCAGGCTGGAGTTTAGCACAGCTTTCCACCCACAGACAGATGGAAAGACCGAGAGAGTCAATCAGATTTTGGAGGATATGCTTAGAGCTTGTGTTTTGGATTATGGATCAAGTTGGGATGACAACTTGCCATACGCGGAGTTTTCTTACAACAATAGTTATCAATCCAGTTTAAAGATGGCCCCTTTGGAAGCCCTGTACGGAAGGAGGTGCAGAACCCCGTTGTTGTGGGATGAGGTTGGAGACCGCCAGTTTTTTGGACCGGATTTTATTAAGGAGTCTGAACAGAAGGTAAAGTTGATCCGCGACAGGCTCAAGGTAGCTCAGTCAAGGCAGAAGAGCTATGCAGATTCAAAACGCAAAGAGACAGAATACGAAGTCGAAGACAGAGTTTATCTTCGGGTATCTCCACTTCGAGGAGTTAAGCGTTTTGGAGTTAAAGGAAAGTTAGCGCCACGTTTTGTGGGGCCATACAAGGTTTTGGAACGCATGGGAGAAGTAGCGTACAAGTTGGAATTACCTGAGGGATTGTCAGGAGTTCACGATGTGTTCCATGTTTCATAGTTGAAGAAGTGTCACGCAGAGATGGCTGATATACCACTGAGAGATACAGTGCCACTGGAAGCGATTCAGTTGAAAGATGATTTGACTTATGAAGAGAAACCAGTTAAGATTCTGGAATATGCCACTCGAGTTAGACGCAGTAAGGTTATCAAGTTTTGCAAAGTTTAGTGGAGCCACCACACCGAGGAGGAAGCCACCTAGGAGCGAGAGGAAGATCTGCTCAAGGACCACCCTCACCTATTTGCTAGCCAACCCGAATCTCGAGGGCGAGATTCATCTTAAGGGGGGTAGGTCTGTAACATCCCAAATTTTCAATTTGGAATGTTATACATAGATCATCATTGCATATCATAATTTTGTTGCATTGTTGGCTCGATCCTAGAAAATTCTACGCAACTCAAGGACCCACGGAGAGAGTTGGGGATTTCGTTATTTTCATATTTGAGTTTTCTCAAATTTTGAAAATAGGATCATTTAATTTTATTTATTTTTCTTCAATTATTTCTACTACCAAAAATTTCAGAGAGGGAATAAAATGACTTTCCCAAAATAGAGAAATAATGAAGATTTAATAAAAAAATAAAATAAGATTTATTTTGGAGTTTTTCGCCTTTTATTTGAATTTAGGAAAAATGCGCGTTTTTCAAAATTGCATTTAGGCCCCAAATAAATATTCATCTTGTCCGGCTTGATTTTAGAAGCCGGGGAAAATTTATTTCGGGATTTTTGGAGTCCGATTAGTATTTCTTTTTATTTTTCTTCTGCGCGGAATTATTTTAAAAAAACGCGCAACCGACCTACGGGCCATGTCCACCTAGGACTCCCGGCCCGCGGGGCTTTATAAGCCGGGGGGAGCCAGCCCGAGGCCCAGCAGCCGCCCCCCCCCCCCCCCGAAACCCTATCCGCCACCGCCGCCAGCCGCCGCCGCCGCCCCGCCCGCCGAGCCGCCGCCGGACCCCGCCGACCCCGCCGCCGGCACGCTCGCCAAGGTTCGCCGCCGCCTCAACTTCCGTGCCGGTATTTTTTTAGAAAACCGTCGGTTTTCCGTCGGTTTATTTTCGGTTTTTTTTGTTTCAGTTTTTTTAATAGATCGGTTTTTATTTTTTTCAGTTTAGTTTAATTAGCGAGCATTCGCTCGTTCGTTCGTTTTAACGAACGTATTCGTCGGATTAGTTTAGTTAACAAACGTTCGTTTGTTAACCCGTTCGTCGTTTTTCTTTTTCTCGGATTTAACCCGCGATTTTTCTGATCGCGATTCCTGATCCGATTTTCATTTTAGTATAACTTTTCGCTCGTTTATCGGAATCAGGCGATTCAAGCGCCTGGAGTTTCGTCTCGAAACCCTCTTTCCGAATAATCAACTTAAATAAGTTTTTGCTACTGTAAATTTGACTTAGATCCAGATTAGTAGAACGAAGCTGTTTTCTTTCGCCGTTTGACTTTCGTTGCTTTGTTCGATTTGTTTCTTTTTGCAAACCGGAGTTCTTAAGTTGAACATTCTGGTTAGATCTTTTATTCGAGTTCTACCTGTGCATTAGATGAGTACTTATTGTATGTTTGTTTGTTTGTTTGTCTGCGATTGAATACCCGGAGTGCGCCGCCTGTTACTTCGAGTCTCTAGGTTTCGCGGATCATCAGCAAGGCAAGTAACATTTTGATCATACTTTTCTACTACCCAGTTTTTATGCATTAGATCAATCCTCAAACATTGCATGATTAGGATCTAATTAAATTGTGGGATGGGAAGTAGTTGAGGTAGTACCTATTACCTGTTTTATTATCAAACCTTTGGGAGTTACTTCTACGTTTGCTTATTATGCCATGCTATGCTAGTAGACGTGGATTGGGTGAGTGTATCCATGACAGATGTGAGATTGTTAATCAATGGTTTATTTAATGTGCCAACTTAAACACACATCTGGGTGGATTGAGGCACCTGTTTTCTAGCAGGACTTGTCTGTATTTCTTCGGACCGCCACCCAGACTCAAAGGGATCATGAGATTATTCAAACTAGAAACTTACGTGTGCAGCCACAAGCCATTATGGGCTCTGGCATAGTTGACTAAGTTGTGCGAACTCTTACGGGTGGACTAGCAGATGTAGGGGAAAGTAGGTGTACCGATCTACCCACATGTAAGGTGCTAGTGCTTCCGAAAGACTATGTCTCGGTCATCCGTTTCTCAAACATCATGTAGTGCGAGGAATCAAACGGAGGTGATCGAGTCTTGTGGGAAAAAGTGCGCAAACCTCTGCAGAGTGTGCAAACAAATCATGGTTAGCCGTGTCCCCGGTTATGGACATTTTGAGTATCTAGTACCTGGATATCATGTGAATCTCATCATGTTACTCTAATTAATATTGTTGGGTTTTAATGAGTACTTTTAATTGGGATTGAGAATGCTATCAACCATTCTCAATGTTTAACAACCACCATGATAGTTAAATAAATTTATTCCTTTGTAGTAGGGGAAAATTGGCTTTATGCAAAACTGTAACCATAGAGCTTTTCCACCAGCCAAATATGCATGTAGTATAGCTTAATCCATTGTTATTCTCTATGTGTTACATTGCCAGCATATTCCATGTGCTGACCCGTTTTCGGGCTGCAACGTTTTATGTTGCAGACTTTTCAGATGACGAGTAAGATGTTTTAGGTCGTGGTTCTATACTCAGTGATGCTGTTGGAGTTGATGGACTCGCTTATCTTCCAAGACTTCCGATGTTATTGTTTTTAGATGGCCTTAAGCCATTTTTATTTCAATAAGTTCTCTTTTGAGACATTCGATGTAATAAGTGTGTGATTGGTACTCTGTTATAAATCCTCCAAGTACTGTGTGGTGTCAGCATTACTGATCCAGGGATGACACTGAGCACAGAGATCAGACTGTTTGAGGTCTGGTCTCTACATCAACAAATATATAAGTCAGCCAACTAACTAGAAGTGATACTCTCCCGGACAAGAAGGAAGTGAGCCACTTTGGAAAGACAATCGATGACCACAAAAATAGCATTATTCCCCTTCTTGGTCCGGAGAAAACCAGTGATGAAATCCATATCAACTTTGTCCCATTTCCACTTAGGAATAGCTAAAGGCTGAAGAGTGTCGCAGGCCTCTGATGCTCTGCCATAACACGATGACAAACGTCACAGTTAGCAATGAACTTAACGATATCTCTCTTCATCCTAGTACACTAGAATCTCTGACGTAGGTCCTGATACATCTTAGTACTACCGGGATGATTAATGAGAGGAGATTCATGAGCCTCCTGAAGGATCAATTGCTGCATCTGCTGACTCTTGGCGACCACCAAGCGGTTCCCAAAGTAAACAACACCTCGATCGTCCATAGAGAAAAAACCACCAACTCTCTTGGAAATATTTTTCTTGATCTGGGATATTCCTGTATCATGCTTATGCACTTCTATGATCTGATCCACAAGAGAAGGTTTCGCCATCAAAGTAGAAAGGGATCGATGAGGAACAATGTGAAGGTTAAGCTTAAAAAGTCCTCATGCAAAAGTGGTTGACATTGGTGCAACGTGAGACTATTGTAGTAGGCTTATGACTTAACGAATCAGCCATGATATTGGCCTTTCCTGAAGTGTAAGAAAATCCCAAGCCGTAATTCGTAATCAGCTCTAACCAGCGTCTCTGCCTGAGATTCAGATCCGCTTGGGTGAAGATATACTTGAGACTCTGGTGATCGGTATAAATCTTGCAACGGTTATCAAGAAGGTAATGTCATCATGTCTTAAGTGCATAGACCACGACTGCAAGCTCTACATCATGTGTATGATGATTATCCTCATCTGGATGCTTATCTTTTTATTCTTGTGGTAAGTTCGTATTCACTTATCTTTTTTTGTGGGGATTTTCATTTAGCTTTTTGAGAAATACAGGTAACTTTATTCATACTCTTAAATGTGTTACTTTTACGGTAGCACACTCAACCATTACAGGTATACCGTTTGGTATTCACGCTCCTAGAAAATGAAAAGTAACTCATACAACAAAGAATTACAATGAAATATCTTGTAGACATACTATTACTGGTATCAATCTTTCCAAGTCGAACAGATACCAAGATTGCAATTGGACTAGAGAAGTGATACTATTACTCTTTCACTCGCATAAACTCGGGTATCAATAAAGATTGGAAGCCTCTTGAGTCACCCACTCAAAAAGCTTGGAAGCAAGCCATGAATAGACTTATTGGTACAGCTCCTTGCCCTAGCTCTCCCTCTAACATACCTCTCTCTCTCTCTCTATCGCCTCGCTGTGGATCAAACCCGACGGAGGAAGAAGAAAAAGGAGAAGAACAGAGGACACGGTGATGCTCCCGGCGCACGAACGCCCAGCCGCAACGACGGCCAAGTTTTTTCCCAGATCAAGCACAAACTCGAGCTACACCACACACTGGTGTTATAACGTCCACCACACGGCTTTATACTCGAGCCAGCGCCCTGGGCACGTACCCACGCTTCCACTCCCCGATCGTGCGCACGCTCCGCCCGCGCAGCCCGCTCCTGCGACGCGCTCCGACGCGTGCACTCCGCAGCGAGCTCCAACAGAACTGCCAATAATCACATCGCGCAGCTCGCCAACAACATATGCCTACACACACGCACATGGTGTCTACCTACACAGGGACCTACGTGCACCACACGCACGCACACACTCACACCTACAACGCGGACCCGACGCGCCCGATGCGCCCAGTGCGCGCCCACGCACGCGTCTGATGCAACAGACCTGTGTCCATGGCTTATTTGGCCAACACTTCACCCCCTAAGCCATGACTCAGAGGAGGCCGTCGTCCTCGATGCCAGCATCGACCAGTAGTGCCTGATACGTCTCCAAAGTATCTATAATTTTTTATTGTTCCATGCTATTATATTACCCGTTTTGGATGTTTAATAACTTTACTATACACTTTTATATCATTTTTGGGACTAACCTATACTAATCGGAGGCCCAGCCCAAATTGCTGGGTTTTTTTCCTATTTCAGTGTTTCGAAGAAAAGGAATATCAAACGGAGTCCAAACAGAATGAAACCTTTGGGAGCGATCTTTTTGGAACAAACGCAATCCAGGAGACTTGGAGTGGACGTCAAAAGCAGCCGAGGCGGCCACGAGGGTGCCTGGCGTGCCCCTCACCATCGTGGGCCCCTCGTGGCTCAACCGACCTACTTCTTACTCCTATATATATGTACGTACCCCAAAAACATCCAGGAGCACCACAAAACCCTGTTTCCACCGCCGCAACCTTCTATACCCGTGAGATCCCATCTTGGAGCCTTTTCCGGGGCTCCGCCGGAGGGGGAATCGATCACGAAGGGCCTCTACATCATCGCCAAGGCCTCTCCTATGAGTTGTGAGTAGTTTACCATAGACCTTTGGGTCCATAGTTATTAGCTAGATGGCTTCTTCTCTCTCTTTGAATCTCAATACAAAGTTCTCCTCGATCTTCTTGGAGATCTATTCGATGTAACTCTTTTTGCGGTGTGTTTGTCGAGATCCGGTGAATTGTGGGTTTATGATCAAGTATATCTATGAGAAATATTTGAATCTCCTCTGAATTCTTTTATGTATGATTTGTTATCTTTGCAAGTCTCTTCGAATTATCAGTTTGGTTTGGCCTACTAGATTGATCTTTCTTGCAAGGGGAGAAGTGCTTAGCTTTGGGTTTAATCTTGCGGTGTCCTTTCCCAGTGACAGCAGGGGTAGCAAGGCACGTATTGTATTGTTGCCATCGAGGATAAAAATATGGGGTTTATATCATATTGTTTGAGTTTATCCCTCTACATCATGTCATCTTGCCTAATGTGTTACTCTGTTCTTATGAACTTAATACTCTAGATGCATGCTGGATAGCGGTCGATGTGTGGAGTAATAGTAGTAGATGCAAAATCATTTCGTCTACTTGTCGCGGACGTGATTCCTATGTATATGATCATGCCTAGATAATCTCATAACTATGAACTTTTCTATCAATTGCTCAACAGTAATTTGTTCACCCACTGTAATACTTATGCTATCTTGAGAGAAGCCACTAGTGAAACCTATGGCCCCCGGGTCTATCTTTTATCATATAAGTTTCCAATCTACTTTATTTTGCAATCTTTACTTTCCAATGTATTTCATAAAAATACCAAAAATATTTATCTTATCTTATTATCTCTATTCTCACTTTCGCAGGTGGCTGTGAAGGGATTGACAACCCCTTTATCGTGTTGGTTGCGAGGTTCTTGTTTGTTTGTGTAGGTACGAGGGACTTGTGAGGAGCCTCCTACTGGATTGATACCTTGGTTCTCAAAAGCTGAGGGAAATACTTACTCTACTTTGCTCCATCACCCTTTCCTCTTCAAGGGAAAACCAACGCAGTGCTCAAGAGGTAGCAAGAAGGATTTCTGGCGCCATTGCCGGGGAGGTCTTCGCTCAAGTCAAGAGATACCAAGTACCCATCACAAATGCATCGCCCTCACATTACATTATTTGCCATTTGCCTCTCGTTTTCCTCTCCCCCACTTCACCCTTGTCGTTTTATTCGCCCTCTCTTTCCTGTTTGCCTTCCCTTTGCCATGGACGAATCAAAAAGAACTAGGGGTTCTTTCCAGGGTTTTAGTACTTTGGATAGTCCCTTTGTCCTCTCTAAGCTCATAAATAATGATTCTATGGAAAGACCTACCGGGGTTATCAATGAAAGTTTGAGTAATTTCGATGAAGATGACTCTGGAATTTTTCGTTATTTACTTGATGAGACTTTAAAAGATGCTTGGGATAGGTTATTAAGAATTCAAGCTAGCTATGTGCCACAATATCAAATTGAGATATACTTAAAAAGCTTTGTTGGCTTACCCGCTTCTTTCAAGCAAGTTCTAGATTCTATTTTTGAAGGAGGTTTTCTTGAAGGGGATGCTTTAGATACCTACGAAAAAATGAAAACTATATTTTGGCACCCCATGAATGATAAGGTTGAATCCACTACTCTCTTATGTTTTTATCAAAACGAAATTATCAAAGAGATGAAGGCTAGCTTAGATGCAAATTTCCGTAACGTGCTTAATCTTTCTTCCTCCATTAATGGCAATGTACTTTCCCAAAATAGAAGGATGAATTCTATAGAAAGGAAATGTTCTCTTTTCTTTCCCAATACTAAAGATGGCAATACTTAGATCTATTCTCACTTTTATGCCTAGCTAGGGGCGTTAAACGATAGCGCTTGTTGGAGGCAACCCAATTTTATTTTTGTTCCTTTCTTTTTGTTCCTATTTAGTAATAAATAATTCATATAGCCTCTGTTTAGATGTGTTTTTATGTTTTAGTTAGTGTTTGTGCCAAGTAGAACCTATAGGATAACCTACGGTGATAGTTAATTTGATCTTGCTGAAAAACAGAAACTTTTGCACGCACGAGAATAATTTGAATAGATCACACAAACGTGATTTTTAGTTGATTGTTTTTGCAGTAGATCAATAGACAAATTGCCCAGGACTTCCTTTTTTAGGATATTTAGAGTTCTAGAAGTATTCGAAAGTTATAGATTGCTACAGACTATTCTGTTTTTGACAGATTCTGTTTTTCGTGTGTTGTTTGCTTATTTTGATGAATCTATGGCTAGTATCGGGGGGTATGAACCATAGAGAAGTTGGAATACAGTAGTTTTAACACCAATATAAATAAATAATGAGTTCATTACAGTACCTTGAGTGTTGTTTTTTATTTCTTGCATTAATGGAGCTTATGAGATTTCCTGTTGAGTTTTGTGTTGTGAAGTTTTCAAGTTTTGGGTAAAGATATGATGGACTATGGAATAAGGAGTGGCAAGATCCTAAGCTTCGGTATGCCCATGGCACCCCAAGATAATTCAAGGACAAACAAAAGCCAAAGCTTGGGGATGCCCCGGAAGGCATCCCCTCTTTTGTCTTCGTTTATTAGTAACTTTACTTGGAGCTATATTTTTATTCACCACATGATATGTGTTTTGCTTGGAGCGTCTTGTATGATATGAGTCTTTACTTCTTAGTTTACCACAATCATCCTTGCTGTACACACCTTTTGGGAGAGACACAACATGATTCGGAATTTATTAGAATACTCTATGTGCTTCACTTATATCTTTTGAGCTAGATAATTTTTGCTCTATTACTTCACTTATATCTTTTTAGCGCACGGCGGTAGTTTTATTTTGTAGAAATCATTGATCTCTCATGCTTCACTTATCTTATTTTGAGAGTATTTTAGAACAGCATGGTATTTGCTATGGTTATAAAATTGGTCCTAGAATGATGGGCATCCAAGTTGGGTATAATAAAAACTATCATAGAAAGTGAATTGGATGCTATGATCAATTTGACGCTTGATAATTGTTTTGAGATATAGAGGTGGTAATATTAGAGTCATGCTAGTTGGGTAATTGTAAATTTAAGAAATACTTGTGTTGAAGTTGGCAAGTCCCGTAGCATGCACGTATGGTAAAAGTTGTGTAACAAATTTGTAGCATGGAGTGTTCTTTTGATTACCTTCCTTATGAGTGGAGGTCGGGATCGTGCGATGGTTAACTCCTACCAACCATTTCCCTAGGAGCATGCGTAGTAGTACTTTGCTTTGAGGGCTAATAAACTTTTGCAATAAGTATATGAGTTCTTTATGACTAATGTGAGTCCATGGATTATACGCACTCTTACCCTTCCATCATTGCTAGCCTCTACGGTACCGTGCATTTCCCTTTCTCACCTTAAGAGTTGGTGCAAACTTCGCCAGTGCATCCAAACCCCGTGATACGATACGCTCTATCACACATAAACCCGCTTATATCTTCCTTAAAACAGCCACCATACATACCTATTATGGCATTTCCATAGCCATTCCGAGATATATTGCCATGCAACTTTCCACCGTTCCGTTCATCATGACACGTTCCATCATTGTCATATTGCTTTTGCATGATCATGTAGTTGATATCGTATTTGTGGCAAAGCCACCTTCATAATTCTTTCATACATGTCGCTTTTGATTCATTGCATATCCCGGTACACCGCCAGAGGCATTCACATAGAGTCATATCTTGTTCTAGTATCGAGTTGTAATTCATGAGTTGTAAATAAATAGAAGTGTGATATCATCATTATTAGAGCATTGTCCCCTATATAAAAAAATAAAGGCCAAATAAAAAAAGGGAAAGGCCAAATAAAAAATGAACGGCCCAAAAAAAGGGGGGGACAATGTTACTTTTTTTCCACACTTGTGCTTCAAAGTAGCACCATGTTGTTCATGATAGAGAGTCTCCTATGTTGTCACTTTCATATACTAGTGGGAATTTTTCATTATACAACTTTGCTTGTATATTCCAACGATGCTCAAAACGCCCTAGGTCTTCGTGAGCAAGCAAGTTGGATGCACACCCACTTAGTTTCTTTTGTTGAGCTTTCATACATTTATAGCTCTAGTGCATCTGTTGCATGAAAATCCCTACTCCTCATGTTGACATCAATTGATGGGCATCTCCATAGCCCGTTGATTAGCCTCGTCAATGTGAGACTTTCTCCTTTTTTGTCTTCTCCACACAACCTCCATCGTCATTTTCTATTCTACCCATAGTGTTATATCAATGGCTCGCGCTCATGTATTGCGTGAGAGTTGAAAAAAGATGAAGCGCGTCAAAAAGTATGAACCAATTGCTTGGCTGAAACCGGGGTTGTGCATGATGAGAGTATTTTATGTGACAAAAATGAAACATAGCCTAACTATATAATTTTGTAGGGATAAACTTTCTTTATCCATGTTATTTTAAGAATACATGATTGCTTTATTAGTATGCTTGAAGTATTATTACTTTTATGTCAATATGAACCTTTATCTTGAATCATTTGGATCTGAACATTCATGCCACAATAAAGAAAATTACATCGAGAAATATGCTAGGTAGCATTCCACATCAAAAATTGTGTTTTTATCATTTACCTACTCCAGGACGAGCAGGAATTGAGCTTGGGGATGGTTGATACGTCTCCAAAGTATCTATAATTTTTTATTGTTCCATGCTATTATATTACCCGTTTTGGATGTTTATGGGCTTTACTATACATTTTTATATCATTTTTGGGACTAACCTACAAACTGGAGGCCCAGCCCAAATTGTTGTTTTTTTGCCTATTTCAGTGTTTCGAAGAAAAGGAATATCAAACGGTCTCCAAACGGAATGAAACCTTCGGGAGCGATCTTTTTGGAACAAACGCAATCCAGGAGACTTGGAGTGGACGTCAAGAAGCAGCCGAGGCGGCCACGAGGGTGCTGGCGCGCCCTAGGGGGGTGGGCGTGCCCCCCCACCCTCGTGGGGCCCTCATGGCTCCACCGACCTACTTCTTCCTCCTATATATATCTACGTACCTCGAAAACATCCAGGAGCACCACGAAACCCTATTTCCACAGCCGCAACCTTCTGTACCTGTAATATCCCATCTTGGAGCCTTTTCCGACGCTCCACCGGAGAGGGAATCGATCATGGAGGGCCTCTACATCATCGCCAAGGCCTCTCCTATGAGTTGTGAGTAGTTTACCACAGACCTTCGTGAAGGAAATATGCCCTAGAGGCAATAATAAAGTTATTATTTATTTCCTTATTTCATGATAAATGTTTATTATTCATGCTAGAATTGTATTAACCGGAAACATAATACATGTGTGAATACATAGACAAACATAGTGTCACTAGTATGCCTCTACTTGACTAGCTCATTTATCAGAGATGGTTATGTTTCCTAGCCATGGACAAAAGAGTTGTCATTTGATTAATGGGATCACATCATTAGGAGAATGATGTGATTGACTTGACCCATTCCGTTAGCTTAGCACTTGATCGTTTAGTATGTTGCTATTGCTTTCTTCATAACTTATACATGTTCCTGTAACTATGAGATTGTGCAACTCCCGTTTACTGGAAGAACACTTTGTGTGCTACCAAACGTCACAACGTAACTGGGTGATTATAAAGGTGCTCTACAGGTGTTTCCGAAGTTACATGTTGGGTTGGCATAATTCGAGATTAGGATTTGTCACTCCGATTGTCGGAGAGGTATCTCTGGGCCCTCTCGGTAATACTCATCACCTAAGCCTTGCAAGCATGTAACTAATGAGTTAGTTATGAGATGACGTATTACAGAACGAGTAAAGAGACTTTCCGGTGACGAGATTGAACTAGGTATTGGATACCGACGATTGAATCTCGGGCAAGTAACATACCGATGACAAAGGGAACAACGTATGTTGTTATGCGGTTTGACCGATAAAGATCTTCGTAGAATATGTAGGAGCCAATATGGGCATCCAGGTCCCGCTATTGGTTATTGACCGAGAATAGTTCTAGGTCATGTCTACATAGTTCTCGAACCCGTAGGGTCCGCACGCTTAAGGTTTCGATGACAGTTATATTATGAGTTTATGAGTTTTGATGTACCGAAGGAGTTCGGAGTCCCGGATGAGATCGGGGACATGACGAGGAGTCTCGAAATGGTCGAGACATAAAGATCGATATATTGGACAACTATATTCGGAGTTCGGAAAGGTTCCGAGTGATTCGGGTATTTTTCGGAGTACCGGAGAGTTACGGGAATTCGCCGGGGAGAAGTACTGGGCCTTATTGGGCCCTGCGGGAAAGAGAGAGGGGCTACCTGGGGCAGGCCGCGCACCCCCCCCAAGGCCTAGTCCGAATTGGACTAGGGGGAGGGGCCGCACCCCCTCCTTCCTTCCCTTCTCTCTTCCCCTTCCTTGTCTCCTACTCCTAATACATGGAAGGACTACTAGTTGGACTAGGAAAGGGGGGAATCCTACTCCCGGTGGGAGTAGGACTCCCCATGGCGCGCCCCTCCTAGGGCCGGCCTCCTCCTCCCATCCTCCTTTATATACGGGGGTAGGGGGCACCCCATAGACACACAAGTTGATCTACGGATCGTTCCTTAGCCGTGTGCGGTGCCCCCCTCCACCATATTCCACCTCGGTCATATCGTCGCGGAGTTTCGGCGAAGCCCTGCGCTGGTAGAACATCATCATCGTCACCACGCCGTCGTGCTGACGGAACTCATCTCCGGAGCTCTGCTGGATCAGAGGCCGGAGATCGTCATTGAGCTGAACGTGTGCTGAACTCGGAGGTGCCGTATGTTCGGTACTTAGATCGGTCGGATCGTGAAGATGTACGACTACATCAACCGCATTGTCATAACGCTTCTGCTTACGGTCTACGAGGGTACGTGGACATACACTCTCCCCTCTCGTTGCTATGCCATCACCATGATCTTGCGTGTGCGTAGGAAATTTTTTGAAATTACTACGTTCCCCAACAGTGGCATCCGAGCCTAGGTTTTATGCGTTGATGTTATATGCACGAGTAGAACACAAGTAAGTTGTGGACGATATAAGTCATACTGCCTACCAGCATGTCATACTTTGGTTCAGCGGTATTGTTGGATGAAGCGGCCCGGACCGACATTACGCGTACGCTTACGCGAGACTAGTTTTACCGCCGTGCTTTGCACACAGGTGACTAGCGGGTGTCTGTTTCTCCAACTTTAGTTGAACCGAGTGTGGCTACGCCCGGTCCTTGTGAAGGTTAAAACGGAGTCTATTTGACAAACTATCGTTGTGGTTTTGATGCGTAGGTAAGAACGGTTCTTGCTAAGCCCGTAGCAGCCACGTAAAATTTGCAACAACAAAGTAGAGGACGTCTAACTTGTTTTTGCAGGGCATGTTGTGATGTGATATGGTCAAGACGTGATGCTATATTTTATTGTATGAGAGATCATGTTTTGTAACCGAAGTTATCGGCAACTGGCAGGAGCCATATGGTTGTCGCTTTATTGTATGAAATGCAAACGCCCTGTAATTGCTTTACTTTATCACTAAGCGGTAGCGATAGTCGTAGAAGCAATAGATGGCGTAAACGACAACGATGCTACGATGGAGATCAAGGTGTCGCGCCGGTGACGATGGTGATCACAACGGTGTTTCGGAGATGGAGATCACAAGCACAAGATGATGATGGCCATATCATATCACTTATATTGATTGCATGTGATGTTTATCCTTTACGCATCTTATCTTGCTTTGATTGACGGTAGCATTTTAAGATGATCTCTCACTAAAAATTATCAAGAAGTGTTCTCCCTGAGTATGCACCGTTGCCAAAGTTCGTCGTGCTGAGACACCACGTGATGATCGTGTGTGATAAGCTCTACGTCCATCTACAACGGGTGCAAGCCAGTTTTGCACACGCAGAATACTCAGGTTAAACTTGACGAGCCTAGCATATGCAGATATGGCCTCGGAACACGGAGACCGAAAGGTCGAGCGTGAATCATATAGTAGATATGATCAACATAATGATGTTCACCATTGAAAACTACTCCATCTCACGTGATGATCGGTTATGGTTTAGTTGATTTGGATCACGTGATCACTTAGATGACTAGAGAGATGTCTGTCTAAGTGGGAGTTCTTAAGTAATATGATTAATTGAACTTAAATTTATCATGAACTTAGTCCTGGTAGTATTTTGCAAATTATGTTGTAGATCAATAGCTCGCGTTGTTGCTTTCATATGTTTATTTTGATATATTCCTAGAGAAAATTGTGTTGAAAAATGTTAGTAGCAATGATGCGGATTGGATCCGTGATCTAAGGTTTATCCTCATTGCTGCACAGAAGAATTATGTCCTTGATGCACCGCTAGGTGACAAACCTATTGCAGGAGCAGATGCAGACGTTATGAACGTTTGGCTAGCTCAATATGATGACTACTTGATAGTTTTGTGCACCATGCTTTATGGCTTAGAATCGGGACTTCAAAGATGTTTTGAACATCATGGACCATATGAGATGTTCTAGGAATTGAAGTTAATATTTCAAGCAAATACCCGAGTTGAGAGATATGAAGTCTCCAACAAGTTCTATAGCTAAAAGATGGAGGAGAATCGCTCAACTAGTGAGCAAGTGCTCAGATTGTCTGGGTACTACAATCGCTTGAATCAAGTGGGAGTTAATCTTCCAGATAAGATAGTGATTGACAGTGTTCTCTAGTCACCATCACCAAGTTAGTAGAACTTCGTGATGAACTATAGTATGCAAGGGATGACGAAAATGATTCCCGAGCTCTTCGTGATGTTGAAATCGACGAAGGTAGAAATCAAGAAAGAGCATCAAGTGTTGATGATTGACGAGACCACTAGTTTCAAGAATAGGGCAAAGGGAAAGAAAGGGAACTTCATGTAGAATGGCAAGCAAGTTGTCACTCCCACGAAGAAGCCCAAAGCTGGACCAAAGCCTGAAACTGAGTGTTTCTACTGCAAAGGAAATGGTCACTGGAAGCGGAAATGCCCTGAATATTTGGTGGATAAGAAGGATGGCAAAGTGAACAAGGGTATATTTGATATACAGGTTATTGATGTGTGCCTTACTAGTGTTTATAGTAGCCCCTGAGTATTTGATACTTATCGGTTGCTAAGATTAGTAACTCGAAACGGGAGTTGCAGAATAAACAGAGACTAGTTAAAGGGTGAAGTGACGATGTGTGTTGGAAATAGTTCCAAGATTGATATGATCATCATCGCACACTCCCTATACTTTCGGGATTAGTGTCAAACCTAAATAAGTGTTATTTGGTGTTTGCGTTGAGCATGAATATGATTTGATCATGTTTATTGCAATACGGTTATTCATGTAAGTTAGAGAATAATTGTTGTTCTGTTTACATGAATAAAACCTTCTATGGTCATACACCCAATGAAAATGGTTTGTTGGATCTCGATCATGTGATACACATACTCGTAATATTGAAGCCAAAAGATGCAAAGTTAATAATGATAGTGCAACTTATTTGTGGCACTGCCGTTTGGGTCATATCGGTGTAAAGCACATGAAGAAACTCCATAAAGATGGATTTTCGGAATCACTTGGTTATGAATCATTTGATGCTTGCGAACCGTGCCTTTTGGGCAAGATGACTAAAACTCCGTTCTTCGGAACAATGGAACGAGCTACCGACTTATTGGAAATAATACATACTGATGTATGCAGACCAATGAGTATGAAGGCTCGTGGCAAGTATCGTTTTTTTTCTGACCTTCACAAGATGATTTGAGCAGATATGGGTATATCTACTTGATGATACATAAGTCTGAAATATTTGAAAGGTTCAAAGAATTTCAGAGTGAAGTGGAAAATCATCGTAACAAGAAAATAAAGTTTCTGCGATCTGATCGTGGAGATGAATATTTGAGTTACGAGTTTGGTCTTCAATTAAAACAATGTGAAATAGTTTCACAGCTCACGCCACCTGGAACACCACAATGTTATGGTGTGTCCAAACGTCGTAGCCGCACTTTATTGAATATGGTGCGATCTATGATGTCTCTTACTGATTTACCAATATCGTTTTGGGGTTATGCATTAGAGACAGCTGCATTCACATTAAATAGGGCACCATCTAAATCCATTGAGACGACACCGTATGAACTATGGTTTAGCAATAAACCTAAGCTGTCGTTTCTTAAAAATTTGGAGTTGCGATGCTTATGTGAAAAAGTTTCATCCTGATAAGCTCGAACCCAAATCGGAGAAGTGCGTCTTCATAGAATACCCAAAGGTAACTATTGGGTACACCTTCTATCACAGATCCGAAGGCAAGATATTCGTTGCTAAAAATGGATCCTTTCTAGAGAAGGAGTTTCTCTCGAAAGAAGTGAGTGGGAGAAAAGTAGAACTTGATGAGGTAACTGTACCTGTTCCCTTATTGGAAAGTAGTTCATCACAGAAATCAGTTCCTGTGACAAATACACCAATTAGTGAGGAAGCTAATGATATTGATCATGAAACTTCAGATCAAGTTACTACAGAACCTCGTAGGTCTTCCAGAGTAAGATCCGCACCAGAGTGGTGTAGTAATCATGTTCTGGAAGTCATGTTACTAGACCATGATGAACCTACGAACTATGAGGAAGCGATGATGAGCCCAGATTCCACGAAATGGCTTGAGGCCATAAAATCTGAGATATGATCCATGCATGAGAACAAAGTGTGGACTTTGGTGGACTTGCCCGATGATCGGCAAACCATAAGAAATAAATGGATCTTTAAGAGGAAGACGGACGTTGATTGTAGTGTTACTATCTACAAAGCTCGACTTGTCGCAAAAGGTTTTTTGACAAGTTCAAGGTGTTGACTACAATGAGATTTTCTCAACTGTAGTGATGCTTAAGTCTATCCGAATCATGTTAGCAATTGCCACATTTTATGAAATCTGGCAAATGGATGTCAAAACTGCATTCCTTAATGGATTTATTAAAGAAGAGTTGTATATGATGCAACCAGAAGGTTTTGTCAATCCTAAAGGTGCTAACAAAATATGCAAGCTCCAGCGATCCATCTATGGATTGGTGCAAGCATCTCGGAGTTGGAATATACGCTTTGATAAGTTGATCAAAGCATATAGTTTTATATGGACTTACGACGAAGCCTGTATTTACAATAAAGTGAGTGGGAGCACTACAGCCTTTCTGATTAGTATATGTGAGTGACATATTGTTGATCAGAAATGATGTAGAATTTTTCTGCAAAGCATAAAGGAGTGTTTTAAAGGAGTTCTTTAAAAAGAAAAGACCTCAGTAAAAGCTACTTACATATTGAGCATCAAGATCTATTGTGATAGATCAAGACGCTTGATAAGATTTTCAATGAGTACATACCTTGGCAAGATTTTGAAATAGTTCAAAATGGAACAGTCAAAGAAAGAGTTCTTGCCTGTGTTGCAAAGGTATGAAATTGAGTAAGACTCAAATCCCGACCTCAGCAGAAAATAGAAAGAGAATGAAAAGTCATTCCCTATGCCTCAGTCATAGGTTCTATAAAGTATGTTATGCTATGTACCAGACCTATTGTATACCTTGCTCTGAATTTGGCAAGGGAGTACAATAGTGATCTAGGAGTAGATCACTGGACATTGGTCAAGAATATCCTTAGTAAGGACTAAGGAGATGTTTCTCGATTATGGAGGTGATAAAAGAGTTTGTTGTAAAAGTTACATCAGTGCAAACTTTTACACTGATCCAGATGACTCTAAGTCTCAACCTGGATACATATTGAAAGTGGGAGCAATTAGCTAGAGTAGCTCCGTGCAGAGCATTGTGGACATAAAATATTTGCAAAATACATACGGCTCTGAATGTGACAGACCCATTGACTAAGCTTCTCTCACGAGCAAAACATGATCACACCTTAATACTCTTTGGGTGTTAATCACGTAGCGATGTGAACTAGATTATTGACTCTAGTAAACCCTTTGGATGTTGGTCACATGATGATGTGAACTATGGATGTTAATCATATACAGATATGAATATTGATGTTAAATCACATGGCGATGTGAACTAGATTATTGACTCTAGTGCAAGTGGGAGACTGAAGGAAATATGCCCTAGAGGCAATAATAAAGTTATTATTTATTTCCTTATTTCATGATAAATGTTTATTATTCATGCTAGAATTGTATTAACCGGAAACATAATACATGTGTGAATACATAGACAAACATAGTGTCACTAGTATGCCTCTACTTGACTAGCTCGTTTATCAGAGATGGTTATGTTTCCTAGCCATGGACAAAAGAGTTGTCATTTGATTAACGGGATCACATCATTAGGAGAATGATGTGATTGACTTGACCCATTCCGTTAGCTTAGCACTTGATCGTTTAGTATGTTGCTATTGCTTTCTTCATAACTTATACATGTTCCTGTAACTATGAGATTATGCAACTCCCGTTTACTGGAAGAACACTTTGTGTGCTACCAAACATCACAACGTAACTGGGTGATTATAAAGGTGCTCTACAGGTGTTTCCGAAGGTACATGTTGGGTTAGCATAATTCGAGATTAGGATTTGTCACTCCGATTGTCGGAGAGGTATCTCTGGGCCCTCTCGGTAATACTCATCACCTAAGCCTTGCAAGCATGTAACTAATGAGTTAGTTATGAGATGATGTATTACAGAACGAGTAAAGAGACTTTCCGGTGACGAGATTGAACTAGGTATTGGATACCGACGATCGAATCTCGGGCAAGTAACATACCGATGACAAAGGGAACAACGTATGTTGTTATGCGGTTTGACCGATAAAGATCTTCGTAGAATATGTAGGAGCCAATATGGGCATCCAGGTCCCGCTATTGGTTATTGACCGAGAATAGTTCTAGGTCATGTCTACATAGTTCTCGAACCCGTAGGGTCCGCACGCTTAAGGTTTCGATGACAGTTATATTATGAGTTTATGAGTTTTGATGTACCGAAGGAGTTCGGAGTCCCGGATGAGATCGGGGACATGACGAGGAGTCTCTAAATGGTCGAGACGTAAAGATCGATATATTGGACGACTATATTCGGAGTTCGGAAAGGTTCCGAGTGATTCGGGTATTTTTCGGAGTACCGGAGAGTTACGGGAATTCGCCGGGGAGAAGTATTGGGCCTTATTGGGCCCTGCGGGAAAGAGAGAGGGGCTGCCTGGGGCAGGCCGCCCCCCCCCCCCCCAAGGCCTAGTCCGAATTGGACTAGGGGGAGGGGCCGCACCCCCTCCTTCCTTCCCTTCTCTCTTCCCCTTCCTTGTCTCCTACTCCTAATACATGGAAGGACTACTAGTTGGACTAGGAAAGGGGGGAATCCTACTCCCGGTGGGAGTAGGACTCCCCATGGCGCGCCCCTCCTAGGGCCGGCCTCCTCCTCCCTCCCTCCTTTATATACGGGAGCAGGGGGCACCCCATAGACACACAAGTTGATCTACGGATCGTTCCTTAGCCGTGTGCGGTGCCCCCCTCCACCATATTCCACCCCGGTCATATCGTCGCGGAGTTTAGGCGAAGCCCTGCGCCGGTAGAACATCATCATCGTCACCACGCCGTCGTGCTGACGGAACTCATCTCCGGAGCTCTGCTGGATCGGAGGCCGGAGATCGTCATCGAGCTGAACGTGTGCTGAACTCGGAGGTGCCGTACGTTCGGTACTTAGATCGGTCGGATCGTGAAGACGTACGACTACATCAACCGCATTGTCATAACGCTTCTGCTTACGGTCTACGAGGGTACGTGGACATACACTCTCCCCTCTCGTTGCTATGCCATCACCATGATCTTGCGTGTGCGTAGGAAATTTTTTGAAATTACTACGTTCCCCAACACTTCGGGTCCATAGTTATTAGCTTGATGGTTTCTTCTCTCTCTTTGAATCTCAATACAAAGTTCTCCTCGATTTTCTTGGAGATCTATTCGATGTAACTCTTTTTGCGGTGTGTTTGTCGAGATCCGATGAATTGTGGGTTTATGATCAAGTTTATCTATGAGAAATATTTGAATCTCCTCTGAATTCTTTTATGTATGATTTGTTATCTTTGACAGTCTCTTCGAATTATCAGTTTGGTTTGGCCTACTAGATTGATCTTTCTTGCAATAGGAGAAGTGCTTAGCTTTGGGTTCAATCTTGCAGTGTCCTTTCCCAGTGACAGTAGGGGCAGCAAGGCACGTATTGTATTGTTGCCATCAAGGATAAAAAGATGGGGTTTATATCAAATTGTTTGAGTTTATCCCTCTACATCATGTCATCTTGCCTAATGTGTTACTCTGTTCTTATGAACTTAATACTCTAGATGCATGCTGGATAGCGGTCGATGTGTGGAGTAATAGTAGTAGCAAAATCGTTTCAGTCTACTTGTCGCGGACGTGATGCCTATATACATGATCATGCCAAGATAATCTCATAACTATGCACTTTTCTATCAATTGCTCGACAGTAATTTGTTCACCCACCGTAATACTTATGCTATCTTGAGAGAAGCCACTAGTGAAACCTATGGCCCCCGAGTCTATCTTTTATCATATAAGTTTCCAATCTACTTTATTTTGCAATCTTTACTTCCAAATCTATATCATAAAAATACCAAAAATATTTATCTTATCTTATTATCTCAATCAGATCTCACTTTCGCAAGTGGCCGTGAAGGGATTGACAACCCCTTTTATCGCGTTGGTTGCGAGGTTCTTGTTTGTTTGTGTAGGAACGAGGGACTTGTGAGGAGCCTCCTACTGGATTGATACCTTGGTTCTCAAAAACTGAGAGAAATACTTATGCTACTTTGCTGCATTACCCTTTCCTCTTCAAGGGAAAACCAACGCTGTGCTCAAGAGGTAGCAGTGCCCGCTCCGCAGCGGCGCCTTTTGCAGCTTCGGGCACTCACGCTTGAAGTGCCCGAGCTCGCCACAGCCGTAATAGTGGCCATGCCAGTTCCCGACGTTGCCCGACGCCACGTTGTTGCCGTCGTCGTCATCCCATGCGCTGCCATGTCGCCGCTCCCGCGCCGTCCACTGCGCTACAGTCATCATCAGCTGCTCGTTGTCACGCCCACCGCCGTCCTGCCCGCGACGCCGAGTCCATTCGTCGAATGCCTTGAGCCACCCAAGGCCTCCTCGAACGTCATGGTTTCCACGTCGCAGAACTGTTCAATTCCGGCAATGGCGGGGTACAGGCGGTCAGGAATCGTGTCCAACAGCTTCTTCACGAGTGCGGCATCGTCGAGCTACACCACACACCGCTATTACAACGTCCACCACGCGGCTTCATACCCAAGCCACCGCCCTGGGTATGCACCCACGCTTCCACTCCCTGATCGTGCATGTGCTCCGCCCGCGCCTGTAACGTGCTCCGACGCGCGCACTCCACGGCGAGCTCCAACAATACCGCCCACGATCACACCGAGCAGCTCGCCAACAGCCTATGCCTACACACACGCACACGGTGTCTACCTACACGAGCACCCCCGTGCACTACACACACGCACACACTCACACCTACACGCAGACCCGACGCGCCCAGGGCGCGCCCACGCACGCGCCCGACGCAACCGACCCGTGGCTGCGGCTTATTTGGCCAACACTTCACCCCCTAAGCCGTGGCTCAGAGGAGGCCGCGTCCGCCAGCAGTGCCCCCTCCGCAGCCGGCGCCTTTCGCAGCTTCGGGCACTCACGCTTGAAGTGCCCGCGCTCGCCGCAGCCGTAGCAGCGGCCACGCCGGTTCCCGCCGTTGCTCGACACCACGCTGTTGCCGTCGTCATCGTCCCATGTGCCGCCATGTCGCCGCCCACTGCGCTGCAATCATCATCAGCTGCTCGCTGTCACGCCCGCCGCCGTCCTGCCCGCGACACCGACTCCGTTCGCTGAACGCCTTGAGCCGCCCCAAGGCCTCCTCGAACGCCATGGTTTCCACGTCACAGAACTGTTCGATTCCGGCAATGGCGGGGTACAGGCGGTCAGGAACCGTGTCCAGCAGCTTCTTCATGAGTGTGGCGTCATCGAGCACCTCCCCCAAGCCGGTGTATCACGCCGTCATGGCACCGAGCTTCCCAGTGAAGCCTTCCAAGTCCTCGCCATCCGGCATTCGCAGCCGATCAAACTCGCCGCGGAGCGACGCGAGCCGGGCCGCCCGCACCCGATCGGCGCTGATGAAGCGCACCTTGAGGGAGTCCCATACATCCTTCACGGTGGGCTTCGTCGACGCCGGCAGTAGCACCTCCTCCGACAGTGCTCCGAGCAGCATCGCCCTCGCCGTCTTGCTCTTGCCGGCGTCCACTTTCGTGCCATCCGTCGGAGCCACCACACACCACAACCCCTGGGCATCAAGGAGTGCCTCCACCTTGATCGCCCAGGAGATGTAGTTCGTTGTCGTCAACGGAGGGACCGACAGTGAAGAACTGTTACCACCGCCACCGTGCGCAACAAGCGCCATGGCCGCCGGCGAACTCTCGAACCGAAGCTCTGATGCGAATTGTTGGTGCAGCTCCTTGCCCTAGCTCTCCATCTAACCTACCTCTCTCTCTCTCTCTCTCTCTCTCTCTCTCTCTCTCTCTCTCTCTCTCTCTCTCTCTCTCTCTCTGCCGCCTCGCTATGGCTCAAACCCGACAGAGGAAGAAGAAAAAGGAGAAGAACAGAGGACACGGTGGTGCTCCCAGCGCACAAATACCCAGCCGCAACGACGGCCAAGTTTTTTCCCAACTCAAGCACGAACTCGAACTACACCACACACCACTGGTACAACATCCACCACGCGGCTTTATACCCGAGCCAGCGCCCTAGGCACGCACCCATGCTTCCACTCCCCGATCGTGCGTGCGCTCCGCCCGCTCAGCCCGCGCCCGCGACGGGCTCCGACGCGCGCAGTCCGCGGCGAGCTCCAACAGAACCGCCCACGACCACACCGCGGCGCTCGCCAACAGCCTATGCCTACACACACGCACACTGTGTCTACCTACCCGGGCACCCCCATGCACCACACACGCGCACACACTCACACCTACGGCGCGGACCCGGCGCGCCCGACGCAACTGACCCGTGGACACGGCTTATTTGGGCAACAAGACTTGGGCCAAGAATGATACCCTAGAAGTGCACGTTGTCAAACCATAAGATTATCACATTAGTGTTTAAGAAAATGTTCCAACTCCACAAATGATGGAATCAATAATAGAAACAGGAGAGAATAACATAAAATCATAACACCCGACAAACCTCTCTACCTGCATGGCACCACCAAGCAAAGAATTAGAGTAACTTTATTTGGAAAAGCGCAATCATGCACCCCTATACACACTAACGAAGACCACAGAGCTCTAACAGATCCCAGTTTTAAAATCAAATTTACTTTATGAGTTCAGGTCTAAACAAGTCGTTTCTCTTATTGGAAAACCTTTTCTTGTCAGCCAGTTTCTGATATAAAAAAAGATTTTTTACGGTACATCAAGTTCATTTGGGCCGTCCATTTATATGATTGAAGGGCCCACTGAGCCAATACTAGAACAGATTTTCGGTAGTATATTGATTAGTTAGGGGCATTATAGGCAGTTCACTGTTTATCTATCTGTTTATATCAATCTCGTGGACAGGTTCACGCATGCCAAGTCTGCTTCCCACCATCCCCTAACGAGCAGTAGTATTACTCCCTGTGAATCTTCTTGGGGGGGAACTAAGCACCGCTGCTTGCCGCGTTCTTGTATGGTGTGGCCTGAGGTGAGCCGTAGTCAATTTCGAGCGTATCATCGTGACACCGCGGGCTCCTGGTTCAAGGCCACACACTAGCATGGCGTCGATCTCCAGCCTGACTCGCCCTGTTGTCTACTCGTCCATCAGCTCGATGAGGCCCAACGCCTTCACACAAAACGGTTCGTCCTCATTACCATCGTCCATGTGACCATGTCCGGCCCCAAAAAGCTTCTCCATGTCCGAAGAGAACACCATGAGCCGTGCTGGCTGAAGCTTTAGTACGTTGCCGGGGAAGAACTGAATGTTGGCGCAGGCCCCGGCTCACATCACAGGTCTCGTCGAGGAAATTTATGTCTGCCAAAGAACACACGAACGAAGTGCGACACAAATACACACACAGGTACGAATCGATTCCGCCGGCCGGAGATGCAAGAGAAACGTACGCGAACCCGCTGACAACACACGCACACGGCGTCGGGTGTGATGGGATTAATTTAGTTAATTAGATTATCATCACTAAATAACAAAATCTACCTCTAATAAGAAATTGCCAATATATCCTAAAGAAAAAAAATAACCGATCAATACTGACCATTGGATCAACTAAATACTACCCACTATTTTGGGTAGTATGATCATGTAAAATTCAATTACAAACTTCAAAGGATTTTTGAACGAGTTGCCATGTCAAAGCTTTAACCCATGCATTGATGTATACCATCTCGGCATCTTGTGTAGGGGACGCAAAAGGGCAAGTGAAACAAGCGGGCTTGCCTCTTGCATGCGGCCAGCAGCAGAGCCGAGACGCCGAGGTTGTTGACCTTCGTCTCTGCGAGCAAGGAGGCGTTGTCAAACCCGTGCTGCATGCAATGCAATGCAATGCATCCGTACCATCTTGTCTTCTCTATCGGGGACGCAGGCCAGGAGGGAGGAGTACAACGGAACCCACGGCCGATCGCTCCGTGACCTGAGGTGACACTACGACGGCCGAGTGCATTGGAGACTGAGTTACATCGTTGCCGGTTCTGACGTTCCACACGAAGAGCTGGGACCAGTCACCACGTCTGTGTGCCTAGCCGAGGACCCGAGGTGTTCCGCGGCAGAATCTGACGCTCGCAGCAAATCTTTTAGCCATAATAAGAGAACTGTAAATATCTCTTGGGAGTTGTAAAAGGTCCACATAGGGCTGTAAATGTTTCTTGGTAATATGCACAGTCTAAAGTTCAATTGCCAAAGGTTCACTTGAAAATTGAACAATCAGGAAGGAAATCTGAAGTTTTAAGTTTGACCAACAATTACTTTATAAAATGTGATATATAAAACACAAAATTCTAATTAATCATTTTGTTGCATCAACTTGATAATATGATATGTAGTATACTAGTTCAAAATAATTATATCATTGACTTTATAAATCAATGTGTTGACATTACATTTCGGCTTGCTAAAAACCGTCATTAAGATGACTTCAAATAAAAAAGTGTTCAATGTAAGAATTGTACATCTCACTGAAATAAATAACCTTGTTTTTCTGTATCATCATAGTTTAAGATTGTATGCGATATAAACAACAGGACGGGCAAATGGTTGTAATATACTGGACTTGTTAGAAGGGTGTGTGGAGGTGTGTCTCCGGCAGATCTAGTAGGATCTGCTCTGCGTTGTCTTCGGTGGATGCCCTTGAATCCAGTCTATGTCTGTGTGTCTGCAGGTTGGATTTTTTCGATCTGGACTTCTCTTCATTGACAGCGGTTGTCGTTCTGGTGCGTGGTCTTATGGGACCTTAGCACAACGATTTTTTGACTGTCTACTAAAACAATGTTTGCTCGACTCCGATGAGGGCGATTTGATGATGGCGGCGTGCCTTCGGCTTGCTCTAGTACTTGTAGTTGACGCTAGTTCATCTACAAATTTGAATATAATTCTTACTTCTGATGTTTTTTATACTACATTGACAATTAATGAATAGATCAAAAGTCTTTTCCCAAAAAAATAAGTAAAACGGGGTGTTGTCACCCCAAAGATTATCTTAAATTGATAAGTGCTCAATATAAAAATCTTGCGCCTCATTCAGGCATGCAATTGTTTCTTTATTGGATTGTCACAATCCAAGGACATATGCAACCTCCATAGAAAAATATCACATACATGTCTGGGATACATGTGTGAAGTAAAGTGTGAGTGTTTTATTCTTCGAGAGGACCGTGAACTAAGAAGTGTTCAACATAAAAATTGTGCATGTTGTCGTGGCGAACATTTTTGTTTTGAATCATATCAATCCGAGATACTTTTGCGAACTAATCTGTGTTGGATGGTTAGAGGGACCGTGATATCACAGACCATTAGGGTTCAAGTCCTGATGCTTACATTTATTCCTAGATTTATTTTAGATTTTCGGTGATGCACATTCAGTGAGAGAAGATGTTCCCGTCTGTTAGAATAAATCCGAGGCATACCGTCAATCATCCGAGGACCAAGCAATCACGCGAGGCAGGACACCGAGATTTCTTAACGAGGTTCACGGATATGGCTACATCCCGGGGCCTGACTATGGACGCTCCTCCACATGACACCGTCACAATACCGCACATCGGCCACCCGGACGCCGGCACACGCCGCCGGCTCCCCCTTGCGCGTCTGTGCTATTATGTTGGCATAGGTTACGTCGTGTGTCTACCCCCGCTATATATGAGAGGCCTAGGATACAAGTGTCCTATTAGGACACGACTCCACGTCCTATGTAAACACAATACAACTCATAGTCCAACTGTAACCTACCTTGTACACTATATTCGACACAACTCTAACAAACTCCACCTTGGTGAATATTCTCTACCACCTTGAATTCGTCAATGCGTCAAACTTCCATGTACATTGGACTTGAGCTTATCCCATGAGCACCGCTGCTACTCCAAAGACTCCATGTGACTCCACCTGCAACTTGTAGTCCCTTCTTTTCTTGACCACAGTCAACACTCGAGCAAAATTAAGTTCCTTGTTACTCTAGTTTGCGCTCCCAACTTCCAGAGTATCAGTCCAACGCCATCCCACACCGATCACTGACCTGCGTGAAAGTGAACAACTCACATATTGGGTGTCACACATAAGATTTACTTGAACTCAACATCACCGCTCTTCCTTGACCGCCTGTCTAAAACTTGAAGAAATTTCACCATTGCTTGTAGTCATCCCGAGTCAAATTCGCAGCTGTCTCACCACATGTATGACCACCAGAGGCCTAGCCCGTCTCCATATCCCGTGCGTACCGCACGCCTCGCCGCTATTACCGCGTCGAGCCTTCGCTGTCCCGGTCGAGTCTCAAGGATCGTGAAACCACACCACTCAACCCCCACTGCAGAGTACCACCGATCATCACCGACCGATGACGAGTTTCATGCTTCCATCAGATTATTGGGCTCCAGTCCAAACTGCATGTCACTCGCTTTTTCCCGCCGCTGAATAGGCTTTGACTCTTTGTGCACTTACACCGTAGCCTCTCAATCTAGCTCCGCATTCAACAAGACTCCATGGTAGATGATCAGTCCATCCTTATGCCCCGTCGACTTCAAGCTCCGTGTGTACACCACCTTGAATTAACCCCGCGCCATAGTCTTGTCGAAGCCGCACAAACCGTCGGGACTGCGCCACATGTTTCCACGCCTAGAAGTCGGTCACCATCAGCAGCACGCTCCTATGTCATCGTCGCCGATCCCACCATCGTCTTCTGTACCATCCGACTTGCGTCGATCCGTCAGACTGTCTAGTACAACCCAGCCGAACTTGTCCGACTGCAACGACACGCTCAAGGCTCTCAAATAGTCTTTCACGAATTTCCATCCATCACATGATAATTCCATCTTAGCTGACATGACTTCCCGCAACGCCTTCAAGCATACCTGTTGTGCCAATAAATTTTTCACCCTTGTCTGCCATAACCCAAAGCTTCTAGTTCCGTTGAACTTCTCCACCTCAAACCTAATACCTGATGGTGCCATGATTCTTTATATGGCTGATCCGTGAAAATTTATCCAAGCTTCTCCCGCGATGTCCAAGTACACTGTCACGCCCAATATGCGACCCTATCCAAGAGGAACTCGAAGGTCCCACCAAGGATAGACCCGCATATTGAAACGCTTTTGCAAGGTGGATATCATTACATCAACATTACATAAAATAGATGGGGATAAATACAAAACATACAATGTCACATGAATACAACAATACAACATACAAGAACAACATCCGACTACGGATGAATCATAAACAGAAACTCAAACAATATCCACCCTGCTAGCCCAGGCTGCCGACCTGGAACCTATCCCCTGATCGAAGAAGCAGAAGAAGAACTCAACGCAAGCAAGCATCGCTCTCGCGTCATGATCATCGCATAACCTGTACCTGCAACTGTTGTTGTAGTAATCTGTGAGCCACGAGGACTCAACAATCCCATTACCATGGGTATCAAGACTAGCAAAGCTTAATGGGAAAAGGAAGGGGTACAGTGGTGAGGTTGCAGCAGCGACTAAGCATAATATGGTGGCTAACATACGCAAATGAGAGCAAGAAGAGAAGCAAAGGAACGGTCGTCAACTAGCAATGATCAAGAGGTGATCCTGAACTCCTACTTACGTCAAACATAACCCAGAAACCGTGTTCACTTCCCGGACTCCGCCGAGAAGAGACCATCACGGCTACACACGCGGTTGATGCGTTTTAATTCGGATCTGGTGTCAAGTTATCTACAACCGGACATTAACAAATTCCCATCTGCCACATAACCGCGGGCACGGCTCTCGAAAGTTTATACCCTGCAGGGGTGTCCCAACTTAGCCCATGACAAGCTCTCGCGATCAACGAAGGAATAGACCTTCTCCCAGGAAGACCCGATCAGTCTCGGAATCCTGGTTTACAAGACATTTCGACAACGGTAAAACAAGACCAGCAAAGCCGCCCGATGCGCCGACAATCCCGATAGGAGCTGCACATATCTCGTTCTCAGGGCAACACCGGATGAGACTAGCTACGAGTAAAACCAGACTTCGAGTTTCCCCGAGGTGGCCCCGCAGGCAGCTCGGTTCGGACCAGCACTTAGACAAGCACTGGCCCGGGGGGGCTAAAATAAAGATGACCCTCGAGAGAGCGACTCCCAAGGGAAAAGTAGGTGGTGGTGAGGCAAATGGTAAAACCAAGGTTGGACCTTGCTGGAGGAGTTTTATTCAAAGAGAACTGTCAGGGGGGTCCCATAAATCACCCGACCGCGTTAGGAACGCAAAATCCGGGAACATAACACCGGTATGACGGAAACTAGGGCGGCAAGAGTGGAACAAAACACCAGGCATAAGGCCGAGCCTTCCACCCTTTACCAAATATATAGATGCATTAATAATATAAGAGATATTGTGATATCCCAACCAAAATCCTGTCCACCATGGAGCAATCTTCAACTTCACCTGCAACTAGCAACGCTATAAGAGGGGCTGAGCAAAAGCGGTAACATAGCCAAACAACGGTTTGCATAGGAAAGGTGTCAAAGGTTAGAGGTTCATGGCAATATGGGATGGCTTGATAAACAGGTAATAGGTAGCGCAGCATAGCGATAGAACGAAGCAACTAGCATAGCAATGATAGTAGTGAGATCCAGGGTAGCGGTCATCTTGCCTGAAATCCCTCTAGGAAGAAGAACGAGTCCATGAAGAAGATGAAGCCACGAAGACGAACCAAACGTAGACGAACGAATCCTCACGATCGCAACGAAACAGGAACTATCGAGAAGAAGCACACAACATGGTAAACACACCACACATGAACAAGACATGATGCACAACAAGCATGATGCATGACAAAGCTACATGAAGCTACTCATGGCAAGAGATGATGCATACAAGAGCAACACATCAAGGCAAGTTTAAATGAGGCCGGAAACAACATATAACAATTCCGGTAAGTCCTTATATGCAAATTTCGAAATTGGTCCAGAACTGAATAAACATTATGTTCAAGTTGTTAAACAGCAAGTTAAGATGCACCAATATGATCTACACGAGATTCTAGTCAAGTTACATATAAAGTTCATTAGATTCGGAGCTACCGCCTAGAAGATATGAGCAAAACAAGTTAAACATGGCATTGATGCAAAATGCACCCAAACATCAAGAAAACACACCAAAACAAGGATGCAACATGATAATATGAAACAACATGCAAAATCAAGCAAGTTTCATATAGAGCATACTCAAAACGGAGCAACGGTTCAACACATGCACACTATACAAGTCATAACAACAATCTGTCCATAACAGCAACTAGGCATCTTAGAAGCATCAAAACAACATGCTACAGCACCCCAACATAATAAAAAAAGGCATGGGCACGAAGTACTGGTAAAGCATAACAAAACATGAACACTGAGCTATCTCCAGAAATCAATGGATCATGCTCAAAAAGACATGGAGATATTGCAAATAATAACAGTTTCAGACTTTAGCAGAAATAACATTAGGTTGCAATGTTTAGAGCAAGCAAATAACATGTTACAGGAACATATCATGGCAAACAAAGGCATGGCATGAACCTACTAATTGCATAGATCAAAAGTCCCTTACTGACCATAAGCCAAAAAGGACCATAAGAAATGATGGCACCCATGTAAACATAGCAAGTTTCATTACAGATCTCAGACTTGACAGAAAAACTGGACATGGCAAAAACAGATAACAAGTAGGCATGTTCGTGAGCTCGATGCACTCACTACAGAGCATCTCATGATAAACTAAGCACACACCCATCAAGAAGACATGGCATAGAAGCTATACATGGCAAGAACAACATCATAGCATACAAGGATCAACTACAACAACCTTGTGAAAATTGAATATCATGTAAACAATCTGGCAGGAAACATTTTGAAGCAAAAGTAGAGCATGAAAATGACATGCTAGACTACTCCAAAATTGCAAACAAGGGCATGAATGAATAGACAATAACCATATGTTCAAAACACCCTTACTGAAGTATCTCAAAATATGCATGGATCTCTCTGTAGCATCAAGTTTACATGACATCAAAATAACAGCAGAACAGGGACTAAAATCAGCAATATCACGAAGCCTAGTTTGCATACTTGTGCTAGTCACCACATTGATCACAAAAATAAATGGCAAGCAACCCTGGAAAGATGACATATCATAGATCAAAACACATGAAGACGTCAACCTCATAGGATGCATACATCAATCATGGCAAAAATGACAAATGAGCAAGTTATAACAGTTTCAGCAGATTAACATCAACATGCACTCTTCCAACAGCATTTCGGGCATCAAGATGAGCTCAAATGAAAATAATGCAATGGAATGAAATGAAGTACTCGTCGAGGCGAACAATTTGACATATTACACGCACGAAACGGAGCTACGGATACAGAGATACGGCATGATGAACATGGCATGTTTATGCAAGAAATCTGGGACTTAAAGAAATATTCGACCTCGCGGGAAAAGTCAACCGCGGCGGATCTCGCCGGAGTTCTCGCCGGAGTTGACGTGGCCGGGGCCGGGGAGGAGCGAGGACGGCAGATCCGGCGTGGCACGGGGCCGGGAGGCGATGGCGACGGGTCGCCGTCGCGGAGGGCGGCGGCCGGAGGCGGGACGGCGGCTGAGCTCCGGCGCGGGAGGTGGCGGGCGCCGGACGAGAGGCGGGGAGGCGGCGCTCGGTGCCGCAGGCGGCGACGAGGGCATCGGCGGCGGAGGCGCGGCCTGGTGACGGAGCTAGGGGAGCCGGCCGGCGCGCACCACGGGCGGCGGCGGAGCGAGGCGCCGCGGCAGCGGCGGAGGCGACGGCGGCGGCCGGGAGGCACGGCGCGGGGGCCGGGAGGCGAGGCGCGGCGGCGCGCCGGCGTCCCGCGGGCGGCGGCGGCGACGGATCCGGGCCCCGCGGGCCTGGCGCGGGCCCCGCGGGCCGGCGGAGGCGGGCGGCGGCGGCGGACAGGTGGCGGCGAGCGATTCGCGGAGGGGCGGCGGTTGGACGTGTCCGGCCGTCGGCGGACATGTCCGGCGGCGCGGAGGAAGGATTTCTAGGGTTTGGACCCGGGATTTCGGGGGAGGCACACATATTTATAGGTAGAGGGAGCTAGGAGAGTCCAAATGAGGAGCGGTTTTCGCCCACACGATCGAGATCGAACGACCGAGAGCATGGAGGGGAGTTAGGTGGGTTTTGGGCCACTTTGGAAGGGGTATTGGGCTGCAACAAAAGAGGCCTTTGCGGTTACCCGGTTAACCGTTGGAGTATCAAACGACCTCCAAATGGCACGAAACTTGACAGGCGGTCTACCGGTGCTATACCAAGGCCGCTTGGCAAACCTCGGGCCATTGCGAGAACGTTTAACACCCGCACAAGAGAAGAGGCAAAAGGGGACGCCGGAGGACATAGGAGTGCCGGATTGCAAAACAGACAACGGGAAAAATGCTCGGATGCATGAGACGAACACGAATGCAAAATGAAATGCACATGATGACATGATATGAAATGCATATGATGACATGGCAAAGTGCAACACGCAAGCAAATGACATGGCAACGACGGCGAATAACTGACGGACACCTGGCGCATCGAATCTGGGGCGTTACATACACAACATGTGTACTACTAGTAGCCTAGTTGATCTTCACGTGATTCAACTCCTGGATCCTGACTCAACTCTTGATGCTATTTGCTTTGCCTTTTCCTTGCGCTAGTTTCAATGGACTATGCCTTGTGATTTTTCTAGTTCGCTAGTTGATTTGCCTGCCTATGTACGTGAGGACACAGTCCTCTTTTTGTATTCAAACAAATCTCACGAACAGTCCTTCTACAGCAACGCCTAGCACAGCAGCCGAACAAGCTCAGCGGTGCCTCGCGCATTGCCTTGCCCCAGCCGTCCCGCAACGCATCAGACAGCCATGGCCCAGCAAGCGGCCACCTGCCCAGCCTCGTCCAAGTGGGCCTTGGACGGTATCGCCTCGCACCGCTCCGCCTGGCCGCAGCCTTCGCTGTTGCTTGCTCCGCGTGGATAGTATACCACACACCGATCGAATCGATTCGATCTCGCAGGGAATTCACCTGCTACACGTCCCGCCGCCGCCGCTTTATGCACGCGATCTTGCCTGTACGCTCGCCCGACCGATCTACCGATCGCCGTACGTCTCAACTCTCGACTGCTCGCACACATGCCTTCCATTGATATGCATTTTCTAATCTTACAGAGAACCACGTCGCAGCCGGCTGCATCTCGACTTGATACTTCCTCTATATCAACGATCCACAGCCTTCTCAAAACCTTGCTCTGATACCACTTGTTAGAATAAATCCGAGGTATATCATCGATAATCCGAGGACCAAGCAATCACACGAAGCACGACACGGAGATTTGTTAACGAGGTTCACTGATATGGCTACATCCCCGGGGCCTGACTATGGGCGCTCCTTCCCATGACACCGTCACAATACCGCACACCGGCCACCCGGGCGCCAGCACACACCGCCGGCTCCCCCTTGCGTGCATGTGCTATTATGTTGGCATACGTTACATCGTGTGTCTACCCCCGCTATATATGAGAGGCCTAGGATACAAGTGTCCTATTACACATCCTATGTAAACACAATACAACTCATAGTCCAGCTGTAACCTACCTTGTACACTATATTCGACACAACTCTAACACCGTCGACGACAAGGTGCCTACGGTGACTTTGTAAATTTGAAGATGATATACTGACTCAGTCTTTCAGAGGTACTCATAGAGTTAGGGCATGCATGTATGTGTTCATAGAATTGAGTGTATGCGCGTGTATATGAGCGCTTGAGTCTGTATTGTGTTAAAAGAATCCGAAATACTTTTTCTGCTGTCTAGTTTTATCTAAACGACAGAAGACGTCCGCCTGAACGCACTGAAAGTCCAGCCGCGTGGACCGAAAAGTCAAGTCACGAGCAAGCTACTGCAAAATGCCTCGCCGAGTCATTGGCTTTTAACAATCGACAGCTAATTACAGGTTTGCAACCTTGCATGCAGAGAAGAGAGGTGCGCTCACATGACTAGAAGAATTGAGGCGACAAGCAATTGAAGCCGGCACCAAGGCATGCATGCTAATAACGGGGAGTGGCTCACATCGGTGGGAAGCAAAATGTGGATCAGTACCAGCGGGTCGTGGGCAGTGAACGGTACTTCTCAAATTAGCACAAGTGCATTCGAATATTTCATACTAGATTCTCAAGTTCATACAAAACCATGCAAAGAAAATAAATCTATGTACCACATTGATCACCTAGCTACTCCTCGTTGGGAATGTCGACAATCTCCGCGCCCGGCTCCGGCAGCATGGGCGACAGCTGTAACCCCCGTGCCTTCGGCTGCTCCGCTGTGGCCTCTTCCTCCTCTATCTTCACGCCGAGTTCGACGAAGAGGGCGCAGAACGCCACCTGCTCCTGCCCGAGGAATTACGGTTGGCCTCCACGTAGGCCTCATCCTGGATGGACTCCAGGATAGCCTGCTATTCCGCCATCTCTGCGGCTTGGGGGACGGCGAACTCCGCCTCCGCCTTCGCCGTGTTGAAGCCTTGCTCTGGTAGCTCGGCCTCGTCCTCCTCCGGATTCGCCTCCCCCGTCGGATCCAACAGCGACTCTCCCTCCTCCTCCTCTGGTTGCTGCTCCTCGTTCTCCTCCGGCTCCGGCGAGTCCGGAGGCAACCTGGTAACGATGCGGGCGGTGTGCCTTGCCTACATCTCCTCCATGATCTACCTCTGGTGCTCGGGCGTGAGCATAGCGTACGTGGTGATGAGGCGCTAGACCATTGTCGGAGAGGATGGGAGAGCGGGGGAGAGGAGGCGGACGGGTTCGGGTGGCGGCGCAGAGAGGGAGGAGGTGGATGGGCTAGGGTGGGGGACACCGACCGACTAAGGCCTCGGGCAGCCGGAGCGGCACCATGCGGCGTTCACGCCGTGGCGACGGAGGAGGCGTCCGTCGGACCGCTGGGTTTCCGGGAGAGTCTACGTGGCGGACGCGCTTGGGAGCCCCCATATCCACTCCATATTTGGGCTGGATATGAGGGGTGCCGGTCAGCCCGGGCGTTTGAGGCTCATTTGAGGGGGGCGTATGGGTCGAAAAAATGTGATCGGTCAGTGACCCGCCTCATATGCCCGGGCGGGCCACCCGGTCACGAAATATCGACCCAGCCGGGTGCCTCAAACGGGCCTCAAATGTCTAGGCTAACCTGCACCTCTCGTATTCAGCCCAAATATAGGGCGGATATGAAGACGCCCGGGCAGACCCGCCACGTCGGACCCGGCCCACGCTGGCCCACCCGACCCCACATATATTCGTCCCGATCCGCTCGCTGGACCAAACCCTAGCCACTTCACACTCCACTCCCCTCCACTCCCGCCACCACCCTACCTCACCTCCGGCGATTTTCGACCGTCTCTGGCATGGTGGGTAGCGGTTCCGAGTCCTTCACCTCCAGATCCGTCGACTCCGAGCTCATCCAACGCGGCCCCGAGGAGGACATGGACGTCCGGCTTGCGCTCTGCCGCTCCCGGGAGGAGACGTGTGCCTGGCAGCGCTCGGAATCCTTCCGTCGGGAATCCATTGCGTCCACCCAAATGGTGCATGGATCCGGCGCTAGGTGTGAGGTCGCTACCTCGCCGAAGGCGGTGTGATCCGTCTGGCGTCCGAACGCAGTGGCAGACGTGCAACTCCTTCATTGGTGCGGCAAGCATCGGGACACACCATGGGCCTCATCCGACAAGAACATGGCACGGCGTGCCCACCGTGTGAGGCAACGCGTGCGGGTGGCAGCGGCAGCCTTCGTGGTGGTGGACATCGGCAAGGCGGAGTCGCATTCTCCGGCGCCCCGTATGGTGCAACAGTCCGGGCGCCGCAACCGTATCATGGTGAACGTCATCGGCTCATCCCAAGACAGATTCATCATCAATCTGACGTCCACCGGAACCTTTCAGGTTACAGGACGACGAGGAAGAGTACGTCATGCGAGATGGCGGCGCCTTGAGTCCCGTGATCCTGCTCGTGTCCCATGCCCTACTCTACCTTGTCGGCGATCGGACCAATACTCTGAGGAGTGGCGCCGGCCGCCGGACATGGCCACGCTAGAACTGGGCGAGCTTCGGTTTGATTAGGTTTCATGTTGCATGTAATAATATGGATTTGTGGTTTCTAATTTTAGATGTCCATTTGTAGCATCAAATATTTGAGGCGTGACCTGTCAGTGTCCACCGACGCGCTTGGGCACGTCCGCTGGCGTTTGAGGGGACGGATTTGTCCATCGCGGTTGTAGATGCTCTAACCAAACATAACAATGTACCGCTATATTATTTATCTTTTATTGTTTACCCACATTTTCTTTATTCTCGTTCTTCATTGTTCTTTGTTTGATAATAACAAAACTTAAGCTCATAGAGACCGCCATGTCAGACTAGGGCATATCATAGTCACCGTGCACATTTGATGCAGTCCCTCCTGGGCATGTGGGGTTCCGGGTCTTCAAGAGACCTTGCCGGCGTGTCCGGTGTATCGTATCGCTCTTCCGTCCTTCTTCTCCCTCGATGTGCCCTGCTTATTGCGCTCTACATCGTAAGCACATAATGATGTGTCCATGTGCGAACACAACGACGTAAGATTAACTGCAATGTTGGCCATCGAATGTGGGACAAAGTGTTGTAAGTTTTCCTCTCTTCTTGTTGTGCCAACTTGTTTCTACAGGGGTAGGGGCTGGCATGGATTTTGCTCGCAATCCTGTTGCCCGCTCATTTTGCCTCATGATTTGCGCAGTAGTTCATTCCCGCACAAGGGGGTACTAAAAAGGAGAATCCTTCAAAAAGTGCCGACTTAAAACAATGAAAGTTGCGGTTTTTGCATTTGAAACTGCCAAGTTTCAACAAGTTTCATATATATAATCCCGCACAATGTGCTCCTTGCTTCTTCACCACCTTTAGTAAAGTCGCTTTGCCGTGAGTACAACTCCAGTAGTCGTCAGAGAAGTTGGAGGACTTCGACTTGCTGGGAGATCGCTCAGACGAATGGGCATGACAACAGTCAGGTCGCTTCATCTCGAGGAGATACCAGCAAATACAGATTAAATGGGGATGATGCGCATTGTGTAAGCCCTAACATGAGGAGAGCGAGGAGGGAGGTATTAGCAATAATTAGCCAAAATATTCCTCCACCATCTTATCGTCCCCTCTCTTTGAGCCACACACTTCATCCACTACCGCTACCAAACCTGCACGAGCGGTGGCGATTGCGCCAGGTGCTCCCAAGATGTGGTAGTATGAGAGGGCGAATGTGTATTTCTATGGAGATGGGGCCTGCATCGGCATGCAAACATACGACTCAAAACCTTGCTGCGGCGTGTGGAACAAACAAAGTGTCGTGAGAATCATAGGGTCTCGTCGTCACCCACTAGAAGGATGGATTGGGGAGTGACCTTGCTGCAGCATGTGGAACAAACAATGTGTCGTGAGCCTCATGGGGTCTCATCGTCACCCACTAGAAGGATGGACTGGGGAGTCGGCTCTCTTTTTTCTTTTTGACCGGAATGCATTATACATATCAACATATATTTTTTTCTTCAATTGATCAAGCAATATATGTGAACTAAAACTTTTGTGGTTTCTAGGAGATTTGTGCATCTCTTGCACAAAGAAACCAATAATGTTTTTTTGGCACTGTTTAGGGCGCAAGTCTAGATTTCATTCAATTCTTTGACCATCAACAAAAAGAATATCCTATAGTAGCATGAGATGTGTTCCCATAGTCCAGAAAAGTTGTTCTTGTACATTCTGAAGAAAGTTCATCAATTGATAATAATTTGTTCACTATTACTGACTGAAGAACAGTTCCAAATAACTGTTTACAAGCACGTAAACCTGTGAATTTGTACTCATAGTGAAATATTGTACTACGGCCACATGTAGATTGTGAAGATATTGTTTTGTTTGCGGTGATATGTTCACTAAAAATCAACTGCAATTAACAGTTAATGAGTATTGGCTCAGCTCAGGGTGTAGACTGTAGAGTGGGTAGGCAGAGCGAGCAAACAATTCATTTACTACGGTACTCCCAATTCAACTAGTACTCGAGAGGAGAGAACGTGGGCTCCTCGGGAAGCCAAGCAGGGAGCTTGCACTTATACACGCCGGGCCGTTCATCTCTCCACCGCAAGCAACACCGCTGGAGCCAGACAGTAGACAAACACCCGCCATGGCTTCCTCCTCAACCCCCAGCGACCCCCTCAACGGCGCCGCCGCTGCAGCCTCCGGCCCGGGACCCGACGATGCCCAGGGCTTCGTCTCGGACCTGCGCGCGGAGGACATGGTCGACGAGCTTCGAGCCAGGCACGGCGTCCCCAATGAGTACACCGTACTCCTCGCCGGTGACCTGCGCGCGAATTCGCCGCCGCCGGAAGGGTTCATCTGCGTTTATGAAGCCGCGCTGGAGGGCGGGATGCGAATCCCGCTAGACCGTTTCTTCTGGCAGGTACTTTCCCATTTCCGCATCGCGCCGTCCCAGCTCACGCCGAACTGCTGGCGCATGATGGCCGGGTTCTCCGTACTCTGCCACGAGGCCCACGCGGAGCCATCGTTGGCCGTCTTCCTGCATTTCTTCTCCATTGTCGTTCATGGAAATGGATGGTACCTTTTTCGAGCGAAGAAGAACCTGCGCTTCACGGGGTTTCCGCATTACATCAAGGATTGGAAGCATGGCTTCTTTTTTCTCTTCTCGCCAACGTCGTGGCCTTGCCCCGTGGAGTGGGGTGAGCCCCCTCAAAGCGCTTTAAGGGAGCTAGCCCTCAGTCCTGAGGAGAATGAATTGGCGGCGAAGCTGTTGCATGCTCATAGTGCTGCTCCTGTTGATCTCAATGTTTATCTTTCTTACAATAAACCTACCGCTGTTAAGATATCCAGTGCACCTCTACCATCGGCCATGACCATTCCTTCAGTGCATACAACCACCCATTCTAAAGGTAAACACCAAAATCTCCTTTTGTGTTCATGATTTGTTTGTCCAATGAAGGATGTTAATCTTATTCTCTACCAGAGACGGATTCCTCCATTCTCGACTTCATGTACACCATGGTGGCCGACACGGAAGTTGCTCAAGCCTCCCAACAGGTAGAGAAGGGAAAATGTGTGCCAGCCAAGAAAAGGCGTGTGAACGAAGCCAGCAGCAAAGGGGTCGAGGGTCTGCATCCTACAGCGGTATTGAACACCTCTCATGCTGCCCATGGCTGCTCGTCGCCTGCCGGAATGTGTTCGGCACCGCCACTGCACTTCTTCAACAACAGCATCGACTGGAAGGCCGCACAGGAGCTGCTGCAGGGTCTCACGGCGTCCCAAGAGCGCCTGTTCGCAGCCAAGGAGCCTTCAGATGTCGTTGCATCTGGCTTTGTGGCCACGCTCGAGGTACGCTGTGGAATGTTGCAACGAATCGTTCACACATAGGTGCATGTAGTAGTAGAATGATCACACTGCCAATGCGCAGGCCTTGAATTACGTAACGTTCTCTTTGGGGTATGCTGTGGATGTGGACAAGAAACTGGAGTCGGCGGAGCTTGACAACGCAGCATTGCGGGAACAGCTAGAGAAGACAAAGGCCGAGCTCGTGGAGTCGAAGCGTGAGGCAGAAGCGGACCGGGAGAAGGCAAAGGCCGAGCTCGTGGTGTGGAAACGGGCAGCAGAAGAAGACCGGGAGAAGGCAAAGGCCGAGCTCGCCACGGTCAAACGGTCGGCCGAGGAGGAGCTGCAGAAGGTGAAGGCACAGCTGGAGAGCAGCAAGGCGGCGGAGCAGCGCATGCTACAGCGTCTAGAGCAGCGCGCACTGGAGGGTGCACCGCACGGAGGACGACATGGTGCGTGTGGCGCCACAGAGACCAAGCCGCCCCAGGTCGTGCTGATTGATGATTAGTTCACTGGTTTGATCGCTTGGAGTTGGATCCGTTTCATCGCGCATTTCAGGTAAATCAGGTTCTCCTGATGTCCTGATCGCAAACAAAATCGCCTGCTTGTTTCACAACTCGTAGTATCTTCAGTCTGTCTTCGTAAGTGGTACGGGATTCATTTTGCTCCGCGCGAGAAAGGATGCCAAGTTGTAATCAATATTTATATGCAAGGCCAGATGTTTTTATTTTGCAATAGTAAGGAACATCACGCACGCATGCCTATGATTCAGGTTGATTTCCCTCAAAGTCATAGTGCATGGAGTAGGAAAGCAAAGACGCTAGCTGTTTACTCGTTGATGAACTTCTTTTTAGAAAAGACAGCGAAGAGCATTTGTCACAGAAAACTTTAGTATAACCGGTCTAAACTACTACTAGTAAAAATAAAATTGCACTAAAAATCATATTTGTCATCTTCTTCACCAATAGTACACCGCCCACCGGAGATTGAAAATTACATTGAATCGACAACAAAGGAAAGAGCACCTGCAAAAAAAGAGAAAACAAAGGAAAGGGGCACCTGCAAATGTTCTCAACCAGGCATTAAAACCTGCAATAGCCCCTTGCCGCATGACATGAGATGTAGAAATTATCGAATAAACACTAGTTGAAGCATCACACTATGCAACACATGCTTCCAATTCTTCACCACAGATCCAAAGGGTTGGAGAAATTGGACCATGTGAACAAACAAATCGAAAAAAATGCCAAAATCGCCACACCAAGATCTAACCAACTGTTTTCCTTGACTGTCAGAAAATCCGAAGAGTGCCAACATATACGGCAACACCTACCCTCACAGGCCCTTCTTTGGTGTCGGATCAGGCGTTGACGAGGTAGGGAAAGCCCTGAGAGACATGATTACAATGCGACATCATTTCCGCCACCTCGCCATGCCACCAAAACCAATACCTAGAGGAAACAAGCACATAGTAGAATTAAAAAAAATTGAAAGAGACTCACACGAGCGCGCCGTCGACGAGGCTGCGGATGGGAGAGAGGAGGGCAACCGAGACGGCGACTTGAGGAGGCTTGTGTCTACTCGTTGATTAACTTTGTTGTTGTTGGAGGTAACACCAGATTGGAATCCAAACGATGGCATGCGAAACCAATGTCATCATCGATGGAACCGCCATCTTCCACCACTCATGTGGTCGATGTCAAACTAACAATGCCACCTCGCCGGCTCGTCTTGCCCAAGCCACTTCCTTCATCGGTCTGTCACTTCCTCTAGTCATCCCTCTAAGCCCCCTCTTTTTCTGGCTTTAGTAACCCTGCACCACACTCAAATCGTCAACCCCCTGACTTTATTCCGCCGATGATGTCGCACCAAGACGCAGTGTACCCATCTCCAACAAGTTTCGGACGAGGCTCGCCAAGTATGCCGCAGCCAACCTGTTATCCTCGGAGCACCGTGCCTCACCGTCTTCTTCTCTTAAGGATTTGAATGGTGCATGCACCATTTTCAGGCGGCGTACAAATAGCAAACACAATTTTCTATTATGTTCGATGGCCTATGTGCAAATTTAGTACATTGTTGGTTAAATTTTTTACACCATGTTTAAATGGTACATCATGGTGACTTTAGCTCCAGCTCCGCACCTGTCTACATCATTGCAATTCCCTCATGGTTGAATAAAGATGGGTAAGCATGAAGTATAACTTTCCCATTCAGGGGCTTGAACGTGGGTAAAACCACTGCATCACCTTCATTGCCATCGGGTCCCTTAGGGCACCACCCTTCTCTCTAGTGTCTTCTAGGACCTCGAGTAGATCATAAAATCCACGCTGCATTAATCTTCGACAAGAAGTCGCTATTTTTTTGGTTTTCTTTAGCAAGCCATCCAACTTTAGTTAGCCATAGTAAACCATGTTGAATAAACTAAAACACATTGAACCAATAAAGATCCATGATACAACAAAAAAATAAAGGACATTTATCGTCATCTTTGGCACCATCTCTTGCACATAAATGTCCTCCAAAACCCCAATAAAAAAACTATAGAAGCCCAAAGGAACTAAACAAATCTTGTAGATTTTGTAGAGTCGTTTGTACTCATTACATAGGTGAGAATCTTAGACCACCCGAGGCGATATGACTCGGAACACATCCTTGGTGAGACGGGCCCACGAACCTCCAATTCGTTATCATATTCTCTCTATCTTTCTTCACATACTTGTGCTTCTACACTTCTAATGCAATTTTAAT